>AP028279.1:2500000-5000000 GCA_030269945.2 Trilocha varians
TTACTTACTTAAGGCTTAAAGAAAGTCCTTAAAAGGTAGGCCGTAGGTAGCGGCCCCGCAGTGTCCGCTGACATTGCAGAGGTCCATGAGCAATGGTAACCGCTTACGATCAGGTGGCCCGTTAGCTCGTCCGCCTACAAGGCAAAAAAAATACTTCCCAGTTTATATTATGTTAAAAGAAAACTACTTTTATCTAGAAAGATATCTACCTAAAAGTCTGAAATTCTCTTCACACTGCATCAATCAGTTCTATGACGTATAAAGGCCGTACGCAGATCACTGACCTAACACAGAAAAAAAAAACACTTTCATGATTTATTTACCTCTCTTACAGATTCAGCTGAATTCAGCATTCGTCGTCTAGACGCGTTTAAGAGCGGTCGTGCAGTGATTCAAATAGTTTGAGCGGTGAAAGTACAATGTTTAGCTATCCGAAAAATTTTAAAGCTAACGGCTGGGGTTGGCATCGTGGCGGGAAAGCCGCCTCAGCTGTCAACGGGTTTTTGAATATAGAACGCGGGGGGAGCGCCGAGCCCCTGATAGGCAACGGGAGTCTGTACCCTAAACTGCCTAGTGAGGATGACGCTTCTTTCAGTGGTGTTAAGTTGTACCCAGCTTTGCCGGCCGAAGAATATGAGAATGGAGCTGTGGAAGAAGTTATAGAAGAAGCCTGCGCTGCCGTCAATGTTCAGGCTGTGGTAAGTTTTTTTTTGCTATATATACATTTATACCCAGCATTTGTCAAAAGGCAAAACTATTGCCAAGTATTCATTATTTACATCTGTAATGTACCATGTCGCGCTAAAAATTATTTAAGTTTATTTAAAAGATAAAATGCCCTCTGCGATTACCACTGACCTGGTTATGGCTCCGCTATTGTGAAGGTCCCAGAAGGGATATTTAACCACTTATAAACACGCGAACCTTCAGTTTGTTTACGTCCGAACATCAGAGGTAAATTCAAATTAACATAAACTCTTATTATTGTAAAAAAAAATCAAAGCATACAATCTAATAAGTTATAATCCCACAAGTACAAATATCATTTAAATCGGAGATTCCGACACAGTTCAATATTTAAAAAAAAATCTCAGATAATTTTACAAGATTGAACACTTCTTAATTTGAACTTTTGATAATTAAATTGTTGTTATTCATTCAATTCGAAATTTCTCGAAATTCGGAAAACTACAAACTTTTTAAACAATCGTCTAACTGGTTTAAAACAGTCATTTCGTGTGACTCAGGAAATAATGGCATTAATATAAAGATTATTAAAGTTTACCTCAAATGATTCATAATGTGACGTAGTACTTCGATTACAAGTCATTTATAATTTAGACTAACTGTATAATTAAGCATTGCGAATAGTCGTTGTGATTGAAGTGCTTGCCTTTTGGACGGGAGGTCGCGGGTTCAAATCCGGCCGGCTTGTACCTCTAAAACTAAATATAAAAAAGATTTATGTGCAATTTTTCACAATACCACTGGCTAAAAACGGTGAAGGAAAACATCGTGAGGAAACCTGCATGTCGGAAAAGGATTCTAAAAATCCTTTGAAGATATGTGAAGTCCCCAATCCGCACTGGGCAAGCGTGGTGGACTATGCCTAATCCCTCTTCTGAGGAGACCTGAGCCCAACAGTGGGCAGTAATGGGTTGGTACAGTACAGTATAATTAAGCATGGTGAATGTATGGCGTATGGGAGATCGTGGGTTCAATACCGGTTGGCTTGCACTTCTAAATCTAAATGTGAAAAAGATTTATGGGCAATTTTTCACACTAAAGCGATGCTGAATTATGCAGGTATCCACAACAAAATCTATTGCGTAGTTTTAAAGATTTCAGAAGACATACCTACAGCGGAATCAACGTCTTTTCTTTAAGTAATTAGTAGATCGTAGCTAATGGTCTTTCTCCTGATTATTAAGTTCTAAAATTACGAAAACCAAGTACCATTAGGATGTAGCTATATTTTTACAAGGAAAAAACTGGTGAAGCACAATGTACATTTTTTGTAAATTCGAATAAGGAAATAACAAAGGCGTCAGGCTGTATTTTCTAGTAACATTCGTTTTAAAAATGTTTAAGTTTAATCAATTTCTTTAAACACTCGCGGTTATCTACATCACTTACACTATTACTAAACGCCATGATCACGGGAAGACTGAGGAACTGCGGGTAGGCCATTTAAGTGCAGACAAATCTGTCTACCCTCTTTCTCGTTCGTTTGCCGGTACCACTGGAACTCGAACGTGATAATGGCGCTTGAAACAGTGCTGAAATATCGGGACCGCTCAATTAAAAATAATCGTGGTAAGAACCCGTTTACTTATAGTGTAAGTTTAATCAAATCAATGAACCAGCAAATTAACTAGGGTTGACCTTAATTTCTTTGCCAAGTATTGTGAATAAGACGGATGCAGAACTACTATTGTTTTGCAATAATTGTAGCCTGAAAGAACGGGGTGACGTAGTTATAATTGTAGTTTTTTTGAGTTTGTCTTTGGAGGATTTGGGGTAAGCCATGGTCATAATGGTTAGCCAATTTAGTTAGTTTCCGTCTTTGGGGCGCGACGGGAAAGAGTGCCGTGTGTGTAACGTGTCGCGCCGTCCCGCATATTCCCGTGCTGGGTTCTAACCTCAGCCGGGGTTCGGACGCTGAGTGTGAGCGGTTGAAGGTTTTAGTGTGATTCAACTCCCACATATCCGTCGATCTCCTCCAACTCAAAAAAAAAAATAGTTACCGACTTTAGAATTCCATCTGAAAAAGATCTGGTCTTTGAGTTTTCCGTACAGATTTAAGATATTACGTTGTAGTTTTCCTAGCGCGACCAATCGACCTTTGAGTAGGTATCCCAAAAAATGGTGAAGTTTTAAAGCGACGGTAAGTAACAGCTGGTAACCTACCATGTAAGTTTAGTATGCTAGGTGCAGTAACATCATTTAAGTGCATAGTAGGGTAATTAAAAATTTATTAAAGAATAATTAACATGACGACGAAAGTCGTGGTGGCCGAGTGGTCGAAGCGCTTCCTTCCGAACGGGAGGTCGCGGGTTCAAAACCGGCCGGCTTGTACCTCTAAATCTAAATGTGAAAAAAGATTTATGTGCAATTTTTCACAACACCACTGGCTAAAAACGGTGAAGGAAAACATCGTGAGGAAACCTGCATGTCGGAAAAGGATTCTGAAAATCCTTCTAAGATATGTGAAGTCCCCAATCCGCACTGGGCAAGCGTGGTGGACTATGCCTAATCCCTCTTCTGAGGAGACCTGAGCCCAACAGTGGGCAGTAATGGGTTGGTACAGGTAACATGACGACTGCCATCTTGTGCAAATTCTTTACGAAAGCTCTTTATTTGAAAAATTGTTTTTATGCTACGATATCATATTATCATATACTTACAGTGATAAAGATATCGATATTCGATATCAATGGATTTGGAGTTAATCGAAATTGTGTAACTTTATCAAAATAGTAGGACAAATATCACATAGCAAATATTATTACTAGTAAATCATGCTAAAATATGAATACTAAACAGTTTAGTACAGTTTGAAGTAGATAGAAACTAGCTTTGTGAAAGACAACATTGTGTGCTACACAAATAACACATCGATTAACTGAATTCTCTATTCGAAACGTAGGCGAAGTTGAGCGGGTCAGCTAGTTTTTTTTTTATTAAGATTTAATGGCCTGGTTTAGACCTTTAAGCCAAGTCCTATTTAAGATTTCTGAGCATTGAAAGTTTTGTCTTTAATTTTATATACACTTCATCTTGTATTTTTCACTTTTCACTCACTGATTTAATTTGAACGTTTAAACTTTAAATAGATCCCACAGTATTTTTCACCAATTTATACAGGGCAGGATAACACTTGGAACCCTTGGGTTTGCGAAGAGACTTCGGGTCTCTTTGCATCTTATACCGGTTGTTCCACGGGGAGTGCTCCGAGGAATTATTTGAGATGATTCCAACATCTCCCTTTTATCACCGTACCACTCGGCGTCGAGGTGGAGTTCATCCCTACTATATGGAACCACCACGGTCATCCACGGTTCGTTTCAGGAACACTTTTCTGCCACGCACCATCCGGCTATGGCATGAACTCCCCTCCTCGGTATTCCCTGAGCGCTATGACTTGTCCTTCTTCAAACGAGGCTTGAGGAGGGTCCTTAAAGTTAGGTCGTAGGTAGCGACCCCTCAGTGTCCCCTGACATTGCAGAGGTTCATGAGCGACGGTAACCACTTACTATCAGGTGGGCCGTTGGCTCGTCTGCCTACATGGCAATAAAAAAAAAAATATATATTCTTAAGTAAATCACACAGCTAGCGGCGGGAAAGGTCACAGACTTCCGTTAGTTACTGAACGATCAGCTAGTCTTTACTAATATATAAAGAGTAAAGATGTGTACTTTTTTAATGTAACGAATAAAGTCAAAAAGTACTGGACCAGTTAAAAAATTCTTTCACCGTTCCAGAGCTACATTGTGCACGAGTAACATAGGCTATGTTTCATTTTCAAAAAATTAGGCATCATATGAAAATATCGAATCTTTGTTATACATACGAAGTTGCGCGAGTCAGCTAGTCATATATAAACTAAATCAAAGTTAATCCTATTGAAGTAAATTATCAAAACACTACGACGTTTAGAATTCAGTAATACATCACCCGAAACATCTTGAGAATTTATCTCGAGAAGAAAAACATTGTCTATTTATAAAGTTTCCACTGTTTCCGTGTGCTTCATTCAACTAACACGTGGATTTACTACTAAAATATATTATGGAAAACTTTTTAAATACAAACTTTTAAGATCCTGAATATCATGAAGCAGTAGAGTGCTAGCTAATAGAAGTAAAACGAGCCGACAGGTCTATCTTGTTTAGCACAAGAGTTTCTATGACCACCTTCGAAATCCTTCGAAATTGGGTGGGCCGTAGGCTCGTGTATCTGATAAGCATTAAAAAAAATGGAGCTCTCAGAAAATCAGATCAGCGCCATTTTGTGATATTATTGCATTGTCACATGATATACATTTTCCATGATAGTATTCGTGTACTTAAAAAACAATTATGTAGTGACTTTTTACTGACTGTGTCATATTTGTTGAACCTTAATCTCTTTGCTGGATTGATAAGGGTATAACGGTTTTTATTATATAGGCATGTAAGTTTAGCGCAATTAGATTTTAAGTTTACATTATTCTTTAACCTCTATTGGTGAGGACTTGTAATTGGCCCTGTAATTTTTACTTATTGTAAGTTTCTTTGCATTCTTTGTACTACTATTGTTAATTAGGCTGTAAGTTTTCCATGAATAAATAAATACATCTGCGTGTAAAACGTCAGCTCAATCGGAAAAAGGAAGTTTGTCAAATTCAGCTTGCAAGATTCCACCCGATCTTACATAGTTACATCTAGTGCAAGTTTAGAGCTTGCAAAATTATATTACTGGTCGTTTCCTTCGCAATTTGGGAGCGCTTTGTAAATGCATAGACTCCATTTTATTATTAGTTTTGGATGTCAATACAGAGGAGAGAACAAAGTGCAAATGCCGACTTCTTGCAAGAGGATACACAGAGGATAAACTCTTTGGGTTTTTTTGTGATGTTCAATAAAGAGTTTCTATTCTATTCTACATATTGAAATGATAATGTTGATGATGATTTGCTGTACAACCAATTTCTACATCAAAACTTAAAAAGCTCAAAAATCATTATCAATTTTAGGCGGTAGATGGTCTCACTGTTTTCCTGACAGGTCTATGAGAAGAGAACTCATTATGTCTGACAGGTATTTAGTCTACTGAAACAATGATTTAAAAACAAAAGTGAACAAAGTAGAGTCTAAAAAGATCTTCTACAGAAAAAATCTAAACTCTAAATTTAAACTCCCTTTGTTTAAAAAAATCGTTGAATCACGTGAGCTTCCAAAAATGAGCGACAATTTCGGATAAACCAAACATGACTCAGCATCTCAACGTGGAAGTTACGAGAGCTCCATTTTTGGAAGTCCGTAAATAAACTTACTGTGTGGATATCCCGTTGAAGTAAAATATGTTTTCGTCACCAAACCATTGCAGATTTTTTTTAATTAACGTTCATTAATTGCCTCGTAACAAGACCTTTAAGCAGCCTTATTTTATGATATTGAAAATTCAGTATTTAATTTCATACTCAATCTTGTATATTGCACTTTTAGAGGTCATTCAAGTAACTTTTTAGTGAAGAAAAAAAATACAAAAACATTGATGTAAGTACCTGTGCTCTGTGAATGGTATACAGAGTGGATCTGTAACTTTGGACAATCTGAGGTGGGGTGACTGACCTATTGAAATGCAACATAGCACCATTTTTATTTTTTGGAATGGGTTATTTTTTTTTCTGACATTGTATGGAAAACGTACGACTATCGTTGCGGACTTCTATACTATGATGATTTTTTTTTTATCCAATTCCTAAAATAAAAGTGTTACTAAGTTTTATTTCAACAGGTCATTCACCCCACGTCAGATTGTCCAATGTTGCAGATCCACCCTGTATAACTAATACCATTAGTATTAGATAGTAAAAACGACACCACTGGTTTTTTCGACGCATCATGAAGTTTTAAAGACCATTTGAATATATCTAAAGCCTCAATTCACATTAAATTAGGCAAGAGTCCTTATATAGAGAAGATCTTAACCCAACAGTATATTATAGTGTGTTTCCTATTGATAAAACGTTCAATCAATTAGTTTTGCTGAAAATTCAAAGTAATTTTAATAAGAGAAATGATTGAGTGTCACTGGTCAGGGTCAGTTACCAATTCCACGATAAAATTTAAATATCAGCAAGATTGAGATTTCGGTTAAACTTGAAGACCTTGTCCTTAATGATAACTTGATTTACTTATTTCCTTCGAAAACTGACCTATAATTTTATGTATGTTGTTTTGCCCTTTTAACGAGGTTTGTGAAGAGTAGCACTGCAGGAATCTATTGAACGATTGTAACCACTTTTTCTTACCTAAATGTAAACAACCTTGCGGCTGACGGTATGCTAATGGTTATCTTCATAGACCTATGCGAATTATGCGATGTCAGACCTGTTAGAAGTCGTGGTGGCCGAGTGGTCGAAGCGCTTCCTTCCGAACGGGAGGTCGCGGGTTCAAATCCGGCCGGCTTGTACCTCTAAATCTAAATGTGAAAAAGATTTATGTGCAATTTTTCACAACAGCACTGGCTAAAAACGGTGAAGGAAAACATCGTGAGGAAACCTGCATGTTGGAAAAGGATTCTAAAAATCCTTTGAAGATATGTGAAGTCCCCAATCCGCACTGGGCAAGCGTGGTGGACTATGCCTAATCCCTCTTCTGAGGAGACCTGAGGCCAACAGTGGGCAGTAGTGGGTTGGTACAGGCCTGTTAGGGCATAGACGGACCAATCGTCTTCATAAATTTAGGACTTTTCTAAATACCGTAAATAGTTTTAGAGAGTTCTGATAACTATCACAAAACATTACCACCTATTCCTAAACGATAATTAATGTTGACATTTCTTTTTATCTTTTCAATTCTCGACTGTGTTTTGTTTTTAATGTCAATGACATTAGTTTTTGTGTGTAGCTAATCAATCAATGTCAATTTTGTAAATCAACATGTCTATTTTTGAAAAGTGAATACGTATGATAAGTTTCGTGAACGGGTATTGATTTACAAATTAGCTCAAGAGAGTTGGAGTACCTTTTTCTTTGTTTATAATTTCATATCCATTGTGAAGAGAATTTGAATGTCTTTTTCCAGCAGTGGGTGTCTACGGGTTTGAGCCCACTGTTGAGCTCGGGTTTCATCAGACGAGGGATAAGGCATTGTTCACCACGCTTGTCCATTGCGGATCGGGCACTTCACATACCTATTTATTTCTTTTTTCCGCGATTTTGGAGTAAAATTAAATATGCAATTGCGAAAATTGAAAATATACCTTTTTTTCTTAGATAAAGAGTAATAATGATGATCATTACATCACACACATCACAATAGGTATATGAGGGAGAAGTAATCACTTTTATCTAAAGCAGAATACTGCAACGGACATATCTCTTAGATCTGAATCTGAAAGCTATAACAAACACTCATTATTTAGTTGAGGCTCGACTGGTTTATGGTGGAAACTTTTATTTTGTATTTCTTTTGTATTGTTTGTTCTGGTGTTTCCATCTAATATATACAGGGTGTTGTTGCCCGGTGAAACAATACTTTAAGGGCTTAATCTATATCACATTTCAAATCATATACACATACTTTTGAAACTGAGATAGTTACTTTATTTTCCCATACAAATTTGAAAAAATATTTTTTTGTATTATTTTTGACAACCCTACTCTGGTGTAGGTCACATTTAGCGTACTATATCTATATGCTATTTTCACGCACACAGGCGCATCCGATCGCAATTTTAGAGTTCTGTACTATAATAATCACCTACTAATAGAAAATTTATACTACTTTTGATTAGTTATAACTCATGATATATTATGCCTAGAAAACCCAGACTTGGTGGATGGTTTCTACATCAAGTATACTATTTGCTGTGAAAGTATTGTTTCATCGGATTATAACACCCTGTATATTATAAAGGCGAAAGCTTGTTAGTATGGATGTATGTTTGTTACTCTTTCACGTAAAAACTACTGAATGGATTTGAATGAAACTTTACCACAATATAGATTATACATCAGAATAAAACATAGGCTACAATTTTTGATAATACGGGACGAACCTGAAGTCCACGCGAACGAAGTCGCGGGCAAAAGCTAGTCTTAAATAAAGAAATGTCTATGTCTATACAACAATTGTTATTTTAGGTATTTCAGGCTCTTCAGGCTGCATCTTTATAATGCTCTTTCCAACAACTTAACTACGCTAAACAAATACGTATAAATCTCCATGAACCACATTTTATTAATTCAGGTTTCCTTAACCTTGATCAGATAAACACAGATTTAGAGAGTAAAACCGACCGCTAAACGATTATTAACTAAACAGCATTAACTCAATCATCATGGACGTACTGGCCTCTCCATAAATAGCTCGAGTGATATATAGCAAATATTATTACTAGTAAATCATGCTAAAATATGAATACTAAACAGTTTAGTACAGTTTGAAGTAGATAGAAACTAGCTTTGTGAAAGACAACATTGTGTGCTACACAAATAACACATCGATTAACTGAATTCTCTATTCGAAACGTAGGCGAAGTTGAGCGGGTCAGCTAGTTTTTTTTTTATTAAGATTTAATGGCCTGGTTTAGACCTTTAAGCCAAGTCCTATTTAAGATTTCTGAGCATTGAAAGTTTTGTCTTTAATTTTATATACACTTCATCTTGTATTTTTCACTTTTCACTCACTGATTTAATTTGAACGTTTAAACTTTAAATAGATCCCACAGTATTTTTCACCAATTTATACAGGGCAGGATAACACTTGGAACCCTTGGGTTTGCGAAGAGACTTCGGGTCTCTTTGCATCTTATACCGGTTGTTCCACGGGGAGTGCTCCGAGGAATTATTTGAGATGATTCCAACATCTCCCTTTTATCACCGTACCACTCGGCGTCGAGGTGGAGTTCATCCCTACTATATGGAACCACCACGGTCATCCACGGTTCGTTTCAGGAACACTTTTCTGCCACGCACCATCCGGCTATGGCATGAACTCCCCTCCTCGGTATTCCCTGAGCGCTATGACTTGTCCTTCTTCAAACGAGGCTTGAGGAGGGTCCTTAAAGTTAGGTCGTAGGTAGCGACCCCTCAGTGTCCCCTGACATTGCAGAGGTTCATGAGCGACGGTAACCACTTACTATCAGGTGGGCCGTTGGCTCGTCTGCCTACATGGCAATAAAAAAAAAAAATATATATTCTTAAGTAAATCACACAGCTAGCGGCGGGAAAGGTCACAGACTTCCGTTAGTTACTGAACGATCAGCTAGTCTTTACTAATATATAAAGAGTAAAGATGTGTACTTTTTTAATGTAACGAATAAAGTCAAAAAGTACTGGACCAGTTAAAAAATTCTTTCACCGTTCCAGAGCTACATTGTGCACGAGTAACATAGGCTATGTTTCATTTTCAAAAAATTAGGCATCATATGAAAATATCGAATCTTTGTTATACATACGAAGTTGCGCGAGTCAGCTAGTCATATATAAACTAAATCAAAGTTAATCCTATTGAAGTAAATTATCAAAACACTACGACGTTTAGAATTCAGTAATACATCACCCGAAACATCTTGAGAATTTATCTCGAGAAGAAAAACATTGTCTATTTATAAAGTTTCCACTGTTTCCGTGTGCTTCATTCAACTAACACGTGGATTTACTACTAAAATATATTATGGAAAACTTTTTAAATACAAACTTTTAAGATCCTGAATATCATGAAGCAGTAGAGTGCTAGCTAATAGAAGTAAAACGAGCCGACAGGTCTATCTTGTTTAGCACAAGAGTTTCTATGACCACCTTCGAAATCCTTCGAAATTGGGTGGGCCGTAGGCTCGTGTATCTGATAAGCATTAAAAAAAATGGAGCTCTCAGAAAATCAGATCAGCGCCATTTTGTGATATTATTGCATTGTCACATGATATACATTTTCCATGATAGTATTCGTGTACTTAAAAAACAATTATGTAGTGACTTTTTACTGACTGTGTCATATTTGTTGAACCTTAATCTCTTTGCTGGATTGATAAGGGTATAACGGTTTTTATTATATAGGCATGTAAGTTTAGCGCAATTAGATTTTAAGTTTACATTATTCTTTAACCTCTATTGGTGAGGACTTGTAATTGGCCCTGTAATTTTTACTTATTGTAAGTTTCTTTGCATTCTTTGTACTACTATTGTTAATTAGGCTGTAAGTTTTCCATGAATAAATAAATACATCTGCGTGTAAAACGTCAGCTCAATCGGAAAAAGGAAGTTTGTCAAATTCAGCTTGCAAGATTCCACCCGATCTTACATAGTTACATCTAGTGCAAGTTTAGAGCTTGCAAAATTATATTACTGGTCGTTTCCTTCGCAATTTGGGAGCGCTTTGTAAATGCATAGACTCCATTTTATTATTAGTTTTGGATGTCAATACAGAGGAGAGAACAAAGTGCAAATGCCGACTTCTTGCAAGAGGATACACAGAGGATAAACTCTTTGGGTTTTTTTGTGATGTTCAATAAAGAGTTTCTATTCTATTCTACATATTGAAATGATAATGTTGATGATGATTTGCTGTACAACCAATTTCTACATCAAAACTTAAAAAGCTCAAAAATCATTATCAATTTTAGGCGGTAGATGGTCTCACTGTTTTCCTGACAGGTCTATGAGAAGAGAACTCATTATGTCTGACAGGTATTTAGTCTACTGAAACAATGATTTAAAAACAAAAGTGAACAAAGTAGAGTCTAAAAAGATCTTCTACAGAAAAAATCTAAACTCTAAATTTAAACTCCCTTTGTTTAAAAAAATCGTTGAATCACGTGAGCTTCCAAAAATGAGCGACAATTTCGGATAAACCAAACATGACTCAGCATCTCAACGTGGAAGTTACGAGAGCTCCATTTTTGGAAGTCCGTAAATAAACTTACTGTGTGGATATCCCGTTGAAGTAAAATATGTTTTCGTCACCAAACCATTGCAGATTTTTTTTAATTAACGTTCATTAATTGCCTCGTAACAAGACCTTTAAGCAGCCTTATTTTATGATATTGAAAATTCAGTATTTAATTTCATACTCAATCTTGTATATTGCACTTTTAGAGGTCATTCAAGTAACTTTTTAGTGAAGAAAAAAAAATACAAAAACATTGATGTAAGTACCTGTGCTCTGTGAATGGTATACAGAGTGGATCTGTAACTTTGGACAATCTGAGGTGGGGTGACTGACCTATTGAAATGCAACATAGCACCATTTTTATTTTTTGGAATGGGTTATTTTTTTTTCTGACATTGTATGGAAAACGTACGACTATCGTTGCGGACTTCTATACTATGATGATTTTTTTTTTATCCAATTCCTAAAATAAAAGTGTTACTAAGTTTTATTTCAACAGGTCATTCACCCCACGTCAGATTGTCCAATGTTGCAGATCCACCCTGTATAACTAATACCATTAGTATTAGATAGTAAAAACGACACCACTGGTTTTTTCGACGCATCATGAAGTTTTAAAGACCATTTGAATATATCTAAAGCCTCAATTCACATTAAATTAGGCAAGAGTCCTTATATAGAGAAGATCTTAACCCAACAGTATATTATAGTGTGTTTCCTATTGATAAAACGTTCAATCAATTAGTTTTGCTGAAAATTCAAAGTAATTTTAATAAGAGAAATGATTGAGTGTCACTGGTCAGGGTCAGTTACCAATTCCACGATAAAATTTAAATATCAGCAAGATTGAGATTTCGGTTAAACTTGAAGACCTTGTCCTTAATGATAACTTGATTTACTTATTTCCTTCGAAAACTGACCTATAATTTTATGTATGTTGTTTTGCCCTTTTAACGAGGTTTGTGAAGAGTAGCACTGCAGGAATCTATTGAACGATTGTAACCACTTTTTCTTACCTAAATGTAAACAACCTTGCGGCTGACGGTATGCTAATGGTTATCTTCATAGACCTATGCGAATTATGCGATGTCAGACCTGTTAGAAGTCGTGGTGGCCGAGTGGTCGAAGCGCTTCCTTCCGAACGGGAGGTCGCGGGTTCAAATCCGGCCGGCTTGTACCTCTAAATCTAAATGTGAAAAAGATTTATGTGCAATTTTTCACAACAGCACTGGCTAAAAACGGTGAAGGAAAACATCGTGAGGAAACCTGCATGTTGGAAAAGGATTCTAAAAATCCTTTGAAGATATGTGAAGTCCCCAATCCGCACTGGGCAAGCGTGGTGGACTATGCCTAATCCCTCTTCTGAGGAGACCTGAGGCCAACAGTGGGCAGTAGTGGGTTGGTACAGGCCTGTTAGGGCATAGACGGACCAATCGTCTTCATAAATTTAGGACTTTTCTAAATACCGTAAATAGTTTTAGAGAGTTCTGATAACTATCACAAAACATTACCACCTATTCCTAAACGATAATTAATGTTGACATTTCTTTTTATCTTTTCAATTCTCGACTGTGTTTTGTTTTTAATGTCAATGACATTAGTT
Organism: Trilocha varians; assembly: GCA_030269945.2. NCBI lineage: Eukaryota > Metazoa > Arthropoda > Insecta > Lepidoptera > Bombycidae > Trilocha > Trilocha varians. The sequence goes on from AP028279.1 coordinate 2,513,204, forward strand.
TTTGTGTGTAGCTAATCAATCAATGTCAATTTTGTAAATCAACATGTCTATTTTTGAAAAGTGAATACGTATGATAAGTTTCGTGAACGGGTATTGATTTACAAATTAGCTCAAGAGAGTTGGAGTACCTTTTTCTTTGTTTATAATTTCATATCCATTGTGAAGAGAATTTGAATGTCTTTTTCCAGCAGTGGGTGTCTACGGGTTTGAGCCCACTGTTGAGCTCGGGTTTCATCAGACGAGGGATAAGGCATTGTTCACCACGCTTGTCCATTGCGGATCGGGCACTTCACATACCTATTTATTTCTTTTTTCCGCGATTTTGGAGTAAAATTAAATATGCAATTGCGAAAATTGAAAATATACCTTTTTTCTTAGATAAAGAGTAATAATGATGATCATTACATCACACACATCACAATAGGTATATGAGGGAGAAGTAATCACTTTTATCTAAAGCAGAATACTGCAACGGACATATCTCTTAGATCTGAATCTGAAAGCTATAACAAACACTCATTATTTAGTTGAGGCTCGACTGGTTTATGGTGGAAACTTTTATTTTGTATTTCTTTTGTATTGTTTGTTCTGGTGTTTCCATCTAATATATACAGGGTGTTGTTGCCCGGTGAAACAATACTTTAAGGGCTTAATCTATATCACATTTCAAATCATATACACATACTTTTGAAACTGAGATAGTTACTTTATTTTCCCATACAAATTTGAAAAAATATTTTTTTGTATTATTTTTGACAACCCTACTCTGGTGTAGGTCACATTTAGCGTACTATATCTATATGCTATTTTCACGCACACAGGCGCATCCGATCGCAATTTTAGAGTTCTGTACTATAATAATCACCTACTAATAGAAAATTTATACTACTTTTGATTAGTTATAACTCATGATATATTATGCCTAGAAAACCCAGACTTGGTGGATGGTTTCTACATCAAGTATACTATTTGCTGTGAAAGTATTGTTTCATCGGATTATAACACCCTGTATATTATAAAGGCGAAAGCTTGTTAGTATGGATGTATGTTTGTTACTCTTTCACGTAAAAACTACTGAATGGATTTGAATGAAACTTTACCACAATATAGATTATACATCAGAATAAAACATAGGCTACAATTTTTGATAATACGGGACGAACCTGAAGTCCACGCGAACGAAGTCGCGGGCAAAAGCTAGTCTTAAATAAAGAAATGTCTATGTCTATACAACAATTGTTATTTTAGGTATTTCAGGCTCTTCAGGCTGCATCTTTATAATGCTCTTTCCAACAACTTAACTACGCTAAACAAATACGTATAAATCTCCATGAACCACATTTTATTAATTCAGGTTTCCTTAACCTTGATCAGATAAACACAGATTTAGAGAGTAAAACCGACCGCTAAACGATTATTAACTAAACAGCATTAACTCAATCATCATGGACGTACTGGCCTCTCCATAAATAGCTCGAGTGATAGCCAGATGTTGAACAGAATGTGTGATAGTGTGTTTTATTTGTATCAGTAAATGTTTGCGCCCTTCGCTGACCTTAATGATTGTTTAAGGTTCATATAAATTGATAGTTGTACAATGTACATTTCTTAATAAAAATACATTTAAAATATTATCAATGGGTCAATTTTTATCTTTAAGTAATAGTCTTGTTAGGTTAGGTTAGGTTAGTATGAGTGGAGCATAGAAAAAACATACCTATTGTACTGATACCCATTTGAAGGGGATGAGGTTAAGCTAAAGACACGGATAAAGATGTCATGACGTATGCGACGTCCGCAGAAGGACTAAAGTAACCGACATAGCCCAAAGAATTGCATCTTTGAAGTGGCAATGGGCAGGAAACATTGTGCGAAGAACGGATGGCCGGTGGGGCCGAAAAGTTCTGGAGTGGCGGCCACGAACCGGTAGACGCAATGTTGGTAAACCCCCCACAAGATGGACCGATGATCTGGTCAAGATTGCGGGAGGTCACTGAATGCAGATGGCGCAGGACCGGTCGATGTGGCGAAGTTTGAGGGAGGCCTATGTCCAGCGGTGGACGTCTATGGGCTGATGATGATGATAATGACGTATGCGACGTTGTAGGTAGGCATTCACGTCATTTGTGGAAAACTTCCTCTCTTTGTGAAGCAGGAAAAATTGTGTGGGGTTCCTCCTTATTACAAAAAGGAATTGCTCGAAATGATCTTGCACCAAATAATTAGTCTCACGTGTTGAGAATGAACGACGAGTATTTTTAAGACAGCTAGTGACAATTTTCGAGTAGGTGTTTGAGGCAATCTGAAAACTTGGTCCATACCCACTCAACTGGGATCGGCAACCAGATTGGTTTGTTTACTTTTGCCAAGTCTGTGGCAGGAACCAAAATTGAGCACAGTTCAAAAACTTGTTTTGTTTACATTTTTTAATCGTCTCATATTTTACGGAGAAAATATATTTTCGCTGAAAATGCAATACAGCGTCATTTAATAATGAAGATTTACAAAAATATAAGGTTTAATTAAAAATCTAAATTAAAATTTATTGGAAAAAAATGTTGTTAAAATGAGGCTCAAACACGGTATTGATTCCGAACGAAGTCCCCAGTTTCGCCATCTAGCGAAAAGTGACATTCCCAGCTGAGTGGCTACACTTTCCTTCTTCCTTCTTCTTTTTCTTCCTTTGTTTTGACAAAGGATTCCTCTAAATACCTAATTATACTATGCTGTTAATTCTACTGTAAAGCAAATCATTATATGTATTGTAGTTGGCCTCCTGCCCATGACATTACGATTCGTCGTAGCTTCATCCAATGGGTATTTATTCCTACGCCGACATGTTGTTGTGATTTGCAAAACCCATAAAGCTATTTAAAATCTACATTAATAAAACTGTAGATTCCTTATGTCATTTTGCTTTGATGTTTTTGATTTTATTAAACGTAAAAGCTCTGAGGAAGTTTTCAAGATCCCTATGTAATATCATAATAATATTATAAAGGCGAAAGTTTGTATGTATGGATGTATGTTTGTTACTCTTTCACGTAAAAACTACTGAATGGATTTGAATGAAACTTTACCACAATATAGCTTATACATCAGAATAACACATAGGCTACAATTTTTGAGGTAGCTAATGTGAGGTCGTAAAAAAACACATTTTTTGCGGTATAATAGTACTATATTATAGACGTCGCGAACTAGACGGGCTAGACGGGACGAACCTGAAGTCCACGCGAACGAAGTCGCGGGCAAAAGCTAGTAATATTATAAATGCGAAAGTAACTCTGTTTGTCTGCATGTTACACTTTTCTGCTTAAACCACTCAACCGATTTTGATGAAATTTAACACAGACAATCTTTAGACCCTGAGAAAGAGCATAGGCTACCTTGGATGAAGAAAAAAACGGGTTACTTATAAAGCTCATGCAGACGACTTCGCGGGCAGCAGCAGCTAATTATTCCCTAGAAAATAAGTATCTCTGTTCTTTAATCATACTTACTCATTACTGTCCTTTTCAACACTGCCGTAACAACTTTTTTATTGCAAGACAGATGTACGAGCTTACGGCCCACTTGATGGTAAGCGGTTACCGTCTCCCATGAACCTTTGTAATACCAGTTTAATTGTAATCATGTACCTTATATTATGTAATATAGTATTTAAGTCATATATTTAAAATAAGTCTGCCCATTTTTACGATGTTATGACATTTCGACTAGCGCGGCTTCGAAACATCGACACAATTACGAGATAAATGACCGTGTGAACTTGACTCAGTAGGTAATTTTATTGCTGAACGAAAAAGGAAACTGACCAAAATCCAAGGTTAGCGTCTATAGCCACTCCAATAATTAAATTCACGAAAGAACTCAGTAGTTATTTAGTTCAAAATTCGAAATGTACGCAATCGGTGACTGGTATGTTTAGTACAATCTATTTCTGGTGGTAAGTTTTATTGTAGTTTAAAAACAAAGTAATTTAATGCAAAATACCGCCGGCATCACGACGCCGGTCGCCTACAAAGTTAACACGAGAAAACCACGCAAAGGAAATCAATTTCGACATAGCTGACGTCATAGTGAACTAAGCGCTGCAGCGCTGGCAATATCTTCGTGAGACAACCGACCAAGTTTTATGAATCACTGCCTCGCTTGCGACGTTTGACGATCACGCACTTCTTGAATCGGTCGGATAAACTACTGTCAGATGCTTGAAGCGACGTCAGGCAAATTGTCAGTTCAGAAATCTGTGTATTTGGGTACGGTTGAATATTTAGAAAAATGTTAAAATTTCGCGGAATTCGTTGAAAAAACAGCGAAAAATCACGGTTTATTTATATTACGGTGTTATTTTTGTGCTGTGTTCCTTCATAATTTTCCTCTAAAGTGTATTTTTATGTGTAATTCTTTCAATTTAAATGCATGGTGTGCTCTGCTATTAGTACTAGAAATGATGATCTCATCTGTTTTGAGGCGGAAGAAGTAATCTTTCTATCAACAAACACATTGGAAAGTAATTAAAGTGGTGTTAGAAAATAATATTCAATTAGAATGTGCTAAAAAACTGGTTTTTACAGTGACCCAGTTGGATTAAACGTCATCTCAAATTACACTCTTATAACCAACTAGATTGCTTTTACAGTCTATTTATTATTTAAATACCGGTAATATCAATTAAAAAAAATTTTTACGAATTAAATAATATGATTTTTATTCACCAAAATGTTTGATAAATAAATATTTATTTATAAATGAAATCAAAAAAAAAAAAATTTTTAATAAGTAAATGGTTGAAATATTAGCAGTATCAGGATATTAACTTATCCAATTAATTAGCAGAAAATAAAAAAACTTTCTTAAATCAACACATAAAAAACATCTCTACTACCACCTAATCAACGGGTCCTAAGCATAGTAGTATAAGTAACAGAACGCAATTTTACAGGAGAGCCATGTGAATGTTATACACACAGTAACTTTACTAGGACTTTTACCAATTCAGTAGGTTCTGAAAATAATTGGAATTTTAAAATTAAATTTTCAGGACATAAAAATTAAGCAATTTTAAAACTATTTATGCAAAAAAACGTTTTTGGCATTTTGTTGGTTGTACCAATATATTATGTAGGACCCATGGTTATGAGGAGTGGTTACTATTGCCAATGAATTCGCAACGCCCGGGCATAGCAAAGCCTACGCTATATTTATGACAAATCAATATTTCTTAAAACTGTACCACCATAAATCATACCAAAGTGATATTAAATTATTTGTAATAATTTTTAATGTAAGTCTTTTTGATAGATCATTAAATAAATAAAGAAATTACTGCCCACAGCTGGGCCCCGAAACTCATTTATTTATCAAGAAACAACATACCTTAGAAAATATATTTATTAAGACTTGTCCTTATCAAGACACATGATAACTACTCATAACTGGAAGTATTTTTATGTATATTTACCTACAGTAGACAAGTTTGCTTAAATTATTGTGTTCTGAATCATACTTCAAACAACGGTGGAGTAAAATAAGTATTTTACTAATTGGAATGCTAAAATGTATGAATAGATTCCATATTTGTGTAAATTAAAGTATATGTATAGTTGATTAAATATTATAATATAAACATCTATGGTATCTTCTGCTCTAGTCTATGGTCCTTTTTACTAATATATCCTAAATCCTTATTTTTAAATGTCTTCCTAAGATAATTCCTATCATTATGGTATGTTAAGGACTTTAAACAATTTTTTGAATCAAAATTGATTATTTAAAGATGTCAGAGTTCTTAAGAAAAAAAAAAAAGATATTATACAACCTGAACATTAGAAATGTAAAAAATGAACTTCTCAATGTCCTGCAAAAACATATAAAAACAAGTGTATTACATCATAAATTTAATCCAATAATGATTATCTATTCATAGTTTTCAAATTGCTTTACATCATTCATACAAGTAATTTAATTTCAAAACAATTACTAAAAGTATAGTTAGTCCTTGCATAGTTTGTAAAATACCTTTTCGATTAGATAACTAAATAAAAAACTAGTACAAAGGTAACTCTAATTATCACTTAAACACATGATGTCATGATGAAGCATGGACATTGTAAAATGTTTCTCACAGAATTAGTACTATGATCACATATTTGGCTGTATGGGTGTGTTGCTTGTGCCTGTGGTTTCATAAAAAAAATTAAATTGAATGAATTCAAACATGGAATACAATTTTTGTACTTTTGAATTAAGATTATGAGTCTCTGAAATATTCATTGTCAAAAAATTCGAACACAGCACAAAAATATACTTACGCGACCGAAATCTACAGTAAATATTTTTTTTCCAGTCCAAAATGTCTTAGCAAGAAATAAATAACAATAGTGAGTAGTAGTGAAAGTGTGTGTGCTCGCAATGGCGGGCCAAAATGGCGGAAATTTTGGCGCCCTTTTACAAGGCGCGGGAAAGCAGTTGCTTAACCAAGGAGGTCAGGCTCTTCTTCAATATGGCGCCCAAGCAATCGGCAATATCATCAATGAGGTGTTCCAAAAGAAAGAGGTGGAACAGAAGAGGTTTCTGCCGAGCATCAAAAATTACAAAGTGGTAAGATTTTCGTTACTTCTAGGTAAGTTTCCGGTCCTTCGAACATAATTAATGATGATAATCATGATGATTGATGATCATCAATCGCCCAAAGTTGAGAATGAGTAATACTATCGAAAATAGTTGCGTTTTTTATAGGAAATTTAAGTAGTACTTACGTAACTCATACTCAGAAGCAAAGCATCAAAACTCAAAGATTCCTTTTGCTCTTCTGCTAATGGTACATTATTGACAGTCGTCTACTATTACAAAAATTGTATTGTCATGGAGTAATTCGTTAAGTAGTCGTATAAGTTCGGTTAAATAGTGAATTTTTCGAGCTATTGGCTCGACACACGTAAATGTAGTCCCAGGCTGAATGTAAATCCATCATATAGATTTAAAAAACCATCTAGCGGTTGAGGAATAGAATACCCTCATTGAATAGAAGAGGCTTAAGAATATAGGGAATGAGATGTATGTGTATGTACACGAAGTTTTTCGAAATAGTAGCTTGTGCTGAGAAAAGAGCTTCCGCCGAACGAAATTGAAATGGTTAAAGATCTACACAGTACGTTCTTTGCCTTCATCTTTAAATAGTTCAATGTCACAAAAAGCAATCGACTTTGACTTCTGGGTCCGTTAATCTAACCCACTTTAGTGACCTACTGATACGTGGATTAATATTAACGCATCTAAGCATTGTCTAATTAATATTCCCATTAACCTCAATTTGAGGGAACCGTTCTAATGGATATCCCAATTGATACTAGAGTCCATTGATTGTTCATTGACAATTTGGGTAAAACCTACGCGGTGACTGCTGTGTATCATTATGATTCATTTGATATAATAATATGACTTGTTCTTCTTCAAGCTTGAGGAGGGTCCTTAAAGTTTAGTCGTAGGTAGCGACCCCTCAGTGTCTTCTGACATTGCAGAGGTTCATGAGCGACGGTAACCACTTACGATCAGGTGGCCCGTTGACTCGTCTGTATGTATGGAAATAAAAAATAATAATTAATGCGGATTTTGTTCAGTATCTAGATTTTTTTTTTGCGTCGTTGCCGACGAGCTCATAGACCTCTGCATTGTCAGAAGACACTACGTGGCCGCAACCTGCGATCTACCCTTAAGGACTTCCTTCAAGCCTCGTATTCCAAATCAGTATCAGAATTGATTATTTGTCGTTTTTGGGTATAATCAACTCTACGGAGGGTATTTCGTAAAGATGTTTTCCTTTACAGTTTCCTTTTTTTTCTGCCATGTAGGCAGACGAGCCAACGGCCCACCTTCTTATCCACCTTTCTGCATACCCTAATAATCTAACTTAACCTGACTAAGGCGTCTATAATCCGGATAGTGTACAATGAAAACTGGTTCTCATAGCTTTAATGGCGCCTTCAAATATCATGATCTACTCGCGATCTAGTTTGATTTAGAGAAAAAAAACGATTTACATAATAATAACGTCATTGGAAAGGTTAAAAGAGAACCTAAAGCGCCGAAATAGCGCAACTGATTTAATGAGTTCGAAAACTTTATTTATTTATTTAATACTTTATTGTACACCAGGTAAAGAAAATTACAGTGACTTATAGTAATTAAAAAATAAGCAGAAAAGGCGAGCTTAACTCAAAAATGAGTTATATTTAAAAGCACCAAAATATACACAAAGAAGGAAATAAATTAAACTTAATACGTTTATTACTTTTACAGGTAACAAATGGAAATTTTAATGAATACGTCCAAAATTTAACGTAGTTTCGTTTTCGTAAAATCGTAGTAGAGCATTAGTTTTTATTTTACCAGTTTTATTTTCTTTTTTATTACAATGTAGTTGATATAGTGTCGCTGATAGAATCTAATAATATTTTTTATTATGGTTCAATTAATTTTGTATTAAAATTTCTTTGTCTTAAGGTACATGACCTCATTGTAAATTCGGGTGTGGGTGAAATATTTTTGATTAAAATGATTCCGCCCACGTGGGTTATCGCACTTTACCTTGTGCTTTGTCATAATCATTACGCAATTAATTTTATTTATCTAAGTCTTATCTTTTTATTAGGCTTTTGTTTACTTCTTATTTTGTACTTGATGTTCCCTGAACGATACGGTTTATTATCAACAGAAGGTTTACTCAAGATCTCTAACTAAATTGAGTGGATTATCTTAACTACAGTAATAATGTAACGCTGACGATTAATAAAATTACAACTTTATGCATTGCGATGTAACAAAGGGAATCCGGTAGGAATGGGATTCTTTAGTACCTCCGCCATATCACAAAGGGCAATATTAAAGCTCAATTTAAATACTAATTACTTCGTCATACAATACCGATGATGTCATAAGCACTACTCTATTATTGACATGGTCATTAATTGTGTATGCATGACAAACGCAGTCACGTTGTTGACCGCGAAACCTAATATTAATCGAACTCATTATTTTAGTTTCTGACCGACTTCCAAACGGAAAAGGTTATCATCGGTTACCTGCTCTTTTTGAAGGAGTAATATGTTAAGATTGCACACTAATCCTTGCTGGTTTGAAAATGTTGCATTTGGGTTCGTGTAAGAACCTGGCTTTGAAGGAAGGAAGGCTTTTAATTTTAACCTCGTACCATTCCGATTTGGAATGGACTCCCATCTACGGTGTTCCTGGAGCGCTATGACATTTCCCTCTTTAAACGAGGTCTAAGAAAAGTCCTGTATAAAAATAGATGATGGATAACGGTTCCTCAATGCTTTGGCATTGCAGAGGTTCAGCAGCGATTACCAATAAAAAATGGATTTAAGTGGAGGTCGAGAATAGTGGTAAAGTATTTTGATTCGGTAGATAGATAGTCTTCTTAACAATGATACAAACAACAAACTGACGTCAATTACGTCCAATCAATTTTATTGGCTTCAGTAGGGAGAGCAAAATAGCTCGTTGTTGACTTGTGTTGATCACTATTGATCTATTTATAAATTGTTTTGCTGCACTTTTTATCTCCTGGAATGTGACAAAACAAAGTAGTACGATTGACATCATCTACATCGCGTCTTATGCTGTTTCATACAGACTAATCATTGTACTACTTGTCAGAATATCTCAGGTTAATATTTCTTTAGTGAGTGCCAATCATCATCATCAGCCCATAGACGTCCACTGCTGGACATAGTCCTCCCCCAGATTTCGCCATAACGACCACTCGTGCACTGTTTACATGCATTGACTTCCAGAAAAACAAAACAGCATCTATACTATCCCGAAACTTGAATTGCAACAAGCAATAATGTGTAAAACAGTCCAGAACTGTCCAGAAGACATCGAATCTTCTGTCAGTCGGTCAGCAATGCTAAGGTTTGACGAACTGGACGCCTTGTCCACAACATTAAGTTACAAACTTCCTCATGGGTCGCATTTATAATACGAGTCTTAGTGGAATTCCTTATGTCCGAAAATCAGCTATTCATTTCCCAGTCTTAACACTGTAGCAATATTTAAAACACTGATAATAGAATACAAGTAAGTCACGTTTCTCAGAATTTGAAGATTATTCGTTGTGACTGTGAATTAATCCGGCACTGTACGACCTTACATGCAATTGTTCAATTATCTTAACTCGCTGCGTTTATTTACGGATGCACAGTATCAGTGTTCTTTTTTACAACGTTATGTTTGTACAATCCTTCAAGGTTAATTTTTAAAACATTAATCCATTTGTGACCCAAAGTAATTACTACTGCCTAACTGGGAAACCAAAGGCCTACCAATTTATGGGTCATTGATGATGGTACCATCCGCCTAAAGAAGACCTTCGAACTACAGTTATTTAACGTAGCTTAGGTTTTTTTTTGTTTTAGTTGGAGGAAATCGCCGGATCCCCACCCGCGAGGCGGGTATGTGGGAGTTGAACCTCACTAAAACCTCCAACCGCTCACACTCAGCGTCCGAACCCCGGCTGTGGCTAGAACCCAGAACGGGGTTATGCGGGATGGCGCGACGCGTTACGCACTGCGACGGGGGTAGTGCGCTCGATGGCCCTGTACGGTGCGCCCGTTTGGGCCGAGCCTCGTATCCGTGCATTTTATGCCGGGTACCTGCGCCGGCCGCAGCGCATCGTAGCCATCAGGGCCATCCGCGGATACCGCACCGTCGCGTTTGAGGCGGCGTGTGTTCTGGCGGGGACGCCGCCCTGGGAACTGGAGGCGGAGGCGCTCGCCGACCCATCGCCGCCGATTATCCGTTACTTGTCGCTCCCGAGCGTCGCGGCGTCGATGCTCGAGAGCGACGAGTCCTGGAAGGCGATGCTCGACTTCTGCGGGTCCACCATCTCGCAGAAGAGGGTGGCGGGGGGTGCGAGGGAGCGATTGTACGCTTCCCTCCGCCCAGCGACAGCAACCCGCCGCCGTCGAGCAGGGGGCCGGAACCGGGATCTCGCCCGGAATCTGGCCCCCTAAGAGTTTCGGGTCCCCAACGCATGTGAGTGCGAGCGGGGACCCAAGAAGGCGTCGTGTCTCGCTCAGCACGCGCCTTAAGCAAGAGCGACCGGGGGATGGTAGACCGCGCTCCCCGACCCACGCTGGTTCTGACCCAGCGGGGTATTCCGTGGGAGGGCGGTTTACCGCATTGCTGGGCGGAGAGAAGCGTACAATCGCTCTCTCGCACCCCCGCCACCCTCTTCTGCAACGTAGCTTAGGTACGATCTCCTGCATCCTTGAGTATGGGATGCCATGTTCTATTCTCGATTTCAGTATTATGTCAAAAATTTCCGTTTTCCTGTACTAAATTAACTTGCTTGTTTATAATTAGAAATCGTAAGGAAAACAGCTGCTGAAAAAAAACAGTAACTGCATAGAAAACTTGGCGCGCATTGCAAGTCGTTACGGTTTCCACACTCAATTAAATAACATATTAACAAGTGAGTGTTGTTTCTAAGAATATCAGAAGTAAATACTGCATTCAAATTTTACAAAGTTAATTGTTGACGTGGGAGTTTGTTGATCATGAATGTTTCTGAATAGTTTTCTACTATGAATAACAAATTCATTATCACGAGATGCACTGCTAGACAAAATACTTCCTTAGTTCCAATTCGACTGAAAGAATTGCTGGAATTTATCGTTCATCAATAATGTTAAGCATTTTCATTACACAAGAATCGCTGAATTTTAAGAGCTGAATGTGTTGTTATAGAGTTCCCGCATCTTTTCTGATGTCAACCATCGGCATGAGTCAACCCCTAACTGCGTTTTCAATTAACTGAACAGATTTCTGGAGCCTTCCTTACATATTTAATTCGTTAGTTTTTCCACTTTTTCCTATACATTGCAGGAATGTTAGATTTTCTTTGTATGATACATATGCCAGCGTATGGAATATGTATGGTGGCGATCATTCACTATTTACATCTACCAGGCGCAGTTATATTTTATTTATGTACAACTTGTTCTATAAAGGAATATATAAATGTTTTATCTGTATAAAATTATGAATGAAACTAGCTAGCGCGCCGACTGTTTCACGTTGCGTTTCAAGAGATAATTCTGCCATCCTGCCTACTATGGACTCCCCTCCCTGATGATTTATCCTGTCAAGGTTAGGTGAAATAATAGCAATCATTCCCTATCAGATTCTCAATAGTTCAACTAACATTCTTCATCGTTATAAAAAATTTGGGTATGATAAAAAATATGGATCCAGTTAAGAGGAATTCGCTGAATGCAAGTGGAATATTTCAATCGAGATAGCCAACTTTGTGGAAGCTTCCAGTGAATGGTCGTCTACGGATTGATGATGATTGGGTACCAACATTCCTCCTGTCGTGAGTAGTCGTGAGTTCTCTGAAGATAATATTACTAGGTTATATCCAGACTTCAGACAATAACTTCGAGATGGGTGGCAGTCTTACATTGTGAAGTTTATTGGATACCGTTAGCTTTATGGTGTAAAAAGTGAAATAAATTCTGTTTGCTGGAAAACGTCGACAATGCGGCGCCACCAATAAAATAGGATTTCTTAAAGTATGGTTGGAATACGTCCAACTTGTCTGCAATGCATATGAATCGATACGATGTACTCGCGAGATGAATGGGTGTGATTTTTCCAATAGCACTACAGGGGAAGCTATTATGAACTATTTGAAAGAAAGAAAGAAAATACTTTAATTCAGCACACACTTAAACACTACATAAAAAGAAAAAACACAAAACATAAATAAAAGAAACTGTGCTCAAGATGTGCACTGAATGGGCGACCAGCTCAGCATACAGCTACAGCTATGAAGCTGCAGCGCTGATTTTCAGCTGGACCCATTAAAATCAGCGCAAGAACTACACTAAGGTCGGTTTCATTGTATAGGCAAATTAACATTTTTCATTTAAAAGTAAAAACAAACGTGAACAATAGACGACAATCCATCAACTTAATGCAAGATGCGTGTTATGAAAACTCTTTCCTGCTTTTTTCTGTTCTCGATATAAGCACCATCTCTATAAGACTTGAACTTCTCGGACCAGTTATTTGACAGTGTCTTAATAAATAATCTTTGCCTCAAGTGTAAGTACCGCACTTGGGGTAATCATGCTGAGTCGTGACCTTTTCACCACTACAGCAATTCTTTTAATTTTTATTTGTTAATCCTTTTTTTTTCTTAGCTTAATATTAGACTAATTATGTTAATCTTTATTATTGTTGTAGTTCTGAATAAAGTTATTTTCTTTCTTTCTTTTCTTAATTTTCAGTCCTTAATTTTGCCTCCCTCATTTTTCATGCCTTTTTCTGTTGTCAGCGTGGGATTTGTTACCTGTAATTGTGTTGTCTGAGGTGTGGCTATTAAACGTACGTCACGGCGTCTATTAATATGATAAAATCATTTTTAATATTTAATTTGACTTCGTAGAGACACTCCTCGTCTAGACTAAAGCCCTTAACTTCACCCCTTATCGATTTTAGTGGTGTTTTTGTTATGAAATTATTTAGTTTCATTTATTTGTTCAGTTTTTGATAGCTTTTGTCTCGTTCAGTTTTCATTGAGGTTTAAGAGTGGACAGTATTATCGTTCATGACTCGATTTCTCGGTATTAGAGTATGAGTTCAGGATTTCTCGCTCTCTAAGTATCTTATATCAAATTCTGCACTTGTAAGAGAACGAGCAACGTTAACCTTCCACTCCCAAAGTAGTCACAATAGGAATATAGTATGAAATCAACGTTATCATTGTACGTTTGTATAATTCATCATGGAACATACCTTTGCAAATAAATATTGGCATATTAATCATTCGGTAACCTATAGATAATTTCAAGGCCATTTCTTATCGTAACTGTAAAAGCACACAGAATTTCGCCTTATTTGATTCGCGAGAACTTTTGACAAGCTGAAATAATATAACTGCGATCTCGAAATCTTACATAGAGTACGGACACTGCATTAATGCCTAAAAATATAATCGGCTGTAATTTGATTTGGCAATTGTCGTAATTCGACATATATTATGACTACAATAACTGGCTTTACCGAAGGAGTCCGCAATCTACTTGGATCCAACATAAGTCAAGTTTTTCTCACTTATTTCGAAATAATTTAGAACATTAAAATCTCTTCAAAAATTTATGAATACCCAATGTATTATGGAGCAAGAAGTACAGCAAGAATGGTGGAGCATACGCTGATGCCCGAGATCAACTGTAACCAGTAAATTGGATCGATACACTACAGCCAAAGCCGAACCTTTATTACCTATTGAATATTCATAAAAGGCTTTTAATGACACTTCGGTGTTATAAACATTTCTATTAACACATGTACAACTATAATTATTGTAAAACGTTCGTCGTATTCGACCACACCTACCTAAGTAAGGTAATTGGAAAACACTTCTCTAATTAATTTTTTGGTCCCTCGAGTATATGGGAATTTGTACTCGTAAAAAGTAAAGGGAAAATTAGTTTGTCTTTTAGTTATTTATTTGGTATTAAACAAACTGGCTAATGTTCATGGGCTTTGAAAAAGCAAGAGGTATACCTACAGATAAGCGATCTATTGAAAGCAGGTGTCACAGCTTTCCTCTTCTGATTAAATTTTAAACGTTAAATGCTTTCCCTCGGGTACCTGGGCTGCACTGCTCAGAGTCATTACGATGGTCGCCACTGTGGATCCCACATACACAGGAGTTACAGTGGTGGAAGTGAAAGGTGGGCATATAACCTGTCCTCTTAACGTCGTAACATTTATACTCATCAACATTGATAAAGGTTGTGTTAAAAGTCGTCATTTGTTTAAGAAGTTTCAATCTTTTATTCCACAATGATTTTCCCAAAAATAAACAAGCAAATACACGAACCATAACATATGAACGCGATTGCCATCGTCAACATAAGCATATATATGTGTGTGAACCACAAGTTTCCCTCCCACATGTACATATGTCCACATAATAATACGTTATCAGTAGTTTGGTGTTTCAGTCAATAACTTCAGTTGGATCCGAAAAGGATACTGTAATGGACGTTCAGAAATTTGAAACAATATTTCTGAATTTGAAAATTAAGTTTTAATGCTCTGTTTGCAGTGTTGAGGATACTAAAACAGAAAATTGAGTGCACATTAAATAATTCGATATTGATTTAAAAATATAATTGTTGTGTTGCGGTAAAACTTATCGTGAATTCCATAGTTAAAACGACTGTTGTTTTAGTTCCTGCAGTGTATATTAATACAAGTAATAAGTTTAAAAAGCGATACAGAAATGGCGGAAGCAGTAACGGAGAACTTCATTAAAATGGAGAAAACGAACAGTAAATACCAAAGAACATATTCCCATGAAAACGATCAAACGAATAATAATCTAAGTGAGATAAAAGAGGATGTTGAAAAGCTTCCAGAAGCCAACGAAGATTCTCAATCCAAGAAATGCTCAGGTTTTATATCGAAACTCTGCAAACGTTTCCGCAGATCCAAAATTTCTGACAAGTCCAAATCCAGCTCTCTAAAATCTCCAAAGTCTTCCACGAAAGATGTAGAGGAATCTTTTGGAACGAAAACTGTGTCGGCTGTCGAGCACAGTCGTGTCCTTAACAGCACCAAGATCTTTAACAGGCCTGTCGGGTCTCCTAAAGTGACTCTTACCAAAGACAGGGATGTATCTCCTGTAAAGAAGTTTTCTTTAGTGGTGCAGCATCAGGAATATCAGTTGAAACTGCCTGCGTATTATAAGGGAAGTAAGATGAACATGCCGACTGGTGAACAACTATTTTGGGTTCGTGATTTTGATCTTCTGTTGTTTCTTCAGATAGTATATGTTCATCGAAAACAATGTGATTTGATATTTAAACATAATAGACAAATTTGAGAATTCCCCTCTGAGTAAGTAGGATTTGAATAGCCATAATTTGAACTACGTCTTTTTCACACAGTATGGTATGGTATGAAGGATTCCATTGAAGATAGAGCAACTAGCTGTGTTGGTACCAATTACTTCCAACTGTATATTGATTCCCAATTATGATACATATAAAGAAACCAGAATACGTGTACTAATAGATAGACCTAACAAGCTTTAGTAGAATTCGGTTAGTAGCGTCTTAATCGAAACGATACGTCTTAAGCATTGAAAGCCAAAATTTCTCAAAATAATTATATTGAAGTAATACTAATTAACAATATTTTCAAAAGGCTACTCTTAGATAAAAAAAACTTTGAAAACTGCGGTTCAACTATTTCGTTAGGTTAGTTAAAATCACAATCTACTTTTAGAACGCTTGATAACATGTAGCATTAATTAATTTTTCCGTTTTCCCGAACACTATAAAATACAATGTTCATGGTGGCTGTTACAAAAATAGAATATTAACACAATATATATTTTAAATTTATACATACATACATACTTGTAGGAATTTAAAACTCCTCTTGTATTTATCTTTAATCGTAAATTATAACATCGAGTTGCGAACTTAAAATAAAATCTTCTTCTACTATTCTACATACATATTATAAAACAAAGTCGTTTTCGCCTGTCTGTCCCTATGTATGCTTAGATCTTTAAAACTATGCAACGGATTTTGATGCGGTTTTTTTAATAGATAAGGTGATTCTTAATAATGTTTTATAGGTATATTTTATTAAGAAAAAAATTTGAAATCAGTATGAAAATATCGAATTTGTAACACAAGGTGTGATAGATAACAGTCCCTCATTGCCCTGGCATTTCAGAGGTTCATAAGCGACAGTGACCGCTTACCATCAGGTGGGCTGTAGGCTCGTTTATCTATCAAGCAATAAAAAAAATCGAATACATTTATGCGTGCGCTGCAAAACTATTGACAATAGAACAAAATGATGTACTACGGGTTTGTAGGTCTTAGTTTTTTTTTATTTTTATTGCAAAGTAGTAAAGTAAGATCTGAAAAAAAGTCCGCGAGTGCATATTTCTAACTATCATAGTTTAGTCACAATAAGCGCTTTTATGTTTTATTTTTTTTATATCGTCTCAAGATTGAAACGACGTTAATTGATAATTGTGATATTAATCCTTATCCAAATTAAGCATTATATTATCAAGCAGGGGCGAAGAGTATAGTTCTTACAGACTGAAGCCGAGCTCAATAAGTCTTTGAAATTTTAAGTTTTCTTTAAGATTCTTTCTCAGTGCTGTTTATAAGTACGTAATTCAAGAGTACTGAAAGGGAAGCCAGTAGGAATGGGTTTATATAGACACTTCGCCACTGTTATCAAGTGTATTAATGTAGAAGTAAAATTCTCCAATCGGACATTTCGTTGAGAAATTATCACAAGTATAAAACGCTGTCCGCTACAAAAAAATATCGCGACGACATCGCGAATGTTGTTTAAACTACTTTGTGACGCAGACGAAGTTGCTCGGGTCATCTAGTTTTATAATATTTTAAAACATAATAATTAAAACCATAATAGTGGTTATATGCGTATCGAATTACTTATTGTTATCGATATGATTTTTTGTATAGAAATTGAATAAGAATGTATTGTGACTATGATGTTGACTATAAAGGGAAACCAACCCATGACTCAAGCAGTCATTTATTTTATGAGTTTTCTAGAAAGAATACTCTAAGTTATCACATTGATTATATAAGCAATAACAAAAAAAGAGTATGAGCATCTTTACTTACAGAAAACTACTGCATGCAAATTTAAACAATAAAATTTGAAGAATAGTGTTCAAAGTAAAAACAAAATTATAAATATTTAGGTAATAACATCAAGTTCATTTCATTAGGAACATTGTAATTTAACATTGTATTTATCACTAATTGCTGGTCCAAGAAGACTATTATATCCTATTTAAGAAAAAAATTTGGAAATATTCTACTTAATGGTACATTTAGCATATTGAAGAAAGCTTTAAAAACCCTTTGTAAATAAAAGACAAGTGTAGTGGACTATACATGATCTCTCTATTGACTGAAGCCCAGCAGTACATAATAATGGGTTCACAGAAGAGCAGGGCTATAGGTATGACAATCGCGAAACTTTCGGATTCGACAACCTCTCGAACAAAAACCGATTCGACCGACCGAGATGCTATTTACATTCCTACTTTCTGATAACACGCTTTTTGTCGGTTCACATTGGAAAAATACTGATAAAAAAACTGCAACGCCCTTAAGGCCGTGGCGAGAGTGGCTACTGTGTTTCTTAAACGTCTGCAGTATGCTCCATACGGAAAAGCCAAAGGAAAATCAATTCGAGGCAGTTTAGTTAACAGTCCTGAACTCCAAAGACAAAGAAATCTGGATCCTCATGATCTTACCAACAATTATTTCTTCCTTCACAGCTAGGCGAGACCCGTCCATCTTCGTTCGGTCCGGCCACGTATCAAGACTTCAAGGAGATCAGGTCGCGATGCCTAGCTGATGGTAGACTGTTCGAGGACCCGGAGTTCCCGGCTGTGGACCGCAGTCTCTACTACAAGGAGAGACTGGACAGGCCCATAACTTGGCTGAGACCTGGGGTGAGTCAATTTGCCCTTTCATTTTCAGGATCTTCAAGTGTAAATTGGATCCGTTTTAGTGTGTTAAGATCAGTGGCAAAATCGAACTATTTCAAAGCCTATAGACCACTTAAATCATCTATCCTGAAACCAACTTCAAATCCACAATCATACAAATAGAAATGATGATGAAATCAATTCATAGGGGCTTAATACCGACATTAAGGTCGCTTAGATTAGACAAAAAACATGCTGGTTCTGCTTAAAATCAAGGTTGTAGCGCTAATAGTTTCATCATTAGGCTGTAGACGTCCAATATTGGATATTGGCTCCAATTTCTTCAGAACGACCGATACTGGGCTATTGTATGATCAGACGATGAGCCAACAGGATACCCTCATTCATAGAGTTCTGCAATAGCCGAAAACACTGCCGGCTCTTCGAATTGTTTGATGGTTTGATCCATTTTCTACGACTCTGACCAGGTCTGCTGTTCTACTCGCTGAAAGGTCTTCCCTCATTATATCTATTGGTCCTTGGCCACAACTCAAGCACATTTCGGTTCCAATTTATAAAGCTAAAAATACAATTGCTTGTGCTATACCCTGTTAGCTATTGCAACATATTTGTTATGTGTGGAGGACCAACTGCCAGATCCTGAATCGCGCTATCGATGTTTGCAACGTTCAGCGCAATAAATACAACATCTAAAGTCTACGATTGGATTCGGCCTGAGCGGGCATATACTATCACATCCAGTCGGAGATCTCCCTTTGGCCAAATACCGATTCCAAATTATGTAACATTGTGATAATATTGTAACAGGAAATAAGCGATAACCCTCAACTGTTCGTGGAAGGATACAGTCGTTTCGACGTCCAACAAGGAGAGTTGGGCGATTGTTGGCTGTTGGCCGCCGTGGCCAACTTGACGCTACATCGCAAGTGAGTTTTATTAGTATAAAAATACTTACTGCATTTCTATGAACTATCAGTAGAATATTTATTTTAAACTTTTGACGTGACAACGTCTTATAAATTGGTTTGCCGGGTGACACTTCAAGAAACTGCGTTACGCTCCGATCACGTTATGCGCTCACAATGAGAGCGAGTGAGAGGCACGCGTGCCGCGTCACTTTTTATGTCTGTCTCTCTCGCTCTTAGGCGGGCTAACCATGCCCGAGTCGTTGTCACGTAAAACTTTCGCCCGTATACCCACTTTACAGACAACCAATTTTTTAACTACAAAATAATATCATGTAGAATTAGAGTGCTAGCTAATACAAGCTAAGCATAAAAAACGAGCCCAAATGCGATAGGTCTATCTTGTTTAGCACAAGAGTTCCTATGATCACCTTCCGAATTTATCATCAGTTTAGCGCCATTTTGTTTTACTATTGCCTTTTCACACGATATCGGCGTGCAAAATGTCACCTCAATCGGAAACCGGGAAGTTTGTCAAATTTAGCTTTGCAAGATACCATCCGAACTTACATAGTTACATCCAATGCAAGTTAATTGTAAATAGATAATAATGGTAAAATAATAAGTGCTTGTAAATAATCTTATATTATTTAATTTACAGATTGTTCTTCCAAGTCGTGCCAGATGATCAGAGCTTCGAAGAGGACTATGCAGGCGTCTTCCATTTCCGGTAACAATTTTATTCTATTAATGACTATATACAATGTTTGCATCTTTGAAGTGGCAATGGGCAAGACACATTGTGCCAAGAACGGATCGCCGATGCGGCCGAAAAGTTCTGTTCGTGGCGGCCACGAACCGGTAGGCGCAACGTTGGTAGACCCCCCACAAGATGGACCGACAATCTGGTCAAGATCGCGGGAGGTCACTGGATGCAGATGGCGCAGGACCGGTCGATGTGGCGAGGTTTGAGGGAGGCCTATGTCCAGTAGTGGACGTCTATAGGCTGATGATGATGATGATGAATGACTATATTATGTTCTGTAATTCTTATTAGACGTTCACTTTTTAGCGCATGTTTTAAAAAATCAGTTCAGTTGAACACCTCCCTTCTTAGGAGGAACCCCTAAGTCAATAAAAGGTTCTTAAATTATATATAATGAGAGAGAGTGATGATTACTTAAAAAAAATATTCCTTTTTAGAAGTTGGTCAAAAATCAAAATAAATAATTTCTGAAGAGAGAGAGACTAATAACTTCAAGTGATCTCGTGCACCCCACACCTCCGCCACACCCATCAGCTGTCGAGAGACAATCGTTTTGCAAGAATTTCATACCACATTTTCTGGTTCATCATCATCAGCTTATACAGGGTGATTTCCTAGTGAGGGTACATATTGAAGGTCATGGTAGCTGATGGTTATATACGACCAGTAAAAATATTATTACCAAAGTATATGGCTTAATGCCCTCGTAATCGCAACTGAAAAATATCTAAAATTCTTGCAAAATGATGGTTTTTCGACAGCTGATGGGTGTGGCGGAGGTGTGGGGTGCGCGAGATCACTAGAGGTCATTCAAACAGTCAACACTCTTTAAGCCGAAATTGTTTATGTTTGAGGTAGTTTTGTCGAATTCAGATAAAAAAAAAAATGTAATTTTACCTATTTTTTGTAATATTCCGTATTAGAACAGAGTACTCATCACCCTCCTGCAATATGTACCCTCTCTAACAAATCACTCTGTAGACGTCCACTGCTGGAGATAGGCCTCCCCCTGACCTCGCTACTACAACCGGTCCTGTGCTATCTGCATCCAGTGATCTATACCAGGTCGTCGGTCCATCTTGTGGGAGGTCTTTTTCGGCCTCATCGGCCATCAGTTCTTCGCACAATGTGTCCTGTCACTTCAAAGACGCAATTGTTTGGGCTATTCTTTGGTTATAATCTTCTAACTATTGGTCTAATATATCCATCAACTATCGTGACCTTCAATATGTAGCTGTACCAACACATTACTGCCCACTGTTGGGCTCAGGTCTCCTCAGAAGAGGGATTAGGCATAGTCCACCACGCTTGCCCAGTGCGGATTGGGGACTTCACATATCTTCAAAGGATTTTTTAGAACCCTTTTTCGACATGCAGGTTTCCTCACGATGTTTTCCTTCACCGTTTTTAGTCAGTGGTGTTGTGAAAAATTGCACATAAATCTTTTTCACATTTAAATTTAGAGGCACAAGCCGGCCGGATTTGAAACCCGTGACCTCCTGTTCGAAAGGACGCGCTTCGACACTAACAAATCACCCTCTATAGTAGGTATATAAATATATCGTAGATTAAAAAATATACACAATTTTTTTTTTCAGTTTCTGGCAATACGGCCGTTGGGTGGATGTGGTCATTGATGACCGTCTACCCACCTACAGGGGTAAGCTGGTCTACCTGCACTCGGCTGAGACCAACGAGTTCTGGAGCGCTTTACTCGAGAAGGCTTATGCTAAGTAAGTCTTGATTTAATGTTAACAAATTGGGTGCGGACGGGGAAATTAATGGCGTTTTAAAATAATTGTTATTAATCAACAACAATTATTTTGTAAACTTTGTTTTCTATTTTTATCAATTCGTTCATTTAGACATGTATTTGTGTTTTTTTCCTAATATTCATCGTTAACACGTTTGCTGCGGATGAAAAAAAATTGTGTTCTATCAACAATATTACAGTTAACCGGTTCGTTGCGTGCCTGTAAACAAGTTTTTTTTATTTTTTCTAATATCCATGCTTAACACGTTCGCTGCGTACTGTTATAAAGGTTCCCTGCACCCCCTTTTGCCTGTTCAACCCTATCCATTGCCTACTCAGCATTCCTGTAATTCCTAGCATCACGCCGGCCTACCGACCAAGTCAGTCTCGTCCTAACATCCATCCAAGACGGTTGTCGATATCATAAAATTATCTTTTATTTTAAAATCCTTTTTTTTAAAAAGAGAATTACAATACCCACTCTAACATTTGGTGGCAGCGAAAGGGATTTAAAAAGTGAAAATCCCGGTACCGTCTCCGATCCGTGAAATTAAAAACAAGTCAAAGTGAGTGCTGTGTGGTGCACGTAAGACCAACTCCACTGTGGATCCAGCGGACTCCACCGAGTAGGCCAGCTCGTAACCTTTCCTGAAAGATCCATTGCTGCGTGCTTCTGGTGCTGCAGCCGACCTTCAAGAAAGCAACCATACCCATTGTCGCGCACCAGTACCAAGTGCTGTGACCGGTATTGGACATCAACGAGCCAGCATCCTTCCAGCCGAACCACGACGAAGCTGAGGCTCAGCATTACGGGACACATCCGGAATGCTTCGCGTGATCGCTCTTATCTTTACCAAGTAAGTTTATCCTTGGTCACTGATTCCCAAATATTTTTAACGTTTTAATATTTTTTACATTGTATTTATTTTAAGCAACTAATTTTAAGCGTTATCCTTATACTACTAGTACCTAATTATTGTACCATTTCTATATCCTTAAATTTAATAATCAATCTTTTATAATAAAACCTAAGATGTCTCAAACCAGAGCTCAAAGTCCAAAGTTCGAAAAACCAGAAATTGCAATTACGGACACCGAGGACGATCCTAGTTCTGGCCCAATTACCAGGGCACAGGCCAAGAAAAAAGTAACCATCACCCACAAAACTGAATTAGACATTTCGACACTCTTAAAATTCATAAAACCTTTCGATGGCAGTAGAGAGTCTCTAAACCCTTTTCTAGTTAACTGTAACAACGCTTATGGGTTAGCTACAGAAACCCAAAAGGACATCTTATTCAAATACATTCTATGTCAATTATCGGGCAAAGCCCAGATCGCATGCTCCGTCAAAGAGTTCCTCAATTGGGGCCAATTAAAAGAATTCCTGAAAACTCAATTTAGCGAGAGGAAGCACTATGCTCACCTACTCACCGACCTGCAGCAATGCAAACAGCAATCAAATGAAACGGTAAGTCAATATTCCTTAAGATTGGAAACGACTCTTTCGCAAATACTAACTGAAATTTCAATATCTCACGGACACAAAACCGACGAGATGATAGGAAGAACTGCTGCAATGGAGGAACTAGCCCTCCACCAATTTCAAATGGGACTTATTCCCCGCATGTCCAATATCATACGCTGTAAAAACCCTAAAACCTTAAACGAAGCAATAAACATAGCCATATCTGAAGAGAAGATTCAGCAATTCTTGTTTAAAACAAACCCACCTAGTTATCGGCAAGAGAGCCGACCAACCTTTAGACCTAACCTCACAAGACCAACCTTCCAACCATTTCGTAGGAATGTAAACCATCAATTCCCTACTAACAATTATCCTATTAGACCCGCGTATGATCCGAATACAATATTCTGCAGATATTGTAAGACACCAGGGCACACCCTGGAACAATGCCGCAAACGTGAGTTCAATAATAACAAATACAAGTTCAGCCAAAATCAGACTGGTGTCGCACAACGAGTAAATTTCATAGAACCAGAAGGCAATGTAGAACAAGCCGATCAAGCCGAAGGCTATGATACGGTCGACTATCACCCAAAAAACGAATGATCGTCTCGCCCCGATGTCGTACGGGACCAAGTAAAATAAAAATCGACATCAATAAACTTAATCCTATATCCACGGCAGCTCCGCAACATGGAAGCTATGCCTCTATTTTAAAGAAAAATCTAATGACATCGCTACAAGATTGTCCCTCGAAATCCACTGTATCCATGCGACCATCCAAAGAAATTATGTCGCCTAAATCCACTGAATCCTTAAATACTAATAAAAACATAAATACAAAATCCAATTTATCCAAGAATACTAATCCTACTAAATCCAACGTGTTTGAAATAACAAGTAACCCAGCCAAAACCCTTTTACCTCATGTCCTAGTCGAATCCTCTGTATCAGATATTCCACTCTCCTTATTAGTCGACTCAGGATCATCGGTCAGCCTATTAAAGCACACTTGTCTTGATAACCATCCAAGATTAAATCCAGAAACTATCAAATTAATGGGAATAGATTCCATCGACGAATCAATAGAAACAAAGGGCCATTTCAAACTTGAAATATTGATTAATAAAAACAAATCCATATCTCACAAATTCCACGTCACTGATAAAATACACCTTCCATACGACGGCATTATAGGATCCGATTTACTCAACGCTTACAAATGCAACATAGACTACACAAACAATTTACTCCACATCGGAAAAGTAACCTTAAAATTACACTTTCATGATCCAGCATATATAATTCCAGCCAGAACCGAAACCATAATTGAATGCTCCATATCTAATCCATGTATAAAAGAAGGAATGATTCTTGATCAAAAACTCACAGATACTTTAATAGTGGCAAATTGCATAGTCAAAGTCAAAGAAAATAATCGAGTCAACCTTTCTGTCGTAAATACTTCAGAAGAACCTATAACATTAAATTCAAACCTTAACTTAAAATTACATCCAATTAATTCTCTAGAATTCCAAACTCATCCTATAAATCACGCGATTAGCTCAAACGACAACCTTAAACGCACTAAAGAAGTATTAAAACAATTACGTATCTCTCATCTCAATCCCGAAGAAACCGATGCCCTTCTACAATTATGTTCTGATTATTCCGATATCTTCCATCTTCCTGGCGAAACCCTTACAAGCACTGATATCCTTAAACATGAAATCAAAACCTCATCCGACGTCCCAATCCACACTAAAACCTATCGCTTCCCTGAAATCCACAAAACTGAAGTCAAGAACCAAATAAACAAGATGCTCGAACAAAACATCATCGAACCCTCCGATTCTCCTTGGTCCTCTCCTATATGGGTTGTTCCAAAAAAACTCGACGCATCCAATATCCAAAAATGGCGAGTGGTTATCGATTATCGAAAGCTTAATGACGTAACCATAGGAGACACATATCCTATTCCTCAAATAACCGAAATCCTTGACCAACTCGGAAACAGCAAATACTTCTCGACATTAGACCTAGCCTCAGGATTCCATCAAATAAAGCTGAATGAAGCAGACAAACCTAAAACAGCCTTCAACGTTCCTGAAGGACATTTCCAGTTCTTGAGAATGCCGTTTGGTCTTAAAAACGCGCCAAGCACATTCCAGAGACTCATGAACTCCGCCCTAACAGGACTACAAGGTACGAGATGCTTCGTCTACTTAGACGACATAGTTTGCTATTCTTACGACCTCCGATCACATATCTTTAACTTAACATCTATCTTTCAAAGAATTCGAAATTTTAACTTGAAATTACAACCAGATAAATGCGAGTTCCTTCGCCGCGAAGTATGCTATTTAGGCCATGTCATCACAGAACATGGAGTCAAACCTAACCCCGACAAAATTAAAGCAGTAACCGAGTTTCCAATTCCAAAATCCCCTAAAGATATTAAATCCTTCCTTGGCCTAATATCCTATTATCGAAGATTTATCCCAGAATTCTCCAAAACAGCTAAACCCCTCACAAGCCTCTTGAAGAAAGACACTATGTTCAATTGGGAAAACCAACACCAACTTGCCTTCGAAGCCTTAAAAAGTAGATTGACATCCGCTCCTTTACTTATTTATCCAGATTTCACCAAACCCTTTATCCTCACTTGCGACGCATCTAATTACGCTGTAGGTGCCGTTCTTTCTCAAGGACAGATCGGTAAAGACCAACCTGTAGCGTTTGCATCTCGCACATTGAACAAAAGCGAATGCAACTACAGCACAACCGAAAAGGAATTATTAGCAATTCTCTACGGATGTAAAACCTTCCGTCCTTACCTTTATGGTAACAAATTCCAGATTGTAACTGACCACAGACCATTAAAATGGTTGTTCAACCACAAAGATCCCAGCAGCAAATTGCAACGCTGGCGACTCAAACTGGAAGAATTTGAATACGAAATTATATACCGCAAAGGTAAACTAAATTCCGCAGCCGATGCTCTATCCAGATATCCTGTAAACCCCGTCTACCCGGCTAATAAAAATGATCTTAATCCTATCAATGAACCAAATCAAAATCCTAATATCGAATCCCCACAAGGGTCACCGCTTTTCGAAATCCCCCAAGAAACACTTGACGAATTAATCAGAACCGACTTTAGCCCTTTAAATGACGTAGACTCCAATTTCAGCTTCCCAGATCCTATGGATTCGCCAGATCCTCCTGCTCTTTTAGACCCTTCTAATTCTCTACAGCCTTTAGCTCCAACAACCCAACTTAATCATCCTAATCCTGTAGCAACTCCAAAGAGTTCCCCTTATAAAGAAATCCCTTCAATACCTACATCCGAACCTTTAACTTCACCCACACATGACGCCAATAACCATCCCATCGAACCTGAAAAACTACCCCCACTAGACGATAATTATAATAAATTCCTAAAATCCACTACCAAGGTACATGATACTATAATCCTCGAACATAATGAAGACCTATTAAAAGGAACACAAAAACTAATAATAATTCCTACCTCAATTGACATGGACGAATCCTTACCTCATATCCAAGACGTAATCAACAATTGTCCAAATCCACAACGTGACGAATTCCTCTACAAAGAAAGATCCTTACACACGTTTCTACCTCTTACCATTGAAAACAAAACTTACCTATTCTTATTTACCAAAGTACACCACTTCGACGATAACTCTTACCCCGACATATTCAAAAGTCTTAAATATGCACGAGACCAAATAATGATGTCATACCCTACAATCAACGAAATCAGTATCTCCGATTTTAGAAATCCTTTTGACAAACACTCCTTTATTAAAATCTATAACATGATATCCTATATATTCGACGGCACTAACATTAAAATCCATATATACCATAATAACATAATTTACCCATCTCTTAGTGAAATCCCAAAGATTCTGAAAGAAAACCATGACATCCCTATTGCAGGACACTTAGGATCCGCAAGGATGTTCAATCGGATTAAAGAAAGATTTTCGTGGAAAAATATGCGAAGCGACATAGAAAATTACATAAAACAATGCTCGTGCTGTCAAACAAATAAAGCACTACGAAAAATAAATAGAGCCCCTATGGTAATAACCTCGACATCTACATCTCCTTTCGAGCGCCTAGCCCTTGATATTGTAGGTCCTCTGCCAGAATCCGGAACAGCCAAACTGAAATATATCCTTACCATGCAAGACGACCTCACCAAATTCTCTTTAGCTTATCCCCTTCGCAGTAACACTGCAGAAGAAACCAGCGAATGCCTTCTACATTTTATTTCCTTATTCGGGATTCCTAAACACATCTTAACCGACCAAGGCACAAACTTCACGGCTGATCTCTTTAAAAAGACGTGCGAGTTTCTAAAAATCAAACAGTTGTGGTCATCACCTTACCACCCTCAAACCCAGGGTGCATTAGAAAGATCACATTCAACCCTAAAAGAATATTTAAAATCCTACGTCAACGAAAACCAAGATAATTGGCCAAAGTACGTCTATACATCAATGTTAGCATATAACACAGCCGTACACTCTACTACTCACTATTCCCCATATGAATTACTATTCGGTCATAAACCACATATCCCAGATTCAGTATATGATGATAACTCAAACACTACTTATCCCGAGTATGTAAAACTTCTACAACACCGAATGAAACATTCACGTGCCAAAGCCTTAGAATATATCCATAAATCCAAGGAATCCTCAAAGAACTATTACGATTCACATACGCGTCCAGTCCAATATAAAGTAGGCGACTACGTTATGCTTAAAAACCACCTCAGAATGAGGAAAGCCTTGTCCCCAGTGTGGAAAGGTCCATACAAAATAGTGAAAATTCACGGCAACCACACCTTATCCCTACTAATAAATAGACGTCATGTAAGACATCACTATGACGAAGTGAAACATGTACAAGTCCATGATTCACCCTTAGGTTAAGTTTTATATTACCCCTTTTCCATTAGTTTTATTTTACATTAATTTTATATAATCACTATACCCTTTATTTTATTAGCTTAAGAAATATCATCCTCATATTATCCAAGTTAATCTTTAATCTAATCATTGTCTAAAAAGTAAAATCGACGTCTGTTTGATTGCAGTGCATTGGTCAATGGTAACCAAGATTTCGTACAACCCATCAACACAAGTTCGGGAATTTATTTTGACCCAATTGGTGAACTCAAAATCAATAATGGATATTTAGACATAGTAACCTCTCTTGATGTCTCATATATTAAACCTCATTTAAAAAATGTAAATGATATAATAGATAAACTACGCTCCGTATGTAACCGTAAAGAAATTGAATTAGAAACCAAACTAGAATGTAAAAATGTATTAGAGACTCTCTCCGTCAGATTCCATGATCTAAATTCTGAATTTTCTTCGATTGCTCATTTAATCGACAATAACAGAAACAAACGCGGAGCCTGGTTTGGAGCTATAGGTAGCCTCTCCAAAACTATTTTCGGTACACTAGACGAAAACGATGCAGTCAAATATGATAACGCCATACAGAGTGTCCAAAACAACCAAAAGAAACTAAGTTCATTGATTAAAGAAAATATCCTAGTTGTAACCTCCTCATTATTCAAATGTAATCAAACTCTTCATAAAATAAAGTCTAATGAAAATAAACTCAACGAAGGTATGGAAATCCTATCGTCAAAAATCGAAAATATTACATTAATTACAAACGAGTTAAATTTAAAATATTATATTAATTCAATGTTGAACAGTTTGGAAGCCACTGTGCTGACCTTATCTTTTGAACTCGAAGACATAACAAACGCTGTCATGTTTAGCAAACAAAACACTCTGCATCCGGCGATATTATCTCCAGTACAACTATACCAAGAACTTGTTAATAACTATAGACACTTACCTGTAAATCGTAAACTTCCTACATCCTTAGATTTAAGCCAAATCCATGTTATTTTAAATGTATCCAGTGTAATTTGTTATAGCCATAATGATAAGATTATTTTTATTTTAAGAATACCATTAGTATCCCCAAAGGAGTATAATTTGTACCATTCCTTAGCTCTGCCTACACCCCATAACATTGTAAACCCAACCTCATTTAGTTTTATAATTCCTAGCTCTAAGTATATAGCCATGACCAAGGATAAATCTGAATACTGTAACCTCAAATCACTTAAAGAGTGTAAAACTATTAACCCACGCGAACTCATATGCGATGTACTAACTGTGTTCCCATCTATTGGAAATGCCAACTGTGAAAGTGAACTATTATCAAATGTAATAAAAACACTACCAACACAATGCAAGACAGAGTTTATTCAAGGACACTTGGACATTTGGAAACCCCTTAGCTATAATGCGTGGATCTATGTACAATCCCAAAACAACAAATTATATATAGAATGTAGTAACCAACAAATCACCGAAATAAATATTATCGGAACAGGAATTGTTTCGACTTCATATAATTCAAATCGCCGCCAATTTGTGTACTTTGAATGTGGAATTCAAATTTCGAACAAGGGCAACATTTTTGTTGTTCTATGCGCGGGTATCAAGAAATAAACGCCTGACGATGACATACACTTTTGTCTTCGGCCATTACGCGAAAGATTCCTGCATCGTACGGAGCACTAATTCGAACGCAATCTTTACGTGCACTATTCATATTATTAACCTTATCAAGATCATCGTAAAACGTGGTAGAACCATCGACCAGTGTGTTACTGTGTGTCGCGGTCACCAAGATTGGAGCCAGGAGCCGTCATCGTAATCTATCCAGGTACGTGCGCATTGTATGTTACGGGTTTGGATTTTCATAGGAACGTACATCTAATTGAGCGGCGATAGTCATTTTATTTCGCAATAAGTGATTCTCGACCCTGTGTTCGGGAACGGGTTGTAATACACTCTTTCTCCCACACATTTCTGGTGCCGAAACCCGGGACGGTAAACGTAATACATACATAATACATATTGGTATTTTCTGAGTGCATTTTTTGATATAAAATTCTAACACTCGTTAACTTATATAGGTTGACAACTTCAATTCGAGTGAACCGTACTTCCGAATTTTAGTCTTACATTGTTATCTCGTAACGTTTATTTTCACAAAATCGATAACCAAACGCTAGGATAATTTTTATTTTCAAGATCATAATATAAACAATCAAAATATTAATCGGTGTTTATATAATTTATCGGCTTGAAATAATTTTTTACCCTTAAATATTCTTTTTTCTAACGATATCAATACAAACGTCAAATAAACGTGATCAAACATTCTAAAACATTTTCATTTTTAATTAGTAACAAATTTCTTGTATTGAATCATTGTCTGCGGTAACCGCCATCGAGCGGTCAGGGTATAGTGCGCTGTCATTTCTACCTACAATTTAAAACATAAAGTATATAACCGTTATTACTTCGGTTATTTGTGGTTTTTTGTCTTTTTACAACAATTACGATTAAGTTGTTTGTCTGTAGTTCATCAATCTACGACTTTTTACAACAATTACGATTAAGTTGTTTGTCTGTAGTTCATTAATCTACGACTTTTTATCAGAAACAAGTAAATCATGTCGTTTTGTACTAAGTCGAAACGGAAATCTATTCATGGCAAATCTAAATCGATTGAGGAAGCCTTTTCATTAAGTGATTTGCCATCATTGCGTAGGAAACGTACAATTATTTTCAACCGCGTTGCTAAGGCGTTAGAGGTGGGCTCCTCGGCTTCGCTTGACCTTTCGAATCGTGAATTGTTCATTTCGCACTATGATGATATAAAGGCTAATGCACATAAATTCGAAGAATTACATTTTTTAATCATTGATCTTTCTGATCGGTCTGACGAAGATCAAAATATACAAGAAACTTTTGATGAAATGTACTTTAAAATTAAATCAATTTATCGTAACTTAACAAAAGGAGAAATTAAATTTTCTAACTCATCTAACCTTGTGAACGAACGGTCAAATATTAAATTACCAAAAATCTCATTACCTACCTTTTCGGGTGACTTAAAACAATGGCCTGAATTTATAGATAAATATAATTCGTTGATTCACAATTGCACTTCGCTCACTGATACCGACCGCTTTCACTATCTTGTATCATCATTACGCGACGACGCTTCCAGCGTTATTCGAAGGTTTCCTGTCAATAGTGAACATTATCGGGATGCGTATGACTGTTTGGTTTCGCGTTATCAAAACGAGCGTGAACTCGCCTTTACTTGTTGGCGGGATATTTTAAACATTAACTTGAAACTCAACAACGCTCACGAATTTCGTCGCTCGCTTGACTCGATTGAGGAGAACATTTGTATTTTAAAACGATTGAATCTACCGGTCGATCAATGGGAGTTTATCTTAAATTATCACGTTCTTTCGAAGTTGGACTCTAAGATACGTTGTGAGTATGAACAACAACAACCGAGCGGTGTAATTTCTAATTATAACGAACTTACAATTTTTTTGAAACAAAAGTGCGATGCTCTCAAGCGTGATACTCATTTTACCGATTCGATAAAACCTACTTCCACTACTTCGAAAGAGAATTATAAATCAAATTCCACTCACTTCACGTCTAAACGCATTTATCCGTCTCACACTTTGCTCGCATCAACTTCAGATCACAAGGATAGTACTATTAACGTAACAAGAATTGGGTATAAGTGTTCTTATTGCGGTGAACCACATAGTATTACACATTGCAAAGATTTTTTATTAAAAACTGTTGACGAACGTAAGGATATAGCCTCATCAAAGCAATGGTGTTACAACTGCTTGAAAGCATCTCATCAGATCAAAAACTGTAATTCTATATTCGCATGCCAAAAATGTAAACGTAAACATCATACTCTATTGCATAATGATGAAAATAGATCAACGCAATCGAACTCCAGTTTGTTAACGAATAACGACACAGCGTTTTCTGCCTCAAATACTACTGTTTTGTTGGCTACCGCCTTAATACAACTGATGGATTCTGACGGTCAATTTTTAAATTTCCGCGCCTTGTTTGACACTGGAAGTCAAAATAATTTCATAACGGAACGTGCGGCTCAATCGTTAAACATTGAATCCTTACCAACATCGACACGTGTTAGTGCATTAGGTGGAGTGGCTGCAGCAATAAAAGGTCATATAAATGGCGTTCTAGGCACCGGTGATCAACCCCTGTTCAAATTAAATTTACAAACAATTGAAAACATTTGTGGCGATCAGCCAATCGCCAAGCTAAATCGTGCTAGCGCAACACAGCTAAATGAGATAAAACTAGCTGATCCTGGGTTTGATATACCTGGACCAATCGATGTGTTGCTGGGTGCTGACGTCTTTGCGGAGTGTGTTCTACCAGAACGAATAAAGGGTACGTTATCACAACCCCCAGCATTCAATTCAGTGTTTGGATGGCTGTTGCTGGGTCGGGCTCCTTTAGCTACCAACTCTTTACTGACAGTGCAGTCAGGTGCAGATGGGGATCTTAGCAATCTTGTACAGCGTTTTTGGGAAATCGACAGTCCTCCTCAATCGGTAACATTGTCTCCAGAAGACCAGTTGTGTGAGAAGAAATTTAAGGCTGAACATTCTCGCGACGACTCTGGTCGATACATGGTTAAACTTCCATTCAAAGCTGATAGTGAGCCCGTCTTCTTCGGTATTCGTGACATAGCGTTGAGACGATTTCACGCCTTGGAACGACGTTTAGGTCGCGATCCAGAGCTGCACAGACAGTATTCAGAGTTTATGGCCGATTATCTTGCCAAAGGTCATATGACCTTGGTGCCAATGGAAGATATTAAAAAGGGTAAATATTACATCCCCCACCACTGTGTAATCAGGCCAGAAAGTCACACTACTAAACTTCGTGTGGTGTTTGACGCCTCGGCGCGGGATTCAAATCATGTTTCTCTTAATGATACTTTGTTAAAAGGGTCCAAGTTACAAGCTAACATAAACGAAATACTTCTCCGCTTTCGTGAAAGCTCTATAGTGTTTATGGCGGACATTCAACAAATGTTTCGCCAAATCTTAGTCAATCCCTGTCATCGTGATTATCAACGTATTCTGTGGAGATTCAATGAGAATTCTCCTATTCAGGAATATCGATTAAACACCGTCACTTATGGTACAGCATCTGCGCCATTTCAAGCTTGCAGAGTCATTCAGCAGCTTGTACATGATGAGGGCAGCGCGTATCCTATAGCAAAGGAGATATTATCATCAGGAGTGGGGATCTATGTTGATGACATTGTGTCTGGAAAAAACACGCTGGTCGACGCACTTTTGGCTAAATCCGAAATCATTAACTTACTAAAATTGGGCCAATTTCATTTACGTAAGTGGGCCAGTAATAATCCTCAAGTTTTGGCTGATATACCACAAGAAGATCGCCTCTTGGATCCGATTTCATTAGACGAAGCGACAGATTCGACACTTAAAGTTCTTGGGCTAAAATGGGATCCAGCTTCGGATTGTTTCCTATTCGACGTAACTACTTCTGATCGACCTTGCACTAAGCGTACAATTCTCAGTGAAATTGCAAAAGTATTCGACCCACTAGGATTTTTGTCTCCCCTTACAGTAAAGATTAAATGCCTGATACAACAGTTATGGATAGCGGGTATCGGTTGGGATGACAGACCTCCATCGAATATTGTTGAACTATGGAATAATTATCAGTCAGAACTTCATCTAATAAAGGGTTTAAAAATCCCGAGACGTCTCACTGTTGATGACGCTATGTCATATGAGGTTCACGGTTTTTGTGATAGCTCCGAGCTTGCCTATGGAGCGTCATTATACATGAAAATTACTAATAAACAGGATGAGGTTCATATCGTTCCTATCGCTTCCAAGGCTCGCGTAGCTCCAATTAAGCAACTATCGTTACCACGTTTAGAATTGTGTGCAGCTGCACTGCTTGCAAACTTATACGACTTTTTTAAAGACACATATAAGATATCTACGACACAGGCTGTCAACGTTTATTTTTGGTGCGACTCCACCATTGTATTGTCTTGGCTACACTCGCACTCTTCTCGATGGGCTACTTTTGTGGCAAATCGTGTCAGTCTAATCCAGGATAAAACCCCGGTGGAGTGGTGGAATCATATCTCATCCTCGGACAATGCTGCAGATGTTTGCTCACGAGGTCAGCTTCCTAAGGAACTAATGCAGAATGGTTTATGGTGGGCAGGACCTTTATGGTTGTGTTTAAAAACATATCCAAAACTAAGTTCAGAAATGGAGCATACAGATCCACTAGCACTCAGTGAAATTAAACGTTCTGCGCCAATATCTTTACTAGTTCAAAATACCTCACAATCGTTACAAAATGATAACACCTTCCTCGACATACTACTGAACAAATTCTCGTCGATAGAAAAGATCATTCGAATTATATCATACTGTAATCGTTTTATAAAAGGAGCAAGAAGACAGACCCTAGGTACAAATATTTATATAACCTCAAAGGAACGTCAAGAATCCTTACTAATCATTGTTAAGTTTGTCCAATTTAAATCATTCCATGATATATTTATGAAATTAAACTCTAGTCAAATCCTTCCTAAACCTTTTCGCAAGCTAAACCCATTCCTCGACGATCGTGGTGTTCTTAGAGTAGGTGGACGTATCCGTCATGCGGGATTAGGTTTTGAGCAAAGGCATCCAGCCCTACTGCCTCCAGATTCTCCTTTGACAATGAAACTTATCGAATCGATTCATCGAACACATTGCCACGCCGGAATGAATACAACTCATTATTTGTTACTTCAGCAATTTTGGATTATATCGGCCAAACGAAGGATAAGACACTGTCTCTCAAAATGCATTCCTTGTTACCGCGTGAAACCTCAGCCACTTCAACCATATATGAGTGATCTACCTAAATATCGTGTTAATCAAGTCAAACCATTTTCTATCGTAGGTGTCGACTACGGTGGACCATTTCGAATTAAGTTAGGTACTCATCGTGGTGCAAAAATCGATAAAGCTTATCTTTGTCTGTTCGTATGCTTGACAACAAAGGCAGTGCACCTAGAAGTAGTATCGAGTCTTTCGACAGAAGGATTCATCGCCGCACTGCGACGTTTTGTAGCGCGTCGTGGTAGATGCAATACTATTCATGCGGACTGTGGAACGAACTTTGTGGGGGCAAGAAATTTCTTCTCATCTCTTATGGAGAACGCTGCCGGAACACAACAAATCGAGTTTAAATTTAACGCTCCTTCTGCACCACATTTCGGAGGTGTTTGGGAAATACAAATCAAAGCCGCAAAGACACATCTATATCGCATAGTTGGTGATCAAGTGTTAACTTTCGAGGAACTAACTACCCTCTTTAGTCAAATCGAAGCAGTCCTTAATTCTCGTCCGTTGTGCCCACTGAGTTCAGACCCTAACGATATGAACGTTTTAACTCCCGGTCATTTCTTAACCTTAGAACCACTGACTACCGTTCCAGACAATGATTTATTAGACATTAACATTAACCGTCTTAATAGATGGCAACTTATTCAATCCTTTCAACAAAACTTTTGGTTACGTTGGAAAAACGAATATCTACACGGTTTAATTCAAAGAGAAAAATGGACAAAAATGTCCAAACCATTACAAATCGATACCATGGTCCTAATCAAGGATGATAATCGTACACCGTTACATTGGTCACTCGGGAGAGTAGTCGAGCTACACCCCGGAGCTGACAACGAAGTCCGCGTAGCAACGGTCAAGACAGCGAACAATAGTCTCATTAAGAGACCGCTGGTTAAACTTTGCCCACTGCCAATTTCATCTTAATTTTTAATCGTTTTAGGCAAGGGTTACCTTGTACATTTTTTTTATTATTTTTTTTTTTTTTTTTTGTATAACCTTGTTTGCATAATAACGTTTATTATTATAATTGAATCAACACTATCGTATCATTTGTATTGTGTACCTACTTGTAATGAGAAAATACCAATAGTATTTTGGCCGGCGGGATGTTTCGACTTCATATAATTCAAATCGCCGCCAATTTGTGTACTTTGAATGTGGAATTCAAATTTCGAACAAGGGCAACATTTTTGTTGTTCTATGCGCGGGTATCAAGAAATAAACGCCTGACGATGACATACACTTTTGTCTTCGGCCATTACGCGAAAGATTCCTGCATCGTACGGAGCACTAATTCGAACGCAATCTTTACGTGCACTATTCATATTATTAACCTTATCAAGATCATCGTAAAACGTGGTAGAACCATCGACCAGTGTGTTACTGTGTGTCGCGGTCACCAAGATTGGAGCCAGGAGCCGTCATCGTAATCTATCCAGGTACGTGCGCATTGTATGTTACGGGTTTGGATTTTCATAGGAACGTACATCTAATTGAGCGGCGATAGTCATTTTATTTCGCAATAAGTGATTCTCGACCCTGTGTTCGGGAACGGGTTGTAATACACTCTTTCTCCCACAGGAATTGTAAACATTCCTAATAATTGCTATGCGTATTGTAAAAGCACAAAATTAACTCCTAGGTTTGATAACATTAAAATAAATGTAACCGAAATACCCCATCTAGATTTTAATATAATCCAAGATCCATGTTGTTTAGAAGATAAGTTTAAAACTCAAAAGAACAATGAAACTCGTATTAAATTGCAAAATATCGATTTAGACATGTTCACGGAAGAAGAAAAATCAAAATTCGACTCTATAATCAGTAAAGCTGAAGAATTACTAAACCAACACAACATAATCAAATACGAGCATCATTATTATATTTTATTAATTGTCATAACTAGTATTATTTCTATTTTTTGTATTGTTAAGCTTATTTTGTATATTAAAGCGAACAACCGTCTTCCCTTCAAATTCCCTACATTTTCCCGATCCATTACCATATCCACACCAGCAGATCAAGAACATCCAGTAGAACCTGTCGTTCCCATTAAATCCAACACGCAAGTCCCAAACACTAGCGTCATCCCTTCTCCTAGCATTCGGATAAATATCTAAATCCCTAAACTTCGATTTTCAACCCCGAAGTTTAGTCCACCGCGGGGAGGTGTTATAAAGGTTCCCTGCACCCCCTTTTGCCTGTTCAACCCTATCCATTGCCTACTCAGCATTCCTGTAATTCCTAGCATCACGCCGGCCTACCGACCAAGTCAGTCTCGTCCTAACATCCATCCAAGACGGTTGTCGATATCATAAAATTATCTTTTATTTTAAAATCCTTTTTTTTAAAAAGAGAATTACAATACCCACTCTAACAGTACGTATTTTTATTTTCACTCATAATATTCTAACCTTAACCCTTTCAGACTGCACGGGTCGTACGAGGCCCTCAAAGGCGGGTCCACGTGCGAGGCAATGGAAGATTTCACCGGGGGCGTAACGGAAATGTACGAGATCGCCGAACTTCCGCCCAATTTCTACACTATATTATTGAAGGCTTATGAAAGGAACTCGCTTATGGGATGTAGTATTGAGGTAGGTTAAGTGGAACCAAAAATGGTTTTTGTTTAGTAGTTTGTTTTTTTTTTCAGGTGGAGGAAATCACCGTATGTGGGAGTTGAACCGCACTAAAACCTGCAACCGCTACACTCAGCGTCCGAACCCCGGCTGACGCTAGAACCCAGCACGGGGTTATGAGGGACGGCGCGACTCGTTACGCCCTCGGCACTCTTTCCCGTCGCGCCGTCCCCGGCCGCCGGCTCTCTCGGTCGTGAGCGATGGGGCCGCGTGTCTCCCTCCCACGGGAGTGCGGTCTACCATCCCCCCTTGCTTTGACGCAAGGGCGTGCTGAGCGCCTATTTTCATTTCATCATTCCAGCCCGACCCCAACATCCTGGAGGCGGAGACCCCGGCCGGGCTCATCCGGGGGCACGCGTACTCCGTCACCCGCGTCAAGTACGTCGACATCGAGACCCCGGGCCGCGCCGGGAAGATACCGCTGCTGAGGCTCCGGAACCCCTGGGGAAACGAAGCCGAGTGGAACGGACCTTGGAGTGACAAGTGAGTTGTACACGTTACTAGCTGATCCTGGCTACTTCGTCCGCGTCACCCGGGTCAACATCGAGACAAAATTGGTTTGTTTACTTTTGCCAAGTCTGTTTCAGAAACCAAAATTGAGCACAGTTTTAGAACTTGTTTTGTTTACTTTTTTTTATAATTTCATATTTTACGGAGATGATATATTTTTGCTGTAAATGCTGCGTAGTTTTAATAATTATGATTTACAAAAATATGAAGTTTAATTAAAAATTTAAATTTATCGGAAAAAATTGTTTAAAAAAGATACTCAAATACGGTAGTGATTCCGAACGAACCAGTTTTGACATAACTTTATTTTTATAACGCGACAATTGTCGAACACAGACGAACGATTATACAGGGTGGATCTACAGATCCGCTTGTGTCAACTGTTATGACTTGAACGTCCTGTTGAAATGGTTCATGATCAGCCTATAGACGTCCACTGCTGGACTTAGGTGTCCCCCTGCCCTCGCCACATCGACCGGTCCTGCGCTATCTGCATCCAGTGACCTATACCAGGTCGTCGGTCCATCTTGTGGGGGGTCTACCAACGTTGTGCTTACCGGTTCGTGGCCGCCACTCCAGAACTTTTCAAATGAAATGGTTAATCTTGGTTAAATTAGTTTTTTTTTGTAACGAAGTTCCTTATCGCGCGTTGTGTCAGGGGCTAGACGGAAAAAAATCTTACGAAAAGTTGTCACGACACTTTTTTTGTTTTAGATGATTATCGCTAGATGGCGCTGTTTTTTTTTTTTTTTTTTTTTTTTTTCAGTTGGAGGAAATCACCGGATCCCCGCCCGCCCCGCGGGCGGGGTATGTGGGAGTTGAACCTCACTAAAACCTCCAACCGCTCACACTCAGCGTCCGAACCCCGGCTGAGGCCAGAACCCAGCACGGGGTTTGGAGGGACGGCGCGACGCGTTACGCCATCGGCATGCTTTCCCGTCACTCCGTCCCCGGACGCCGAACCGGTAGCCGCCGGCGAATACGGCCACCGGCTCTCTCGGTCGGCGGGCTCTCCGAAGCCCGCCAAGATGGGACCGCGTGTCGCCCTCCCACGGAATACCCCGCTGGGTCAGAACCAGCGTGGGTCGGGGAGCGCGGTCTACCATCCCCCGGATGCTCTAACGCTAAGGGCGTGTTGAGCGGGACACGGCACCTTCTTGGGTCCCCGCTCGCACTCACATGCGTTGGGGACCCGAAACTCTTAGGGGGCCAGACTCCGGACGAGATCCCGGTCCCGGCCCCCTGCTCGACGGCGGCGGGTTGGCAAGTTGAGAGCGGCGTAAAGCCTCTCTCTCGCAGCCCCCGCCACCTGCTTCTGCGAGATGGTGGACTCGCAGAAGTCGAGCATCGCCTTCCAGGACTCGTCGCTCTCGAGCATCGACGCCGCGACGCCCGGGAGCGACAAGTCCGGACCTATTTGTTGGACCAGGACACAGCGCTGCCTCTCCCATGCGGGGCAGCGCGCGAGCGTATGCTCCGGCGTGTCCTGGTCACATCCCACGCAATGGTGGCACCTCGCCGTCGGCTCGGCCTTGATCCGGTGCAGATACCGACCGAAACACCCGTGCCCGGTCAGCATCTGCACCATCCAAAAGGTGAGGCGTCCTGCGCCACGACCCACCCAATCATCTAGGATCGGGCGGATCGCCTCGACGGTCCGTAGACCCCAGGTGGGGTTAGCGAGACGTCGCTTCCACGCTTCTACTACGGACCGCCGAGATTGGACCTTCCTGTCGCGAACCGCTTCCCGCAGGGGACGTATCACGCCCCGGGCGCGGAGGTCGCATCGCCAGCGATAATCGCCAGCTAGCGCCTCCGCCTCCAGCTCCCAGGGCGGCGTCCCCGCCAGCACGCACGCCGCCTCAAAAGCGACGGTGCGGTACCCGCGGATGGCCCTAATAGCTACGATGCGCTGTGGCCGACGCAGGAATCGTGCGATATATTTTCGCACCCGTGCGTCGGCCCAGACGGGCGCACCGTATAGGGCCATCGATCGCACCACCCCCGCATAGAGGCGGCGCACTGCGTTGCTGGGCCCCCCGACATTCGGGAGCAACCGACCGAGTTGGCCGGCCGTCCTCATCAGTCGGGGGACTAGGTTCGCGAAATGTGCCTGGAAGGTCCAACGGCTATCCAACACGAGGCCGAGGTACTTCAGTTGCACCCCGACCTCAATCTGGACGCCTCCAACCATTATAGATGGCGCTGTGGTCAAAATCTTTTAAAACACGTTCCTTATCGCGCGTTACGTTAGGAAAAAAATTGTAAGATATTTATAATCGAAAGGAACTTCGAGGAAATAGAAATTCGGGTGTCCCATGACACTTCAGATTTTTTTTTTTTTTTTAACTATATGGTGTATGTACCACTATCGTTGCGGACTTCCATATGGCAACTGTTATATTTAATTTCCAGATCCCCTGAATGGCGTTTCATTCCCGAATCTGAGAAGGAAGAGCTCGGATTAACGTTTGATGAAGACGGTGAATTCTGGATGTCGTTCAAGGATTTCGTTAATCATTTCTCAAGGTAAAAATACAGTTTATTATAACAGACGGCAGACGAGATAAGTGGTCACCTGATCGTAAGCGGTTACCGTTCCTCGTGGACCTAAAAAATGCCAGAATTGCCAGAATTAAAAAATAGAAATTATAATGATTTCTTTAACGGAAAGTGAATGGAAATTGTCTAATGCTGTAAAGTTATCTGAATGTATTTATATTATAATGGCATGGTATTTAAACATCTGTCCTTAAAACACTAGCGAAATAAAAAGTAGTATTTTTATGTTAAATATTTTTTCATATTCAAAATATGAAGACAAAGATCGTAAGTAAAGTCCTAAACATATTTATTTTGTCAATACATGAAAATATTTTTTTGCGAATTCGCGTCTAAATATACTTTCATGCATTTTGAACGGGTTCTTACCACGATATTTAATTAATTGAGTTGTCTCGATATTTGGTTGTTGTTGCAAACGTCATATGACGAGAAGACTGGATACTGCGGGTCGATTTAAGAGCAAACAAATCTGTCTACCCTCGCACTCGTTCGCTTTACTAGTACCACTGGAACTCGAACTCACATCACGACACACATGATAAAAGTATAATAGAAAACCACAAGTCTTTGAATAAGAATGAATCTAAATATTTGGAAACTATCATTAGCCTGCTACGAAATTATGAGTGTCAAATCACAAGTTGGCTTGGCCAATCGACAATCGGATCGGCAACCAAATTGGTTTGTTTACATTTGCCAAGTCTGTGGCAGGAGCCAAAATTGAGCACAGTTCAAAAACTTGTTTTGTTTACATTTTCTAATCGTCTCATATTTTCGCTGAAAATGCAACCGTCATATAATAATAAAGATTTACTAAAATATAAGGTTTAATTAAAAATCGAAATTAAAATTTATGGGAAAGATTGTTTTTAAAAAGGGGCTCAAACACGGTATTGATTCCGAACGAAGTCCCCAGTTTCGCGATCTAGCGAATAGTGACGTTCCCAGTTGAGTGGATAATATTTGTGTTCCAGAGTGGAGATTTGTAACTTGAACCCCGATTCATTGGACCCTGAAGAGTGTCCCGAAGGCTGCACTAAGAAATGGGAGATGTCTGTCTTTGAAGGGGAATGGGTGAGAGGTGAGGAAAAACATATAGATATTATTAAAATTATATACAGGGTGTCCCAAAAGTATGCAACATGAACGGGAAGTACCTTAAATATTAGAGATAGGATGTTTTGCTGAAAGGAAACATCATTTTATTTTTGATGTTTAATAATACTGCATTCACAGATTTTTCGTAAATTGCTTTGTTTGTCTAAAAAACGAGCTAACAAAATCGGCAAAAATCAACCCTATATTTTTATGATGCCAATCGATAGAAAAGTTAGTTACAAATAATCTTTGCCAACAAACATAGTGTCTTAAACAAAAGGAACAAGATGAAAATCGCATCATAAAAATACAGGGTGTTGATTTTTGCCGATTTTGCTAGCTCGATTTTCAGACAAACCAAGCAATTTACGAAAAATCTATGAATGCAGTATTATTAAACATCAAAAATAAAATGATGTTTCTTTTCTGCAAAACATCCTATCTCTAATATTTAAGGTACTTTCCGTACATGTCGTACAGTTTTGGGACACCCTGTATATCATATAAAATATTATAGGTAAAAAAAAATCGCCGAAACTATCCCAAGCAAAAATAATTTCGGATAACAGTGATCTCGTTTTGCGAGAATTTTAGATATTTTTAAGTTGCGTTTACTAAAGCCATATACCATATTTTGGTCAGGGTACACTACCCGCTACCTACATGTGACAGTAACCGTTGACCGTTTTCCAGGGGTGACCGCTGGTGGTTGCAGGAACTTCCTGGAGACGTTCTGGCGCAACCCGCAGTACACCGTCACACTCACCGACCCTGATGAAGGAGATGATGAAAATAAGTGTACCGTGAGTATTACATTAATACTAGACAACTACTCGTGGCAATTAGGAGCGTAACGTGTCGCGCCGCCCCGCATAACACCGTGCTGGGT
Source organism: Trilocha varians (assembly GCA_030269945.2). Taxonomy (NCBI): domain Eukaryota; kingdom Metazoa; phylum Arthropoda; class Insecta; order Lepidoptera; family Bombycidae; genus Trilocha; species Trilocha varians. The sequence continues at coordinate 2,556,279 of AP028279.1, forward strand.
TTTCTCCTCGGCCGGAATTTGTGTTTAAGTCCCACATATCCCACCTGTGGGGCAGGTTGAAATCTGGCTATTTTGTACAATTAAAAACTTGAGAGGTGTCATGGGACACCCGAATTGAACGAAGTTCCTTTCGATTAAAAGATATCTTATATTTTTTTTCCTAACGTAACGCGCGATAAGGAACGTGTTTTACAAGATTTTGATCACAGCGCCATCTAACGATAATCATCTAAAACAAAAAAAGTGTCGTGACAACTTTTCGTAAGAATTTTTTCCGCCTAGCCCCCTTTCACAACGCGCGATAAGGAACTTCGTTCCAAAAAGAACAAGCTCTCAACAAAAAAATATCCTTAATAAAGCGAAAATTGTGTTTTTACGGCACTAATTTTTTATTTAGATTTTTCAAACTAATAAATCTGATGCTAAAACAAGTAAAAAAATACGTAAAAAAGACAAAAATTAACAAATACGCGTCTCATTTGACATACGCGATACAAAAAACAAAACGTCTAACATTATATCCACTCAACTGGGAACGTCACTATTCGCTAGATGGCGAAACTGGGGACTTCGTTCGGAATCAATACCGTGTTTGAGCCCCTTTTTAAAAACATTTTTTTCCAATAATTTTTAATTTTGATTTTTAATTAAACCTTATATTTTTGTAAATCTTTATTACTAAACGACGCTGTATTGCATTTTCAGCGAAAATATATCATCTCCGTAAAATATGAGACGATTAAAAAATGTAAACAAAACAAGTTTTAGAACTGTGGTCAATTTTGGTTCCTGCCACAGACTTGGCAAAAGTAAACAAACCAATTTGGTTGCCGATCCCAGTTGAGTGAATATTAAACAGTTCTGTACTAAACAAGACAGACCCGTCGTGTTTAGGCTCGTTTTACTTGTCTTATCACTCTACTGCTACACGATATCCAGGATCATAAAAGCTTATATCTATACTAATATTATAAAGAGGAAAGATTTGTTTGTTTGTTTGTTATGAATAGCCTCAGAAACTACTGAACCGATTTCAAAAATTCTTTCACCTTAGGAAAGCTACACTATCCCCGAGTAACATAGGCTATATTATATTTTAAAAAAATTAGGGATCCTTACTAAAACTCCAATAATGTAACATAAGGTGTAAAAAAATGACCTGAAAAATTCCTTAAGTCGCGTGCGCTGCGAAAACTAATGACAATAGAACAAATTGATGTACTACGAGTTTATAGGTCTTAGTAAGACAAACAAAAAAGTCCGGGACAGCATATATCTAGCTATCATAGTTTAGTCACAATAACCGATTTTGTGTTTATGAAAAATAGTATTTCGTCCCAAGATTGAATTTAACGTTAAATGAGTTTCGTTATATTAACACTTATTTAAGTATTATGTTATCAAGAGTATCAATGTAGAAGAAAATTACTTTTTGTTTTATTCCAATCGGACTTTTCGTTTAGAAGTTATCACGAGCATTTCGGGCCGCGCAAATAATAACGCGACGTCATTGCGAGTACTGTTTGAACCCCTTTGTAACGCAGACGATGTTGCGCGGGTCAGCTAGTTTAAAATAAATTTCTTTTCGCTTTACTCGCTTTAAATCTAAATACGTGATAATTTATGAATAAAATTAAATTCACAATTTTTGACGTGACAACGTGTTATAAATTGGTTTGCCGCGGGTGACACTTCACTGCGTTACGCTCCGCTCACGTTATGCGCTCACAATGAGAGCGAGTGAGAGGCACGCGTGCCGCATCACTTTTTATGTCTGTCTCTCTCGCTCTTAGGCGGGCTAACCATGCCCGAGTCGTTGTCACGTAAAACTTTCGCCCGTATACCGACTTTACAGGCAACCAATTTTTTTCCAGATAATCGTAGCACTGATGCAGAAGAACCGTCGTTCCCAACGCCACCAAGGTCTAGAGTGCCTCACCATCGGGTTCGCCATCTACCGTCTCCCGGAGTACGGTCGAGTCCCCAAACCGTTGGACGTCAACTTCTTTAAGTACAACGCTTCGGTGGGACGGTCACAGGCGTTCATTAACTTGAGAGAAGTCAGTGCTCGGTAAGGATAATACAAATTTAAAAAATCCTGTTTTGATGATGCATAAAGGTCTCCAATTCCGTGGTATTGTAGAGGATAATTAGCAATGGTGATCACTTCATCAAAAACCTATAAAATTATCAATGTTTATCTACTATATCATGCATGTATATTAGCTGTATAGTATATAGTACACATAAACATGCCTGTCTATTAAAAGTTACGTAGTTTTAAAGACTTAAGAGTAACATAGTGTTACGAGCTGAGGTACGGTACTCATAGAGTAATGAAATACGGATTTATCTTTAGGAAGACTCAAATTTATTCAATTCACAACTTGAAACACTGAAACTAACACAAACAAACACTTTTCGCACTTGCTTCACTTGTTCGCTTCGATGTGTTCACTTTCGTATTCCGAATGGAACTGCCGTCGCTCCAAACTCGCCGGCTATTTATATCCAGCGATACTGGTTTCTAGATTGTTCGCAATGCGTCTCGAATGGAATGACAGAGATAGAAATACATATCTCTGTCTCACTCGCATATTGTTCTAGAAGCTTCTAGAATAGTCTGAAAGGATGTGAAAGATATAGCAATATATCTCTGTCTCGCTCACATACTTTCTAGAACATTCTCGTAACAATAGAAATATAGGAACAGAGAAAGCGACATTGTATAATACCAAATTTATTATTTGTATTATTATTTTGACAAAGAACGTGATTCAAGTTATTCAAAAATATTAATTTTTATATTTTCAATAATAATGTTATTTCTTTGTTATATTGTTTAAAGGTTCAAGTTCGAGCCGGGTTCCTACGTAATTGTACCCTCAACCTTCGACCCTGATGAGGAAGGTGAATTCTTACTCCGAGTCTTCTCAGAAAAGGACAACAACATGACGTGAGTGATTACTACTTAACTGGGAAGAAGCCAAAATTGGTATTTCTCTAATAGTGCCATTTATGGATTACATTTAACAGCCATAGATGATTAACTGGCTAACTTTGTTTGTGCCATAAAAGGATGTTATACCCATTTTTGGCTAATTTAAATTTACAATAGGCATGACGAAAGATTTTGAAATCCTCTTCCATACAGGTACAGGTTTACTATTTACGAAAACACCTATATTTCGTTAACAATGTAAAGTTTAACTAGGTTTCTAGCAATTTTTGAATTTCATGTCAAATAGTGCACGAAAAGAGCCCGTAGTATCATGGCGTCGCGTTTGACGTCACGCTTAGGTAAACAAACGCAAAAGCGTCATGGCGTAACCATTATAGAACGCCCATTTCATATTGTTTACTTAGTAGTGACGTCATCCGATGTTGTTGACGTTTCAGCCAAAATGGCCGACTGTAATATGTTAATGTTTTAATTTTATTAAAAATGTTATTAATCTCAAGTATCATTAAATCTTCGAATATTTGATACTGTCGTCATGCCTATTAATCAGCCTATGACTCTCACAAATATCGTAGGTTCTCAGTAAAATCATTATCTAAATCGGTTCAGTAGTTTCAAAGATTAACACCGACAATGTCTCTAACATCACGACAATTCTAATAAATGATTGAATGAATTATTTATTTTTTTTAGAGAAAATGACGAAGATATCGGTATGGGAGACGTTGATGACAGGGTGAGTATTTACAAATATTAATAAAATTAAAAGGAATTAATAAAATAATCATGTGCACCCATTATTTATTATTTATACACTATTTATACGTTAATTTTCATTTAAAAGTCTATATAATTTAAAAGTTTATATATATTTAATAGTAGCTGCTGCCCGCGATGACGTCTGAACTTTATAACCCGTTCACCCGTTTTTTCTTCATCCCTTTTTGCGCAATAAAAGGTAGCCTATATCCTTTCTCAGGGTCTAAAGATTGTCTGTGCCAAATTTCATCAAAATCGGTTGAGAGGTTTAAGCGAGAAAGCGTAACAGACAGAGTTACTTTCCCATTTATAATATTAGTGGAGATGTGCAATTGTATTTACAACAATTACGTCATTAGGTGAAGGAATTAGCTCCGGATCCGGAACCGGCAGATCCGGTCCGAGAGTTCTTCAACCGTCTCGCCGGATCCGACGGCGAGGTAGACTGGCAGGAACTCAAGGAGATCCTCGACTACGCTATGAGGGAAGGTCAGTATTGTACACTATTTAGGTTTAAAATCTATTGAAATGTGGGGTGGGGATGTGAATAATAAAATCGATTTTATTAATCGATTATTTTAATGAAGTATAGGTTTTAGTTGTTAACAGATTAGTAAAGGCATAGCCAAAATGAGTCTTTATCAAAAGACAACACCTCTATCATTTTAAGTACGTATTTAAAAAAAAAAAAACAATATCTTATTAGGCTAGTGTGTTATCTATAGAGAGATGAAAGGACGTTCCTAGGTTCTAAATCTGTGTAAATAAATATGTAGATTTTCTTAAAATATATAATCATGTCGGTCATTATAACCGGACATAATTCATTAAAAATGGGTCATAACAAGCGACATGTCACTGTAAGGGAAGTCATTATATCAGACTATTTATAAAGAATTACATATGAAAACCAAACTTCGTAGTATAGTTACGTCATAATAACTGGTTGGTCAATATAGGCGGAGTCATAATAAACGGATTCTACTGTATTAGTCAAATTTAAAGGTGTTGGCTTCAAACAGAAACATTAATCTTTAATTGGAAGTAACTTATTATTTTAGTAGCATGAATTAGGGCAATCTTCTCGCTTGTTTATAACTGGGTTTGAGTTGAATGTATTCATTAATTTTGAATTAATTATAATCTGGTATTATGGTTCAATTCTTGCGACTAGTTTGGGTGCTGGTCACTGTATAATAATTTCATAATCAATAGCTTACTCTTATATATCCGGCTCGAAGGACCAAGAATGAAAATTTCAATGCATATTTAACAGAAATCTACAATGGATTATGCATACGTTAACTTTAGCAGAGAGAGGTTATTACTAACAAATTTTCAACTAAATAAAAAATATGGGAAGTTCTCAACCCATTGGGCAAGCGTGGTTGATTATTATACTTGATGCCTTTACTGAGGAGATTTGAGCCCAGCAGTGGGCAGTAACGTGTTGTTATAGTACATTAATCCATATATTAATTTATTATAAGCCTAAATCAAATTAAGCCACTGTTTAATACTTTTCATTCTTAATAATTTACAATACTATTATTTAATTTCAAATAACATTAATTTGGTATTTGACTTAAATGTAATACAAGGCCTAATTTGACGTAAAGTTTTACTTATATTTTCATTCATTTTATATTAACTAAAATCAACCATGGAAATGGTTATAAAAAATAACTTTTTTATTTTAAACTGACATATTTTGTGTTGTGACACTTTTCGATTTAATTTTAACTTTTAAATGATTTTACGAGATTATATTATTTAAGTTCAAATGCCCATTTTTGAGCTTATGAGTTTTTAAATGCTTTTTGTGATATTTATAAATATGCTTTGTTTCGTTTTGCTGTCCGTGTGTGATAATATATTATGTAAGTATGTGTAAATATTTTTAAGTTTTTAGCTTGACAACTATTATCTAGTTTATTTATTTTTTTCTTATCATATTAGCTTATTATTATTTGTTTTTTTTACGCGCTTTTTTATAGTTATTTTCTTTAGTTTATTGCATTATAATTAGTTTTCAAAATAACTTGAAATAGTAATAAGATATGTACAAAATACACCGAATATTATTAAAATTATATATTTCATTGTAATATTTGTAAAAATAATAATAATTGTCATTTATTACAGGATGAATTATAATAAGTAATGAAAAAAATATTAAATTTGATTTAAAAAAAAACATATTTCTCTAAAATTAACATAAAAAAACTAGAATTAAATGCATGAACATTAGATATAAATTTCAAAAAAAAGGAGAAGTAATATGATTTTAAAGTTTATCTTTAAATGTATCTTCAAATTTGCATCATTACATTACAGTAGATTATAAAATCTAATTTAAAATTATTTAATTCTCAAAAACAACAAAACCTTTAAACATCACGTTACTTCACACAAACTCAAAACCAGTTAGGTTACATACCCGTCAATTGATGACAGAACTTGCGATGACGCGCGGCGCTTACGACGGGGGCGGCGGGGTGCCGGGCGGGGGGCAAGGCCGGCCCCCTCAAGCCCCCCAAGCCGGCCCCCTAGGCCCCCAGCAAGGGGCCCAGGAACAGAGCTGTCTCGAGCAGCTACTGTGCGCGTTATGTGCCCCCATATGCAAGGAACTGGGGGTCGATCTACAGCAGGTCCAGAATCAGAATCAACCCGAGCAAGTACACCTGAATCAGCCGCAGCCGTATGTTAATGCACAAGGTATTGTAGTCTTGAGAAGTGCTATACAGGGTGTGTAAAGAGCACTTCCAAAAACGAAGGTGTTAGTACTAGTGATACCTGGCGATAATGACCAATTCTGGCGTAATGCTTTTTCAATCTTATTTTATTGTCTCCCGCTTTGCGAGAAGGGAAGTCGAAACTCATGTTTTCCTACTCCTTCTATTATCTTCTGATTAAATTCATTGCGGGGCTCAAGACAAGTTAGCTTTCCCTCGGGTTCCTGGGCTTCACTGCTCAGAGTCATTACGATGGTCGCCGCTGTGGATCCCCCCTACACAGGAGTTACAGTGGTGGGAGTGAGAGGGGGCAAATACCCGATAGTGATACCTGGGATGTTAAGCTTTGAATTGACCGATTTCCTGGCTTATCATCACAGGTATCACTAGTATTACCGCCAGTCTTCGTTATCGGGAGTGCTCTTTATCACCCTGTATTATTGAGTTCAAACTATTGACAATATATTGTCGAATACAGTATGTTTCATTTGTCGGATAAACAGTTGTTTGGGCAATAGACGTGGGGATGTAATTCTTCTAAAATTTTGCAATTGTCATGAGAAGTTTAAAAAATATATAGATGACTTTATAAGGCCCTGACACACTTCAATATACTGTCAAAAATGTGTATGGGCCATTATAGTCTACCTTCAAAATATTAAAGATAGGTAGGTGTAGACCCCCCACAAGGCTGACGTCCTGGTCAGGATCGCGACCGGCCTTTATGGTGTTTGGGGGAGGACTAAGTCCAGCAGTGGACGTCTGATGATGATGATGATGTAGATCTGGGATTATCCCATGACTTTACAAAAGGCAGATGAACTGGTAACTCATATATTTTATAAAGCTCACTTGATAGTAAGTGGTTAGGTTTGCAGACAGATCTATGTGATACCAAAGCATTACATAGAGACTGAAATAGTTTATTTTAATCTTTGTTGACGTCTTGTTGTTAAAGCTCGTTTTAAAATTTAAATTAATTTTAAGATAACCACTCAACTGAGAACGTCACTATTCGCTAGATGGCGAAACTGGGGACTTCGTTCGGAATAAATACCGTGTTTGAGCCCCTTTTTAAAAAACATTTTTTTCCAATAATTTTAAATTTTGATTTTTAATTAAACCTTATATTTTTGTAAATCTTTACTACTAAACGACGCTGTATTGCATTTTCAGCGAAAATATATCATCTCCGTATAATGAGACGATTAAAAAATGTAAACAAAACAAATTTTAGGATTGTGCTCAATTTTGGCTCCTGCCACAGACTTGGCAAAAGTAAACAAACCAATTTGGTTGCCGTTCCCAGTTGAGTGGTTATAAGACAATGGGTATATTTTAAACTTGCCTAAAGTATGGTACAAAATAGAAAATTAAAACTATATTTATCTTCTCTTCATGAAATATGTGGAATTACCAGTATATTAAACAATTTTAGTAAAAGAGACTTCAAGCGATATGTTTTTGACAAAAATCTACTAATGAAAAGTTTTTTTCAGGATTGCACAACTATACAAAAAAGCACTTTTATGACTTATGACACTTTTTTATAGAAATGGAGGCACTGTACAAAATGTCTGTTTTTGGTCTTTGTTTTTTGTCCTTTTTGTACGATAAACCAAATATTGTTCAATAAATATTTATCTAGATAAAAAATCCATATAATTTGAGTTTTTTTCTACTATTAAATACAAAATTGAAGAAATATTTGGTTTTTCGCTTTTCTTTCACAGGTGCTGAATTTTATCTGTTTTTTTTTTCAGAATATTTCGAAAATAATGTCTTTTAATGAAAAAAGCATTATTTTCATTTATTATTTTTGCTTAACGCGCTATTAACACTAACAGTGAAATGTTGAAATTTTCAATAATTTTTAACTTGAAAATTTTTACATTCACAGCTTTTTGTCAGCATGTCGATATAGTATTTATGTTTTTATTTCATATAAAAAAAAGACAAAAATGGGCATTTTACACTAAATGTAGTTAAAATACGTATGTTTTAGTATCATGTTTTTTACAAAATTTAATTTCGAAAATTATATCCCTCCATTTCATTAATTATAAGATTAAAACGGATGCGACACTAATACAAGATATTTTATACGAAATCAGCCAAATTAAATTATTAAAAAATATAATTTTACGAATTTACTTTAGTCACAGAATTTAAAACACAAAATTAGTGTCACAACCTAATGTTTGAGAAACACAAGTTACACATGTAACATTAGCGCAAATGAAACCTTTTATTAAACCGTGTTTCATGTTACACAGAACTGCAAGGTCAGGGTTTCTCTAAAGACGTGTGTCGTAGCATGATCGCGATGCTTGACAAAGACAACTCCGGCGGTCTCGGCTTCGAAGAGTTTAAGTCGCTTTGGATTGACCTGCGTAATTGGAGGGTAAGAAAAAATAATGAAATTTGAAGGATAACTTAAATACTTGTCGTCCTTCTAAAATTGAAACGAACGGCGTTATAAAGACGTAAAATAAATAACCGACATTGTTATTCACCAATGGCGAAGGGTTACAGTCGCTCAAAATTGATGTCAGGCCAGATTCTCCTGCTCTTATCTATTTTTAAATCTCGTTTGCAGAAGCTTAAATTAGGGGCCATCTATAAATTACGTTACACCTTAGGGAGGAAGGGGTCGACGAAGTGTGACGTTGTGTGACAAGGGGGTGGGGGGTTCTCAAGTCACATTTCAAAATCTATTATAACCTAATTGTTAAAACATCAACTTTAAACTTATTTAATTACTTTACGAAAAAAAATAATAAATGCAATTTTTTTTTGTGTATTAATGTAAGATTAATTTGATATTCATTAAAAAAAACAACCTAAATAGGTATAAAACTGATTTTGGAACCGCTGTTTTCATTCAAATCTTTTTATATGCATGATATTTACCAAATGTAACGTCACACTAGGGGGGGGGGTCTCACAAATGTGACTAGCTGTGACAAGGAGGGGGAGGGATAAAAAAAACATGAAAATTATGTGACGTAATTTATGTTTGGCTCCTTGGCTGAAATGGACATGACCGTACTTTTTTCAGATGGTATTTCGCTCTTGAAAAGTTTGATCTTGATATGTTGTTGTGTTCAGGCCGTGTTCCGCCTGTACGACGTGGAGCGTCGCGGCGCCATCCCCGCCCAGAACCTCCGCGACGCGCTGCACTCGGCCGGCTACACGGTCAACGCGCACGTGCTCAACGTTCTGGCGCACAGGTCAGTTGTACACTCGACTGGGATCGGCATCAAAATCGGGCTGTTTACTGCTCCCAAGTCTGTGGCAGGAGCCAAAATTAAGCACAGTTCTTTTTTTAAACGTCTTATATTTTACGGAGATTTTTATTTCGATGAAAATGCAATACAGCGTTGTTTAATAATAAAGATTTAGAAAAAATCTCAATTAAAATTTATTGAAAAAAAAAATATTTTAAAAAGATACTACTCAAACACGGTAGTAGTTCCGAACGAAATCCCCAGTTTTGTCATGGAGCGAAAATTGACGTTCCCAGACGAGTGGTTATACAGGGTGATTCGTTAATGATGTTATATATTGAAGGGTAATGGGTATTCTGTTCTTATATGGAATATTAAAAAAAAATATGAAAAAAAGCTTGTATTATCCCAAAGTAAAAAAAATCGGACAACAGTGTTGACTAACCTCTAAAGATCTCGCGTATTCCAAACCTCCGTCACACCCATCAGCTGTCTTTTCTAGATTAGTTTTCTACAGAATCTAATATTTTACCCACAGATTATTTTCATTCCAGTGTTCGATCAATTACATCATTATTTTATAACTCTCATTCGAAATTTTAATATTGAAGAGAATATGACAATTTCTGTGTCATAGATTAAAAATGAGATGAAAAAAAAAAAGCAGGTCTTAATTTTTTATTTTTTAATAAATAAGAACAAATTTTTAAAAATGAATAACTCCTGAATATATTAGTAAAAAAATCTATTAATTTTAGATACGGTTCCAGCGACGGCTACATTCAGTTTGATGACTTCATAATGTGCGCCGTGCGTCTCAAGTCTATGATTGGTGAGTTTACTAATAATAGTATTTCAATGTTATATTATATGTAAATTAAAAATATGAGTTCGTTTGATTTTAAATATCATAATATAATTTTCTTTTCAATTAATTAAAGTTTTTATTTTTAATTATTTTGAAGGAATGTTTTGCTTAATTCAACTTCAATCTTTTCTATTAGGGATCGTTAGTATCTTTTATTCTAATTTAATATGTAATTGTCGTTTTTAGTAATTTAACATATTTTTTTTACTGTCACGCTAACGGGCCACCTGATCGTAAGCGCATACCGTCGCTCATGGACCTCTGCAATGTCAGAAGACACTGCAGGGCCGCTACCTACGGCCTACCCTTAAGGACTCTCTTCAAGCCTCGTTTGAAGAAGGACAAGTCGTTGTTACTTTCTTCTTTCTGTTTATGAATGGTTTTTTAGATTTCGATTGAATCTTCTGCCATGTTTTGAGCATATGAAATAGTTGTGAAATTTAAAAAATACCATTACATCATAATCAAGATTTTCATTATTTATTCTTCTTTCTTACTCTAAATATCAAAAAACCTTAATTCTTATTCTACCCAGCTTTGTATTCCTTTACTTATAATATTGATTTTCATCGTCGTTTTCGTGTTTCATCTTTTTTTAGATAATCATGTCATTTATTTTCTGTTGAAATTATTCTTAAAGGCATGGCTTTATCATGTTTTCTTCTGTTCTAAATTTATGTTTGGTTCGTTCTTTATTCTTCTACTATACAGGGTGGATCTGTAACTTTGGACTATCTGACGTGAGGTGAATGAGCTGTCGAAATACAACTTAGCACCATTTTTATTTTTTGTATCGGTTAAACTTTTTTTTCTGAAATTGTATGGAAAACGTTCGACTATCGTTGCGGGCTTTCATACTATAAGAAAATAAATTTTTTATCCAATTCCTAAAATATAAGTGGTTCTAAGTTTTATTTCAACAGGTCATTCACCCCACGTTAGATTGTCCAAAGTTACAGATCCACCCTGTATATTTCATCAGGTCTCTTTCTTTCTCTACATAAATAATTGTGTCTCTGAAATTCAAATTTTCTTCACATTTTCATTCAAACAATTTCTCTACTTCTCCGTCTATTCTAGTTTTGGCTTTCAAAGAATTTCCATATCTGGTCTCATATTAAATTAGAGTCTAATATAACAATGAAACACAGCGAACAACGAGCCCCTGGAGAATCTGGAGCGTGAACTGCAATGGGCGCCGTGAGATGACGTCACACGCGCAACAAACGCGCTAATATTGTAATAAATATACAGATATATACCGCACTATGTCATGTACTATGCCACTCGTAACAATATGGGAAGTGAAACATGTTTAAAAACCAAGTGAAACCTAAAGGTGTGATGAAACCTTTATAAGAAATTGACGATCGAATGTTACAATGATTATTCTCTGTAGTCTCATGTATCCAAAATATTAAAAAAAAATTGGTTGCCTATAAAGTCGGTATACAGGCGAAAGTTTTACGTGACAACGACTCGGGCATGGTTAGCCCGCCTAAGAGCGAGAGAGACAGAAATAAAGCTCATTGTGAGCGCATAACGTGAGCGGAACGTAACGCAGTTTCTTGAAGTGTCACCCGGCAAACCATATTATAACACGTTGTCACGTCAAAAATACTTTTTTGAAGTGTTTCATAAAATATGTTTCCCATATTGTTACAAAGATAATGCCGTTTCCTATTAGTATTGTAATACTGATAGCTGATATTTAAGTAAAAATTTGATGAGTATACTTTTAGGGAACGACGTTGTAGACTGCTGACAATGTTACAAAAATACATGAAAAATGTTTGAAATTAGTCAAAAATACAAATTATACAAACACATTAGTGAGCAGTCTTATACACATTTCACTAACATCGCTTACTAAATGTGTAACCGTCAATGAAAAATTTAAAAAGGGTAAAATTTTGCACATAGTTTTATTTATAAACACAACAATTTTTTTTATTTTAGTCAATTTACTACCCCTTTTTGAATTTTTCACTTTTTTTTCCAGAATATTTTATGACTAGAAATAATTTGTTTTGAAAATTTTCAGATACATTCAACAGTCGATCATCGGGTGGCGGTTATGCTACCTTTTCACTTGAAGAATGGCTGAATCGCACAGTATACTCTTAAACACAATAAAAACATCAACTGACCTTAAACAATAAATGTTTCAATCCCACAAAATATAGGTCACATTAAACACGAGTCTTGTTCAATAAATTATAAATTATATTTATTATAAACCGGCCTTATACTTATAAGAAATATATATTTTTTAATATGTAATTTTATCTAAGTGTTCATATTTGCTTATTAGGAAATTGATCTGTAAGTATTCAGTGATTTTAACTTGGCTGTTGTCAAATATGGCACTGTTAGACGAATGCCAATTTTGGGCTGTTCCCAGTTGAGTGGTTTAATATATTATGGCCGAAATTTGCTATCTATAAAACCATTTAATATCTAAAAGACCATACGCTTGTACGTTAATAAAAGTTATTCATAATATTAACAAAAAATCGAAAAAACATGCTTTTGCGATTTTATTTAAATAGGTCAATGTCCCCTGACATTGCAGAGGTTCATGGGCGACGGTAACCACTTACGATCAGGTGGCCCGTTGGCTCTACTGCCTACAAGGCAATAAAAAAAAAAAAAAAAAAAAAGGTGTTGGGAAACCTTTCAAATCACGAACTACACTTTTAGATCAATTTCCGTTTGCCAAAAAAATTAAATAAATTAAAATCTTTATAAATTATTCTAAGTCACAAATTAAATTATTAAAAAATATATTACAATTATTATTACTTAAATACGGGTATGATCATAAAATCATAAATTAAAGGATTAACTTATTCGTTTTTACTTATCGTTGCTGATTATTGCGAAATTTAAATAATAAAACAAAATAATAATTTATATTGTATTTTTAAATTTTATTTTCATGTAGATGTTTTTTTAAAAATAGAATGTAAAAAATAAATGGATATGTAAACAAAACAAAATAATAATTAAGAACCAATTAAGTTTTTATTGTAATGACTGCAACACTGCATTCGTCATTATTTCAAAAACATTTTTTTTTGTCGCAATTACCAACGATTGTTCCTTCATATATAAACATTGCATTTTTGTATATTATGATTAGTTTTCTACAGAATTTAGTATTTTATCCACCGATTATTTTCATTCCAATAACATCATTATTTTACAAAACTTTCATTCGAAAATTTTTAATATTGGAGGGAAATTTGACAGTTACTGTGCCATAGATTAAAAATGAAAATGTTGCTAGCAATTTTTTCTTTATAAATTTGTAGAAAAATTCTAAAGTTTTTAATAATGTTTTTTAAATCCAAAATTTACACCTTTTGTTTTTTTTCTAAAATGGCAACACCAACCGAATTTAAGTGAAATGTATAAATAATTAAGGATTTGTTTTTCTTTGTTAAGTTACTGTGCGGTTTTAAAGCTCTTATAAGATGATATATCGATGTTATAACATTTTTTCCTTATGTCTATTAATCTTAATATTTGTATCAATAAATGTATGCACATTGTCAATTTATTTTGCATTTTATTTGCAATTTTTTGTTTTGCATTTTATTTATGACGAAATGTAATGGAGATCTGAATTAAATAAAGTTTTTTCATTCATTCTTATTAGTTGTTTTATTTAAACCCTGTCTTGTTTGTAAAGTGTCTTTTATCCAAATGAAACTATCAGACGAATTAAGACTCAGAGAATATTTTATGAAATTCAGTATCTTGTTTTCTTATAAAAAAAGTAAAACTTGAGAGGTGTCAGGGGACACCCGGATGGAACGAAGTTCCTTTCGATTAAAAGATATCTTATACTTTTTTTTCCTAATTTTTTTTACGCGCGATAAGGAACGTGTTTTAAAAGATTTTGATCACAGCGCCATCTAGCGATAATCATCTATGTGTGTGCGTGTATTGTGTGTTCATTAAATGTTTTTCTTTCTTTCTTTTCTTTTCTTTCTAAAACAAAAACATTTCGTGACAACTTTTCGTAAGATTTTTTTCCGTCTAGCCCCCTTTCACAACGCGCGATAAGGAACTTCGTTCCAAAAACAAATCATTCACGGATATTTTTTTTAGTGTAAATAAAACACAAAAAAAGTTTAAATCATTTATTCAAAATCCATGTCTTCATCGTAATCATAATTCCCCCCATGTTCATCATCATCATCATCATTATCATCGGAGTCAGAATCAGATGAACAATACTTCGGGTTTATCCTTCCTTGTGCTCGTAACATTTTCAATTTACTTTTACTTAGAGGACGTATCAATAATTTTGCGCCGCCTGAAATCAACATTTTATTCAGATTCTCTTATCTACACTATTTTTGTCAAAATATTCGAAACTTTTTTAAGAATGCTAACATTCGTTACGTCCCTGTCTTGCTTGCAGTGTTGAGTGCCGTAACGCGTCGTGCCGCCCCGTATGACCCCTTGCTAGACGCTGAGTGTGAGCAGTTGGAGGTTTTAACAGCGTTGGTGAATGTGGTTAAAATTTCCACCAATTATAAAAAAGTGTGTTCTTTAATAAATGTATGTCATCAAAAAATAAAATACGACTAATAAAAAGAATCAAAGAAAATAAATTTATTCCGCATGCATTAAAAAAAATAATTAAATAACTACATATGTTTAAGATATGTCTTGAAGGGACGCCAAAACTGTAGCGCTGATTTTCAGCTGGACCCATTAAAATCAGCGCAAGAGATACACTAAGGTCGGTTTCATTGTATTTTTATTTAACTATGGAGTTCGGGTGGAATCTTGCAATTCTTTTACCAGCTGTTGGTTTTCCTTTTAATAAATAAATTTGACAAACTTCCCGGTTTCCGATTGAGCTGATATACAGCTGGTATACCGCGTGACAATGCAATAATATGACAAAATGGCGCTGATCTGATGATGGATTCGGAAGGTGGTCATAGGAACTCCTGTACTAAATAAGATAGACATGTCGTGTTTGGGCTCATTTTACTTGTCTTTGTTAGCCCTCTATTGATACATGATATTCAAGATCTTAAAAGCTAGTATTTAAAGTTTTATTTAAAATAAATTATAATACTTTAAAATCGCTATTTACTTACATAGTTGTGTGCCATCCTCTGCCATTATTTTTGGCAGGTTTTTCTCAGGGATCGAGAACAGTAGTAAATTGTATAGTAAGTTGGATCGTTTTACCAGTAATGCTTGAATCTTCTTGAGGAAGGGAGCCATTGATTCTTTATTGGGCAGAAATGGTTCGCCATATATCTGACAACATTTTTAATAAAATCACTACATACAACCCGCATAAGATTGACCGACGATCTGATCAAGATCGCGGGAGGTCACTGGATGCAGATGGCGCAGGACCGGTCGATGTGGCGAAGTTTGGGGGAGACCTATGTCCAGCAGTGGACGTCTACAGGCTGATGATGATGATGATGATGATGAACCCGCGCAAGTTACCTCTGCACCTCGGAGTGTGTATGAAAGAGTGTTATGATAAAATATATTTTTTTTTAATTATTAATACAAGATAATTTTGTTGAAAAGGCGTCATAATACGTGATCTATCACATAACTCATGACGTTTTGCAATTTAAATACATATGAACTACAAATTAGAATAATAACTCTCTAAATACTCGACTGTTATTATTGTAAGACTTCAAAATCAACAAATATGCTATCGCTACTGAGCGCTTAGGGCGAACGCGGGGAGCCGGTAAGGGGGCATTCCTTGTAGGTGCAGAGTTAACTCGCGCGAGTTATAGTATAAAACAAAGTAGCTTCACGCTGACTACTAGGTATGTTTGCTTAAATCTAAAAAAATATAAAGTCGAAGTGCATTTATTGTTGCCCCAAACTATATTGATCTTACCCTCATTTTACGTAACTTGAGGTTGACCGGCGAGAACTTCTTAACCAGAATTTCTTTCATAACCTAAAACAAAAATATAACTTTTCAAAAAATGCACTGAAAGAGTTCCATTGCAAAAATCTTACCACCTTATGGTAAGTGTAAGGTAAGTTTAGTAATATTTATCAAAAGAATCTTCTGGAGTTAATCTTCTTATGAACATTATGGCCCGAGAGCTAGTGGCAAATTTTGGGTAGGCATTTGAGGAGAGCTAAAAATGAACTCACCATATTAATGAAAGGAGTCATAGTTTTAAGTTCTTGTCTAACTTTCTTCCTGGCCTTCATTTCTTGACTATCGGAGTTCGACGCAAAAACATCTAAATTATTGATGTGTTCTGCAACCTGAATTAGATAATAAAAAACTTGAGAGGTGTCAAGGGACACCCGGATGGAACGAAGTTCCTTTCGATTAATTAGTGAAGGAAGTGTAATAAAATTTATTTTTTTAAGTTATAATAATTAGTTAGTTTAAAGCGTCTGTCTCGTAACGTTTTAAACTAACTAATTATTATAACTTAAATAAAATATTTTGATCACAGCGCCATCTAGCATTAATCATATAAAACAAAATAAGGAATTGTTTTAAAAGATTTTAATCACAGCGCCATCTAGCGATAATCATCTAAAACAAAAAAAGTGTCGTGACAACTTTTTCATAAGAATTTCCGTCTAGCACCCTTTCGATAACGCGCTATATGGAACTTCGTTCCAATAATATGTATAAATGGAGTATTATAATTTATTTACTTTATATATTTTTTATGAATGAATATAGTTTAAATCATTTTAGAGCATCAGTGTATCATAAAATAGTTATTGCTTAAAAATGATTGATTACCTGACGCAGTTTAATTATTAAGCCAAATGAAAGTTATTTTAGCGCTGTTTTCGAAATGGCGTTGATCATTTGACACGATGTCGTCACATACAAGCAACGAGAACGAGTCGATGACTTTTTTGACAAATTGTTTTGTTTACTTTCGTATGACGTCAGTAACTTGGTTAACGATTACAGTGCGTTTTCGAGGTAGACGAAATTTCAATAATTAACAATTTTTTTTCCTCTAATTCGAAAGAATCATTCACATTTTGATTTACTATAAGGTTTTTGGTGGTATTATCAACAATTTTTTTTTTTAATGTAGTCAAATATCCAATTGATCACATACCTTGGTAGCCGCTTCATCGCTGTATCTTTGTAAAACTCCACTTATTCTATCTAGCGGCAGATTTACATCACCTGAAAACCAATAATGGAAACTAGTAGAGACATTGCTGCCCACCGCTGGGCTCAGGTCCTCTTAGGGCTTGCCCAATGCGGGTTGGGAACTATATATTTTCGAAGGGTTTAAAATCACTCTCCAATATGCAGGTTTCATCACGACGTTTTCCTCCACCGTTTTTCGCCAGTAGTGTTGTGATAAATTACACGTTAATCTTTTTACAAGCTTTATATTAACTAGCACTGGATATAACAATTTAAGTTGGGTGGAATCTTGCGAGTTATATTTGACAAACTTCCCATTGAGATTGACATTTTGCACGCACATGTATAACGAGCTCATGATGAATTCCGAAGGTGGTCATAGGAGCTCTTGTGCTTGGGCTCATTTTACTTGTATTAACCAGCACTCTACCGCTACACGATATCCAGGATCTTAAAAGCTTGCATTTAAAAAGTTTTCTTTAAATTATTACCAGAAATCTACAGCTAACACTTACCTTTATATTTAATATTTAATGTCTTGAACTGTGCTTCATTGATTTCTTCCCGCGGTACTCCCATATTGTCCTGGATGCTGTGAGCTATTTTGAGTACGAACTGAAAATCACCGAGATGAGGATGTTTTCTGCGGTAAGCACCGCTCAGTTTGAAACTGTTCTCTCTTGTATTTGGCTCTTCGTTCATTACACTTTCGAGACGTTGGCTTATTATCTGTAAGCAAAAGTGAGTGGTTATTTGGTTTCCTCTAGACCCTAACTTTCATGCAGAAAAATTTGGGTCGGTCTCTTTTTTTTATTTTTCTTTTTCAGTTGGAGGAAATCACCGGATCGACCCGCGGGGCGGGCGGGGTATGTGGGAGTTGAACCGCACTAAAACCTCCAACCGCTCACACTCAGCGCCCGAACCCTGGCTGAGGCCAGAACCCAGCACGGGGTTTTCAGGGACTGCGCGACGTGTTACGCGCTCGGCACTCTTTCCCGTCGCGCTGCCCCCAGGTCTCTTGGATATAATATACATTGTGTTGAATGTCTTTGATATGAACCGAATTTGATGAATCTTATTTTGTTAGAAAGCAGATACTTTGGATCTCACATAAATTTGATGATTTGATTGGTAGTTTTCGTGCTATTCTTGAGTACTGGAAGTCAGTCGTTTACATTTTTGTAATAAAAAAAAACAAAACAGAAAATAATAGTATCCTTTATTGTACCAAAAAACAAAGTGACGTACAAAACTGATACAGATTAAATTAGTTGTACAATTTAGGCGGCCTTAATGCTATAACAACCTTAGGGCGTAGAAAAGTTATATGTATAAAAATAAGTATTCATCAGGGTACAAAGCAAGAATAATGAAAAGTATACATAAAGAAAAAAATATGACTTTTTAAGTTGTGTAGATAATGTTGTTTGAAGATACTTTTTCATATCATTTTGTTCAGTACAATTTATTTATTAAAATAAAATCTATGGTAAAGGAATAATTAAATCTTAAATACCTGTTTCATCTCCTGAACGAGTCTGTTCTCTAATTTCATGTTAAGATCTGTAAATCCCGGGAATTTATGCTCAAACTCCGTTATAATCTCTCTTGCAGTGACATCTACAAGCTGGAAGTTTAAGACATGGTCATTAATTTACAAGAAAACATCCTTTTCACCTTTAACTACTTAGGTAGTTTAGTTTTCAAATATTCTTTGAAGGCTTTAAAGTAATACCGCACCACTTGTCACAGGGGTTCATCACCTTTACTAGGAACTGCTGCCCTCAAGCGGGCCATTTTCCGCAAATCGACGTCAACTGCTGCCCTCTTTAATTGTTTGGTTCAAAAGATCCTGTTTGCTCATACCACTTAGATTTGGAATAGACTCCCGTATGCGGTGTTTCCGGAGCGCTATGATATGACCCTCTTTAAACGAAGTTCAAGAAAAATCCTGTATGGGTAGGTGGTAGATAACAGCCCCTCTTTGCCCTGACATTGCAGAGGTTCATGAGTAACCGTTTCATTATAATTTTAGTTTCATTTTGTAATGAGATAAAATTGAAATTTAGATTTATTAATTTTCAGACGAGCCAAAGGGCCACCTCATTGTAAGTGGTTACCATGGAACCATGCAATGTCAGGGAAAAGACGATATGCCCTGGTCACTTTTGAAAGGACTACCAAATGAGGTAATTCTCTTGGTTGATCATTTGTCTTCGCATAGTCCCTGTATGTTGTATAGGTGAAAATAAAAATATTTTACTGAAAGTTACACAAGTACATACCTGACTTGGAGGTAAAAGTTTAGGTTGTTTTGATTTCTTTTGTTTTTTTTTATTCTTTGAATTCTGGAATAAAATACAAAATATAAGCCTTTGTGTACAGATCAAGTCCTGTACCAACCCATTACTGCCCACTGTTAGGCTCAGATCTCCTCAGAAGAAGGATTAGGCATAGTCCACCACGCTTGCCTATTGCGGATTGGGGACTTCACATATCTTCAAAGGATTTTTAGAACCCTTTTCCGATATGCAGGTTTCATTTCATTTCATTTCATTTCATTTCATTTCATTATATCTATGAATATTCAACTTATATTCCATTTCATATATTGGTAAAAGACCTGAGCCCAGCAGAGTAAAAATAAGATCATATATTAGTCACTAAAACTACAAAAAAAAGAACAATTATATTAAATTTGATTTTATATTGTCAACCTGACTAAAAAACTTTTTGATCTTTTGCTTATCTCTTTAATTTTAATTTCTATACAAAAGATTTTTTTTATTTTATTAAAATTATGTTAAAATAGAAATAGTTTACCTTATAACCTCCACCAGCTTTTTTTGCTTTGAACATGATTTAAATCTATACTAATAGATATTGTTTAAACTCCTAGCTATTACGTACAGAGTACAGATAGAAATACAAATTCTTTTGGTTTCAATAAAATATATAATGATTCTTTCAATCGCGATACAATTTCCAAACAAAACACGAAAAGCCGCAGCGAATAGTGAAGGGGTATGTATCAGATTTATCGATTTCATATTTGTAATGATAGATCGATAAGCTATCAATTGACAATTTTAATTTACTTAATGTGAGCTTGATTCAGTGCAGCCAAAGACATTAGTAATATATAGATTCCCATAACAAGGAAAGCCATTTGCATACTTACATAAAAATATTTTATTTGATTGAACCAATTTGTCATGGATATAGAAAAAAAGAAGATATATTAAGACATAAACGTTTCATACGTTATAAATCATACTTATTGAAATGGGTATCAAATTAATCCATATATGCACATTTTTTAGAAAATAAAAATCACCTTTGCCGAAAGATAGTCCGATGTTCTAAAAATCGATACCATTTAATTTAACTGTGATGTTACATCACTATTTGGCAACCACCGGTTTAGAAACCTTGCATCACATATTATCTTCAACATACATTTTAAAGATTTTCACAATATTTAATGTTTTAATTTATTAAAAACCTTATTAATCTCAAATCTTTAAATAAAACCAAAACAGTGTTTTAAATTATTTTTGTGTGCAGTTTCTTACAATATCATTAAATCTTCGAATTTTTGACACTGTCATGGCTATTCACCAAGGTTTTATTAAAATCTTAGAATAATAATGAAATAATCAAACAAACAATCAATTAAATGTTATTTATTCATTATCATCAAATTCCGTTGTAGATTCATCATCAGTATCATCTGTTTCAGAATCCGACATTGGATATTTGGCTCCCATCTTTTTAAATTCACGTAATCTTCTCTTCTCACTATTACTTAGAGGGCGTATTACTAATTTAGCACCGCCTGGAATGAAAACAATCTTGTATATTATAAACCTGAAATTCGTGATTTTCTTTTCATTTAATCTATCATACTTTCATGAATTTTCAACGGGTTTTTACCACGATATTTAATTAATTGAGTTGTCTCGATATTTCAACGTTGCTGCAAACGTCATGATCACGAGAAGACTGGATACGGCGAGAGCAAACAAATCTATCTAACCTCTTTCTCTTAAATCGACCCGCAGATGCATGAAAGTATTATAGAAAACCGCGAGTGTCTGAATAAGTTTAATGTTTGTTAGAGAGATTCGATCGTTAAAAGTCACTCTATCGATTGATGCAATAAAAATACAGGGTGTGTTTTTTGTAGAATTGAAGCAGGTTCGATTCCCGGGTAAACCAAGATTTTTTTTATAAATCTATGAATGCAGTTTTGTTTCTTTTCAAAAATAAAAGAATGTTTCCTTTCAGCAAAATTCGCTAAAATCATTATTTCGAGTACTTCCCATCATTAACGAATCACACTATTGCTGCCCACTGCTGGGCTCAGTAAAGGGTTCAAAATGTACTATCATCAAAAAATCTCTTACCTATTTCCGTCCCATCGTCTGCCAGTAAGTTTTGCAAGTTTTTCTCGACGACAGAAAACAATACAAGATTGAATAATATCTTAGATCTTCTGATTTGAAGAGCTTCATGTTTTTTGAAGAATGGCAACATTGCTTGTCTATTTGGTAGGAAAGGTTCACCGTAGACCTGAAAGATAATGGTGATCTTACAAGCTTTATATTAACTTGCACTGGATGTAACTATGTAAGTTCGGGTGGAATCTTGTGAGCTAAATTTGACAAACTTCAATTCCGATTGAGATGACATTTTTCACGCAGATGTATATCGCGTGACAAAGCAATAATATGACAAAATGGCGCTGATCTCATGATAAATGATCTAAACAAGATAGACCCGTCGAGTTTGGGCTCATTTTATTTGTCTTAACTAGTACACTAAGTGGGAATGAGTTGCTTGCCAAGGTCGTTCCATTATAATAATCGTTTTTTTTTTTATATATATTTTGTCTATTTCATCTTTTGTATAATATTATATATCTGTATAATATTTAAAAAAAAGATCTGTAATGCTCATAATAATAATACAAAAAAAAGATATGCCCGCTGAGTTTCTTGCCAGTTCTTCTCAGGACGGTGGCTATAATTATTATTTTTTGTGTCCGAACTGGTGGTAGCTTTTAAATATTGACGTCAACAAGAATGAGCAATCAATGTTGAAAATAAAGTATTTCATTTCATTACTGCTATGAATATTACATAAGTGGAAAAGAGACGGATATGTTTTTAAAGGTTTATTTTACTCAATTTAAATGTTATTTATACGCACCCTTATCTTTCGTAATCTCTTGGTGAGCGGTAAGAATTTATTTTCCAAAATGTCTCTTACAATCTGTAAAATAAAAAAAAAAAAGGTAAATTTTAGAACAAAAGTAATTGACAGTGTTTAATTCAATAAATTTCATTCCTATGGTTAAAATTGTTTATCATTGCTTATTCAAATCTTCAGCTCGTAATATTACAATTGGCTTAGTGTCTTAAAGACCGTGTATCTGTCTCACTTGACATTGGCGAATCGTCCCGAGTCTTGGACGAGGCCCAGAATAAAAAGAAGAAGATATTACAAACATGAATACCAAGTTAGTTCAGAAATATTAATATCTAATACATCGTATATTCTTGCCCCAGATTTTCATCTAACAAAAAGAAAGTTTTTTTTCGTCAAAACATTTTTTCATTCCGTCTTTTTTCTTTTTTTTTAGTTGGAGGAAATCACCGGATCCCCGCCCGCCCCGAGGGTATGTGGGAGTTGAACCGCACTAAAATCTCCAACCGCTCACACTCAGCGTCCGAACCCCGGCTGAGGCCAGAACCCAGCATGGGGTTATGAGGGACGGCGGGACGCGTTACGCCCAAATCACTCTTTCCCGTCGCGCCGCCCCCTTTCATTCCGTCTTATATGATACAGATGAAGTTGCAATAGATAAAACGAAAGATTTTGAAATCCTCTTCCATATTGTGGGTACAGGTTTACTATTTACGAAAACATCTTTATTTCGGTAACAATGCAAAGTTTAACTGGGTTTCAAGCCATTTTTCTAATTTAATTTCAAATAGTGCGCGAAAGCAGCCAGTAGAGTCATGGCGTCGCGTTTGACGTCACACTTATGTAAACAAACGCAAGTGTCATGGCGCAACCAATAGAGAACGTCAATTTCATATTGTTTACCTAATCGTGACGTCATCAGGTGTTGTTAGCATTTCTATCGTAATTTATTAAAAACCTTATAAATATAAATTTTTTAAGTAAAACCAAATCAGTGTTTTAATTTCTTTTAATATGTAGTTTCCTACAATATCATTAAATCTTCGAATATTTGATACTATCACTCATCTTCAGATATCTTCAAAGGATTTTTAGAACCCTTTTCTGACATGCAGGTTTCCTCACGATGTTTTCCTTCACCGTTTTTAGCCAGTGGTGTTGTGAAAAATTGCACATAAATCTTTTTTCACATTTAGATTTAGAGGTACAAGCCGGCCGGATTTGAACCCGCGACCTCCCGTTCGGAAGGAAACGCTTCGACCACTCGGCCACCACGACTTTCCACCTAGTGCTACCAATGAAATAGTCTAAGGTAGTGTAATGTTTTTTTGAGATCAATAAATTTATTCTTATTCTAACTTACCAAAGTGACAAAAGGCGCCATTGTTTTAAGTTCATGTCTGACTCTCTTCCTTGTAATAGTTTCCTCAGTATCTGTGTCTAACGACCGAGCGTCTAAATTATCAATATGTTCTACAACCTGACAATGTATAAAGATAATTACAATTTAATAAGCAAATAAACAAGTATCCCTAATTATATAAATACTAGATGACCCTCGCAACTTCGTCTGCGTCACAAAGGGGTTCAAACAGTACTCGCAATGTTGTTATTTGCGCGGCTCGCGTTGGGTATATTTTTTTGCGTTTTATACTCGTCATAACTTCTCAACGAAAAATCCGATTGGAATAAAACAAAAAGTAATTTACTTCTACATTAATACTCTTGATAATATAATACTTAATTTGGATAACGATTAATATAACAATACTATTTTAACGTAATTTCAATCTTCTTTGGTTATTGTGACTAAACTATGATAGTTAGATATAGGCCCTCCCGGACTTTTTTTTAGATCTGCCTAATACCTAAAAACCCGTAGTACATCATTTTGTTCTATTGTTAATACTTTTTGCAGCGTACGCATAAATAGGTTTTCGATTATTCGCCTTGTGTTACATATTCGATATTTTCATACGGATCTCTATTTTTTTTGAAAATAAAATATAGCCTATAACCGACTCGACAAATGGGCTTTCCAACAGTGAAAGAATTTTTGAAATCGGACCAGTAGATCCTGAGAATAGCGCGTTCAAACAAACAAACAAACTCTTCAGCTTTATAATATTAGTATAGATGAATGTAAGTTTGCTTGTTAAGTTTTTACGCAAAAACTACTCAACCGATCATCATGAAACTTTGTACACATATTCTTATATTAATAGTAACATCTAGGATACTTCTTAATGAAAAAAAATAAAAAATTATAATAAAAAATTGTTTGTCAAAAAATCTCAAAAACAATCTTCTTCAAAGCTCTCAAGCAACAAAGTTACGCGGGTCAGCTATATAAACTAATATAATATTTAAGCTAGAGTTTGTTTTAAACGCGCTAATCTCAGGAACCATTTTTCGGTTTTATAAAAAAAAAATAAAGATCTATTCTAATAGTCCGATAATATAACCCAATGCCCGAAAAATAGATAAAACTGCCTTCCCTTGTGAAAAATAAATAATTTATTCTCAACGTTAATGAAAACTTATTATGCTTGTTGAAATCAAAAGTTTGGAAGTCTTTTTTTGTATTACTTGTCTGTTTTTTATTGTTTTTAACCACTCAACTGGGAACGTCACTATTCGCTAGATCGCGAAACTGGGGACTTCGTTCGGAACCAATACTGTGTTTGAGCCCCTTTTTAAAAACATTTTTTTCCAAAAATTTTTAATTTTGATTTTTAATTAAACGTTATATTTTGTAAATCTTTATTACTAAACAACGCTGTATTGCATTTTCAGCGAAAATATATCATCTCCGTAAATATGAGACGATTAAAAAATGTAAACAAAACAAGTTTTAGAACTGTGCTCAATTTTGGTTCCTGCCACAGACTTGGCAAAAGTAAACAGACCAATTTCGTTGCCGATCCCAGTTGAGTGGTTATACAAACGTTTTTTTTAGTAATAGTAGTCAATGATAGTTTAAACAAAACATAATGAAATGCCTTACCTTGTTAGAGGCCAAATTGCAGTATTTCTGAATAAGCACACGTATATCATCATGCGGTAGATCTAAGCACACTGAAAATAATACTATCATAAATTTCTTTAAACACTCGCGGTTATCTACATCACTTACACTATTACTAAACGGGTTCTTACCACGATTATTTAGTGACTAGGTGACCTGCGCAACTTCGTCTGCGTCACAGAGGGATACCACATCCTCGATAAATGGACTTTCTAACAGTGAAAGAATTTTTCAAATCTGACCAGTAGTTCCTGAGATTACCGCGGTCAAACAAACAAACAAACTCTGCAGCTTTATAATATTAGTATAGGTACTGTTAGTGTGGTGTGTCGAAATATGAATTCGAGTTCCAGTGGTACAGGCAAACTAGTGCGAGGGTAGACCGATTTGTTTGCTCTTAAATCGACCCGCAGTATCCAGTCTTCTCATGATCATGACGTTTGCAACAACAACGAAATACCGAGACAACTCAATTAATTAAATATCGTGGTAAGAACCCGTTCAAAATGCATGAAAGAAGGTAAAATATTAATAATTATTTTATAATTCCTAATTTACACCAAACAATTTTATTCCAACGCAAAATATCATGAGAACAGAAAGGAACGAGAACGTCGTAGTCATTTGGATTAAAATACCGTAATGCGTAACGCGTCGTGCCGTTCCGCATAACTACTGGTTTCTGATAAGTCAAAGCAGTAGGTTTCAGTACGGTTTAATAGACAAATTAAATACAAACTTACCTCTAGATTGAACAATAATGGCACTAAGTTGTGATTCGTCCAATTTTGTCCGTGGAACGCCCATGACATCCTGAATATTATGAAGAGTTCTAACTATGAACTGGAAATCACCGTCATGTGGATGTTTCTTACGGTAAGCAAGACTCAGTTTAAAACTACTGTGTTTGTTTATTGGATCTACGTTCATTAATACTTGTAAACGTTGGTGAATTATCTGAAATTATGGAAGAAAATTATTTCAAAATTTATGAGTAATTAAAAATGTTGTAGGACAAACTGTTTATGGGAATTAATGTCCTTATCGCGCGTTATCGAAAGGGGGCTAGACGGAAATTCTTATGAAAAAGTTGTCACGACACTTTTTTTTAGATGATTATCGCTAGATGGCGCTGTGATTAAAATATTTTATTTAAGTTATAATACTCTTTCTACTATAAAGAGAGAGAGATAGACGTTTTAAACTAACTAATTATTGTAACAAAAAAAAAATATTACAATTCATTACAATTTATTAAAATTCATGAGCGACGGTGACCGCTTACCATCAGGTGGGCCGTAGGCTCGT
The DNA here is from genome assembly GCA_030269945.2 of Trilocha varians. NCBI lineage: Eukaryota > Metazoa > Arthropoda > Insecta > Lepidoptera > Bombycidae > Trilocha > Trilocha varians. The sequence continues at coordinate 2,583,533 of AP028279.1, forward strand.
TTATCTACCTTGAAAAAAAAAATAAAAAAAATTCCCTTTGTAATTAATCGAAAGGAACTTCGTTCCATCCGGGTGTCCCTTGACAGCTCTCAAGTTTTTTTGATTCCAAAAACAAATGTCGTTCCGTGTTTTATTTCATTTCGTGTTTCATGAATTGAATTTAAGAAGTCAGAAGAGACGGAGAAAAATTTGGGAGATTTTCCTCAATATTACACAATTTATTGTTGGTTGTCAACCTGTCGTGGTGGCCGAGTGGTCGAAGCGCGTCCTTCCGAACGGGAGGTCGCGGGTTCAAATCCGGCCGGCTTGTACCTCTAAATCTAAATGTGAAAAAGATTTATGTGCAATTTTTCACAACACCACTGGCTAAAAACGGTGAAGGAAAACATCGTGAGGAAACCTGCATGTCGGAAAAGGGTTCTAAAAATCCTTTGAAGATATGTGAAGTCCCCAATCCGCACTGGGCAAGCGTGGTGGACTATGCCTAATCCCTCTTCGGAGGAGACCTGAGCCCAACAGTGGGCAGTTAATGGGTTGGTACAGGTGTCAACCTGTTGTTAATTTCTAGTTTAAATTAATAAATCTTCTCACTTTTCTCATTTCCTCTGTTAATTGATTCTTCATTTTCTTGTCAAGTTCAAACAATCCTGGGAATTTGTGTTCAAACTCCGTCATTAATTCATTACATGTGCGATCTAACGTCTGAAAGATTTTTTTTTTTTTTTTTATTGAGTTGGCGTAAATCGGCGTCGGATATGTGGGGGTTGAACCGCACTAAAATCTCCAACCTAACCCCGGCTGAAGCCACAACCCAGCACGGGATTATGAGGAACGCGACGCGGTGGAGGTGGAGGCCTATCTCCAGCAGTAGACAGCTACAGGCTGATGATGATGATGAATTGTAGAAGACAGACCACTAATAACCGGCCATCAGCTGTCACGAGACAATTATTTTGCAGATTTTTTTGATAATTTTAAGTAGCAATTTACTATAATCTTTAGTAATAATATGTTACTGGTTGGATATGAACATCAATTATCATCACTAAAAATCACCGTGTATATGGTATCTATACTGTATGGTTACATACCTGACTTGAATCGTCATCTGCAGGGATTCCAAGTTTGTGTCTCAATTTCTTAGGCACCGTTTTAGGTTTCTTTGATATTTTCAGCTGAAATCAAAGAGTAATTATTTCAATTGAATAAAAATAACATTACAAGCTTTCATTCCATTTAAACTCCATTTGAAACCGCGCCGCACTTGATAATTTAGCCGAAGAAAAGTAGTAGTGATAAGTTTCTGCAAACCGACGTCACAGTTGCGCCTATTTTGCGAAACTTGGATTTTATGTACTCCAACCCAGCTCCTCTAGAGTCTAGGAAGTTCGACAGCTTCGTAGGTCTAGGGACTGCTTCGGAGAGCAACCTCGGTGAACCAAGGTGTATTGCCCGGTAGTTGACAACTAAGCACTCCAGCATCACATGAGCCGCTGTTTCTTCCTCCACGCAGGCTCTGTATAGAGGACTGCCGGTTTTACCTATAGTAAAAATTGTTTATTAAACGGTTCGTCCCGTTATTGCTCCCACTACTGCTTTTAGGTCTTTCTTCTTTAGCCGTAGTAGTTGTTTTGTTAGTTTTGAAATGATGTCCGGAACTGCAAGTTTTGCCCGATGACATTCTGGTAACTGTGACCATGACCATTAGTTTTTATGTGCATATACTCTCAGTTGTGATTTTATGGTTGCTAATGGATATGATCAATAAAAAAATATGTAAAGAAAAAAACTAGAAACTACAAAAATATCTCACATTAGGAATTGTGTCCGGTATGTACGCGTTGAGTTGAAACTGTTGAATATTAACTTTTCTCAGCCTTTGTAAAACCTTCACAGGATCTACTCCCTCTGATAGCTCCAAATAACATGTCTTTTCATCAGTGTGTCGTGCAAAATTTAATGCAGTGAAATTCCCTCTTATAAATTTGGCTAGTTTTATTACCACATCATTTAAGGTGAACTGGAAAAAAGAACATATTTTAAAGGTTTGTAAACTAATAAAATCAAACTATAACATCTTATTCTTAACCCTTAAATGGATGATTCTAGATTTACGTTTTAAAAAAATGTATTTGTGTAATATACATGTATTACTGTACTGTCTAGGAAAAAATTAGTACAAAAATCTAGACATGAATTTACTATATGTACTTAAAAAAAATAGTACAAAATTTGTTCAGAAATAAGAACTAGTTGTCAAAATTAACAAAAAATTTAAAGAAGGTCAATTTTATATGTGATGTTTAGTATGTTGTTTAAAAACAAAATTCTCCATTTAAGGGTTAAACTACCCTTCGTTACTAATTTTTAAATCTACTTAGTAACACCTATAATTAATTTGTTATTTATTTATTTTTATTTTTTTATTTATTTCATAAGCACACAATACACATTACAAGCTAATACACAAATATATAAACTAAAGTACAATTTAAAGTATTTGTATTTTGTTTATCTTGGTATCATCCTGTGAACGTCTTGTAATGTATTTTTGTAGTTTTTCACACCAACAATTTCTTGCAATTATCAGCCAAACTGTATAAGAATACGTCAGTTGACTCAAATATGTATGAGACACATTCATGTATTTTGAAAGTCGCAATAAATCATGACACTATTAACCACAACTAGTTACAAGAATTAGCCACTGTCAAAAAAAAATTTTGGATCATTCCTTACCGAATTTATTTTTATTGAATACTACGGACCACCTGAAGGTAAGTGGTTACTCTTGTTCTGTAATGCCAGGATATTGATAAATCTGGCTCCCTTTCAAGGCGCTAGCAAAATAACTGGTTCAGGTAGTATATCAGGCTTTGCCAAACTTTTTTTACCCTTTCAGCATTTGGCCGGCACTTGTGGACCCCATTATTTTTTGCTCATGCTTGTGCGTTAACTCCCTTTTTTGTACCTCGCAGATTTTTTTTCGTTAGGAGGAAATTGCCGGGTATGTGGGAGTTGAACCGCACTAAAACCTCCGATCGCCTACACTCCACGTCCGAACGACCCCTGGGGGTCCACAGGGACCACTTTGGGAATCAGTGTAGTATATTATAATAATAATAAATTAACTTCTTACCTTTGGTGGAAAACCTGAGACGGCAATAATGGTGTTGTTAGCCGAGGTCATAATTTTGCCGGTATTTTGTTATTGTTAGGACCGTTAGAAGAAAAACTTTTGTGATCGACAAGGAGTGATACAAAAACAAAAATTGTGTAACAGTTATTGATTATTGCATTCAAATATTTACTGATTTATTTCACAATTATTTACAAACAGCAAAATTTTTCTTCAATTTTGTATTAGAGATGGACATAACATCGATTAGAATAGTGTGATGCTTCGATTTCCTTTCGACTGAAAGAATGACATATTTATTACTAAAAGAGAACCAGGAGAAATATAATTTTCCTTTTCATACTTTTAACTTCCAAGAGTGCTTAGCAGGACCATTTATAAAACTCGTCCAAAAAAAATTTTGAAACAAAGAATTTCTCTCGTTTTCTTTCTGGTTAGGCGATAATTTTGATATACCGAAATATACCTAATCTTATTATATTAAGATCATTCAAATGATATTCTAGTCTGTAAATTTTTCAAAGACGATTTATTTCTTTGTCGAACGTCGATAGAATTTTATTTCGCAACACTAGACAAGTTTACTGTTTGACAGATTTGGCAATTTTTAATAAATTAATTTTCATCCACTGGTCTTAAAATCCTTAACCCAGGTTAATAATGCCACTTATATACAAAATTTGCTCTTTCTAAAAATTCTAGCAATTAATTATGATACATATTTCTTTATAATTACGATAAACTGGTAAAAAGTCCTAACACTAAAAAACAAAACAAATGTATTTTTTCTATTTAAAAAGTTAACAATCTTCTGGACTGGAGTTGACTGGACTAATAGAAATGGGCATACTAAGTTATAGTATGTTAAAGTATGTTTCCTCGTCTTTAAGTAAATCTAGAACTACAATAATAATACTATTTTTCTATAATCTTATTCTCTAGTTATTAGTCATTATTCTTAGTTAAATAAAACTATTCACTATAAAAGTAAATATATTTCAATAGAATTTGAATCCTAATTAACAATTATAGTCAAAATAATTAGTTATACAAAATATCACAATACAATTATTACTAACTTGAAAATATAATATAAAATTATTATACTTAAAACTAATTAGTATTCTTTGTCATATTATTTTTATATACCAATATAATTTTATTTTTTAATTAACATTTGTTCTTAATAACGAATTAAAGGTTTGATTTCTGATATTTTTTTACAGGACTCATCGGCCCATGATATGAAATGATCTTGTAATGCCTGTACACATTCCAGAAGGATGATGCAATCTTCTTCAGCTCGATGTGCGTTCATTGCATCTTTACCAAGCAGTCTTTTATATAAACCAGTCAGTGTGAACTCTCCCTTTTTCCGACCATTCTTTATTTTTAATGGTGTAGTCTCTGCCTTATCTTTGGTTCTTTTTTTAAGTTTTGTCTTATCTTCTGTTGATTGTCCTTCTAATTTTGAATTATTTATATCTTCTATTTTATCAGAATCACTGTTCATTGACACATTTGAGAAAGAAGCACATATATTATCAATTTCCTCCCAATCTTCTGTTGACACATCTAATGCGGGCCAATCTTCTTTACTTTCAGTACTAGAGTTTAAATTCACAGGCAAAGGTATATCAGTTTTTAGGATCTTACGGAAACCTATCAAAGAGTCAATACATAACAAGTCAGATGGTAGAAAAATATTTACATCATAGAATTCTGCTAATAATATTTTATAGTCAAATGTATTTCCATTGTGTGCAACTAAGCAAGTTGGTTTAGGTAGGTTATCTAGAAATGAAACTATGGTATTAGCTTTTTCTTTAAATGTTGGTGCTTTTTTAAGCATCTCGTTAGTAAGTCCAGTGAGCATAGCTGCATCGCGATGTACTCTTTTCTCTGGATTTAATAAGAAAGATAATTTTTTCATTGGTGGTAGAGCTGGAGTGATGAGGTCATTTCTAGATACAGCTAAGAAACATATATCCGTGATTTTGGTGCGATTTTTCTCTTGAAACGGTAAACCAGTGGTTTCGATGTCGAAGAAAACGTAAGTGGATATTTTAACCATTTTTAATTCTTTATGAAACTCGTCTAAAATTTTTATTTAAATTATTTTGTTTTGATTTTACCATGTACAATTCCACTTATATTATACAACTTATGTTTAATTTAACACACTCACTCCACTATTAAAAATATTTTACTTATCATTTTATTTTATTATTACTCATAGCAATGAAGAACGGAATAACAGTGAATGAGTCATTATTCAGAGTATAACAAATAAACAAGTATAAAACCACGATAAATCTAAAAACTATCAAAATACCTAGCAAAATAAATAAAATTCAGTTTTAGATAAATAAGTAGTAATAATTAAAAACAAAAACTAGGTTCACAAACTCGAATTGAATATGGAAACCGGAACCGGAACTGTCCGGAACCACAACAGTCCACTGAATCTATTTATTTGACAACCGACATTTGCATTATGCATCGTGGAACTGTCACATGTGTTTGGTTTTTTTCCTCATACTTTTAAACCATACATCCTAGATTAAAATATTTCTAATTTCGATTAGGATTTTAGAGTTTTCATCTTTAGTCTTGGCTTTAAAAAAAAACAATTTGTTGTTGTTGTGGTTGAATTTGTTGAATATTTTGTGAAAACCAAAATATATTATCTTTTCTTGCATTTTTAATAAAACAAAACAAAATGGATCATTATAATCAGGATGATTTAGAGGTTTGTATTACAAAGTTTTTGTCCTTCAAAAAGTTTAAAAATCTAATGGTATATTGTTACTTCATCACTATTACTTTTAGACGTTTTCAGGTGGGCCATAAACTCACTTATCTATCAAGTTTTTTTTTTCATTTCATTATTTGCAATCAGTCTCTGGACTATGAGGGGGTGCAGTAAGAGACTGATTATCTGTCTTGTAATGAAAAATTCTTAGGATATAAAAAGCTTCAATCATCATTTACCCTATGATTTGACCTTCTTTAAACTCAGGTTGAAGAGAGTCCTTAAATAAAGTAGTACTTAAACCTACAGTGTCCCCTGACATTGTACAAGCACATGAGGGACATTCACACTCCAGAGCTTATTTTAACAATATGAAAGTTTCTAACAGTAATATCTAGAAAAACTATGTGAGATATGCAAGATTTAAGACTGTCAACAAATAAAAGTGTACCACGAATATGTTTCTCTAGTCTACTAAAAACTTTAGTTATCTTAAAATTCTTTGGGTAGATCGCCGACTGAAACCCTTTGTAAGCCTTTGCCTCCTTCGCCAATCTCGTGCTGGGTTCTGTCCTCATCCAGGGTTCGGACGCTGAGCCTAAGACGATTATATTTTCAGGGTGACGAGAATGACAATGAAGAAGAACAAACCGATGCTCAGTACCAGCAATTACCGAGGTACAAGAAACACAGAGCTCGTATAATGAAGGATATGAAAGGGGCCATATACGCACATACTGTGAAGGAACTGTCAGGATTAACGTCGAAGTTGCTGACCGTTGAAATATGCAGACGAATCGCATTGACACTCGAGTCTAATGGTAATAAAGGTTTTAATAAATAAATACACATTCATGTGCGGTACTTTACTGTAACAACCCATTAGTGCCCACTGCTGGGTTCAGGTTTCTTCAAAAGAGAGATCCAAAAGACAATTCACCATGCCATTTTTTGGGATCCTTTTCCAATATGCAGGTTTCGTCACTGTTTTGAGCTGGTGTTATTATAATAAATTGCACATCTATGTTTAAAGTCGGCTTCATAAGTCTAAGTTAGTCTAGTTACCAGTACCTAGTCCAGGTACCAGTTTTATGTTTTAATGTTTACGTTACGCATTCTAATTGTATTATGTTTTACCGTTTATTCATCATTAGAATATTAATAGCGAATTTAAAAAAAAATCTTAATTTTAAGTTTTAGTCTACTCGTCAACATATTAATATTAAGTATCTGCTTTTGTAGTGCATACATGTTTTATGTTTCAAGCTAGTTGTTGTTCTCATGAAACCTTGTAATACTTTATTTCATATTGTTTGTAACGTGTTTTGTGTGCCAAATAAATTAAAAAAAAAAAGTAAGGAAGGCAAGGAGGTTTTAGTGCGGTTTGATTCCCACATACCCCAACAGCGAGGCGGATGGAAGTACGATGATTTCCCCTTCTCCAAAAAAAAGATTTGAATAACAGTCTATTATTTTTTATTTATCTATGTATCCATTTTTGGGACGGAGTGACGGGAAAGAATGCCGATGGCGTAACGCGTCGCCCCGTCCCTCATAACCCCGTGCTGGGTTCTGGCCTCAGCCGGGGTTCGGACGCTGAGTGTGAGCGGTTGGAGGTTTTAGTGAGGTTCAACTCCCACATACGGTCGGATCCGGTGATTTCCTCCAACTAAAAAAAAAATGTATCCATTTATATTTTCAGGTTACGAGGGTTTCGAATTGGCAATACGACCGCGCGCCAACTACCTATTCACACAAGCTTACAGAGACAAGCATCCGAAGTCATCTGATGTGGAGTTGATGCGAAGTGTAAGCAAAATTATACGGGATGCCATGTGGCCTAAACACGTGGATCCTTCTTCAGTATCTTTAGGTACGTATTGGGTGGTTAACCAGGATTGAACAACGTCATCATCAGCCTAAAGACGTCCACGGTCCACTGTTGGACATAGGCCCACCCCAAACTTCACCACAAAGGCCGGACCTGCGCCTTCTGCATCCAGTGACCGCCCGCGATCTTAATCAGGTCGTCGGTCCATCTTGTGAGAGGTCTACCCACGTTGCGCTTACCGGTTCGTGGTCGCCATTCCAGAACTTTTCGATCAAACCGGCTATCCGGTCTACAACAAAATTCGTTTATTTAAGCCAATTATGAGTATGGCCGCTAGAGTAAAAAGTTCTAGAATGGGGGCCACGAACCGGTAGATGCATGGACAGACCCAGCGAGGTAGATCGACGACCTGATCAAGGCTGCGGGAAGTCGCTGAATGTATATTTGCTGATTAGAAAGAAAAGTAATAAACAAAAAATGTTTATTCACCATATACACACAGTTTTTAGTTTAGCGCAAACACTAGAAATATCCAAAATTCCTGCAATAGTACTGTCGCTCGATATTTGATGGTTGTGGCGGAAGCGAGGGTAGCGCAAAGTTTATCGTACTTCAAATTTTATGGGGATGACTTTATCCAATTTTTCATTATATTTTTTGTACAATTTAATAGAAAAGTCTAATAAAACTCTTTGCTTTCAGGTGAACGTTTGTCTAAAATAGATCCACAGCAGATGCAGAGATACAGGCAGATAAATTACAAAAATACAATCTTTACTCGTGAACAAATGCGGGTAGGTGATTCTATAAATAGTTGTAGTAATCTTTATAACCACTCAACTGGGAACGTCACTATTCGCTAGATGGCGAAACTGGGGACTTCGTTCGGAATCCATACCGTGTTTGAGCCCCTTTTTAAAAACATTTTTTTCCAATAATTTTTATTTCGATTTTTAATTAAACCTTATATTTTTGTAAATCTTTATTACTAAACGACGCTGTATTTTCAGCGAAAATATATCATCTCCGTAAAATATGAGACGATTAAAAAATGTAAACAAAACCAATTTTAGAACTGTGCTCAATTTTGGTTCCTGCCACAGACTTGGCAAAAGTAAACAAACCAATTTGGTTGCCGATCCCAGTTGAGTGGATAATATCCTGAAATTATAGTTTAACATTCCAATTATTTTCAGAGATAGACCCTACTAAATGATAAATTCTAGCAAAGTTACAGTGTAGAACATTCGAATGGCTCTACTGTAAAATTGTGTTTTGTTACTTACTAGTATACGAAGGATCTGTGGAATAGATGGCACTCTTCACTTTTTGTTTTCGTCACAAATAAATGAAGTCGTGGTGGCCGAGTGGTCGAAGCGCTTCCTTCCGAACAGGAGGTCGCGAGTTCAAAACCGGCCGGCTTGTACCTCTAAATCTAAATGCGAAAAAGATTTATGTGCAGTTTTCACAACACCATTGGCTAAAAACGGTGAAGGAAAACATCGTGAGGAAACCTGCATGTCGGAAAAGGATTCTGAAAATCCTTTGAAGATATGTGAAGTCCCCAATCCGCACTGGGCAAGCGTGGTGGACTATGCCTAATCCCTCTTCGGAGGAGATCTGAGCCCAACAGTGGGCAGTAATGGGTTGGTACAGTACAGTACAAATAAACAATGTCTGTCACTCATAGACAAACAGAGAACTGAGACACAGTTGAGCGAAAATATTCGCTACTCATACATTTTGTATGCTATATCTATATGGCGATTAAGGTTACGATACAGGTTTTGATTCAAAATTGTTGCGAATAACTTTTTAAATATATTAGAGTTTTGTGGTTTTATAATGTATATTTTTTTGTTTTAGGTTTTGAACGCGAGAAACTAACTAATTATGTTATGAATAAAACGATTTAAAATGTACATCGTTGTTTTATTTATCAGTAAATTTATTTATAGATGTTTGAACGTCAAGACTTCTTCAAAGAAAATTTAGGAGATCCCTTTACTGACAGATAATAATTCTGTGTTTACTGTCTGGACAGTAGACAGTGGCTTTGCGGAGTTTTAACAACGCGTCGCCTCAGTGCTTGTTTAGCCAATCTGACATTTTTTACGAAAATGACTTTTTAATGCAGTATTATAAAGAATAAAATTTCCATCCGGCTGATAAAATATTTGTTTAAAATATTCAATTCTAAAACAATAAAAATCTCATTTCAATTTTTTTCTCAACACGGCAATTAACGAAAATTCCGTGCTTGTTTGCTGTCTCATGTAAAATTTGCTCGAGTGCAGATTGGCCAAACAAGCACTGAGGTGACGAACGGTAACCGCTTCCTCAGGTGGCCGTTTGATCATGATCTGCAAAACTAAAACAGTACTAGGTAATTAAGATGTCTAATACCTTAGGTTTTGAGACTAACTTAAAATTCTGCGTAGTCAACTTCCGGAAATCTAGGGCTCAAAAATACAGCTAAAACAAAGTTTTAATATAATTGCAAAATATAATTAATCCCAACATCTTAAAACACTAAATAGCCCCAAGAGAGTGGGGTTCCAGATTTGGGGCTAATAGTTCTGTATGCTGGCAACTATTGCTGTAAGTTGAAGTGTCAAATTTAGAGATACGACTAATTGTATGAAAACGATTATTTCACAATCGATTTTTGTTAAAATAAAACTATTATTTGTGTTATGATAGTACATCATTACAAAATTTTTTCTTGAATTTCTACAGGCATTTCGTTTCGAATCATAAAAGACAGTAACAGAAGGTTTGGACTGATGGCAGCCTTTCGAAAAAAAAATCGATCATTTTTTTTAAATCGAACTCTTCAATTTAGAGCTATTGAGGACGTCACTAATTTACAACTGTCAAAAAATTAAAAAAAAGCAAAACATTGGTGTAAAGGGGAGGCAGTAATGTACGTCCCCATATTGTACGACCCGATAATGCACGACCCAGTAATTGGCGTCCAAATATTGCACAGGCCCGGAATCCGTGTACAAACAAAGCAATGTTTGTACACCAATTCTCGGGTCGGCAATTATTGGCACGGGTGCGGAATCCGTGTACAAACAAACTCCGCTATTGGTCAGTTTATCTCGTCTCTTATTGGTCAATAAATTACTCTGTTCTTTTTGGTTTGAGGCTCGTTTACATTCAAGTTTCGATTACTTGACGACAGGGTAGAAGAGCCAAAATTTAATGACTTGAAAAAATTACGTTTTAAATTTAAAAAAAATATTTTCCTTTCTTTACCTAGGACTAGTTTTTGTAATTTTAATTATTAAAATTCTTATGTTTTTTGTTGTATAGGGTCCCCGACCCACCGTCACTTTAAATTGAGTAGATGTGACGAAGAAGTTGAAGAGTTACTATTTCAAGAATATATTTAATTACGGGGGAAAATTGTTTTTCAAGATATCTCGTGATGGTTACTAAATTTAAAATGAAATGTATGAATATCTTCCAAGATTTATGGGAATCGATATGATCATACTGAACTTGCATTATTAATTAAAATTTTAATTACTGTGAACTATATTTAATCGAATGTTTTTTAATTAATACTTAATGTTAATATATTGTGAAACAATATCATTAGGTACTTTTATTTGTAAGGAAAGAGGTTCAACATCTACATCAGGTTTTTCTTCAAAACTAAAAAAAACCAACCACTTCTTGCTTAACAAATCACATAGAACTTCCATAATTCATTATTTTATAACCTGAAATGGTAAAGAACTGAATTGAGCGATAATACTCTTTTGTACATTGTTTTATAATGTCAGGGTAAAATACAGACGCATTGTAAGCCTTTGCCTATCAAATGCTATATTAGGATTAGTGTCCCACCAGAACTGTTTTTGGCCGAAACCGAAATAGTCCTTGCAAATTATTATTTTTTGAAATCAAATCTTACCTTGACTTTACTGTATATCATTACTTCCCATAATAAATAGGTAATTTATACAGGGTTTCCCAAAACTATGCGACATGAATTCGTCATGAATGGGAAGTACCTTAAATATTACAGATAAAATGTAAATTGTTGAAAGGAAAAATTATTTTACTTTTGATGCTTAATTAGGAATAATTGTAGCAAACAAATATAGTATCTTAAACAAAAGGAACAATGTGAAATGTTTGATTAAACATTATAAGAACCTTATTTTTCGCTATTCGTGGTGCTCGTTTAACAAAAACTGAGAAAATGAATATAACTGGTGAACTCTCTTTAAACGTTTTCTTAACAATAAAACTAGACTAAAATATTCCATTTTCAAATTAAAGGAAAGCAATTTACTTCTATTTAACTACCTTACTGCCTACAGAAGATCTATCTGAACCACACTTGAACAATACATTTTTTTATTATTTTGATGCCACCTGATCGTAAGCGTACTTAACTCCTATTCTTCCTATTATCCATATTCTAAAGTTCGGTAAAAAGTAAAACATTCTTTTTTTTAAGTAGGCATTTATTAGTAATCTTTCAAAGCTTGATGGCCAGAATGATGGTTTTACTAGTTTTAGTTAGAAAAACAGTAAATAGTGGGAAATAAGGTACGTTCACCTTGTTCCTTTTGTTTAAGACACAACGTGTGTCTGCAAAGATTATTCGTAATTAGCTGTTCTTTCGATTGGCATCATAAAAATACAGGTTGTGGGTTTTTGCCGATTTTGTTAGTAAAGTTCGATTTTTAAAACAAACATCAAAATTAAATGATATTTCGTTTCAGCAAAACATCCTATCTCTAACATTTAAGGTAGGTACTTCCCGTTCATGTCGCATAGTTTTGGGACATCCCTTGGAGGATGTCCCTTGGCATGCAACAAAATGAAAAACAAAACAAAGTTGTTCACATTCACTCCCAACTACCTAACATTATTTTTTAAAATTAATTTCGTTTATTACAAATTACAAATATATACGACGGGGCAAACAGTGTGTTGAGGTGTAATAACGTTGTAATTAGTCGATCTTCATTTGGTTTTGTCAGGAATGTCGTCACAATGTCCACTTGAGCACTTGATGATCAATACTTTTGAATAAAAACTTCAAAATGACGAGTTTTAACAGTTTATTACTTTTACATCAAGAGGTCCGTTCGCCTCGACAATTCAAACACGAATGAATGATAACAGCGGCCAACGCCTGTATTTATAGCGAGTCTCCACTTCCAACTACCCGCACGGTGAATAGGTTGGTTTCCCCTGTTATCACCCCGTTATATATAATTATTGTGAACTTAAAATTGATCAACATTGTGTGCTTTACGAAATTCAAATTTAGTCACTAAATTTTATTAAACGAGTATTAAATAAAAAAATATATCCCGCGTGCTTAACGTAGCGGGCGGAATCGCACTAAAACTTCCGACAGCTCACTCAGCGTCCGAACCCCGGTCGAGGCCAGAACCCAGCTCGCAGTTATGCATGACGACGCGACGCGTTACGCACTACGCACTCATTCCCGTCGTGCCGTCTCCTTTCCCGTCGCACCGTCCCGCAGCTGAAAATAACTCCTATCGTTATCTTTAATGTTATAATACTCGTAGTTATATGAGTTAGGCTCACGAATATGGAAACTTATGATTACCTTTTGGAAATCAATCTCAATTAGCGACTATGTTTTTTATTAAGTAGTGATTTTTAGAACTTATATTTAGTACTTTTGACTGTACTTTTAAAAACCAGTTTGCAAAATACTTATACCTACAATAACTAAACGCATCATTGTTAATCATCCCAAAAAAAAAACTGTTAGTAACATCAAAACGCAAAGCATCTTTTTTCAAACCAAAACATTGAATTATCGACTTTTAATATCGATAGTGATAGGTCATCATCAATGGACCCATTTCATATTGCAATATAAAATTTACGCAATGTACGTGTGATTAATTATATATTATATTATTATTAAATAACGAATATGACTTGCGAGATTCAGAATCTGAATGGAATCTGATATCATCTACATAAGTTATAGCCCAAGATATAGTGGCAAATTTTGAGCAGGTATTTGAGGCAATCTGAAAACGTGGTACATACTTCTATACCCCAACTCAGAAATGCAGACCTGGCTGCTGAGTAGCGGGGCTAAACGAATCTCTAAGTTTTTAAAACTTGCCAATATCTCTTAGACCATTATTATCACCTCAGACCACACATTAATTATGTGAAACAATGGGTGAGCGCTTATCAATACCAAATACAATACAATACAATTTCGACGATTATCGACATTTATTAAAAAAACTAGCTTTTGCCCGCGACTTCGTTCGCGTGGACTTCATTCATTCATTCTTCATTCAACACTTCGCGTGGTGGTTCGTCCCGTCTAGACTATTATCAAAAACTAGCTGGCCCACACAACTTCGTCTGCGTCACATAAGGAAATTTTCTCACCATTTAAACCTTCCCTGGACTTCTACAAATATTTCAAGATTAAAATAGTCCAAATCGGTTCAGTCGTTCTCGAGTTTTAGCGAGACTAACGAACAGCAATTCAGTTTTATATATAAGATTGTAGCCTATGTGTTATTCTGATGTATATTGTGATAAAGTTTCATTCAAATCCATTCAGTAGTTTTTACGTGAAAGAGTAACAAACATCCATCCATACATACAAACTTTCGCCTTTATAATATTATTATGATATCGATATTTTGATATAAAATCGATAGTTTTTACTCAAGCCTATCTCTATCATAATCTGTGTCTGTGATCATCTGTGATCTTCGTAATCTGTGGTGCTAACTGATAAATTAAAATTGGAATATTGATATTAATATGCTTTCTGATCTGTGATTGATATTTGAAGATTAAAATGAAGAATGGAGACTTATTAAATGGAATAATCACTGATCCAATTACTTTCCGTTGGAAAATCCTTTTTAAATCGTAACAAAAACCTGCAGCCGCCACTTCTGGACACTGGAAGTTTAATGGATTGACCAACACGTTTTTATGAAGCTCCAGGATTTCTCTAAGCGGTTTGCTCATTTAAATTATTCCTGTGATTCTTCCGGACTTTATAACACTAAATAAGAAATCTTTTGACGACATTACTCAATAAAAAATGGTCAAATTACTTGATTTTTGTGAGTGTAGGGACGCATGCACTTTTTTATACAAGCAGCAATATATAAGTGCAGTGCGAAGCGCGACTCCCCAGTCGTCCGTTAAGAGCATAGCGTACGCTCGCGTCCACACATTATTATTATGTAATCATATTCATTATTGTTGTATTGTAAACAGTGACAATAAATAATGATAACTAGAGTCAGTTGTTCATTTTAATTAAATGGTATCTACCAAATAGATACTCAAGTAATTTATAAAGGGATATCTCTTTCCGATTATAAGAGATACCTCAAAGTGGTGACCTCCGACAAGAACACGTCTCCTTCAAGATCATCACACCCCGCATCGCGCCAGCCAGCTTCAGCCTGTTTGAGTACTTCGTCCACTAGCCGCAACGCTGCGCGGCCTGGTCGAACCCTCATCGGCTTGACATTGGGCACACTGACTACAAGGACCGGTCAGCAAAGCAGAGCGCATCTCTCCTGGTCATCAGTAGCATCGGCCCCGCACGGCAGCATGTCCGAATCATTGGAGCCCGTGCGTCAGCAGTACAGTTCCGACTCACTGGGACTTCTTTCACTGGCATTGGCGATTCAAGCACACAAGACGGGGAACGGGAGAACACACAAGTAATTAGTTATGAAATATACGTGGAGCTGTGAAAATATGAAGAATAGTGTAGGTTAAATACGCAGGCTGCTGAACGGACGACTCCCTGCAAGTTACTCACATCGACTGCAGGTAAAAGCAACAAGATTTAAAACAATTGGATATTAGAAAAAAGTATACAAGATATATAAGACAGTTAAGGGCGTAATATGGCACAGGAACTAGAGCAACGCTGTACTGGAGGACAAGTAACGAGATTCAGTCATAGTAATCGACAAGCGACCAAGACCAAGGGAAACGTCGTAACTCCAGCATTGTAATCATCGGAACACCGGATGGTATAACGAGCAAAACCAGCCACTACCATTGATCCGGAAGAGATGACACGTGGGAGAGCACCCAAGGATTTTCGGGAGAAAAGCATACCCAGAGGAAATGTCGTCGAGATCGCCACATTTTATGGTGGGAGACATACTTGGTCGAGAGATATTATGTCGAGAAGAAGTCGGAAGAGCTGTAGAAACGATGGACAATTCAAGTCGTGGTCCAATATTCTACTTCATTCTCCATAACTTATAACGTGTGAATATATAACTTGATGCCAAATTTCACGTTTTGCGATTATGAGGCGACGTGACAGCGATATTTGCATTCCTGTATTGCCTTTTATATTATTTTTAGTCTGTTTTTTTTTTTTTGTAACGTTTTGTTATTCAAGTATTTGTGTGTTTTTTTTTTTTTTTAATTTGTCACTCTCTTATTGGAAATAATCAAACTATGTTTATGCTATAATATTTTATGAGTCTTTAAACTAATTAAGTAAAGGGATAAAACCAACTTAATTCACGTAGAAATGATTACTAGTTTCAACTTTGTATTGAATAGCGACATGTTTATGAAGTGAAAATTGTAATATGTTTTAACAAAATTGGAATCATTAATGTTATGTGTAAAAGATTCAATAAACTTTGATTCGTATCATTGATTTATGGCAATGAGAACTACTTAACAAATGTAAATATTTTAAAATGAAGTGAAATAAGTTATAGTTCTCGTAATATTTCATCACAAAAAGCAATGATGTGTTATAAGTACTTTGTTATAAGTGTGAGAAAACACCGAGTCAACAATTCGAGTGTTCGTTGTATCTCAAGTTTTAAACGATTTAAGATGAAATGATTTTGAAGTAAAAAATGATTGATTTATGAGTAGCGAGTAAAAAACTTCGACTGTTGCTTAACGATAAAGCGCATTCGAAGTATATCTCAAGTACCTACCCTAATACGGTACAGCCGCTTACAAAAGTTTTAACAGTACTTAGTTTTATTTTTTTTTGTTTGTTTTGTGAAAAATTTTGCATTTTATAACCAAAATTTTAGGAAGGGTGTACTGTAGGGACGCATGCACTTTTTTATACAAGCAGCAATATATAAGTGCAGTGCGAAGCGCGACTCCCCAGTCGTCCGTTAAGAGCATAGCGTACGCTCGCGTCCACACATTATTATTATGTAATCATATTCATTATTGTTGTATTGTAAACAGTGACAATAAATAATGATAACTAGAGTCAGTTGTTCATTTTAATTAAATGGTATCTACCAAATAGATACTCAAGTAATTTATAAAGGGATATCTCTTTCCGCTACAAGAGATACCCCAAATGAGAATGACATAACCTGTTCGATTGTACTATTTAATTAAAATACAAGAATTAAACCAAACAGGTGAGCATGAAAATTGAGTAAGTACTTAAAAGTAAAGTGCTATGAAATAGCAAAACTTTTGATGTCAATTGACACAATTACAAATTATTTATGAACCATTTACCGTACATACTATTATTATCAGAGGTTTCACATTGTCCAAACAAAGATAATTGTCATGAAATTTTATATTATGTTACCAACACTCACTTTCAACTCCCAGTTGTAATAACCAATCTAGATTTTTGAATTCCAGAGAGTAGCAAAAAACAGTATAATTTTACTAATGTTGTGTGTTTTTTAAATAATAATCATTTATTAAAGTTAATGATTCTGACGTTATAGTTTTAGAAGACTAAGATATATTAATTTCCCTTTATTTCATTTACTTAATGTTTATGAAAGTCACTAAAGTTTTAGGTGATGAATAATTATTAACATCATCATGTATCATCGCAAAATCTATGAATTGAACCCAAGGTAGTCTTTGCCGGACAAATTCAAGGAAATTAAACTAATTAACTTTAGCGTTCCAGTACAATTATGAAAATGTAATGCATAAAAATATTCATGAATTTCCTAAACTCTCAGATATTCATAATTTTAACACTAGGAACAAACACAGACTTGCGTTGCAAGTAAGTAGATTACATAAAATTAGTAATTCTTTCTAGGATTTGTCTGTAAAGCTTTATTACAAACATTTCCTATAAATAGGTTTAAAAGAGTTATTAAAGAACGGCTATGCAGTAAAGCATATTATAAACTTAATGA
The DNA here is from genome assembly GCA_030269945.2 of Trilocha varians. NCBI lineage: Eukaryota > Metazoa > Arthropoda > Insecta > Lepidoptera > Bombycidae > Trilocha > Trilocha varians. The sequence continues at coordinate 2,601,442 of AP028279.1, forward strand.
TTATATAAATGACTGCACAACATGGGAATGAGGTGCTCGTCCCGTGCCGTTTCAATTGATCCATTTGTTAAAAACAATTAAAAAAGTAAAACATATAAAAATAAAACTTAATTAATTTAAAAAAAAGACATGCCTCTGAGTTTTTGCTAGTAGTTTTGGTAGTATTTTTTTATTGACATTCAAAATGTATAATATGTGTCCAGATCAACTTTGAAATAAATGATTTGACTTTGACTTTGTATCTCTTTCAGGTTTGTTACATTTAGAAACATGAGTCCTGTCCTGTCAAGAATATGATATACAGTAAAATGGATAGTATTAAATTCTTAAGAAGACATTGGAATGGAGGAGGCACCTTGCTCCTTCACATCCAGACCTTGCTGATCCTTGTTTAATATAGTTTTCCTTCCATTTATCTTATGAACTATGCCTTTATACCACTTGGTAAGGTAAGTTGAAGTGAACCTACAGATGTTTATTTCATCATTATCATAATAATGATTACATAGTAGAATTATAAAAATACTTGATAAAATCTGATAGATAATGTATGAAGTACATACATACATAACAGCGTTAGTACGCCTGGAGCTAACCTCAAATAATTGCTGATAGTCAATAGTGGCAAAGCTGGCGACACTAAGCTAAATCTATTCCATGTGTTGTTTCTGGATGCTTGAGGATAACTGCAAAGTGTACAATCTCAACAGTCCGAACCTACACCTACACACTTTGAGAAGAATTGGGACTAACAAACTCAGCAGGATTAGCCTATTAAGCCAGTCTTTGTTTTGTGACATGAAATAACTTATTTTCTGCAAAATAAATATTCAAATCAGTTCTCCTACACTTAAGTTATAGAGGGAGAAATAAAAAAAAAAACAGTCAACTTGATAACCTCTCCTTAGAAAATCAGTTAACAATAGTCGTAGTATTGCAAGAATCTTCAATTACTTCCACAGAATACACAAACCAATCCATAGAAGAATAATAGAAACCTTCTCACCAGGCAAGCCTGAGACATCAATCCAAGGTGATAACAGGAGACATCAGTAAATGCTTACATGGGGATACTAAAACTGACTTCAAAGAATACATTGTGTTATCTGAAAATATGATAGAGCTGTAAGATTAATTCGGTTGCCATAGAATAAATAATAATATGAAACAGGGGTTGTTAACCTATGAAGGTAATTATGAAATAATTAACAAATACACCAGCTTTTGTTTGTGTGGTTCCGTCGCCCATGGATCTTGGTAATATCATTCCTGAACATAGAGATGCCTTTATGTATCATCTCGTTTGAAAAGTTATAAACAAAAGGACCACTGTACACACACAGTAGTCCTACAATCTTTTTTTGTTTGGCCAACTTTCAAAAAGAGGGAGGTCCTCAATTTGTTTGTAGTTTTTTTCGATTTTGCGTATATTTCTTTTCTATATGAACCGATTTCGATATTTTTAATTTAGAATCTTTACAATGCAGATATTGGACTGTACCAACCCATTACTGCCCACTGTTGGGCTCAGGTCTTCTCAGAAGAGGGATTAGGCATAGTCCACCACGATTGCCCAGTGCGGATTGGGGACTTCACATAACTTCAAAGGATTTTTAGAATCCTTTTCCGACATGCAAGTTTCCTCACGATGTTTTCCTTCACCGTTTTTAGCCAGTGGTGTTGTAAAAATTGCATATAAGTCCAATTGATATTGGACATTATCTCAGAAGTTTGATAAAGATAGACTGACTGGTAAATTTTGTGCTATTCTAGAAAAATAGAAACCAATCTTTTTTGAAGAGAATCCTTAAGGCTAGACCATAGGTAGCAGTCCTGCAGTGTCTTCTGACAATGCAGAGGTTCATGAGCGACGGTAATCGCTTACGATCAGGTAGGCCATAAGCGTGTCTGATTACGAGGCAATAAAAAAATTTTTGTAATAAAATATTACTCATGAAGGGAATATTTGAAAAATAAATATTTCTCATCTCTTAAGAACCAAGTATAGAAACGACAGTTTATACCAATGTAGAAAATGTTGAAGTTTATTATATTTTTACTAGGTTAGGAGACATACTCTTCATTAAAGTAGTTAAACCAATGAGGCTAAAATAACTAAACAATACTTTCTTAATCCAGAAATACGTCCTCTCAAGAGCTAGACCGTACCACAACTGGACTGCGTGAAGCTCTTAAAGTTCCTGACTTCAGCACCACTGTCCGCTAATTAACAGAGACTGCAATGAACTGGACAAAGTAGATGACTAGCATAGTAGTCTGGGGTGCTTTACGAGGAAGTGGAGGAGATCTATGAACCTAGTTTGGCAAGTAATATAACAATCTATCACTGCGCAGTTGGGTTTTGGCCCACTTAGTATGAGGAGCAAGTTTAGTTGACCATGCCTAATGCAGATTGTGGAATACACATAGATAAATATTAGAAAGATTCTTAAAGGTCTTGGAAACAGTTGATCGCATGTGGTATGTATCCCATATCAACATTAAGCTTGTTTGGAACGTTTGTACTATATTTACTACATTACTTGCCTGCCTGTCGCACTCTTGATTGCTCAACTGCCGCGATACTAAGACAAACTTGACTCAAGTTTCTTTGCACGCTATAATTCTATACTTATACATTTTTTTTTAATTTTTTAATATTATAAAACTGCAGAGTTTGTATGTTTGTTCGAACGCGCTAATCTCAGAAAGTAGTGGCCCGATTTCTAAAATTCTTTCGGTGTTGGAAAATCCATTTAGCTAGGAAGGTTATAGGCTATATTTTATTTTGAAAATTAGGGATCTCTGTGAAAATAACGAATTTGTAAAATAAAGTTGTTGCGAGTGCTTTGAAGCCCCTCGTGACGCAGACGAAGTTGCGCGGGTCATCTAGTATTTTATATCACTAACCTGTTTCTTTTTTTATTGAAAAGACAAGGACAGAATATTAAATAGAAGTTTAGTCATTTCAATTAAGAAGTGCTCACTGACCTGAATTTATGTAATAAAATTGAGATGATTACTTCGATTCAACACCATTATTTAACTTGACTAGGCCTTGAGATCACGTAATAGATTATGCCGAAGAATTCGAGGCATAGATCTCAAACAGAAGAACAAGAAATGCTTTCTTTCAAAACTTTATTGATATTATTTTCAGATATAGTCAACAGCTGCTGTCGCCTTGAAGTAATGGCAGCCTGGGTTGTGGTTGACTCCTGAGGAATCTCAAATCTCGGAATATTCAATTTCAACAATTTTTTTTACATTGAAAATTTACTGCTGCAGCTGTATTTTGAAACAACAATTATTAAGTATTAGGAAAATAGTAGATATTGTAAATCAAGAAATGTGTGTTGAGTTCTGTTTGAAATTAAATTTTTATATTATATAAATTTATATAAAGTAACTATTTTGTGAACGACAGAATAAGCCCGGTAAAAGCTCTCGTATGCAGATATGATAATAGTAAATAAACATGTTTAAATTTCTTTATATAACGTACATAATTAATAGTAAATAACTCTTACATCAGAAACTTAGGTAAAAATCATATCTGGAAACGAGACTTCGTAAAAATGTGCCATGTGCAACGCAGCCTAGTGGTGAATAGCGAAATCAAACGTGGCCATATGGGCGCTCGATCGGACACCTAGACTAGCCAAACACGTGTTAGCTCATAGGTTCTAATTAGATGATTTTTAGCCCTAAATCTAATTGGAAATGCCTCCAAAGACCTAGGGGACCTAGTTTTTATGTTTTATTTGACTAACTTAGATTGTTTTTTCTCTTATATTTTGTTCTTGAATTAACTTAGTTATTAGGGTCTCTTAGGGTCAAAATATGTATGATCTAGGGCTGAAATATATTAATCCGTGTGTAATTAGGTTAGTTCTAGCTTATAATGTAAATTTAAAGTAAATATGTAACACAGTTTTTGTTTAAATGAGCAATAATGTCTGCGATTTTTGTAAGTGAATTTGTAGCTTTTGTAATTATATAAGATTTCGGTTTGAGAATAGTCTTATTAGAAAGGTTTATGTAAAACCTAACTAGAATAAGCATTAGAATTATATAGAGTCAAGTAAATGAGGAAATATTAGCACAACTATGTATAGAACATACTAGTTGCATCGCACGCGGCGGCCCAAGCTCGACTGAGCGCAGGGCGACGGGGGCCCCGCGTATTTATATCGGAGGGCCCGTTATGGGCATATGTGAACATGTTAGAGATAAGTGAATATGTGTAACGTGTAGAATAAGAATAATAATGATGTATGGAAAAGGAAAATAAACTATTCATTGTATGTTGTAACGGGCCGGTTTCGACGCTCCAGCAGAGGTTCTCGAGATTTCCCTCTCACCACACCTGAAGAAAGCCACTGAAAAGGCTGAACTCCTGCTGCCCCGCACCCCGAACCCTTGCCCGGCTGCAGTACTGAAAAATACGGTGTTTTATTGGAAGAAATCCCTGCTCCTGCTCTCCTCAGCGGTCCTGCCCCGTGCTCCGGTCTGACGTACCAACCCCAGGGCTATCGAAACGGTGGAGCTGTACCCCTGAACCGGCCAACAATGTGTCGACCCACATCCAGACATGCCAGCCCCAGTCAATTACAGTCCACTGCTCTCCGGCCAGAGCTCCACCCCGTTCATATTTATTAATTATTTATTTATTAAATGTTGATTTTTTTTGTGTTTTTATATCTTGTGTGTATTTTTATGTCTTGAAATTTTACAAACACTATTTTTACCTTAAATAAATATGCATCAATTCATTGATAATATCATACTTATAAAAGTTTAAAAACTAAGTAAGTAGTTTCGACTTGGTAAGAGAAGATAATAAGATAATCATTTTAGAATTAATATAGAAGGAATAAAAGGCTTTTTCATTTAACACATTTATTAAAACATTCATAGCGAGCATTTATGGTAGTAAAATATAAGAACTGAACATTTGTTTTATTTATTATGTAGGTATTAAGAAACATTTATTAGTTGATCGACTATGCCTTATCCTTCTTCTGTGGAGACCTGAACCCAGCAGTTGGCAGTAATGGATTGCTTCATATCATATGGAAAGTTACCACTTTTACAGTCCTCGTCTCATCATTATCCTTGTTTTATTTTAACTTCAAGAAAACTTGAATATACCAAAATATAATTTATTCATACATCTTCGGATATACTATGGAGATAATCATTTTTATAATCAACACATTGAAGATTTCATCCTTTTGACTAAATTTTCATATTGTATGTAGGCATCTGACTTGCAGAGTAGGGAAATATTGTGAAGGAAACTGATATCTCCACCACCAAAGCTCGAATCCTTAAATGTGGAAATATGTATTTGTACTAATGGGAGAAATTTCACTTTTGAATACTTTAAATATGGGAGTATTTACTGTACTTACCATTGGTTTTAGTTGTAGGAAAACCAGTATCATTTCGTCTTTGATACTAACTGACAGAGTGAATACAATAGATTATTATTAAACATTCGGAAAAAACATTAACTTCTCATCTTATCTTTACCATATGAAAGGCGAATATAAACAATAACTTTGAGGTTACTTTGTATATTTTCATTTCAATTGCTGTATTCAAAACCCGCAAAATTTTCAATAGAATGTCCTATTTTCTTGATGCTTAGTAATACAGATGTGCTTTCCATGGTCTCGTTACTAATAAAATAAAGAGTCTCAGGTTTGTCGGAACCGAAACTTCCCAAAAGAGATCTTCATGTCATCAAATCTTCACTGAGCGTAAGTTAAATAGTAAATACTGCTGCAAAATACTCTCTGCAAGTTCATCTGTTCATAACATTGCCTATTGCTGCTCAGAAGGATTAGTCCAGCAGTCGTTAGTGATTAAACTCTAAATGAGGTTATTTTTCTCCTCAGTTGTTAATTTCCATTTCGTTTTCAGTCCACTGCACTATTAATTAATACTATGTAGTAAGAACAGTCACTCTTGAGAGTATTTTCTAAAAACTAATAATTAAACAAGAAACAATCAATTTTCTTTAAACTGTGATGTAAACAAACAACGTATGTTGGCATTGGCAAGTAGTGAAAACGAAGCATAATCGTCTATGAGAAAACGCTGCTGATTGGCTATTAAGTTGAAAAGCCGCCATCTTGACCATGAATTCCGGGGCTGTGCATTCCGTGGTCGTGCATTATTGGTACGGTCCTGTATTGTACGACCCGATAATTCGTGTACAAGTAATGCACAGCCGCGGAATTGGAAGCCAAACAATGGCTTTTGTTTGTACATGAATTCCGGGTCCGTGCATTCCGTGGTCGTACATTACAGGGACTCGTGTAAAGCAGTGGATGCAGTGGATTGTGGAAAGTGTAAATGTCCAAAAATTAAAAAAATAAGTAATAAAAACTGACAGTATTTGGTGAAAAAAAAATCTGGACAGAAAACTGTAAAGGCTGTACTAGCACAAAAATACTTCTAAAATACATATATCCAGTGAGTTTTTAACAAAAATTGCAGATAAACCTACTGTGTGCTCTCCAATAAATATGAACAAAATGAATGAGAATTCTTTTGAAAACTCTTCAAAAAAACCTGTAAGTACAAACTATACAATATTCCAATTTAAATTAAATGCATTTGATAACATGAAGATAATAAAAAAAAGCTTTTGATATTCCAAAGTAAGAGGGTAGATTCATTGATTGTCATTTATTTTTATCATTTCAAAGTTCATAAAATTGTTAAATTGGTTGATGAAGATGTCAATAAGAACTTGAACCCAACAACAAACTACTTCAATAAATGCAAGTATAAATTAAATTTCTGCAAAAATGCATGATTAAAATATAACCAAGTTATCACAATATTTGATTTACAGTAGGACCTCGATTATCCGGACTAATTGTTGTCAGTAGGCATCCGGATAATTGAAAGTCCGGATAATCCAAGATATGAAGAAAAACGGGCTTTTTACATATGTACATATGTAGAGTCTGTACCATACATATGTAATGTTAAGTGTTAATTTAAAACAACAAATACATATGAGCGAAAATCAACGTTTATTAAGAAATTGTACATAATGTACGTATAATTTGCTTACAATAATTATGTATGTATTTGGTAATTTGCATTAGGTAATCATGAAATAAAATAATTAGTTTAATTTGGTTTAAAATATTTGGTAATTGTCGTTTGACGTAAGCTACTTCTTCTCTTCAATGCTGCTATCACTCTTTTACGCTTTGACATTTTAAAATTTGTTGACGTGACACGCACGTTAAAACGAAGTAACAATTGCCGTCTAACTAAAACAATAAGAAACGCGTGTAGCGGCTAGGCCGTCCCGCCGCCCGCACCCTGCGGGTGGGGCGACGGGCGCGGACGGCACGAGTGGCGCGGCGTTATGCAAGTTTTGACATGTTAATGTTAGAATAAACTCGTCGCGATTGGCAGTCCGGATAATCGCGAATCCGGATAACTGAGGTCCGGATAATCGGGGTCCTACTGTATATTGAAGTCGTGGTGGCCGAGTGGTCGAAGCGCTTCCTTCCGAACGGGAGGTCGCGGGTTCAAAACCGGCCGGCTTGTACCTCTAAATCTAAATGTGAAAAAGATTTATGTGCAATTTTTCACAACACCACTGGCTAAAAACGGTGAAGGAAAACATCGTGAGGAAACCTGCATGTCAGAAAAGGATTCTAAAAATCCTTTGAAGATATGTGAAGTCCCCAATCCGCACTGGGCAAGCGTGGTGGACTATGCCTAATCCCTCTTCTGAGGAGACCTGAGCCCAACAGTGGGCAGTAATGGGTTGGTACTGTATCACAATATTTGTATTTCAGGAAATCATAAGTGTAGCAGGGTATGAGGTTCAACCACGCTTATACGAAATACTTGACCAAAGAAACAGTAAAAAGCTACCAAAATTTAGAAGACCGAAACAACAGATTGTCAAAGAAATGTCGACAATTATTAAAAAGACACTTGAACACCTTGACAAAAATTTATATCATTCTTTTAATAGATTACTCAATGTAACTATTAGACGTAGACTTTGTATTTTATTGGAAGAGAATGGAGTGGAAGTAGACATAGATACCGTTGGTATACCTTCATTTATGTCGGGGTCTATTCACGAGATGTACAGGAAGCAATATACAAGTGAATCTGACGATGATCTGCTGGAGTCTATCCTTGAGCTGATCGATGATTCCATGTGGGAGTTAAGGGGTAGTCAAAGCAAAGGTTTGTAGTTCTTATCTTTTTGCCTAGTGTGAGGATCATTGGCACATCTTAAAGTTGAATCCTATGTCTATCAATACATAGTATAAAACAAAGTCGCTTTCGCTGTATGTCCGTATGTATGCTTAGATCTTTAAAACTACGCAACGGATTTTGATGCGGTTTTTTTTAATAGATAGAGTGATTCTTAAGGAAGGTTTGTATGTATAATAAATGCATAATATAGTAGAGAAACACTGATAAATTTAAAGGTTTCTAATGTGATGTCGTAAATAAGCACGTTTTTTTGCGCTTATATTGCAAACGCTGGCTGAATCCTACGAGATAGACCAAAATAATGTACTACAGTATTGTTCACCTTAAAAAGTTCAACAAAAAAGTCCGCGATGGTATATGTCTATCTCTTAGGGATAACCCAGCATAACCATTTTTATTCTTTACTAAAAAATGGTTATTTACGAAGTGATTTTAAACAATACAGCATTAATCCTTATCCAATTAAGTACCTTAAATAAATTGTGCATTTATTATAGATCAATATGCTTTTTACAGCATGTAATTTAAGTGAATATTACCGAAGATATTACAAATTTAAAATGCAGGGTCGTAGTTGTTTGCGCTGGGCGGCGCGTGCCTATATAGGCTACAATTTTTGAACCCCTTTGTAACGCAGACGAAGTTGCGCGGGTCATCTAGTTTAGTATAAGTTTCTCTCAAGTGTGTATTAGGATTTAACTAACAATAAACATCTTTATTTTATCTTTATCTGTTAAAATTATAAAAAGGTAAATTTTCTGTGGGGCTATTACAGGACGCATCGTTTATCGTAATCGTCTATTTTCACATCAAATGACGTCATTTTTCATAAAATTGGTATTACGGAAAAACTTTAATAATTTTACCTTTTATTGTAAAGCGAAGTACACATTAGATGAAAAAATGTTCCTGAACATACATGAACCATACACATATTTTATGACACATAATGATTTTTAATAATTATGTATTTAGATTGATGACAATTGCGGCTCAGTCACATCATACAAACATGTATCACCATTGGTGAGAGTCAAAAATGCATGTAGCATCTAATAAATATTTCATTTCATTTCATTTCATCTATTGACAACATTTTTGTCAGTTCTATGACGGTTAGCTATGAGTATTCGGTGAAAGGATTATCCCGGAGCTTTAAATGGCATTTGAACAGTGGTCAAGTATGCAATTTTCTATGTGATATATACTTTCCTTCCCATGCAAACGATGTTATGCGAGCCAACTCATCATTATCACTACATACTACAAAGTAAAGTCGCTTCTCGCTGCCTATCTCTGTATTTGTACAAATATTTAAAACGTAACGGATATTAACGCGGGTTCAAGAAGGTTTTGTTTATTATTATTATTAGCAGTTAATAATAAGTTTCACAAAATGTATCCAGAGTGTCACACTTATTTTGGTAACTTTCATTATAGAGTAAAAAAAAGCCGATTGATGGAGGCAACATTTGATGGTATCTTGTTATGTTCCTAATTGGGTAGAGTTTCATGAGCGACAGTGACCACTTACCATCATGTGGGCGGTCAGCTCGTCCGTCTGTTTTAGTTAAAAATATATTTTTGTACGCTAATGTATCATCAGCTTTAGTAAATTTCTAATTGACAACTTCAAACGTAAAGATAAACAAGTTGCAGCACATGGGTATGCCTGTACAAAAAGTTATAAAAAGTTTTGACCGCTCGCTTTTGTTATTTGATCTAAAATGATCTTCTTCATCAATCTTCCACAGTTCTAAATTATATTTTGGTAAATTTTATTTATGAAAAATATTAATTAGTAACTCTTGTTTTTTCTAAGTGGGAAATAATTTTTCAGCATGAAGTTAATGAGATGTAGTAAACAGAGAAACGAAAGTAGTTTTCAAATGGATGGAAATAAATTTAGGATAAAAACTTTTAAAGTTTACAAACAGACCTTCATATTTTATTTACTATAATGATTTTTTTTGAGACATGTCACATAGATGACATTTCGTAACAATTTTGTTTAAAACTTGGTATTATGCATCACAAAAACACCGTATCGTAAACAAAATAGAGATGTTCCAAGTTTCCGGTAAATTTTCTGCGTTACGGCCGAATATCGTGCTGTAGACCCACTTGTTGGTAAGTGGTCACCAGTACTCATGGACACTTTTCAATTCAAGAGACGCTGTGAAGTTGTCGCCCAATGTTAGCACACTTTAGAACCTTGTTGTTGGATAAGATATATTGCTCAAGGAACGCTGAAGTAGGGTCAGGGAAGCCTATTTAAAGGCGGCATAGCGTTTGTTAAAAAAGTTCTTATGAAACTTAAGATTCAGTGAGATTCAAACGACGAATTTCACCTCGTGTAGTGCTAGCAGGAAGCTAGTCATAGGAGGAAGATAACGGGATCATCTAAAAAATCTTCCGAGCCCTCCTCACGCAAAAAACTATAAAACATACAGAAATAACTTAAATTCTTCAGCAGACCCATCTAAATGATCTGAGAATTCTGCAAAAGCTTTACCTTAATTTATGTAGTTGGAAAGATACCAAAAATAAATAACAATGAATACGCGCTTTCTATCAATTATGAATATATAATAAGGTAAGCTATGCTAACCATGTTTGCTTCTATGAATTGCACGCCACTGTTTCGGGATTCGGAACACAGAATTTTTGGTTTTCGGTCAAACAACTATTCGTCGCATCTCTATTTCACGATGTCATTTATTGACGTTTGTCACAAAACACAATATATATCCTAAACAAAATCAAAGTGTTTGTTTGTATATCAAAATCATAATGTCTATAAATGTATTGTTTTAAGATCTTAGGATTAAATCGCAATTAGTAATATTTGAGAATAACATTGGACTGCCTACTGCATATCACAAAATATTCCAAACTCAGTAAAATGTAAAGAAAAATAAAAAATAGAATCATTTTGCCAATTTACTATAAACTCTTAAAAGTACATACTAGGTATGAAGAAAAAATTAAATTGATTGCTTTCACAAAATTGTGTTTCAAATAAAACCAAATGAAAAAATTACCACGAGTGAATCCTAAGAAAAAACAAAGCATAAAAACAATTTTTTAGAGTTAAAATATTGAAAATAATAAACCTTACAGTCTCTGTAACAGTGTTGGCAATTGGCATTAATCTATTGATTTTTCAATCGAACTTACGGAATATCACTAGAGGGGTCTTTTTAAAAAAAGGTCTGTCGGACAAATTAAAGTATAATTTGTTGATTGCTTGATGTTTTGGGACGGGGTACGGAACCCTTATTACTCGTGTGCTGACTAACTTGACTGTTTTTCTAGCTCATTTGACGTATTGTCAATCAAAGTTTGTTCAATTTACATGGATCTTATATAAATTTGTTTAAATAAAATTGGAGTACTTCGTAAATTGGAGTACGGTCTTTGTAGTTTGTAAATTAAAATTAGCAGCTTTTAAAAGCAAGATGCTGTGAGTGTTGGAACGAATTTGAAGTCTCTGAATACTAGTAAAACGTATAATAGTATTTACTACAAATTGAACGTCTTAAGTGTAAAGATGAAAAACTATATATGTTACTTTACGTTATAAATGTAATTAAAAAAAATATGACTTTTTGTTCTTTATTTGTTTTAATTTATGAAATAACAAAGTTTAGGTAATCATTTTAATATAACATCCATGTACAACGTTTTTTGAGTTCGGTAGTCTCCTACACTTCTACCAGTCCTACCAGCTACTGTGACTTGCGAGACTTGCTGCCACCAACAGCCTGGTGCCTACCATAAAAGAGCTTAAGCTTTCTTTGAAGAAGGAATTATCTTAGCATGCGAGGTATATGGATGCTAAAAGTCTTTAGCATCCATATACCTAGCCACCAAGTGCAATATTAACATGATATTTTTCCAAATTGTAGTTATTTTTTTTGATTTTCCTTATTATAATACTTAACTTTCCAATACCTAATGAAATGAACTCTTATTTTGTTTGTATCTATTACATTTTCAAAGAGATAAATATGTAAGATAGTACCAAATCGTAACAATTTTGACTTTCTAACTACAATAGTGAATTTGTGTTTACATAGTTTTCATAATATTAGATATACAAGCACGATACCCATTCTTTATTTCAACTTTGTTTACTTAAAAATCATTTAAGATACTCCGAAAGGTACCTTTTTCATTTGACGTTTATAAACGATAAACTCGGATAAACAAGTGACGAATTATTCATAATTAATATCCTAAAATTGTCTGTAATACTTGTTATTTTTTCGGTTTCGTTACCATGGAAATATTTAAAGGCTTAGAATACATTCTAAAATTTTTCGCATTGTGAAATATTTATATCAATCACCGTTAAATGACTAAAAATGCATTAAACACATTCTGTGTAACGATATTATGTATAGCAAGTGGTCTTCATGCAAAAACTCCAGAACTCTTCCAAATTGTCTCCAACTTATTTTCAAATTAGTGACGAACGTATTGTTATCAGTATCCACAGATCGGAAGAAGATTATCTTGATGTTTTCATATTTTTTCTGCATTTTTTTAAAAAATCTCCATTGTGTACTTAGCCTTACACAAACTATTCAAAATTATGACAATTAGTGGTCATGCGCACAACCACGTTTCTTTCTAAGAAAATTCGTAATCGTAAACAAAATGTCAAAAAAAATTAGTTCATTTACGATAACGATACAAAGCTGTAATAGCCCCACTGTTTGTCATATTGTGATTAAACAATTTTGAAAATTCTTTTGTCAATTAAAAGCAATGTTTGCAAGTGTGTGTTTGGATGGGCCAAAGTAAAAATATCAAGTTCATAAAAGTTCTCTTTTAAAAGTTTTTACTTAATAAGTTATATCATGAAAATATTCTTCAACAAAAGTGTTTAATTTGATCAAAGTAGTTTAAAACTTAAGACTATAATATGAGCGCCTGTGGGCTGTAGGCTTGTACATTTTGCAAGGTTTGTAAATGCCCTACTGCTTTAGTTTTCAGTAATAAAATAAAAAAAAATCTGTTTATTTTACAGATGAAGAAAATTGTCTAAGTTGTAATGTTAGAAGACACGACGGAACACCATGTATGGCATCCAAACCTAAAGTTATTACTGTAGAAAATAAAACAAAAATAAGTAAATACCAACTTTTCAATGTTAACTATAACATAATTTTATTGTTTACAGCCAATTCACAAAGACCTGTTTCCTTTTCAGAGAAAAAGAAAAGTGAAAAAAATAAAATACAAGTAACCCCAGTAGTAAATGTAATAAATCAAAATGTCAAACTAAAAAAGAACACGCTCGCATCACAATTTGAACAATTTAGACTGAAAATGAAAATGGAAGAGATTCAAATTTCTCGAAATCAAAATCAGAATATGAAAATAGATAAGATTCCGAATTTCCAAAATCAAAATGTGAAAAAGAAAGTAGATGAAATTCGGAATACCCAAAATCAAAATCAGAGTGTGAATATGAAAGTATATGAGATTCAGAATTCCCAAAATCAAAATCAGAATATGAAAATGAAAATACATGAGATTCAGAATTTCCAAAATCAAAATCAAAATGTGAAAAAGAAAGTAGATGAAATTCGGAATTCCCAAAATCAAAATCAGAGTGTGAAAATAAAAATAGATGAAATTCCGAATTCCCAAAATCAAAACCAGAGTGTGAAAACGAAAATAGATGAGATTCCGAATTCCCAAAATAAAAAACAGGGTGTTTTAGTAAATAATAAACAAAATACAGTTCTCCAACCAAAAGTCGTGACTAAAAAAATGTACATTTGTCAACCAGATAGAGGTCCACAAATTTCAGACAAACCGACAAATAAGTCCCAAAAACAAAACACAGTCCCACAAGCAAAAGTCGAGAAGAAAATGTACATTTGTCAACCAGATAGAGGTCCACAATCTTCAGATAAACAGACAAATAAGTCGGAAAATACTCAACAAAAACCGATCGCTCCATTGCCTAAAATCCAACCGATTTCAAATCTATCCCCTAAAATCCATGATACAAATAAAATAACATTAAATTCTCGACCAAATCTTAAACTTATTGAGTTAGTAAATAAAGAACAAACAAACACACAATCAGAAGTACAAATAGAAGAACTTAAATCAGTTCCTCTAGTAGAAAATCAACAAATAATGAAACAAAAAGATAACTTGCAAGAGGACACTGCTCAATGTAATGCGTCTGATTTACAAACTAATCAAGAAATAACTTGGTCGGCCAAAATTCTTGATGATGATGATCAAGAAACAAGTAATCCACCAACTGTGATTTCCCAATTTTTAGCTCAACAAAATACTGCTCCTCAATTTATGAATCAACAAAATATTCCTCCTCAATTTATTAATGAACTTGACGTAAACCAACAAAAAATGGTAGCACAATTCATTCACCAACAGAACATGGTTCCTCAATTTGTCCCGCAACATTCAATAAATGAACAAAATGTAAATACTCCATCCAATATGCTCCCTCAATTTGTAGCGCAACAAAATATTTACACATCAAATGTTGAGCCTAATATTGTAACTTGTAATATGGTTCCACAATTCGCAAGTAACATTATTCCTCAGTTTGTAAATCAACAAAATGTCTACCAGAATCTTTCGGCCGATTTTTTGATACACCAAAATCAAATGGGTTACCCAAATATGGGATTAAGTACCATTGTACCAGTCAGCTACCAGTTGGGCAATGAATGTTATATTCAGTACGGGTGCCCTCCAAATTCCATTGCAATATTGGGTGATTTAAAACAAGAGACAGGATTGAAACAAACGGATCTTGGGAACTTGAATGTAACTATTCCAAATACTGAATGTGAGTAGTTATAAATAAATTTTATGAAAGTGACCAAAATTTCCGACTGGTCACTTTCATAAAATAAGGTTTTCTATTGCTTTGGAGCCCTTATCTAATTTTTAATTGTTGGCAGGCAAAAGAAAAGCAGATGAGGATCTCAAGAGATTTGACAAAAAAAGTAAATTGTCAAATAAATTGGAACACAAGCATTCGCAAGACGAATTTGAGGGTCAACCATTCTTTGACGACAAAATAAAACCAACGAAACCTAGTGAGTTATAAATTTATCAGTTCATTAAGAGAAAAAAAAAGTCTCCTGGATAATTTTTAAATCCACTGATTTTCTTTACTTTTCCAGACAAAAGAAAATGTAGCAATGAACATGAACACGAACACATTAAGAAAAGCAAACCAATATTCGATCCAAAATATTGTAAAGTTTCCAAACCTGACACATCATGTAAAAAATTAATCACTGAACATAACACTACAGTGAGAAGTGAGTGACATTTTGTATTATAATTATTTAGCTTAACCTTACCCCATTCAAATGGGGTCGGCGCAATATGTTTTACCTCTCCATTAATTCCTAATCTGGCATAAGTCTTCTGTAACGCAAATTTTCATATCTTTAACACAATCCAACCCTATCTTCTTAAGCCTTCCTCTCTTACTTTCACTTTCAAAATCCACATTCGCTTTGTAACATGGTCCTCATCTCATCACATGTCCAAACCACGCCAATCTTTTACTCCTCAGTTTGTTATATAGGTACTACTTTCAAACTTATAAGAAAACTAGCTGCCCCGAGCATACAACTTAGCCTTCCTCGATAAATGGACTTTCCAACAGTGAAATAATTTTTCAAATCGGACCAGTGGTTCCTGAGATTAGCGCGTTCAAACAAACAAACAAACTCTCTTTATAATATTAAAAAGTATAGATACTTCATCATAAGTGACCACCAGATCAGTTATTATTATTGTACTTTTACAGGTCACGAAAAAGATTACATACTAAGAACCGATTATAAAATCGTGAAAACTAGCGCTAGAAATGAAAATGAATCGAACATTACCCCCGACTTGAAGGATAACCAAAAATGCAGCAAATTGTTCGCTGAATATTTAAAACAGTGGAACGAAGAGAACAATTTACAGTCAACAGCAAAGAGAAAACATGATGGTAAAATTTTTATTTTTTCTTACTAATGTTCTTTTCGCGAATTCTTTTTAAAATAAGTTGGTTTCTGTATAGGTTTCCTAAGAAGGAACTAATAATGATTCATCGACGCTTTATCATTTACTAGCGGACCCGCGCACCTTCGTCTGCATCACTTTCAATTAATCGAAAGGATATCTTTTAAAAAGTCTGATTCAATTAAAAAGTAGCCATGTTCTTTCTCAGGGTCTAAAGATTGTCTGTGCCAAATTTCATTAAAATCGGTTGAGAGATTTAAACGGGAAAGCGTAACAGACAGACATACAGACAGAGTTACTTTCGCATTTATAATATTAGTAGGGATGTAACGAATATTCGCATTCGCAAAAAATCATGCGAATCTTTTATCAAAAGTGAGGAGGATGTTGTTTGGATTTAGAAGGAATCTGACAGAGCCAAATTAAAAGCGTCTACCTGCCCTTTAAAATGAGCCCAAACTCGATGGGTCTACGACCTTCCGTTGTGAAAATAATTTGCGGGGGTTTTCAGTTTTTTGGTGGGGGAGGCAAGTACCTCTTACTTCCCAAGTAGATCCGGTATCAATAAAATATAGGTACTTATTTTGTAGTACCGGTAAATTATAATAACTTTTGGAAGATACAGTTGACTTTTCAGTAAAAAACAACATCAGTCAACAGGGATTATGGAGTGAATGATTTTGATTTTTTGACCTCTAAGAAGCTCCGACGACTCAAAAAACTTTATAGTTCTGTTTGTGGCGGTCACCCACGATAGTCACAACGTGGTCAAATCACTCAAAAGATGGAGTTTGTTTAGGATTAGACAATTCAGTGGGCTTTGGGGAAGGCCTGTATCCAGCAGTAGATGACTATGTACTAAAAAAACTTGAGAGGTGTCATGGGACACCCGAATAGAACGAAGTTCCTTTCGATTAAAAGATATCTTATATATTTTTTTCCTAACGTAACGCGCGATAAGGAACGTTTTTTAAAAGATTTTGATCACAGTGCCATCTACGGGGACGGAGCGAC
Source organism: Trilocha varians (assembly GCA_030269945.2). Lineage (NCBI taxonomy): Eukaryota > Metazoa > Arthropoda > Insecta > Lepidoptera > Bombycidae > Trilocha > Trilocha varians. The sequence continues at coordinate 2,618,758 of AP028279.1, forward strand.
GGGAAAGCATGCCGATGGCGTAACGCGTCGCGCCGTCCCTCCAAACCCCGTGCTGGGTTCTGGCCTCAGCCGGGGTTCGGACGCTGAGTGTGAGCGGTTGGAGGTTTTAGTGCGGTTCAACTCCCATATACCCCGCCCGCGGGGCGGGCGGGGATCCGGTGATTTCCTCCAACTAAAAAAAAAAAAAAAAACAGTGCCATCTAGCGATAATCATCTAAAACAAAAATAAGGAACGTGTTTTAAAAGATTTTGATCACAGCGCCATCTAGCGATAATCATCTAAAACAAAAAAGTGTCGTGACAACTTTTCGTAAGATTTTTTTCCGTCTAGCCCCCTTTCACAACGCTCGATAAGGAACTTCGTTCCAATAATACAGTTTTTGTGGAAAAAAAATTGTCAATTAATAATAGTCTATCATTTCAGAAACATCAGACGATAAATATAAGAAGCAGCGTGTTGAAAACGAATTGAATGATACTACACAAATTAGACAAGTGTTTGAAAAACACGTAGAACCAAGATTAGACACGTCATATAAGACTAAGGAGAATTCAAATTATAGTAATCAAAGTGTAGATACAAGTAAGTTCATTTTCTTTCTTTCTACATTTTTCTTCAAATAAAAACATACAATGAATAAAATTGAATTTTTAAGGTAATTTAGATGCAACCAACGCGTCAGACTGTACTCTAGTCCTAGAAAATGATGAAGATTGGAGCTGGAAAGAAGATTACACTGATTGGAACTGAACAATTTTGGACAAGTTAATATGTACTGAGTACTTGAATATAACTTAACCCTTAAATGGACAATGTTGTACACATCACCGATAAAATTAAGCTTCTTTTAATTTTTTTGTTAATTTTGACAGCTAGTTCTTATTTCCGAACGAATTTTGTATTTAAAAAATAAAATAATGGTAAATTCATGTCTAGTTTTTTTTACTCATTTTTCCTAGACAGTAATACATGTCCATTACACAAATATATTTTTTAAAACGTGAAACAAAAATCGTCCATTTAAGGGTTATGGTGATTTCATTTATAAACTCATCCAAAATTCGGTAGCTCATATGCATAGAATTATTACATCTGGAATCAACATCATGAACAACACAATGAAGCCAATTCAAAGTGCACCGATCGTGCGTAACAACACGATGTTTTGAATCAACATCATAAATAACAAAGTGAAATTTTAAAGAACTTATGTGTATGTAATATTTTATTAGTGTGTTAAACGAATTGAGTGTCATCAGTACACTAACGCCAGAATATTGTGTAGTTACGCGCGATCGGTGCACTTTAAATTGGCTTCATTCTGTTGTCCATGATGTTGATTCCAGATGTAATAATTTTATGCTCATATGCCTATAAGGCAATAAAAAAGTTTTGGTGTTTCAAGGACTAGTATTTATCCATCTTTTGTTATAGATAAGCTGGTTTATCTATCTTGCAATAAAAATAAAATAGTACTCTTCTCTACCTAACGTCTGATTATAATGTTAATAAGCTATAAAGTAATTGCTTAAATAACATATTTGTAATGTATTATATTTTTTGACGTGTTATATAATTAGATTAATAAAAATACTACGAACGTTTTCAAGTGTATTTATTTATAAATCAACTTAAGACTACATTAATTACTAAAACTTCATTAAATAATACTTAATTATTAGTTACTACGCAGTACGTCTTAGTAAAAGAAAGTTATTACTAACAAGGTCAAACATAACTTCGTATCGAAAAGTTTAATACCATCGAAAAGTAACCTATGTTACTCTGTGGTATAATGGCGGATGTACGAATTTTTCACTAAAGACACATCTAAAGATTCACTAGTTTACTTAAAAATCTATTTGATAAAAAAAAATATTTATCCATCCAAGATTACAGTGTAACATAAAAATGACCACGGAGATCTAAGTAAAACAATTAGCAAGAAAGAGATAATTTTTGGGCTAAACAATCCCATTGTTTGTGAGTGTCAATAAGTTTTAACCATCCAGCTATGGAATGAGCTCCCCTCTTCGGTGTTTCCGGAGCGCTATGACTTGTCCTTCTTCAAACGAAGCTCGAAGAGAGTCCTTAAGGGTAGGCCGTAGGTGGCGGCCCTGCAGTGTCTTCTGACATTGCAGAGGTCCATGAGCGACGGTGACCACTTACGATCAGGTGGCCCGTTAACTAGTCTGCCTACGAGGGAATAAAAAACAATAGGCAAAAACTGGTAAAACATTTTTGACGTGACAACGTGTTATAAATTGGTTTGGGGGGTGACACTTCACTTCACTGCGTTACGCTCCGCTCACGTTATGCGCTCACAATGAGAGCGAGTGAGAGGCACGCGTGCCGCGTCACTTTTTATGTCTGTCTCTCTCGCTCTTAGGCGGGCTAACCATGCCCGAGTCGTTGTCACGTAAAACTTTCGCCCGTATACCGTAACTTTACAGGCAACCAATTTTTTTTATCGAGCAAAGAAGAACGAGTCAGCTGTCTTGTATTGACTTTGTTTGAGTCTCTTAATAATCTTCCAAATCATCATCGTCAACATCATCGACGTCATCAACTAATTCATCAGCATCTTCATTTGTTTCACTTACCGTATTTTTATTATTTCCTTCAGTATTCGGTAATCGTTCAATTTGAACCGTCAATTCTTTTAATACTGTATCGGAACCAACATTTGTTGGTGTAGGTGCATTTTGTGATATTGGTGTGTTGGACGAGGTTTGGGCATTGGTATTCGATTTGGCTGGTGATTGGTTCGCCTGGGAATTGGCGACATTAGTTTGTGGTTTTGTATTGGCCACATCTGTTGGTGTTTTTGCAGCATTGGTTGGTGTATTGGCCACACTTGTTTGTGGTGTTGCAGCTTTAGGCTGAGTATTGGCCACACTGGTTTGTAAATTTGCAGCATTAGACTGATTATTGGCTACATCTGTTTGTGGTGTTCCAGCATTAGACTGATTATTGGCCACATTTGTTTGTGGTGTTGCAGCATTAGACTGATTATTGGCCACATCTGTTTGCGGTGTTGTAGCATTGGGTTGAGTGTTGGCCACACTAGCTTGTGATTTTGCAGCAGTAGGTTGAGTGTTGTTTTCACTAACTTGTGACTTTGCAGCGTTGGTTTGTGTATTAGTCACATTCGTTTGAGGTGTTGCAGGTTCGGGCTGCGTGTTAGACGCACTAGCTTGTGACTTAACAACATTGCTTTGTGTATTGGACACATTCGTTTGTGGTTTTGCACCATTGGACTGAGTGTTGGCCACACTAGCTTGTGATTTTGCTGCATTAGCTTGTGGTTTTGTATTGGCTTGTATATTACCTACACTTGTTTGTGGTTTGGCCACATTCCCTTGTTTGTTCACATTGGCTGGCGTGATGGCGTTGGGTTGGGCTTTAGTTGCAATTTGGGGATTGGGACCCTTCTTATTTTTGTTTTTCTTTTTCGATGGTTGCGGTTGCTTCGGTATCGCAAAATCTGGTTTTGGGACCGGTACTTGGTTGATGGAAGTACCAGGTGGTTCCGAAACCTGTGGTTTCTTGAATACCACGTCCTGATTCCGTGATTTATTTATGTTTTGTATCAAGTTGGTTGGTAATGGTGCTTTAAGGACTCTCAAGCTTTTTGGTAGTTTCGGGTTTTCCGTTACATGCATCGGCCGGAATTTAATGGGTAGACCGTCTGAAAACGTTCGAAAAATGAGATTTTGTTAAAAAGAACACTTAAGTTTTTTTCTTACAAAAAACATTAATGATTATTCGTCGCCTCAGTGCTTGTTTGGCCAATCTGCACTCGAGCAAATTTTACAGGAGACAGCAAACAAGCACGGAATTTTCGTTAAGTGCCGTGTTGAGAAAAAAAATTGAAATGAGATTTTTATTGTTTTAGAATTGAATATTTTAAAAAAATATTTTACCAGTCGGATGGAAATTTTATTCTTTGTAATACTGCATTAAAAAGTAATTTTCGTAAAAAATGTCAGATTGGCCAAACAAGCACTGAGGCGAGGTATTATTACGAGATTGTTCTAGAAAACTGTGTGATTGTGACTGATATAGTACTGCCTCTCTCACTCAATCCAGATTGCTCAAGAATAATCCAGAATAATGTGTGAGCGAGACAGGTGTTTCCCTATCTCAGTCTCACGTTTCGAGACTTCGCGAAATTTCTAGAACAACATACCGGAGATATATTGCTATCTCTGTCATTCCATTCCAGACGCTTTCCTAAGGTCCTAATAGCCAGTGTCTCTGCTATATAATATCACAAAATCAAAGCGAGACAATTCCATGGTAATGAAGTAAATTTATGATATAAATAAGTATTTAACAAAAAAGTAGTGAAATGAAGAAGAAAGGAAGTAGTGGTGGGGTAGTGCTTGAAGCACTTGCCTTTCGTACGGGAGGTCGCGGGTTCACAGCGGCTTGTACATATATGTATATCATAATGTGAAAAAAGATTTATGTGCAATTTTTCACAACACCACTGGCTAAAAACTGTGAAAGAATACATTCTGAAGAAACCTGCATATCATAAAAGGATTCTAAAAATCCTTCGAATATAACTAAAGTCCCCAATCTGCATTGGGCAAGCGTGGAGGACTATTCCTAACCCCTCTTCGGAGGAGACCTGAGCCCAGCAGTGGGCAGGTAAAATACCATTAACTCACCGATCATAACGTTCTTCATAGCCAGCAACTTGTCCAAGTTTGCGTAGGAGTCCATGTGAGCTATGAAGAGTGGTTTCCTTTCAGATTTCTTGAGGCTCACGACTCCCTTGCCCAGGAGGAAGCTGGCCAGGGATTGCTTCTTGGGACATTTGATGGGCCCGGTGATACGGACGGCTGGTGTCAGACCGATTTTGAGAACGCGTTTTGCTATTTGTAATTTCAATGTCTGTAAACAATGAATTTTTACAAGCTTTATATCAACTTGTACTGGATGTCACTATGGAAGTTCGGGTGTAATCTTGCCGGTTTCCGATTGAGTTAAAACTTTGCATGCATATCGAGGGTATAGTGCTAAAACCCAATAAGTGTCATACAATCTAAAAATGCTTTTTTAGTCTATCTAGATCAGTTTTTGTGCTCTTTCTAGTAGTGAAATCAAATAAGAAGAATTCAGTTTAAAGATAGTTAGTTAGTTAGTTGACGTAAAAAGCCAATAAATCCCCCTTGTTTACAAACTTTAACTTTGAACATTTCGAGAGTAACAATTTCACACTTATTGGCTTTTAGCACTATACCCTCGATATGTAAGTCGCGTGTGTAAATGGGATAGATGCATAGCACTATCTCTTTCACTCGCTCGGGAATGTTCCAGAAAAGTGTGTGAGCGAGACAGTTCTATTTTGCTTCGCGAATAATCTACAAGTCAATATCTCTCCAATATAAATAGCGGGTGAGATCGGACCCGTACTCTGAATGCGATAACGAATAGATCGAGTTTTTTTTTGTATATTTAATGTAACATACTGTACAAATACTTAAAAAAAAAAATACTCATACAAAAAAAAGACATGCCCGCTGAGTTTCTTGCCAGTTCTTCTCAGGACGGTGGCTATAATTATTATTTTTTGTGTCCGAACTGGTGGTAGCTTTTAAATATTGACGTCAACAAGAATGAGTACGCCATCAAGGTTGAAAATAAAGTATTTCATTTCATTTCATCGAAGCGAATAAGTCAAGGAAGGACGCGAAAAAAATATTGTGAAGAGTTAGTTTGAGTCAAATTGGTAAAATAAATTTGAGTCTTCTTGAGGTTAAAACCGTGTATACTTATCCCTAATCTCAGACCTAAAAAATAGTTAAAACCTACCTCTTCAAGGATATCCAGTGGCGATTTCTTCTTTTGTTTCACAGACGATGTACCGTCAGACGCAGCCTACAAAAAAAATAGATATCTTGTGCTTGGTGTTGTATTTTAGTAATGACTGTCCCGTACAACTTTGGCAATGCCAAATTTTTTATTCGAGTCATTTTATTACAACCTAAAAATCTGTATATTATATCACTTACACGATTACTAAACGGGTTCTTACGACGATTATTTTTAATTGAGCGGTCCCGATATTTCAGCACTGCCGGTACCATTGGAACTCGAACTCACATTTCGACATACCACACTGACAGTACCGGCAAACGAACGAGAAAGAGGGTAGACAGATTTGTCAGCTCTTAAATGACCTACCCGCAGTTCCTCAGTCTTCCCGTGATCATGGCGCTTGAAACAGTGCTGAAATATCGGGACCGCTCAATTAAAAATAATCGTGGTAAGAACCCGTTTAGTAATAGTGTAAGTGATGTAGATCACCGCGAATGTATATTATAATTATTACTCATAATTTGACTGGTTCCGACATTACCTGATCTTTCGTATTTTGTAAGATGCGTTCACATGCAATTTTTTCGATATCTGTCTTCGGATTGGCGAATACTTGCTTCACCTGTGAACAAAAAATATATTTTTTTGAAAATTAAATTAATTTTGTTGAATTTTTTTTGCGCTTATCCGGTATCTATGAGAATCGGCCAACATCTATTTTTCATCCCCCTAAATGTTAGGGGTAGTCCAGCTTTTATTTGTCGACGCAGACGAAGTTGCGCGGTGTAGCTAGTATAATATTATAAAGCTGCAGAGTTTGTTTGAACGCTCTAATCTCAGGAACTACTGGTCAGATTTGAAAAATTATTTCACTGTTAGAAAGTCCATTTATCGAGGAAGGCTATAGGCTATGTTGTATCCCTCTGTGACGCAGACGAAGTTAGTATAGTTATATAACGTACCGCATCGATGATACCAGCCACTTCTTCTTCAACTGCTGATGGCGATATATTACTGTTTTTGAACATATCTTCGAACGAAGTCAGTTGCTCGAGAGCTAATTGCCTCTTAACAACTGCAATTAAGATAATTTTTAATTAGATAAAACTTTTAAATACAAGCTTTTAAGATCCTGGATATCATGTAGCTGTAAACAAAACGGGTCTATCTTGTTTAGCACAAGAGTTCCTATGACCTTCCGAATCCATCATCAGATCAACGCCATTTTGTCACATTATTGCATTGTCACACGATATACATCTGCGTGCAAAACCAGCTCAATAGGAAACCGAGAAGTTTGTCAGATTTAGCTTGCAACCACCCGAACTTACATAGTTACATCCATTGCAAGTTAATATAAAGCTTGTAATATGATAAGCTTTTATTACTGCTAACTAAAAATATAAAAATACTTTAAATTTTACACATTTAGATAACTCCTGTTTAAGTAGGTGATAGATAACGGCCCCTCATTGCCCTGGCATTGAAGAGGTTCATGAACGACGGTAACTGCTTACCATCAGGTGGGGCGTAGGCTCATTTATATGTCTTGCAACAAAAAATTGGTTGCCTGTAAATTCGGTATACGGGCGAAAGTTTTACGTGACAACGACTCGGGCATGGTTAGCCCGCCTAAGAGCGAGAGAGACAGACATAACAAGCGTGCCTCTCACTCGCTCTCATTGTGAGCGCATAACGTGAGCGGAGCGTAACGCAGTGAAGTGAAGTGTCACCCCCCAAACCAATTTATAACACGTTGTCACGTCAAAAAATAATTAGTTTTTTGCACTAATTTTAATTTATTGTTATATTTTTTATGTAGGAATTTGCCTAAGTTTGTCATAATTTAATGCATGTAGTTAACTTAATTTTATATAGTTTATTGTGTCTCCCGACTTGTTTATAATTGTAATGTGACATGGCTCGGTCTCCCGCGATACAGGTCTGACCTAGTGCGGGGATCATTGTATTTGTTATAATGTGTAAAAGTGTATTTTTGGACAGTAAACTATTTCATTTCAGTTATGTAACTCACCTTTGAAATCCCGCTTATCTGAAACAAAAAGTGTAGAATTATATTAGTAATCCTTAAAGATTCTGGTCATTTTGAAGTTAATAATTAGTCACAAAATACTTTTTAATTATCTGAATTCTCCATTCGTGACGCAGACGAAATTCCACGGTCAACTAGTGTGATATAAATTTTACTTTTATGATATACTCACTTCCGGTAGGATATGAAGGTAGGCCTTGTGTTGTCGATGACCCAGCTTTGTCGACGAAACCTGCAAAAAAAAAATGTTTCATAAAAAAAATTAACCGAATTCCCATTGCATATTAGGCGAAGCTAGTTCTTGATAAAAACCTAAAACATTTTATGTTGGAACGAAGTTCCTTATCGCGCGTTATCGAAAAGAGGCTAGACGGAAATTCTTATGAAAAAGTTGTCACGACACTTTTTTGTTTTACATGATTATCGCTAGATGGCGCTGTGATCAAGATATTTTATAGAACAATACCTTATTTTGTTTTATATGATTAATGCTAGATGGCGCTATGATTAAATTTTATTACAATTCCCTCACTAATTAATCGAAAGGAACTTCGTTCCATCCGGGTGTCCCTTGACACCTCTCAAGTTTTTTTATGAATGTATTTTATTGTTTCAATTATTGTGCAACAGAAGTGGCTATTTATCACACATTTGTATGGAAACAAAATTAAATACAGTTAATATTAAATTAACCATACTAACTGCGTAGTTCATTCGTATTATAATATTCCCCTTGTTTTTGAAAGTCGGTACAAAATACATATTCTAAAGAAATTTCAAGTAGTTTTAAACTCCAAGAGCTAGTGACAAATTTTGAGCAGGTATTCGAGACAATCTGAAAACTTGGTACATAAATCTATTACTATATCCCAACTTTTTTTTTATTGCCATGTAGGCAGACGAGCCAACGGCCCACCTGATAGGAAGTGGTTACCGTCGCTCTTGAACCTATGCAATCTCAGGGGACAGTGAGGGATCGCTACCTACGACCTAACTTTAAGGATCCTCCTCAAGCCTCGTTTGAAGAAGGACAAGTCATAGCGCTCTGGGAATACCGAAGAGGGGAGCTCATTCCGTAGCCGTTACGCTACGTTTTTAAAATGTTTGAATTTAAGCTATTACACTAGCTCTCGGGCTATAAGAAAACAAATCTGAGTGGTTTTGCTGTTTTTTTGAATATACTTACCGTCTTTACTTGCATCTATAGATTTCGTCCTCTCCTCTAAGTAGGATGACATAAGCGTTTCTTTCTCTGAAAACACAGGGAACAAGTAACTAAACCATATCTCAATAAATTTATCTCATTGTACCCCTAAGACTAAAATCAGTGTAATCAAAATGTAAATCCGTAATTGGCTAAATTTTTGTTTTATAATTTTAGGTTGCATTTAATTGTAAGCTGTGATTTTTTTTCAATAAATAAATAAATTATTGACATATTTTAAACTTTTTTGTGTTGCGTTTAGATATTGTCTCGCCAACTTCCAATGCGCGCAAATGACAACTGGTAGGCCAACTATAAAAACGGTGTTTCACATAGTTTCAGTGATGGCCTACAAAACCCCCGTTTACATGTTGGTTGGACGTTGACGAGCCAATCTGTAAACGCGATATAACGTCGAAGTTTATAATGATCAGTGTGAATAAACACCGTTACGATAAAAATACTGAAAATCTGCTCAATGAAATATAAGGAATTTTCAGCAATGCCATGAGGGGGCAGCGCGACGGGAAAGTGTGCCGAGAGCGTAACGCATCGCGTCGTCCCTCAAAACCTTGTGCTGGGTTCTGGCCTCAGCCGGAGTTCAGACGCTGAGTGTAAGCGATTGGAGGTTTTAGTGCGGTTCAACTCCCACATTTCCCGCCCGCCCCGCGGGGATCCGGTGATTTCCTCCAACTGAAAAAAAAGCAATGCCATGAAAGTGAAATAAACTTGTTTTTATTGCACCGTGTAACTAGAAGAGCTTATGACCCATCTGATAGTAAATCACTCATGGGCTCATTCTCTACCAATATTCTGTTTCAACATTTACAATATATCTAGTCTACTCGGCTATTGAAACTTACAGCCATTTTTAATTATTATTCTATAGTATTATAAATATAGCCTTGTTGGATTTGACTTGCAATAAACCAGTAGAAAAGGCTCAATACGCTAGGCTTTACTGTACTGAACTGTAACAACCCATTACTGCACACTGCTGGGGTGAGATTGGGCACAGTCCACCACGCTTGCCCAATCGGGGACATCACATATCTTCGAAGAATTTCCAGAATTATTTCCCAATATGCAAGTTTCCCCATGATATTTCCCTTCACCGTTCTGAGGCAGTGGTGTAAAAATTACATCTTTTTCACATTAAGATTTAGGGGTGCATAAGCCGGCCAGTTTTGACCTCCCGTACGGAAGGCAAGCGTTTCAACCACTCGGCCGTCGCGCTATACCTACAGGGTGTATGAAGACCACAGCCGAAAACGAAGGCTGGGTTAGTACTTGTGATACCTGGGATGTTAAGCTTTTTTCAAAAAAAATCGTCTGGTTGGACCGATTTCCTGGCTTATCATCACAAGTATCACTAGTAATACCACCAGTCTTCGTTTTCTGTTTACACCCTGTATGCTAGGCTACATCTGAACAACATTCAGTGACTCATCTATACGATTGCACTGAGCTAGACAGTAAGCTCGGGAGTCATGAGTTCCGGACTTTAACGGTCTTCAGAACGACGACCCAAAGTGAGCTATACCACGAAGTAACTGAACCATACCATCACCGTATGTCCTTCATAAGGCGACTCAAAATCAGATCAGATCGATAAGTCACCGACGAGGAGGTACTCGTCGGTGTCCAATATTCGACACTATTAGACAAGCGCCAATTTTGGTTAGTTCCCAGTCGAGTGGTTAATCGAGGCCACCAATTGGTGACTGGTGGGTGACGTTTTAAGCCAGCTTTTCGTGCATTGATGTTGCAGTAAATATGAAAACTGCTATAGGCTTCATCGGTCGATGAGTCCTAATGTTATCCTATGAACAGGACAGGATATTAAGTTCGAACATGTCATTCGATACAAGGACAAATCTCTCCGTGATTTTCTTTTGTTCAAAACTTACGATCTGTATTTGGCTTGTCTACGGTCTCTGTACACAGATGAGCATATGTGTTACCGTTTCCGTAACTGTAACTGTACTGTACTGTAATAACCCATTACTGCCTACTGCTGAGCTCAGGTCTCCTCCGAAGAGGGGTTAGGCATAGTCCACCACGCTTGCCTAATGCGAATTGAGGACTTCACATATCTTCAAAGGATTTTTAGGATTCTTTTCCGACATGCAGGTTTCCTCACGATGTTTTCCTTCACCGTTTTTAGCCAGTGGTGTTGTGAAAAATTGCACATAAATCTTTTTCATATTAAGATTTAGAGGTACAAGCCGGCCGGTTTTGAACCCGCGACCTCCCGTACGGAAGACAAACGCTTCAACCACTCGGCCACCACGACTTTAACATTGTAACTGTAACATTGAGTTTCAAAGTGAATTTTATGACTTTGAACCAAAAAGTTAGAAGTTTGAAACATCTTGCGTACGCGCACCTAGAACAAAGGATGCGTGTGCATCTATCTTGAAGGGGGCGTGGCTTGTTACCATCATCAGGTAAGGGTGCCGCCCCGTTGTACGATATGACATAGTGGTGGCGTGATCTTGTGCCTCGTTTACTTCGCTTAACTACTCGCTACAATGGTATGCTCAGTCCTATTGTTCACGTACATACATGTGTATAATTATGTACATACATATGGTGTTTCAATAAAGAGTTTTTGTATTGTACTGTACTTTACAGTAACAATCCATTACTGGAAACTAGGCTCAGGCCTCCTCAGAGGAGGGAACAGGCGTAGTCTTCCACGCTTGCCTAGAGCGGGTGAGGAATTTAACATATCTTTGAAGAATTTTTAATTTTAAATCCTTCTCCAATACGCAGGTTTCCTCATGATTTCCTTTACCATAATTTAGTCAAACGTGTTATGATGAAACGCAAGTAAATCTTATGAGCTATTTGAAGACGTTTACCATGAGTTCACGTATGCCATTATTATGGAGAGGTAACTTTAGATACGGAGATGGTGGGCAAAAAACCCATCGTCACCGCTACCCTTGCGGATCTATTGTAACCATTCACATGTGCGATACATAACGTACAAGTATGATCAATCTCATTTAACTTGATCATGATGCTGTGAAGTTACATAGTGTTGAAGTTTTACAATTAGACATAGACATTTCTTTATTTGTGTTGGAAACAGTAGGACAAACTATACAAAAAAAAATTGGTTGCCTGTAAAGTCGGTATACGGGCGAAAGTTTTACGTGACAACGACTCGGGCATGGTTAGCCCGCCTAAGAGCGAGAGAGACAGACATAAAAAGTGAAAGGCACGCGTGCCTCTCACTCGCTCTCATTGTGAGCGCATAACGTGAGCGGAGCGTAACGCAGTTTCTTGAAGTGTCACCCGGCAACCAATGTTTAAGACGTTGTCACGTCAAAATTATCTAAAGGTATTTAATATGAAGTTACTGTACTACAAGGTACCGAGAATTTCACGTCTGACCTAAGTACTGAGTACTTATTTCAGCTCTTGAGTTTGAAATAACACTGTATTCCAAACTTGTATTTCACATAGATAAACCTGTCGAATTTTACACAGAAACAGATGTTAAGTACTCACCCTCTTCAGGATTCTCATTCATTGCACGATTCACGATGGCTTCACATAGCTTCTCGTCATCTTTTACGGGAAACAAGGCTCGGTACACAGCCGTGATTTCAGGGGGTTCGATGTTTATGTAATAGCCCAAAGCTATTTCAATGCGCGCACGAATGCACCTGTTTAACAGCTGCAGTGGTTTCTCAGCACCGATTTGAGGATTAGAACTGGTTTTCACTATCTCAGAGGTAATGAAGTTTGAAACGAGATCTCTTTTTTGATCATCGGATACAAATATTTTCTTCATATTTGTCTTTGGTTTGTCGTAGAGCTTGTTAAATTTAAAGAATTTTACATCGATTGGTGGTCGAGCCCTTTTAGACCCGGGCATCTCTTGTTCATTTCGCCATGGTTCTGGCGCTGATCTTTTAGGAGCACTTGCGCCACCTCTATAAGGAGCATTTGCACCACTTCTATATGAGGTGTTTGAATCACCTCGGTAAGGCGCATTTGCATCACCTCTATTAGTAGCAGTTGCGCCAGGTATGTTAGAGGCATAATAATATGTAGCACCTCTGTTAGGAGCATTTGTGCGAGATCTGCTAGGATCATTTGTACCACCTCTATTAGGGGCATTTGCAAAGGATCTATTAGAGGCACCAGCTTGGGGTTTCTGATGAAAGTTGTTAGTGGTATACTGATTTGAATTTCTTTGTTGGCTCTTGTTCTTGCCTCCATGTTTACGCGACCTTTGCGAGCCGTCATTAAGACTTGCGTCTCCGGCATTAAATCCTTCGCTGCCGAAGCCAGATGAAAGATTGGTGTGAGGATTAAATCCATCACTGCGAAATTCAGCAGGATTAGCGTCGCTAGGATAAAACCCTCCACCGCCGAAATTAGAAGCAGGATACGAATCCCTGGCATTTGATACTCCAAGATTGTAGTTAGAAGCATGATTGACATCTCTGGCATGAAAATCATCAAGGTTGTAATTAGAAGGAGGATTTACATCTCTGGCGCCATACTCGCCAAGGCCGGAATCAAGGTTAGTTCCTTTAGCATTGGAACCACCACGATTTAAATTTGAGGAAACATTTCTGACTCCGGAATGAGCCATGTTACGATCAAAATCAGCGGGCCCTCTTCCAGGATTAGATCCATGGCCCCTGTTATCATTACTTCTGCTTTCGAACTGTCTATCTTTTGACTTGTTTTGTCGGCCATTTGGATCACCCCATCTTGATTTCTTTGAAGAATTGCTGTCTTGGCGTTGCTCTTCATTGAATCTGTTTCCTGAGTAACTCGCAGATTGCTCAGGAGGCTGACGCCGGGTGGGCTCATTCCCACGTCTATCATTATACCATGACGCATAGTCAGCGTTAGTACCGCCTTGTACAGTATTATTATAGTCATACTGCGAACTAGCCATATCAGACGATGGAGGCATGTTCGTGTTAGACTGATATTGCGTGTTCGAGTAATCGTTCATAGTGTAGTAATTCGACATATTTTGAGTATTCTGGAGTGGGTATCCAGAATTATACGGTGCTGAATACGATGATTGTTGCGGTTGTTGTGTCGGCATTCCGTAACCCGGAAAGGTGTTCTGTGAAAACAATTGCCAATAGAGCCTTAGCTGCAAAACTACGAAACACTTCCCCAAAAGTTATATGAAAATCCCACATGATAAACCATGTAGGCCTTCTGGGAATTCCTGTATAAATCTACTGAGAACAATAGAGATATATTACATTTTAATTTTGTTGTGTTTGTGGCTATTTAACTACCAAATTATAACCACCCTTTGCTTTAAAACTACACATCCGCACATTTATTTCCGGAAATCTAATTATACTGCGATTAACTATTTTATGAGAGATTTAAGCTACGAGATTAAGAGATACATATTATTTGTCTCTAACATTAATTTACATTAACGGTCCACACAGTCATAACAGAGGGATTTAAAATATTCGGAGCATCCTCATAGTGAAGACCTTCAGATATTGGAGTTCTTTCCCATTAGGCCCAAGGTTAGGGCAGATGTGACCTAACTCGAAACCTAATGGAAAATTTACACCAAACCCGTACAAAATAGGAGATAGCACATACTATCTCCATCAAGGTGTGTAACGCATCTTGCCACACTGCGTCGAAAACTCGATGCACCATACAGTTTACCACAGAAAACGTCGAATAACATTTTGGGATATGTTTTTTCGACACTTTTGTTGGCCTGACCGCAACTGCGATTGGGTCTGTGCTAATGCCTGTCGACTGTACTCAACGTAAGTCTTCAACCAGTAAAGCTGAAGGATCTGAGTTACGACAATATGCAAAAAGAGTTTTAAATACTCGTATAAGTACACACACTTTCAGCATAGTGCAAGATACAATTACATGACGCGACAGACATTCATGGCCCAGCAACGAGTGCATTAGTAATGTGAACTTTAATTACTGTGCACACGATTCAATATCGGCCAAATGTCGTATTAATAATTTCGTGGAAATCATCCACATTGTTCCCCCCTAATTGTATACTGCGTTTCCTAGATTGGATTTTGTAATACGAACCATCTCTTTGATGCTAGTTAAAGGACTGGATATAGAAATATAGTAAACATTTCAATACCTTAACCAGCTACCAGAGAGCACCAATGCAGGTTACAGTTAGCTACAAGCTCAGTCTGCAGATTCTGTGAAGAGGACACAGAATCAATGCATCACATTCGATGTGCATGCGATGGCCTAGCTAGGGTAAGAATGAACGCATTGGGTGACGGCTACCCGGACCAATGCGTGTATAGGTCCTTGGCGCCAAAAAAAATTGCTGAATTAATGCAATCACTTTTTGAAACCGAGGAATAAAGACGGGGTCGTGATACAAAAGATCCGATTGGGTCGAAGTGTCAGGTGATTGCAAACACCATCCCAACAATAAAGATAGATAGATAGAATACCTTATCCCACAGGTTTGTGCCACAGATTCTTAGCAAAAGATTAATGATATTTAATTAACAATTCACTTCTTCAACTAAGAATTGACTGACAAGTGACTTCGCCCCGTTTTTGACATAGTACAGAATCAAACTATCCATTAAGTCTTGTTTAATACGGAGAAACTTTCCAGTAATGGTTATACAATACTGTGTAAGTAATTAATAACATATTTCCCAAAAATTGGAAATAAGTTCATATAAATGTTGTTTATGGCTGTAAATTATTCCTTTGTCTCAATAGCTGTTAAATTTCCATTTAGCTAAATAATATTTAATTAGAATACATACCTGACTAGACATGAAGAACGGTACTCCTCCTTGATTGGCGGTATATTGTAAACCCATACTTGAGTTTTGAGACAGCATCGGTACATGGCCCTCTTTGGGTTGTGGTGGTGGCACAGGCGGTGAGGTAATTAATGTAGTATTGTACATCTGCGGCGGGTTGGCATATGATTTGGGGATGAGTGGTGGAATTGCAGGGGCTGGGGTTTGGTTAGGTTTTGCGGCTGCCTGAAATCATTTGAGCATATTTTAGTATGTTATTTGTCTCTACTAATATGTATTATAAAGCTGCAGAGTTTGTTTGTATGTTTGTTTGTTTGAACGCGCTAATCTCAGGAACTACTGGTCTGATTTGAAAATTTTTTTCACTTCAAAAATCCATTTATTCAAAAAAGGCTATGTCGTATCCCTCTGTGACGCAGACGAAGTTGCGCGGGTCACCTAGTTCTATAATAATCTGGATCTGGATTATGTTATGTTAAGATCAAGTTTTTCAAACACATCATCTGCATATTATAAATAGTTTTTTTTTATTGTTTTAAATATCAATATCAAGTTACTATTTTGTGGAACTATAGTTTAATAAAGAAAACTGAGACTTGTTATTTGTCTTGTTGCAAAAAAGTAAGATTTTTGTTTCTAAATATTCAACAAAAATTTATTGGATTCTTTGAGTGTAAGATTTGGCAATATTGCACTGTCACTATTTATATATTCTTCATTTTACTATACAATGTTTACCATTCTTATAGAATATACAGATTTTATTGTTTCTAAAAGTCAAAAAGTGAAAACTAACAAAATTCAAGTTAAATCGGAGAATTGAATGAATCCTAACCTTCTTCTGCTGAACATTGTTAACATACAACTGATGTCCATGTATGTATAACCCATGCAGTTTACCAGATATGTTGGACGCATCATCTTCATCAGCCACTCCTACTGTCACAATCTTGCCGGTGCCTTCCGGGATCAGATTGTCTAATATCACATTGGACAGACCGCATTGTGCCAATATTAAAGCCTTTACATCGGCATAACTGGTCTATGTAAAAAAAAGAAATTGAAATTGGAACACTGGGTTGAGGAATGACAAGATTTTGAAGAAAAAAACCGATGATACAATAGTAATGTATTGATGAAAAATAGTTTCAATTCAAAATTACGGAATTGTTAAGATTGTTTGTACTTACATCGGATGGTAGGTTGTGTATTTTTAGAAGCATTTTTGTTGATCATCGATTTCAAGCATTGACAATGGGGCCTGAAATACCCGGAAAAAAAAATCTTTTTCGGTCTTTTGAAATACTATTAGTACTACGTTATTAATTATATTTAGCTAATTTTCAACAATTCACAAATCGGGCGGTAGTAAATCTTTTTAAATTGTTTTTATTTTTTAGGTTCACCGTTCATCGTTCATTTGATTTGCGTGCTGCATAGTGCTGCACTCAGTACTTGTTACTTAAATAAATTACTTTACGAGTTTACGAATATTTCGTGAGCAAGCAAGTATGAAGTATTAGAGTGTACTGTCGTTAAAAACTATTAGTGCATCTGTTACTATAGCTATTTTTAAATGGAGTAACGCCAGCTTTGCTGTAGTCTAATTTTAAATTTAATTTTACTCCAAGTTCTAATCTGCGCCTTCGTTCTGAGAAAAAATGACCAAATGAACTTAATCAAAAATGTGATTACTCTAGGAACCCCTTCGTAGTTTTATAACAAGTACTATTACTAAATCTCGTTTTCCTCGTAGAGTAGTTCCTATTCCAATAAGTTATTGATGCAATAATGAATTAATAAAGCTGCAAGTGTAAATCTATTAATAATTATAAAGTAATGTTAATAAAAAAAGTATTTATCGTTTATTGAAAATTCTTATAAATTAAGACAGTATCTGTGTTCCTTAGAAATACTGAGGTCGACTTCCAAAGACAGTAAATTCATTCAATACAGATTATTGAACTTCATTGTCAAACTCCAAAAAGTATTAATGTGAATATACCAGGTATTTTATTAAAAGCAAAGAGACAACACTAAAAAAACACATTTTGACCTGACACTGACAGACTTTTATTTCACAAGCAATCAAAAGTATGCATAGGCACAAAGTAGACATGTATCACTGCGCCAATCTTTGGGTTAACTCAGTAACTCAAGTGCAATAAACTACAGATGCTCAGTTGTCGTTCAAAATAAAACTTTGTTGGTAAAATACAATTTCGAAAAAGTGTCACTCTTTCACACTTCACCGAGTAGCAATTGTTAATTAATTCGATATTGGATTTTCTTAAGCTGTGCGCTACCGCTCTTTGATGGAGTGCGTAAACAAATTTGGCGCCATTGCTTAGCATAGCACAGTATTAGTTAAATTGCAGAATATTATGTTGTTTCTGAGACCAAAGACTTGCTCTCTGAAATAAATCTTTAAAGAACATTAATAAAATTTCAAATCAAATCAAATTTATTTTAATTTTTAGTATTAAATCACACTGGGATGGCATTTGGCACAAATTTTTAAATTTTAAACTAACAATCTAGTCTCGTTGTACTATTGGTAATTTCAAAAGTGATCAAAATACATCCAGCTACAATGCACATCCAGCGTATATTTTGAGTTGGCACAATTTCCCAGCTTACACAGTATTTCACATCTCCAATTTGTAGTTTCTACTTTCTTGTGCTCGATAAACGTTGCATAGTGCAAAATGTATTATTTTCTTTATTTATACAATTTGTAGACAAATAAACAATTTCTAACGGTACTAGCACTTATTTGAGGAATTCTTCAATCATTAATGCAATAATACGAGAACAGCTTTCAAGATGATGGTCCAAATCTATGGGCTACCTCCAAACGTAAGTCTTTTCGACATTTTTATCAAAATATTCATCTTTCTATTCTTATCCTACGATATTTAATATAAATTTGAAACATTCCAATGCATTTTCACCGTTGAGATCCATGAAATTTACTTTCGGGCGGACCTCAAAAAAACATTATTTTCAGTATTTTTTTTGTAAATTCTGTGAATAAATCAAACGAATAATTCTTCAGGTTAAAAGTTATGACATAAAGACGCTTATTAAAAAGGAGTGTAACATCAGTGAGATCATTTTGGATCATTTTGTTGATGATGTGAACGGCAGCAAGAACATCAAAGTCGGTCTGTCCACTGATGAAGAAGGCTATAGAGTTATCAACTGTTTGGATGGTTTCCGATTCAGTAATCAGTTCGTTATTAAAGTGGAACAAGTAGGGAAAGGATCGGTAAGTAATATTTTTATATCAAAAATAATGACTGACGACTGATTTCCATTTTTCGAGAATAGCACTAAAACTACCAGACAGATTGTTATTAAATTGAAATGAGATTATGCCCAAAGTGCTTGCTTTCTAACAAAAAAAAATTCATCAAAATCAGTTCATATCAATAAGAAATATACAGCAAATTGTGAACTCTTGTCTGTTTAAAATATAAATGAATAATAAGAACATGCAGTTGGAAAATCAATATAGATATTATTTAAATCCACAGACCAACAGATATGAAAGAAACCAGTATGGTACTCAATCATATGGATCTCAGGTCTCAGAAGGCTATGGATCTGGTCAGTACGCACCAGATCTTAGAGGGCAGACAAATCCACCAAGGCAGTATAGTGGACAAGTAAGATAACTTATGTATTTTTCACGTTTAGAATGTTTTGTGAGAAGAGTCGTTTTTATGTGGAAGTTGAACTGCATTATAACTGTAATAGGGTATTATAAGTCGTGGTGGCCGAGTGGTCGAAGCGCATCTTTCCGAACGGGAGGTCGGGAGATCTTAAATGTGAAAAAGATTTATGTGCAATTTTTCCCAACACCACTGGCTAAAAACGGTGAAGGAAAACATTGTGAGGAAACCTGCATATCGGAAAAGGGTTCTAAAAATCCTTTGAAGATATGTGAAGTCCCCAATCCGCACTGGGCAAGCGTGATGGACTATGCCTAATCCCTCTTCTGAGGAGACCTGAGCCCAATAGTGGGCAGTAATAGGTTGGTACAGGAATTGCAACATGAGTGGGGGCATTCTCTCTATTAATGCATTAAGTCCGACATTGTACTTTTATTGTGGATAAATAAATAGTTATGGCTTTTTGTTATTTTTCAACATATAAATGTAAATATTATTATGTTACAATTTTATTTTATTTTTTACAATTTATTTCTAAAAAATTGAATTCATACAAATTTTTAATGTAACAAATGCTTAGAGTATTTTAATATAATGGTTCACCAATGAATAATAAAAATATATAGGATTTTTGTTATTGCAGACTGATAAATTAGCAAGTGGTGGTTTTGGTAGGAACCAAAATATGCCCAACCAAAGGCAATGGAATAATGAGGTAAATAAAACTAAAATGTAAAACCATGTAGTTTTGTATAATGAAAAAAGTGTAGGTTATTAAATATAGAACCTAAAACTATATTTATTTTTTCAGCCTCCACCACAACCAAGACCAAACGTGTATCCGTCACAAACTAACCGTAGAAACCGCAGTCCGGAAGCTCTACCCACCTCGTTCTTAAACGAAATGTTACATAATTTGAAAAACTCGCGTCCCTTACAAGGCGATGAACCTCGTACCTCGGAATTTAGGAGACAATCACCACCGCGTTACCCAAATAGGCCTGTCTCTCCGGCGCGAAAACCGCGATATGTTCCACCTAATGAAAGACCTTCAAGCATTAGACAGAAGGGCCAGAATTGGGGTGAACCGCCCAGGTATGACGGGAATATTCCTCAGAAAACTCAACAGCAACGATTTCCTCCCGGTAATTACGAATTTTTTAAAGTTTTTTGTTGTGTTTAAATTTACTAAAATTTGACAGGTCTACTGGTTTCAGTATTAGATAAATCGGGTTAATCTTTTATCCACTCAATTGGGAACGTCACTATTCGCTAAATGGCGAAACTGGGGACTCGTTCGGAATCAATACCGTGTTTGAGCCTCTTTTTAAAAACATTT
Source organism: Trilocha varians (assembly GCA_030269945.2). Classification (NCBI taxonomy): domain Eukaryota; kingdom Metazoa; phylum Arthropoda; class Insecta; order Lepidoptera; family Bombycidae; genus Trilocha; species Trilocha varians. The sequence continues at coordinate 2,639,655 of AP028279.1, forward strand.
TTTTCCAATAACTTTTAATTTTGATTTTTAATTAAACCTTATATTTTTGTAACTCTTTATTACTAAACGACGCTGTATTGCACTTTCAGCGAAAATATATCATCTTCGTAAAACATGAGACGATTAAAAAATGTAAACAAAACAAGTTTTTGAACTGTGCTCAATTTTGGCTCCTGCCACAGACTTGGCAAAAGTAAACAAACCAATTTGGTTGCCGATCCCAGTTGAGTGGTTATGAATATTAAATAGTCATCTCCATCTCATGATTAAATAGATTCCGGTGCTAGTGTATATTTATTCGTCGCTCATATAAATTTTGCGCTCTTCAATTTCAATTCATAACTTGGGATTCAAATTGTCACTGTAATATTCAGTTGCATTTTGAATCTTATATAGTAGGCTTTGAGCTTAAAATTGAAAATAGCATAATTTCCTCGCGCATCTTACGATTGTACGATTAAAGAGTAATGGTATTGTAGAGCTGTTTAATTTAAGAAAATGAAGACAACCAATGAAATCGTAGGTAGAAATTTATATATTTTTTTATTTAGCAGGTGACAATGATCGTTTTCCAACATACTCCGCAGATAACAAAAATCTTAGGTAAGTACATTAATTATTATGCAGTTTTTGTTTTCACAATTATACTAAATACTAGTGGGCCCGCGCAACTTCGTCTGCGTCACTTTCAATTAAAAGGTAGTCTATGTTCTTTCTCAGGGTCTAAAGATTGTCTGTGCCAAATTTCATCAAAATCGGTTTAGATGTTTAATCGGAAAAGCTTAACAGACAGACATAGTTACTTTCGCATTTATAGTATTAGTAGGGATTGTAAGAAGAATCACAACAAAGTGGAAATTTTATGTAAAGAATATTATTTGAAACACATCGAAAACCTCTTTGTTATTTAAACTTCTTTTTTATTGCCTCGTAGCTAGACGAACTAACGGGCCATCTGATCGTAAGCGGTTACCGTCGCTCATGGACCTCTGCAATGTCAGAAGACACTGCGGGGCCGCCACCTACGGCCTACCCTTAACAACCTACCTTACTGCATTTTATGTTTACCAGATATCTACCAAGTCAACATTCAGATAGTTCTCAAGACAAGTATATGGGCAATTCTCAACAAACTGCCAAAATGCCAGCACCTTTCCAAGCACCGGTAAGTTTTAATTTTAGTACAAGAATTATTTGATAAACTTTCTACATATTCCATAATATTGTTTGTTGTAGCGTGGTTGCAACTAGTTTGAAGTAATTCATTATATTATTTAATAGCTTAACTTCACCTAGGATGAAAAAAATTTTGACGAATTAGATTTAAAAAAAAATACAAAATAGTTTATTAACAACAATTAAAGAAACAATTGTCATTACAATGTAATGAAATGAAATAAATTTTATTGAAACAATTTTTACAATTAGTATTAGGACAAACCCAGGCTCCCAAACTAGTAAAAATATGTTATGGGGAACCAGTGCTCTCCCAAAAAAACATAGGAGCATTAAATTTGTAGGTTGTTATTAACAAAGTAAATACAAAAAGAAAAAGAAGAAAAAAAGGAATAACCTAGCCTACCCATTACACATATTATTATTCATTTTGTATATTTTTTCAATTTGTATGCATTTGGTAACGTTAATTAATTGATAAATTACAATACCTTTGACACACCATTTCAGTATTTGTAATTAAAATGAACCAATTCCATCAACTTAGAAATCCTAGTTTCAGCATTGGTGAAAGTCCTTTAATCAGGCAATTTTTATCAGTGGTTCAATGTGAACTTCAAGTCACTCGTCATCAAGAACCTCGTTTTACTGGCTTATATTTCGGTATAAGATAATTTATTCTTAATGAACGTTTCAACTTTGGAATGTAACTTTGGTAGGAAAAATAAACTGACGACATAGTTAGGTGAAATGCACCGGTCGTCTTACACTGAGCCTATGCTTATAACATGGGCATGGGCATCCATCTTTAAACTATGGAAGACTGGATCAAGGTTGCTTCTAAAGAAGATAATACGACATAAAGGATTAAAAAAAATGGATGGATTTCACTAGACATGAGATTTTCAAGGTTTGCTACGAACTAAATGACCGATTATGTCTACGCGGATTGCCAAAGAGCTTAATAAAACTGACATCTTATAGATCAAGTCCGATTGGGAAACAAGTACCGGGAACTCAAGATTCGAAGTGCTTAATCGATGTATGTTCAGATATAGGATTGTTATTAAAATCAGTATAAATTTGAAGAAATTCATCAAAAATATAATATAGAAAATTGAAGATAAAAGAATCAGATGTCTTCACAAAAGCAACCCTAAAGACTTATAAACTAGATCAGGTGGGCCGTAGACTCGTTTATCTATCTTGCAATAAAAAAATAAAAAAAAAAGATAAGAAATAGGTTATTCATCTCCACAATCCGAAGCAATTTTTCAAGAAAATTTAGTAGCACGATGTGAATGGTGTAGTAGAAGATCAGATCCAAGAAGAGTCTAGGCAACAGTGCAAAAGGCAAGTAGTGTAGTTTGGTGCTGATCATAATTCTTTTCTCGTTTTTGGAAGTAGAAAATTAATCACGCCTTGTTAGGCAGAGGGTAGATAACATGGGTGTCATAGTAACGCATAATTTTTATTGATGATCGTATCAAGAAGCTTAAATGCTAATTTAAAAAGCATTGGGATTCGAATGTTCATCAATTACAAGTACTCTTAAAATCAATTTACGAAGATGGTCATCACAAGTTACAGTATATTTTGATGCAGCTTATATCAAGACCTTTTCAAACTCGAACGAAACAGATGATACTTTGACTAAGTGAAGCATGAAGTTTTAAATCCATCAAGTAAAGAGGTTATGTAATGGCTTTTCTTCGCGGATATAATTAAACACAGTTTGAATCACTGCAGCGCTGAAGATTGGGGTGAAAAATCTTACTTAACTTGATAGAACTAACGATAGTTGTACCAGTTCTAAACTCAGGACTTCTAAAAGGAAAAGGATTTTTTCCCTGACACTACACTTTACAACATCCTGAAGTTCCAAGCTAGACACCGAATATCTCAGCTCTAGATACGACAATGTGAAGATGTAGTACTTCTATCTTATTGTGTTACTTTTTAATGGGACGCTAATGAAGATGTAAGAGAATATTGGGTATCAATAGTAAAATATTTGGACGACACCAAACACTTTCTATGGGGTGATTTTATGACGTCCGCATGTAATAAATGGAATATACAGAGTATTTCAGATTCGCGGATTTCATTTATAATTACTGGATTCGAAACGTCTGTAAAGTGTAGAGAAGCTGATTTCCTTAAGGGAAAGATAAACAAATTGAAACGATTCAAAATTACCAATACATCTGTCTACAATCATCGACATCAGTTTTATGTCAGTCGTGCACCAAGACACATTATAGCGACTGATTGATACTCGCATAATCCAGACTTCAAGTGAATCAGATCTTTTAAATCTCTTGTGGTTGGTTATTGCTAGATTTCAAACAACTATGAAAGAAGGATGAGCTCAATACTCTTCAGGACATTACGATCACAGAACAATCTTATTAACTAAAATCAAAACCTTATTTAACTTCGAAAACGGGCAAAAAACTACCAAAGTTTTTTTGAGTTGATTAAAAGATGAATATCGTTTCTACACTTCCAATTTAGCATCTGGGTTGAAAAATATTCCCCTAATGAAGACTAGTTCTAAGATATCAACTTTGAACGAACTTCACAAATTTATCTGGCTTCGTGAGTACATTATTTAGAAAACGTTGTAGTATGCTTTACGCAAGAAAATGGATATGCCCAGAAAATTCTGAGAAGCAGATATTACGTAAAGATAATGACGAATCATCAATTCACCTGTTTCTAAAAACTGAACTACAGGATAGAGACTTGACGTTCCTTGAAGAAGCCTTCACTTACCGAAAAGAAAACACAAGGTTTTATTTATGAAATGGAACTTGTTGAATGGAAACCTCGTCCGTTTAAAATTCCTAGCGACTAATTGATATGATTAGTAGATATTGTTTTGCAAATTTTACAGATTTCTACTATGTTTATAATATAAAAAGGTTCTATTATTAAGTCGCCAAGTAGTCGATGGTGTAGTATTATTTTTATGTCCTTTTGCAAATAGATCTTTATTTTCAGGAATCAAACCCACCTATGTACTCAGGTGGTTACCAACATAATCAAAAAGGAAACTCTTCGTTTTTAACACCAGCACCAGTTCGACAAACTCCGTGGCAGAATGACGTAAAAAACATTCCGGACCCGAATAAATTTGAAAATAACATGCCTATGCAAAGTGGAATGAGATCAAGATCGCCAGTTCGAAATGAACCCTCGCCTATACACGAAGCTGGAAGAACATCACCGAAACGTTCGTGGGCCAAAGAAACTCGCCCCCAAACGCTTAACCGCCCTGCACCATTTGTTTGGGATGATCCTAACGCACAAAACAATCCCCAATCTGTTTCCGCGTGGGATTCTGGTACCTTCCAAGGGAACCCTCAACGCTTCAATAATGCGGGAAACTTAGTGGGATCTATGCAAGGAAACCGACAGCCCGGTCAACAGTTTGCGTCCACTTCAAAGGAAACCGCAGTTTCTCAAATCAGTCCTCAGAGAAGTGATTTTCGCCAATCGATGGACATCGGTAGAAGTTCGGATAGCTACCGGCCCCAGTTCGAGTCCGTTCAGTCCACATCAAGATATGAAAATCGTGACGAGAATACGCGTAGCGCCCAAGAATCAAGCCGCTTTGGGGATCACTCGTCGCGTCAGGAATCAAACCGTTATCAATATGAATCTGATGACACCGAAAAATACTCTGGATCCACGTGGAACTCCGACGACAACAGAAGATCATCGAGAACCGATCAAACATGTAATGAAAAAAGAGACAAAGCAGCCGAAGTTATAGTCAAAAGTCTACTGCAGAAACATCAACATTATATAACCCAATATAGTAACCCAGATAGAAATCGTGTTATGCGAGAACTTAAATTCGAATTAGATCGTCTTTTCGAGGACATGTTCGGTGATCGTGATATTCCGTATATTGAAATAATGATAAAGTACAAGGCGAAATTTGGTGACAAAGATGAAGAAGTTTTGATTGAAAATGTATTGTCGAAGTTAGCGGATGAGAACAGAAGCGCGAAGAGATCGGTGCAAGGTAAGACTTCATTTCAAACAATCATAGTGGGTAAGATGTTATTGTAAAATATAGAATGTCGTTAAAATAAATCATAGCTACCTCACCCCTTTTTGTGATCCGCAAATATTACCTTTTTTAATTAATTTTACTTCAAGCTTTTTCCTGGCGTTTACCAAGTTACACACTTCTCAAAGGTTTAAAAATGTGTTACAGAAACAATACTTTTATTATATTATTTGTGTATCTATGATATTTTAACGAGATTGTATATTAAAATACGCCATTGGGATAAACCTATAGTTAGCTTTATAGCAATTTAGTCGAAACATGTACTTTCAGAATATACGGGAATACCATCGAAGGCGCCACGTTACTCACAGGAATCAACTAACGCAGGTATCTTAACCTTAAATTATGATAATTTTAAATCTAAAGTTGTGTTCTTTCGGTTATTGGTGCGATCCAGTTATTCATTAAAAAACTGTGATACTTCAACCACGATTTTATTTGCAGAAATCTTTCGGAGTTCCCCTAATGGTAAGTACTAACATGCTGAAATAAAAAATTGATGTTCTCTGCGAGAAATCGCTTGGTCTGAAAGAGGTTTATTGCAGTTCCAGATTGGACTCCAAGGGAGGATCTTATGACGATAGAACCAAAGTGTCCTCCCCCGCCGATTATTGGAGAATTGCCCGATTTAGAGACCATTGAAACCCAAATACCAACACAGAAAAATATTATTTTTCGTCGGGTCAGCGCGGATTCACATATAATTTCCAACGTTAGGTCCAATACAGAATCTAATTTCGTTTCTAATATGAGGTCAAATATGGGTTCCAATACAGTTTCCAATATGATATCCTACGTGGATACTAATATGATGACTAAAACGGACACTTTAATGTCCAGTGTGATGTCAAACTCGAATCCTAAAATAATTTCCAATATTTTGTTATCGAGTGCAAATCCTAATATTATGTCTAACATGATATCGAATGCAAATCCTTCTACAATGATTTCCAATTTAGTACCCACAGCAAATAATAATAATATGGTTCCTAATATGATGTCCAACGTTGACACTAATATAATTTCCAATATGATGATCAATGCTAATCCTAATGCAGTTGCCAATATGATGTCGAACGCTGCTTCTGGCATAGTTCCCAACGCATTTTCCAACGTCATGTCCAGCACGATTCCTAATTTGATGTCCGACATGGTTTCCAACGTTATTCCTACTGTAGTCTCCAACGTACCTTACGAAACATCTTATCCAGATGTAACGGAGACTCCAACAGGATTTAGTCTGTATTTATGCAAGGATAATTCTAAAGCTTTCTCAGTACGTGATGTGGATGAGATCAAAACGTTCCTGGTCTCACAAATTATGAAAGAAACAGAAACTTCACAGGGCTGGTCCCCTGATATTACTTTTAAGGGTTTGCAGTGCCCAACTCGGTACGAATTATACACTACTGACGATGCTACCAGAAAATGGCTGCACAGATTAGATTTCAGCGAAATAAGATTCTGCAATGTGGTCCTAATTAATGCAGACGAACCCTGGTATGAAAGAGCCGCTATCTGGCTTCCTGGACATTCCAGAAAGAATGCTATAGATCCGTTCGATAAATTAAAATTACAAAACAAAAAATTGGACCATGTTGATATCAATAAATGGAAGCTGGTTAAAAAGATTGTTACCGTGAAAGGTACTCGGCTATACTTCGATATAACGCAGGCTGCTACAAAAGCTTTAGAACGTTGTAACATGAAACTTAGCTATGAACTTCAAAAAGTAGACGTATTTTTAAGGAGGTCCGCCGTCGACAAGGATGTTTTTGACGCCGGCATTCATGAAAAATCTATAACTGATCGTAATGAGCTAATGCAAGCAGCTAGATGTACGGATATGCCTACGATTAAAAATTCTTCCTCCGTCGTCAGATTAACATTAGGAGATCTGACGTTTCTCACTCCGTTGCAAGCGTTTAAAATAAAAGAAAATGTAATCTATCATTTGTTCAGATACCTTCAACATGGCGGTACTAGCAGTACCGATTTCCTGAAATACGGTTTTATATCGCCGAATTTCATTGGTATCCTACCTGAAAACGAAGAATCCAAACGATGGCTACTTGACCATCGCTTTGGCCAGTTTCATACGTCCAAGATTATTGTCTTGGGCGGAGGGTCGCGTAAAAACGTAAAATACATCACAATGTACATCAAAGTGAACACTGCTAGACCAAAAACTGATCGTAGGTCTATCCTTGACACTATCAAAAAAAGTAATACTGGTGTCGAAGGTTTAAATTTCAACCTTTGGGAACCGAAGGAAATTATATATTCTGACGACAAAAAGAACGTTAAATTATTTATAGATATCGATGTTAAGTCTATCGAAACTTTAATGGGTATGGATTATCGCCTAGTGTACACAGAACATAGAGAAAAACAGACGATTTACGTGAAGTACGAATATTCTGAATCGACATTTTTGGAAATGTTGAATAAGAAGAAATCTGAGATCGATGACAGTTCTATAGTCGATATGGAGTTCAGTTCTGACGAAGAAGAGGCTAACCAAGATTAGAATGTTGTTAATATTTGTATATTGTACTGTAAAAGTGAATTGTAATAATGATAATTTATTTAGTTTAGTCTCAGCTTTGAATATGGTGGTCTCAATAAATATATTTTTAACCAAATAAATATGGCTTCTTTCATGGGCTGTGCACTATAACTTTATTTTTATTAAAATATTTGTGTATTTACTATAAACAATATAAATTATTCATTTAAAACTTACTATGTAAGCTATTATAGGAATATTTCAGATTACAACTACAAATTTTGCTGTTTCAAGGGGTTTTTTGGTTCGTTTTTCTACAGATTTACTTGGGTACCAAAACTAACATTGATTCTTACAGCTCTCAAAAGTACGCAGCTAACAGCAGAAAATGACATTGCGGTAAGTTTTCATTACATTAAAAGTTTAGTGATTAAAAAATGGTACTTAGAATCTCTTGTCGCATACTCAATGATACATCATTCAATAGGAAAACTGATGAAAGTTAAAAGCATGCTAAAAGTACGATGAATCCTCGTGCATCTTAAAAAGGACTTTTATAAAGCTTTTTGCACTGTCATTTTCTAGGATAATTTATCAATAATTCAGGTGTCGTCAACTCTCTTAAGCTTATTTCTCATTATCATCTGTACCTATTCTATATCATATTCCTCGCATAGGATACCAATCATGATTCTAGTTTCAGATATTTGTAAAATATTGAGCTGATGCTGCGATCCCATACCGTTCTCGGTAAAGAGGCATTTGAAGATATGCAGCCACAATAACAGGTACGTTGCCAAAACAATAGTTTTCTTTCAGTTTGGATTTTGCTGCACTCGACATTAGCCGGTTTCCTAGCTGTCTTGGTGAATACAACAGTAAGTCTTATTTTATAGGTCATACCTACTTCTTGTTTTACATTGTATTTCTACTAGTATCGGATGGTGATGAGCAGCTGTCGTTTCTTATTCAAGGTAAGTCGCCAGTTTTGAAAATTTTGCAGCATTTGTCCCATGCAGCAATTTTATTGCATCTTTAAACCTTGTATTATTCCAATGAAGTCTGACAGTTAAGTGTGAATAATATTAGAACTTTAGTATAAGATTTTATATATTAAGTGCCTGAATTGCTGATTCAGGTGTTTTTTGTATGTATTAAAAGTATTTATCTAAGCTTTCTTTGAATTCAATGGGTGATCAAGAATCTGCAGAAATTGTTACAAATTGTCGTTATTTTGATTGAGGTTTCGATAACTTTCGAAATCACATACTTCATCAAGTCATATCGATATGATTCTATCTCTATTTTACACTTTCAGTATGTGTCTAACCAACTACTGGAGTCTAATAATTCTTTAGAGTATAAGATAGAGCATTATAAGTGGGTCCTAAAGATAATGCCACTTTATGAAATGTGCATTTAAATAACAGACAGCTAGCATTTGAATTACCAAAACATTACTTATATTTTATTGTACTGTATCAACTCTATTTCTTTCTGACTCATAAATACCAATGCTGTGTTCTCAGTAGAGGGATCAGGCATTAGGTACACTATGCTCACATATAGGTTAGGGACTACACGTACCTTCGAAGCAATCGTGCAACATCCAACAAAATTTCCTCATACGATACAATTTTTGACAGACACCGTTCATAGTGTGTGACAAACAGTTCTGGAACTATGTGAATCTAGTGTAACCATACAAAGAATAGAATATAATGTTTATTTCGATGTAATGACTTCAATCTGAGCAGATTTACTGCAGGCATAATAATCTCACAAGAAACGAAATAAAGATTATCCACTACGTCAAAAAATATCCTAAAAGTTTCTCCAATAACTCAAAATCTTAAAACAATTTCCTTGCAGATCGCAAACGATATTTACCTTCGTTAGACAGAGGCAAGCCCATGTTTTCAAAAAGATACAATTATCATAACGAAGAGATCAAACCAAAATACAAAGAGGTCGAGAAAAGAGCAATTGTTGACAGGAACTTTGTAAAGCAGAAAGAAGAACGAGTGTATCATAGGAACCTTCAGAGTCATAAGAGAGAATCTGATGGCAGTGATAGAAATGAAACTGTTGCGAAAAAAGGTAAGAAAGTTGTACAGGAATAGTGCACATTGAAACTTCATCGAAAGTAATAAACAAATTGGGTTTATTACAATAATAATATTAAAACATAAAGATCGAAAAACATTATATTGAATGTGTTCGATTATTGAAAATTCAAAAAATGGCGCGCTGATTCTCTATGCGTGGAGCGGGGTGACCCCCTCCCGCGCGCCGCGTCCCTGTTTTGCCGGTCGCTGTCAGTGGTGAACAAAGTTTTTTAAATAGTACGAGAGCTGACGACCAAAATTTTTGTCTCATAGCAATACGACCAAAACCGCATCAAATCGATAGATACGATTATCTTGAACTCGAAAATACCAATATCAGACATTTTCCGCGTAGCGTTTGATCTGACCGAATTTTCAAAATTGTCAAAGAATTTTACCGAACTGCATCATAGGAATATGTCTGATTTGCAGACTGTAGTTGAATGATAGTTCTGAGATACCAGAAACATATTTTTCAGACGTTAGTGGTGTAGCGCAAACCCGTAAAATCACTTACAAAAATAAAAAATGAGACAAAAAAAATGTCTCATAGCAATACGTCTGAAAATCTGTTTTATTAGTAAATTTTGGTTATTTGATGCGAACAAAACAATTTTCAGACGGAAATGTGAACGCATTAAATTTTGAGACCGTTTTGAAGATGTTAACAAATTTTACCGATCGGTATCATAGCAATATGTTTGAAAATTGTTGGACATGATAAAATAAGTTGTCCACATGTGCAAAAAATTTATATCAGACAAATTAAGTGAAGCACCTTCTCTATCAGACAACTTTTCGATACCATTTAAAAATCGTATTGAAGCATCTTGAATTTTCTGTTACAAATCAATGAATACGTTGCGTCCCTAAATTTATTAGATGATAATTAACAAAGAATTTACCCGAAACCGTAATATTGAAGTTGAAGGACTGAAATAAATCGCACAAAAAGAAACTAGGATGAAGTTGAAAAACAACAGTTGCTACACTTAAAGTGTCTGAAAACAGGTTTTTGGTAATCATGGCAGCAATACGAAAAGTTGAAAAAAATAATTATCCATATTGCTATGATACAGGTCGGCTAAATTTGTTGACATTTTCAAAAATGCGCTCAGGCTATATGCTACGCGCAAAATGTCTGAAAACAAACTTTTTCGTAATACAATTATAAAATCTATGTACATTTTCACTATCAGACGTATTGCTATAATACCGACTGTCTTTTTTTATTGACACAGCAGAAATGGCCTCCCACGCAGTTGCTACACTTTCGACCGTTACTACACGCGTAGTCGGGTTCAGAATCATACAATCTAACGATTTTATAGGGTTTTTGCCGTATTGCTATGAGACATGGTTTTGGTCGTCAGCTCTCGTAATAAAAGGAAGTTTTTGTACGGTAGTATGAGGTAATGTGATGATTTGTAGAAATCTTTGGATCGATTACGATAATTATTTTACTAATATTTACTCCGTAATTTGCGAGTGTCATAGATGAAAAATCTTCCATTTATGGCGCGCTGGCAAAGTTTACTATACGAAAAGGGTGCTTCATTTCAGAAGTCGTTTTTAGTTTTTTTCTTTGTTAGTATATCTTGAAGTTGAATTTCTGTTATTCTGTAACATTAGTTGAATATTCTTCTATTCTTATATTAATTACAGCAAAAACAAATGAAGATACAATCCCAAGTAATACAAGTAATACAACACCGAGAGGTACCATGGAAATTACTCCAGCCGTCTTGAAAGTCATCGACGAAGAATTAAACGATGTTATGAATAGTGTAAGTACGGTATTGTCACTTAGGGAATAAAAAAAAATCGCGGTGGAGTAGTGGTTGAAGCGCTTGCCTTCTGTATGGGAGGTCGCGAGTTCACATCGGCTTATACCTCTAAATCTTACTGTGAAAAAGATTTTTGTGCAATTTATCATAATATCGATGGCTTCCAATATGTAAATGGTTTGTCTAAAAATCAAACTAACAAAATCGGTAAAAATCAACACCCTGTATTTTATGATGCCAATAATCTTTGAGACAAACTAAACAATGTATTAGAATAAAATAATGTTTCGTTTCAGCAAAACATTCTATCTCTAGTACTATAGTTTTGGGACACCCTGTATGTTTAGTCCAGGCAGACCTCAGTTTTTTCGTCACAAGCCGGTCTGTTTTGAACCTCCCGTATGGAAGCGCTTCAATCACTACCCCACCACGACATCACAGGTTTAAAATTAATAATTATTTACAGGTAAAAGAAATTACGGAGAAACCAGATAATGATCTCGAGTGCGAAATGTTGGAAACACTACAGGGCGGAATTAAACTGAGACAAGTAAGTTATTTAGAATAATTACAACTAGTTTCGATATATAGGGTGGTCGTATATAAGGGGTGGGCCATATAAAGTTTGCATTTTTTCATTTTTCGACTGTCATGTTGGCTGTGTGGCATGTTGCGCCATTCTGTTGAAACCAAATGTCGTCCATGTCATACTCTTCAACTTTTGGAAACAAAAATTCGTGTTCGCATGGTACGGTAACGCTCGCCATTGACCGTAACGGCGGCTGGCCCAATGATGCCGCCGGACCACAACCCACACCAAACCGTAACTCTTTGTGGGTGCATTGGCTTCTCAATGGTGACGTGTGGATTTTCCGACCCCCAGATGCGACAATTTTGCTTATTGACATAGGCCAATCATTTTTATGGATTTTTTTTTTTTCACATTTCTTACAGTTTGGAAGTAACTTTTTAATATTTCCCAATTTTGTTCAAGCGTCCCATTTTGTAAATGTCAAACCTTTAACTAAATTATGAACATGAAAATTGAATGACATTTGAGCTGTCATTCTCTAAATAAACAGTAGTTCAAAATGCAAACGTTAGATCGCCCACCCTATATATTATTATGGTGCTTGTCGCAAAATATGCGGAAAAGAAACATATCAAAAGAACAAAAAAAATAACACCCTGGTTTTTATAGTATCTATAGATAAAGTGATTTATTTGGATCAAATTTCTCAATTTATCATTTAACTACTTTACTCGCGCAACTTCGTCTGCGTCACAGAGGGATATATTTTTTAGCTTATAGCTTTATACGATAGGGGGACTATCCAACACTGAAATATTTTTTCAAATCCGACCGGTGGTTCCTGAGATTAACGCGTATAAACAAACAAACATACTCTGTACTGTACTGTACCAACCCATTACTGCCCACTGTTGGGCTCAGGTCTCCTCAGAAGAGGGATTAGGCATAGTCCACCACGCTTGCCCAGTGCGGATTGGGGACTTCACATATCTTCAAAGGATTTTTTAGAACCCTTTTTCCGACATGCAGGTTTCCTCACGATGTTTTCCTTCGCCGTTTTTAGCCAGTGGTGTTGTAAAAATTGCACATAAATCTTTTTCACATTTAGATTTAGAGGTACAGACATACATACAAAATACTCTAGCTTTATAATATTCCTGGAAGGCGATGCTCGACTTCTGCGAGTCCACCATCTCGCAGAAGCAGGCGGCGGGGCGTGTGAGAGAAAGCTCTTCTCTCTACGCAGAAACCCGCCGCCGTCGAGCAGGGGGTCGGGACCGGGGTCTGGCCCGGATTCTGGCCCCCTAAGAGTTTCGGGTCCCCAACGCATGCGAGTGCGAGCGGGGACCCAAGAAGGTGCCGTGTCTCGCTCAACACGCCCTTACGTCAGAGCAACCGGGGGATGGTAGACCGCGTACTCCCCGACCCACGCTGGTCCTGACCCAGCGGGGTATTCCGTGGGAGGGTGACACGCGGTCCCATCTTGGCGGGCTTCGGAAAGCCCGCCGACCGAGAGAGCCGGTGGCCGTATTCGCCGGCGGCTACCGGTTCGGCGTCCGGGGACGGAGTGACGGGAAAGAATGCCGATGGCGTAACGCGTCGCCCTGTCCCTCATAACCCCGTGCTGGGTTCTGGCCTCAGCCGGGGTTCGGACGCTGAGTGTGAGCGGTTGGAGGTTTTAGTGAGGTTCAACTCCCACATACCCCGGGGATCCGGTGATTTCCTCCAACTAAAAAAAAAAAAAAAAAAAAAAAAAAAGCTTTATAATATTAGTATAGAAAAAGCCACGAAATTAAATGTTTCATTCTGTTTCAGATTCTCAAACAAAATGTAGTAAAAAGATTAACGAGGATATTCAATCCTTTGTATGTGAAGGTAAATAAATTTAATATTATTTTTGTTTATTTTCTATAAAATAAACAAAAAATTCACTGGAAAAAATGTTAATAGTGTGTAATATCACCTTCAGGGACTTTAGTAGTAATATCGAATTATCCTCAAAAGCCCTTCAATGCCTTGACGTTGCAAAAGTTAAACGGTGACGGTAACCGCTTACCATCACGTGGGCCGTAAGCCAGTGTCATGCATTTATAAAATGTAATGGAAAATGCTGTTGATTTCATCTCAATGAGAGAAGCTAGGGTACGCAATGCATATTAGCTTGTACAGATGCACGCCACTGCCGTAAGCTCGTTTGTCTATCTTGCAATAAACAAAAGGAAACACCCTGTATAATATTTATTTTACTCAATAGATGTATATCGCGTGACAATGCAATAATATGACAAAATGGTGCTGATCTGATGATGGATTCGGAAGGTCATAGGAACTCTTTTACTAAACAAGATAGACCCGTCGTGTTTGGGCTCGTTTTACTTGTATTAGCTAGCACTCTACTGCCACATGATATCCAGGATCATAAAAGCTTGTGTATAATGTTTTTGTGGCGACCAATAATAGCGCGCGAGATCCTGACCCGCGGTTACGATATTTGCAAGAATCTTCGCATATATACGACATCTGAAATCTACTACAGTGGGCTTCGGTCTGACCACCATACACTACCTCGCCCGCAAGGAGATCTCCCTTTGGTCAAAAGCCCACTGTACCCACATTTTCTTTATTTTTTTTTCTAGCTACAATTCACCGCACCACTACCGCCTAAACCAATGATCGTGTGGTTTTTAAAAGCGAACAACTGCGTCGGTTTCAAGAAAATCAATGAGAAACATAGTTACACGAGCAAAGTTCGCACTATCGAAGATTTTAATAGGCTGTGCTCCGTCAAAAACTTTAATATTGGTATGTATTGAAGATTAAAAAGAAATTAAATAGTTTATTTTCATCATAGATTGGTTGTTGATGTTCTACAGCTAAAATAAAAAAAATCTCATCCTCTTGAGAAGAACTGGTGAAAGAAACTCAACGGGCATGTCTTTTGATTAATGTTTTTGTCATTAATGTTTATGTTCTGCGACTTTAGGCAGTATTTTTTTAAATATCGATATATAAAATATAGTATAACTTTAAGTATTTGCTCAATTTCAGGCAAATCATGTATGCAGGTGTCATCAATGCATAACTTTGTAAAATGTACTCCAAAAATAAACGAAATATTAAAAAGTGTACATAAGAAAATGTACGAAACGTCAAAAGAAAAAGTATCCAAGGATAATAACAAAAATCAGTCAGAAATAAATATGAATACTAAAACAGAATTAACATCCAAAGTCAAAACACAATCTGTGTCAAATGAAAATACACAGGAGTTAAGATCACACGATATTAAACTTAAACCAGTCGATTCTAAACCCTTCGATTCCTATAACAAATCTGGAGAGACTACAGTAGGTAACAGAACTGTGAGATTTAACGAAACTCCTTTAAATAGTGGAAAATCTGTAAATAAATATACTAAAGCTGACAATGATTCACTGAAAGCCAAAGAAATTTGCGTAGCACCTAATACTAAGAAAAGTGAAGAGAAAAATGTTAAACCTAAAGATTCTACCCACGATACTAAACTTATAAATTCTAAATCAACAGACTATCAGGATAGGAAAACAGTACATTCCGAAATAAGAAACAAAACGCCAATAAAACTTGAAAGTCCTAAACAAAAAGATATTCCGGTTAAATCTCAACAAACTGTAATTAAAGTTGGAAATAAAGTCATAAAAATAAATGAACCTTGTAATAAAAATGCAGTGCAGAGTACTATATCTAACAATGCTAAGTCCTCATCTACATCACATCTTACTAAGCCAAAAGAATTACAAAGGTCTCAAATATCCGAACACAAAACCACAAAATCTGTTGATACTAAACTGAAAAATGACGAATCAAGTCCAATGGTAATAAAAGTAGGAAACAAAGTTATTAAGATAACTGAACCGTCCACAAGCAAATCTGTAAAGGTTGCTGGTGAAATGAAAAAATCCTATTCAGAAAGAAAAAGTCTGAAAACCGGCAACGACTACGATGAATTGGATGATACTGAGATTGAAGCTGTATTGTCCGGAAATATAGTTTTAGAAGAATGTGAGGATTTCGACAATAAAGTACTTAAAGTGAAAATAAATGATAAACAAAACGAAAGTCCCGATGAAGAGTTGAGTGACAGCGAGATCCAAGCGTTATTATCCAAGAAAATTGTTTTTGATAATAAAAACAGCAAAGAAAAGCGTACAAATGTTTTAAAAACACCAAAATTAGCTGGAAAATATCTTCAAGGTGGCGACAACGATGAACTAAATGACAAAGAGATACAAGCTCTATTAAATGAAAGTATCGTCTTAGATGAATGTAGCGATGGAGATATAGATTTGACAGAAATTTCTACAAAAACAAAAGTCAAAATCGAATCGGAGACCAAGAAAGATATAAAGAAAACAATTTCGAAAAAGTCTGAAGTCAAATTGCCACAAACTATTAAAAAAGAAATAAAAGGCAATGATGATGACGAGCTAAATGACGATGAAATTCAAGAATTGTTATCTCAAAGCATTGTTTTAGATGAGTGTAGTGACTTTGATAATACTTCAACTAAAGCCCCTACGAAAAGAAAAGCTGTAATTGAAACCGAACAGTGTATTAAAAAGACAAAAGTTGTGACAAAGACTTTTACTGATAATTCAAAACGAGTTGAGAAAAAACCTAGTCCTACTGATGAGTTAAATGATGATGAGATTCAAGCATTATTATCTAAAGGTATTGTATTAGATCAATGTGGAGAAACTGACATAACAGATTCTAAAATGACTGACATCAAATTCGAAGCCAAAATACCTAGCACTCCAATAAAAACTGAAGCTAATAAATCTCCCAAACCAGAAAGAAGAAGCAGTGATTATAATGAACTTAAAGATAATGAGATTCAAGCGCTACTATCTAAGGGAATCGTTCTAGATGACGATACAAATAATGATAATTCTACAAAAACTACTAACAGAATTAAAGCGAAAAAAGTCAATATTTCAAAAACTGAAATTAGTAATAAAGGAAAAAGAAAAGGCAGTGATTATGATGAGCTTGACGATAGAGAGATTCAAGAATTATTATCTAAGGGAATCGTTTTGGATCAGTGTAGTGATATCGATAATGCTCATTCTAAGACTACTAATAAAAGTGAAGCAAAAAATGCTAACATTCCAAAAATCACTAGTAAATCACCTAAAGTAAAAAGAAAAACCAGTGATCATGATGAACTCAAAGATAGTGAAATTCAAGCGCTACTGTCTAAGGGTATCGTTTTAGATCAATGCGATGATTCTGACATAAAGGATACTATTTCTATAAAAACTTCCAAAAAAATCGAAATAAAAGAGCCTAATATTCCAAAAACGAATACTAGAAAATCAGTTAAAGTAAACAGAAAAAATAGTGATTACGATGAACTTAATGACAGTGAAATTCAAGCTTTACTATCTAAGAGCACATTATTAGATCAATGCGGTAATAGTAAGGCTAAAGAAACAAATACAGCGAAAACTAATGACAGAACTGAAGCAAAAAGACCTACTGAAATTTATACTAATAAATCACCCAAAGTGAAAAGGAGAAGCAGTGAATATGATGAACTCAATGATAATGAAATCCAAGAACTACTATCACAAAGCATAGTTTTAGACGAATGTGGCGATACTGATACAAAAATAACGAAACCAAATACGAAAATGATTAAAAAGGAAATCCAAAATAAACAAAATAATAAGAAAAGTGAAAAAACTACAAATATTCAAAATCCTACTGGAAAGAATGATAATGATGAGTTAGATGACAGCGAAATCCAAGCCATACTATCTAAAAGCATAATCATAGATGAATGTGGCGATTTCAATAGAAAATCAACAAAAGTAACTAAAACGCAAAAATCACTCGAGAAACATGATAATAAAAAGACAAATATCAAAAATATTGATTCTGCAAATCGAATTTTAGAGGAAGGAAACTCGGATGATGAATTGGATGATAATGAAATTCAAGCATTACTGTCTGGAGCAGTTATTGTTGATGAATGTAGTGATTCCGACAATTAAAGCAGATAAATGAAAAAAAACGTAATTAAGATTTTACTATAAGACTAGTCACAGAAAACCGTCATCAGAAATTGAATATAATTTATTATTTCATTATCACAAATTGGTAGTAGTATAATTATTTGTTCAATAATATAATACTCATCGTCAATAGACATTTGTACTAAAATAGGATTACTGATTTGATACTTACATGTACCTAATCTACAATTTAATATGTAATAATGCGGGTAGGTAATAAAAAATGTGCAACAAAACGTTTTTTTTTTTTTGTACCTGCTTAGTTTAAAACATTGTAAATTATATAAATAAAACCATTTAACTAGTTTTAAATTTATTTATTCTTCACTTTTGAGATTTCTCTTGAGTATTACTTTTTCCTAAAAACTAAAAAAGCTTAGTTTGTCTTGAACCGGATAAAATGTTGCTTGAGTATTGCGCAAGTCTTATTTGGGTGGCTCTGTCGTCTCAATTACTTCTTCCTCTACCTATAAAAGAAAAAGATAACATTATTATTAAAAATTTCATAGAATACATTTAAATAAAAAATAGTAGTATACACAGATATCAAGACAGTTGCTTGTTGCAGAAGAGATTTTTGTTTCGTTGTCCACGGAGATCTTCTAAATGTTAAAAAGAACTTTTATCGAGTGAGTTTAGTTATACGAACATTGAAAGGAATTTAATTTCCAGCGGCTCTTAAAAGAGATGAAGCTCGTCTCTTCTTTGGAGCTGCGGCTTCGCGTCTTTTTCTCTCAGCTTCTACAGCATCAGCTATGTTGTAGACTTCTTTTGGAGCTACCTGATATTTTTTGGGAAATATTTGTATCATAATATTTAAGTACATTAGAAACAAAGCAATTCCGAGTTATTATTCCATTTATTTTACCATCTGTGATTACTGTCTGTATGTCGCTTTATATCTTTACCTATTTTCATTCAATGACATCTGACAAATTGTATTGTCAAGTGTCAAACGACTTGATTTGTAGTGATGTGTCTATGCTATCGTAAATCGATTTGGAGAACTCGAACGATTGATTTTCATTTCGACATCAAAGTGCCAAAAATGATTTGAATGAATGAAGATTTACATTTAGACTAAAATATATCAACACAAAATATATAGTTATAGTTACCACAAAAAGAAATCGTTAGTTAAAAATACAAAAAAATATGATGATACATTACTTTCAAAAAAGAGCGTTTTTGAGATAGAAAAGAATTTTCAATTTTGTTGTAAATTTAATATTTAAATGTTCGTTAAAGTCATTTTACAATTTAATTCTCTAGCATTGTAAAAATATAAAATCAACATGACAAAAAAAATCTGTGATAGTATTTTGCTTTGCCAATTGCCATTTCTGAGGTTTCTGAGAATTTCGAATAGCAAGTAATAATTTTTTGGCTCTGTGGTCAACACTAGTGTGAATATCAGGTGTTTGTCATCGCGGGTCTTAGAATCGTCTTTTTGCACACTATTTGTAAATATTTTGTTATTTGTGAGTGTTTATTATAATTGTAGATAGTTTAATTTTATGTTTTGGTGTAGGTAAGTAGTTTTTAAGCCCTTTAATTATCATATTTTAAGTAATTAAAAGTAAGTTTATTTTTATAATCTACCGTCATTAATAGAATGTAATATGAATTCCGATAAAAATAAACCTCCCGATCCGGGGATACCAGATAATGACTCTGATTCCCGAGACAGTGAATCCTTGGGTTCCCCAAGTTTTTCTACATTAACGGCGACTTCCATCCGGTCAAGCATATCTTCACCTATTCCCGAGGCTGAAGAATTACCAACCGAAAATTCTCTTTTGGTCTCGAGGAAAAGAGGCCCAACTATAGATGAGCAACATACAAGTAACAAAATTACAAGAACGGAACCATCGGCTAGAACCTCGAAAGAGGATCAATCATCACGAACATCGTATACCCGTAAATACTTACCATCGGACTTAGGACCCTTTGCAGTCCATGTTGCCAAAATTGAAAATGACCCTTTATCAGGAATATCCATCCACCCCGTAAAGTTTGGACAATTTATATTTAAAAACAAGGTACCACATATTACTAAAGATGGTATAAAAAAATTAGGTCGCAATAGAATTGTTGTTGAATTTATGAATGCATCTGCTGCAAACGACTTTCTCGAAAATCCCCTCTTAGCAGATAAAGGTTAAAAGGCATTTATCCCATCCTACCAAGTGACCCGTATGGGAATAGCTCGAGGTATTCCCACAGATTTCTCTAACGAGGAAATACCAAGCTACATCGATGTTCCAGCAGGATGCGGTAACGTGGTTAAGGCTAGGAGACTTAATTACAAAGTTAGAAGTGAGACATCCTTTGAATGGCGTCCTAGTGAAACAGTCGTTCTGACCTTTGACGGACAGCGACTACCTCGCTACATATACTGTTTCCACAATTCAATTGATATCGAACCTTACAAATTCCCGGTAATACAGTGTTTTAACTGTTGCCGGTACGGTCACGTAAAGGAAGTGTGTAGATCCAAGCCCCGTTGCCATAAATGCGGAGGACCACATTCTAGCAACGGCTGTAATAATAATGAAGACAACTTGTCCTGCCTGTTTTGTTCAGGTGCACACTCCGCCTTAGATAAAAAATGCCCAGAGCAGCTACGTCAACGCGAAATAAAAACTCGTATGTCAGAAGAAGGCATTTCTTTCCAAGAGGCTGCAAAAGGCATTGCCGCCTCTTCTCGCCCATATTCAGAAGTTCTTAAACAAGCCCCCGCTCTAAGAACGGTTACTGAAAACCCAGCTAACCGTGTCGGAACTACATCCTACCGAAAAACTGTCTTCCTACGACCCAAACCTAGAGCTCCTTTACAAAAAGGATACGACAAACAAGCTCATGCTGATATACTTAGACAATACAATATACCTACTCCTGAAAACGGCTGTGCTATACAAAACCGACAAACGACCTTCTATATACCACAGTACATCTGCCTAAGGCACGACCGCCCCGATGGATGGGATGGCGTGGCTTTATTAATCAGTAACTCCACAAAGTACTCCCAAATTCCATTACCAACAGTAGATAATGTCTATATGCTCGCTGCCTCCATCTATTTTAAATCTAAATCATTCACTTTGTTTTCCGCCTATATACCGCACCCTACTTCTTCGATTATAAATGAACTCAGAGGAATAATTGATTCACTTCCTTCTCCAATTATTATAGTTGGGGATTTTAACTGCCACAACACACTGTGGGGTTCGTACCGCAATGATGGACCAGGAGAAAAACTCTGCGAGATACTCGATCATTGTGATCTTGTCATCTTAAACGATGGCCGTCCTACTCGCAAAACTTCTCCTCTCCAAAACCCATCAGCTGTCGATCTATCTATCTGCTCTCCTTCTCTTGCTCCCCTTATTACATGGGACATAGATCGGTACACCTATTCTAGTGATCATGCCCCAATTAAAATATCATTTCCCTCTTCTCAAAAAACTCAGAACCCTCCTTCTCTGCTAAAATATCGGTTAAATGCTGCTGATTGGAATGGCTTCCGAAACAACGTAGAAAATGAAATTCCTTCTGTAGAAAGAGTCACCAACTATAATGCCCTCGAATCCTATCAAAGATTCATTGATATCTTGAATTCCGCTAGCTCAACCCACATCCCTCTGAAAAAACCATCACCTGGAAAAATCCCTTCCCCTCCTTGGTGGGACCAGGAATGTACAGAGGCTACCGACGCAAGAAAATCTGCTGAGCGCACCTATAACAATAATATGACTTTAGAACATTTTATATCAGCCCGAAAAATGGAAGCCAAATGCAAAAGACTGCTCAGTAAGAAAAAGCGCACTGGATGGCAATCTTTTTGCCAAAATATTTCTCCCACCACGCATCCCACCGTAATGTGGAACATGATCAAACGATATAAATCTAGCAAATTTATCCCTCCCCCACCTCAAACAAACTTGAATATCTGGAGTGAAGAGTTTTGCGACAAGATAGCTCCAGCATATGCCCCGTTATACTCAGAACTCCCCATGACTTATAGCTTTAGTGATTCGAATGATCTAGCCGCACCATTTTCAATGCCAGAACTTAAATTAGTTTTAAGCCATTTAAAGGATTCCACCCCGGGATTAGACGGGGTTCCGTATTCGTTTATAAAAGAATGCCCAGACAACGCTCTCTTTTACCTTTTGTCTATCATAAACTCGCTTTTTGATACAGGACACATCCCGCCATCCTGGAAACACCAAATCGTACTACCAATTCTAAAACCTGCTAAAGACCCATTGTTGGCGTCATCCTATAGACCTATAGCATTGTCGTCAACAATTTGTAAAATCACGGAACATCTCCTTAAAAATAGGTTAGAATGGTTTGTAGAGAGCAAAAGCATTCTCTCGCCTTGCCAATTCGGGTTCAGGAAGGGTAAAAGCATAACTGACTGCCAAGCGTTTTTAATATCTGATATTCAAATTGCTTTCTCTAACAAAACATCTGTTATAGCTGCCTTTCTCGATATAGCCTCTGCCTATGATAATGTACTAATTTCGGTGCTCAGGAGCAAATTGCTCAAGCTGAGTATTCCCTTCAAACTAGTGCAATTTATTTGTAATTTGTTGGCAGGACGTAAAATAAGTCTTCGCATAGATGGTCATCTATGCTCAGAGAGAATAGTGTGGAAGGGACTCCCTCAGGGATCAGTTATAAGCCCATTATTATTTAATATTTATACTTCTGACATGACCTCATCCCTTACAAACCATTGTCACTTGATTCAATACGCAGATGATATCTGCATATACCGCGTGCAGAAAGACATCAATGAAGGTTCTTTTGATATGAACGGTTGCCTTGATTCAGTTGGAAAGTGGCTGCTGGAGCATGGTTTTGAAATTACACCATCAAAAAGTCACGTAGTTCTATTCACAAGGAAACGATGCCCCCCTCCCATAAGAATTGTTTACCTAGGAGATGATATACCCCAAGCTGTAGAAGTAAAATTTTTGGGTTTGTCATTAGACCCGAAGCTTACAGGATCGGCACACGTGGACAATACCGTTAGAAAGTGTGAAAAAAATATCAATATACTACGCGCACTATCCGGTACGTGGTGGGGTGCCCATCCTTATAGTCAAAAACTACTCTACAATGCCCTGGTACGCAGTATCATAGATTTTGGCTCAATATTCTTGCAATCCACAACCAAAGGTATCCTATCCCGCCTCGACGCAGTACAGTCAAAGGCATTAATAAATGAATATATTATATATGAATAGTATATTATATATGAATAGTGTTAGGTGCTATGAAATCCTCCCCAACTCGTGCCCTTCAAGTTGAAAGTGCAGATCCTCCCCTAAGTCTTAGACGACAATATCTCTCCGACCGGTATATCCTTCGCCTAGCCCAAACAAACCCCAATCCCATAATTTCTAAACTATCTGAACTCCAGACATGTATGTCCTCAACCTTTTGGAGAAGTAGGGAACGTCCCTGCCTTGTTAAAAGCTTTGATTATATTAATAGTTTTCAATCACCTTTACTTCAATCTGACATCCTTCCACTATTTAAAATAACATTTAATGCCATCTACTATTCCCCTACAGTTCACCTTGACATAGGTTTAGGAAAAAAAACAAAAAACGCTAATTTAAAATTTTCAAACATTGTTAAAAAAAACTGGGATTCCTGGAATTTGCTTTTTACTGATGCCTCTAAATTTAGTATTAATGGTCACACTGGTGCCGCATTCTTCCATACAAATGCGAACTATAGTAAATTACACCAACTACCCCCCGAAACCTCTGTTTTTACGGGTGAATGTATCGCGATAATAAGTTGCATAAAATTCATAATACAACACTCTATTAACTATTCCACCATATTCAGTGATTCCTCCAGTGTTATAAAAGCTATCTCTAAGAACCCGGTCAAAAACTGTTTAGAAAATCCACTAATATGTGTGGTTAAGGAGTTGCTGTACACATGCAAGATAAGTGACATCATTATCGAAATAGCATGGATTCCTTCCCATACAGGAATTTTTGGAAATGAACTCGTGGATCGATTAGCTAAAGAAGCTACGGATAAGGGTGATAACGAATATTACGCAAACATAAGTCTCGATCTCATACATACCGCTAAAGTGAATCTTAATTTAGACTGGCAGAAGCAAAGGAGACCTACAAATACCACTACTCTAAAATTAATCCAACCATTCTAACTAAACCTTGGTTCTATAAATTCAAAAAATTAAATAAAAAAACAACTAGTGTACTTATTAGACTCAGGTTGGGTCACTTTTGCTCTCCGCAATTTTTATTTAAATTAAAAATTAAGCCATCCCCTATGTGTAGCTGTGGAAAATCCATAGGTACACTTGACCATATATTTTTGGAATGCGCTCTTAATGATAAATGTCCGCCACTTTACTCTCTTCTTACTAATACTAACACCCCTTTCCCAATCAATATGAATTTTCTCCTAACATTTCCTAACCATAAAATAGTGTATGCCTTGAATGATTTTATTTCTCATAACAATATCAAACTCTAATAGAAATATTTACAAATCACTTCTCTGTTCTCACAAACCTAGTCCACTATCACTGATATTCTATCTACTTGACATTGGCAGAGTCATTCAGTCAAGAAGAGACTCAAGCCACAAAGAGAATAAAAAAAAAAAAAAACATGACAAATAGTATTTTTCTTATAGATTTCGATACAATTATACCGTATACAAAATGTACCTATGTTTCAGCAACTTAGTACAAAATCGATTCCCAAAAAAATATTGTTTCCCATCCCCACTATAACCTAGCGATTCTTTCTAATCTGTGCTAGCGATTCGACAGATATTCGTCTTCCGCGGCGGCCATATTGATTATTGGGAATTTTGCAAGTCTGCCGTAGTTTTGTATTTTTGTAGGTTTTAATTTGTTAAAATAAACAAAAATGAAGAACGCTAGAGGTCGAGGACGCGGCGGTTTTGGATTTAACAACAATACTCCTCGTCGGAATATCCAGCGTCCAGCCAACATGGGAATGAACAACGGCGGACCTTTGATGACCGAACATCTCCAGGTAAAATGCATACAATTTCAATAAAATACTGACAAATACACTGTTATTAGTTAAATAATTATATAGTCTATCTATAATACACAAACTAAGCACACTTTATCTATAATACACAAACTAAGCACACTTTTCTCTGAAATATCAATGAAAAATGCGAGAGGTTGGCACCGTCAAAAGTAGCACAATTTCTTATTCACTAATAAATATTTTTATTACAAAGATGAAAACGACAGACTTTCCATTTCTGAAGCATAACACAAAAAAACGACTTGTCAAATGATCTTTTTCAAATTTATATGAGATAATGTGTAGTGTCTGCTTCCTAACAAAAAAAGAATAATCAAAATCGGTTCATATAGAAAAAAAATATACGCAAAAATTGACAGCAAATCGTGACATTTTATTTCAGCACATAAATCTGGAGCTTGACCTTCTGAAACGCAAGCGCGAGATGATTGAGCAACAACAAGAACTCCTCGAAACACAGATGATGCACAGAGAGGTTTGTTACACAATAACAGATTTAGTTGAAGGTATTCTAAATTTTTTAAATTACAGGTTTCTGGTGACTGAAGAATTATATTTTGTTTATATTTTTATGCTATTAGTTATGCAAAAGAACAAGATAATGTAGCCTCATAGGTGGTTATTATAGCCCACGAACCTCTGCAACATGGAACTCCGGGACACTGCTCCAGTTTGTTCATCAGTAAAACAATTAAAAAAAAAAAGCTGTTCTTAAAAGTATCTTATACAAAATGACTGCAAATAACAAAGCAATTTATATTACGGCCCCTACTTATTTGTAATCATCATCATCAGTCTGTAGACGTCCACTGCTGGACATAGGTCTCTTCCAAACCTCACCACATTGATTGGTCCTGCGCTGTCCGCATCCAGTCACCTCCCGCGGTTCTGACCAGGTCATCGGTCCACCTTGTGGTCTGCCTACGCTGGGCCTACCAGTTTGTGGTCGCCACTCTAGAACTATTTTAGAACTTATATGTAATATAATATTATAAATTCTATTTCTTTATTTTATTCATATTATTATCTACATTTTACTTCATCTCTATTTTTATAATTTTTCATTGTTTATAATTACACCAATCTTGATCATCACCTTGTTGAAAATATGTTGATGTTTTGAGATTAACACAATGTTCTTTATATTTCTATTGTATATAATAGGAATTTCATTTAATATTACATGTATTTTCATTATTTTCAATTGAAATTTTGTTGAAAAAGCTAAAAGGTCTACACTGGGACTTCTGTGCATGTTAGTAAAGGTTTTACAAATCTTGCGACCATGTACAACTGTAGATTTGAAAGTTATCGACAAAGCTCTACCTGACTCATTCACATCCACTATCAAAGATCAGCTGAGTTTGTTAATAATGAAATATATTTCTTTCATTAACAACTCTCTGATGTGAAGCATGACAAGCACTACTTCTTAATTAAATATTTTATATTTCAGAAAACACTCCATTACGAGAGTCCCCGTTACTTTGAACGGCAGACGTTTCAAAGCACAAGCAACATGGACAATGACTACGTTCGTTATTACGACGAGCCGGTCGGCTCCGCGGATTTCGTACCTCTCAACTCGAGGAAACGCTCCTACCAACCGGAATGGGAAGTTAGCCCAGCTTCCAACAAACGCTTCTCGGGCCCCGTCAGAGGCAACGACAGGAAGTACGGTTCGCGGCCTAATCCCCAGCCCCCCGCCCAGCCGGGGCAGGGCTACAAGCGGCCGCCCAGGGAGGCCCGCCCCGCGCGGCCCCGGTACGACGACAGACCGCGCTCGGGCCGCGTGACCAAGCCCAAGCACGCCGCGCCCAACAAGTTCGGCAACAAGCCCGCCGAGCGCGCGTCGGCCCACAAGCCGAGTCCGTCCTCGTCCAAGTCCGAGGAGTCACTCACGTTGCGGCCCAACGTCCCGCTCTCGAACCAGCTCCTGGGCCGCCTGGAGCTGGTGATGGGCCACCTGCTCAAGGAGCTGCGGGCCAAGTTCGGCGACACGGACGCCTACCGCGACGTCCTGCAGACTCCTCTGATGCAGCGCACCGTTAAGCAAGTGTTGCGCGATCGCATCAAGGAGCTCATGATGAACAAGTATATAGGCGGCGTTGACTATGTCATGCCGTCCTACCGCGAACGGTACCCGCCATCCACCGACGAAGCTTTACTACAAGAAGTCAAGAAGGCTAAACTGTTCTTGCACAACAGTTCAGACACTAAATTAGTACATTCAGGTAGTTAAACACTTTCTCAAATTATAAAGCTTTCGCGCACAAAATCTGCGTGTTCCTTACTGTAGATGTTTGTGTGCGAAAATGTCGTTTTGTCACAGCCTATTTTTACCTATGCCTCTGTGAAAGAATTGGTAAAGTCAAAAATGGTTGTGTGACGATATATTTTCTTTGAAAATCAACCACGAGTTGGGCTTTTGGTTGTTATCCTACAGTTGTCCATAGCACATATTGCAATAGTTAGGCACACAATAGAGCAAGCTTTGCCACATTTTAGAGGAGTTACATTTCAACTCTGAATCTGTGACTAAGCAATGCTTCTTACATTGAAGATTGCATCAAAACTGATTGTGAAAATTAAACCTACTCTAAAATTGTTTGCAATTGATTCCTAATTTGAATTCCATTTTTTTAGGTTAAACTATATTATAAATTGGTATTCCATGTTTGTCTATAAATTGGTATTCCATGTTTTGTTCCATTATATTTCAGATGATCCTAAACAGTTTTTCAAAATCAACATGCAGAATTTGGTTCACACCAAGCTGACAGAGATGTTTAGAAAGGTAAATATTATGAAATAATTTTTAAAGATATCCATAATACATGGCAATAATATTTCAAATCAACTCATCTCAGTATTTGTAGTTCAAAGCTTAATCATGACATTGTTTAACTTAAATTTTTCACACTCCTTATGGGTCAAACTCTTTTTTCATTCATGTGAAAACTAAATCAAAATTTATTTTTTACCCAGCTTGAAGAAATTTACGGTAACAGAACACTACAAAAACATGAGGGTCATCAATCATCAGATGAAAAAAAGAATACTACTTCAGTAAATGAGAAAAAGGAAACAACTGAGAATGAGAAAATGGATGAAGTACAACCAGAACATGAACACAAGGAAGAAGAACATGTTGAGAATGAAAAAGTAGAAGATACAACTGCAGATGACACGACAGAAAATGCAGTCGCAAATGAAACAAAAGAAGAAGCAACTGATAATAACGCAGCAGAAGATTCTACTGCAAATGAGAAGAAAGATGATGATGAAATGGTATCAGTGAAAGATATTGAAGCGGTCCTACCGCGACTTCTGCAAAGATATGTCACAGTGAGTATTTACTTACTAATTGAGGAACTGCCTGTATAGTTACACAAAGTAGAAATTTACAACAGGACTGATTTATTTTGAGTGCAATGTTATATTACTGATATGAGAATTGTGCTCAGCAGGTATTAATTTGGTTGGAGAAGGGTTCAACCTTAAGTTCATTATGTCATTTTGTTCTTCACGTCATGAATTTACTGAAATTTACCATGTATTGGACAAAAACTGTCCATGCATTTTTTGCATTATTTTTCATTCATTCACATAAAAATAACTTTTTTAACATTCTGTTTTACAGAGAATTGTAAAACTACTCAATGTGAACACCGCCTTTGAAGCATCGAGATCGTTCATCTTGCAATATTCATATCAAAAACTGGGAGCTTTGTCTCATACTTCAAAGCAAAAAGTGGACAAACCATCGCGTCCAGAAACCAACTCTAAACCAGTGCAGGCAAAGACTAGTCCTGCCAAAACTACAACAACAGCTGTTGACACTAAAACTAGTGACGAAACACAGGCCCAATATGTTGTTAAGGTAATTTTTTCTATGCTAAAATAACTTTACTTAGTAACTTTTGGATCTGCTGACCCAATTTCAAAAATTATTTTACTCCTATTAGTAAATAATTTTGCTACAAATACCTACATTATTTGGGAGTGCCTTAGGCTGTATAACAATAATTTCAACATTTTATCAAATACCTTGTATATTTATTAGTTTTTGTTTGTGTACACACAACCTTTAATGTAATGTTTAACTGCTTATATTTAAAAATGTAAAGAAGGCAAGCTTTCAAGAGGCAAATCTTACAATAATACAATAACAATATACTTATAAATAACTGCAGAAATAGGAAAATTTAAAATACTGTTTCAAAACAAAAATATCTATGTTGAATATTTCATTTCAGGTAATGGGAAAGCCAGGATTACCCAAACGTCAGGCGATGCAGTCCTTCTTAGACTCGTTTTCACCGAAATTCGTTAAAAGACACAAGCGCATACGAAACCTGCTGTTTGTCAATTTCCAAACTGAAGAACAAGCTGGAAAAATACTTGCACAAGACGGTCATACTATTGGTAAGCAAATCGCCGCTCCCACCGAATAATACCGTAATCGAAAAATCAAAATTTTACAGGAAAAATAAAAAACGATTTTTGGCTTATAACTTGTTACCAGGTTTACATATAATAATAATTTATATACCAAAAAATGGCTGATTTTTTTCTTCAATACAGCAGTGTAATTAAAAAAATATATTTTTGTACAAGATTGCAGTTATAAGCGAAAGTTTATATTACCAAATTTGAAATAGAATCTTCATTAGTAAAGCAATGATACGATTTTATTCGGGTAGATTGTTGACAGTGATCTATACAGTAATAGTTTACTGCGATATTATTCACTGTTTTTTAGAAACTCGGTAATGAAATGTTACCATAATATTCGGTGAATAAACAAATTGACCCTGATCATTGTACAATCTATTTACGTTATTATTCCATGATAAACAATAGTCGTAAAAGTCTAGTACCGGAATTTATTATTTTTTTCGTACCCGAATAAGATTGTAATAACAGTTTCCTGTAGAAGGTGTGATACTTTAAAGTTAGTAATTGCCTAATATGATGATATTCGTCATAAAACTGTGTTTTTATTTTTAAGCGAACAGTACAGGTATGGTCATTACAAAATCATTATCTCGAAAAGTACTCGTACGAATATTATGAAAAAAATTCACAAGGTGTATCCGACCGTCCAGTTCAATAATTCCCAATAAAGACACTTCTATAGTAATAGTCGATTACGATACTATTCGGTGGGGGCGGCGAAATATTTAGTTTTATGGTTAGAAACAGTAGTTTTTTTTGTATTGTAAACTTATAAAAGCATTTACATAGTTCAATAGTCGTGGTGGCTGAGTGGTTGAAGCGCTTGCCTTCCGTACGGGAGGTCGCGGGTTCAAAACCGGCCGGCTTATACCTCTAATGAAAAAGATTGATGTGCAATTTTTCACAACACTGGCTAAAAACGGTGAAGGAAAACATCGTGAGGAAACCTGCATATCAGAAAAGGGTTCTAAAAATCCTTTGAAGGTATATGAAGTCCCCAATCCGCATTAGGCAAGCGTCGTGGACTATGCCTAACTCCTCTTCGGAGGAGACCTGAGCTCAAATTTTGCATTACATGCACATAAATATTTTACTCTATTTTAGGAAACATTCGACTCAGCATCAAAGCAAATGACAAAAACAACACATCTAAACAAGAAATTGATAATGATGATGATGTACTAATTAAAGAAGAAACATCCGAATTGGACATTAGCAAAGTTGATTCCGAAGGATTAGGATCAGAACTGGATGATCAAATCAATGATCTACTTACTTCTATAAGAGAAGCTGAAAATGGTGGGAATGATACTAAGTCTGCTGATAATAGTGGAGTTACTGAATCTAATGGAACTGATCCAAATATAGATGAATCTAATAATGCTATGGAGACAGAAAACAATGAAACTAAACAAGAAAATGATAAAACTACTGAAGAAAATTTAGAAGAGAAAATTACTGTAGAAGATACAAAAGATAATATTACTGAAGAAGATACAAAAGAGAATATTACTGAGAATAAAACTGAAGAGAATGTTACTAAAGAAAATAATACAGCCAATGCAGCTGATACAAATACAGAAAAAACTGCTGACAATTCAGAAAATCATACAACTGAAGACTCAAAATTGAATGACGAAACACCAAAAGTAGAGACTGAGCAATCAGAAATTGAAGAAGAGAAGAAGAATGCAGTCCCCAATTTGAAGAGTGATGCTCCGGGCACACCGACCCGGTCATCCGCAAGAATCGCTAGCACACCCAGCGCTATACGTACTAGAAGAACCAGTAGATTAGCTAACGAAAAATAAGTTAATACTCAAAATATATCTATGAATGGAATGTTTGACATTTAAGAGAATGTGAAGAAAATGAAATAAATTGCATCTACATTGTTGATTATTTACAATACAGACATTCAATGAATTTTGATTTTCATTTGACTCAGATTATTGCGGGTATTTCGAAAAAAATGGTGATAAGACTTCACACTTGTTTATGGATAATAATGCAAGCACAATAGTGTATCCTGATTATAGTGATAATAAAATGTTCTTGTATCTAATATTTGAAGTTTAATTTGAAATTGTTACCTAAGTTTTTTTTTAATCAGACCCACTCTACATATTGTGTTGTTTTGTAAAATCGCTATGGTTTCAGAATAAATTAATTTTGTTTTTTTAATTACTTAAAAATTTAAGTACTTTTTAGACACAAGTAAAATTTACACAATGTTATTGGTGTAATATTTTACTTATTGTTCTTGAATTTAACTATATTCGTAGAGGATTTGTTAGAATTAAGTTTATGTTTAATTTGATTGTAATGTGGTAATGAATTGTGTAAAGAAACTGATGAACTTGTTTAGTCACAATAAAGTTTATGTTCACAATTTTTCTATTATTTTGCTAATCAACTATACTTTATTACCTATTTATTGGAACGAAGTTCCTTATCGCACATTATCGAAAGGGGGGCTAGACGGAAAAAATTCTTACGAAAAGTTGTCACGACACTTTTTTTGTTTTAGATGATTATCGCTAGATGGCGCTGTGATCAAAATCTTTTAAAACACGTTCCTTATAGCGCGTTACGAAAGGAAATATTTTTTATAAGATATCTTTTAATCGAAAGGGACTTCGTTCTATTCGGGTGTCCCATGACACCTCTCAAGTTTTTTTTATTACCTATTGGTACCTTTAGATTTTTATTTGAACAATTTTGCTGCGGACTTTATAAAAGAAGTGTAATTCGCGTTGGGGTTCATTATTTTGAAAAAGTGTATCTATTAGACACTATTTCAGCACATTTTTTCAAAATATAAAACAAATTGATCTGTCCCTTTTTTCATACGTGTCTGCTATCTTTGACGTAACGTTGGATGGCACAGTACATAACAGTAGCACTGTTATGTTGTAACGGTCACTATTAGGTCGCAATTTTTCTGCATTTTCAAAAACATTTCATTGTGTGCCTCTCAACTTGACGCATGCAAAATACCCTTCATTCTGCAATTTGATTAGAGTTGGTAGATTAGATGTACTTACCATAAGCTGATTGATGTAGTATTCGTACATGATCGAATCGGAGACCGGATCTAAAGCAGTCTGTATCATTTCATCGTATTCTTCCTGCAAGATGAAATGTGTTTTTTTTATTGCCTTGTCGACGAGCCAACGGGCCACCTGATCGTAAGTTGTTATTGACCCTTTTTTTTTTTTTTTTTTTTTTTTTGATGGAGGAATCGCTGTTGGCCCTTGGGGGCCTTTACAGCTTCACCATGATGGGGTGCGAGCTCAAGAGGGGCTCGGCTGAGTATAGCATAGGATGGGAATACTAACAGTTGCCCGAAACCAACTTATTAGCGCATCATGAATTTACTACTGGTTCGGAACGCGACCCAACTGAGAAGAACCAGCAAGAAACTCAGAGGGTAGGCGAGAATAAAACATAACAAGTAAGAATTAAACATGACAAAGAGGATTAATTGATGATGATGATGGTTCAAGTAGAACGCCGAACTCTGCGTCGAGTTCGACGGCGGCGAACGAGATAGCCAACGCGTCGTCTCGAGCTGTTAGCGCTAGCGCTGACAGCGAGCTGCGCCGATAACTTATCGGGAGGGTCCGTGAGGACGTGCCGCGGACGACGACGGCACCATTTCTCGGCGTGCGCGGGATCGGGTTCGTAGTCGGCGGCGGCTACGATGAGAGGGTTGGAATGGTCCTCTGCTTTTTTGAAGTAACGCTCGGAAGTTTCCTTCAAAAATTGTGTGATAGGGACGAGATCAAAATCATCATGAAGATCGACGTTACGCATATACCACGGAGCGCCGACGGCTTTACGCAGAAATCTATTCTGCAAGATCTGAAGGGAGTTGATATGAGTGCGAGCCGCGTGAGCAAACGCGGCACTACCATATGTCATAATGGGCCTAACGCACGTTTTGTAAAGTGTCAACTTATTACGAAGTGACAGCTTACTACGCTTGCAGATCATGGGGTTGAGTCTGCCGAGGATGAACGCGGCGCGATTGCGGACGGTTTTAATGTGCTGACGAAAGGTCATAGCACTATCGAAGATAATACCCAGGTATTTCACCTGTTTAACCCAAGGGATGGTATGTCCGAAGAGAGTAATCGGAGGGATCTCATTCCTCCGGAGAGTACGACGATGGGAGTCCACCGCCGGGAGACGTCTTGAGGAACCCCTCTGAAAGAGTACAGCCGTACTTTTCTCGGGGTTAACCTCAATACGCCACTTCCGGAACCAATGACCTAACGCTGTGGCAGCTGCCTGAAGTTGTTCGGCGATGAATACCTTGTTTCTATCTGAATAGAACACGGCAGTGTCATCGGCAAACAGAGCGAGAGAGGTGGGTAACGTACGAGGAATATCGCTCGTAAATAAGCTAAAGAGAAGAGGGGCTAGCACGGAGCCCTGAGGGACGCCGGCGTTAATAGGACGAGACGAGGAGCGAACGCCCTCTAATCGATACCGAAACGAACGATTCGACAGGTAGTCTCGGATGATGAGCACGAGACGATCTGGCAATCCCAATTCATAAAGTTTGTAAAGCAAACCGTTATGCCAGACTCTGTCGAATGCTTTCGCGATATCGAAGAAGAGAGCGCCCGTATAGACGGGCCTAGCGGGTCTATTCAGACCGGAGAGGATGTGCTCCGTGAGGCGGTGCACTTGATTGGTACACGAATGTCTGGCGCGGAATCCAAATTGTTCGTCAGGTAAGAGATTTTCGGACGAGACAAAGTCCCAGAGACGTTTGTACAGCACGCGCTCATACAATTTGCCTAGGGACTGAAGAAGACTGATGGGTCGATAACTACGCGGGTCATCACGGGGTTTACCGATCTTAGGTATACCGATAACATCTGCTTCTTTCCACGTGTCGGGAAAGATGCAGTGTGTCATAGCGGCATTAAAGATGGTAACTAAGAAGCAGATTAGTTGGGCGGGGAAGAGTTTGAGTACTCTGTTCGAGATGCCGTCGGAGCCGGGTGCCTTACGCGACTTCGAAAACTTGATGAGGTCTTTGACTTCGTCAGACGTAACGGGGGGTAACGCGACCGTAGGTGGCAGGGACGCTCTGCGTTCGACTTCCCTGTCCACCATTTCGACATGAGCGGGGTCCGCGGAATGAGCGCTGAGCGTACACTGATCTTCCAGTGTGTCGGCCAGCAACTCGGCCTTTTCATCGTCATCGAAAGCAACGCGACTACCATCGGGGTAGTTGAGAGGAGGTAATGTGGACGTTGAATCGGATTTTAGAGTTCGAGCTAGCTGCCAATAAGCTAAGTGAGATGGTTTGATTCCTTCCAAGAAAGAACCCCACCTCACATTCCGATGCTCCGCAATACGACGCTTCACATCACGCTGCAAAGCTCGCATACGAAACCGGTTTGCTACGGTAGGATAAGAGTCGTAGGCCCGGATCGAGGCATTTTTGGCTCGCATGAGCTCCCTAATATCATCAGGCAGCTTAAAACGAAGGAAAGCGTCAGCTTCAACCTGTCTTGATGCCCTATCTACACGGGACTTGATGTCAGACGAGAGATTGACCCTTCAGTGGTCCCTAATATTGCAGAGGCGCATGGGCGGCGGTATCCTCTTAACATCAGGTGAGCCGTATGCTAGGTTATCCAGCACTACAAAAGGTTATCAGTTTTAACATGACACGAATATTAGTAATTTAGTTCTGGTAAATATGTAAACATTAGATAGAAAGGAGAGGAGAGAGAAGACATATTGCGCCGACACCATTTAAATGGGATAAGACTAGGGTATCTCTTATTATGCGGAAAAGTATCCCTTTATATATTACTTGTGTATCTAATTAGTAGATACCATTGAATTAAAATGAACAACTGATTCTAGTTATCATTATTTATTATCACTCTTTAAAATATCACAGTATCACTTTTGCAAAAAATGCAAAAATGAGTTAAATATCTAAAAATGATCCTAAAGCCGCCCTTTACTGATGCTATAACAGTATAGCAACCTTAGTAAACGATATGTTCTTGTTTTCTTTTTAACTCATTGTGACATACCTACAGTTATAATTTTTCGTTAGAGCCACTACGCCACTTCTGATGGGTTTGGAAAAATTAAAAAATGGTATACTTTTTTTTTTTTTTTTTTTTTTTTAGTTGGAGGAAATCACCGGATCCCACATACCCCGCCTTGGAGGTTTTAGTGAGTTGAACCTCACTAAAACCTCCAACCGCTCACACTCAGCGTCCGAACCCCGGCTGAGGCCAGAACCCAGCACGGGGTTTGGAGGGACGGCGCGACGCGTTACGCCATCGGCATGCTTTCCCGTCGCTCCGTCCCCGGACGCCGAACCGGTAGCCGCCGGCGAATACGGCCACCGGCTCTCTCGGTCGGCGGGCTCTCCGAAGCCCGCCAAGATGGGACCGCGTGTCGCCCTCCCACGGAATACCCCGCTGGGTCAGAACCAGCGTGGGTCGGGGAGCGCGGTCTACCATCCCAAATGGTATACTTAGTATATTTTTTACACTATACAGTGATTAATATTTATCCAAAAGTAAAGTTAAAAGTTGACGTTGTAGTATAAGCTATTCATCTCATCTATATATTATGATGTGTATCATTATTTTGTAAGGTGTCAAAGTTGAAATGCTTCTCCTGAAAAACTACATTTTTGCATAAGCGACAGTGTCGCACCGGGGGTGCGATATACAATAATGTGGACGCGAGTGTACGCTATACTCTTAACGGAACGACTGGGGAGTCGCGCTACGCACTGCACTTATATACAGGGTGGCGCAATAGAACGTGCATATTGCATCATCTTTTTTTGCGGGGTAGAAGGGGCGTGGGCGAGGGGAGACCGATATCGTTGGGTAGCGCGGTTCATAAAGTTTTAGTCACTATGAGTCACTTCGACGGGAAGCGTCGCGCATTTTGCGTGCGCGCATTTTACGAAAACTCTCGTTCGTACGTAGTTGTCAGGCGACTATTTTGTTCTGAGTATGGTGTACGGCAAATTAGGGAGGCTCCTAATTTAATTAAAATCTGGATAAAGCGTTTTGAAGAGACTGGATCGACGTTTAAACCACACGCGAAAGGTCGTCCACGCACATCTAGGACCGAAGACAATATTGAGAGTGTTAAGCAGTCGGTACGAGAAGATCCACAAATGTCTACTCGCAAGAGATCGTCTGTCCTAAACATATCGCGACGAAGTTTGCAACGAATTTTAAACTTGGATCTTAAATTGCATCCATACAAGCTGCAATTAACTCAAGAATTGAAAGACTCTGACTTCATAGCACGGCTCACATTTGCTAATGAAATGCTCAATCGGTTTTCAAATTTTGAAAACATCCTTTTCTCTGATGAGGCACATTTTCATATGAATGGGTTCGTAAACCGCCAAAATTGTCGTTATTGGAATAGTGAAAATCCCAGACTCAAACATCAAAAACCGTTACATAGCCCTAAAGTGACAGTTTGGGCCGCAATATCTGCCAAAGGAATAATTGGTCCTTATTTTTTTGAAAACACACGGGGGCAAAACATCACTGTTAATACCGAACGCTATGTTGCGATGTTGGAAGGTGTTTTGGCCCCAGAACTTGAAAATTCAAGAATAAAGAACTCTAGGACTTGGTTCCAACAAGACGGAGCTACCAGTCACACATCAAATGACTCCATGGCGGTTGTGAAGCAGATGTTCCCTGGCAAACTGATTTCGAAAAGAGGTGATATCCCATGGCCTCCGCGCAGTCCAGACTTGACGCCTCCTGACTTTTTTTTGTGGGGATACCTCAAACACAAAGTGTACACCAATAATCCGAGAAACATCAGTCAGCTCAAGGAGAATATTCGTGGTGAAATGGCAGCAATCACACCAGCACTACTTAAGAAAGTTTTCGGTAATTTCCGTTTGCGGTTAGAGGAGTGCCAACGTAGAGAGGGTCATCATTTAGATGATGTTATTTTTAAAAAATAAACTTCAGTTATCACTTAATAATTGCTTAGTTTTATTTTAACTATACCTTTTGTATTTATTTTTTAATAATTATTTTAAAAATGCACGTTCTATTGCGCCACCCTGTATTACTGCTTGTATCAAAAGTGCAAGCATGCAATTGCGACCCTACAAGACGAAAGAAAAGTAAAGATGTAACATTAAG
The DNA here is from genome assembly GCA_030269945.2 of Trilocha varians. NCBI lineage: Eukaryota > Metazoa > Arthropoda > Insecta > Lepidoptera > Bombycidae > Trilocha > Trilocha varians. The sequence continues at coordinate 2,677,651 of AP028279.1, forward strand.
TAGTAAATTATAGGTTACCTGTGTAAATGACTCTCCTTCCTCCATCATAAGTTTAGCAAATCTCTCCTTGGTGAGGTACCCGCGTCCTTCCGGGTCGAAGTACCTGAATGCAGCTAACAGCACCTCAGCACTTGCCGGATAAAACCTTGACAAAATAACTAATAAGTTTGTACATAAATAAAATATTTGCAATAATTCTAACCACCTTTAGAGTTGGGCTCAAAATCTTGAGAAAGATTTGGGTACCACGGGCCAGTCTAACACTATTTTATAGAAAAACGGTATTATATTTTAAGATAAAACATCTTAAAATATAATACCGTTTACTTTAGATTAATTTAATTATGGATATTATAAAATGGAAATAAGATCGAAGTGAAGAGTGGACTATTTTTATTTAAACAATTCCAAACCTGTGTTCTATCATGACTTTGCACATGTAAGGAAGGAAATTAGTCAGAGGGACGTTGCCCGTTGCCTCCTTATTCTCTGTAGCTAAAATCACCTCTTGTATCTCAGCTTCAGTGGGACAGCACCCTTAAACGTTCAGTATCAGTAAATCCATTATACTTTTTGTTAACACACCTATAAAATTATTCGGAAAATAGAAGATTCTTGAGGGCAAAATCGCCGAAAGAAAGAATGAAGGGAAGAGGGTGTTGCTACTGAATAGTCGATACTAGATATACCAAGATGTACCCACATGAACGCTGCGTCAGCTCCGTGAGTAGGCGCCACGATCACTCCAGATTGAACAAAAGATTTAAGTAGATTTGAATTGTCAATTGGTAAAGTTGCCATCCCTAGCCTTTGGGCTAGTTCTGAGTTTAATCCGCAATTGAGTTGTATTGGGACTTGTGTGAGTACGATACAGTTGTCCAGGAGGCAGTAGAATAGATACTCTTTATTGAACACCACTACCACAAAAACATACAAGAGAAATTACATAAAAGTGGCTGTCTTCAGAATGTTATCAGATTTCTTTAATTTATCATCGGTTTGGAACAATCGTTTTTGCATAGTTTCAACAATTTGTATTTTCAAAAGTAAATCGTTACAAGTTTACCCAAAGAACGCAGAATAGTTCCGATTTCTCTAACGTCGACAACTTGTTTTCCAGAATGATCGAAAACTTCGAAAGCCTCGATGATCTTCTTCTCCAAATCGTTGTTTGGTAAAACTGAAAAAAATAAGTAGATATTCAAATATAAAGAAAAGATAAGAGATAAATGCGCATTTTACGTGCTCTCGTTTTATCAACAAATTGTATCCCCTTGTAGGTGTAATAAGGGGAACCCTAGAAATTGCAACCATTTAAGTAGATTTTATTTAAATATAAAATAATACATGCACTAGCAGTTGAAAAGGTAGTTCGTGATTCACGGTCACCTCTTACTAGTAAGTGAGTTATCGGCTTGTCAGCGCGGACTAAATTAACGATTACCTATTCACTCGTGTTACTTGCTATGGCGCATGTCACCGCCGTTACCTAACTGTTTGTTTGTAATACTTGTAAAGGAAAATAATCCATGGGCAACTTTTTACTAACTTTTTGGTTCCTCTTTTCTTGCCATGGCTTAAAATAATGAGATTCGGTATAATATCAAAGGATTTCTAATTATTTAATTTTACAGAACCATAGATTTTGGTTTCTTTGTATTTGGTAATGAATGACTCGATAATAAATTTACACTAAACTTTATGTAAAACAAGTAACCCGTAACCAGGCAACAAGTCAGTTAACGATTTCGGTAACGGTAAAATATAAACGAAATATTGTGTTTCTGTTTGTAGCAAGGTAGAACATTTAAGAAAGTTAAGTCCAAATGATACGATTTGGCTTTTTAACCGACTTGAATTAGGGAAGAGGTTATCAATTTTTTTGATGCCAAATTCAATTCTTCTAATCTTTAAGAGTTATCTTTGCTTGAACAAGTTTGAAATTAGAAAAAAAAATAGTTCTTCCGGTCAGTGTTACCAGTTATAAAAGATATTCCTATTTTAGAAAATTAAAAACAATCTGTCGCCTTTTAATTCAAATATTTTTTTTTGATGATATTTTTATCGGCGATGGGCTCGTTTGAAAAGGCAAGAAGAAACTTAAATTTTAGCTCCAACAGATTCCCTCTTCATACATGTAACTTTTGTCAAAACATTCATATTCACATATAATGTTTTTACGAATGCGATCGTTGAAAAACATGCACATTACACTTAAAATAGTATTGTCAATACTTGTAACGTTACAAGTATTGACAATACTGTTTTAAGTTTAATGTGCATGTTTTTGTTGTCAATACTTGTGTTCAAGTCTTTTCGACAGTAAAATACCCCGCACACGTACAATACTATTGACAATACTGTTAAAGGAATTTAGCTCCGATTTGAAGAAAAATTTGAATTAGATATTTTCTTAGCCACTCAACTGGAACCGGCATCAAAATTTGTTTGTTTACTTTTACCAATTCCGTGGCAGGAGCCAAAATTGAGCATGACGTCACGTTAGTTCAGAAAATTGTTTTGTTTACATTTTTTAATCGTCTCATTTTTACGGATATAATATATTGTTGCTGAAAATGCCATACAGCATAGTTTAATAATAAAGATTTACAAAAATTTATAAAGTACAATTTACGTTTTGGAAGAAATTTATATTTTTTTGCTGGTAACACTTTTTATGTTGCTGATGCGCCCGGCGCCGTGAAACCTCAAACCGCCATATTGGGTTTAGCTAGTTGGCGCTTTTTCTCTCGCAAATTTGTAAATGTAATGATTGAATTAAAGTAGTTTTAAGTGAATGTGTTTTAAAAAAACAAAGTGTTTTGTTAAGTGGATGATATAAAAATCATTGAACGATGGATCCGGCCAAAATGAAGGTGGTGGATTTGAGATCCGAGTTGGGTGCTCTCGGATTAGATACTAAGGGAAACAAAGCTGCCTTAGTGGAAAGATTGAAAAAAGCACTTGAATCAAAGACAGGATCGGGTAAAAATAACAAATAATGAATACGCACATCACACACTTCATGAAATTTTCTGGAAAAATCTCACTATTTTGTGATGCTTCAACCGCACGTGTAAATTTCGATCAAACAGAAATCGAATGTTTTATTGATTTGTCAATTTGTTGGTTATAAAATCCATGTAGTTTGATACATTGACACATCTTTCCATGAGAAGTTTTTGTTAAGAACCGACTGTTTTTCACTACTTATTGACAATAACATTACATTGGTTAGATCTTCTAAAACCGCGGGACGCTAAAATCAAGGTTATTTACAAGCATTGTCATCAATATTTTTAAATCTTTTTTATTTTACTGTTTTATGGAATAAAGGCTTTGATATAATCGTCCCTAAAAACGGTATTATGACTTCATAATCGATATTTTCCTCAATAACTAGTTAATATCATGGGTGTCCTTGATAAATTATCTAGTTTATATTGGTAGGCATTGTTATAACTAGTTATAATCATATTACAAATTACCTATTTAATCAAAAAAGGTGTTATTGAAACTGAATTACAAAAAGAAAATTCTTTAATGTATTTTATTTGTACAGATGATTCTGACTTCAGAACTAACTTTTAATTTAAATGACAATATTAAAATGTTTTCAAACTCTATATTTAAAAATAGAATATAAACTTTTTTATTGACGACTGTTGTCCATATACATTGCATTACCTAAGTCCTAATATGTTAGCCAATTACAGATACAGAAACACAAAATTTTTGGTTTAACAGAATTAAAGCTGAATAAAAAAATTAAAATAAAATTTAGTTTGTTTATATGTAAATCAAAACTAAAGAAAAATAGGAAAAAGATCAAAACCCCTCGTTGATTTTCTCTTTTAAATTCATCATCATAATTATGTAAGAAACTGCCCTACTTCCGAAAGATATGCATCAAACTTGTATTGTATTGGAAATACTATTGTTTTGTAATTGATAAACACTAGAGATAAACTTTTATCACTGACCTTTTATCTAAGTTATAAGTTAGTTCCTCTAAGTTCTCATATTATGAGTAATAATAGTCAAGATAACAAAAATAAGTGTGTAACTTCATTTGTTTAGTATTGTAGTACTGTAGTGTACTGTGTACTTTAGGGAACAATTACAAAAATATTTGATCATGATAAACTGATCACTGTAATTGCAGCTATGAGGACCTCACTGTACTACTCAATCTACCCAACTCTAAATCTGTTCTAAAGAAGTAATTACCTGACAGTGCAAAATGTATAAGGACCTTTACCACAAAATTATTAAAAGAAGTTGTGTAAATTATTTTTTCACCTTTACCTTACCTTATTTATTATCTCTGTATTTCTTTCGTGTTACACACTATCATAATTCTAGCAAGTTTCGAGAATCAACTTATAATTATTCTTAAAAACCCTCACATAGACTCATACCTCAATGTAGATTTTGACGTATATTCTAATTAGTTTTCTATATATCGACAGCCATTCCGGAAACATCAATATTAGACACAACTACGGAGGAAGAAGATCCCGTGACACCGCGTCGTCCAGCCTCGAGGACCACGCGGCGAACGTCATCTATTTCTAAACTGGCTGCCACTCCCGCCAAGGTATGCACAAATTAATAAACAACTTTATTTCTTGATGAAAATGCTACCAACCGGTTACATCGGAAATTTTTGGGGAAAGCCTATGTCTAGCAGTGGACGTTGACAGGTTAATGATGATGATGATGATATTGTTATTATTATATTATTTTCGGCGGCGCGGCGAAAGCGTCTGGCCATATGCATCCCATTCTAGTACAACTTGCATCTAATTATGATCGGCGAACCTCAGTTGAGAGAGAGCACTGTGTTACCCTGTAAACAGTGTCTAACGGTGCAGAGATCACAAAAAATATCCCGCGCCTTTAGTTGTAGCAAGCAAACTGTATAATAAATCTAAAAAAAAACCTTGCAAGACGTTTTCGGTATGTTTGGATTAAATAAAGTTCACGAGTTCCATAAAACGAGCCTACGTTGTAGACTCTTGTTTTAAAAATTCAAAAAATTATCAGTTTATATTCACGACCAGTTAAAAACCCAATATTCAAAGAAAAGATAGCGAAACAATTTTCGCATAGCAACAACAAGTCAATGGCATAACTATGGGCATAGCTAATAAAAACATGCGCTATTTTATGGTTAGTACGTTTATGATTTTAAGTTTAATTGCATGAACCTATACTTGATTTATTTCAGTCGTGCGGCCGACCGTAAAGAATTGCGATAAATTTGCCGATAAACGTGCAGTTGTGTGGTTCACTTTGAATTTATTTAACGTTTATAGTTTATGTAAAGTTTTTGGTGACGTACACAATACAGTTTGTTTTGTAGACTTTACGTCAATGTTTCTAGTTAAATTCAGAACTTTCCTGATGATTGAGTAATGGATTTTCCTACACTTTTGTAAAAAATTACTAGTGGTGTTGCAATTGAAAAATACTTCATGGACTCTGCCAATCTAACTTTCCAACCCTCTTACGGGAGCCTAGCATTGCGGCCTCATCAGGCATGTAGTAAAATTATAAAACATTGTTTTTACAACGGTATATTAAAAATTACTTCAGCAAGTCTTTAGAGACGCAGAACTCATTTAGATAGAACGCATTTGAGCTTTTGATTTATGCTCATTTGACGCTTCTCACTATTTTTCCACAAACTGTACTTACAAACTTATCCTACTTTCAATTTAAATACCGAAAATTAAATAGTATGCTATATTATACAATTACTATAAGCTGTATCAGTTTGTAAATTACTTGATATTTTTTGGTACAACAAAAGTATTATCCTCTATTTTAAAACACACATCTTAGTGTAGTACTGTTTGAGATTTGTACCATAAAATTACCAAAACCTATGCTACCTAAGCTATTTACAAACGTAACAAGATTTAAAACACCTTGAATGCATGTACCAACTGCTGACATTGGGAATCATTGATTGAGGGAGAGCTCATCTAGTAACTAAGGATAATAATACAGTTAACACTTTCTCTGTTAGCGCGGTCAATACTGACGACGCTGCTTTGAGAGGACTCCGTTTTTTTGTCGCAGTTAAGGTGTTAATAATACTTCAATATCATTATTTTAATAGGCGCCGCCCGTTGAACCGCCCGAGCCGATTCAAGAAGAGAGTGCCCCCGCTGGTGGCGGTCGGTACTCGCCTACTCTTGAAGAGGCGTCTCCTGAACCTCAGCCTCAATCCAAGCCTGAACCTCCATCCCAACCTGAACCTCAACCGGAAGCTGAACCTGAACTTCAACCTCAGGCGACAAGCCCGGAAAAGGAGAGTAAAGAGAATGAAAGGTCAGTTCTTTACTGTTTCATTTTATACTTGTTTTGCTATATCACTTACCAAGTCGAAAAGTAGCCTATCCATACTATATCACTAACACTATTACTAAACGGGTTCTTACCACGATTATTTTCAATTGAGCGATCCTGATATTTCAGCACTGTTTCAAGCGCCATGATCACGGGAAGACTAAAGAACTGCGGGTAGGTCATTTAAGAGCTGACAAATCTGTCTACCCTCTTTCTCGTTCGTTTGCCGGTACCACTGGAACTCGAACTCACATTTCGACATACCACACTGACAGTATCGGCTGCCGCCTCAAAACTAGATTTTTTTTTTCGTCTAACACTGGATTCCACATACAGGATAGTTTGAAGCTGTCACCCGTTTAACCCGTTTAGTAATAGTGTAAGTGATGTAGATAACCGCGAGTGTTTAAAGAAAATTAATCCATACTATAGTTTTATGGTGATGTGGGGTTGTACTTTGTGCTCTAATGTGTTACATACTAAATGAATTCAGAAAAAGTCGTAAATTATTTTTACGTATTATTAAAAGAACTTCCCCAATGTCACATCTTATTAGTCACCTTGTAACATAAACATTATGAAAGAATATTGAAATAATAGTTTTCTCTTCTTTTCTTTAACAGTCCACCAGCACCAGTTTCTCCTGAGCCTGAGAATATAGAACGCAAGGAAGATAATGGAGGTAAATATAGTTCAAAAATAATTATACCAATCAATAATGAATACTAGAAAACCAAAACCTGCATTGGACTCGAGTGGTAAACTGTCTGATCCCTCTACTGAGGATACCTGAGCCCAGTGACCACTAATGAGTAGTTACAGTATAGTATTTATTCTTAGTACTATTTAATACATAGTATTCAGGATTTATTCACGCCTCTCACTAGTTATATTTTTATTTCAATAAATAATTAAAATACCTTTGTAGAACCAATGGACACTCAAGAAGAAGACATTCGGAAACCAGAGGTTGAGACCATTGAAGGTGATGGTGATAAAACTGATCATAAACCTGAACAAGAACAAGAGAGAAAGAAATGTGATGACAGTGATGATGATGACGGTGATGATAGAAAGCATGCGAGGAGAGAGGTTTGTGTTATACCCTTTTATGATTAGAGGAAATGCTTATCAGAGTTTAATAATATTCAGTATTATTTTTACAAACTTTATATTAACTTGCACTGGATGTAACTATGTAAGGTCAGGTGGAATCTTGCAAGCTAAATTTGATAAACTTCCTGGTTTCCGATTGAGCATCATTTTGCAGATGTATATCGCGTGACAATGCAATAATATGACTTTTGACGAAAATTTCGGTGTTATGAATGCCATATTATTATGATTTTTTTATTATGTTTATGAATAAATAAATATTATTCGTTATCAGGAAAGACGAGAGATGACAGAGGAAGAGGAATGGGCTGAACTAAACGAGCGTCTCCTCGTCAAAGAACAAGAGAGATTAGAACGGGAGAAAAAACAGGCCGAGGAAGATGCTAAGAAGTTTGAAGAGTATAGCGATGTATGTATTGTATTGATGTTTTGTTAAACTAGAACTACATTACCTTTGTTATTGAATAAGAATCGCATATAAGAATGCCTTTTTAATAATATAGGCCTACCCAATTTAATTTCAATTTGTTTTAGTAATAATAAAACTAAAGTTTCTGTTAGTACTTTCATGCATTTTCAACGGGTTCTTACCACGATATTTAATTAATTGAGTTGTCTCGGTACAACGTTGTTGCAAACGTCATGTTCACGAGAAGACTGGATACTGCGGGTCGATTTAAGAGCAAACAAATCTGTCTACCCTCGCACTCGTTCGCTTTTGGGTACCACTGGAACTCGAACTCACATCACGACTCACAGTATAGAAAACCGCGGACGGATCAGAGACTTGGCCGCTTACGATGGGTCTTATCAGAAGACTCAGAGTCACTCAAAGAGCAATGGAAAGGGCTATGCTGGGTGTCTCTCTGCGTGATCAAATCAGAAATGAGGAGATCCGCAGAAGGACTAAAGTAACCGACATAGCCCAAAGAATTGCATCTTTGAAGTGGCAATGGGCAGGACACATTGTGCGAAGAACAGATGGCCGATGGGGCCGAAAAGTTCTGTTCGTGGCGGCCACGAACCGGTAAGCGCAACGTTGACCCCCCCCCCACAAGATGGACCGACGATCTGGTCAAGATCGCGGGAGGTCACTGGATGCAGATGGCGCAGGACCGGTCGATGTGGTGAGGTTTTGAGGGAGGCCTATGTCCAGCAGTGGACGTCTATAGGCTGATGATGATGATGATGATGATGAAACAATTGTGTTCGGAAATGGGCTCCAAAATAGCATTGGTTATACTTAGGTAAGGCATGAAGTTTCATTAGACGACCATAGACTACAAGTATCCCTAGGAGACCCAAGTCATAATTGAGAGTTCCATTACAATATATTATTTTTTATTTTTCAGAATCCTGTCAAGCTCCAACGTTTGAAACGTAAACACGAGAAGAAAGCGAGATGGAGCAACTTCTACAGAAATGTTGAAGCCACTAATGAGATATTGACGCCTCCCGAACCACCTGTGAGTAGTTATTGTTTTATACTCAAGCAGGCAGTCGAGCCAATGGGTCAGTTGATTGTAAGAGATTACCGTCGCTGCCTAGACTTATCTTAATGTTTTAATTGATAAATTATTTAGCAAATAAAAATGACCTCCAGAGATACAAGTTACATCTCAAATTGCAATGAGAATAGGCGAAAAGCTTCCATCTTTAGTAATAATGGAAATTGGATCATCCAGAAAAAATAAAACTACCAATGAAATCAATAAAAAGCATCAGAAATATTTTTTTAAATAGTTTTAATAATATTGTATGTTTGTTTAGTCGCTGCGCAAAGAAACTAAAACTCCCAGCGTCCGGGAACAAAGTAAAAGCAAGAACAAGGAGCCTTCCACCGCTCCTGAAATCAAAATACCGGAACCTGAAATTGATGACAACAAAGTCACATTATCTTGGTGTAAGTATAAAATGTTGTGCAACTGATGTAGTCTATTACTAGATATTTAAAGTTCTTAAAATTATGGTTTGTTACTTATTAGATGCCCATAGAAATATGTTCATTTGATTTCCATTGTTGAGGATGTTATGAAAAAAAGTACACTCTGCCATTTTGTAGTACAAGAAAACTCTCAACTAATGACTCTTTTGAAAATACGATTGAAATTTCGATTTTCTGGGAATTACGATCACAGACAAACGCGTCAAAACTGAACTAACCGGTTGTTTATTCATTAAACGCTAAAAATTGTGACAGTTTGAACTAAATTATATATTACACTTTCTATATTTAAGAAGTATATTTCTGATCAATGTTATAACTTACAGACGACAGTGACCTGAATCAATATTTGGATCTCCCGGAACTGAACGCAGTAGTCCCTCTGAGTGACGGAGCGTTTTCCCACGCGTGGGCAGGCGCGCGGGCCACTCACGGTGTTAAATCTGGACGAGTTGTTTATGAGGTATGTTATCTTCCTTCCCTGAATTGAGGACACTAGCAGTGGGAAGTACTGGGTTGTTCCAGTACTGTTATTAGGTGTACAACTTTGCTTCCGCCGTTTTGCATAGATGGCTGTAGCGGTAAGTGGTAGTCGAAATAAATAGATCGTAGATGTCATACAATAAGCTTAGGCATTTGTAAACATAACGCCATCGAAATATTAGTCGATTTGTATCTGGATCATAAAGTTATTCTCGATTAAACATGTCAGCTTACGAGCCAAATTGTCGTCATTTGCGGGAGGTTTTAATTTTCTGGTTTAAAATGAAGAAATCTGCGGCTGAGGCTCTTCGAATGCTCTCAAATACCTATGGTGAGGCCGCTATTAGTGAAAGAACGTGCCGAGAGCGGTTTCAATGCTTCAAGAACGGTGATTTTGAAATTGAAGAAACCGACTGAAACAATCACAGGCGATCGTTATCGCAACGCAATTAATGCGTTTGAGCCGAGCATTGAAAGACAAACGGCCGCAATACAACGAGAGACATGATAAAGTGATTTTACAGTACGACAATGCTCGACCCCATGCGAAAGTGGTCAAGACATACTTGGAAACGTTGAAATGGGAAGTCCTACCCCACCCGCTGTATTCTCCAGACGTTGCTCCCTCGGACTATCACTTGTTTCGATCAATGGCACACGGCCTGGCTGACCAGCACTTCCGATCTTATGAAGAAGTAAAAAATTGAATCGATTCGTAGATCACTTCAAAAGATGATCAGTTTTTTCAACGCGGGATTCGTACGCTGCCGAAAGATAGAAGAAAGTAGTGGCCACCGATGGACAATACTTTGAATCATAAATGTATAACCAGTTTTTTACAATAAAGCCTCAAATTTCGGAAAAAAACGGCGGAAGCAAAGTTGTACACCTGTGTATTTTCTTTATATTTTCCTTTCTGTTATTCCTAATGAGGTCGGCGTAATATGAAATGAAAAAAAAAGTGTGTATATGTTTTCTCCCTTCATATCTTTAAAACTCTTAATTCATTTTATGAGGTATGTTATAATCTATCTATTACAACAAAAACAGGTTATTTTACAGATTCCATAATTTTTTGAGAAGAAATTAACATATTGGGGTAAAATGCAGCTTATGTTCTTTGTACTAGTCTCAAGTTATAGCTCTGTGAATCTTCAGCAAAGTTGTCATTTTAATTCAAATCTAAACATAGAATTTTATTAATATTTTACATAACTAATTCTGACTGTTATAAACAGAAGGTAAATAAACTGAAAACATTGGAAGATTTGATTTGAAATTGTTTTTATTTACTTAGGTACGTCTCGGTGATGTAATGACGACGACCGAGTCTGCAGAGAAGGATGCTATCACTGCCGGACTCAGGATTGGATGGTCCACAGATGATTCATCATTGCATTTAGGTGAGTTTCATTAAAAAACTTAAAATTTCTTTATCTCTTCTTTTTCAAAAAAACTGCTTAAAATTACACATTACAGTCAAAACATTTAATTGTTTCCTAAAAATTTTATTATTTCCTTAAATTTCAAATTTACTTGTTTTAACTGTAAATTTTAGTTATTTCCTTAAATTTTAAATGAATTGAAAAGTCCTGTATGGGTAGGTGATAGATAACGGCCTCTGTTTGCCTTGACATTGCAGAGGTTCATGAGCGACGGTAACCGCTTACCATCAGGTGGGCCGTAGATTCGTGTATCTATTTTGCAATAAAAAAAAAATAAAGATGTAAATCTACTTAAATTAATTTGCTTTACTAGTAACTTGTATTCTATACGTCACATATTCATCATGAAATTCTACACCAAAACCACACTTCAAACGAGGCTTAAGGAAAGTCCTTAAACATAGGAACCACAGTGTCTCCCGACAATGCAATGGTTCACTTACTATTGGAGAACCTTGAAGTTAGCTTTAATAAATCATACTAATGTGCCCAGTCATAATAAAATACAATACTGCTCTTTACAAGAAGAAAACTGAAACTAAATTGTACATCTTTTTGTCATATAAAAGTCAATTTTGTATTTTAAAAACCATAAATAAACATTTTAAACTATGAAACATATTTCAATACTTACCATCAGGTGGCCTGTTGACATGTCTCCCTACATAGCAATACAAAAATTTATCACCATAATATTTGTTATGAAAAATTCTTTAATAGAAAATAATATCCCTCGTAAAGTAAAATATAACATTGTGCAGGTGAGAGTGAATACAGCTGGGGCTTCGAGAGCACGGGCCGCAGCGTCCACAACGGGGAGTACAAGGAGTACGGGAAGGCGCTCACTGAAAAGGATGTTGTTGGGGCGTACTTGGTAAATTATTGCGTTTTTTAATTATGTTTAAAACTAGGTGAACCTTGTCTGCTCGGTTAAAAATATGTTATTTTTATACCTATTCTAGGGTACATTAACTATCTGTGCTTTTATTATAGTCTATGGTTTGTAAAACGACAAAATTGTAAAAGAAGTTGGTGTGTAATGTCTATACTAAGGATGTAACGAATATTCGCGTTTTTGAATATAGTTACCTATTTATTTTATAATATTAAAAATATTAATAAAATGGTGCAAAACGACGCAGAAACTTTTAAACATTTTGAATGGAATATATCCCATCAGTCATAGACAATGTATAAACGTTATTTGAATAAATATCCTGCAGGTTGTTTAATATGATGTTAATTGATTTATCATTGTTCCAACCATGCAGGTACATAAATACTTTGTATTACTCTCATATGTGTATCATTACATATGAGGTCACAAGCAGAGTTACAATATTACTTTAGAAAAATAGTCGTTTTCTTCAATTTCTATCTAATTTAAATTTCTTTATAAATTTTTGAACTTTTGGTTTCAAAGGTCAACATTGGCATTCTATTCGCGATGTTAGAAATGAATATTCGTCCAAAAATCGACATTCGCAACATAAATACATATAGGTTTTTAATAATATAAACGGAAGCTCCAGTTTTATCATTGCTACATTGACTAGGATAGGCGTTATTGTCTATTGAGCACACTATAAATTAAAAAAATCTCTAGACTGTTGACATGTCTAATAAACTTCCAGTATTGGGTGATGCTGAAATAGAATACATGCAATTGGAAATTTCATAGTATAACTACATCGGCAACAAAATTGGTTTGTTTACTTTTGCAGTCTTTCAAGGCAAGGCCAAAATTTAGAGTGACGACTCGTTAGTTACATTTTAATATAGTCTCATATTTTATGGAAATAATATATTTTGGTCCAAAATGTGTAAGAATAATAGGTTTAATAAAAAATCGAATATTTTTTTTATGAAAAAAATAACATTTTTAAAAGATAGTCAAACAAGGTAGTGATTCCGAACGAACTCCGGGCGAAGTGATCCCAGTTTCACCGTCTAGCAAAAAATGACGTTCCCAGTTGAGTGGTCAAAAACAAATATTACCGGATTTTACAATATTATTATAATTTTCAGGATCTAGAATCGAATCCCTGTACTATATCGTACACATTGAATGGTACTTCACTCGGGACGGCCTTCGAGTTTGACAAATCCACCTTGGGAGACCGAATTCTCTACCCACATTTACTCACCAAGAATATGTGCTACAAAGTCAACTTTGGATATGACCGGTAATGTAACTTTTTATACTTAAAATATTTTTATTACATAAATTAAAACTTCCATTGAAATCTAGTTTGTTATACTTCTGTTCTGTTGTACTTGTTCGATCTTAAAAAGATAAATGGGGCTGCATGACGACCATCTGACAACTATACCAACCCATTACTGTCCACTGTTGGGCTCAGGTCTCCTCAGAATAGGGATTCATTCAAATCTGTCCACCCACTTAAGTTATGAAGGAACAAAAATAAAAAAAAATGTAAACACTTTTCATATAGACAGAAAAGTTGCCACCTGATCATAAGTGTTTATCGTGGCTCATGGACCTCTGTTATGTCAGGGGACATTATGGGGCCGCTACTTAACTTTCTGGACTTCAAGTCTCAATTTTGATGTCTGCTAGAAGTGAAATTCGAATAATGCTCGATATTTTATTTAAAGGGATATAGTTTGGGAAAGTCCTGTAGTTTAATCAATGATCTATTTATTTTATAAGATTAATTTAGTGCAAAACTATGCAGAAACTTTAACGCAGTCCTTAATTTTAAATGGGATATGTCCAATCACTCAGACAATTTGTAAACATTATTATAATAAATATCCTGCAGGTTTTTTAATATGATGTTAATCATTTAGCATCGTTCGAACTGTGCAGGTAGATTAAAACTTTGTATTACTCTCATACGTGTATCATTACATATGAGGTCGCAAGCAGAGTTACAATATTACTTTAGAAAAAATAGTCGTTTTCTCTCATTTTGTTTCTTAGTATTTAATTAAAATTGGTTTATTTCGATTTTTCTTTAGTTTCTCATTTTTGGCGTTTGAATGATGCCACTCTAGGGTAACAATTATCTAGTGCTTATTACCTATAAAAAGGCAAAAAAAAGTTATCAAAATTTTAAAGCAACTTAAAAATTGTCTTAAACATTGAAGTTTCAAAACAGAAGATAACATTATTAACATTTTTCAACAGTTACAACATGTTAACGAAAACCAAACTGGTGCGTCAGCGTATTGAAATACCAGTCGAACAAGTGTTAGAAGAGAAGAGAGTTTTAGAAGAAGAACTTAAGAAGCAGAAGGAAGAAGCTAAGAAGAGAGAACGGGAGAGAAGGGAGAGAGAGAAATCTGACCGAGAAGAGAGACAGAAAAGAAAACGAGAGGTTAGTGTGACTGTTTATTATAGGTCTACTTTCTACTACGGGTTAAAGAATTTAACTGTATTATGAGATTTATGAGTAATGTTAATAATTTATTTTTAAGAAAACTTTAAATACAAGATTTTGAGATCCTGGATATCATATAACAGTATAGTGCTAGCTAATACAAGTAAAACGAGCCCAAACACCACGGTTCTACCTTGTTTAGCACAAGAGTTCCTATACGACACCACCTTCCGAATCCATCGTCAGATCAGTGTCATTTTCTCGTATTATTGCATTGTCACGCGATATACATCTGCAAAATGTCTGCTCAATCGAAAACCAGGAATTTTGTCAAATTTAGTTTGCAAGATTCCACCCGAAGTTACATGGTTACATCCAGTGCAAGTTAATATAAAGCTTGTATAAAGAATGCTGGCTACCCATTTGTGTAGTGATTAGAAAAATGACTGTGTGTTACCGTTTATATATTATTATATATTTTTATTAATATCAACACTATCCTCATTCTGGCATTAAGTTTGGAATTTGTAGGTAAAAAATACTTTGATATTAGTTTGAAAACTTATTGTCAACATTAAATTAATTAATATCAACAGGAACGTGAGAAACAAGATCGTGAAAAGAAAGAAAAAGAAGCAGCAGAAAGGAAAGAAAGAGGAGAAACATCTGACACTGAGAAGGAAGACAAACAGAACGAAGGAGAATCAGACGCTGATAAAACTAAACAAGATGAACACAAGGTTCGTTTACTATAAACTTATTGTCATCAACTTCTCTAAGGGCTTCGTGGGCTCTGCTTCTTAAAGGGATAATCTAGATTCAAATTAATGCTTCTTTTTGTTTATACAATTAATGTCCAGATGGTGTTTACTTTGTTGATGTAAAATAATAAATATAGAAAATAATATATAACTTCTAACATGTCCCTTTATAATACTTTGTAAAAATAATATAAAAAATATTAAACATTTGGTTGACTGGTAGGGAATGCCTTAAGCATTATACCCGCCATTGTACTATTTATGTGAATAAAAATTAATAAATAAATAAAATAAACTTAAGAGATGTCATGGGACACCCGAATAGAACGAAGTTCTTTCGATTAAAAGATATCTTATATATTTTTTCCTAACGCACGATAAGGAACGTGTTTTAAAAGATTTTGATCACAGCGCTATCTAGCGATAATCACCTAAAACAAAAAAGTGTCGTGACAAAATTTCTAGCCCCCTTTCACAACGCGTGGTAAGGAACTTCGTTCTAATTTGCTACAATTTCCTTATTCATTTAACAAAATGATGTGTAACGAACTATGTTTACAAATTACTGAATATCTCTGTTTATTTTTATAGGAAAATGGAGAAGAAAAATCTGAGAGTAAAGATGATGCGAAAGCAGAACCAATGGACACTAGCGAAGCAGTTCAACAAGAGAAAACCGAACCTACTACAGGTAATTTACTTGAATTGAGTTTTACTTACAGGAACTGAGTGAACCGAAGTGACAATCATAAGTAATCGTATTATGGTACTCACGATACAGGCTTGCCTAGTGTGAGTACTATAGTTAAGCATTATTGTTATGTCGTGATCAACATGCTTCTAGTCTGTAATAACTACTATTTGTTATAATCGTTTCAATTGTGATTTCTTTTATGATCATGATGAGTGAAATAAATAATTTTGAATTTGAATTATATCAATCGTTGTACAATCTATACTAATATTATAAAGCTGAAGAGTTTGTTTGTTTGTTTGAACGCGCTAATCTCAGGATCTACTGGTCCGATTTCAAAAATTCTTTCACTGTTGGAATGTCCATTTATCGAGGAAGGTTATAGGCTATATTTTATTTTGAAAAAAATTAGGGTTCCGTATGAAAATATCGAATATGTAACACAAGTGAATAATCGAAAACCTATTTATGCGTACGCTGCAAAAACTATTGACAATAGAACAAAATGATGTACTACGGGTTTTTAGGTCTTTTAAAGACAAACAAAAAAGTCCGCGAGAGCATATATCTAACTATCATGGTTTAGTCACAACAACTGCTTTTATGTTCAAAAATAAAATTAATTCGTCCGAAGAATAAATTTAACGCTAAATGAGTATCGTTATATTAATCCTTATCCAAATAAAGTATTATGTTATCAAGAGTATTAATGTAGAAGTAAATAACTTTTTGTTTTATTCCAATCGGACTTTTCGTTTAGAAGTTATTACGAGTATAAAACATGGATACTCCCCGGGCCGCGCAAATAATATCGCAACAGCATTGCGAGTACCTTTTGAACTCCTTTGTGACGCAGACGAAGTTGCGAGGGTCATCTAGTACAAGATAAGTATAAAATCATTATGGATTTGTTTGTTTGTTGTACAGGTGAAGGTGAAATACCAGAAGTGACAGCAGAACAAGTACTTCAGGGACATGTACTGGACAAGAGAATCAAGTTTGTTATAAGGTATGTTTCTTAATACTTTGAAATGTGTCAGACCATCTCTCTCTTGCTTGTAAAATTACTAAAGAGTTTTAATAGATAGTCATGAAAATTCTAATTCAATATTTAGAATAGTTTATTTAAAAAAAATCTTTTTAAATACAAGATTTTAAGATCCAGGATATCATGTAGCTGTAAAATGCTAGCTAATACAAATAAACAAACCCAAACACGACGAGTCTATTTTGTAAAGCACAATAGTTCCTATGACCACCGCCATATATATTGCATTGCATTGTCACGCGATATACATCTGCGTGCAAAATGTCAGCTCAATCAAAAACCGGGAAGTTTGTTAAATTTAGTTTGCTAGATTTCACCTCAATTAATGAATTAAAGTTAGTTTAATTAATTTTCTAGGATAAAATTAGAATTGTAACAAGATTGTACAACAATAAACTTGTGAAGTATTTGTTAATTCCATCAGGTACCGCGTGGACGAGGAGCTAGACGGCGCCGAAGCAGAGCTCCTGCCCCACTACACGCTCTTCGCGCACGCCGCACTCGTGCCCGGCCCGCGACGACCTGACGTCGGAGAGGTACACACACAGTCAACTAACACATACACATGATGGACTGACAAATAAAACATGGGATACTGAATTTCGTTCACCCCACTTCAGCTGGGACAAAGTTACAGATCCACCCTGTATATACTTATCAAACAGGCTAGTTCAAAGAGACTTACATATAAGACAACTTATTACACACGGACATCAGAGTGGATCATAACTTTAACACTAAAATACAGGGATGCAGCTGACTATAGAAAAATATGGACTTTCTAATCACACTGACTCTTAACAAACATTCACGGAAAAAATATTTTATAAATCTGCACTAATAACATTTATTTAAAGAAAATAACACCCATGTCATGCATTATACATTCATCTGTCACAAAATGTGTTCAAAAGTGGTGGAAATTGGGTCAATTATTCTACTGGATTTCTTCTGTTTTGCATTGTGTAGGTTTTTTTACATGTTAATTGTAAAAACGTTTATTTGTAACAGGTCGTGGCGATTTTTATCACGTTGGTGATAACTAAACAAAAATGTAAATTATTTGTATGTCAATTTTCAGGGTAAAATTTGTCAGGTTCGACTCCTGATTTCATTGAAATGTATAATTCTAATACTATTTTTCTGTTTGTGTGTTCTAACATCATTTCACTTTATTTATACACAAAACCTTCATGGTTGACAGTTTATAGGGGCTATAACGTGTCTCGGATCTGTCGAGGTCCATTCGGACTGAATCATCAGACATAGTGGTGTATAGGTAAGTTGAAAATGCGTCATGTGCTTACGAAATGGCAAAACGATCGATGTATCATCAGACATTATTGTGAATGTGGTTTATAAACGCTGGCAACACGGAAGGGCCTCTCGTCGCCCGACTGATATCAGAACGGGGCAAAATGGTTATAATATGTAGTCAAAATGTTTGTGTACGGCGATCACCGAACACTGTGCTAAGGACTCGCCTCGCGCCGCCGACAAACATTCAGAAGATAAGTGGAAAACGAAATA
Source organism: Trilocha varians (assembly GCA_030269945.2). Taxonomy (NCBI): domain Eukaryota; kingdom Metazoa; phylum Arthropoda; class Insecta; order Lepidoptera; family Bombycidae; genus Trilocha; species Trilocha varians. The sequence goes on from AP028279.1 coordinate 2,696,380, forward strand.
ACAAAGGCGTTTGAATGAACATAAGAAAAGCTTTGGTTTCTGTCTGACGTTTTACAGAACAGAGGAGGAGCGAGCCATCCCACCCGCGATACTAGCGCGCGCCCCCCCGCCCCGCGCCGCGCCGCCCCGCCACCCGGTACTTACCACACACACTTACTGTAACTAGGAGATAAGTTCACATCCGCGCTCACTGAGCCCGCTACCTCGTGTTCATCGCCTAAAACTTCTACAATTACTTTTTAACAGTCAGTCGGCCGTTATCCGCGCTGAAGACGGAAGGAACAGAAGATGCCACGGAAGAGTTATAACTCGATATCATGTTTGTTCTAAGACATCGTCTGACCGATCCCCTCGCCCGCCTTGTGTCGGCTGGAGACGCTGAACGGAGCACTGGTTCTTATTCACTAACATTTACTATTTATATATACAGACATACTTGTGTGACGCTCTCCCCTGTACTCTGATACTACTGCTCGTTCCTTGTTGCTCATTAATACTTGGTTGACAGGTTATACTGATGGTGGGACTGCCGGGCTGTGGAAAGACCTATTGGGCCAAGAATCATTGCGACCAGCATATCGAAAAGCGTTACAATATTTTGTCTACGGGTGCGCTCTTTGATAAGATGAAGGTATGGAATATATTTTACGCAGCCAAGTTTAGAATTTAATAGAATCGAACATTAACATTTCATAAGATTAAATTGAGAATAATTAATTAAAAAACAAAATATGCTAACTGTCACAGTAATATTATAATGTGAATATTTTTATATTCCTTTTTTGATAAGTTTTCCTACAAATTGTACCAAGTATCAAGTATATTAGAACGAAGTTCCTTATCGCGCGTTATGAAAGGGGGCTAGACGGAAATTCTTTCGAAAAAGTTGTCACGACACTTTTTTTGTCTTAGATGATTATCGCTAGATGGCACTGTGATCAAAATCTTTTAAAATAATTCCTTATTTTGTTTTATATGATTAATGCTAGATGGCGCTGTGATCAAAATATTTTAAAACACGTTCGTTATGGCGCGTTACGAAAGGAAATATTTTTTATGAGAAATTTCGTTCTATCCGAGTGTCCCTTGACACCTCTCAAGTTTTTTTTAATTAATAAATGTTATTGTTAATGCAGGTGGATTGTAAACCATTCCGTGAGACGTATGAAGGCAGATGGGACGCGATGGTGTCGAAGTGCGCTAAGTGCGTTCTCAAGCTGCTGGAGTTTGCTCGAGATCGCAGGAGAAATTACATCTTGGATCAGGTCAGTTTTAATATTAAACTGTGTAATGATAAAAAATGTAATTATTAAAAATTGCTACTATAAAGTAGATGTTGTTTTTTAAATATTTACGCTGTGTAGAAGTTAAAATGCACCCATAAAACCTAGGAGATCTGGCCCCTTAAGAGTACCGGGTCCTCACATCACGTCCGAGAGAGTCTTGCGCCAGAACTCAGCGCGCACCCTTCGCGGTCCTATCTTGCCGACCGAGAGAGCCGATGATCCAAAGCATCCCAGTTTCACCATCTAGCGAAAACTGTATACAGATGAGTGTTAATAATGTATATTTTTGTGCAGACAAACGTATACCCGTCGGCTCAACGTCGCAAGATGCGCGAGTTCGAGGGCTACAGGCGCGTCGCCGTCTGCATCGTGCCGCGAGACGAACAACGAGCCCGCGCCGCCTCCTCCGACACCAAGGACGTGCCCGACGCCGCGCTACTCGACATGAAAGGTAGCTCTGTTTGTATGTGGTTGTATGAGAGAACGAGCACCCCGAAGTGCGCGCAGTGCGAGGGCGGCACGACGGGAAAGAGTGTCGAGAGCGTAACGCGTTGCGCCGTCCCTCATATCCCCTCGGTTCGGACGCTGAGTGTAAGCGGTTGGAGGTTTTAGTGCGGTTCAACTCCCACATATCTCACCCGCAAGGCGGGTGGATATCCAATAATTTCCTCCAACTGAAAAAAAAAAGCTTACACTAATTTAGTAACGCAAACTCTGTCTTACAGCTAACTACGCGGCCCCAGAGAAGTGTTCGTGGATAGACGAGGTGATCTACCCCGAGCTGCCGGAAGAGGAGGCTCGTGCCGCCATCGAGGTGTACCGGAAGGAAGCCAAGGCGGCCGGCGCGGGCAAGGAGCGCGACAAGAGGGACCGCAGCGACAAGGACGGACCGCCCGCCAAGAGGCCGCGGGAACACGACCGCAGGAACAGCCGAGATGATAGGAGACCGCCCAGGGAGTTTAGCAGGGATAGAGGTTAGTATAGGAATAAATAACATTTCAATCGTCAAATACAGAGTGGAACTTTTTAAACCAGGGAAAGTACCGGAAATAATGATTTTAGCGATTTGCGCTGAAAGAAAACATTTCTTTATTTTTGAAAAGAAACACAACTGCATTCATAGATTTTTTTTAAAACCTTTATACATCCGGGAATCAAACCTGGTAGACGTTTATTGCACCAATCGATAGTAACCTAAAAGGAAGAAAGTAAATCTCTAAGAAACGTCCCTAGATTAAAATTAAAATTTTAGTCAATAAAATTCTTTCAGAGTAATAAAATTAACAAAAAATCATTGGTTCAATTTGGACTTCATCTTTTCAATTCCTGATTAAATTTAAACAAAATAAGAATAAATAACGTAATGTTTGTGAACAGAGGATCGTTGGGGCGGCGGCGGTAGTCGCTGGGGCGGAGGCGGTGGTCGCGGCGGCGGCAGTCGATGGGGGAGCGGGGGCGGAGGCGGCGGCGGAGGCGGCGGCGGTGGCGGTGGGGGCAGACAGCGCCCCGCCCCACCACTCACGCCGCGCTTCGGGGACCGGTGGGGACCGCCGCAACCACCACGGTAAGATTATAGCTGAAGAGTTTGTTTGAACGCGCTAATCTCAGGAACCACTGGTCCGATTTGAAAAATTCTTTCAATGTTGTATAGTCCATTTTTCGAGATAGGCTATACGTATATTGTATCCCTCTGTGACGCAGACGACGTGTCGTGGGTCAACTTACAAATTCAATTTCATGGCACTTCAAATTTATCACAATCCCGCTGTCGTGTCGTGATGTTTGTGATGTTAAAAGCAATTCATGGATCTAATGAACCAATTTCGAAAAATCTTTTACCAATTTTCGCATTCGTTAGAGCATCTTGTGGCGCAGGAACTGCTTGGAGGTGCTGTAAAGAGAATGTGTACATTTAGCACAACAACACTGGTTAAGAATGATGAAGATAAACATCGTAAAACATCCAAGATTTAAGATATTTAGCCTTTTTGACGCCAAACTTTAAAATTCTTTTTCTACAGCGGTGGAGGCGACTTCGGTCGTGATCGCGACGGTTACCGCGGCGCGCGAGGAGGCGGCGGCGGGAACCGAGGCGACCGATCCGGACCGCGGCCCCCGCCCGGACCCCCGCCCCCCGTCGCCGACCGCTTCAACAGGGATCGACCGCCGCGACCCGGGGACAAGCGGCCGCCGCAGGGACCGCCTGGTATGTACACATTACAAGATGTACGAACCAATAGACCACCTGATCGTAAGTAGTTACCGTCGCTCATAAACCTCTGCTATGTCAGAAGATACTGCCTACTCGCTACTCGCTACCTACGAAAAACCTTTCTTAAAGGTAGTTTTCTGGAGTGACGACCACAAACTGATTCAGCGTGGACAAACCTACCTACCACGAAATGGACCGATGACTTGATCGAGGCTGCGCAAGGTCACTGAATGTATGTAGCACAAGTCCAGTCATTGTGGCAGATTTGGTGGAGGCTTATGTCAAGCAGTAGACATCTAGGGCTTTTTGACGAGACGTAACACATTGTTCTATGCCTAAACAACTCATGATGATGAAGCAATTATCAGCATCATCTAGCTAGCTATTAGACTCACAGTAACCGGTAGTCATTTCATTATCAGCTATTAAGCTAACTGTACGTGTTTGTGTGTACAGGTAGCGGCAACAACGGCGCCGGCAACAACAGCGCGGGCTCCTGGCAGCGCGGCAACAACAGGAACAACGCGGGCCCGCCCTCCGCCCCGCCGCGACAGAACAACCAGAACAAGGTACACACACCCCTATACTAATGTTTATAGAGATGAAGAGTTTTGACCGATTTCAAAAGTTATTTTAGTGTTGGATGAATAAGTTACAAAAAGGAAGGTTCTTTTTACTTCATTTTTTTAGATCATTTTCAATTTACTAACTTACATTATTAGACTTAGTATCCCTATTTTTTTGGCATAGCCTTTTATGTGTTGTTAAATTGCACTTACATTATCTATGGACCTTCAGATGGATAGATCAAAATGCATACATTTTAAAGAGACATAAAATATTAGTGTTATCTAATTTTCTAGGTTATAAGACAAACACTTTATACTGTTGTGCAAAAGTGAAGTAAGCAGTGGTTTATTTGGTTTGGTATTTAAGAATCTACAAAGAATGATCTGTTTTGATGTTGTTTTGTTTTTTTTTTCATTACTTTGAGTTATAGTTTGATTACAATACATATAAAGACATTAAACTTTGTGCAGGATGGTCCAAACCAATCGAACCAGATGTCGGGTCAGAACCAGCAGCAGGGATGGAACCAGTGGGACGGAGCTTGGGGTGGCTGGGGGAACTGGAACCAGAACCAAGGTACACACACAACACATCCAACTATTATGAACAATTGACCAGATATTTTGTCATCTTCAACAATACAAAAAAATTACAATACAATTGTATAAATTAAATTGTAGAATGTGTGGGCTAATAATGACACAACACTGTTATAGAAGTAGGGGTTTCTATTTTCTTGGTAATATTTTCACACAAATATTGGATGTAAACAGTGGAGCAATATGGCGAAAATCGGGGGTAAATTAAATCCGGTCTCCTTAGTGTTGGGTATTTCACATACTTTCAAAAGTTTTTAAATCTTTCTCCAATAATATGCAGGTTTCACAATTTTAAGCTAAAAGTATATTTTTAATATTCAAAGACTAGTTGGTCAGTTTGAAGGCCTGTACAAAATACATGAACTTCAAGCAGTCTGTCACAATATGACTGTTTAATGTATTGCTAATGTAATGTGTTCACAGCTGCCGGTTGGGGCGGCAACTGGGGCGGTTGGGGCGGCTGGGGCGGAGCGCCCGGGAACACCGCCACCGGCACGCAGTCCAACACCACCGGGGGAGCCAACACCGGCAAGCAGCAACAACAGCAGTGGCCCGCCAACTACACCGCGCAGCAGTGGTACCAGTGGCAGCAGTGGCAACAACAACAACAGAACTGGGCCAGGGTTAGTACTTATAATAATAATTCTGTGGATCGAGTGGCATTAAGCATTAAATCGAATAGAGCAAAACTGGTTATTTTCTACAAGCTTTTTATTAACTTGCACTGGATGTAATAATGTAAGTTCAAGCGGAATCTTAAGAGCTAAACTTGAGCAACTCAAAGTATGCATGTGTATATCACATGCTAATGCCATAATTTGGAGCTCCAGTACTGAACAAGATAGACCCGTTGTATTTGGGCTTTACTTGTCTTAGTTAGCTAGTAGTAGCTATGTGTTATCCAGGATCTTAAAAGTTTGTATTTAAAGTGTTTTCTTTAAAATTAATTATGTATCATCAATATTCACATAAATATTGTAATCAAATTACCAGCATCTGTTTGCTAGCTGCTTATTTTAATCAGTACAGTCAATAGTTTTATTTCTATTGTTGTTTCAGTACCAACAAGGCAATCAGTCCGGTAGCACCCCCGACGCACAATCCTGGGCTGCGCAGTACTATCAGGTAATACTTTCTCATTGTTTATATACTATGTTAATGTGGATGGAATTGAAAAAAAAACCTTTGAAGTCAGTTGCATTTGTAAATTTTACTTACACTTGATGTAACAGAGAGGGAGAAGGGACTTGTCTCCCTCCAAATAATTTAGATAATTGAAGGTCGTAGATCCATCGAGTATGGGAACATTTAAAAGAGTAAGCCTTTGTTTTGGCTTCATTAGATTCTCTCTACTTGTTAAAAAAATCTTGTAATATTTCTAGTCTTATTTTTAATTTGGTACATGTTTGTTACAGAACTATGGCAACCCGAGTGCAACAAACACTAGCAACACCAACACCAGCAACGAGAAGAAGTGATGTGACGTCACAACGCACTACTCACCGAACACGATACGGTTGAAACACTAGCTAGCTTCATATTTTATATTAAAATACACATTTTTATTGTAAAATTCACTATTTAAGGCACGAATGTCTGGTTTTATCTTAAGAATTCTTTTTCGTTTGAAAATTAATCGGGTTGATAGTGTAATGTTTCTAGAAAGCAGTGTTTTCATTTAGTTTTAAAATAGTATTAAAATGATAAATGTATTAGGGTTTATTTTATAAGAGGTACCTTTGACTAAGTTGGTTTGATGGCGTGTGAATGAGTGACAGTGTGAATGACGAATATTCTTCATTTTAGGTAGAAATTGTGAATGTTATTATAATGTAATAAATACATTAAGATCTATCTAGAGTTTTATTTGTTAGTGTTTATACCACATTCTATCTTTGTAAAAATATACAAAGATTCCAACGCATTTATCGCAACAAATTTTGCGTCTAGTACATTTCGTAGGGGGCGGCGCGACGGGAAAGAGTGCCGATGACGTAACGCGTCGCGTCGTCCCTCATAACCCCGTGCTGGGTTCTGGCCTCAGCCGGGGTTCGGACGCTGAGTGTGAGCGGTTGGAGGTTTTAGTGCGGTTCAACTCCCACATACCGTTAGAGGGATCCGGTGATTTCCTCAAACTAAAAAAAAATAAAAGTACACTTCGTAAGAATTGATCCACAGACGGGCCGCCATCTGAATAATTTCTATAAACAAATTGTTACTTTTCTTTTGCAGTAGTTAGTTAGTTAGGAGCCTTGGTTTGAAAATTATTGCAAATTCTACTCTACGTACACGACACCCAACACTTTTTCTTAGCTTTATTTTGCTTTATGGAGATACCATTTGCTTTCTCTATTGAAAGTAGATCTGCCCTTTCAGCAGAAAGGGGGCTATTCTGGTATAAAGTGTCACGCCGCTGATAAATAATACACAATTTTTAAAACTTCATAATTTTATTCGTTCCGTTCCGTGTTTAATGGTTTCAACATTTTAAATTATGAACTTCACCGGAGTTGATTTTACATAATATATTTATGTAGAATATACATTTTTTTTTACTTAAATCGATTTTAACATTGTACATAATTTCACTACGATATATAAAACTATTCACACTCCAATACGATACTTGGTAATTTAGCTTAAAATTTTTACTAACAAATGTTTGAAATATCTTTGTCCGCAATATAAAATCCCAATTACCAATGTTAAAACCTATTCCTGAGAAAAACCCATATGAAATAAAATGTTTGCTTGATATAAAATATTTTAAAAGTATAATTTTATACAAATAAAAAAACTAAAAAATATTATACAAAAAAATGCAATTTAATATAAAATGGTACTGAAAAACGTTTGTAACTAGCAATTTGCTAAGTTGTGTATAATTAGAAATTAGCAACCAATAATTACAATCAAAAATGAAATGCATGAACATTTCATTAGAAAATCAAAGTTCTATGTACTTTAAAAAACATTTCATTCTAAGATTTGTTTCTTGAAATATATTTACTATTGCAACTAGATTTCATTTTTTTTTATAATGAAGAATTGTTGCTTAATAAATGCAATACCTGTTAGTATAAATATGAAAAAGCAAAGTGATTGTCATTTAGTGCGAAAATAGAACTTTTAAGTAAAAATGATTATTGAATTTCTTGCATACTCTAATTTTTGGTAAGATTTAAGAAGATTAAAAAAATAATATAAGAATGGCCATCTCTTTGGTGCTATTAACCAATATGATCATTTGTTTCAAAATATTTATAGTTTTCTAGTAATAATTACCATATTTCATTATTTGGGGCATTCAAAAATATTATTATTTGATTTACCTGAAGAAAAAAAGCTAGTAAATTTGAACTAAGAAAATTAATAAAAACAGTCAACCACAACATTTTAAATTCTCGTTACTTACCTAATTTAATTTAAAAAACTTACTTTACCTATTATTTTGATTAATATAACAATATATTTTCTAATATTATTCAAGACAAAAAATGTAGTAAGTATTTTATAAGGGACATATTATTATTTCGTTCATGTTTTAAATACATTTTGTGACGATTACACAATTGAATCTACATCTTAATTTAATGAACATTACACTATATATTAATATAAATTTATGAGAAATATTAAATTTAGAAACAGACTTTTAAAAACCACAGTCGAATGTTACATTATTGCTTTTGAATTACTTTAAATAACTAAAATAAAAAGAACAAAAAATGAGAAAGTGGTTTACATAATGTGTTTCATTCACATATTAAAAATATTTTTGCATAATTCATTTCAACTCAACGTGAATTTAAATTTTAACAGATAATAATTAACAATTTACCTAATTTCTAGACTTTCATAAGTTACAAATATAAATTTAATATGGCAACACCAATAATGCGATAGTCTGTAAAAACATCCGAAGTAGAGTGGCACATTGTACTTATATCGATATATAACTGTTCTATTGACATATTTCAATTAGATTATAATTTAATCGATTTTAATTTAAAGGCACTGTGTTCATTGTATATTTTTTTACTTAAAACAATATGGTTTATGCAAATGTTGTTCAGGCCAATTTCAAACTATTTCATTAAAACATTGTTAAGTTTTTTTAAATAAAAGACAATCATAGCAGGTTTTGTAGCCACTCAACTGGGATCGGCAACCAAATTGGTTTGTTTACTTTTGCCAAGTCTGTGGCAGGAGCCAAAATTGAGCACAGTTCTAAAACTTGTTTTATTTACATTTTTTAATCGTCTCATATTTTACGGAGATGATATATTTGTGCTGAAAATGCAATACAGCGTCGTTTAGTAATATAGATTTACAAAAACAAAAGGTTTAATATAAAATTATTGGAAAAAATATTTTTTTAAAAGGGGCTCAAACACGGTATGGATTCCGAACGAAGTCCCCAGTTTCGCCATCTAGCGAATAGTGACGTTCCCAGTTGAGTAAATAATTAGAAATTTTGTTTTTACAACATAATGACACTGTTACAATTAAATTTAAATTTACTTATTTGACTAATTACAAGGAACATTTCAAAAAATATAGAGACACATTTAATAACATCATAAGAATAAGAATTGCTCGTTAATTTCTTAAATAAATTACGTTTTTTCTAATTCTAATTGAAATATGTCTTTCTCTGTTGGCGCATTGTCAAGACATGTACAAAAGTTAATTTCGACGTATTATTAAGAAGCGAGGTAATCTAGCTAGACGAAAAACGGTGAAACAGCACTCATTTGTATTTAACCCTTGTAGTAATAAAAATAATGGAGAGAATAAGATTTGTAAATTTGCACTACTCGGAATACATAGATTTGTGACGTCATAATGTTATTCATATACAGCATTATGCATTGAGTTATTTAATTTTAATACATTTTTTACACAGGGTGGATCTGTAACTTTGGACAATCTGACGGGGGGTAAATGACCTGTCGAAAAAAACTTAGAACCATTTTTATTTTAGGAATTAGATAAAAAAATTTTTTCATCATAGTGGAAGTCCGCAACGATAGTCGTACATTTTCCATACAATGTGATAAAAAAAAGGTTTAACCGTTCCAAAAAATAAAAATGGTGCTAAATTGTATTTCGACAGCTCATTCACCCCACTTCAGATTGTCCAAAGTTACAGATCCACCCTGTATATATTAGGTATATTTGGGCAAAATATAATTAATTAGCTGTTCAAAATAAGCGTATTTGTAGAAAAAAAATGTTTTTGCAACTTGCAATAAATATATATTTTTTTTATTGCTTAATAGATACACGAGCCTACGGCCCACCTGATGGTAAGCGGTTACCGTCGCTCGTTGTAGTAAAGAACACGATCATACGAGTTATCGTTCATAAGTGACGTACGGACGGACTATACTACTTATCCGTATCATGAACATGTCTATATTACAAACTTTCGCTTTTCAACCCCCGACGATATACAGGTTTAAATAAAAACTCACAATAAACTATGGAAAGTTTTCATGAATAGGAAAATTATGTTGTTCCTTTTTCGATGAATTTTTTTTATTTGGGTGATTGTGAATTTAAGTTATTTAATAATACTATATATAGTTTACTATAAATAGACGGGAACAATTCACTATACAATATCGACAGTGAATGATTTTTTATTATTTTTAAACGTCATTGATTTTGTTGAAATAATCTTGAGTAACTTTAATAAGTTCATGTTTGTCAAGTTTAAAAGCGAGTTTTAAATTTAACCCTTAAATGGACAATGTTGTTTTTAAACAACATACTAAACATCACCGATAAAATTAAGCTTCTTTTAATTTTTTTGTTAATTTTGACAGCTAGTTCTTATTTCTGAAAGAATTATATACTTTAAAAAAAATTAATAGTAAATTCATGTCTAGTTTTTTTTACTCATTTTTTCTAGACAGTAATACATCTCCATTACACAAATATATTTTTTAAAACGTGAAACAAAAATTGTCCATTTAAGAGTTAAAGATCATCAAATAGTAATTTATTCATGTAAAATAAACTTCTATTTTATGTTTTTTTTTGTTAAATCAATGACGTTAAAAAGTAAAAAGTATAATATTGGTGTTATTTATTTTTAAATGAGCATTTAACATTACGGAATAAATAATGTAATTATACAATCTTTGGCAAACTTTCTTTAATACCGCCATCCTACTCACTCTTACTATGTTAGAAAGAGACAACATTTAGTATTAGGCCGAAATCCAGAGTCGATTTACACGATACGACTTATCGGACACATTTTTAAATCGTATCTGATAAATCGATTCTCTGGTCGTTATTATTCGACAATGCGCCAAACTTACGTTTATAATTTAATAAGATCTAGTATTTATTTAGTACAACACTATCCCGATCGTCTGCTGTTTAGCAGATCGTCGTCTGTGGAAGAAAAACAAAAAATATTTTTCAAGTATTTTTTCAAGTTCTACACGAATGACATGTACTGTACTGTACTGTACCAACCCATTACTGCCCACTGTTGGGCTCAGGTCTCCTCAGAAGAGGGATTAGGCATAGTCCACCACGCTTGCCCAGTGCGGATTGGGGACTTCACATATCTTTAAAGGATTTTTTTAGAATCCTTTTCCGACATGCAGGTTTCCTCACGATGTTTTCCTTCACCGTTTTTAGCCAGCGGTGTTGTGAAAAATAGCACATAAATCTTTTTCACATTTAGATTTAGAGGTACAAGCCGGCCGGATTTGAAACCCGCGACCTTCTGTTCGGAAGGACGAATGACATTTTGTCATTATATTTTCTAAATTCAACATTAATTAAAAATCTTTTGTTTTTGTTGATTGATTCGATACCCGCTGAGTTTGTTTGTCCGTTCTTCTTAGAATGAATGCAACTAAACTGAAATTATGAACTAGTCTAGTCTTGTTTGCAATAAAGTTTTCATTATTGCAAGACGGTAAACGAGCTTAGGGCCCACATGATGGCAATCGGTCACCGTCGCTCATGAACCTCTGCAATGTCATCACCTACTCATACAGGAGTTCGAGGAGTAGTAGTAGTGGTAGTAACTCACGTTGTTAGGTGGAGTGGTGGTCGGAGGCGGAGGGCGAGTGCGCGGCGAGGGACTGCTGTAGCGCCGTCGGGATCAACCACTCTCTATAACAATACATTACACACAGTTACATCACATATACAGGGTGGATCTGTAACTTTGGACAATCTGACGTGGGGTGAATGACCTGTCGAAATACAACTTGGACACACTTTTATTTTAGGAATTGGATAAAAAAAAACCATCATATTATGGAAGTCCGCGACGATAGTCGTACGTTTTCCATACAATATCGAAAAAAAAAGGTTAATCGATATGGTAATAGGTTGTATTTCGACAGGTCTTTCACCTCAGATTGTCCAAAGTTACAGATCCACCCTGTACACGGTGTACAAAGAGCACTCCCGAAAACGAAGACTGGTGGTAGTACTAGTGATACCTGTGATTATAAGCCAGGAAATCGATACATTCAGATGATTTTTATTTTGAAAAAAGCTTAACATCTCAGTACACTAGTATTAACACCAGCTTTTGATTTCGGGAGTGAACCTTTTACACCCTGTAGTTACTGATATTACAAACTTTCTTAATTGACTTTATTTTTCGAGATGGTCAAAAATATATTTTGATCATGTATTCAAAGCTTTTTCTTTATGTAGGCATGCGAGACACCTGGTCGTAAGTGAACCTCCGCAATGTCAGGGACCACCTAAGGAGACGGCGCGACGGGAAAGTGTGCCGAGAGCGTAACGCGTCGCGCCTCAAAACCTCGTGCTGAGTTTTAGCCTCAGCCGGGGTTCGGCCGCTGAGTGTGAGCGGTTGGAGGTTTTAGTGCGGTTCAACTCCCACATACCCGCCCGCCAAAAAAAAGGGACCAACTAAAATCTCTTATCAGCTATAAAGAATTTCTTCAAGCCTTCTACGAATTCCGTAGGTCCATCTTGTATTAATTTCGAATATTCAGCTATTTTTTTATATTAATTACTTAACATAATAAAATGCATGACTTACTTGGGTAAGCACCTCTGTAGGAATGGTACGCAAGAACTAACGTACGCCAAACGATTCACCCACGCCGGGATGTCGCGGGAACACAGCGCCTGGAACCATCACCTGTACTGTAACAACCCACTACTGCCCACTGCTGGGCTCGAGTCTCCTCAGGAAGTAAGCATAGCCCGTCGAAAAAGGAAGAGGTGTAATACAGAGTGTCCCCGAAAGTAGTTAATCGGAGGTCTAGAGAAAGAGTCACCCCTATGTATGTTCCGCGATTTTTATTAGTTTTCGAGTGATGAACTTTTTTCCGAAATTCGGGTTCTATTTTCTGGGACCCCCTGTATTATATTGTCGTATCTCGGTCATCTCTTGTGCCAGTAATAAAAGTTAAACAGTGCTTTTATTGTCACAGAAAAAGGCGAGCTTATGGGCCATTTGATATGTTATTTTTATTTCGCTAACAGAACTCTGCAATACTTTCATGCATTTTCAACGGGTTCTTACCACGATATTTAATCAATTGAGTTGTCTCGATATTTCAACGTTGTTGCAAACGTCATGATCACGAGAAGACGTAACCCGTAAGAACCCGTCGAAAATGCATGAAAGTATTATAGAAAACCGCGAGTGTCTGAATAAGTTTAGAACTCTGCAATGCCACGAAATCAAAATCTACAGTAAAACTTTTGTTAAACTTCATTTAAGTTTGAAAAAGGACAAGTTATATCCACGGTAATTTATAGGTTTATGTTATTTTAAAGCCATGCCAGAGCCATTTAATAAGACGAATGATGTGTGGCGACCAATAATAACGCGCGAGATCCTGAATCGCGGGTACGACATTTACAGAAATCTTCGCATATATATGTATACATCTGAAATCTACTACAGTGGGCTTCGGCCTGACCACCATACACTACCTCGCCCGCTCGGAGATCTCCCTTTGGCCACAAGCCCACTGTAAGTACCCACAAATGAATTTAAAAGTAGATAGATGTAAGAGGACAGGAAGGCCGAAGAAAAGGTCTGACTGTGTGAAGGATGATAATATGATGGTCTGTGGTGTGACCGATGATGTATGTAATGATAGAAAGGAGTGGAGAGAGAAGACATATTGCGCCGACTCCATCTAAATGGGATAAGGTATAAAGAAAGATGTAATTTTAAAGTCACTAAAGTTGCCAGGTATATAATTCTGTGTTTCCCGAAATTTTAGACAGGATTTGTAGTTTTTGTAAAGCCTGATTTTATCAAATCCACTTGTAGTAATTGGGCAATTATCGGAAATCGATTTGGTCGCAATAAATTATAAGATAACCGGACACTGAACTACAACCTTGACGCATTTAACTGTTGTTATTGTACGACATTTACAACAAACAGATTTGTCGAGGAATAGACTATTCCACCCCATTATTTTTTCTATTTTAATTTAATATTTTGGTCATAAAAACCGTTAAAAAAAAAATTGAACAATTTTTTTTAGCCAAATTAGGCTAAAATTTTCCATTTAAAATTTCAATTTCAAATTTGGCGCAAAAACGTCGTCAAATGCACCGCCATCTTCTAACGTCACTTTTGCGTCACTCGGTGAGTAAACAGCACACACAGTGTAAACACTACGATTTGCTGAGGGGTTTACTGTAGAGGTGACGTCATATTACAGCCATCATGGCGGATAGCGTTTTTGACATTCGAAGCACAGATAAAAAAAACACAAATTTTAAAATATATTTTGCTAATAAAATATGTTTTTATGATAATTTTATAGTTTTATTAGCTTGGTGCGTAATAGCATATTCAGTGACATTTAAAGAATTTTGTAGAAAATAAATAGCAATACTAGTTCTACTAGATCTTATCTGTGAAAGAGATTCTTTATTGTTTTCAAAATGAAACTTAGAGGAGCAATAAAGATTATAACAATAATATAGTCGAACTACTCACCATACAAAACGCTGATGTGAAATGATTACAGTTGTTGTTCATTAAATGATATCTGGAACAATCATTACAAATTTTAATCAAATAGTTATTATAGGGCACATATGTCGAAGAACTGATGCCCGATGGAGTAGACGGGTTCTAGAGTGGAGACCGCGATGTGGTAAACGATGTGTTGGGCGCCCCCTGCTAGATGGAACGATGACCTAAAAAAGGTGGCCGGTAACAACTGGATGAGACGAGCAGAAGATCGAGCTCAGTGGCGTATTTGGCGGAGAGGCCTATGTCCAGCAGTGGACGAGTGTGGGCTGATGATGATGATGATGATGAGTTATTACAGTTAGTTTCTTTAGGAAAGAACAAGCTTCAACGGTAAATAGATAGAAAAATTCCAGTGGACTGTTTTTGCGTGTAAAATCATTTTAAAAAGTTTTTTTTATTTATTAAGACGGCCTACGTCTAATTTTGTACATTTTTTAAAATATCATTACAATGAAAATAATTGTTTTATGATCATTTACAAATCACAGATAGTATGAAAATGCTATTACCTGTCACCTCGAAATTGTTTCCCTAGTTCCGCCACTAATCTTCTCACTTCTTCTTCACTAAAATCTGTGTATCCTATGTGTACGCTTTGCCTGAAAAACAATATTTCTTTTATAATAATACTATCCACAAATTCTGAGTAAAATGAATGAAAGATACCAGTAATATTAGATCGATGTTAATCTCGATAACTTACAAGTCCAAGGGAAACACAAAATATTTCAAGTTATATAGGTTTTAAGTTATCAAGGGTCTGTGTTAGGGCTCTGAAGGGAACATATTATTTTTTGAAGTTATAGAGGTTTTTAAGTTACCGAGGTTTGAGTTATAAAATGTATTACGACGGGAGATAAAATTAAGATTTTTTTTATTCGAATACAGGAAACAAAACTTATAATTAATTAACATGAAGACATGTGTGAAGTGTGTGTGAAGTTTCCAATCGGCGTTGGACAAGAGGACTATGCCTGATCCCTCCGAGGAGACCTGAGCCCAGCAGTGGGCAGTAACGGGTTGTTACAGTACAGTACACACCTGAATCGGAACTGTTCCCCCAGCTCCCGTTCGTCTCTAGGCGATATCTCGAAGACGCCGGTGAAGGCGTAGGGGTGTCCACCGTATGCCCACTCCGACCCGTGCACCTGCACCCCGCTGTGGAACACGCCCAGGCCTGCGCCCGCTGTGTACCTGACACGATAATACTCGACTATGTATTTACTATACAGGGTGCATCTGTAACTTTGGACCAGCTGATGTGTGGTGAATGACCTTATACAACTTAAAGGTACTGTTCTTTTTGGAATCGATTAAACTTTTTTTCTAACATTGTATGGTGTATGTACGACTACCGTTGCGAACTTCCATACGACATTGTATCGTTTAACCGATTTACAAAATTAAAAGTGGTTCTTTCGACAGGTCATTCATTCAGCTGGGATAAAGTTACAGATCCACCCTGTACAGGATCCATGGGCCTTAATGGCCAAAATCGAATTTGACAAATATCGAAGAGGCGATTAAAATTCTTAAAATTAAATCTTGAGCGATACTTCTTTAATGCTTAAGGCTAACCTAGACAAAGCCAGAGTACTGGTTAGTTATCACCATCATTCATTCTTCTTTGAAGATTACATTTCTTAACAACTAAATATGACGTACAAACAACAGTCAAATTGATAAAAAAGAAATGGTGAGGTAAAATAGGGTTTATTTCAAGAATTCATTTCTGATCCTGTCCTCTGTATTCCTAAGCTCAGTTGGGTCGTTCGTCGTAATTTTCAAAGTTACTTAAATTATTCGTTCAAAGGATTGTTAATAAAAGGCTAACCTCTAAATAATGCGAAAGATCCAAAAAGCCTTTGTCAAGATTACTACACAGATTTAATATTATGAAGGGTATTCGTAGTTTAGTTAACAAGACTGACATAAAACATCCTTATCAAATAGGGGCTGTCTTTCAGAGCGTCGTATTTATAATGAATCTTTATAATACTGAAACGATGAATTTATGGTGGAATTTCTCGTATTTAAAGAAACAAAGACCTGTCAGTTAATTCTTAATTAGTTATTATATTTTACCACAGAGTGATACATTCAGATCTTCTAAAAAAATTGGTTGCCTGTAAAGTCGGTATACGGGCGAAAGTTTTACGTGACAACGACTCGGGCATGGTTAGCCCGCCTAAGAGCGAGAGAGACAGACATAAAAAGTGAAAGGCACGCGTGCCTCTCACTCGCTCTCATTGTGAGCGCATAACGTGAGCGGAGCGTAACGCAGTGAAGTGAAGTGTCATCCGGCAAACCAATTTATAAGACGTTGTCACGTCAAAATTTCGGTTTGGTTGGTTTGGAGAAATTAATACCTAATAGAATTTCTGTGTGCCATAAAAAAATCAATTCAGATTATTCTTTCATGGTGATACTATTATTTAGAGAACCATAGATCATAGATTTTATTACATGCCAACTTGTCAAGTAGCGTCAGGACATCGCAATGATATCACCCAGTCAGTTTTTATCAGATGGGCGCGTCTATTGGCTCCATAAAATAATTAATGGCACCGCTTTTACTACGATTGCTTTCATAACCCAATAAACCATAGAGATACGACATATTTGATTTATACCCTATTTATTGTAACTCTTCTGGAATTTTATTTGGCGTATGGAATATAGTCTAAAAGTATGTTGATGCGGAGGGACTTTAGTGTTTCTGAAAACATCGCAACTAAAAATGTTCAATTTCTATACGATTCTGATAAGTTCTAATCCTATGTGACCTAAGGAGCAGAAGTAGAAATCCCATAACATAACAGCAGATATCATTAATTCTGACATTTTTTACTATCGTAAGTGGTTTCAGTCACATCTGTGCAATGTCGAGGAACATTGCGGGGTCGCTGCCTACGACCTACCTTAAATTCTTTTTTATTTCAAACTAGTGAAGCATCAACTACAGTTATGCAAAAGTACAGTATCACCAGCATCTTGCTCGATACTAAAGTATTATTCCTGTTATTTTGTAATACACCTATAATATCTCTCTTCACCACTAAGGTCGACTGCAGAAGCAGGTGGCGGGGGTTGATAGGGAAAGGTTTTACTCTGCTCTCAACCTACCAACCCGCCGCCGTCGAGCAGGGGACCGGAACCGGGATCTCGTCCGGAATCTGGTCCCCTAAGAGTTTCAGGTCCCCAACGCATGTGAGTGCGAGCGGGGACCCAAGAAGGTGTCGTGTCTCGCTCAGCACGCCCTTAGCGTAAGAGCAACCGGGGGATGGTAGACCGTGCTCCCCGACCCACGCTGATTCTGACCCAGTGGGGTATTCCGTGGGAGGGTGACACGCGGTCCCATCTTGGAGGCTTCGGAAAGCCCGCCGACCGAAAGAGCCGGTGGCCATATTGGCCGGTGGCCGTATTGGCCGGCGGCTACCGGTTCGGCGTCCGGAGATGGTGCGACGGGAAAGAGTGCAGAGCGCGTAACGCGTCGCGCCGTCCCTCAAAACCCCGTGCTGGGTTCTGGCCTCAGCCGGGGTTCGGACGCTGAGTGTGAGCGGTTGAAGGTTTTAGTGCGGTTCAACTCCCACATAGGGGATCCATTGATTTCCTCCAACTGGAAAAAAAAGGTCGACTGGTAGCGAATGCCTATTAAGTCCGCCTTTGTACAATATTTTTAATTTTGTGCACAATAAATAAATAACGTACTCACCAATTCGTCCAGTACATATCGTAGACGTTGAGTATGACTGGCGTCTGCCCCGGCCTCGGGTGCTGCGAGTCCGGCCTTCGAGACAGCAGGGACATGCACGACGGGAACATTGTGCAGATACCGCACGACTAGACACATAATATACACTTAGTAACGAACCAAGATCTAAAGTATATAAAAAAAATATTAATTCAGCCAAAATTTACATTGTAATATATAATTAACCATTAGATCCCCACACTAGGTCAAGCCTGTCTCGTGGAGATCGATCTAATACATTTATCAGTCAAATAAACCGTTTATATCGATACTAATTTAGAATCTTAAAAAACTGAAAATAACTACTTCTTAGTGGCTTGTGAGATTTTAATAATATATTTGTAATTTTAATATGATACAGGACAGGGTTTCAAGAGTAAAAAAGGACTGACGAAAAAGACTGAAGGTAATCTTGCTTCATTGGATTTTAGAGAAACATATTCCTGGTATACTAATCGAATTTTGTAATTCAGGGAAACACTCGTAGATTTATATATACAGGGTGGATCTGTAACTTTGGACAATCTGACGTGGGGTGAATGACCTGTCGAAATACAACATAGCATCATTTTTATTTTGTGGATCGGTTATTTTTTACTGACATTGTATTAAAAACATACGACTATCACAGCGGACTTCCATACTATAATGAAAAAAAAAATCAATTCCTAAAATAAAAGTGGTTCTAAGTTTTGTTCAACAGGTCATTCACCCCATGTCAGATTGTCCAAAGTTACAGATCCTACCTGTATGTATGTACTGATTTAAATTATTACAAAAGCTGTCGTGCAGGTACAAAAAGCAGGAATATGTATTACGTCTTGTGTGACGCAGACGATGTGGATGTCTGCTATTAATGAACATTACGAACAGTAGTAAGTCTGTTCTAATTTCATCATGAATGGTACAACTGTGCTCTAAAGTGCATTAAAATAAAATGTTTTGATGATCATGAGTGTCGATATCCCCGTCTTGAGAGGACGATACTAAAGTCAACGAAAAATAAACAAAGAAACGCATAAGCTTGTGGCGTTATATAAAATGTTTTAAAATGTTTAAGTGGAGAACTTAAACTTATTTTTGACTTTCATAGAGAAAACTGAGAAAATTATGATGAATTTACAAAACTAAGTTCTGCAAGTAATGGTCACGAGTCGAGTAACAAAGATATAAGTTTTAGATGGGTTTCTATTGATTACAAATACTTTTCAAATATTGTAGGTGATAATCGTTGTTCTTATAAGCTTATTATTGTATTCAATTCTATTTGGAATGAAATGGACAATGCATGAATTAAATAACTAGGTTTTTATGATAGGTGTGCAGAACGATCAGTTACCCACGTATTACTACGTTATACTTTATTATTATCACTTTTTGTATAAAAAAAAACATAAAAAATATTGTTGAGTCCAACCCTATTTTATCTATAGACTTTAAAAGAAAGTCTTTTCGCGACGTGTGTTTACGATTAAGATAACGATAGTTAAAAATGTTTTGATTACAAAATATTAATTGATAAGTGTAGTCAGATAAAACAACTACACAGGTGTTCTTGAACATCAAACATCAATAGTATTATTTTATTGGAACGAAGTTCCTAATCGCGCGTTGTGAAAGGAGAAAAAATTCTTACGAAAAGTTGTCACGACACTTTTTTGTTTTAGATGATATCGCTAGAGGGCGCTGTGATCAAAATCTTTTAAAACACGTTCGATATCGCGCGTTACATTAGGAAAAAAAAATAAGATCTCTTTTAATCGAAAGGAACTTCGTTCTATTCGGGTGTCCCATGACACCTCTCAAGTTTTTTATCTGTTATATTGTACTGTTGGTTTCCTAAATAAAGAAATAAATTAATTATCATCATTCTAAATCCATAAACAGAAGTAGAAGGGGTTTTCATTGACGAGTGATTTGTCAAGACTGATCTACACGTAATAGGGAGTACTGAGGTATTTAACAGTGGCGAAGAATCAATTCCGCAGAGAGGGAAACCGATATAGATATTAATCGAAGAATAATAAGTATATTTCACAACACCACTGACTATAAAACGGTGAAGGAAAACATCGTGAGGAAACCTGCATATCGGAAAAGGGTTCTAAAAATCCTTTGAAGATATGTGAAGTCCCCAATCCGCACTAGGCAAGCGTGGTGGACTATGCCTAATCCCTCTCCTGAGGAGACCAGAGCCCAACAGTGGGCAGTAATGGGTTGGTACAGAATAAGTATGTTTCATGGAATCTTCATTAGCTGCTCTTAAATATACCTACTCTGTTGCGAAGGAAGGAAGGAAGAATGGAGTTATATAGAGCCTACGCCACAGGTATTTAGGTATCATAACAGTTACCTTATAAACTGAGAAATAAAAGACCGAATTGAAGACTTTTTTTTGATTAAGAACATAATCTACAACTTCTATTCAAAATGAACAAGCGTAGCTGTCAAAGTGAGTAAGCCCCCTAACTCCTAAGCTGTTATTTCCCTTGGTACTTATATTTTGGAGATTGGATACGTATTCTATACGTTCCATTGAAGACTGAATAAAAAAACTTGAGAGGTGTCACGGGATTAATTAGTGAGGGAATTGTAATATATATTTTTTTAAGTTATAATAATTAGTTAGTTTAAGACGAGACTAATTAAAAATATTTTTATCACAGCGCCATCTAGCATTAATCATATAAAACAAAATAAGGAATTGTTTTAAAAGAATTTAATCACAGCGCCATCTAGCGATAATCAACTAAAACAAAAAAGTGTCGTGACAACTTTTTCATAAGAATTTCCGCCCCCTTTCGATAACGCGCGATAAGGAACTTCGTTCCAATAATCTGAGATACATTTCCCAATTACACTGTTACCTGAATTTTAATACAGTCTTTTATATATTTACACTGAAATCCCATCAATAGTCTCAATTTGCAAATTATTCCTTCTCTTGTAGGTAAAGATCATTTTTAGACTCAATAAAATTATTTTTGAGGACAGTCCTACTCATCGCATTAATATTATTTCCATTGAACAAAGCCGTAAAAATGCACTTCCCTTATCGGTAATGTCGTTGACACTTTATTACTTAAGCCTTTCGTAGCGAGACTCGGTTTATCGCAGGTCCGTCTGTGAGCATTGGGTTTAAGACAGCATTAGAAGACTTGAGCAGGGCTGTACTAGGGCTTTTTGGTGAAGAAATTACTTAAAAACATAAAGTAGGGTTCTTTGCTTAACAACAACCTAAAGGCATTAACATTAAGACATTTAACGTCATCGAAAATGGGAATGCTCAGAGTAACAAAAGTCCCAATGTTGTCATATTTTGAAGGAAAAATAAGAGGGAACTGTTTTATTAGATTATCAGGATGCAATCAAAACAGAAGAAACCATGTTACTATTTTCAATTTTAATTTATTTAATCTATTGACTCTTCAGTTATGGAATTCGAACTGAGTAAATCTTGTACACGGCTACATAAACAATGAAAAAATCCACATTAGTTTTGGAATGTTTTCAATGAATTCGTTTCCTGATTTCGACCCTGGCCATCTTCATGAAATGTTTTGAAATAATGTTCGGCCGCGAAACTTGGTACAAAACGTGGCGTTTTGAATTTCAAAAGCGATGTAGTTCTATATTCCTTTGTTGAAATATAATTTGTTGTGCTTCAAATTACGCAAACTTTGTGAAATTCTCAAATAACTTGGGACTTTTAATGGATCTGAATTCAGAACGTTCTGGAAAATTTAGCGTTAAATTTGTAAAGGCAGCGACTACAAATTTAATCGTATGAATATCTATTAGCGTAGTAGTTGATATCCGATTATTGACTGACTTACAGCGAAGCCTTTTTTCTCATTTAGCCAGTAAAAACAAGAATCAAATCAATCTTTCTTGATACTACCTCCTTCATTAAATTCATCATCTATACTAATATTATAAAGCTGAAGAGTTTGTTTGTTTGTTTGAACGCGCTAATCTCAGAAACTACCGGTCCGATTTCAAAAATTCTTTCACTGTTGGAAAGTCCATTTATCGAGGAAGGTTATAGGCTATATTTTATTTTCAAAAAAATTAGGGATCCGCATGAAAATATCGAATATGTAACAAAAGGTGAAAAATCAAAAACCTATTTATGCGTACGCTGCAAAAACTATTGACAATGGAACAAATGATGTACTACGGGTTTTTAGGTCTTTTGAAGACAAACAAAAAAGTCCGCGACAGCATATATCTAACTATCATAGTTTAGTCACAATAACCGCTTTTATGTTCATAAAAATAAAAAAAATGTCCGAAAAATTAATTTAACGTTAAATGTGTATCGTTATATTAATCCTTATCCAAATTAAGTGTTATATTATTAAGAGTATTAATGTAGAAGTAAATTACTTTTTGTTTTATTCCAATCGGACTTTTCGTTTAGAAGTTATCACGAGTATAAAACGCAATTTATTTATTTACCCACAGCGGGCGGCGAAAATAATATCGCGACGACATAACGAGTACTGTTTGAACCCCTTTGTAACGCAGACGAAGTTGCGCGGGTCAGCTAGTTCATTTATATTTGTTGCAAATTTATTAAACGAAACAGAACGATGCGTAGTCTGGCGAGGTGAAATCGCTAGATCTTTGTTGATAAAATCAATGAATCGAGATCAATTTACTAGCAATTCATTCAATTTGATCAAAGTGATTCAGATAATTTTCATTCAATTTAGAGAGATTAATACACAGTTTCGAAACATCGAATGGATTTTGGCTATTCTTCCCGTTTGGGAATCGTTAAATAGCAAGATTACTATTATTCTAATGTATAATAGAACTGATTTATTTAGTTTTTACTTTTTATATTAGTAATCTCTGTACTCTGTACCAACCCATTACTGCCCACTGTTGGGCTCAGGTCAGAAGAGGGATTAGGCATAGTCCACCACGTTTATTAGTACTATATCGATAAAATTGTTACAATATTCTCGTGTCGTGTTTCTGTCGAAAACAAAAATACTAATGAGGTGTTAAGTTTAGGAGACATATTTATTGCTAACGTATTTTCTTGATCTGATGGAATTTATTTTATTACAATAGTTCAAAAGCAACAAATGTGGACTGTATGCTCTTTTAAACACTATCTAATACTGGGAATAAAATCAATCTGTGATTAATTTATTAAGTAAACTAAGAGTTGCATACGATAGAAATAATCAAATTTATTTATTTATTTAAAAGAAGACCTACAGCTAAAATTACAGAATAAGGTTTAATAAAGTAATATCAGAGAGCCAATTATCGGACCTCACTGATAAGTAACAGTTTAGTAGTATCAGTAACAGTTTAGTAGTAGCAAGAAGAAGAAGAATTAAAGAAGACTTAACAATAATTGGGAACCAAAATTTAAAGGTTAAAGGGATTTGAAGAGTTACACTAAGTAAACTTAAATTAAGGCTCCCTATCAACACATAACAGAATTTGTGAAATGTTAAATGTTTAATTTAATTTCGTCATTAGTTCAATTAGTGACCAGTTATTAGACCGTATTCTAGCTCTTGGACAAATTCTAAAATTAAGCAAAAACAAACTAAACGAACGTAGTAAAAGGAAACAAAAGTTGTTTAGTTGTACATGCAAACGAATATATTAACTCAAGGACGATGTCACGATACTAAGCTGTACATTTTTATAAATAGCAATTAGCGAAGAAAAGAAAACATTAAGGTATTTTTTAAATTAATGTCTATTTCCGTAACATTTAAAAGAGTAGTGCGAGATTTTAAAAATAGATAGCGGTACGTTTGGACATCTCTACTGTCTCAGAAATAAATCTCTATTGTGTCATACCAGACATTTTATTATCTTTAAGATATTTCATAAAATATTTCCTACTAGCTTTTACTAGCCCGCGACTTCGTTCGCGTGGACTTCAGGTTCGTCCCGTATTATCAAAAATTGTGGCCTATGTGTTATTCTGATGTATAAGCTATATTGTGGTAAAGTTTCATTCAAATCCATTCAGTAGTTTTTACGTGAAAGAGTGACAAACATCCATACAAACTTTCGCCCTTATAGATATTAGATAAGGTTACTTAAGATGTCTAAATTTTCAGGAAACCTAAAAGTAAAAATTATGTTGAATGAACAAAACACTTTAAATCATGTGTTCGGTGTTTAACCCTTGTATGATTCACAAATTATGGGGTTTTATTTGTAGGTATAATTTTCAACTTTTTTCCATAACAGTATGAGTAAAATGACAAAAAAAACTACAAACACAAACTAACTTACACTTTTAGGTTTTATAGTAATGTTGATTTTTCTCTTCATATCATTAAAATCCAATCGGAAACAAGGAACAAGTCACTAACCGCGAGAGACAACCGAACCCCATCGGTATGATTCACTGACTGACTTATTTGACTAAGGCTCAGTTTACAAACATCATAAAGTAATTTAACAGGCTTTGATGTACTCCTAAATTGCGTATGTCGTGTGGTTGTCGAGAGATCGTGCGTGACAAGGCTCTCTTTGAATTGGTACGTCACGTTTTGTTATGAGAGTTGCTGGGAGGCGGATGTGAGCCTAGATTTGACGAAAAAAGATGACATTTAAACAAGAGTTAATCTGAAACCTGAACAAGTGGAAAGTAATATTATCCAAATACTTTTTGTTTCAGGAGTTTATAATTAGAATATGTAGAACGTAGATTATTGAGTGTAGTAGCAAACGAACAACAATTCTTAGATAAAGCTTCATAAGTACGGAGGCGTCATCATGTCCCAAACAGTTGGTACTCTCATTCAGTTTGATGACAATTCTTAATCATACACATAGCCCAGGCTCACAGTAAAGTCCTTTAAAAACCGAATTATATTCCTATTACATATTTAAATATAACCTGCACTGTCTACGAATTATCTTCTGAATAAAGTCGCGAATAAGCCCGCATTTCTTTCTTCAATACGGGATCAATTCGCAGTTTCCCATGTCACACGGGATTAACAGTGATGTAAGTGAGAGACGACCATTAAAAAAGAAATATCGGGTATCGTGTAAGCCAGCTTATATGTTCAGAACGAAGAGTTATTGGTACCGTCGACTGACAATTGACCTTTTAACGAAGCGACCGACAGATCATTAAACTGGATGTTGTATGAAACGAGCGCTTTTAATGTGTTGCTACATTTTACGATTTTTAAGAAGAACAAATCACCATTCACTTTAAATAAACCGAGATAGTAGAAAATAACAGAGCTGGTGTAGCTGATGCAATTGATCGTTGACACTAGTGATTAAAACAACGTTTTTACAATGTATAAAAACCTGCACCAAATTATTCGAAAAGTTCAAACGATAGGTCAACTTGATTGTTTTAAAGATAGACACGCAGACGGAAACTTGTTTAATACAGAAATAAATACGATCTCAACTGAATGATATAACAAGAAACATCCAAAATTAACGATAAGAAACCAGTCTGACTCCAATTCTAGATGTGACGCAGGTCAAATCGCGTCAGATAAGCTAACGGGCGTTCTAGACTTGGCAGAGAAATCTATCTTTTTGGCGGATTTATTACGCGCTTTCTCCAATATTGGAATTTAGACAAATCACTTGCGCGCTGAATTAGAAAACAAGGAGTTTAATCAAATTCTAAAAGCTTTCGTGTCGTTTGGTCGTAAGACGAATCTAATAAGCGACCTTATTTAGTCAAGGTTAGTTTAATAACTTAACAAACTTAAAAAGTATAAACGATGATAATAAGGAAAGATATTCCAAAGAAGAAACTTTCAGGGTAGAACTGAAATGGAAGGTCATTTCAGTCACTCAGTTTTTAATGCAAAGCGTAATGTTGCCTTGGTACTAGAAAAAGTTAAAATATAGCCAGAGATTTGTCTTTCGGAAAAACTCTGGGGTTAGGGAAGAAGTTATATCACACAGCAAAAAGCACATTATTATACGACATTGGACACCGGACACCGGCCGAAAGATAATGTTTCAGCTTCTTGTAAGCGATATACCGTTTGCCGCTTCAGGTATTACGAGGGCTAAGACTGCTTATGACACGTTGATGCTACACATCCATGTATGTAAACTACGAGAATTTAATTGTATTGTCTAAAAGAAACTTTTAAATTTCTCTATAAAAATCGTTCCTGCGTTGGGTGATTGATCTATATTGAGGACCTTTGCGCTTTGTGTGTGGTCGCCACACAATACAGTAATACAATGATATGTCATAATGGAAACCAGCTATGTTTCTCGTTAACATTCAATTTAAGAAATTCTAGTTAAATTCTTGTTTTATCTTCAGAATCTAACTGAATTAAAGACAGCGATGCAGTTTTTCTAAGTCACGTAAACTTGCAACTTTTATGATTTACGATGCGCATTTAGATTTTCCATAGTATTTTAAACTTCCTAAAGAGATGATAAATGTGACTTTCGAACATCAAAAGACTGTTTTAACTTTAAAACGAAGCTAACGAACCTCAGTAGGTACGTTCAACCGAACAAAGTCATTCTGATTTATGTCTTCCTTTTTCCGATTACTGGAATAATTAAATTCTAATTCCGATCATAGTCCAAAAAGTTCCTTGAACTTCAACTTTGTTGTAGCGTGACTGTTACTTATCGTAGGACACATTAGATATCGAAGATTCATATTTAATGTTACCAATCGATACACGTGGCACCAATTACATCTGGTGTATCATCAATTCAAAAACTTATGGAAAATTTGTGTTTGGACATTTCCTATTTTCGTTACTGACTGAAATGGACTATCACAATTTATATTATGTAGCCAAGAATAATAGCAATCATTTCCCCTTTGGGAAATACTAACTGTGCAATATACAGTAACACAGTTCGCGGGAGGAAGCAAAAGAGCATTATCACATTGTGTTCTAGTTATTTGAGCAGAAAATATAGTAGTCTATTTACAGTGATATATTCTTGGAAGAAACAAAACGTCATTACTGTAAGTTACTTTATAGAATAATATAATAATAACAACAGGAAAATGGTAAGGATATTATAGAAACCTTCGAAGATAATGAGTGAATGTTAGACACCCGTATTAAAAATGCGTGATCGTCATCTTCTAAGGAGACTGTATCCTGTACGGCCGTGGAGGTTGAGATATAAAGTGTATTACTTCAGGGAAAGGAAAGCAATTCTAAATTTTTATATTAATATGACCGACACAATAACTTCTCCATAAGTTTCTATTCTAACGTCCTTCAGAGAATCAATAATTTCTTTGGACACCAAGGTTATAGAGTCCTAACAGAAATCACACGAAATCTATTTTATTATTTAGTAAGACATTTTATCTGTCGTGATTATAATTTATATTTAGGCTACGTTAAAATTTTGCAAGAGAGGCATATCGCAGAAAGTCACGACGGAATGACAGCGGAATTTCCAAATATCCGAGATTTAGTGAACAACGGAGATTCTACCAAGACAGAATGGCTAAGGAGAATGTGACATAAATAAATCCAATTCATTTTGTGTGCAGCCATTTTGATAAACAAAGTAATTTTAATCTTAAACATTTATACAGTGCTACGACATTCAAAAACTAACGACATAAGTGCAGAGTCCTCGGCCAACACTACGTGATCTGTTTCAAGACTTTCAACTTTTTTCATCAATACATAGTATAAAACAAAGTCGCTTTCGCTGTATGTCTGTATGTATGCTTAGATCTTCAAAACTACGCAACGGATTTTGATGCGGTTTTTTTTAATAGATAGAGTGATTCTTAAGGAAGGTTTGTATGTATAATAAATGCATAATATAGTAGAGAAACACTGATAAATTTAAAGGTTTCTAATGTGATGTCGTAAATAAGCACGTTTTTTGCGCTTATATTGCAAACGCTGGCTGAACCCTACGAGATAGACCAAAATAATGTACTACAGTATTGTTCACCTTAAAAAGTTCAACAAAAAAGTCCGCGATGGTATATGTCTATCTCTTAGGGATAACCCAGCATAACTATTTTTATTCTTTACTAAAAAATGGTTATTTACGAAGTGATTTTAAACAATACAGCATTAATCCTTATCCAATTAAGTACCTTAAATAAATTGTGCATTTATTATAGATCAATATGCTTTTTACAGCATGTAATTTAAGTGAATATTACCGAAGATATTACAAATTTAAAATGCAGGGTCGTAGTTGTTTGCGCCGGGCGGCGCGTGCCTATATAGGCTACAATTTTTGAACCCCTTTGTAACGCAGACGAAGTTGCGCGGGTCATCTAGTTGTTTATAAAATAACGTGATCCGCGGACTTTATTGTTTTGACTGACAAAGTTCGTGATTTCGTTCTATTTTTTTAATTCGTTTGTTCTATTCATTACATCGCGTTTTGTAATGAATTCATGGTCCTTTGAGTATACAGCTGTGTAGTGAACTTGTATTTAGTTTTTACAGTATTTCTACAAAGTTATGAAATCAGAAAGTAGAAGACCTATTTCGTACGTTGGGTTATGAATGGAATGGTATCTATCATTTGATCATGATTTGACTAGTTTTTTGACGGCTTTAATAGTTGATGCGCATTTTTATTTTCAAAAAATTAATACATTTCAGCTTTATTTATTTAAATTCATGATTTTCCTGAAATATTCTTAAATTTCTAAATTCGTAGGCATGACTTTTCAATCGGAGAGTCTTCCCCAAAATACAATCTCACAACACTACTATAATCTTGTATGCGTAGACTAAGTCAAAGTTTGGTGAACAGTCTGTATCCCTACATCAATTTGATATCGACAGGGTATCATTAAGTCAATTACACGCTCCCTGTAGTGATACTGATTGGCCTCATTCAGTTATGAAAAGCGAGCCTTTTGAATTGTATAGAATATTCTCTAATCAGGCCATTGGTATTATGGGAGTCCTGATTAGGCGTTCGGTACTATCAGGCATCCGTTTTACTATATGTTCTGGAAATTTCCTGTAGTACGCTATTCTTCGGGCTATTTCGGATAAATCAGTAACAATCCAGCGCGCTGGTGTGCTATGATTTGAAAAACTAAAGCAGTAGGAGAATACGGGAACCAGATGGGGCCTGGGGGCGATCTCGAATGTCCTGAATCGTATCTGTACCCCGTCAGTATTTAGGGTCGTTTAATTTGAATAGCGGTCGATTTTAGTACCGTTGCCTTCCACCATTAGTTTTAATTTCTATTAAAAAATGACGAAAGATGACGTCTAAGGTCACAACCTATGGACTTCAAGTCCATCATGATTTCAGTATATTTTTGGGGATTAATTCCAGTTAAAGATTTAGGATAATACGTAACAAAACATTTAGGATGAATTGAAAACACGGCATTATGTGCGGCGCAATGGCACGCATTAAGAAAAACCCATGTTCAACAATGGAAAAATGCAAGCTGTAAATTATAATAATGAAAAAGGCCTTCTAGACTATAATTATTTAATTTCAATGTCATGTCATTGTTAATTTATAAACAGGAAAAGATAGTTTTATTCAATGTGAAATGGTCTACTACAATACGGCATAACATGAGGTATATCTAAAACATGCTACATACATGGTGGGTGAAAAAAAACTCGAGCTTAAAATTGTAAGCTATGCACAGGAGTACAGTAAATGTCTTTCAAATCAAAGTCAATTCATAACAATGTAAGATTGGATGTTTTAGTGAAATAAATAAAAATTTTAATGTACATTGATAAAAAAGCAATAAATACAAGTTTATTGACAAAGATAAAGTATATAAGTAGTTAACATTCCACATAATTTTATTACATTGACAGTTATGTGAGATTCTTTGTATATTAGTAAAAAAGATGAGCTTCTATGGATGTTATATTTTTAAATATAATTTCATAAGAATTAACTTTCACATGAAAATAGTTTTAATTACATAAAGCTTGAGGACTAGTCAGGTCTTGATCAAATTTTAAATATGGACACATAAGAATGAAAAAATTAGAAACTGGGGGACATCCATAAGGTATATTTTTAGAATTCTGTACAAAAACATTCTGGATATCACGGGATAACCAGTAACTACTCAGAGGATTACTCATGACAATGTTAAATAAATTTAAACTACCTAACTAGTGTATTAGTTTACAAAAAAAAGGCAATCTATTGAAACAAATTCTATATTCAGATCAAATAGTGTTGAGGGACTCACAAAAACAAAATGTACATGCTAACTACGTGAAACACATATGTCTTACAAAAGGCCTGTTATCGTAGGGCTCCTCCTGCGAGATTGTCGGGGAGCGCAACAGCGGGTCGCGGTCTCCGGAATCTTCACGGCGGCCCGGTGACCGACCGTCAGTATGGGCACTGCATGTGTCACATCTCCTCATTTCTACACATAATTGCCACTGCGGACTGTCAATTATGCCCTCAAGTTTAAGCCAATTGATAAGAAATAAAAATGTGTTTTTCTATCCATTTTGTAAGTTTTGTGTTTTTGAGGGTAGTAATGTTAATAAGTAACAACTAGCATTCGTATAAACAGTCCACAAAGACAAGAGCTATTAAAAGAATAGTAATAAAAATTATAGCATGCATTTACCTCATTATCACTATCAATCAAATATGTTTCTTCCATTATACAAACTATTAGTAATTATTGAAAAAAACTTGTGCGCGAGCGACTTCACACAGTTCGTATGTCACCACTAATGAATAAGAGCACTCAAAACATAACTTTGACTTTTGATTGAAGATTAACACTGTTTCGGCATGAAATCATCATTGTATGCAAATTATATCGACTGTCTATTAGCGAATACGATGTATATAAGTTCGAAAATATCTAGCGTGTGTCCTCGTACGTTAACACTACAAAAATAATGAAAAAAAATACTCACTACGATTTTTTGAATTCGTTGATGTGTAACTGGATTCCTAGAA
Source organism: Trilocha varians (assembly GCA_030269945.2). Taxonomy (NCBI): domain Eukaryota; kingdom Metazoa; phylum Arthropoda; class Insecta; order Lepidoptera; family Bombycidae; genus Trilocha; species Trilocha varians. The sequence goes on from AP028279.1 coordinate 2,727,743, forward strand.
CAATAAAAGACCGCGTCACAAAGCAGCCTCCATGATGTGGACAAAATGTGAGGAATAATTAGTCATGAAATGTTTAAAAATAACTATGGTAGTAGATTTTTTAATTAATTAAATTTAATTTTGGTTTACGTGAACAAAAAAATTCAACGTGCTTTTGATAGTGGCCGATATAGATTACTATAAATATCTAAATACACACTTTGACTTTTGACATTTTAACATAGATTACTAGATAAAACTTGATTTGAAAGAAAATTTGGAAATTATTTCTATTTTGGGAACAATTTAGTCGATTTTTTCCAAAAATCCCAACCATTTTATCGACCTAAACCGGTTTCAATGTAAAACATGTAAGTCAAACTGACAAGAATGTCGAAATGTCAATTCTCAACCAACACGTCATCTGCGTGTGTGTTGTCAAAAATTGGGTTTTAATTCTTGAATTTTTGAAAATACTTTAAATAAATAAGAGAAAATACGATAAACTTTCATAAAGATGGTAAGGACATTGTTCAAATACTATATTTGTTTCTATAGTTACATAAATGCTGTTCGTAGTAAAGTATAACTGATATAATATGATGATTCCGGTCTGTGTTTATCATTCAATAAGCTATTTTAACTATTTCAGGTGCTTATAGCCGCTACAGTATGTACGAAATCGGGCAAAGGTATTGTAAATTACTTACCTAAACTTATTCTAACAGTTTTTAACCAACATTTAATCTTTTATCATGAAGTATTTTTCCTCCAATAATTTCAATGTTTACAGCCCTGGTTTCTCGTCAGTTCGTGGAAATGACAAAAGCTCGTATCGAAGGGCTACTGGCTGCGTTCCCTAAGCTTATGACCGGTGGACGGCAGCATACTTTTGTGGAAACAGAATCAGTGAGGTAGTTAATCAGGCATTCATATCTACAATCATCAATTACTTTTTAATTACTGTAAAACAAACTAATTACAAATATTTCAGCAATATCATTTAAACTAAGATTGACCATATATCAAGATTGAGTTAAATATAATAATACAAAAATAATAATTTACATTAACTACCTAGTAGTAATAGCGAAGTTTGGTTACTTCAATTCTCATGTTTAAAATTTTCATGCAGCAAACCACATGTATAGGGAAAATTGATTTTAATTACATTTATCTCAAAAATGATACAAAATGTGAATTGATACACTTTTGCTAAACTAAATTAAGTAACCTATTATCATTGCTTTCAGATATGTTTACCAACCACTCGACAAGTTGTATATGTTGCTCATCACAACTAAGGCCAGCAACATCCTCGAGGATTTGGAAACTCTCAGACTCTTCAGCAGAGTGGTAATGTACTATTTGTTATATTATCACCCAAGATTCCATGAGCAATGGTAAAGGGGCCTACATGGTAATAAAAAAAAACATTTTTGTATCTTTAAAATAATAATTCTATAGAGCAGAAGACAATTAGAGAAGGTAGGCCGCTTACGATCAGGTGGCCCGTTAGCTTGTAGGCAACAAGGCAATAAAAAAAAAAAAACAAAAAAAAATACTTTTTCCATATTTCTAAATGTATAATTTCACTTTATCCCATTTGTACACTGCAGTGAGTCTGATTGGAATTGAAGAGGGTCCTTAAAGTTAGGTTGTACGTAGCGACCCCTCAGTGACCCCTGACATTGCAGAGGTTCATGAGCGAGGGAACCACTTCCTATCAGGTGGGCCGTTGGCTCGTCGGCCTACATGGCAAAAAAAAAAACAATAACATAACTATGAAATGTTCCCTTTGATTTTATATGATTTCAATTCTTTACTTTAATATTTAGAAACAGTTCTTAGTACTTCTTAGTTTATGATGGCTTGTTCAATAAGATATTTGATTGCAGGTTCCTGAATATTGTGTTCAACTGACCGAAACTGAGGTTTTGAATCAAGCTTTCAATCTGTTATTTGCGTTTGATGAGATTGTCGCTCTCGGGTACAGAGAGAGTGTCAACTTAGCACAAGTGAGTGTGATTGTTTGATTTGTATTATTCCAACTATTGTTATGAAAAAGTAAGTTGCCACATACATCATCTTTTTGCATACATTTTACTGACAATTTTTAAATTTTTCAAAAGGACAATTTAAAAAAAAACTTGAGAGGTGTCATGGGACACCCGAATAGAACGAAGTTCCTATCGATTAAAAGATATCTTATAATTTTTTTTCCTAATGTAACGCGCGATAAGGAACGTGTTTTAAAAGATTTTGATCACAGCGCCATCTAGCGATAATCATCTAAAACAAAAAAAGTGTCGTGACACCTTTTCGTAAGATTTTTTTCCGTCTAGCCCCCTTTCACAAATAAGGAACTTCGTTCCAAAAATCTGTGATATATTTTAGTGTACCTACTAAAATGAATTATGGCACAGGTGTAACCCCAGTAATGATTGTTTCAACAAATATAACAATATAAAATTTTATTCAAATTGTATATTCTGAAGTCTTGATATCACTAAAATCTTATATATAAAAATGATCTTCTTATATATAAAAATGAATTGCTGTTCGTTAGTCTCGCTAAAACTCGAGAACGACTGAACCGATTTGGCTAATTTTAATCTTAAAATATTCGTAGAAGTCCAGGGAAGGTTTAAACGGTGAGAAAATTTCCTTATGTGACGCAGACGAAGTTGTGTGGGCCAGCTAGTAAATATATAAAAAAATATATTGAAACTATAACTATGTTAACTTAATGAAATGTTATTGTGATATTTTTAAGGTCCGTTCATTTGTTGAGATGGATTCACACGAGGAGAAGATTTATCAAGCTGTTAGACAGGTATGTATAGCATAAATGAAAATTTTGACTACAAAATTTCAGACTTCAAAAAAGGTGCTATTCAGATAATTGTTTTTCTTCTATTTTTATGAATGTTTTGTGATAGACTCAAGAGCGCGAAGCAGCCAATCGTATGCGTGAACGCGCCAAGGAGCTGCAGCGGGAACGACTGGAGGCCGCCAAGCGAGGACAACCGCCACGATCACAGATGTCCTTCGGTAATTATTATTATGCAAATACAAACAATATACATAACAAACATACATACCTACCTACCGTTGGCTCGTCTGCCTATATGACAAATAATATACATAACCTACATACATGCCCTTGGCTCGTCTGCTTACATGACAAAACAATAAAAAATATACATAAACTGAAAATAATACAAAAATGAGAGACATGACGGACTCGCTCGTTTGCCGGTACCACTAGAACTTGAACTCACTTGATATTACTCTAAAACTGATGTACAATTCGTAATAACGACAATATACTTCTTATAGGAAGTAGCGGTGGCTTCGGTAGTTCATCAATGTCTTCATCAAGCCCCACCGAGGCTATCGCTGAGAAGATTCCAACTACATCTGCTAGGGACAGGTCAGTCTTAATTCTGAATTATTAAACGCCCCCTCCAGGGGAAGTACTCGAAATAATGATTTTAGCATATTTTACTGAAAGTAAGTATTCCTTTATTTTTGAAAAGAATCACAACTGCATTCATATATTTAAAAAAAAAAATGGTACATCCTGAACTCGAACCTGGTACAATTCGAAAAAATCACTCTTATGCCTTGCAGAGGATCATGATTGACGGTGACCGCTTACCATCAGGTGAGCCGTAAGCTCGTTTCTCTTGCAATAAAAATACAAGTTAAATAAAACTTTCAAAAAACAGTAATGAATATTATTCCTCCCCAGTCGTCCCATCGGTCGATCCGCCATGAAGCTCGGCAGTCGCGGTACGGACGCGGACTCCTTCGTGTCCAAACTGCGCAGCGAGGGGGACGTGGCGGCGCCCGTGACGTCACACACGCAAGACACAGCCAAAACTGTACACGCCGATCATAAGGAGTGAATATATCTTACTAGATGACCTACGTAACTTTGTCTGCGTTAAAACACAATTTTAATACCAAATAATTTATTGGATGTCATGTAGCAATAGAGTGCTAGCTAATACAAGTAAAACGAGCCCAAACACGACGGGTCTATCTTATTTAGTACAAGAGTTCCTATGACCTTCCGAATCCACCATCAGATCAGCACCATTTTGTCGTATTATTGCATTGTCACGCGTGCAAAATGTCAGCTCAATCGGAGATCAGTTTGCTAAATTTAGCTTGCAAAATTCCACCCGAACTTATATAGGTATTAGGTACGTTAGTACATAGTATTGGGGTTCAGTTTAGTAACACACAACTATAACTCTTTGGTTCACAATAACAGTTTATTCATCTTCCAAAATCAGTATAATCATCCTCTAAAACTCAGTCACAATTACTCCCAACTCTGTTCACTTTGAAAGCACGTCGACTACTGTCCTTAAGCGATAGTTTACACGTCTTTTCTACCTTCTTCAGAAATAAGTCAGATGGCGCCACTAGTATTTCCGTTTTTGCAAAAATAATAATTAACCAGGTGATGTCACAACCGGAAGTCTTTCCTTTAAATTGATACTATTAAATAGTGTAGAAAACTAGCCGCACTTTGGAACTTCGGGAAAGTAAAACAGATTTTAAACTGAGCAACGTCTAACCGCAAGGCGCACGTATGGCTGACTGATAGTTGCGGTAGACAAGAAAAAATATATAATTTACAAATGTTACATTCAAATTTACCGGCGCGATAGCTGCTCGGCACATAATTAACGTAGTTCAATACGTAGTTCAGCTGCTGTTTAACAGATGGCGCTGATCTCAAATATTTAATTCGAAAATACAAATCTATTTAAAAAATCTTATTCTACAAATAGGATTAGAGAAAAGTCACCTAACAATAGTTATATCCAGTGCAAGTTAATATAAAGCTTGTTAAAACTCTTTTCTACACATTTTTATGGCTATTTGTTTTCAGTGTACATTTACGTTTTGAAGAGCGTTTGAATTTGATCGCCGGACGCGACGGTGATATACAGAACTTTGAATTATCAGGTAAATAATATCAAGTTTTTGGATCATTTTGTTATTATTATTGATGAGTTTTGTAGTACAGTAGTGGTACTGTAAAAATGTGTTTTTTTTTATTTTAACTTAATTTAGTCTGTATAAAAATATATACAGAGTGGAACTGTAAATTTGGACCAGCTGAAGTGGGGTTAAAAGCAACTTAGAACCACTTTTATTTTTGATATCGGTCAAACTTTTTTTCTGAAATTGTACGACAATCGTTACAGACTCAGACATTGAAAAAAATTTCAACATCATAGTTATCAGCCTGTAAACGTCCACTGCTGGTCATAGGCTTCTCCCAAAGATTTCCAATTTAAAAAAAAAGATAAACCGATTCCAAAAATAAAAGTGGTTCTAAGTTGTATTTCGATCACACTTTAGCCAGGACAAAGTTACAGATCCACCCTGTATATAAGTTTGTTCTGAGTAATATGTATGTGTGTAGGTTTGTTGACGCTCCGCATCAGCAACGAGCAGTACGGTCGCATACATGTGCACGTGGACAATAAGGACACCCGCCCGCTACAACTTCAAGTATGTATTACATATGAGTTTCACCTACTTTAGTTTTAGGTCATTTTTTATCATTCAATGGTCCCTTATTATGGTCGTATTTTAATCTAAACGACGTTAAGTAAAATATCACATGAAAAAGAGGCACTAATTTGCCACAAAAAGCTCATCTCAGTTAAATGCCTCAAGAAAGCAGAAAACCAGCTGAAGCGCTGACTTTTAGATGGGCCCGTGGGAGTGGCACAACAAATAGACACAGAGTAACAATAAAAACATAAACTTAAGTAACACTACACAAAATCAAAAAAGCTAATCATAACTGTAATGAAATAAAATAATGTCTTAATGTTGTTTTAATTTTTTTTTATGTATGGGTAGGTATAGATAGGTAGGTAGGTGATAACGGAACCTCATTTCCCTGACATTGTAGAGGTCCATGAGTGGCGTTAACCGCTTACCATCAGGTAAGTCGTAAGCTCGTTTATTTATCTTGCAATAAAAAAAGCCGTATTAGAGTTATGTAAATTATCAAAATATAGATACTATTAGCGCCATCTTGACTACCTGTATTGTCTATGAATCTAGAATCACGTTTATTTTATTAACTCTTACAAGTTTTATTTATTATTAATTACCATTATTATAAATTTCGTCTGTATATTTGTTTGTCAGACCCACCCCAACGTGGACAAGGAGTCGTTCCGTGCGACCGGCGTGATCGGTCTGAAGCAGGCGCAGCGCCCCTTCCCGCTGCACAGCGACGTCGGCGTGCTCAAGTGGAGGCTCGCCGCCAGCCACGACGACAAGCTGGCGCCCATATCCGGTCAGTACACCGTGTCATACAGGGGCAGACCTCACACAAGATGGAGCGGGGACCTGGTCACCTGGACCCGGTCGATGTGACGAGGGCAGGGGAGGCCTATGTCCAGGAGTGGACGTCTATAGGCTGATGATGAAAATGACATAATTATGTAACATTTCCACCACAAGCTGAAACTCAGCGTATTGCTGAATATCGACATAGATTATAGCCAATGCCAACATCCAGCGCTAGTTTTCAGTCTCGGCTGGCAGTGACGTCACAAATGTTTAGATGGTAAGCTAGAAAATGATACAAACAAAACGTCGTGTTCAATTTTGGCTCTTGCCACAGACTCAAGTAAAAAAATAATATTTTTTTCCACAGTTAAGTGGAAGTCGTGGTGGGGTAGTGGTCGAAGCGCGTTCTTCCGTACGGGAAGTCGCGGGTGCAATTTTTCACAACACCACTGGCTAAAAATGGTGAAGGAAAACATCGTTAGGAAACTTGCATATCGGAAACGGGTTCTAAAAATCCTTTGAAGATATTTGAAGTCCCCAATCCGCACTGGGCAAGCGTGGTGGACTATGCCTAATCCCTCTTCTGAGGAGACCTGAGCCCAACAGTGGGCAGTAATGGGTTAGTACAGGAACAGGTACAGTTGAGCGGTAATATTACGTGGTGATCAGTAAATGTTGTTGTTACAGTGAACTGTTGGCCGTCGGAGGGCGCGGGCGGCGGCTGTGACGTCAACATCGAGTATGAGCTGGAGCAGGAACACCTCGTGCTCACAGACCTCAACATCACCATACCGCTGCCGTTAGTACATACTATACTAATTTACTTAACAGGGTTGTAGGGTTTACTTAAACTATGCTATGTTGGTTAACTAAGTAGTTACGTTGATAATTTTTGAAATGTATGTTAACTTCTGTAAGCATTAATATTAAATAAGGAAAGAATTAAATTTTCCTATTCATTGATTTAAACAAAAATAATCGACATGATGAAGTAAATGGAATATTAATAAATACAGGATCGGTATGTAACTTTTGACAAGCTGAAGTGAAGTAGGTCTAAAATAGTCTAAATACAAAATATAATAGCCACATTTATTATTGAAATCGATTCAACTTTACTTTTCGATTTCCTACGGTGTATATGTCACCAGAAAACATGAAGAAATGTCAAAATATCAAATTTCGTACGATAACATGCGTTAAAAGAATTGGCTCACGTAAATAATATATTTACTACAAAAATGAAAACGACTAACTTCTATAATACTTTCATGCATTTTCAACGGGTTCTTACCACGATATTTAATTAATTGAGTTGTCTCGATATATATTCGAACTCACATCACGACACACCACACTCGTTCGAGTTCCAGTGGTACTACCAAAAAGCGAACGAGTGTAAGGGTAGACAGATTTGTTTGCTTTTAAATCGACCCGCAGTATCCAGTCGTCTCGTGATCATGACGTTTGCAACAACGTCGAAATATCGAGACAACTCAATTAATTAAATATCGTTGTAAGAACCCGTTGAAAATGCATGAAAGTATTATAGAAAACCGCGAGTGTCTGAATAAGTTTATGACTAACTTGTATTTAAGGTAAAATTATTTTAGCGAGCTGAACGAGCGAAGCAAACGGCAGCGGCCGGCGATGGAAATATGGAATGACTTAAAGTTTTTTTTAATTTTATCATTTTTTGTGTTTCAGATCTGGCAACCCTTCAGTAGTGGTCCACCAATGGGAGGGTAGTTACTCGCAGAAAGGACGTAACTTAATTTGGAGCATTCCCATCGTCAACAAACAACAGAAAACAGGCAGCCTTGAGTTCACGTTAGTATTATTATTGTGTACTACGTGACCGGTGCAACGTCGGCTGCGTCACACACGATTACCACAAAACAGTATACAGGGTGGATCTGTAACTTTGGACAATCTGACGTGGGGTGAATGACCTGTCGAAATACAACTAAGCGCCATTTTTATTTTTTGGATCGTTTGAACTTTTTTTTCTGACATAGTATGGAAAACGTACGACTGTCGTTGCAGACTTCCATACTATGATGAAAATAAAATTATCCTATTCCTAAAATAAAAGTGGTTCTAAGTTGTATTTCGATAGGTCATTCACCCCACGTCAGATTGTCCAAAGTTACAGATCCACCCTGTATAAGATAGTAAAGGAAAGACTTAGTTAATTGTTGCTTCGTTTCTTTGAAGAAACAACATTTAAAGTTTATTTTTTTCTTAGAAATATACATAATTGCAGTAATAATAATATTTTATAATTTCACAAATGTTAAGCTTTCATTGCCATAGAGCTATGAGATAACACAACACTGAGAAGAATATATTATTCCTTTTCACAAGTTTTTTTTAATTTTTAAAGTTACTATACTGGGTGATTTCTTAGTGAGGGTACATATTGAAGATCATGGTAGCTGATGGTTATCTACGACCAGTAAAAATATTATTACCAAAGAATATGGCTTAATGCCTTAGTATTCGCAACTTAAAAATATCTAAAATTCTTGCAAAATGATGGTTTTTCGACAGCTGATGGTTGCAGCGGAGGTGTGGGGTGCACGAGATCACTAGAGGTCATTAGTCAACACTCTTTAAGCCGAAATTGTTTATGTTTGAGGTAGTTTTGTCGAATTTAGTTTTTTTTTTTAAATGTAATTTTACCTATTTTTTGTAATATTCCGTATTAGAACAGAGTACTCATCACCCTCCTGCAATATGTACCCTCTCTAAAAAATCACCCTGTATAGTCTTCGATTGTCACAAATAACGTTACTTTCAATTAGTAAAAGAATTTTCGAAAACGGTTCAGAAGGTACTGATTTAATTACTTTTACAGTGTAACACCATCGATACCAAATGATTTCTTCCCGCTCACGGTGACCTGGACCTCAGAGACTTCCCTCGCCATGTTGAAGGCCATCAAAGTAACGCAAGCAGAGGATGGATCTCCAGTCGATTATTCACAAGAAATCAGTTTCCATCCCGATAAATATGAGTTTGTTTAAATCCTACTAAATGGTAGCAATTTCAGTGTGCCGGCAACATTGGCCTGTATTTTTAATGTAACTATTCAATATTATGATGTATGGATAAATAAATATATACAGTTATGAATAAGGTGTTTTATTTGGTTTCTAGCATGTTCATTAAATTGTTACTTCAATGCACTGATACCTAAATCTATTTTAAATGTCCTTCTAATTTACAGTAATTTTTGACAATGAAATAACGGATGGAACGAAGTTCCTTTCGATTAATTAGTGAGGGAATTGTAATATTTTTTTTTATCACAGCGCCATCTAGCATTAATCATATAAAACAAAATAAGGAATTGTTTAAAAAGATTTTAATCACAGCGCCATCTAGCAATAATCATCTAAAACAAAAAAGTGTCGTGCCAACTTTTTCATAAGAATTTCCGTCTACTCCCCTTTCGATAAAGCGCGATAAGGAACTTCGTTCCCATTAGGTTAGTTTTACTTTTATTATGGGAGTGGTAAAAGATGAATGGTAGAATGTTCGATTGAAAACTACTCCAATAAATTCACAGTCAACCATGCAGATGCAATAAAGTTTGAAGTCGTAAACTGACAATAAAATGTGGAGATTATATTTTTATGTAACATTTTGTAACGCTGCTTATTTCGATGGTTTGGAGCAAGTGTTAATAAGAGCTAGGAACAATGAACGACCTAATTATAATGAAACTTGTGAGTTATTTTAAACTTAAGCTTTTCTTTCAACTACTATAAGTTTAAGAATAAGTACGTGCAGTGAAAAATATTAGTTTTTTCTTTTTTTCCTTTTTTTTTTTATTGCCATGTTGACAGACGAGCCAACGGGCCACCTGATCGTAAGTGGTTACCGTCGCTCATGAACCTCTGCAATGTCAGGGGACATTGAGGGGTCGCTACCTACGACTTAACTTTAAGGACCCTCCTCAAGCCTCGTTTGAAGAAGGACAAGTCATAGCGCTCTGGGAAAAATAGTTTGGTAAAAAACAATTAAAATCCCAGAATAATGCCCAATGGAGAATTCTCAACATAACGCAGATACAGTTTTTGATCTCTTACAATAATGAACAACATTAAGAAAGAATCCTTGTTTTATATTATTTCAGTTTTTAACTATTTAGAAGGCTACCAAGTGAACGCCAAGCCGGTAACTGAAGCACAGTACCCGTGGATAGGTCGAGTGGTACATTCCGTCAGCGATGACAAACCGCACGTCTGTACTGCCATTTGTATTGAAGACAGGATCTTTATAACTGCAGCGCGATCTATACATGGGTAGTGGTTACTTTTATTTCTGAATTTATTAGTTGGCATCTGAAGTAGCTATGAACTCTGCAGCATAGGTGGGCTGCTGCATAGATGATTGGTGTTACCGTCACTCATGACCTTTTATACCTATCTATACTAATATTATAAAGCTGCAGAGTTTGTTTGTTTGAACGCGCTAATCTCAGAAACTACCGGTCCGATTTCAAAAATTATTTCACTGTTGGAATGTCCATCCAACAGTGAAAGAAACGCAAATAACAACACTGCGAGTACTGTTTGAATACCGTTGTAACGCAGACGAAGTTGCGAGGGTCATCTAGTCTATCAATAATCAGTGCTTTTCCAGATCAGAAGATTTAAAATGAGTTCTATAGAAATCAATAAGCACGAGTGAAGTGTGAGTTATGGGAAGTGATTTATCTCATCTTTTAGTACCTACCAAATAATTCAACAAAATGTGAATGTAGGCCAAATTTTAATAATATTTATAAATGCGAATTTGGAGTCTAACAGTGTATATTTCACTTCTTTTAGTTTGAAAACCAAATACACTCGGATCATTTACAACAAAAAAAAATTAAAACCAATAGCTTTCGTGGTCCCAGCGAATGGCACTAAACAGGCGTTCGACGACATCGGCTTCATAATAGTGAATGAACACAATGATATTAATTGGAATACAATACAACCGATACGAGGCGTGAACAGAACTGACGACAACTTCGATTGGTTTGCGAACTTGGAACAGAGTTACGGACCGATCGAGTATCGAGTCGTAGGATACGCTACGGGAAAGGCGAGTAGAATGTTTTATATAGATGTTAACTACAGGTAGCAACAGCTGCTATAATAGATATTCCATCATCATTAGTCATAGTGCTGGAGTGACACCATATTTGCCTTGTAGACTGGGCTGGGGACACTAGATAAATCCAGCAGTGATTATTTCAGTGGGTTGAGTTGGACCTCCAATTTTTATACTTATTACTTCGCTCTTGATTTAGTGGCTGATGCAAATCTCAAAACTTAAGATCTAATAGAAACTATGTACTACCTACATTTTGGATTCACTTAGTTTTCCGAGAAGTCGATGTGTCACACGAAAATACTTTGAAAAACACTATTATCATGCTTTGGAAACCTAAATCTACAGGTGCTCCATCCTAATAAAAATGTGCATTAAAAATGAAATAACTTGTAGGTTTTATACAAACTACGGTATGTGAGCAGAATGTACAATCTAACAGAATTAAAAGTCGTTTCAAACATCAATTCTTGCTCGGAAATCATTACCGGGTCAACAAAATCCAATAATTTTAGAGTTCCATGCTACCATTCGTGCGACGAAAAAGAACATTTGGCAAAAAGCGATAAATGTAAAAGTTATCATGGTGTGGAAGGGGGAGCACTTTTCGATATCAGAAAACACCAGTTAATTGGAGTAGCAACGTGGGGTCTCTATACTGAGAAATGCGAGCTACCGGTCGGCTACTCAGTACCAAATTCGGTAGATTTCTACGAAAACTATCTGTGTGCTAAGAAAATCAAAACAGTCCAAGGAATGCTGTTAGCCAAAGGACAGTACCAAAGCATTTGCAATTTCGTCTGAATAAAACTCAATTTACAATAAAGACTCTTTTATTAGACTTAACCAATTAATTTTACACTAGTTCATTGAAAAAATTATACATCGTCGACATTAAAATTAAATTTAAATGCAGAACTGGAGAACGAAAAAGTGAACTTTTTTGTACTGTCGTTAATTGGTTCTTCAGTGTTGCCAACATTAGAATTCTGCTTAGAGCTATCATTGTTGGTAGGCTCGGTGTTGCCAGACTTTACATTTTCTTCTAAATTGGTAGAATTATTGCCATTTTCTATTTGATCTGAAGTCAAATTGAAATTAAAACGAAAAGACTCATCTCCTGTCGTTTGAAATACTGATTTTCTAAAAAATGTTGCCTTTGGCTTTTCTTGTACTTCTGATATTTTGATTTTACTTGCCACTGGAAAAGAAATGAAATGGAATTAAGAATACCTTAATACTGTCTTGAGTTGGCTTGATGCCGAGACGGGAATTATCTTCAAGTTTCATGTCCGCGAATATATCAAAGTGATTCGGATTCGATCTAGAACGAAACAGAAATAAAAATTGTGAAATTTTCAATATCAAACGGATTAGGATGGGGCTTTAAACTATTTTTGTAGGATGTATAAATTTGTACAATTTTTATCATTTTAAATGCATTAATTTTTTAAATGCTTTAGTGAATTTTAGCTAACAAATATTAAAGAAAAAATCAAATTTTAAATATTTAATTATAGTCTACCAGTGATGACACAAGGCGGGAGGATGCAGATGTCACAGGACCGGTCGATGTGGCGAGGTTTGGGGGAGGCCTATGTCCAGCAGTAGACGTCTATAGGCTGATGATGATGATGACATAATGACAGATATAAAATAGTGACTGGTAAAAGATTTTACTAATTCAAAGACATGATGATTGAGTGCTAATGAGAATATTTAACAATGAAATGGTGCAAAACTTCCATGAAATTGTGTAGTGTAAAATTTGTGAAGGATTGCAACAGTTAAGGTGCATGTTACACAGAGTGGTTGGTGGTGTTGTTCATACTTAAAAAATATGGAATATTATTAAAAATTTTAAGTATATATTTTTTACATATTAAGTCTTAACCTCAAGTACCATTCTTTGTCTAATCTTTTACCTGCCAACTCAGCTTATTACTAATAAGAGAATTTAAAACCACTTACTTTTTTATCATGCTAAGTAAACTTACTTTTTGACAGTTTCTTTTCTTCCGAAGCCATTTTAGCTCTGTAATCACCGAAATGTGTCCTCATGAGTTGTCTTTTTCTTATAATAGGTTGGTTGTTGTTTTTCAAAACTGTTAACACTTTCCATGTTTCTTGTACTGAAATAAAGTAGAAAATTTATTTAATTATTTATTTATTTTTAATTAAGAAAATGATTACAGTATTATAAGATTTTGTTCATGTCATGTAATTTTCCAACGCGAGTGAGGTAAAGTAATTAATATTATTTTAAATTTAGAATTCCATGGTTACATTATTGTAATGGACCCTGTAATGTTGTGGTCCTTAAACAACATTAGAAAAAACACAGAGGTTATGTTGTTGAAATTAAAAACTTACATTGTTTCTCATTTCCTTTCTTTTCGTTTAAAGTTCGCTCCAACTGTTGAATGCACCAGCACAATTCAAGTTGAAATTGACGTAGGGATTCTTCGGGATCAACACCTTCCGGCTCGTGTTTGTCAACTTTACACGGCTTTTGTAATGACGTCGCTTTACCTCTGTTGTGCAGTTTTGTTGGTTTAGGCATTATTAATATTTCAATACTTATATACCGTTAATTAACTGAAACACCACGCTTCGACGCTTCTATTTTGTTGTGACGAAATTTTTCGTCAATTTGTGTAGTGACAATTGACTTTATTGACTGTTTAAAAACCGAAAACAAAGCGTAGTGTTGTGTAAAATTGCAGAAAAAAAGTTAAATAAACCGGTATTCTTTTATTTTAGTCGATTAAATATGGCACTACTCTTAAAAAACGATCATAGCGACATCCGGTTGTGACATAACGTTGAAAATGGTACTAAAATCTAACCTTAAAAAATAAAAGCAGTTCCAAAATTTCTATTAGTATGCCGCTTGGGAAATTTGGAAAAATAACTCTATCGTGGTAAATACATAAATAAAATATACCCAAAATTATCACCAGTTAACTTTCCATTTACGTTTTGTTGGTGAGCCTGGAATTATGTTATCATTTGTTCATATTTATCTATTTCCTATTGATAATTTTCCTGTCACAGAACATTGTCAATGAGATTCAATCATATTTTTACATATAATAAGTAGCGAATAACCTATATTTTAACATAAACCTACAAACAAGGTTTTACCTCTTTCTCATATTCTAATTTAACCATATTATAAAATATAAATTATTAAAATATTGTAATTCTTTAAGGAATATCTACATTTATTACCATCCAACCATCATAATGTTTATCTAAATTTAACTTAAAATAGTTTTAACACTCTTCACATTTAAGGAGATAGTGAACAAATCATTACACGAATTTTTTTTAAATCATTTACTTATACTATTTTCTTCACCAACTCCTCACAATAAAAAAATATTTATCTTAATATACCTGAAAATTTATGGTTTCAGGTTAGGTATAACAGTGACCAGTTTATCATTGTTTGTGGTATCCAAGAACTACATAAATGGCCAGCGTCTTGAGAATATGAGAGCTCGGGAACGCATGAAGAGATCCAACCAAGGAGAATACCCTGACTTGTATCGGAAATTGTGAATTATAAGTGGTATGTCAAAATGAGAATGCTTATCAATAATTTAGTCAAAACTTTTTTCTCTTTACCAAGATATTTAAGTAGATGTAAGTTTTACTTGTTTTACATTATTATGCTGTGACAGTGTATAAAAATTTATTTTTATTTGGGATTTAACGAAACTAGAAAAAATTCATTGATAAAAAAAAATAGCCTACAAATTTCAGTCCCAATTTCCTTATTCCACTCAACTACACATTTGTTATAATTAAGTATACTTTTAGATGCTGGATGCAAACAGCACAGGACCAGTTGTAGTGAGGTTTAAGGGAACCCGATGTCCAGCAGTAAATATCTATGATGACTTTCAAATTCTGCATAACACTTTTTGACTCTTATATTCAGTTTCACAGTCGCATGGAATAATTTTCTCATAAAAATTTCAGATAAAAGTAAAATATAAAGATGGCCGTACCGCAGTTGGATGCCGCCAAGCTGCAGCTGGTGCAGGAGTTGGAGATAGAGATGATGTCGGACATGTACAACCGATTGGTCGGAGCGTGCCATCGGAAGTGCATACCTATTAAATACCATGAACCGGAGTTAGGTGAGAATCATTATAATCTATAACACTTGCTATCTACTTAAGATAATGAAATAGTACACAATGAGTTCAAATTGGAAGACTTTTCCGATTTTCAGCCATATGTTGTGTATAAATTGCTAGCTAAATTACTGCAAAACATGAGAAAATTTATGCATTTTCTAGGATTTTTTTATTAGTTGTCCTTGATCCTTGTAGCAGAAGCAACAGGATAACTTTAGTTTTTTTGGTATTTTTATTGACATTTACTATGAGCCTCATTAGTGCACGCCCACTTCCATGAGTATTACAAAACTTCAACGACACTGCATTCATGCCTGATATGCATTAAAGTAGCTGAATGCCCACAGACAAGCTAACTGATTGTAAATTGCTACAATTGACGGCTATAGCAATGCTGAGGGCACTATGAGGCCACTACCTGTAAGGACTCTTCAAGTCTCATTTGAAGAAGTACTAATCAAACCACGAAGGAGTCTTCAGTGCATCTCTTCATCTCATTTTACCTAACTTAATTTACTGTTGATTTTTACAGGTAAAGGTGAATCAGTGTGTCTGGATCGCTGCGTTGCTAAATACTTGGACGTTCACGAGCGTATCGGCAAGAAGTTATCGAGCATGTCACAAGGGGAGACAGAGGATCTTACCAAAGTCAATGTTCCAGACAAGAAATAGTGATAATGCTTTTTACGTATTTGACGACAAATCAATATGAATTCAACTCATTGCTGTATTTTTAGTACTAATTTTAGCCTTATATAATTTGATAATACCCTTTTCCTAAAATTGTTATTTTATAGCAAAGTCTACATTTTGATACTTTACGATGTTATTCTTTGTTTTTTTGTCTGAGTAGGTGAAAAAGTTTAGTGAAATAAAATCCGTGTTCCATGGTCAGCTTCTCGCGAAGCCCTCATTTTAGAAATTTAGTAACAAGTTTCACTTCTATTTAATTTTTTTAACTTACGTCAGACTGTAATAAGAGGGTAGATGTAAAATATTTCTAATACTCAAAAAATTACATTTTGAAGCTTTATTCATTGCAGTAATGAATTTCTTTGTACCGTCTATTATTTATATTTCCCTCATTATATTGATTTGTCGTGAGCTACGAGAAAATATTTTGACGATATGTGGAATGTATGTCAGAATTCAGAATGTTATTGTAATTAAGAAATTCTAACAGCATTTTGTTGATTATAGCGTGGGTTATTTGTTTAGAGTTGTTAGATAGTTGAATAAAACTAATTATTAAAACAAACATGTTTTATTTCATAAATTCTATCTACAAACTACTAACTAATTCAATACTATACTTTACAAAGTTTATTAAACTGTCCATAAAATTGTAACAATTAATAAAATCAGTCAAGTAATATCCTATCTAAACAATGACTACTGCTTTTTCAAAGCCTCGTTCATTCCAAATGCGTAGCCGGGTCGATAATTCGTTATCAACTGCGTCAAGGCAAAAATATTACTGGCAAAAAATAAGACGCTTTGTAACCAAATCCAAATAAAGACCTCCATAGATTTGAACTCTAATTGGTAAGCGAAGAACAACCAACCGCATTGAGCGGCAACCCAAAACAAAACCAGACGAATAACTTTGTAACGTTCGATTTTGAAGTCTTGGACAACTAAAGGTAATAAGGATAGGAACCAAATGAAGTACTGTGACGTCATAACGCTGTTATAAGCGACGAGTACAACCGTCTGAGCGAAAAGGGCAAAAGGCAAAGTCTTAGAGTCACAACCGTAGTTCAAACTCAACAGGAAAAGCAACACACACTCCAAAGTCAACGCTAATACTTTGACCAAATCAAAAGACATCTGATCTTTCGTTAAATACAAATAGTAGAACAATATTGAGAAATTGTGTCTTGTATCTTTCCTGAATAGATGGTAAAGGTAGGTCTCGAATAGGAATTCGTAGCCATACTTTAAGTACATGCCGTAGGTTACCAACACAAGGCTGATAATGCAGCTAAAAGCTAAGATCAGTTGGTTCATATTCGGTAGTAAAGATATGAGGCCTTCTTTGATTGGCGTATTACGGTTTATTTTAAACTTTCCGAGAGACAAGTACATCGGGAAACTGAACGCCAGCGGATACAAACGAAGGTGTATTGAGAAACCCAAAAAGAGTCCCGAGAGAATGATGTTTTTGATAGAGTTTTTAGCAGATACCAAGAAGTAAATTGATAAAATTATCAAGAAACAGGGGAATGAATCTGCGTTGCCCCGAGTTGAAATGGCGATGCTTAAAGGATTGTAAAGCCAAGATAATGCGCAATATTTCGCAGTCTTTGATGCACATTTTGCTGTGCCTAATTGGCGTGCCACTAGAATCTTCACGGCGATAGATAGAAAAATATCAAAGAAAGAAAACAATATTTTCCCGAACTCCTTGCCTATTAGAATGTTAGGTATCATAAGATATGCGATCACTGGACTGTATCTATAAGTGTCACGTGAATAAGGCGATTTTCCATTTACAACGTGCCTAGCAGCATCGGTAAACACTTTATAGTCCACATCAGTATACGGCACTTCTGAATACCTATCATGTATGTTCCCGTAAATTATGAAGACAAATCTAATAAGAAGAGCCACACAAATGTGTTTTTTGAAAGAGAGGTCTAAGAATTTTTCTATTCGATTCATCTTTAGATCTTGGTTTTCAGTGATTTAGCCGCGGTTTGCAAACAAGTTTTGAACTCTGCGAATTCTTTGGCGCAATCGTCTTTTTTCACGGAACTTTCTTTAATTAGAACGCAATGAGCGTATAAAGCGCCCTGTTTGGAGCACTTTGCGTACAAGAGTGGATATTTAGCGAGGCGGTCCCTGGCCTTAGCAACTGATTCCATATCAGCTAGTTATCTTCCTGGATTGGTGGTTTGTATAGAAACGTAGTGGGAGGCTCTGAAACGTCTATTTCGTCGCGTGGTCTTATAAAGATGTCATAGATCGGCTTCGAAAAGAATATTCCTAAAGCTAAACTGGTAAAAGTTATCTGAAAAGTCTTCGGATATTTATAAATCCAACTTCTTTTGCCAAGTGGTTTGCTGCGGCGGTATCGATTGTCCATAATATACCTGAAATAATTGTTCATATTTTAGTTGATGTTTGTAGTTTTTATTAGTTTGAAGTGATGGTAGCCTTCCTATTTAATTTTTTAATAAAACTTTAGGATGAGTTACCTGTTTACTTCTGTGGCCTGTCGGTCACAGGCGCGAAGTTTCTGGGTTCTAGGTCGTATCCTTCACAGACTAGAGACCTAGGTTTGTGCTTTATGCAGCACTGGCGCATCACTTCGAAAACCTTCTCACAGCGCACCTCTTGATAGCTATTCTCTGAGAACAATTCAAAAATCGAAAACTAAAAATTGCACGAAATAGAAAAAATATAAAGAATCCTACAAAGTTTAGCAAATGAGATGTGCAAGGGAAAGCTAATCGATTAACTCCAGGGTTGGTTAGGACCTACACAAAAAACAACAAAAACATCGCCTTATTTGATATTGTGAGAAATATAGATTATGAATCTTATGGAACATCTTTTGACGGTTGTATTATCTGAGTTCACCATAACATTCCACTACAAAAGGGTCGTTCAATCAAGATTAGAACTACTATTGTTTGTTAATTGATAAAGACATAATATTTTAAGTATATAAATAGACGGAAGGATATCAGCTTATAATAGTTATGCAGAATGCTTTAACTCTTTAACCAAAGTATTTTATTCACCCAGTGTGAATAAACTTTCAGAAACAGCGCTAACAAAGACTAGTGTCAATTTATACGTTTAAAATGGTTTCCTTCCGTCCATTGGGATAACGAGGTATCCAGTTTCCCGTGCTGCGCGAAGTGGCGTCGCGATAGCAAGCCGCCCCTCAAACCGGAACAAGGTCGTCAGAGGATTACCGTTACTCGCACGTAGATTGGAATTAAAACCACGGGTATTATTTCAGAATATATTAAAAAGGATCTTTATATATTTTGTATTTATAGTCATAATTTCATAAAGCTGGAGGGTTCGTTGTATGCAATAACCTTAAGATTATATTTTAGAAAAATAGGGTAGATTAGTATTTGTGACCACATTGTTCTCGAACTGAGTTTTTTTCAATTTATTTAACTCAAATCAGACTTGCGAATAATATGTATAACTTTAACACGAAGTTTCAAAGTCGTAGGTAGAGGTGAAGCAGTTTTTGTTATTTTAATATGCAAATTAAGTGATTCAGATTTGTTAGTGGCGTAATGAGATAAGAGAACAGTTTCGTCACTGTTTTATGAAATCTAATGGGGGTATTGCCAAACATAAAATGGTGGACACACCTGATAGAATAATATTCTTTGAACTCTAACATTTTAAGTTTCTATTGGATTATTTTTACATATTCTGTATTAGTATACATATAAAGTATTTACATTATTTTCCTTTATACAGTAGGACCCCGATTATCCGGACCTCGGTTATCCGGATTCGCGATTATCCGGACTGCCAATCGCGACGAGTTTATTCTAACATTAACATGTCAAAACTTGCATAACGCCGCGCCACTCGTGCCGTCCGCGCCCGTCGCCCCACCCGCACCTCCCGCAGGGTGCGGGCGGCGGGACGGCCTAGCCGCTACACGCGTTTCTTATTGTTTTAGTTAGACGGCAATCGTTACTTCGTTTTAACGTGCGTGTCACGTCAACAAATTTTAAAATGTAGATAAGTGAACAGCAGGAATCGAAAGAAGATGAACCTGAAGAAAATCTAGATGTGGAGAATGATGCAGAACCATCTCATGATGAAGCATTTCATGCCTTGGAAACAGCTCTCAAGTGGTTTGAAAAACAAACAGAGAGTGATACTGTGAGTTTACTACAGCTGAAACGAATTCGTGATATAGCAGCATTGAAGAGAAGAAGTAGCTTACGTCAAACGACAATTACCAAATATTTTAAACCAAATTAAACTAATTATTTTATTTCATGATTACCTAATGCAAATTACCAAATACATACATAATTATTGTAAGCAAATTATACGTACATTATGTACAATTTCTTAATAAACGTTGATTTTCGCTCATATGTATATGTTGTTTTAAATAAACACTTAACATTACATATGTATGGTACAGACTCTACATATGTACATATGCAAAAAGCCCGTTTTTCTTCACATCTTGGATTATCCGGACTTTCAATTATCCGGATGCCTACTGACAACAATTAGTCCGGATAATCGAGGTCCTACTGTATGTAGATACCAATTTTCACCCTGTTTAAGCTTAAAGAAGTTATGTACCTGTACCAACCCATTACTGCCCACTGTTGGGCTCAGGTCTCCTCAGAAGTGGGATTAGGCATAGTCCACCACGCTTGCCCAGTGCGGATTGGGGACTTCACATATCTTCAAAGGATTTTTAGAACCCTTTTCCAACATGCAGGTTTCCTCACGATGTTTTCCTTCACCATTTTTAGCCAGTGGTGTTGTGAAAAATTGCACATAAATCTTTTTTCACATTTAGATTTAAAGGTACAAGGTGAAAGACGTCATGTAAATGAAGTTATTTGAGGGTACATTTTTTTAATTTTTAACGACATGCCCGTCCACTAAATTTTGCTTATCTTTCGTTCACCGAATTTTTGAAGCAGATATTATGGCTAATCGCTTGAAGCTACAGTGATGCTTTCTTTACAGTTATTATTTTCAAATGAAAAAGTGCTTGAGTTTACTCGTTCGCTCACTCAATTTTCCTATTGATAGACGCAACCCACATTTTAGGCTTATTAACAAAGAACAAAAAAAAAAACAATCTTAGCAATTTATACATATACTTTATTAACAATATGATATAATAGACATGCGCTTCTTAATCTCATAAAAAAACATATCTTTTTATACAATAATAAGACACTAAAACCAAACAATGTTATTGTTTACAATGTTATACTAATATAACATATTTATTAATATGGACAGCATATTATACATAACTGAATGTGGAAAGCTCGTAGTCTATAATGGCTTGGAAAATCGAATTGATCGTCGTATTGAGTCGCTAAAGCCATTGTTGTCGACATTCATCATTATGAATGATCTAATGGAATATCAATTGTAAATAATGTCGATATCATTCGAAACATTTACAAATATCACGTCATGATAAATATTGATTCAGGTTCCCATTCCGTTCAACTTTCATACGATACTCGGTTTATTAGTCGTGGTATTGATTTCATATAAGTAATGCATATTTCATTTTATTTTTCACTATTTAACACCATTTACATAGATTTATTTTCAAAAATTTCATGTTTATTTCATTTTACTTTTGTAAAAGTAACAATAATTGATAAAATACATTTACCATTTTTCTCACCACGATCCGACATTTTACTTTGCACCAGGCGCAAAGGCGTATGACAATAAATTGATCAAATTTAAACAGACATACGTAGTCTCTGTTATCGAGCATGTGTGTTATCATTTGCAACGATAATACTGCGCGTACACATTACTATGTATAGATTTTTATTAGAGTTGAGAGCAACATAACTGATGCATGATGTTTAAATTCGTCATCAGATTAAAATTATGTGCTTATAAATGCACGCAGTTAGGAAGAGATATAAAGAAAATTTAAGAACTTCAGAAAAACTTTTTGGACTTTTGAAATCAGCTAATGGTTGTTGAATAGCCGAAAAATCTGAAAATATCCTCAATTATTAAATGTGTGATAAGATAAAAACTGTACGGAATGTACATAATAAATTAAAATAGATATTAATTACACCTATTAAAAACTAATTAAAACGCAATACGCAAAGTATTGTTAAATAAATTAATTGTAAAACTTTTCAAACGCAGGCTACGATAGAATTATAGTCATTTATAGTTGAAAGGGACAAAACCTCTATTGGTAGTAGTTTTGTTTTCTTCAAGACAAAATAATATAATTATAATCGTTGACTATACTATAGAACTTGGGTAAAACTAACTACAATTATTATTTTCATTTCAAATTAAACGTTTGTCCCAAGTAAAAATAGGGAAGTCTGTAGTGATAACAATTGAAAGACTATAAAAAAATCTAAACAGCATATCCACATCCAGTAAACATTGTAAATAAATACATGCGTTTTATTATAATTTATAAATACAAATAGTCTTACGATTCAGTATTTTCTTTGATAAAGAAAAAATATTTTCTCGTCTATACAAATAATTATCAAACAATTAGTGTTATCACCAGTTCCGATCGATGCTTTTCAATTGAAATAAATTGATGTGGTCTCGAATTGATAGTTGCGGAGAAACGATTCAAAAATACTATTGCAAAAACAAGTTGTTACTTAAAGAATTGGAAGTATTTGGCAAATTTGTTCCAACCAAAATTCGGGCCAAAATTTAGTATGTAATGTAAAATACAATACTCCATCTGACATAATTTTGTATCTCTACTCTTTTATGTAGTAAATCCATTTTTTTTTGGCCTACCCACATGTATACGACGTAAGTGGTTTGGACCGATTTTGTTAAATTACGTCCAAATAAAAACGTGTGTAACGGAAAAGTAGAAATTGAAATGAAAGACATCAAGATATTCAAGATTTGTCTTAACAATCATTTCTTAGTATAATAGTATCTTGAATCAATTCTGTACAACATCCAATTAAATATATTCTAGACCCATTATTATGTCGATTCATACTCATTTATAATAGCTCATAATATCTTTATTATCAACGAACCAAACAAATGACACACAAAGCTCGCTAAATGATTAGTTCTGTTACACATTCCTATGATATACAAATGTATATAGATAACGTTATTAATATGTTTTTTCTAGAATGTTGATGTATGAAGGCAAGCTGTGTAGAGGGAAAAATCATTGTATGACAAAGAATACCAAAGCATGTGTTTAATTTTTTTTCAATTTTAGAAAAAGAAAATTATTAGATTTTAGAATGGCAATGATAGAAAGCTTGAGAAATGTAAGAAAATGTTTTAGAATCGGCTATTAGACCTCTTGCCTGCCCTATGATAACCAATAGATGTCAAATAGCTTGTAATTTTGATACCTTGTTTTTTGAATTTTTTTGGATGTTTTCCATGTTTTTTTTTTGAGTAACCATTCCTTTTTTTCTAAATAACCTAGGCTAATGGAAACTAGAAATGTATATTTTTAGTAACTTCTTTATGTGGCTTAAATAGATTTTGATTTGGTTTTATTCCTAGATTTATTATTCTCTAGCTCCAATGCAAAAATGATTTACTTAAGAAAAATTACAACATATTTAGAATGATCAAAAATTACCACCTAAGACCTATCAACAAATCACACTTTGTATATTTATATATTATATTTTTTTAATGAATTTCCTCTAAACTATAATTATATACTTAACGCAATAAAGCTATACACACTTATTATTGCTTTTCTGTGTTCTATGTGTATAAATATACATTAAATTACATAAAAATTAATATTTCTTTAATTAAAAAATTCAACAGCCTTAGAGGCAAGCTGACATTACCTATGTTTTCCAATTTTACGTACAATTTGTAATGTTTTATTACTGAAATGTTTTGACAAACTTGTGTTTGATATTGAGTTGTTTTAAGGCATGATGTCTGCAACTAAGTTTTAAAATGAATGTTTCATCAATATATCAGGATCTTAGAACTAGTATTTTTTTATTCTGGAGTCTATGAGTAATGTTTGGTGATAAATTACATTAAAAAGCTGCAAAATTTAAGCTCTGTGTGCATGAGCTGAGAACTGTCATTATATTGCTACTATTCATATTATGAAACACTACTGTGTGGATCAACACAATGTCCTATGCAATTTGGTAGTGTAACATTCGTTATAATTTAATTTTTCCCATTCTTGAATGGGCAGAACAATGATGAATTAAATAATATTTTTTTATAAAAAAATGTAATATTTTTGATGCTATTTTCAAATTTAATACTTAAAAAATAGAAATAAGTAATTGATATTAGAAACAAAAATGATCAAATCCACAAACAGGTCAAATTTGGGTTTTCAAATTTGAAACAAAACAAAGATTTGTGGTTTGGTACATTTTTGTGAAAAACTAAATTCATTTAAAACATAACTGATAAATTATTTACTTTACCAAATTAAACAGTGCACAGTTGATACACTCAGAATCTTTCAGAATTTGAATGGCAGAATAAATATAACTATATCAATCAATAGTCTTCAGATATGAAAACATATAACTCAAATGGTCATTGCCCGTCAAATTGACAGAGCACATACATTTGGGCTATTGACTTGGACTTGCTTCCGTTTCAGGTTGTTTTAGAGTTGGTTTCTCAGAAATCTGAGGTTTCTCCGCAACTGGAGGTTTCTCGGAAATTGGTGGTTTCTCAACCAGAGGTGATTTTTCAGGTTCTGGTTCAGATATTTCCTCACTATTGCCATTATTGGTGTTATTTTCGTTTATATGTGTATTTGCCAACTTATCTGTGATTGCTTCAGGTTTTTCTCTCTCCATTTGTAGGGGTCCATTCTGTTTTTCCGGCATAGATGGTGATATTGATCTTTGCATTGGATTCTCAGGATGTGACGGTGTAGCTCGTGCTGAATTGTCATCACTAGACACACTTTGTTTTCTCACCGTCTGGTGGCCTTGGTATGACACTGTCTGCGGATGGTGAGGATGTAACGGTAACCTCGACTTGTCGCTCTTCCTCCAAAGTGTCACTTCCTGCTGTTTGAAATACCGACGGTCCTCTGTGTCCATCAAAACTAAGTTAAGGTAATATCTTACTGAAAACTTGTTATTGATGTCTCTCATAGTAGGAGTGAGGTCATAACCTGCCAAAAACACCCTGATAGGGATACTTTCGCCTCTAACTGGTGCACCATCCATAATCTCATATTTGGCAACAGTCTCATTCTCGGTGAATGTATTAGGACCAGATCCTGTTGTTTCTCGTTTAATTATCGATATCTCCATGTGCTTGATCTTGATACGAACCAGTAAGAAGTATATTTTGCCGACTATGACGTCTTTCAGGTGATATTTTGATTTGTTGTATTCAAACTCTATGTGCAGGCAGTCCTCTATGCCAACCTCCATTTTAATGGAGTTGAGGACGTCCGGGTAGCTGCATAGCGTGTGGACGGCGATATCCACCTCCTTGGTGATGTCTGTGAGGCGCCGGACGATCGTGGCTCGCAGGAAATACCGCAGTCTGACATTAGCACCCGTATAAACTTCGTATGGCTTTTCTACGTTAGCGAACTCGAAGGGATACGACGTGTGCTGCAGTAAGTCACCGGGACGTGCCAGCTCTTTGACCAGAGATATGAACTCGTGATGATTACCTCTGTCGTAAAATAATTCGATCTGACCTATAAGTTCGACCTTGATGCCCTGGTGTTCGAGTTTTGATCCCGGTTTCCGCAATGTCACATTCACTTTCCCGGACACGGTTTCACCGTCGTAATACAACAATAACTTTTCTTTTTTACCATCGTCCGTTTTCACTTCGGCTACTTTTCGTTTGTCAGCATCATCAAAAACTATTTCGATGTCCGCCGTTTGACCGAAACCGAAAAAGCTCATTTTCACAAATTTAATTCACGCGAACTTTAGAACTATTTTTATGTGGCTCTGTTTTGGAATAATAGTGGTAAAATTGAGCAAAACATTGAAAAAACGGCGATGAAACGCCCGCGAATCGGCAGGGCGATTGTAGGATTTGAAGCAAAGATGGCGACTGGTATAATGTCGGCTGTCGTCAAAGAGGTTCATAAATAAAATTAAGTGAAAAAAACTCACCAACGAGACACCGCTGGATCTCACAGGCAAATTTCTTGCAAGGATCCTTCGACATAAATAAAAATTTCTAATATTATCTTACAGAAAACTACTCACAACGTAAAAATACTTTCGTGTGTACAAAAATTGACAATATTTGAAAATGGCAACACGAAAATTCAAAACATTGAAAACACTGATAACTTGATAGTATGCTTGATAAGCAACAATACGCCCCCAAAAAGTGGAAATGTAGCAATTTTAGCGAACAAACTTAAAAGCATTTATTTTTATCGTATATTGGACTAGCAAAGAAAGACAATATGTGCAATTTTCAATATTTATATTTCAATTTAAGTTATTGAAAAAAAAATCGGTAATTATCGGTAATTTTGGGATTGATAAAACCAAAATTGTTTTTTTTTTAATCGACTAAAATGGGATTAAGAATCGATTCTTGAAAAAATCTTTAAGTTTTCTATTTTTCATATGGGGTCAACTCTATTTTTAAAAGTTGCAAATGGCCGATCTCGATTTCTGTAGAAAAATATTACGAATTTAGTTATTGTGAATTTAGAACATTATTTAGTGAATTACAAAAGATGGAAATCACAAGAGCGACTTTAGGTATAGCAGTTGGGATTGCAGGAACTCTGTTCTTGGGTTATTGTGTGTATTTTGATCAGCAACGGCGCAAGGACCCTCTATTCAAAAAGAAATTGAGAGAACGTAAGTTATAGTAATTTTGTTTAATTCGTTACACTCTTATATCGTCACTGACGAAGATACATAAGCAGTGGTTTCGTAACTAATATCGACTTCACACAAGTTGAGTTTACATAACCTTAAAAACTAATGGCACTGGAAAGTAATAAAGCAAGTATCTATCTAACTTAACCTCTACATTTTTAAATTTATACAATAAAAGCTATCTATAACAGCTCTTATAAGTTGACACATTGAGCCATATATTAGCTCAAATAATGATTTTTTAAATTTACTCTGCTTATAACTTTAATTTGCCAATAAATATATAAAACCTGTATATAGCAGATAATGTAAACTTATTTATAGTTAGATATATATTTACCATTTATCAATGTTAAAAATACATATATCTTCATCATTAATTTTATGACTTTCCTTCCTGTAATAATTTAAGTTGCTCTGATCCTCTACTTAAAATCGATTTTGTTAATACATCATAACATTAAGAGTCAAGATCTAAAGTAGAGTTCAGTACTTATGCACTTTTATATCAAAATCAAATAATTAGGTTTGTATAAAAAAACATTTTCAATACTCTGCTCAGTTTCTTTCACTTACAATAGTTATAGCAGAAGTTAGTTTTATTTTTGATTAAAACAGCTAACACCTCGCGTAATGGTATATTTTATATTAATTTTGAAGTAGTTGTTATAAACCTTTGCAATTTCTTACAAAATTTTAATCTAATATATAAAATTCTCGTGTCACAGTTTTCGTTGCCATACTCCTCCGAAACGGCTTGACCAATTTTGATGAAATTTTTTGTGCTTATCCGATATCTATGAGAATCGGCTAACATCTATTCTTCATCCCCCTAAAGGTTAGGGGTAGTCCACCCCTAAATATTTTTCTTTATGAAGTTGTGTGGGGCAGCTAGTAACTTATAAACTTTTCATAATATTATTTGTACTCTAAGTTTAACTATAGTACATATTATATTGAATCTACATTACAGTAGTAAACATAAGATATGTGCTCATAGTAAGAATGACATTGATCCATTGCCAAAGCTGTTAGATTAATTACATGTAGCTTTGAAGATGTTGAAATACTGCTGTAATAATAAATCAATAATTAATATCGTTTTGCAATAACTATTCAATAAATATTCTAGGAGCCCGGATTGATTGTACTGCAATTGCACATATCACAGTAAAAATCTCATCTATACTAATATAATAAAGCTGAAGAATTTGTTTGTTTGAACATGTTACCAACTGGTCCAATTTGAAAAATTCCTTTAGTGTTGGATAGTTTCATTTATTGAGAAACATTATAGGCTATATTATTGTATCCCTCTGTGACACAGACAAAGTTGCATAGGTCAACTAGTGTTTGATAAAAGTGTAAAAGCGAACACATATTATCTTTATATTGCAGGCAGAATGAAAGCACAACAAAATGCTACCAGATCCCGCACCATGGGAGGACCCGTCCCTGATATGAGCGACCATGAAGCCATGCAGAGATTTTTCTTGCAACAGGTAAACACTTATTGCGGAACCATTCAATATTATAAAATTACTAGCTGTTCCCTTAATATGTTGTTTCATATAAAAAGTAGTAATAAATTAAAAATAATAAACAGCTCATTAGGCATGATTCAGTCACAAACACTTCAACATACTTTTACATTTATAATATTTGTAGGATGTCTTCTTTCTTCTGTTTTCTGATACTTAAAGATATTTAAAATTATTATAATACATGATATATCTTCTTGAACCTGGTAACCTAGCAAATGCCTCAACACTGATGTGCATGCATATGTAAGTCAGGGTATGTAGAAATGTAAATCCGAGTATTTTCCAAATACTTACGACCTATAATCAATTTATTTAACTTTTACGCTAAAAATACGCCAATAATAATAGTTATTGAAAATAAAATTTGTAAGGTTAGGGTATGCACTGCACATTTTCTTGTATGAACTGCACGCCACTGTTTCAACATAGAAACATAGAATGCAACAATACTTCAAAAATAAAATATAATTGTTTAATAATTGTAACAGATTCAACTTGGTGAAGAGTTGCTGGCTGCAGGTGATCTCGAAGCTGGTGTGGAGCATCTCGGACAGGCCGTGGCTGTCTGCGGACAAACTGAACAACTTCTTAGTGTGAGTTATTCTATTTATTGTTATTTATTATATTTAATGCACAAAAATGACAAATTTTATAGGAATAAAATAGTTTTTTTGTTGCTTAACAATAAGTGCAAGATAGAGTATTTGCCCACCTCTCACTCCCTCCACTGTAACTGCTACGTAACCAGGATCCACACGACCACCTAAATAAAAAGTAATCTCTTCAGAATTCATGCATTGTCTATTATTTTGTGTTTAACGTTCGAGGTTATACAACTCGAAACACGGAAGCAAGAATTAAAATATTAATGCAAAGCTTCGTCTGATAAGGACAAGTCGTAGAACTCAGGAAACACTAACGAATTTTGACGTGACAACGTCTTATAAATTGGTTTGCCGGGTGACACTTTACTTCACTGCGTTACGCTCCGCTCACGTTATGCGCTCACAATGAGAGCGAGTGAGAGGCACGCGTGCCGCGTCACTTTTTATGTCTGTCTCTCTCGCTCTTAGGCGGGCTAACCATGCCCGAGTCGTTGTCACGCAAAACTTTCGCCCGTATACCGACTTTACAGGCAACCAATTTTTTTTTATTTCAGGTTCTCCAACAGACAATGCCGGCGCCTATCTTCCATTTACTTCTAAAGAAACTTCCAGAAGTTTCCGAACGTCTCCGCGTCTCAATGAAGTCGAAAAGCAACGGTATGCAAGAGGAGGACGTGGAATAGATGATTCGAAGTAAAACATGGCGCCATATTTAATTTTGAAAACCTAACCTGTATTATGTTGAATAAAAGGCCTACAAGTTTTTTGTTATGTATTTTTAACGTGTCTCATTATTGTGGAAAAGTTTTAAATAAAAAGGGGGTAAAAAATTATAATTTCTAAATCTCTGATTAGGTCTTAAAAAAAACAGTAAAAAGAAACTTCACCATAGAAAAAAATCTGTTGTATAAATGCTTAAATTTAATATACTAATAAATATGAGGTCATCATGTTTTACTAAATCTAGAAACTAGAGTTTTGTTTGATTAAAAATAACCTAATGTTGGTTATGGTTTGTTGTAATATTTTTGTGAACAATCGTAATTTTGTTTTGTTCCTATTCTGTGCACATAAATATTGCAAGTATGATTTCGGATAGATAGTTTTAATGTAAAAATTGTTCATAAAAAAACAACAAAAAAACAGGATGTGCTTTATTAAAAAAATAAGTTAACTATTTGAATGATTTTTACATTATTTCTATATCTACTCTTGTATGATTGCGTTAAAAATTATGAAAGTGAATTTATAATTTTGCAGTTTAAAAAACGTGAATATTTAAACGCATTTAAAATTCAGTCACTTAAATAGCGTTAAAAAATTGCCTTAAATTAACATGCCGATTTTTTAAATATTCTTTAAATAAAAATTCATTCAAAATTAGAATATGACATGCAAATTCGGCTGTGATTGTGCATGGTTTTCCCGCCATTTTGAAAAATAAATGCTAATTTTGCCGCGTTGTTAAATATTGTTAAACATTGAAATTAGTGAGCATGAGTATAAATCGCCATTTTATTCTGAAATGGTTGATAGCGTGAGATATTGATATAACCGCTAATAGGATGTTGAGTAGATTAGTCGAACTAGTATTTTAGGTTTTGTTTTTGTGTTCATCTGTTATGGATGATTGTTTTGATTGTGATTTGATGAGAAATAAACTAATGTACAATCTATTACTTGGCTTTTATTTGAATTGCGCTATTGTCTTCATCTTGATCTTGTATATCACAATTTTTGCTTGAGTTTTTGCATGCTTTGCATTTGGGACTGAATTTAAATTAAAAATGTTCCAAACTCTCGTTTCTCTGGTAGTTGTCGAAATCATTGACTTAACATCTTTTGTCAAAGCAACGATTTCGTAGGAATAATTATATTTTTTGTAACCAGTCTTTCCTATATTGTTTATCATAATCTAAAATGACAGCGAGAACACAACACAAGATCCAGGACTGTTCTTGCATATTTTAATGCTCGGTTGTCAAATAAGACTACCAAATTAAAACGGAACTCCCACTTCCAATATATTTATTATAAATACAAACAAACAAGGCACCATTCATAAATTAGCAACATTATCTAACACCTTTTGATTACCATAAACAATATAAAAGTAACAGTCATAGACAAAGGAATATTCGCAACAAATATTGTCATAAGTACTAAAGTACAGGAGAATATCAGTTCAATTTTGATATAATTTAAAGAAAGATAATTTTATAAGATTCCACTCGTTTTAATGGCCTTTTTACGAATTTCTGTCGGTAAGCGGCGGCGGTAAAATTAAAATCAAATGTATGAAATCAATTAAATATAACAAGCCCATACACAACACTACTGTACTGTATTTTTTAAATGTAATTTCTTTTGTATATTTTTGTGGTGTTCAATAAAGAGTTTCTATTCTATAACAAGATATACAGTTCTAAGCAAATAAAGCAGTGTAGAAAATGTATCTCCAAAAATTTAAAACATTTGGCTCGAATTTTTTGGGGTTAGTTGGTGTATTTTTTTTTTTATTTATCTGTTTTATTTTTGATCGAAATATGAAGCAAATTACGAGCTAGTCCACCGCTAAGCCCATATTCGTGGACAGTCCTTTATGTTAGGCCAGTAAAAGGATAATAAAACCTATATTTTAAAACTTTTTTCAAAGAATTCTTGAAAATTATTACTATTATATACCGTATTGTATGATTCTAATAAGGAAATAAAACAAATGGAAGAAAACCTTGAACTGATAGCACCATTTTTGTAACACTTATAAAACGCCTAAATAGTAAAATAACTAAAACAAAAAGCTGTCATCATGATTTTTTGGCAACCGAACTTCTGATCATATCTTGGGTCACTTTCATAACATCTAAAGCACCTTTGTCTATCAAAGAATTGGCCAAATCTTTACCCAAATTATCACATTTTATAACAACATCTATTGGCATGTTGGCGTTGGCCGTCAAACCGCAGAACACACGTTTGTCATCCACAGATGGCGCTGAATCTTCGCAATTTAAATTCTCAATCTTCTCGCTTATATTACGATTAAGTACACCTATTTCATTATCAGCCTCTTTCGAGTCAGTTTTAATTTTTTTACAACTACCCTCCTCGGTAGGGCTGAGTTTGTGTTTGGTTGTTTTTCGTATTTGAGCAAATGTTTGGTCCAACGTTTGTTCTAGTTTGGTGGCACCGTCTAGGCTCCAGACTGCGCCTGTTATTTTAAGTTTGTATTGGTCGTCGTGTGGTTTTAGTGACGTTGATATACCTACCGGGGCGCTGCAACCACCACCTGTAATTAAAAAAAAATATTTTGTTACAATTTACATCTATGTTTTTACATGTTAATATTTTTCGTTGTCACTCTGAAATTACTTAAGTAAATTGAAAAAACCGTTCATGCATTGGTACTTCATAAACTTATGATCCATAAGTAAGGTTCATTTTTATATTAAAGATAGATTTGTAAAAAAAAATCCTGTTTACCTAAAGTCTTAAGGAAGCTCCTCTCAGCCAACACTCTGCAGTAAGTCTCAGGATGGTTGAAGGGAGCCAACATTGACAGTATGTGGTCGTTATCGGAGCGACATTCCACTGCCAAAGCACCCTGGCCTACCGCGTATAACATTTCTGCACATGGAAGTACCTGGTAGATAAATAATAAAGAAAACTTTTTAAATAAGATTCTGAAGATCATGTAGCAGTAGTGCTAGCTCATACAAGTAAAACCAGCCTAAACACATCGAGTCTATATTTAGAACAAGAGTTCCATTGGACATATTCCGAATCCATCTTCAGATTAGCGCCATTTTATCATATTATTACATTGTCACACGATATACATCTGCGTGCAAAATGTCAGCTCAATCGGAAACCGGGAAGTTGGTCAAATTCAACTCGCAAGGTTCTACCCGAACTTACAGAGATACGTAGTTACATCCAGTGCAAGTTAATATAAAGCTTGTCATCATCATCATCAGCCTATAGACGTCTACTGCTGGACATAGGCCTCCCCCAAACCTCGCCACATCGACCGGTCCCAAAGAATTGCATCTTTGAAGTCGCAATGGGCAGGACACATTGTGCCTAGAGCGTATGGCCGATGGAGCCGAAAAGTTCTGGAGTGGCGGCCACGAACCGGTAAGCGCATTGTTGGTAGACCCCCCCACAAGATGGACCGACGATCTCGTCAAGATAAAGCTTGTAAAAATAGAATAATATAATCCACTTGTTGTTCGATTAACAAAATCAAAAGTAAATTTAATTCGCGGAAGTTTGTACCAGTACAGTATCATTTTTAATTGCTTCAACAACTGTTCAAATAATTTATTCATTGACATGTCTAATTATGCTCACTTTTACTTTAAATTCTTTCGATTTCAGAGTATTATTTATTTCATTTTATTATACAAGATGACAGTAAGATTATCGCTAACTTTACACGACACGCGTATTCGCCGAGTTAATGATGTTAATAGACTACCAATTTTTGTTTTTGTTTAGTTGATGATATTTTTACGCTCTCATCGTGTGTTTAGTATGTTTTATCGAAATTGAAATTACGTACTCTACCGTACTTACATTCTAGTCTTAATAATAATTAGTAATACTATTTTAACCTAAACTACTATGTATGTATATTGCAGCGGCGTGCAGTTCATACAAACAAATACGCACTGCATACCCTATCATTTCAAATTTGTTTAAAAATTGTAACAAAAAACGATTAAACGTTGTATATTTAATCAAAATACACTTTCATTACTATAATTGGCACACATTTAGCGTAAAAGTTAAATTTAATTGATTATAGGACATAAATATGTGGAAAATTACTCAGATTTATCTTTCTGCATACCCTGACCTTAATATGCACGCCACTGGTATATTGTCACCTTACGTATTGTCTCTATCAATCATAGAATTGAAGACACCACAATCACATGTTTTTTCAAAAATGTATATGTTCTAATGAGACTGACCTTTGACACCCTGTTGGCCCAACCCATCCTGCTAAGGCCAGCGTTGGCCAGAATGAGCGCTGAATATGGTCCTTCCTCGTCGTCCAGTTTCCGCAGCCTCGTGTTGAGGTTACCCCTCACATCCACCACCTTCAACTGAGGATATTTACCGTTCAGTTGAGCCGTTCGACGGAGAGATGAGGTGCCTACGTCATAACATCTATATGAACTGACAATGATTGAAAAAGACGGGATTTTGTGTTGGGATGTTTACTTTGGGAACTTTAGTTTGGGACCGATTTGATTCTGGTGTCAGATGAAAGGTGGTGTTCGACATGAGGTCCCATTTATTTTTTTCAAAGAACGAAATATACTTTTGGTTCTTTGTTTAAAAATGTGAATTCTTATGTCCGTTAATCCGGATTTCAGTGGTAGTTGGTCGTTTTTTTGACCTGACAACGTCTTATAAATTGGTTGGCCGGGTGACACTTCAAGAAACTGCGTTACGCTCCGCTCACGTTATGCGCTCACAATGAGAGCGAGTGAGAGGCACGCGTGCCTTTCACTTTTTATGTCTGTCTCTCTCGCTCTTAGGCGGGCTAACCATGCCCGAGTCGTTGTCACGTAAAACTTTCGCCCGTATACCGACTTTACAGGCAACCAATTTTTTACCATAATTAAACTTACTCAAAAAAGTCTCAAATAAAAAAATAAGTAAGCATTTTTTTTTTTAATAAAAATATTATTGCAAGACAGATTAATAATTCTACAGCCCTCTGATTGTAGGTGGCTACCATAGCTTGTGGATCTTTGCAATGTTAGAAGATTCTGCAAGGCCATCTGTAATCTACCTAAGGACTTTCTTTCAATTTGATAAAGCGCTTGGAAAACACCAAGAGGAGTAGTTTATTCTATTAACAGATAAAGCAACTTTAAACTATTATTTTAGACAGTTGATCTAATAATTTTATACATACAACCTACCTATAACAGATCCAGCAGGCAATGTTGATAATGTGTGATCTTTAAACTTTTCCTTCAAAACTAAAGCATCTCGTGGATCCTCTCTGCAATGAAGTAACATAAAATAATCTAGAGGAGAATAAATGTATTTTAAGAGTATTACAATACCATATAATACTTTGTTTTTATTTGCAAGATAGATAAACGAGCCTATGGCCCACCTGACTTTTTTGGTTT
This sequence comes from Trilocha varians, assembly GCA_030269945.2. NCBI lineage: Eukaryota > Metazoa > Arthropoda > Insecta > Lepidoptera > Bombycidae > Trilocha > Trilocha varians. The sequence continues at coordinate 2,763,192 of AP028279.1, forward strand.
AATGTACTATTTTGAAACTAACTAGCACAATTTTTGTTAAGTACAAATATTATGAAACTTATGTAATAACTTTATGCAACACTTATAAATTATAATACATAGATTTAGAATAAATCAGAGAAACCATCAAGGAAGCATTGGGTAGATGACTGTGTCTACTTATGATAACAAAATCAGAATGTTTGTACCAACGTCATTTACTCATTCAATTTTCTAATGTACAAGTCATACCTTTCAAAAACAGCGCCGACAGCCAATCCGTCCGGCAACGTCGTTGGTAAATCCTTCAACGAATGCACTACAAAATCAACTGTCTGATTCATCAAGGCGTCTTCTAGGTCCTTAGTAAATAATGATTTCTCTCCTATCTTTGGTAGAGGCTGGTCTAAAACTCTGTCACCAAGAGTTGTCATTGTCACTGGAATAATGAAATAAAAATGTAGTACTGTTTTGAGATTTATTGTAAGGAATAGTATTTCAATACTGGGTTTTGTTTACTTGGCCTAAGTTTGTTGGTAAATTATATTATGATTGTCATTAAGTGGTTTTTAGACATCACCCATATGCAGGGTTTTTTATGATCCTTTAAATTCTGTTTCCCATTAGATATTTAGATAAATTATAGGATGTTTGTTGGTGAAGACTTGTCTTATGTGATTAATTTAATATTTTTCTCTTTTCTGAGTTATTATATTTTCTTAATACTTATACTTACCAATTTCAAAGTCTTTTTCCGGATGTATTTTCTTTAAACTATCAATAACAAAATTGGTTTGTATAAGAGCCAGCTGAAACAATAGTCATTAAATCAGTCATTATCATCATTGTAGAAACGAAGATAAAATTCCTTCAAATTGGAAACTGCATTGAGACATTTGTTTAAGATACAAGTTATTCAAAAGCGAAGGTTTTTTTAAATACAGTACAGCTCTGTTTTAAATTGTAATATTATAATTTATTGATAAAACTGAAGTTTTTACTTAGAAATTTAAGTACACAAAATTTATTGAAGAAAGTTTGAAAGTATAATGTTAAATAGTTCTTTTTTTAAACGTGTCTTACCTCACTCTTCCGGGATCCAACACGAATCGTTGTTTTTGTTTCACTTTCCATTTTTCATTCAATTTGTTACAATTTATGTAACTTGAAAACTATGAGGTTATGAAATTAGTGTATAAAGATTATTTACTTGTTTCATGTAAAGTAAACTTGTAATTAACACTGTAATCGACAAGTTTTGATAAATATTATAATAAGTTCAATTTAAACATGTATTTTCCAATTACAATTTTTAATTAAACATTATCGACAACCAATCAAAACACTTCAAGTTTTAAACTAACTAAGACCGACTAAGACGTAGTTCACACAATATGATAATAGTTGAGAATCGTAACAGGAAAATTATCTGCTTTAAAAATTTGTGGAACTATATTTGACTTTAAGAATCTCAAAGCGTTACAAAACTATATAGTAAATTACTATCTCAGTTAAGTTATTTATTTATCATAGAATATTATTTTTCCAGTTTCAATAAGTATGTTCAAAAATCCTTGGATAAACTGTATCGTGTGGAATAGACTTTAGCTGTCAAATTTCGGTGACTTTTCAACGTCACGTGTCTTAATTTCACTTGTCAAAAATAGTGATGGGATTATTTCTAGCCAATGTTTTTGGATTTAGTCGATTGTTTATAGATTAAAAATAATTTCATTTCCTTTCGATTTCATTTCCAGCAAATCAACTCAAAATAGAATAAATAAAAAATCCATTTCAACCGATATTGGATTATTAGCTTTGCTTGATCATTAACATTTCCAAGAAGTATGATTGTTAAAGCAAACGGAAGATTGTTTTAATTTTTTTTGCTTTGGAATAGGTGAGAATACAACCGCACTAAAACCTCCAACCGCACATACTCAGTGTCCGTACCCCGACTAAGGCCAGAACCCAGCACGGGGTTATGCGGGACAGCATGACGCGTTACGCACTCGTTTACGTCGCGCCGCCCCCGGGGTTGTTTGGATGGTTAACGAACCCAAGTTTCGTATCGTTTGAGATGCAGTTTGCATTGGGTGTAGAGATTTTATTTTTCTCAACATTATGTACCGATAATCACTTACGATCAGTGGGTCGTTGACTTGGCTGAATACATGTCAATAAAAAAGTTATATTGGAAATGTAAATACCCTGAGAAACTGAGATTTCTTGTTCATCTTACATATCACCACTCTACCAGTCGTTTAGACTGAAAAACCATCCCAATTCATCGTTTACATAAGTGACGGTAACCACTTCTTATCATCTTGTTTACCTACTACCCTGGAAAAACCAAGGTGGTGCCAAATAGTTATATAATGTTAGCAATCCACTGGTAGACGCCGCTTGGACTAGTTTCCCCCATGAAACTCCAATGAGCTAAATCAAAAAACGCTACAATCTGAGGTATGCTAACAACGCAAGAATTATTAATATAACTAAGTCTTTACAGAAGGTTATGCCTAATACTGGCCTTCTACTTACAGGCTAACAGTAAAGGCCCAAAAAAAATATATATTTGTGACTAGACTTGTGCTCCATATTTGGGGTGCTTATGTCATAAACATTGCATTTCAAAATAGCCGTGATGCACTTCGCACCTGACTAAATAGTCTCAGACAGTCTCAGTTAATATTTACTCACGAAACATGACGTATCACCAATTATAGCGAATTGAAACTACAAATTCGAGACAAATTTCTTTATTCGCCGAAAACTTACAAAATGTCATACAAGTCAAATTAAATGCAATCGAAGTCGTGTATCATCACATAACTTTTAAAATCAGCGTGGTGGTCAATTTTAACACTAACAAATTTATTAAAATGTTGAAATTATCTACATTAGTGTGCAGTCGTCCATTAAAATCAAAATAAAGGTTTCTTTGCGTTTATATAATTATTATAATGAGAAATCTATGAGTTGAAGACAATCTTTATGCCTTTAGTGACTCTTAAACCGATTTGGAAATATAAAATGCAATAAACAAGTTTATACCAATCATCACAATATGTCTTGAATGAAAATTGTGAATATACCTTAAATTCCTTATAATATATGTAAATTTTACGTTGGAAATAAATACCTTTCGTTAGGGTAATTTAGAACATAACTTTGCACACATATCTGTATTCAATTTCAATCACAATCACAGATAACTTTGTTCATTCACAACAAAAAATGGTGGGATTCAATATTTTGACACTTTCTCCACAAATCAAATTCGAAACAAGTAAATAAAATCAAGTTACTAGAATAATTAAGTAAATAAAAATACACACAAATGCAAAAAAGATAGGAAATGACAAAGAATTAATAGATTCCCAGAACATCTAAGAAAGTGATCACATACACATTTAAAAATTAATTGAAATTCTAAATATTACCTACTTAAACTCTTCCTTGTAACCCGAATTTTTTAATCGTTTTTTCAACGAATAAATATCATTCAAAATTATATGAATGACGCAAATTGTAATACGAAATTGAAATTCTGTTGCGTTCACTGAAAATTTAAAAAAAAACTATTTTTTATAGATCACTGTTTAACCCGTTTACTGCTGCGTAACCGTCTTCTGTTTGGAATAGAATATGTGCTGGATCTTTTCGACGATTCTAGAAATAAAAGGGTTTTGATATTAGTCAATTAAAAAGACTGCGTAAATTAAGAATTATACCAATATAGAAGACGAACATTTTTTATACAAATTCTAATTGTTTTTTTTATTTATTTATTCATGTCATATCTACCTAAAAGTTGTTGCAGTAGTTAATTAATTCAATATTATTTTCTCTACTATTTATTGGTTGACTGTAAAATGGCCACTGAAGAAATCCATGAGCGACATCTACTTAAGTATAAATTAAAAAAACTTACTTGGTTTACTAGGTGGCTCGACAGTTTCAACAATCTTCACTTTCTTCTCATTTTTCTTACTTGCAACTTTCTTCTTGGCTTTCGATGGTTCACTACTCTTAATATTCTTACATTCTATTTTTTCATCTGTGCTAGTCTTCTGTCTTGTGCATCTCGTTGAGACAGCTTCGGGTTTCAATTTCAGTCTAGACCTAGTGCATCTAGGTTTTATATCAGTCTCTTTGCTATTCTGCTGTTTAAGTGCTTCCATTTTTTCTTTAGCTTCTCGTTTTTCTTTCAATCTATGTATTTTGATCATAGCTGGTGTATATCCTTCTATGTGGTCAGTTTGATCTTGTTCCTTTGTATTTTTGTCTTTGCTAGATGATTTCTTTTTGAAAATAGCTAGTACTTCTTTCATTGCGTAGGTAGGATTCTTGTTTTGTAAATAATCTTTCTGCATTAACGGAGATTGCGAGCTATCGCTGTTATCTGAAGCTTCTGATAGTTTTCTAATCCTATATTTGCAGGTGCTGTCGTCATCGAATTCTTCGGCGATTGTTTTTTCTTTAGCTCTTATTATGTCTTCCGGGTTTCCGGCCAGAACTTCAGCCCATGAGAACTGTTTTGAAGATCCCATGAAGTTTCCAAACTTCCCGATGCTATTCCTGTGACGTCCTTTACGTTTCTGGACAATTTTCTTTTTCGATCTTAAATTTTTGGGCGATAGTTTCTTTCCGAAAATGTCGTGCGGCATTAGAGATTTCCTAAGCCTAGCTACTAAGTCGGCGTCAGAGACGAAAAAGTTTCTGGAAGTGCAAGGTTTCCTAATGCCCTCACTGGATGAGTTCAGAGTTTGACGCAAAAGTTCTAGTTTCAAACCATTTTCCAAAGAACAAACGTTTTCGCGTTCGTAAGGCTTCTTAATGCCATTCAGGGATAAGAAGTTAGGAGGCGTGTTTTTTCTTCCAAACTTTTTTGGATAATTGTGTTTTCTGTTCATAGACAAAAGATCGAAGAAATTAAGTGAATCCTTTTCGGAGTATCCATTTTTCAATAGTTCACTCTTAAACAAGCTTCTACAGTAGTCATAATCAGGGTGCTCGGCGAAATCCAAACTAGTGACATATTCCAAATATTTTTCTATAAACTGCGGATAGAACTCAGTTTTGAAACACGTCTTGAGCAGCAATTTTGTGTCACTCATAAAATTCTTTTTTAAAGCGTGAACTAGGTCTGGTTCAGCTAAAACTTCTGTCGTTTTCCACGGCAATGTCCCAGTGAGCCAATCTAGAAGATTATATCCCAGAGTTTCTAGATCTGACCGTCTAGAATGTGCTCCGATGTGAGAATCCCTAGAGCTGTATTCTAAAGTGCCATCGTGGGCCTTTCTTGCGTCCATGCCGAAATCTTTATGTTTCCCATCAGAGTCTAAAAACTTCGAAGCCAAACCATAGTCTAACAAATAAATATGCCCATTTGATTGGGACAAGACTGCCTCTTTATAAACATCGTCTACGTTAACATCTGGCTCAGTTTTAATCCCGTTTCTCTTTTTAGTTTCGCGAAACTGTTTTGTTGTTTGTATTAAGTTCTTGTTGCCAAAATCGTCAATTAATTTCTGATACGATTGATCTGAGCATACAGAGCTATTTAAATCCTCATAGTTCACGCAGTTAGATAGTTGACGAAGGTTGAACGCGTGATGCCTTAACGTCCTGTGATCTCTGTTTGATAGTATCTTTCTAAGTTTATTCTTTACCGTAGTCAATCTTTTATCAATTTCTTCATTCAACTCAGTGCTATTTTTAGAATTTATTTTAAAATCTTCGTCGTCATAGTAATTGGAATTCCTAGACTTTCCGGGTTTAGCTCGCCTGTGTTTCCCGGCTAATACTGCTACTTCTTTAGTTTCTTTTTGGTAAGATGGCGTCGATTTCAGTGTTGGAATTTTACCGATTCTTGAACCATCAAAACCAAGCATTAGATTTGAACTCTTTATATCAGAATGCGTGTATCCTTGGTTATGGAGATATTCTAACACATCTAGTATTTGTATAGCTAGTATTAGAACGTTTTTTAAGTCCAAAACTCGTGTTTTGGATATGATTTTGTGTAGATCTAGGTCGTAACGAGGCAAGACTAGAAATCTGTATTTGATGCCACTCGTTTCGTCTGTGAACGATCCGCTGGCTATGTATACCGGCATACCTAAGCGTTTTTGATTCTTTTCTAGTTTCCATGCTTTAACTGTTGGGTAAGAAATAACTCTTTTACTTTCATTGCAATTTGTACAAAGTAATATCTGCGAAAGGACTTCTTTAGACAAAAAAAAAAAAAATTGATTATAAAAAATATACTTACTGATAAATAATAATTTGTGGTTCGTAAAAATATATAATCTTACCTTTCGAAGCTTGTGCAATTCTAATAAGGCAGTGTATTTCAACAAACAGCGGTCCGTTTGAGTGCGGCTCTATTTTGACGACATATCTCGCATTTAACTTAGTAACTTCATTGTCTACGTCATCAGAAGCCAGGTAGATCCTACCGAAACTACCTCTACCTGTAGACAAAAGAAATAACCAATACATTCGTCATTGCTAATTTGTTTGAAGGGATTCTTTGACCATTTCTTATGATCACCACATCGAATCGGTGGTAGAGGCAACTTTAGTTTATTTTGTTGACATAAAAATATTTGAGTTTTTGTTTTTCGCACAAGGTTGCTATAATATTTTTAACAAGTAATTATTTTTAGTCGAAAGATAGGGTTTTCGTGGAAGATCAGCTTCTTTAGTTATAAAATTAATTTTATCGTCTTATAACATAAGATGAATTATAATTCCTATCTTTTTCTAAAGATAAACAAATAAACTATTGAAATATTATTATTTCAGTTCTATTTTTACGTAACAACAAAAGGTAAATAGACTCATTAAAAATGTTGCCTATGATTTGTTGAAGTGGTCCGTCGAGTTTCGAAACCAGTTTCTGGACGTATTGGCATGTTAACTTTCTTGTGTATGCTCAATATAGGATGTATTTTATATTATAGACATATGAGATAAGTGCCGGCTTGATTTTAAGTGGTTTTCATGGCTTACAACATGTATTTTTTTTAATTGTAAAACAGATAAACGAGCTAAGAGCCCGCCTGATGGCAAGTGGTTGACGTCACTCATGAACCTCTGCAATGCCGGAGTATTATACTTTGTTAGCCAGGTTTTTCTTCCTACACTTTTTCGTTACGAAAATTTACGGGTTGTAGTGTCCTAGTTTGTGTGTATGTAAAGGTCCTTTTTAAGTACTTTATACAACAGTAACATACTTAACACGGTGTTTATACTGTGTGTAGTAAAGAACCCCTTCCGCTGTAGATTCCAAGCACTATGATTGCACATTTAAATGCGACTTAGGGCTTTGATTATTGAATGTTAACATAATAATATAAAAACTAGGAGTTAGTTTAGGTTAGCTAATTTGAGCTCAGACAATGGATCAGGCAAAGGCATGCATACATTTTTTAGTCACCATGATTATGCAGCAATGAAGATTTGACGTAATTATTTACAAATTGCTACAATATTGCTGTAATAACTAAATACATGCAAATAATAAGAATGTACAGTACATATATGTCGATTATTTTTTTTTTTTTAACTTAATAATTTTTTTTTTTAGTCTTTAACTAATTTTTGTTGTCATTTTAAAATAATTTTAAAAGCTGGGGTATGCAATGCATATTTTCTTCTGTAAACCAATGGGATCAGGTAACCCGCTTTTGAAACATATAAGAATATAGTTCAACATTTACAGTAACAAAACATTACAGTTTAGCTTTTGTATTGTCAAACACTATTGCTAATATCACCTCAAATCTATTACAATGGTGACACAACCTTTGTTTATTGCTCTTTTAAAAACTATCTTAATCTTTTTTATGTAACAATTGCAAAAACAAGTTATTATTGTCAATTCTGAAAATATGTGCAATTTTTAACACAGTAAATGTTGTACAAATTTGTTAAAATATTATAATTTATCATTGAATAGATAAGAATTGAAAAATGTTAATGTTCTTACTTATTATGGTGGGTTTATGTATCTAATCATATATTTGTCATATTCATAACAATGTTACAATGATTATTAAAATTTAATGTTTTATTTATTTTATAATGTAAAGTTGAAAAATGTTGGCATTGATTTGATTTTATTATCTATGTCAATATTCAGCAATACGCTGAGTCTCAGCTGGTTTGTAGTGAAAATAATATGTTATTGTTTTATTTCTCTTTATTGTTTTGTACCATTTTTGCCACAAATAAAGGATGTCTATGTCTATAGTCCTTAGCAGTTGTTTTCTCTGTCGTGTATAATGAAGTATTAAGTAAATGAATAAAAATAAATTAGGAGCCCCACAGTGTCTCCTGACATTGCAGAGGTCCATGAACGACGGTAACCAATTACCATGAGATGGCGTTTGGGTTATTCTGATTATATGGTAATTTAAAAAAGAAATAGAAGACATACAAATATGATTTATACTGTCCCACCTTAATTTTGAGAAAAAGTCATTTGTATATTTTAATTACAAAAGATTTTGAAGATCAGATATTAAACAAAGTTTTACTAACACAAGTACCAATGTCACAAATACAAATTAGAGTAACTATTCATACTTTTACTTTTGAAACATGGTCATATTGTTTTTATTTATTTATTTATTAGAAAATCTCACCAACAGTATCAGTTACAACAATGACATTAAAAAAGAATATATTAATAATACATAGAAATGAAGAATTGCTGTGTAACGATACTAACAATAGGTAAGCATAGCGTTCATACAATTTTAAGGGGACAGACGCAAAAATAGACTCTTCAACTCTACACAGACAATAATCAATATCAATAAATTATATTATCTGTCTCATAACATGCTTGGTCCTATCCTATTTTACATATTTTTGTGGTTGACCATTACCACTCATGATTAAAGGACCTATTATCTGCTAACATGATAATAGTAAAAAATATTTGAAATACCAGTGCTTTATGTATTAAGACAGTCACAAATTCACAATTCTGATTATTTCTTAGTATTTAGACACACTTTTCTATTGTTTAACATTATGTTCTATTGTAAATCATTACATCTAACACCTGGTCCAATCATTGAATCAAGTTGTTACTTATTGTATCCACTCAACTGGGATCGGCAACAAAATTGGTTTGTTTACTTTTGCCAAGTCTGTGACAGGAGCCAAAATTGAGCACAGTTTAAAAACTCGTTTTGTTTACATTTTTTAATTGTCTCATATTTAACGGAGATAATATATTTTTGCTGAAAATGCAATACAGCGTCGTTTAGTAAAAAAGATTTACAAAAATATAAGGTTTAATTAAAAATTATTGGAAAAAAGTGATTTTAAAAAAGGCTTGAACACGGTAGTGATTCCGAACGAAGTCCCCAATTTCACCATCTAGCGAAAAGTGACGTTCCCAGTTTTGTGGATAAATAGTAAATGATTGCTTTTTACTTAATATTTTGAAAATGACTTACCAATGGGCTTTCCAATTCTCCATTTTTTTAGCTGAATATCCTTCAATATTATACCAGGTGATAAAGCTTCGTCGTCACAGAAACTGACATCAAGACTAGCAGTTTCTTCTTCAAAAGTTTTCAGCTTTTTCTTAGGAGGTAAAGGTAACTGAACAACTTCGGGGGCTCTTCGCGGCATCCCAGAAGATCATGAACTCTCGTAACAATCTTTCAACAACTGTTCTTATTGAGAAATAACTAACATCTGGAAGAGAAACACAAGTAGATACACATTAAATAATATTAATAAGTAAATCTAATAAAGTAACATGCAGTAAAACGTGAGCAAATTGCATTATTGTTATTGATTTCTTAACTTACTCCGTCCGTTACGTTCAGCCCGTAGTGCGGTATGTGATGTGCTATTTACACTGACCGGTGTTAATGAATCAGTTTCAGGAAAAAACTATAATTAATTACTCATGTAAACTTTATTGACGTATTCAGTTAAGTTTTTTTAACGACTTCTGAATTTCAACAACTGATCGATCTTCAGCCATATTGTTAGTAATTTTTTTTGGGAGTTTAGTGAGGGGCCGTTTCTCTCAAAATGCTGCAGATTTAGTCGAGTTGTAATTTTAGTCGATTGTTGAAATTAAAAAAAATATTGAAAACCGTAAACGTGCCTTTTCACATCAATTTATCGGAATCATTTATGGTATTTGAAGAAGCTGTTTCCGGTAAATTTAAATTGATTAAGGCTAGCGCATACCTCAAAAGTGTAGACACGCAGATATAAATGTGGTGCTATGCGACTAGTCTCGTGAGGTCACCGTGACTCGAATAGGCATACTTTTAGGTGGGTAAGGCGGGCGCAATTCATCTTTTTTTCATAAAAATCCATTGAAAATACGCTGCTGCCCGCTTAAGTGTGCGTTAGTTCCGATATACTTAATTACAACATGCTGATTACAATAGACTAAACATTAATACCTCCCATTTACTTTAGAGTCCAGGGTCTAGGTCACTTGAAGTCGCTTAGTAAGCAATGGTAATCGTAGGAGAGGCAAGAGGTCAAAACCTTTTTAACCATTTGGTTATAACGAGTTATGAAATCACAATACTTTTTTTGTTTCATTATCATTATCACGTGTCAATGATTTTTTATTGCAAGATAGATACGAACCTACGGCCTACTTGATGTTAAGTGGTTACTATTGCTCATCAGCCTTTACTAAGTCAGGTCATTGGGGAACCATTACACAATACCAACGACATGATTTTTTCAATAATATTTTAATAGTATAAGTAATTAATTGTATTATTACAACTTAATACATGAGTATGCATAATTATTATAAATTGACGGTAAATGGGCTGTGTTTTGAATTTTGTCGTAATTAAGTCAAAATGTTTGGAGTTATTATGTAAATTCCCGAATTTTTTTTTTTCATATAAGTAGATTATTTATTTATTTTTTTATTGCTTCATGCACAATTGTGTACATAGGTAGTGTACATCTAAGGTAGGTAGTGTAGTAAGATTATCCATCATAGTCCATCCATCATCATCCATCATTAGCCTATAGACGTCCACTGCTGGACATAGGCCTCCCCCAAACCTCGCCACATCGACCGGTCCTGCGCCATCTGCATCCAGTGACCTCCCGCGATCTTGACCAGATCGTCGGTCCATCTTGTGGGGGGTCTACCAAGATTGCGCCTACCGGTTCGTGGCATGGCCCTATACGGTGCGCCCGTCTGGGCCGTCGCACGGGTGCGAAAATATATCGCACGATTCCTGCGTCGGCCACAGCGCATCGTAGCTATTAGGGCCATCCGCGGGTACCGCACCGTCGCTTTTGAGGCGGCGTGCGTGCTGGCGGGGACGCCGCCCTGGGAGCTGGAGGCGGAGGCGCTAGCTGGCGATTATCGCTGGCGATGCGACCTCCGCGCCCGGGGCGTGATACGTCCCCTGCGGGAAGCGGTTCGCGACAGGAGGGTCCAATCTCGGCGGTCCGTGGTAGAAGCGTGGAAGCGACGTCTCGCTAACCCCACCTGGGGTCTACGGACCGTCGAGGCGATCCGCCCGATCCTAGGTGGGTCGTGGCGCAGGACGCCTCACCTTTTGGATGGTGCAGATGCTGACCGGGCACGGGTGTTTCGGTCGGTATCTGCACCGGATCAAGGCCGAGCCGACGGCGAGGTGCCACCATTGCGTGGGATGTGACCAGGACACGCCGGAGCATACGCTCGCGCGCTGCCCCGCATGGGAGAGGCAGCGCTGTGTCCTGGTCCAACAAATAGGTCCGGACTTGTCGCTCCCGGGCGTCGCGGCGTCGATGCTCGAGAGCGACGAGTCCTGGAAGGCGATGCTCGACTTCTGCGAGTCCACCATCTCGCAGAAGCGGGTGGCGGGGGCTGCGAGAGAGAGGCTTTACGCCGCTCTCAACTTGCCAACCCGCCGCCGTCGAGCAGGGGGCCGGGACCGGGATCTCGCCCGGATTCTGGCCCCCTAAGAGTTTCGGGTCCCCAACGCATGCGAGTGCGAGCGGGGACCCAAGAAGGTGCCGTGTCTCGCTCAACACGCCCTTACGTCAGAGCAACCGGGGGATGGTAGACCGCGTACTCCCCGACCCACGCTGGTTCTGACCCAGCGGGGTATTCCGTGGGAGGGTGACACGCGGTCCCATCTTGGCGGGCTTCGGAGAGCCCGCCGACCGAGAGAGCCGGTGGCCGTATTCGCCGGCGGCTACCGGTTCGGCGTCCGGGGACGGAGCGACGGGAAAGCATGCCGATGGCGTAACGCGTCGCGCCGTCCCTCCAAACCCCGTGCTGGGTTCTGACCTCAGCCGGGGTTCGGACGCTGAGTGTGAGCGGTTGGAGGTTTTAGTGCGGTTCAACTCCCACATACCCCGCCCGCGGGGCGGGCGGGGATCCGGTGATTTCCTCCAACTAAAAAAAAAAAAAAAAAAACCGGTTCGTGGCCGCCACTCCAGAACTTTTCAGCCCATCGGCCATCCGTTCTTCGCACAATGTGTCCTGCCCATTGCCACTTCAAAGATGCAATTCTTTGGGTTATGTCGGTACATGGTTAATGAGTAGTCGTTTGAATCATTCACGGTGCTAACACGAAACTTAAATATTGGAACGACTTCCAGTGCGCTATAGTGAAGCAGGGGTGTCAAAGTGTAAGCGTCGCAATTAAAAAAAAAAATTTTTTTTTTTTATTGCATGACAAATAATTGACTCAAAGCCCATCTAATGATAATTGTTTAGCGTCGTTTATGATCCTCTTCAACAAGAGCATTAAGGGTCGTTTAATTATTTCGAAAGGAGAAGATGGTCCTGGATGGTCAACACTAACTAATAAAAATATTATTTCAAGATAATGTTACGAAACCATAAAGAACGTGTGCGTTATGTAAACAGTAATGAAAGTAGTCTCAAATTCTAACAAGAATAAAAGTACCGCGCGACGCAGGCGACTGTAGGAGTGCACGAGTTTAATTTGTCCAAAAATAAGGCTTTTTGATCAAATTTTGAGTACATACCTTTTTGCACAAGTCTATGTATGTTATAGCCGGCGGATTTTGGTCCATTTAGGATTTATACCACGCCTCTTTCCAATTCTAAAGAGTGATTCGTAAATAAGTCTGCTTTGATGTCGGTTAAAATAGCCCCACTGTTTGTTCGACTTTGTTATCCCCTGTACTAACTAGTAGACAGTGCAACGGGCCTTCTCATAACGACCGGGCAACGCATAGGCGAGTCCACGAGTCATTTCAAATTTTCATTCACTCGGCGAGTGGGCCGTCTTGCGTGCGGTCGTGTTTTTCGTAACTTCTTCCCAAACCGCGATGTTTACAACAACAAATAAACAAATTAAAATGTGTTTTGTGTAATTATAAATTGTTTTTTTTTAATGAATATTGTTTAATTGTTATGTTTTCTGTATTGAGTGCACGAAGATGGATGTTGGTAACGGTGATTCAGACCACTCTATGACTTGGGAGGATTTTTTTGGTTCGTACAATTTTTGTTTACTTAGAATTTAGGCTGTATGATTAGTTTACTGTGTATACTTTTTGTGGTACTAGCGCCAGTTTACTGTTGCTAGTCTTAAAATGTTGTTGTTTATTAAGATATAACTTCTTTACAGAAAATTTCAAATTTTATTTTTAGTTAATTGCAGTAAAATGAGTAGAGTTAGTATAAACTTTTGTAGTTAAGTCAAATAAGTTTATCTTCTATTGTAAGGATAAACCCGCTCTATAATACACCGGAAGTTGTAGATATATCTTAGAATAGAGTATAGCCCACACCTAAAGCCTGTAATGTTTCCCACTATTGCCCTTTGCTGGGCTCAGGTGAACTCAGGTCACTTCATTAGTTAGACCAAAGTAATTCAAGCATGTTTGCCTAGTGCAGGTTCGAAGGGGTGTGTAATACATAGAATTCAATAAGCACTGCTTACTTAAAAAAAAAGATTAAATGCGAAATATTTCATAAACCGGTTTTTAGCGTATTTTAAAGTAAAAAAATAGAGATCGATGAGAAAATATTTCGTTAAAGTAGATTATTAAATTTAAATTAGTTGAATAGAATGTCACAGTCGCATTTCTGCCTGCTATGACTAAAAAACGTAGTAAATGCTGTCTACTTCTAAATTTCCGTACATATTAACTCATTAGCTAGCTGTATGATTATTTACTTTAAAATAAGTACTCGAGATAATTATTCCTGTTATCTATGGCATGCATTGTGATAAAAACGACGGCTTGCCTTGGAACTGAGTTTTACTGTTCTCTTTTCAATGTTTTGGTCGAGAATTTCACTTTTTTATTGCTGAGTAGGCGTACGAGCTTTCAACCCACGTGGTGGATACTGGGATAACGTTGATGTGGATGCAAAACCTCTATAGATGGAACTAGAACTTTATAGTTAGACATAGTTTAGTTGAAATTGAGTTTTGATGTTAACTGTCGAATAAAATTTGTTTGCTAGTTGTAGTACTCATAGTCTAACTATAAAATTTTCGTATAGTTTAACCAAACGTAATAAGTATAGCTTAGCCTAGAGGCACGGACGGGAGACAGTAAGTTCAAGTTGCCGGTTCGATCCTGACCACAGAAGTAGTTTTTAGGGGGCGGCGCGATGGGAAAGAGTGCCGTGGGCGTAACGCGTCGCGCCGTCCCTCATAACCCCGTGCTGGGTTCTGGCCTCAGCCGGGGTTCGGACGCCGAGTGTAAGCGGTTGGAGGTTTTAGTGCGGTTTAACTCCCACATACCCCGGATCCGGTGATTTCCTCCAACTAAAAAAAAAAACCCAAACGTAATAGTACGTATGTGTGTGTACATTAATCGCAATCTCGAAATTTAAAATATGTTGGTTGTAACATTTTTTTTTTGGAAGTTCCCGAGCCCATGTGGAAACGCACCATTAAGTTTTAGGCCGCTTAGACCTTAGGCTCAAAATAGGCGCAAATCACTATAATTGTATTTCTATGTGGTGTTACAATAAAGAATTTTCTATCTATCTATCTATCTACCTTCTCTTGATTTTTGGGATTTATCGAAGAGATAAATTAACTACCTAGTTAGTCAAATATTAACACCTAACACCAATAAGTGTACAACAATGCGTGTTGTATGTTATTGTTGAAAACAAAAGTTGTTGACAAAATAATATTTTAGTTGTCTTATCGTTTTGTTGTATCAAAACAGTTACTACTTGTTATAATTAGCAAGAAATGGTCCTCTTATACAGGGAGGTTGACAATAATATCTTCCTACAATTAATTACACAATAAGAGAGTTACTTGTTATATGTTTTAAATTTAATGTTTAGTAGAGCAACGAAAAAGAGAGGGTCTGATTATTCTAAACGTTACGTTTATTTTGTTATTTTTTGTAATTAACAGTTTGCTTTAAATACAGATTATTTATTATCATTATCGATATTGGACTTGGTATTTACATAATAAAGAAAATGGAAACCCCAATTAGGGTAAGGTAACCAACTCTTTTCAACATGTTATTAATTGATAAAATAATTTTCTTAAACTTTTTGTTTAAGAATATAAGGAAAATAACAATAACAAAAGAGCTGCAACTAATTATGTATTAAAAACGATTTTTAAAAATGGCGTCTTCGATAGCTTCGGATACGTTCAACGGGAAATGCACATCATTAATTCTGTTAACGTACAATGCCTCCTGTGATACTCCAACAAAGATCTTATTTGTACTTAAACGTTATTATCTACTTTATTATCAATTTCCTACACGTATTTACAATCAATTGATGTTACCGTCAAGAAAGTAAACTTTATGGATCAGTAAGTTCTATGGATCAGTTTTAGCGAAATACTTTATTTATTTATTTGCTATGGATCGACTTCGGGTATAATAAAATAAAAAACTTGAGAGGTGACAAGGGACACCCGGATGGAACGAAGTTCCTTTCAATTATTAATTAGTGAGGGAATTGTAATAAAATTTTATTTTTTTCACTTAAGTAATTAGTTAGTTAGATAAAATATTTTGATCACAGCGCCATCTAGCGATAATCATATAAAACAAAATAAGGAATTGTTTTAAAAGATTTTAATCACAGCGCCATCTAGCGATAATCATTTAAAACAAAAAAAGTGTCGTGACAACTTTTTCATAAGAATTTCCGTCTAGCCCCCTTTCGATAACGCGCGATAAGGAACTTCGTTCCAACTAGATTAAATGCTCGTATTTTAGAAGTTAAAAGCTGATTTAAACGCACGTTTTGCAATTTAGACAGATGAGTTAATGAACCACCTGATCGTAAGTGGTTACCGTCGCTCATGGACTTTGCAATGTTAGAGGACACTGCGGAGTGCGGGGCCACTAACGCTTTCCTCTAAGAACTAAGCTTCGTTTGAAGAAAGACAAGATATAGAAAGATCAACTTCTTTTGGACATCTTTCATAGTATAGGGACATGTTCACTACCGAACAATAGAGAGGGAATAAGTTCTAAAAAAGATTCTAAAAAAAGATTATTATTTTTTTTTTATTGTCTTGTAGGCAGACGAGCTAACGGGCCACCTGATCGTAAGCTGTTACCGTTGCTCATGGACCTCTGCAATGTCAGCGGACACTGCGGGGCCGCTACCTACGGCCTACCTTTTAAGGACTTTCTTTAAGCCTCGTTTGAAGAAGGACAAGTCATAGCGCTCGGGAAACACCGAAGAGCTTATATTTAACTTAGCTCTTATATTTTTACATTACTCGGAGAGTATATTTTATTTATTTTGTCTGTAAGTCTGTAAGCGGATTTAACCTACATACGAAACGTGTCTACAACGAAAATAATGAAGTCTCTCTTTGGATGTAACAGCGAATGTAAGCATCATATTACAAAAAAGTTTTATTTTCAAAGAGCGTGTAACACCTGTATCGGGTTTCAAAATGGCAGTTCCTCGATGCGGATGCTTTTGGAGGAAATGGATTTTAAATTTAAATTGTAGTTTTGTATTAGTTTATGCATTACTGGCTAAAAAGGGAGAAGGAAAAACATCGTGAGGAAACCTGCATGTCGGAAAAGGATTCTAAAAATCCTTTGAAGATATGTGAAGTCCCCAATCCGCACTGGGCAAGCGTGGTGGACTATGTCTAATCCCTCTTCTGAGGAGACCTGAGCCCAACAGTGGGCAGTAATGGGTTGGTACAGATGCATTACTGGATATAGGCTAAGGAACACGAGATAACGGAAAGTAAAAAACACATTTAATGAAAATAAAAACACATAATAAAGTGCTGGCAAATTGTAAATGATTCGCCCACTTCTGACTTCCACCACTGACGTCTAACTCTGACGTAGCCAGGTGATCCCGGCATTAAATCCTAGGAACCTAAGGAAAAATTGGTCTTAGATCCCACAACGAATTCCCATTCCATTCCGATTTGGAATGGACTCCCATCCGCGGTGTTCTCGGAGTGCTATGACATGTCCCTGTTTAAACGAGGTTTAAGAAAAGTCCTGTATCGGTAGGCGATAGATAACGGTCCCTCATTGCGCTGGCATTGCAGAGGTTCATGAGCGACGGTTACCGCTTAACATCAGGTGGGCCGTAGGCTCGTTTATCTACCAAGCAATAAAAAAAAAAAACTTAAGAACTACAATTGAACATAGTCTAATTTAAAGTTGAGTTTTGAGTTCCTTGAATTAACAGAGTTGTTAACGAGTATAATAATAAACCATTTAGGTATTTAACAATTATTTCACATAACAAAAAATATAAATAAACACATACACACGCAAAACTAAATACTGCACACATTAGTGACGCTCCCATGATGTGGTGCAACATGCTGTAAGAGATTTTTTAGTTTTATTCTAAGCAGATGTTATACAGGATAGTAATGGAATACAGTAACGTCTTTGTGATTAGCCAGTAGAGAACAACAAATTAATTAAACTATTTGCGATATGGTGATTAAACTGATTAAATCTTATTAGATATAACCTTGCATTTCAAATTGCTTTTGAGTTCAATCTGCTTTGACATGTTCGCTACTAAACGAAGCCCAAATGATCCCTCCCGCTACTTACCTGTGATCCAGCAAGGAAAACCGTGAATTTCCCTTCGGTTTGAAGAGCATAAAGGATGTAGGATAGGCGCAATGTGGGCAGAAGAATTACAACAATAAGACGAAGAAGACCGACGAACTGATTAGGATCGCGGGAGGTCACTAGTTGCAGTCAGCACAGGATCGGTGCGATATGAACTGGACCTTAAATATGACCTTGACCTTAAATATTATAGATAGGATGTTTTGCTGAAACGAAACATCGTTTTATTTTTGATGTTTGATAATACTGCATTCACAGATTTTTCGTAAATTTCTTGGTTTGTCTGAAAATCGAGCTAACAAAATCGGCAAAATTCAACAACGTGTATGTTTATGACGCTAATCGAAAGAACAGTTAATCTTCTTATATATAAAAATGAATCGCAAAATGTGTTGGTAAGCGCATAACTCAACAACGCCTGGACCAATTTGGCCAAATCTTTTTTTAAAATGTTCGTTGAAGTTCAAGGATGGTTTTTACGGCGAGAAAAAATCGAATAGTTGCCGGGAAGAATTGAAAAAAACGGGTCATAGGGTTCACGCAGACGAAGTCGCGGGCAGCAGCTAGTTACAAATAATCTTTGCTAACAAAAATAGTGTTTTAAACGAAAGG
Organism: Trilocha varians; assembly: GCA_030269945.2. Classification (NCBI taxonomy): domain Eukaryota; kingdom Metazoa; phylum Arthropoda; class Insecta; order Lepidoptera; family Bombycidae; genus Trilocha; species Trilocha varians. The sequence continues at coordinate 2,781,855 of AP028279.1, forward strand.
AACAAGGTGAATACCGTGATTCAAGATATTAAGTATGGCTTGATATAGTACTACGGATAATACCTATACAGAACAGTGGATCGATGCTTACCGATTCCGATCCCTAATCAGCGATAGTCAAAGTCTGTCATTAGTCGTGGATTGTGCAAGCCATTGTATACAGCGTCGGATAGCAAAGATATCTTATGAAATAGACGTGTCACAGGCACTCAGTTACCAACTTATGTTTGTAATCATACGATTTCCGATTTAATTACGATAAATCATTTTGTAACTATTACTTTTTGATAGGAATCGATTTGTAATAGTTTTAAATGTGTATTTGTTGCATTTGATGATTGCTTTAGGTATCTCTTGTTAGTTTGTTACCATCAAACGTTTTTAAATGTCATTTTTAAAGACTGTTATTTGGTAGAATATTATATTATAAGTATAATATCATTTTTTTTGGATATTGTAATAATTATTGTTTCTTTAAATATCGATATCATGATCCCTATTTTAAACTCATCTGTACCAACCCATTAGGTACTGCCCACTGTTGGGCTCAGGTCTCCTCAGAAGAGGGATTAGGCAAATCTTTTTCATATTAAGATTTAGAGGTACAAGCCGGCCGGTTTTGAACCCGCGACCTCCCGTACGGAAGGCAAGCGCTTCAACCACTCGACCACCACGATCAAATTTAATTTAAACTCAATTTAAACTCATACGGAACCACATTAGAAAACTTAGATTCAAAAGCATTCTTGAGATAAACTTCAAAGGCACCACCGACGTTTGAAATTCTTATCGTAAATCCATAAAATAATTTATATTTAAGATATAATTTATTTCCATTTATGTGCAATTACGAATGATACATTATTCAAAGATATCAAAATGGTTGTAGACCATTTAACAGATGTGACAAATTTGTCAATCAATAAATGGTCTACTGTTGGGGTAAAATCTAGAGAGCAGAGACTGTCGCAATAATTGGGATGGTTCAACGAGGAACTATCATCATAATGTCATCACATTATGTCCTTTCAATAGACACAGTAGACTGTGTCTATTGAAAGGAGAGACGGTTAGCACTCCCCTTGACAAGGATGGAACACATAATTTGGTTAAGGCACTATTTACCAAACGTTTTTTTTTTGGGGTGTCGCGACGGGAAAGTGTGCCGCAGTGCGTAACGCGTCGCGCCACTCCGCATAACCCCGTGCTGGGTTCTGGCCTCAGCCGGGGTTCGGACGCTGAGTGTGAGTGGTTGGAGGTTTTAGTGAGGTTCAACTCCCACATACACATCGTATGATCCCCACCCGCCCCGCGATTTCCTCCAACTAAAACAAAAAAAAAAGCAGTAGACTGCTTTACTTTTTCCCTCTTCTGAGGAGACCTGAACCCAACAGTGGGCAGTAATGGGTTGGTACAGTACAGTACTTCCTGGTAATTTCGTCTGCGTCACTTTCAAATAAATTAAATTATTCGAAAATTTCTTACCCTAAAACCATCCTTGAAATTCAACGACCATTTAAAAAAAATAATTGTCCAAATCGGTTCGGGCATTATTGAGTTATGCGCAACACATTAGCGATTCATTTTTAATATTTTAATTAGAATACTGATAATATTTGTGATAAGAAATGTGGCTTGTGATAATGAACCAGTTACCGGTTACTATAGGGTGGGCAATCTAACGTTTGCATTTTAAACTACTGTTTATTTAGAGAATCACTCAAATGTCATTTAATTTGTGTTCATAATTTTAAAGGTTTGACATTTACGAAATGGGACGCTTTACGCTTGAACAAAATTGGAAAATATTGAAAAGTTACTTCCAAAGTGGTGAGTCTTCAGTCCAAACTGTAACAAATGTGAGTGTGTGTCAGATGAAGTCCTAGGGCTATGTCAATAAGCAAAATTGTCGGAAAATCCACACGTCACCATTGAGAAGCCAATGCACTCACAAAGAGTTACGGTTTGGTGTGGGTTTTAGTCCGGCGGCATCATTGGAAAATGAGCAAGGAGCCACCGTTACGGTCAATGGCGAGCATTACCGTGCCATGCTCAACGAATTTTTGTTTCCAAAAGTTGAAGAGTTTGACATGGACGACATTTGCAACAGCAACATGCCACACAGTCAACATGACAGTCGAACTTTTGGAAAAGGCAAACTTTATATGGCCCACCCCTTATGTTATTTTCTGATGCGACGGCTAAAGTTTAATTAAGGGGCTAATTTTCTATAATAAATGTTTCACTTACATTCTTTGCAAACCTCATTTTATTTAATAACTAGCTGGCCCACACAACTTCGTCTGCGTCACATAAGTAAATTTTCTCATAGTTTAAACCTTCCATGGACTTCTACGAATATTTCAAGATTAAAATAAGCCAAATCGGTTCAGTCGTTCTCGAGTTTTAGCGAGACTAACGAACAGCAATTCATTTTTATATATATGAAGATGGACTGATGTCAATTATCCCGTCTATGAATTCAAATATCTTTGAATCTAATGTTTTGTTGTGCACATCTGGCCGTTGACGAGAATAACCGCGGAGTATAACTTTATTACAGATATCTATAACTGGTTTTACATTTCATTGCGTATTTAAAGTACAATCAGTCTTTGATGCCACTGTGTAGGATTAATAGGATTTTATCGCGAAGATTCTTTCGAATTAAATAAGTGTAAGAGAAAACTAAATAAATGAAACTTTTCGAACGAAGTTCCTTATCGCGCGTTATCGAAAGGGGGCTAGACGGAAATTCTTAAGAAAAAGTTGTCACGACACTTTTTTTGCTTTAGATGATTATCGCTGGATGGCGCTGTGATTAAAATCTTTTAAAACAATTCCTTATTTTGTTTAATATTATTAATGCTAGATGGCGCATTGATCAAAATATTTTATTTAAGTTATAAAATAAAAATTTATTACAATTCCCTCACTAATTAATCGAAAGGAACTTCGTTTCATCCGGGTGTCCCTTGACACCTCTCAATTTTTTTTTAAATACTGCTTTTAAGATCCTGGATATCTGGATCCTGGTAAGTAGTAGAGTGCTAGACAAGAAAAAGGAGCTAAAACACGATGAGTCTGTTTTGTTTAGTATGGGAGTTCCTTTGGCTTCCAACTCTATGATTAGATCAGCTTCATGGTATCATATTATTGCATTGTCACGCGATATGCATTATATTATGTGAGCAAAATTACAGCTTTTCGGAAACCGGGTAGTTGCTCAAATTCCATCCGAACTTACACATTAAGATACATTACATCCAGTGCAAGTTAAATAAAAATAAATAATGAACATATATTACTATATTGTACCTATATACTATTCTTAAATGAACATAGATCTTAGATCGTGCTAAACGTGCATCATTAGTCACAAAACAGTATCAAAGTACAAGGACATTTGAAAGTACAGTACTAGATAGGACACCGTTTTGGCTTAGTTGTGGTTCATTTGGTATACTGCAGTTGATCTGATTTCTGGCACTTAAAATGGTGATAATTGTGGAACAATTTCAACGTAATGTTGTGTTTTATAATTCACTAGATGACCCGCGCAACTTTGTCTGCGTCACAAACGGTGAACAACACTCGCATTAAACAGCACTCGCGATACCGTCGCGATATTTTGTTGTAGCGGACAGCGTTTTATACACGTGATAATTACTCAACAAAATGAACGATTACAGTAAAACAAAAAGTATTTGACTTCTGCATTAATATCCTTGATAATATAGTGCTTAATTTGGATAAGGATTAATATAACGATTTACGGCATTTCAATTTTCAGATTTAATACTTTTCATGAAAATAGAAGCTTAATAATGACAGTATAATTTTTGATCAGTAAATAATAAAAAAAACATTATTCTAACGTCTCCAACTCACATTAGGTTAGCCACTTACGTGGCTAAGTCAGAATATCTATTAACTATTTACCAAATAGCACCTGCAAACCGGTGTAATGTATGTAAACAATGTGTATAATTAATTATAGTGAAGTGTAGTCGTGTGGCGCCATTACTTCGTCTCAATTTGCGTATTCTAGTACTTACAACTGACCACAGCTGACCGCAGAGCGTGGCGCAACTGTATCGAGTTTAACGGCATACTAGTGATGTGAATATGTCGATAGATTTTATAAGCAACTGGCCGGTCTGGGCAATTTCGTCTGTGTCACTTTCAAATTTTTTTTTCTTGCCGTAAAAACTATTTAGAATTTCAACGAACATTTTAAAAAGAATGAGTCAAATTGGTCCAGGCATTGTTGAGTTATGCGCTTACCAACACATTTTGCGATTCATTTTTATATCATAGATTCGATTTTTTTTTATCTCAGCAGTGTTGATGATCAGTATAACCCGATTGTCATACCAACAATAGAAAATCTATGTCTCTAATGTAAGTTTTGAAATAGCTATATCTTTTTTAAACAAAGTAGAACTTTTAAGTTTGTTCATTTTGGATTCAGATAAAACTGATTAATGAAATGAAATGAAATACTTTATTTTCAACATTGATGACGTGCTCATTCTTGTTGACGTCAAAATTTAAAAGCTACCACCAGTTCGAAATCTCGGCGGTCCGTAATGGAGTCGTGGGAGCGGCGACTCGCTAACCCCACTTGGGGTCTGCGGACCGTCGAGGCGATCCGCCCCGTCCTCAAGGATTGGGTGGGTCGTGGCAAACGTGGACGCCTCACCTTCTGGATGGTGCAGATGCTGACCGGGCACGGGTGCTTCGGAAGGTATCTGCACCTGGTACAGGCGGAACCGACGACGAGGTGCCATCACTGTGTGAGATGTGACCGGGACACACCAGAGCATACGCTCGCGCTCTGCCCCGCGTGGGAGCAGCAGCGGTGTGTCCTGGTCCAAAAAATAGGACCGGACTTGTCGCTCCCGGGCGTCGTGGCGTCGATGCTCGGGAGCGACGAGTCCTGGAAGGCGATGCTCGAATTCTGCGAGTCCACCATCTCGCAGAAGCAGGCGGCGTCGTGGGCCAGAGAGAGGATATATTCCTCCCTCCGCCCAGCGGCTACCCGCCGACGACGCCGCCGTCGAGCAAGGGGTCAGAACCGGGATCTCGCCCGGACTCTGGCCCCTTAAAGGTTCGGGTCCCCAACGCATGCGAGTGCGAGCGGGGACCCAAGAAGGTGTCGTGTCTCGCTCAGCACGCCCTTAGCGTCAGAGCATCCGGGGGATGGCGGACCGCGCTCCCCGACCCACGCTGGTTCTGACCCAGCGGGGTATTCCGTGGGAGGGTGACACGCGGTCCAGCCATCTTGGCGGGCTTCGGATAGCCCGCCGACCGAGAGAGCCGGTGGCCGTATCGCCGGCGGCTGCCGGTTCGGCGTCCGGAGGGGGCGGCGTGACGGGAAAGAATGCCTCGGGCGTAACGCGTCGCGCCGTCCCTCATAATCCCGTGCTGGGTTCTGGCCTCAGCCGGGGTTCGGACGCTGAGTGTGAGCGGTTGGAGGTTTTAGTGCGGTTCAACTCCCACATACCCCGCCCGCGGGGCGGGCGGGGATCCGGTGATTTCCTCCAACTAAAAAAAAAAAAAAAAAAAAAAAAAAAACCACCAGTTCGAACACAAAAAATAATAATTGTAGCCACCGTCCTGATAAGAACTGGCAAGAAACTCAGCGGGCATGTCTTTTTTGTAATATGAGCATATATTTTTTTTAAAGTATTTTAACAGTTTTATACAATTTTCCCTTAAATATAAAAAAAACGATTATGTTTATTTTACTTTTTTTTACGTATTAGATTACGTTTTTTTTATATTTAAGGGAAAATTGTATAAAACTGTATAAAACCTAGATAGGTTTCATTATCTGATTACTGTTTTAAACGCGTTAAGATTAACCGTCACTTGCTTAGGCATAGTTATAATCTAGTAGTTGCTGCCCGCGTCCTCTACGTGAACTCTATAATCCGTTTTATTCTTCATCCCTTTTTTTCGCAATAAAAGGTAGCCTCAGGGTCTAATCTGTGCCAAATTTTATCAAAATCGCTTGAGAGGGTAAAGTGGGAAAGCTTAACAGACAGGCAGACAGACAGAGTTACTTTCGTATTTACAATATTAGTAAGGAATAATAGCGTGCCCGCACACCTTAACCAGGAGGTATATACAAATAACATAATATCATTATCTAAAAGATGTTTAGACCATGCTACTCAAACGCTATTATTGCTATTTTTTTTAACATTACAATTAAATTGTTATGACTTTTAAATCCCATCTCTGCTTCTGTCACAAGTATTGACAATACTCGCTGTGCGGGCACGCATAGGGAATAGGGATTGTAGGGAAATCAAAATGAACTAAATTAAAATTAAATGGAAAGTTAAAGTATCTCAAGCACACGTAAGTAAATGTTTATTTATAAAACGTTCTGTAACGGATTCCGTGCCGCATTATGCCGAGTTGTTCCAACGTTTTCTAGGAATATGATAATTATTTTAAATACGTAACATCACTTAGATGTGTTTACATACCTACAATAGTTTGTAGAAATTACTTTAAGATTTATGCTTCTAAGTTTGAATAGCAAGAGAATTCTTATTCATCTTCCTCGTACGTAATATAACTTCCTGCTTATTCGAATAAAGATTTAAGAGAAGTTGGATGGTAGAACACTCGTAAACATAAAAACAGTAAGAAATGCTATCTTCTCTAAGGCGAAGTGGGAGAAAATACAACATGGAACCACTTGTTTTTGGCATGTCTATGGTTTTGACCAAAGATTCTATTCAGTTCGCCTTGAAGAAGATTTACAAAATATACACCTTCTATAAAGTGGAAAGCCATTATATTAATTTACTTATCGTCGTTAAACAAAGTATGAAAGAAATATAAGTATGGCCTCAAAGGATATTGACGGATTTTGATTTTGAGTGCGTTCGCCTCCCTCAAATCTAATATTCCAAGTACAAAGCACTCAACATGAGTTTCTCCATTCGGTCATTAATCTTTCAGTGCCTCCGATGCCCAAAATATTGGTTTATTTTAGTAAAATAACAGGGCGCATGCGTCCGAAATCAGACAACGTCTAGACGGGGTGGTTGTGCATACAGAGGTATCCAGTCTACTGTAACCCCTGAATTCTCCCTCAACTGAATAAGCTGTGGTTCTCAAATGATTTCGAGGGGTCTCGATGTAATGGATGTGTCTGAAATACGGAAGGTTAAGTTGGGTAACCTTGGCGTGGAGCCAATGCTGGAATAACGTATTTGGTAGTGCATTTAAATGTTCATATTATTATTATCTAAAGTTTTTTTTACAGTTCCACTGATCATGTATTTTAAAGGTAAAATTTTGTTGGTGTATTTGTAATAGTTTGGTGTCCCTAACTAGTTTAGAAAGATAAAAAATAAAACATTTTTCGTTTTGTGTTTTTTCTTCTTATTAAATTTTAAAGCGGTTCATATTCATTATTATGCTCTTGTACTTTCTGCTGTATGCTTTGGACACTCATCAACTTGTTCTTCATTAGATTAGCAATAGTATTAAAGGCATGGTGTTCCTGGCTTTATCTAGTTAGTTTAAACATCAGGATGGATGGAGGATGTCAGGATTTTGACCTTTGGATTTTTTAAAAACTTTAGGTACACGATTCCATTCTCTACTAAAGTTCGGCCGTTCAGAGAATGCGTTCCTGACACCTATCAGTTAGTCACGAAAAATATTGTTTACCAAGTTATTTGACGCTCAGTTTGGCACAAAATTATAACATTCATTGATTATCGATATAATAATGTTGTTTTAATGCTCATCAATTGTTAAAACGGTAAACAAGCTGCAAAAATAGTTTTATCGTAACCGCAACGCCATTACTAAGTTACGTGTCAGGAACGCATTCTCTGAACGGCCGAACAATAAAATACAAAACTCCTTAAAAACTATTCAGAAATTAGAATGCTTTTTATCTTACTAGTAACAAGTAATAAAACAAACCTAAATTGTAGTATTGATTATTTTTTTGTAAGTCTCTCGGTTTCGCACGCTCAGCTGAGCGACCCCAGCTGATAACGCTGTGAAGGACATCTTACAGGGGTGTTTTATTATCGGGGTGCGGATTTACGAGACTTATAGGGTTGCCACGTGTTTTAATATTTTATGTTTCCTTTTTATATTTTTGGTAAATCTCATAATATGACACATGCTTGTGTTCTTTACAATAAATTTTGCATTTGATCATTTTTCATGAAATTTTATTAACTCAATGCGCAAGAGTGTGATCCCAAATTAATGATATAACATGAACAAAGAAAATGTTTGTTTGAAAGTGTTTTAAATAGCATTGCAGATTTCGAAAGGTAATTTATTTAGTATCAAAGTGATCATAGGTGCTACTGAACCGATTTTGAAACTACTTTTACCAATATAAGGATGATGATGGTGAAGGATGTTATTTATGGATGTCATAGACTATGTAATAATTAAATTATGTAAAATAATGCCTATGCCTATCCTTGGAGGCGGCGTGACGGGAAAGAGTGCCTAGGGCGTAACGCGTCGCGCCGTCCCTCATAACCCCGTGCGGGGTTCTGGCCTCAGTCGGGGTTCAGACGCTGAGTGTGAGCAGTTTGACGTTTAGTGCGGTTCAACTCCCACATACCGGTGATTTCCTCCAACTAAAAAAAAATGCCTATTATATCCTTTGTGCTCAGGAAAAGTTGCGCGGTTCAGCTTATCTTTTAGAAAAACGAATTGCTGTGCTTTAGTCTCGCTAAAACTCGAGACCGGCTGAATCGATTTGGCAAATTTTAGGCTTGAAATATTCGTGTAAGTTCAGAGGTGGTTAATACGGTGCGAAAATTACGAGAACAGTCACTTATTCCGTCTTAGGTGTGTGACGCAGACGAAGTTGCATGGTTCGGTTATTTGTATATAACTTCAGACACAGCCCTAGTCGTATGTATTATTGTTAGTTTGAGCCAGGGCGCCGGTCGGTCGATAGCGCCACCCTCACTAATACAATGTGCCGGCTCTTTCTATGCTAATTCTACATTTAGACGATATGTTACGTTTATTTTTATTATGTTATCATCAATGATGGTTTGTTACTTTAATTCTTTAATGACAGATCACACACTTAATGTTAATTGCGAATGTTGCGCCGAATTGAAATGAAATGAAGTATTCAGCTCGACAAATTTTCAAGCTATTTGCAAACCCCAATACAACTTAAACATAAAATAATTTTGTATTTCGATTTTGATAAAAAATGTTAGAAGAACTTAATCAATAATAGTATAAATAAGATGTGTTATATTGTACGGTGCTATTGTATCAGGACGTCATAGTTATTAAAATGACTAAGTCCTTTTTGTACAGAATAAAAAAAAATGAAGTATTTTTTTAAGGAATCTATTTTTATAAAAGTATTAGGCCATACCCAGGCTCCTAAACTAATAAAAAATACTGTGGAAGTCAGTGTTGTACTAACAAAACATAAGAACAATAAATTTGCAAGTTTTTGAATTCAAATATATTTTTTATCAGGATACTACTAGGAACTTCTACTAGATTTCAAGTCTTATAAAAAAAATGAGAGGTGTCAAGGGACACCCGGATGGAACGAAGTTCCTTTCGATTAATTAGTGAGACAATTGTAATAAAATTTTATTTTATTTAAGTTATAATAATTAGTTAGTTTAAAACGTCTGTCTCTCTATGTCTTTCTTAGAAACTAACTAATTATTATAATTTAAATAAAATATTTTGATCACAGCGCCATCTAGCATTAATTATATAAAACAAAATAAGAAATTGTTTTAAAAGATTTTAATCACAGCGCCATCTAGCGATAATCATCTAAAAAAAAAAAAGTGTCGTGACAACTTTTTCATAAGAATTTCCGCCTAGCCCCCTTTCGATAACGCGCGATAAGGAACTTAGTTCCAACAACAGGAAACAAAAAGCGAAGACAGAAGAGTCTTGTAATCGTAGACATTGAACTCTTATATTATTTAATCTCTTTGCTTGTAATCTTTACATTCTTGTTGCTTTTGATTCTCTTTATCAACAAACCAATATCCTATCATTTCAAAATACAGATACAGGTGGAACTTTTCTCCAAACATAACAATAGTCCTGCGATAAATATAGATTAGGAGTAGTCTGTAGTTGAGCTCTCTTTATGCAGCTGCAACTGATTTATTGGTCTCTAGGCTTTCCTTGCAGACGTTGATTTGTTTGTTTGTAGTGCCATATATAGAGAACGTACTTGAGAAAAAGCATAGTTTTCTATTTGTTAATTTAAATGAGCTTAGAAGAAAGTCCTTAAGGGTAGGTCGCAGTCCTGCCATTGTAGAGGTCCATGAGAGACGGTAATTTACGGTATGGATCAGGTGGCCCTTTTGATAATTTGCCTACATGGCAATAGCATGGCAGGCTTTATGGGCAGAAAGAAGGCGTGAAATTTTGCGAGTTAAACTTGACAAACTTTCCGGTTTCCAATTGAGCTGACATTTTGCACGAAGATGTATATCGCGTCACGCGTGACAGTGAATGCAATAATATGACAAAATGGCGTTGATCTCATGATGGATTCGGAAGATGGTCATAGGAACTATTAGACAAGATAGACTTGTCGAGTTTGGGCTCGTTTTATTTGTCTTTGCCAGCATGATATCCAGGATTTTAGAAGCTTGTAATTAAAGTGTATTCTTTAAAATAAATTTTACACATAAACACATCACAAACATTGCCTCTTTATATGAGTATACGAATAAACAGATTAGATTGTAGAATATAATATAGAATTTGTTATAACTTGACTGTATGATATAATCACCTTTCCGGTGTGATTCCAGGCGTTCCTAACGCGGTACAATATGTACCGTTCTATTTATTCCTTCGGGCAAAGACCTCGCGGTTTCACGCCGGTAAGGCGAACAGGTTAGGGCTGGGTCCAGAGAGTATTTGAACTTTTACAAGCTTTAAACTTGCACTCGATGTAACTATGTAAGTCCGGGCGGAATCTTGCAAGCTAAATTTGATAAACTTCTCCGTGTTCGATTGAGCTGACATTTTGCATATGCATATCGCGTGACAACGGCGCTGATCTGATGATAGAGTCGAAATAGGTAGGTAATAGGTAGTAGTCATAAAAATGCCAAAACGAGGTTTAAGAAAAGTCCTGTATGGGTAGGTGATAGGTAACGGCCTCTCATTGCCCTGGCATTGCAGAGGTTCGTGAGCGACGGTTTTTTTTTTTTTTTTTGTTGGAGGATATCACCGGATGTATGTGGGAGTTGAATCGCACTAAAACCTCCAACCGCTCACACTCAGCGTCCGAACCCCGGCTGAGGCCAGAACCCAGCACGGGGTTATGAGGGAGGACGCGACGCGTTACGCCATCGGCACTCTTTCCCGTCGCGTCGCCCCCGGACGCCGAACCGGTGGCCGCCGGCGATACGGCCACCGGCTCTCTCGGTCGGCGGGCTTTCCGAAGCCCGCCAAGACGGGACCGCGTGTCACCCTCCCACGGAATACCCCGCTGGGTCAGAACCAGCGCGGGTCGGGGAGTACGCGGTCTACCATCCCCCGGTTCGTGAGCGACGGTAACCGAGCCCGAGATCATTTATCTATCTTGCAATAAAACAAATATACAGAAATTGTATGCAGCAGCCCTAACTCCTGAAAGTGCTTGTTGAACCACACTTCTATTTGCGGTGTTATCTAAACATTAAACTTGAGTTAATTCTCGCCAAAACCACGTATTAATCATTGTTATGGCTACATCAATAGGCCTCAATAGAAATTAGACTGTCTTCAAAGGAACTTATAGTTCTTATTTTAAGAACTTTGCGTTCTTGAGCGTAGACTACCTAGTAAGTCATCTTGAAGGGTCTCCATTTGAGAGTCCAGTATTTGCAGAGGTTCATGGTTGATGGAACTATTTAGAACTGGCTGGCCCGTGAAACTACGTTTGCGTCATATAAGGAATTAATAAAAGAGTCCAATAACATTTCTTTTAAAACAATTCTTGAACTTCAACGAACACTTGAGGCGTTATGTAAGCGCGTAACTGCTTACCAACACATTTTGCAATAAAACAATGAAGGGACTAGGAAGAAGTACATAATACTTGAAGAGCTCCAGGATTTCTTGGAGTTTTTACGATAAAAACTTCATTATATAAGCAGAAAAAAATAGTATATTCTTTTAATATTTTACCTATAGAAGTTGTAAAAAACCTAATGCTGCCAGTGAGAGAGAAGTTAAGAAGGAATCATAAAATAAAACTAAGAAAGTAAAAGTTGTGAAAAAATGTACAAAACGTCTGTATTCGGCAATGGAATGTTCGAAATTCAAATAAGCGCGCCAACATCTATTCTCTATTACAATTCAAAAAGTATTTACACAAAAGAGGTTTAAATAACAAATATTTAAACTATTTATAGATGGCGCTATCGTCGACAAAAGTTTGTTCTTTACTAGAATATAATAAAATATGAATTATTGATTCTGTCGCCTACAGAAGTAATGAAGTTAGATTATCCAAGGCCACATAGACTAAAGTAATGCGGGCACAAACATAAAATATAGTGGAATTGACAACCTCCTTTTGGTAGTCGGTCTAAAAGTAATAAAACAATGATAGTATCATCTATACTAATATTATAAAGCTGAAGAGTTTGTTTGTTTGTTTGAACGCGCTAATCTCAGGATCTACTGGTCCGATTTCAAAAATTCTTTCACTGTTAGAAAGTCCATTTATCGAGGAAGGTTATAGGCTATATTTTATTTAAAAAAAAATAGGGATCCGCATGAAAATATCGAATATGTAACAAAAGGTGAAAAATCGAAAACCTATTTATGCGTACGCTGCAAAAACTATTGACAATAGAACAAAATGATGTACTACGGGTTTAGGTCTTTTGGAGACAAACAAAAAAGTCCGCGACAGCATATATCTAACTATCATAGTTTAGTCACAATAACCACTTTTATGTTTTTAAAATTTAATATTTCGTTCCGAGATTGAATTTAACATTAAATGAGTATCGTTATATTAACCCTTATCCAAATCAAGTATTTTGTTATCAAGAGTATTAATGTAGAATTAAATTACTTTTTGTTTTATTCTAATCGGACTTTTCGTTTAGAAGTTATTACGAGTATAAAACGCAATGAATATGTGGGACTCAGCGAGCCGCGAAAATAATAACTCGACGGCATTGCGAGTACTGTTTGAACCCCTTTATGACGCAGACGAAGTTGCGAGGGTCATCTAGTCTATACTAATATTATAAAGCTGAAGAGTTTGTTTGTTTGTTTGTTTGTTTGTTTGAACGCGCTAATCTCAGGATCTACTGGTCCGATTTCAAAAATTCTTTCACTGATGGAATGTCCATTTATCGAGGAAGGTTATAGGCTATATTTTATTTTCAAAAAAATTAGGGATCCGTATGAAAATATCGAATATGTAACACAAGTGAATAATCGAAAACCTATTTATGCATACGCTGCAAAAACTATTGACAATAGAACAAAATGAAGTACTACGGGTTTTTAGGTCTTTTAAAGACAAACAAAAAAGTCCGCGACAGAATATATCTAACTATCATAGTTTAGTCACAACAACTGCTTTTATGTTCAAAAAAAAAATTAATTCGTCCGAAGAATTAATTTAACGTTAAATTAGTATTGTTATATTAATCGTTATCCAAATAAAGTATTTTGTTATCAAGAGTATTAACGTAGAAGTAAATTACTTTTTGTTTTATTCCAATCGGACTTTTCGTTTAGAAGTTATTACGAGTATAAAACGCAATGAATATGTGGGGCCGCGAAAATAATAACTCGACGGCATTGCGGGTACTGTTTGAACCCCTTTGTAACGCAGACGACGTTGCGGGGGTCAGCTAGTAGTTGTATATGGATTGTGTGCAGTGTTAGCATAGTAATCCAGTTTCAATGTAAATCAGGTAGCTGATGCCATTGAACTTGACTGAACCAATGCTTTGTTGACAAAGGACGGGGCTCGGATACATTATGACGATTTCAAAATTACGTTAAAAAGTTCATAAGTTTTTTAAAAAATGAAAATTAATATTTATGTTTTTATTACTTTTCACTTCTTAGAAAATTAGAAAGTTTTTTAAAGTGTTTAAAATTCGAGCTTAAAAATGTGAAATCTATCTCTAGATATCTATCTACCTATCTAAAAACCCGACTGCAGTAAGAAATAACAATCTTTTGACGTGACAACGTCTTATAAATTGGTTTGCCGGGTGACACTTCAAGAAACTGCGTTACGCTTCGCTCACGTTATGCGCTCACAATGAGAGCCTATGTCTGTCTCTCTCGCTCTTAGGCGGGCTAACCATGCCCGAGTCGTTGTCACGTAAAACTTTCGCCCGTATACCGACTTTACAGGCAACCAATTTTTTTTATTCTTCTCTACAGTAGGGCGTAGGTAAGCCGGCATAGTCCATCATGCGGGTTGGGGAATTCATATAACTTCGAAATCTTCTACGCCGATGCAAGTACATTTGGTAAGGTTCCTCGCAATGTTTTCCTCTAACATTTTTGCCATAAGTGTAATTCTTTACAAATCAAGATTTATATGCGGCCTATGCCCAGGGCCCCCACGACTCTAGTTACAAACTGTATAAAGATTGACAGAAGCTGCTCTTTGACCTGCACCTAGCAAATTCTCTTACGTAATACAGTTACAAAATAATAACTGAACAAAAGTAAATCTTTAATCAAATCTGACCAACATACATACATATATAGTAAAACAAAGTAGTTTGACGCTGTCTGTCTTTATGTACGCTAAAATCTTTAAAACTACGCAATGGATTTTGAAACGGTGTTTTTGAATAGATAGAGTGATTTAAGAGGAAGGTTTATGTATGTCATACATGCATCAAATAGTACAGAATTGATAATATTTGGTTTTGACGTGATGTCGTAAATAAGCAATTTTATCACTGAGAAAATGCTGTCTGAACCCTCAGTTTGCGAAGACGCTGGTCATCTAGTTAGACAAAGTTAAGTGAACACGAGAGCAAGTGTCAAAATTTACATTATTCTCTGTATAATAACTATTCTACGCCACAGCCCCTTAAAAGTAAAAAGATCAGATCATGAAGTCACATAACATGATTCGCAATATCTAAAAGTGAACGTAACTTTGCCGATAGTGTTTTTTATATTATTTAATATCATTTCGCAATCGTGGGACACGCGGTAATGTCAGTAAATGAGTACATCGTGATGCAGATAACATGTGATCATACTCATGATGTGATAGTAAGTAAATCTGTGAGAAGTAGGAACTGTGAATTTCTTTAGTAACTTGTGTTCAACAACTTTGCGTTTATATAAATCGTTCTTACGATCACGCTAATGTATTTCTTAAATTGACAATCATACACTAAAATGGATTCAAATAAGTGCGAGAGCGAGTATTAAACGTTTCATGTTGTGTATGAAAAAATGCAACGTACTGAAAACTTACAATACAATAAAACCTATAAAATTATAACATTCGTATGATTTGCGTTTGCAAATATTCCTTAAATTCCTCAGCCATACTAATACATCATTTATGTGGGCACTTAGTAGTACCTTTCTACCCCTCTTTCCATGAGCATCCATCACTCCAGCTTCAATTAGTGATGACATTCGACATCACATTCAGCTTACCATGTGATTACATAATCAATAGGTTCACTCTGGTTGCGAATTGTCGTCTCAATTTACCATTTTCGAAGTAAATGAAGCCAGTGGATAAGGTAATCGAAGTTTAAAAGGAGAACTTAGCCAATTTATTTAATTTAACCTATAAATTTATTTTTATTCGAAACTTTAAGAATATTCGTAATTACAGGTAGGTCGCAGGAAGCGGTCACGCAGTGTCTTACAAAGGTCTATGAGTGACGGTAACCACTTATTATCAGATTGCCTTTAAACTTGTCTCGTCGCGCTCATCTGACAAACTGTATTAGTAACTTGTGGCCACGTGGGTAACTAACAACCCGTTACTGCGCACTGCTGAACTCAGGTTTCCTCAGTGGAGGGAACAAGCATGGTTCACCACGCTGGCTCAATACGGGTTGAGGACTTGTCTCGTATCAGGGTCTCGGGTACAATGTGTTTAGTCGAAGAATTGACCACCAACGTCATAATACTGTGCTAGAACACCGATGCTATTAGCTACATAGTGTGTACTTATGAAGTATGACCACGATTTAAATAGTCGTGATGTGCCGAGGCGGTCACGATCATCTTATGTAAATACATTATGCACCATGAACACTAATAATAGCTTTTAATATGAATATTATTATGTTAAATTTAGTCATATATTATGTTATTATAGTATAAACCAAAAGTCGTGGTGACCGAGTGGAAGCTTGTCTTTCGTACGCAGGTTCAATACCGGACTGCTCGTACCTCTAAATCTTAATGTGAAAAAGATTTGTGTATTTTTTACAAACACCACTGGGTAGAAACCGTGAAGGAAAAAAAAACTTGAGAGGTGTCATGGGACACCCGAATAGAACGAAGTTCCTTTCGATGAAAAATATTCTAAAAATCCTTCGAAGATATGTAAAGTCTCCAATCCGCATTGGGGTCTTGTGGTAGATGCCTAATCCTCTTGGGAGGAGACCTGAGCCCAGCAGTGTGCAGTAATGGGTTTGTTACAGTACAGTCAGTAGGCAGGGTTCTTGATATTGAAGATGTCTTTTAGCGATAATAATAACTATCATGAGCTGTAAGTATTGGAACAGTCTCTTTAAAAGAATCTCTGTGTGATTCAAAAAAGTCGTATTAAACACAAGAGAAAATATTGAAATCCAATACAATTAATGTCTTTACGAATATCTAATATTCAATAAAGTAAAAAGTATGTTGATAGTTTTGAAAAGCTGGCGAACTGATGCATCCGAGGAATGCGAGTAACATGCTGTGTAGGGTTGACACTTTCAACATTTTAATATACATAAGGTTTAGATTTACTTGGCCCATCTGCTATAGTGGACTTATCTGAACCTTGTTTACTGTACTGTACTGTAACAACCCATTACTGCCCACTGTTGAGCTCAGGTCTCCTCCGAAGAGGGGTTAGGCATAGTCCACCACGCTTGCCTAGTGCGGATTGGGGACTTCACATATCTTCAAAGGATTTTTAGAACCCTTTTCCGATATGCAGGTTTCCTCACGATGTTTTCCTTCACCGTTTTTAGCCAGTGGTGTTGTAAAAATTTGCACATAAATCTTTTTCATATTAAGATTTAGATGTACTAGCCTGTTTTGAACCCGCGACCTCCCGTACGGAAGGCAAGCGCTTCAACCACTCGGCCATCATGACTTACCTGGTTTACACCGAGGATTAATTACCTGTCTAATTAAATTACACAGTCATCCTTATTTTATTACTTTTGATATTGTATACCGATTGGAAGCTTACTCACTAACTTCGCTGGTTCAGCGACCTAAAGTGGTCTCTGATAGCTCTCGCCACTTTTTTTCTGTGCCGATTGTAAGCGTATTCTAATAATATGAAGCCTTTGGAAGGAATTCTGATTTTTTTATTGCCTTGTAGGTTTTTTTTTTTTTTTAGTTTGAGGAAATCACCGGATCCCGGTATGTGGGAGTTGAACCGCACTAAAACCTCCAACCGCTCACACTCAGCGTCCGAACCCCAGCTGTAGCCAGAATCCAGCACGGGGTTATGAGGGACGGCGCGACGCGTTACGCCCAAGGCACTCTTTGAGACTCTTTCCCGTCGCGCCGCCCCTTGCCTTGTAGGTAGACGAGCTTACGGGCCACCTGATCGTAAGCGGTTTCTGCATGGACCACTGCAATGTCACGATACACTGTGGGCCGCTACCTACGACCTACCTTTAAGGAAGAAGTTATACTCCAAAAGTTGCAATTATTATAACAACGATAAATATAAAACAAAACAGTCGAAGCACAACCCTAGCGTGGACATAACGGAAAGCACGGACATGACGACAAAAATGTGTGACAACCCTAAGACCCGTTTAACTCGTCCACCCACTTAGGGCTCAATGATCGAACTCGGTTTGTTTATATTTTAACTCGATCCGACTCGTTCTAATAAATACTTGTTTTATGTTTATTCGTTGCAGTCGTTTTATGGTGCAAGGTACTATAATTCAATCATAAGGTACTAACGACATTAACTGGATTCATCAGGTCTTGGTCAGACTTCGCATTATTCTTCGCCTAGACTGGGCTTTTTTAATCAGCAAAATACAGAAGAACACTGTTATTGGTTAAAAACAGACATCAACAGTTCGTTTCAGAAGATCTTTTCTGGCACGACTTTACTAACATAGTTTTGGAATAGGCTCCTCTCCATTGTTCCATTTTTCTCATTGGTCTATCAGCGTTACTCCTAATAATGAGGTAATCCTGATAACTGATAAGGCCTGATCAACCTGCAAAAAAACCTATCGATTTCCAGGAATTAAAAAGGTTCTTTTTTGTGGAGTAAACACCTGATGGTTTAATTTGTCCCCTCTGCAGTAATAAAAGACAGGGTCATCTCAAAGTCTAGACTTGAAGCCGGTTAGACTGGATTCCTGAAGGCGGAACTGCGGCCTTGAAGACGGGAAGGACGACTTGTTTTTACGATGACATTACAATGTTATTTGGGACGATTCGGGCTCAGATTTGGTGATGTACTGTATTGTAATGTCTTGTTTGCCTGGATTGATAAAGTAATTTAGACTCCTTGGATTTGGTGTTGCTATAGACTTTTGATTTTGTCTTAATTTTTTTAATGGTTTGGATTTCACTACTCAATCCATGGCGGTAACTTTGCAAATTGCAATGTTATGGGACGATTCGGACTTAGACTTGGTCATGTACTTGATATTGTGATTATTTGTGATGAGAGTTAGGTTCTTAGGTTTATTTGGCTGGATTAAAAAAGTAAAAAACTCCTTGGATCTGGTCTATGCTGTATGTGGGTACAGAGTATGTATCAGAAGGTTGCGTGTTCATATCACGGGGTCACCAGTTTGTGGGTACAGTGGACTTATGGCCAAAGGGAGATCTCCGACCGGGCGAGGTAGTGTATGCCCGGTCAGGCCGAAGCCCCTGTAGTAGATTTCATATGTCGTATATATGCGAAGATTCTTGCAAATGTCGTAACCGCGAGTCAGGATCTCGCGCGCTATTATTAGTCGCCACACTTTAAACTTGAGTTTGGTAACTCTACTTCTCCCTACTTAATCCATTTACAGTAAAGTTCTTGTTATGGTTTATGTATTCTATTCTATAAGAGTAATGATGGACCTAATTTTGTTGATGGACCTACCTAATATAAATAAATAAATGATCATGTTATAAAAGAAACATTATTTTTAGTAAAAACGATTATATTGTTTTTTTTTTTGTCGATTCCCTCTCTTACATTCCATTCATTTCAACAACCACATTCATCTTCATGGAGGAGGCTGTATTTCAAAGGTTCCATTATTTTTTGAACGTGGAAGTATCGAATTAATTACAGTTCCAAACCCCATTTGTACAATAGAATATCGTATCAGTGTAATGTTAACTTTACTCAAGAAATCTAGTTACTTGCTTCTCAACTTTTCTACAGTTTTTATGTGGTTTCTTCGAATGACTTTCAAGTTTTCCATATGTTAGATACCTACCAGATTTTGCACCTTTTCTAATATATTATGTAGTGGACAAAAAAGATCTTAAGAGGTAAGTCCCGATTTGCTTTTGTACAAAGACAAATTAAATTCTTTAAACCGTCGTATGCAGCTGGAAAAGATTTGGTATAGGTATGGAATATGGATAAGTGAAATAATTAAAGACGATTTGAAGATAAACGGTTACATAGGCTGTCGGGGTGTGCAGTTTTAACACCATAAATCGAAGCTTAGAAAAAGGCTGAAGACTTAAGTAATCTACGGTACACTGCTTGTACTATTTTAAGAGGAATTTGATTAGTGTTTTTAGTAGAATTTAGAAATAGCTAGAAACTGTAGGAGTTAGGTAAGGGCCCTGGTATTGCAGAGATAACAGTTCTCCAAATTTGCTCGTTTACCTGTCGATAAAAATATTGCCCAATTCTGACAAAACTTTCACATATAACTAAATCTACTTCGAAAAGAAATATCTCCACAAAACCACTGTCTAATCAACAGTATAAATAGAAACCTATTTAAACTTTTATTAGTACACTACACATTGTTAACTACAAGTTATCATTAGTGTACCCATTTATTCTTCGCTATCTCCAACTCCTATCTCCTCACACCTATTATCGTACATAAAAGTAATGGTATCTTCAAACTATACAAAGAGACCATATATGTCAGTCAATTGTATGTATTCCAGCTTCACTTTCTACGTGATGTAACTAACACTCCATATTTGAATTTATAAAAAATCGTGTGAAATATTTTGGTGATGAAAAATGTTGTTGGTATTTATTAAGATCATCTAGTTAGTTTTGATTAATGTTACTTTTTTGGAAGATTTTTTATTTATCCTTTATTTAAATAGGGAATTGATGCAGAATCATTAAAATTATCTCACGTAAACTGGTTCAAAATATTTTGGTCAATTCCATCCAAAAGTAATGCAACGACTTTAACGTAAAAAAATATAAAGAGTCAGTTTCCTATAATATTTTATTACGTTATAACTAGTAAGGCCTAGAAAAATAATATTATCGATATTTTGAAAGTTACTGAAGATTATTCAAAATTTCTACAAATTTTAACTGAGTGCACCGATAAGGAATCCCTTTGCTTTAATTGGAATAGGTACAATTCGATATTCAAGTTCAATGTCAGCTGTGACGTAACACTGTCACCTATCGGCCATCTTGTAACTCCATATCCGTTCGCGCCAAAAACGAAAATCATATCCATTTTTATACGACAAAAAATCACTTTCATTACATGTTTTCAATCCAGTATGTGATGGATAGGTATTTAAAAAAATACTTTCACCAAAGTTCAGTATTGGTACAAAGTTGGATGACGCAACTGTCTTGGCTGATCAATTGAGCGGTCACTGCCTACTGCATTTTTTTTTGTTTTAAGCAATGGAGGCGATGAACTAACGATCCGGTCGAATTCATTACGATTACTCGATTTAATTAGAAAATTACAAGAATTTGTCTCGATTTGTTGTAGTTAAGCTTGTTCTTAGATGTAATTTATTTTAACTTCGTGTCAACTGCGGACATTTTATCGTATAATCACTTGAAGGGCTCATCACCAATAAAACCAAGTCGCTTTATGCTTTATGTCTGTGCCTATGTATGCTTAAATATTTAAAACTACGCTATGGATTTTGAGGCTGTTTTTTTTAATAGATAGAGCGATTTAAGAGTAAGATATATAGTAGAATCACTAATAATTTTCGACGTTTTTGCAGTGATGTCGTAAATAATCACACTTGTATTGAGCTTACATCGGAAATCCCTCCCTTTGTGACGCAGACGAAATTGCGCGGCTTAGCTAGTACAAAAGAAAAAAGTTAATTTCTGGAAGTGATAAACTATTGTGTTAAGGGCGTTGTCTTCATAATATTTTCCTAAAATTATCAAAAAAAGGAAAATATTTTATCACCTCGCGATCTCATAACTGCAGCTCGTTAATTCAAAAGTCTTTAAAATAATCATGACTATTCATAACTCGAAGCTGTGATTATTTAAAAGCTTTCGACTCCATGACAGTGAAAGGTGGCTACCAAATTACGCACCTCGTTTATATTTCTTTAGAGACTTTTATTTTTTAACGTGAAGGCAAGTGGTCAGATTAACGGCAAGGTGTTTGTCATAAGATGCCTTCCGAATGTTGAATTTAAAAGTGGATGGATGTTAAAGGAGAGGAAGGCCGAAGAACAGAAGTATGATTGTGTGAAGGATTATATGATGTATTTAAAGATAGAAAGGAGTGGATTGAGAAGACATATTGTGCCGACCCCATATAAATGGAATGTGTAGCGAAAGAGTGCACGTCTTAAACATAGTTTTCTTTTTTCTGTAGGTACAGAGTTTCAGTGTGTGCTGAATGAATGTATTTACTTGCTTTCTTTCATAAGACTTAGGTAAAAGATGGGATGGGAAGAATACCAATTACATCTCTACAAAAATATTTTCGTTGTCTGTCCTAAGTTTTTCAGTTAATTATGCACAAAAATTAAACACCTATTTTTGGTATGAAGTTTGCTTTTGTAATAATACTCGAAAGCGTAAATGCATTTTGTTTCAGATGTGGTCGATTTTAAAGCAATTTTTTTTTCTTACATTACAATATCGAAATGACGATATCTTAAGCTTTGCAGTTAAAATCAAGTTGATGTTGATCCGTGTTATATTTCCAAGGTGGAGCACTGTAGTTTTAAAAGTATTGATGTAATTTTTGACAAGGAAATCTTGACTGCACATGGTCTATGTATGCCCTACATATGTGTTTACATGTACTCGTAACACTTATCTCAGTATCTCTTATCAGAGATAAAACATAGTTAACTTTGTACCACATTTACTGCAAATATAGATTTTCAACTCAAGATTATTAAGTAACTTATCATACGCAGACTATTCACCGTGTTGCTATTAAAATTAATAATTGCCTATGTTTTGTCTCACTAGCTACTAAGAAGTTATTTTCTGTTTGTAAATTGGTATCGATACAAATGGTTAATTCGACTGATAAATGTATTAGTAAGATCTCCACGAGACAGGCTTGACCTAGTGTGGAGATATAATGGTTAATTGTATATTACCCTGTAAATGTTTGGCTGAATAAATATTTTTCATCTTTAATCTTAATCTTTAACTAGTTGTTGATTTGAAATGAAAAAGACGACGTGATGAAAGATGTTCCTATTATACTTAATATCTCAGTGCTATATTAGAGCATAGAATATTGAGATGAGTCAGGATCTTCATAATACTTATCAAAGGTTTCAATCTTCTTCTTTAGGTGTGCATATATCTTATTTTCTCACGATGTTTATTTCATAGCGTCGTTTCCTAAGCTTTGGTAGCTGGAAATATTACATATTCTCCGTGTTTTATAACGTTACAGCTAAATGAAATAGTACCATTATAATGGTGA
This sequence comes from Trilocha varians, assembly GCA_030269945.2. Classification (NCBI taxonomy): domain Eukaryota; kingdom Metazoa; phylum Arthropoda; class Insecta; order Lepidoptera; family Bombycidae; genus Trilocha; species Trilocha varians. The sequence continues at coordinate 2,804,960 of AP028279.1, forward strand.
ACAAAACAAACATAATCTTGAAGAATCATAAAATAAATTGTGCATTGCTGGTTCGCGCGGCGCGTCAAAGTGTTGCCGGTAATAAAAATTTGAAATGCGATGTTGTCAACTCAGCGTTAACATCTCAAACATTCCAAAATGGCGTGGTGTTTGAAAAATGGAACGTGATCTTAGTTTTATATTCATAATGTAAGGTAACCTTACTAGTCCATATCCATACAGTCTAGTCTAAAATGAATTAAATTAAAATTTAGCTCTTTTTTACACGTATTTATGAGTCGTTCTGTGATTCTACTACTATTCAAATAATCCACCATCGAAACAAGAATGTATTGTCCAGAAAAGTAACACAAAAAAAAACCGTTACATGCAGTCTTCACACTGGATGAAATGAAAAGTCGTGGTGGCCGAGTGGTCGAAGCGCTTCCTTCCGAACGGGTGGTCGCGGGTTCAAATCCGGCCGGCTAGTACCTCTAAATCTAAGTGTGAAAAAGATTTATGTGCAATTTTTCACAACACCACTGGCTAAAAACGGTGACGGAAAACATCGTGAGGAAACCTGCTTGTCGGAAAAGGGTTCTAAAAATCCTTTGAAGATATTATTATGTGAAGTCCCCAATCCGCACTGGGCAAGCGTGGTGGACTATGCCTTATCCCTCTTTTGAGGAGACCTGAGCCCAACAGTGGGCAGTAATAGGTTGGTACAGTACAGTACTGGATGAACCTGTATCGCTGGAGACCTAAATGATTAAAAATCATAACATTTTAACGTAAATAAAATGTGATTCAAATAACGCAATAATAATAAATAGCCCTAAAATCGCTAAAAAGCATTTTACAACAAAATTTAGTGCTAAAAGCGTTGTTGCCAGTAATAAAAATTTGAAATGCGATGTTGCCAACTATAACTGTTGTTGGTCGGTGGGCGGTCGCGTGATTTATAGCCTGTTTTACTCGCTATGACACTGTTATTTATGTTTTACTTATTCTTTCTGGTTAAGTTAGATCGGGGCGCTTTTTAATTGAAGTTATAGGTATTTGATGACGCATTATTGAGGTTATTATAACTTGAAAATGAAATAAATATGAATCTGTAGTACTTGGGTGCGGCGCGACGGAAAAATGCGCTGTAGTGCGTAACGCGTCGTGCCGTTCCGCATAACCACGTGCTGAGTTCTAACCTCAGCTGGGGTTCAGACCGAGTGTGAGCGGTTGGAGGTATCTATTTTTATTTGGAACACATTACATTCTACATTTTTGTTTGAAAGCTTTGACACTCAGGCAGTTAGGAAAAGTTCTGTATGTTAAAAATAAGAGTATAAGAAGGTTAACCCCAGGTGGTATGTTTTATTTCCATATTATTTTCATTTCAAAGTATTTCATAAATAAAATATATTCCTTAAATACTTATGCGGTATATAATCAAGGCAAGAGCAGTATGGGACAACCAGCTGCAAGATCGCAGGAACACGTTGGATGCAGGCCACTACCAACCGGTCGTATTGGAAATCCTTGGGGGAGGCCTATGTCCAGCAGTGGCAGTCAATAGTTTTCACTTTCAATAAATGACGAGTGAAATCTGTATCATCCCACCGGAACATAGATTATTAATATTCAAACACCGCGCTTATTATTGCAATGTTGGTATTCAATGGCGCGCTTTGAATACAAATCATTGTTTATGACTAATATAACTACAATATCAATTGTTTTTTATTTGTAAACATGATGTATTTATATTAATAAAACTATACAGGGTGGATCTGTAACTTTGGATAATCTGACGTGGGTTGAATGACTTGTTAAATTAGGCTTAGAACCATTTTTTTTTGGAAAACGTACGACTATCGTTGGTGACTTCCATACTATGATGAAATTTAAAAAAAAAAAGTGGTTCTATGTTTCATTTCGACAGGTCGACACGTCAGATTGTCTAAAGTTACAGATCCATCCTGTACGGCTGTACGGCTTAGTCTGATGGTAAGCGGTCACCATCGTTCATGAAAATTTGCAATGCCAGGGCAATGAGGGGCCGTTATCTATCACCTACCCATACAGGACTTTTCTTAAACCTCGTTTAAAGAGGAACATATCAATTAAATAAGACTTCATTAGTAACGTAACTAATAAGTACAGTACAAATAGATATAAAACAATTATAATAACATTCACATGTTACTCATCGAACATTTTTTGTTAACAGGTATGGCTGATTCATCCTTCTACCAAACCGCAAGTAAAACATGTTTTATGTCGATGTGCTGTGAAAGAATGTTCTTCACAACAACTAAAACAAACACTAGATCCCCGCAACTTCGTCTGCGTCATAAAGGGTGAACTGTTCCCAAACAATTGTGTGATTTACGAGAGGGTTGAAATTTAACAGATTGATATCGTTCCAAGTCAATCAACTGTTGCAACTTTCGGTGACGCGATTCAATTGATCACTCAACTGGGAACGTCACTTTTCGCTAGATGGCGAAACTGGGGACTTCGTTCGGAATCAATACCCTGTTTGAGCCCCTTTTTAAAGACAAATTTTTCCAATCAATTTTAATTACGATATTTAAATAAACCTTATATTTTTCTAAATCTTTATTGTTAAACGACGCTGTAGTGCATTTTCAGCGAAAATATATTATCTCTGACGATTAAAAAATGTAAACAAAACAAGTTTTAGAACTGTGCTCAATATTAGCTCCTGCCACAGACTTGGCAAAAGTAAACAAACCAATTTTGTTGCCGATCCCAGTTGAGTGGTTATACTAATAATGTCATCTATTGACAACAATGTGAAACTTGAACTACATAATGTACAATTAACAAAAAAAAATATATAAAACCAATCCTTAACAAAGGGATATAATATAGCCTTCTTCGATAAATGGAGTATCCAACACTGAAAGATTTTCTCAAATTGGACCAGCAGTTCCTGGGATTAGCGCGTTCAAACAAAGAAAACAAATGCACTCTGCAGCTTCATAACATTAGAAAGTAAAAAAGTATAAATTTAAAGGTCATTCTGGCCATGCCCAAAATAAAAATTTCGATATTAAGTTTCAAAAACTTTTTAAATTTGGAATAACGTTGATGTAAAACCATAGTTGAAACATTCCTACCAACATTAAAAAACTAATATTTAGTGATGTGAGCTGAAGCACGAAAATAATTTATCGATAAAATCAAAACTATGTTTTTTTTAAGTTTTCCTACGAGTTGTTCTCTGAGGTTAAAGTTTCGACGTTTGTTTTCTTATCACGCCACGTCCACCTGCTAGTTTATTCTTGGTAATAGTATTTAAGGTTATTTTCTTAACATTTTATGAGTCGTTGACTTGGATTGGAGATCGACATATGTGGTGAATGACTTGATGGTGATTTATTGTTCCCTCTGGGTACCAACACCCTAGCTATTTTTGCTGCTAGGACACTTAGTAAAGAGACTGAATTCGACTTTTAAAGATAAATGAGGTTTAATATCTTACTTTTTAGTTATCAATGAGAATGCTCTTTTGTTATTAATGAGGTAATGTTTCTCCAAAATCAACATCAAATTAAAGTCGTTCCAATAGCTTCAGTGAAAACTTGATCTATAAATAAAGAAGCAATTTTAAGTATTGCCTACATGCCCTTGAATGCGACCGCAAAGGTATAAAGATAGATACTGGCCGCACACGGATCCGTACCAAATTATACCTGCTGCGTTGGTCCATATTATATTTCTGGATGTTCTTCCATACATGGAATAAACGGAAAAAAAATATTGTTTGATTTTTTCACCTTGTTAAATAAATATATTAGTTAATCATAATACTATTATAAAGGCGAAAGTTTGTAAGTATGGATGTACGGATGTTTGTTACTTTTTCACGTAAAAACTACTGAATGGATTTGAATGAAACTTTACCACAATATAGCTTATACATCAGAATAACACATAGGCTACAATTTTTGATAATAATCTAGACGGGATGAACCTGAAGTTCACGCGAACGAAGTCGCGGGCAAAACCTAGTATAATATATGTATGACCGTCTCAACCAAAATTAGCGTTTGTCTATTGGTGCCATCTATAGGTAACATTTGACAGCCATGGACGAATGGATAACAATATAATATAACCATCATCTGATTATGCTTGCACTGGCTCAATCGAACCGATGTTTTACTGTACCATTTTTTACTATTGCTAAGTTATTCTCGTAAACATCAGGTGTAGATACTTAACATCGTGAAACTGATACAAAAAGTGATTGCCAATCTTCAGTGTTATCTCAAGCGCCTGAATGTAATCATCGGCAATGCTTAGTATTTTATAATTGTAATGCAACATGAGTTTAAGAGCACACAGCATCCGGTTTTTATCCGATGTCCCACTTATACGCGCCATATGTTCAGTATCAAGAGGCACGGCGCCATCGGTAAATACCAATACAGTCTAATTAATATTTACCATAATCAGTAATGTAACTTTCAGTCAAAAGGGTAAAGGCTTTGATTGCAGAGTAACAGTTCTTGAGTACTCACACTAATTACTTTAATTAAATGAGCTGCGTTTGCAATAGAACCTCTTATGAGTGATTGATTCGCAAAAACAATATTGTAACGAAGTTCCTTATCGCGCGTTATCGAAAGGGGGCTAGACGGAAATTCTTGTGAAAAAGTTGTCACGACACTTTTTTTTGATGATTATCGCTAGATAGCGCTGTGATTAAAATATTTTATAAAACAATTCCTTATTTTGTTTTAGTGAGTAATCGAAAGGAACTTCGTTCCATCCGGGTGTCCCTTGACACCTCTCATGTATTTTTTAAATGTATCGAAAACCAGCTGAACAATGCAATATCGTCTGCGTCACATAAGGTGTAAAACTTTCTAGAAATGTCTTCGATGCAATCACATTATACATTAATTCGATATTCTCCTACAGGTAAACAGTCTATCAACTAATGGACATAATGTGTGTGCAGCGGCGTGCAGTTCATACAAGCAAATACGCACTGCATACCCTATCATTTCAAATTTGCTTAAAAATTGTAATAAAAAACGATTAAACGTTTTATATTTAATCAAAATACACTTTTCATTACTATTATTGGCACACATTTAGCGTAAAAGTTAAATTGATTATAGGACATAAATATGTGGAAAATTACTCAGATTTATATTTCTGCATACCCTGACTTAAATATGCATGCACGCCACTGTGTGTGTGTGTGTAATAAGCGTTGCCTCTTTGCATCTGCTTCATCTACAGAGAAGACCCAAGTGAGTGTGTTGAGTAGAAACTATATTGTACCTATGTACTGGTATGAATATTGAATATAAGTAGAATCATATCAGAATCATCTTCACTTCCGCAGTATTAGTACCAGGGATTAAATGGTATCCGGTTCAGGAAGTTATAAAACTTTGGGTGCATTGAATTTTAATATTTGTTCCGGAACAGTTACCTCTAATTAAAGCGTGTATTAATATTTGATTGTTCTTAGGTAGGTTGAATATTAATCTACTGTCTTTTTGTGCAAAAACAATTACTGTTAACTTTAGATTTAATTTCGCTTACAGACACATGTTTGGAGTCTGTTGCGGATTCAAACAATCAAGATTGATATGTAATTAAATTCGGATTGCGATTAGTATTAATTTATTTTATAATTTTACATTTTTATTTTGGCGGCAATCCTTGTTCTTCTTTTTTCTTGGCAAAGGCAACACACCCGTTATACCGAACACAACTAAATAGTCTTTATATAGAATAAACATGCTCCAACAGAGTCCTTAGGAAGGACAAAAGCTTTTTAATACTTTCCCTGAAGATCCATTGCTACCGTTACTTGGATCAACTATAATAAAATAAATTTTAATATTTCAGTATAAAACTACCTCAATACTAGAGACAATAAATCAGAAAGGAAAGTATTAGAAGTAAGATACAGAACGGGGTCATTATTTGGATTTGCTCGTTGGCTCGGTGCACGTGTACAACGCAGGATATTATGACTGTTCCTTTATTTTATGTTCCCCTGTTTCTTAGTGATGGGACGTATCGGTTTGTAATTAAAATCTCGCGGTTTTTTAAACAATAATAACATTGCACGAAAGCTATAAATAGAGAAACGCTATTAAAGTAGTTTTAATTTGTCCCAAACGTGAAAAATTAAATACACTAGACACATTTTTTAAGATTGATCGTTCTCGCCATTTTGAAAATAGGATAATTTTGCAACTCGCAGCTTTGGTTAAGATAATACAATTATTATAGGTCTCTTCATAGATCTTCTAATTTAAGACCGCTTCTTCGAAGGCTAAAAATATGACCTTCAATCATAAAACAAGTTAGCAATTCTTAATCACAGTGTTGCAGTACCACAATTTGCTCGTCAAGAACTTTGAGTAATAATCAGCAACACGCAAAGAATATTTAATTAATTATTATGTTTTATTAACACTTGTTCCAGTCGTGGAACGATTATTGTTATTTGTTTTAACTTGCGTGGCTTAAATTGGATAATGTACAATGATAACTAGTTGTTACTTTTAAGTAGCTTTAGCTAGTCTACTATTATCAACGGACTTAAAACGTAAAGATTTTCTATTTAGTTTTGTCTGTTTTAATTGCACTTGTGTTATCTTTAAAATAAAAACAAGTATTTATGAACATCACATATTTTTTATGTTATTAATGTGTTTATATTCAAAATTTTGCATTTTAAACCTTCCTCCTTAATCAATCTTTCTAATTAAACAACCGCGTCTTCGAAATCTACGTCTTCAAGATTTAAGCATACATTAAGACTCAGCGGGAAGCGACTTTGTTACACTATGTATTATATTACAAAAACCTAATATTAGTTTTGAAGATGATGTTAATGACGTAAAGTTGACCTGTACTCACCGTTATCGACCCAGATCTATCGATAGTCGATGTGTTGTCGAGCCCAGCACAACCGTGCGATACGGGTTCAACGAACAGAGCGAGACGGCGATAGATGCACGTTCGAAATATAAACTTTTAATTTGACATTTTGAGTTTTAATTCTTATTTCAAAATTATTATAAAATGCTGTTTTATGCACGAATATTTAGGTCATGATAAGCAGAAACGTAAATCGTATCGTATCGTGTAATGTAAAATTAAACCGATTTTATGTCTATGTCAAAACATGGAACTAAACTCACTTGACGTAAACACCAAGAGGTATATACAAATAACACAATTTCAATATCTAAAAGATTTTTAGTGCATATTACTCAAACTCTATTATTGCTATTTTTTTCTAACATTCTAATTAAATTGTTATGACTTTTAAATCCCATCTCTGCTACTGACACAAGTATTGACAATACTTTTTTAGGTGAGCGGGCACGCTATGACCTGCACTGATTAGTCTTCTTCTTTTTATTCTGGACCTCGTCCAAGACTCGGGACGATTCGCCAATGTCAAGTGAGACAGATACACGGTCTTTAAGACACTAAGCCAAAGTATTGTTTGGTTATTAGTCGATACATTACTATTTATTTTAGAAATTTTAGATAGTCATTCCTCGGAAAAAAATGGCCAAAATGGTCTCCTCTTGCCTGCCACCCCTTAAAAATTCGCGATTCTAAATTCAGTGTTGTAGTTAATCCGCTAAACGTTGAACTGAATACGGTAGGTATCTTCACTAAATTATAACAGCAAAACTACTTTTTATTGTCATAACTTAATTTACCGCCATTTACTTCTTGTCATGAGTTAAGGACCCCAGTTCCGTATTTCTCGACAAATGCAAAACAACCTTCTGATTTCTAAATTCTTTGTCTAAATAACCTTGGATTGGAAACAAAAAGAGTATAATAAGTGTAGGAGGATTCATCAGACGAACCTTTATTACAAACTCATTTGTTTACAATTGCTTAAAACATTCTCAAGGTTGAAAAGAGGTTACGAAATTTGAATTATAGACTCCAAATAGGTTAGGGCTTTTTACAAGCTTTATATTAACTTGTACTGGATGTAACTATGTAAGTTCGGGTGAAATCCATGGAATTATTACCTCTGGAATCTACATGATGAACAACAAACTGAAGCATTCGGAGCTGTGAAAAATGTCTGTGTCGAAAACTGGGAGATGTCATGTTTTTAAATCTCCCCAAAAATCGGGTACTTTTAGTAGTGATTTCCCGTGTAAACCGTAGAATATAGATTTTTTTCGTGATAATGGTTTTCTGATTCAACACTTTCTTATATTATGTACCTTCGTTGGATATCTGCCTTTCGTAATTTTATTGCGCCCATGTTTTGTGTGGTATATATACGTCCTCATTATCGAAATGATCAGAGCATACCACACTTCAAGTTGATGGGAGCCATAATTCATCATTACGACTGGCTCTGATAGCCGCTATCCATAAACTTTTATTTTCACTCTCACGTGGAAATCTAACAACAAAATTATTTCAACAAATATATTCTGTCTATATTCGTTTATTTTTAATAAGATAAAATGGGAGATTTCAAAATTTGGGTTGGTAACCCTTTGAAATTAAATTATGTCAAAGTTACGAATAAATGTCAATGTCATAGGGTCTTGTGTGGTGCGACTTGGCTAAACTTCACCAACTTTGTTCCCCATGTACGTTCCTGAGGTAATAATTCTATGGTGAAATCATGCAAGATTTTTACAAACTTCCGGTTTCCGATTGAGCTGACATTTTGCACGTATAATATGTATATTGCGTGACAATGCAATAATATGACAAAATGGCGCAGATCTGATGATGGCTTCGGAAGGTGATCATAGGAACTCTTGTGCTAAACAAGATAGACTCGTTGTGTTTGGGATCGTTTCATTTGTATTAGCTAGCAATCTACGGATAAGAGCAAAAACTTAAGAGCATTTAAAGTTTTTTTTTTAAATAAATTACAAAAAAAAAATATGTTTTAGGATATTTTCACATCTATGAATAGATTACGTTCCATTTTTAAATATTTGTTTTTTTTTTGAATGTGATAGTTAGTAGCGCTGCGGCAAAAAGATATCCGCCATATCCGAACATTTTGGAAATCAAAGCCTAGTTTGTAACATGTTTTTAAGCTATTGCATAGTTTCTATCGCGAGCCTTAAGCGTGGAGAATCCAGAAATTCCGTTTTTTTTGGGTAGAAGGAAATCGCCGGATATGTGGGAGTTGAATCGCACTAAAACCTCCAAACGCTCACACTCAGCGTTCCAGGCCAGGTCAGAAGGCCAGAACCTAGCACGGCGTTATGCGGGACGTCGCGACGCCTTTCGCACTACGGCACTCTTTCCCGTTGTACCGCCCCCGATCGTTCAATTAGCAAAAGATGCTTCTATTGTCGCCTTAACGCATCAAACAAAGAGGTTCAACAATTGAAATGTATTCAATGTAACAAATCATTCAAAGAATCTCGACTATTTCTCATACAATTTCCCGCAGTATTTACGTCATCAATGATCATGACTCATGATTACACCGTTGTTTAACCTGTAATGTCAATAATTTGTTATTTTGCCTTATTTTCATTCATTCTTGTTTTTTCATTCATTAACGTCATACAAGGAAGAATTTTATAGGTTGGGTTGATATAACCCATTTTAAGTTAGGTATTACATTTAAAATAATAAGCATTTAAAATAAAATTTAATTTAAGTTGTAAAAATGACAGATTTATTCCAAAAAATGTTTTGAAATGTATTTAGGAACTAGGGTTGTACGCAAAAATTCGTACTAGGTATTTTGTCAAATTTTACGCACAGAAAGTCTTCAGTATCAGTTACTGTGTATAGTGGCATAAAAAGCATTTTTTAAATTTTCCTTCACTGTACATATACGAAACTGCCATTTTCACGAAATCAAATCTTGACCTGTTTCAATTCCGAACTAGAGCTCGGCACAAAGATAAATTGTGTACAGTTCCAAGTAAAACTCGACTGTTGTTTAAGAGTGTACTGTGCGCTGCACCGCGTATTTTTAATAAAGTGCCGTTATCAATAAAAAATGAACCAAACATTGTACAATTTAAGAAAAAACTTTTTAAACTTCTAGCAGATAAATGTTATTACTCAGTCTCAGATTATCTAGACGATACGAACTTGCATAATATATAATTGGTTCTGTTCCTAACGGTATCCTCTTAAATTTTAATGTACCTACTAACTGACGACGATGATAATTACTATTATCATCTGACATTCCATTATTATAATATTGTAAACCTAAATGGTAGCACATAACGGAGCTAAATTTATCACATAACAACTTGAATAATGTATATTATACTTATGTTGCACAATAAAGATGATTTGATTTGATTTGATTTGATAAAGTTTATTCATTCATAAAAGATAATATTAGGACTACAAAGTGATCCATAATGTACTAATTTCAACCTCATCCCAAAGTGATAAAGACGAAAATAAGAAATCAAAACCAGTCATCAAATTCTGATGTATGGCCACTATTCCTAAGAAAATAAGGTCGATAGTTGCGTAAATCAATATTCAATGGCCTAAATAAATCCAACATTACAAGTGCAAGCTATTTACATTTTTATGCCATCATAATTTATAGGTTATAATCGCTTGACCACATTCTGTTCTATTTAAAAAGCAAATATTATTTAGCTCTTAAGTATTAGGAAATAAAGTTTAAAATAGTTTGACGCCTGATAGTAGTATTTAATTGGTATTATTTTGCCTTGTTTAGTGAATCATTGGTTACGGCGCGGTGTGGACGCGTGGTTCATTTTGAATATTTGAAAAATATATTTAAACTTCGCGTGTGTGAGTTAAAAGTGAAGTTAGTGGCTGTTATCTTAATTAGTGAAGTGTTGTTTTGTGATAAAAAGTGAGTCATAGGTACGTTTATTATTCCTAGTTTTTGTCGGCTAAGCATAAATTAACGCATTTGATAGAATTACAAAAATTAGTTGCTTAATAAGTGTGACCTGAATTTGCATTATTCTAAACAGATAAATACTTTTTGTTGACGAAGTATAGCTATGATACCTCTACTTATAAACTTTAAGAATTAAAAAAAATATAGTTGCATATTTCTCAGCGCTTACTCATTGGTTTTGAGTCACCTATGTACAAAAAATAAGCAATTAAATGAACATTGTATATTCTAGCCGTTGCTACCTATGACAACATGTTATTATCCAGTTGATCTGTAACTGTTTCTATTTTAGCGTATAAAAAATATCGTTGGAAGATCTGAGTTGTTATCTGAACCTGTTATTAAAATGTACTCGTATAAATACTAGAATAACAACTAATATTTGCGTATCTCATCCCTATTAATTGGAATATATGGGAATTTTAAAGGTAGCAACGACAGTGACAATAGCTTTAATATTATTATGAACACTCCCATAACATCATGTAATTAGTTAAGTAATATGAAAATGATTACGATAAAATTTTATTGAAGATCTTAAATTTCGTTACCTAGTCCATTTTTATTTTCTAGTAAACAAGAAGGTAGCTAGGTCGCCAGGTAGTGGGTCTACTTAATTCCAGGCGGTATCTATTATTATTATTTTTTTATTGCGTGAAAGATAAACGAGCCTACGGCACACCTGATGGTAAGCGGTCACCGTCGCTCATGAACCTCTGCAATGCCAGGGCAATGAGGGGCTGTTATCTATCGCCTACCGATACAGGACTTTTCTTAAACCTCGTTTAAAGAGGGACATGTCAAAGCGCTAAAAAAATCTTTGTAAAATCTCTGTCGAGTTTTATATCTAATTTTATAAAAATTACAAGATACCGTCATTTATTATTTAAATTTAAGTAGCCGTTAAATACTAGTTAACATAATTATCTATAGTTTCAAGTACACTCGTTCTAAGATGACATCATTACTTGAAGGTTTCGTAAGATTTAAAATTCCGTTGCGTGTTTACTACAACAAGGATACAATGTACTTTACCTTATGACGTAGTATCGTGAAGATTCTACCTGATCTAAGTCGTGGTGGCCGAGTGGTTGAAGCGCTTGCCTTCCGTAAGGTCGCGGGTTCAAAACAAAGCCAGCTTGTACTGAATCTTAACGTGAAAAATATTTATGTGCAATTTTTCACAACACTGACTAAAAAAACGGTGAAGGAAAACATCGTGAGGAAACCTGTATGTAAAGTCTCCAATCTGCATTAGGCAAGCGTGGTGGACTATGCCTAACTCCCATCTTCGGACGAGACCTGAGCCCAACAGTTGGCAGTAATGGGTGGTTACAGTTACCTGATCTTGGTGAAGTCTTTGGCATAATTAAATGAAATGAAAGAAATACTTTATTTTCAACATTGATGACGTACTCATTCTTGTTGACGTCAAAAGTTACAAGCTACCAAACTACTAAACTCCTCTCCTAGGCGTTTCTGAGCGCTATGACTTGTCCTTCTTCAAACGAGGCTGCAAGATCCTCTAGGGTAGGTCATTATCATTATCAATCATGCATAGCTAAGCATGTTGATTTGGGGGTGTCGCGACGGGAAAGTGTGCCGCAGTGCGTAACGCGTCGCGCCACCTCGCATAACCCCGTGCTGGGTTCTGGCCTCAGCCGGGGTTCGGACGCTGAGTGTGAGCGGTTGGAGGTTTTAGTGAGCTTCAAGTCCCACATTTGGTAATGTTATATTTTAAAGATTTAAAGTTACCTAAAGCTTAATCTAGTATGTACGTTTCTTTGGGCATTTTCATATTCCTTATTTGTGTCACGCTAGTTAAAAAATAAATGAGAATGAATCTATACTTTTCATTAGAATCTAGACGAAGATCCTGACAGGACCTGAATTAAGTTATTGGCATAATTTCACATTCCAATAACTATATCATCAAAGATAAAATATTAAATCAAATACAAGACTATAAAATCTCTAAAAAATATCTATTAAAAGGTCCATAATATTACTTCATAGTAACTCAAAGGTCAATTGCATCAGACAATAGTCGATAGGCGAAGGGAAGTTGTGTTCTTCCTAGTTCGTTGCATAATCTGTGCTTATGATGTTGACACCGTTTGTTTGATCTATGGTAATGGGACATCCCTAGCTGACTTTTGACTAAGTCGTTTCATTACTTTTATTTGATGGTTATTTTTATTTTATTTGTAATATGATGGAAATAATAAATTTACATTTAAAACAAGATGTTTTTCTTTGGTTTATTGATATTTATTTTTTATGAATATTAAGGAACCATTTCATCTTTAAATCCGAATGATGTTGGAATTATGTTACTTACGTGAATAGTTATTGCCTGTTTTTTAAAAACGGGATTACCAACTAAAATGTTTTTTTTTTAATAAATAAATAAATACACTTGACGTAATAAATAAATGTTTATCCTTGTATTCGATCAATTCCCTTGTTATTATCAGAAAATTATTATCTATACTAATATTATAAAGCTGAAGAGTTTGTTTGTTTGTTTGTTTGTTTGAACGCGCTAATCTCAGAAATTACCGGTCCGATTTCAAAAATTCTTTCACTGTTGGAAAGTCCATTTATCGAGGAAGGTTATAGGCTATATTTTATTTTAAAAAAAATTAGGGATCCGTATGAAAATATTGAATATGTAACAAAAGGTGAAAAATCAAAAACCTATTTATGCGTACGCTGAAAAAACTATTGACAATAGAACAAAATGATGTACTACGGGTTTTTAGGTCTTTTGAAGACAAACAAAAAAGTCCGCGACAGCATATATCTAACTATCATAGTTTAGTCACAATAACCGCTTTTATGTTTAAAAAAATAAAAAAATTGTCCGAAAATTTAATTTAACGCTAAACGAGTATCGTTATATTAACCCTTATCCAAATTAAGTATTATATTATCAAGAGTATTAATGTAGAAGTAAATTACTTTTTATTTTATTCCAATCGGACTTTTCGTTTAGAAGTTATCACGAGTATAAAACGCTATTTTATTAATACACCCACAGCGGGCGGCGAAAATAATATCGCGACGACATAGCGAGTACTGTTTGAACCCCTTTGTAACGCAGACGAAGTTGCGCGGGTCAGCTAGTTATATTATATAAATGTGAGGATGGCAGGATGAGAAAGGAAATGCATTATGACACATTAGTGATAAATTGTTCAATCACTGGACGCCCACATCACAGAATACAGACTTAATAAAGTATTTAATAATGAGAGATAAGAAGCACTACCAACTTAGTGCTAGATTTGATTGCTAAATAAATTTTAGCGCTTTTTTTAAATTTTAACTTGTATTAGATATAACTATGAAGTTCGGGTGGAGTCTTGCGAGTTGAATTTGAACAACTTCTCGGTTTCCGATTGACCTAAAACTTTGTATAAATATGCGTGAGTAACAAATCGCGTGGCAATACAATAATAGGGTACAATGGAGCTGATCCGATCATGAATTCGGAAGATGGTTTTAAGGGCTCTTGTACCAAACAAGATAGACCCATTTGAGCTCGATCTACCTACTTGTCTTAGGTAGCACTTTACTGCTACATGATATCCAGGTTCTCAAGAACTTGTATTTAAAAAGTATTTTTTAAAATAGGTACTAAAATACTAGATATAGATTAGTCCAAATTACTCCAAATACTAGATATTAGGCAACCAACATTCATAAAAACTTCAAAATATTGCTCTTTATTAGTGATCTTTATATCTCATCCACAATGTCTTAGTAATGAAAATATAATTTCTTTCTCTGTTCTCGACACAGAGTAGGATGTGTGAACCGTATAAACATACGCCACACGTGTTGTAACTCGTAAAACATTGTTATCTGAAACACTAATTACTCTCTGTCGAGAACGAACAGCTTAATTACAACTTTATGTGTTAGTGATATGGTTTATTATTGTTTGGAGGTTGTATTTTACTATTATGTACGGTGCAAGTTTTTTAATGATTGAATGTATATTGCTTTTTCATTTGTGTTAGTTTTTCTGGGTGAATCGATTTGAATTTTTCTTTTTTTGTTAAATGATTATATTAAATAGCGTTCATGGCAATAAAAACTCAACTGTGAACGTCCTTTTTCGCTTGATGACGAAACTGGGGACTTCGTTCGGAATCACTATCGTGTTTGAGCCCCTTTTTAAAACATTTTTTCCAATAAAATTTAATTTAGATTTTTAGTTAAACCTTATATTTTTGTTAATCTTTATTATTAAACGACGCTGTTTTGCATTTTCAACGAAAATATATTCATCACCGTAAAATATGAGACGATTAAAAAATGTAAACAAAACAAGTTTTAGAGCTGTGCTCAATTTTGGCTCCTGTCACAGACTTGGCAAAAGTAAACTTACCAATTTTGTTGCCGATCCCAGTTGAGTGAATAATAGGTAAATGGAAAACTGTTGTCTATGGAATACTATGGATCTCTGCAATAGCAAAGCACACCAAAGCCGTTATGTACTCTCTACTATTAAATTCTTCTTTGTAAACAATATCAAAATTTCAAGTACAGAATTGAATTATTAATATGATATCTGAGGAACACTCGGCAGACGAGCTGGCACTAGATAAATCAATTGATTGAGTTATTGCATTGCAAATGAGTAATGAGAACGATGACCTCTTTGTGTTTACAATTTTACTATTGGAATAAAAGTAATGCTTTAAAAATGTAGTAGATAGATACGCGATATAATTCACGAAGGTTTCTTAAAAAACGATAATTTAATTTTTTTGATTTTAGTACACATAAATTTAAAATAAATATTCTCTTTTTTTTGGTTAGAAAAAAGGTTCCGTCTAAGGCCAGAATTCATCACAATTCGGTAAGCGGTAGGTGGTTCCATATTTTAGTCCAGACTTCAGATTCAGGAGTCCACACTGCCGAGATTTCCACCTACTAAAAGAAAGGACTAAAAGAGTAACGATTTTTTAAGATGAAAAGTCAATACACTTTCCATTTACCCAAATAATTAGCAACACAGATTATAAACATCGTAAAAAACTGACAGATCGAATGAACCTGTGTCAAAATGACCGAATAACTCGAATAACTGTATAGTGCGTGGGCGACATGTAATGTTGGAATCGATACGACAATATCGATGTGTTGACACGTATAAATATTTCAGCATGGCGCAGAATAACTGGACAGAATTCATACAAATTTCAGTACACCTCTTGAGGACGTAGCTTTAATTGTGAATAGTGTACAAATAAGCTAAGATTTATTTATCTATTCTGTCGTCTATTTTTAAAGTCGTTTCATTTAAAAGAAAACTTCTTTAGAGGACGTCCGGCTCTAATTTTTTTTTTCTAATTTTATACCTATTGTTGAAAGTTCACCATAACATCAATTGTTTTTAATTATTTTAAGTACTTACCTACACCGAACACGCTTTTAAAAACATGAAATATATTGAACACTAATAATGATATTTCATTCACGTAATATTATGTCAAGTTAACAGAATATTTTAAACAAAACTTTCTAAAACAGAAAATTAGATCAGAAAAAAGAAGCTAAACAGTTTTAAAACTGGTATTTCCGGAATGTGACATTCGTGTTTTGTTCGTCATGGCTAAACTGCGGTCGCGTTGTGGGATTTTGGCGGGAACTACGCCGTCTGGCGCCTAAATACTCATTAGGGAAATTAGGATCACCATACATTAATTAGAATGTAGTTAATGTTCAAAATAAATATAAACAAAGATTCTTTGTTTCTTTCAAATACATTTTTATCGTTGGTTAAGTTTATTTTGCATTATTATTACATTAAATATCCCTACTATTATAATTTATAATACGCAAAACATTCAAAATTCACGAAAGTAATTACAATAGACAAAATACTATCAGTGCCTTGTAATAGTAAGATTTACAATAATTAACTATTAGATTCCATTATTTAACAACTATGAGTTAAAATTACTAGATCTAAAATGCCAAAATATCTATTAATATAACTTGCTACTGAAAGATAACCTATAAAATGGCAGCCATGTTGTCCACTCAAAGTAAAAATCATATTCATCGTCCCATAAGATTAGTATTAAAACGTAACTGTACTCGAGTGATGAATATTAATTATTTGCTGCATCACTTAACCGCTCTCACGGTTTACGGCGACATTTTTGTTTATTTATTTTGGAAATTGCTTTGTAGCAGGGTTTCTTAACGATGAAGTATTTAAGTACTTTTAAATGTGGATGAGGGAGGTTAAACATAAGGCGGCAAATTTAAGGGGACAAATGTTGAGGTCACACGTTCTTTTGTTTTACTAATTGTTGACTCCAACCTCCATGATGAATTTTATGTTACACCGTAAAGTTGAATAAAGATTTTTAATTTTTAATCATTAACCTGAAATGTGATTAGTTAAGTTTTTAACTAAAGTAGCAAATTGCGCTCTTTGTGTATATAAAATAGTGTGTAGTAGATCCACAGAGAACACATTATCAAATTTTAACCAAATATTAACCAAACAAAAGAATCAAAGAAAAGAATCTGGGGACGGAGCGATGGGAAAGAGTGCCGAGCGCGTAACGCGTCGCGCCGTCCCTCCAAACCCCGTGCTGGGTTCTGGCTTCAGCCGGGGTTCGGACGCTGGAGGTTTTAGTGCGGTTAAACTCCCACATACACCCACAGGGATCCGGATCCAACTGAAAAAAAAAAACAAAGAATCTGTACTAAAATTATAAAGCTGCAGAGTTTTTTTGTTTGTTTGTGTGCGCTAATCTCAGGAACTACTGGTCCGATTGGTAAATTCTTTCACTGTTGGAAAGTCTATTTATCGAGGAAGGCTATAGGCTATGTTGTATCCCTCTGTGACGCAGACGAAGCGGGTCACCTAGTGTAGGTATTAATGTAAGAATTATATAGATATCTTTGGCAATTATTGAATATGTTAGTATGTTGTTGTTTATCGGTTGTTATATATGAAAACTATTAAGTTTCCTTAGTTAATTTGTAATAACATTGTAAGTACAAGATTCCTAAGTCAAAAGCCCGGTTATTTATAGTTACAAAGAGCAACTAGAAATGAACCGTGTCTAAAAAGGTTATGTCGTGTAGCCATGATTTTGAAACTTCAAGTGGGATTTAGATTTAACGGACATAAGGTCTAACAAACAATATGTTAAGCTATTTTCGATCAACTTATGATGCTTACTCGAAAATTTTCTTCAGTTTCCGATGTCACATTTCAATAATGAACTAGAAAGTTATCGTGACAAATGACAATATCAAACGCTATATCAAAGAAGTGCAATATATAGATTAAACGAGAAGATTAAACCATAAGACTCGGCCTTGAGTCCTCCCTGCTGTTTCATCAGGATGAATCCTCGAATTTTTTGATTATCCAATAATGTTTAATTATTTTTTTAATTCCATGTAGGCAGAGGAACTAACGGGCCACCTGATCATAAATGATATACCTACGTCATATCATATCAATTCCTTTACATTTCGAAACTATCATGCCATTTACATACAGTAAATTGTATGTTAATTAATCAATTATGGTCATCAGGTGCAAAAATTCGCAGTGTGAACATATTTGAATTATTCAGTATACCTATCACATACTCCCACGTCTAATCTACGCATACATATGCTAATATAACAGCTAGTTTGCTAAATAATACCTACAATCACAGTATTATCTTGATCTCTTTTTAGTTTCGGAGTTAGTTTTCTGACATTAGAACCATGTAGTCTGAATTTTTATAGCATAATAAGTTTTAGTTTAGCCATCCAGGCTAATACAGGATTTGAAAGAATGTGGAGACTTCAGATACACTTTAGCAAATATAAAATTAATTGTAATTTATCGAGACCGTTGAACCATGGTGCTCAAATACGTGTTTCAATACTATACTTCTTCGATGTGATAAATAGTTGTAGTAGGTATCTGAGTTTTTGATGCCATAAGTTTTCAAAGAAATCTAAACGATTCTAAAAATTATTTTACTTATACCATACCATGTTATTCTCCTGTCATAATTATTTTTCAATCTAGCTATTCCAGCCAAATCTGCTGGACCAAGTCTAATCTATACTAATATTATAAAGAGGAAAGGTTCGATTATTTGTTTGTCTCGAATAGGCTCCAAAACTACTGGTCCGATTTCAAAAATTCTTTCAGTTTTGGAAAGTTCATTTATCGAGGATATATTGTTTACCTTTGTGACGCAGACAAAGTTGCGCGGGTCAGCTAGTCGCTAATATAGTGTAATGTAAACAAGACTGTCCCGTTAATCTATTAATTCGTATGCACCGTACGTCTCGCAAGATGGCGCCGAAGCGACGCGGGAAAACAAACCGCTCTCAGATCCCATACGTGTGCCGTACCTAGTTTTTACATCACTATTTATAAACCTAGCTTTTCGTACTTTTATTTTACTGACAGCTCTATTAATTGTATTAATTGGTGATAGAATAAACGTATAAAGAATGCATTCAAAAAATACATAGTGACCAACGTATTTTTTTAAATTGCTGAACTGATAAACGAGCTTACGGCTGTTGTAAGCGGTTACCGTCGCTCATGAACCTTGGCAATAAGGGGATGTTTTTATACCTTACTGTACCAACCCATTACTGCCCACTGTTGGGCTCAGGTCTCCTCAGAAGAGGGATTAGGCATAGTCCACCACGCTTGCCCAGTGCGTATTGGGGACTTCACATATCTTCAAAGGATTTTTAGAATCCTTTTCCGACATGCAGGTTTCCTCACGATGTTTTCCTTCACCGTTTTAGCCAGTGGTGTTGTGAAAAATTGCACATAAATCTTTTTCACATTTAAATTTAGAGGTACAAGCCGGCCGGTTTTGAACCCGCGACCTCCCGTTCGGAAAGAAACGCTTCGACCACTCGGCCACCACGACTTTTATACCTTAACCAAACTTAAATCTGACAATAATACTATCTTTTTTCTCCATTTAAAAGCTACGTCGTTTTAGTCAAAGACGACGGACGGTTAACGTAAACTTATTTATCTTTTCTAAAAGTTTGGTTTAAAACTGAATCCAATACAATATTATAATGTTGACATATTTGCTAACACGGGCCTTCAATCGTAAAGATGTGAATTTTAAGTTTCCGTATTATTTTATTGTCATAATAAATTACATGTTCTAAAATAAGTCTCGAATCGTTCAATCAAATGTTCACGGTTGAAATACAACAATAGTATTACTTGGGAACTGTTCTTTAAGTTAGTTTTTATGATTGAGGTCCATTTAGGAGTTCCTTTTTTGACACAGAACACACCAACTGAAATACTGTACAGTGTACAGAAATAAATCTTTATAGAAAGTACTTTTAAGTTGTTAACTTACTTTTATAGAGCGGTCATTGTCACTAAATAATAAGTAGTAATTAACGAATGGGTATCAAACTTTTTAGAAACGAACCAAGAATTTGAATTTAAAGTTATGGACGCTCACGAACCTCTGCAATGCCAGGGCAATGAGGGGCTGTTATCTATCACCTACTTAAACAGGACTTTACTTAACCTCTTTTAAAGAGATTTTTGATCAATAGATAATAAGATCACGTTAAGATGGGAGGATGAGTTGAAGCTCACTCTGGGACCGTACTGGACCAGGGTCGCTGCAGATCGACTATACTGGAAGGAGTTGGAGGAGGCCTATGCCAAAAGGCACACCGAGCTGCGAGATATTTTATAGTTTTAAGTTAAATTGATGAACTTTGCTGCATAAACTCGGAAATAAAGGCTATTTTATTTTATTTTTATTTAATAAAAATCAGATCACGTGTGTGGTGCCTTAGATTTGTTGATTCTAGTGCTTATAATATTTCAACTTAAATATGTCAAAAGGGCGATACACACACTTTACTTCTGTTCTGTAAATAATTCTGTAACCTACAATTAACTTTGTATCTTTCTTACACTTTATTACGCAATTAAAAGTAATGCACAACACATCGACATGACGAATCAATAACATTTAGCGACAACAATGGCCAGCCTTGAACTGCTCACCTTTCACGCCCTATATACATAATTGTGAATAGATATTAAACTGTAATAGTCGTCAACAACGATAGATATTTTCTTACGCAAGAAAAATGTTTTTAACCCCTGACTCAAAAACTACAGGGTGTTAGTTTGAAGCGACTCTGTGTGTATGTTTGTGTTTTCGAAGCTCTACGGCTGAATCGGTTTAGATTTCATTTTGAACTAAATTTTCTGGCTTTATCTTCTTCTTACATATTACAATGAATTGCTGTTCGTTAGTCTCGCTAAAACTCGAGAACGACTGAACCGATTTGTGCTTATTTTAACGGTGGTTGGTTTAAACGGTGAGAAAATTTCCTTATGTGACGCAGACGAAATTGTGTGGGCCAGCTAGTTATTTTATATTTTTTAAACATAAAACTACAACATACAGGGTGGATCTGTAATTTTGGACAATCTGACGTGGGGTGAATGACCTATCAAATTACAACTTAGCACCACTTTTATTTTTTGGATCGGTTAAACTTTTTTTTTCTGACATTGTATGGAAAACGTACGACTAACGTTGCGGAATTCCATACTATGAAGAAATATTTTTTAATACAATTTCTAAAATAAAAGCCAGGTCTATATTTCCGAGTTGGCGTATAACAATAGAACTATTTATGTACCAAGTTTTGCTCAAATCAGCTTGCCTCAAATACCTGCTCAATTTGCCACTAGCTCCCGGACCATAGCTATTGAATGTTATGTAAAATTTTAATGTAATTTACTTAGTATCCATCCATGGTATTCCACCCAAACTTACATGGGTTAAAAATAAATCCTGTCGTATAATTCTAGAACACTACAAAAAACCTACAACGAAATTAATTCTGACAGCATTGACATCTGTCATGATTCACCTAACGAATTTAGACAAAATCTGATAAAATTGCTGAAATAAGCTATTTTTATTTTTTCTTGTTTTGTGATTTAACTTTTAGAATTTTTTTTTTACTTTGAGTTAATACTAGTTTTGTGAAAGCTGTATGCACATCTATTTTTCATTCCACTCGAGCCAAGCGTTAACTATGTATTTTTAGTATAAGTAGAGTTAAGTGTGAATGTAGTTGGTGCTTCTGTTATAAAATAAACACGCCGTATAATAAGTTTCAATGTCACCATACTGAACTATCCATAACATTGTTCGACTGTGACGAATCGCCAAATTGATAGGCGACAATATTTAGCCCTATTGTATTGATCGCTCTTACCTTTACGACGAATGCAAAGTGTTTAGAAAACCTTGACATAGTTCGAATACTTTGACGATTGTATTATTCTTGTTTTACTGTTAACATCTCTTAATAATATAGATTAGCGGTTACTGCTGTAGGTACTGTAATAACTCATGATGGTCCACTGCTGGGCTCAGGTCTACTCCGAATGGGGGCTTTTTTTTTGTATGTGGGAGTTGGAGAGGAAAACCTGCATATCGGAAAAGGATTCTGAAAATCCTTCGGAGTTTGCCTAGCCCCTATTCGGGGGGACGGAGCGACCGGAAAGAGTGCCGAGCGCGTAACGCGTCGCGCCGTCACTCCAAACCCCGTGCTGGGTTCTGGCCTCAGCCGGGGTTCGGACGCTGAGTGTGAGCGGTTGGAGGTTTTAGTGCGGTTCAACTCCCACATACCCCGACCGCGGGGCGGGCGGAGATCCGGTAATTTCCTCCAACTGAAAAAAAAAAAGGTTATCATGAAGTTAATACATTTAGGTAATTTTAAGAATGTATGGTTCAATCACAATGTTGAATCTAGGTTATTCAACCCCGTCTCGAATTTCAATATGTTGACATTGTTAATGGAACTTTTAATTACGAGTATCTATTAGCATCTACACAGCATTAAATAGTTTTTGGAAGGTTAGGTAATGTAGTTTAAATGTTAAGGTGAACATTTCGTAATAAGTCATAAATCAAAAAGCGAGGTAATTTCCAATATATTTATGCATAAGATGATGTAATAAGAAGCTGAACAAAATTACACAAAATACGAATGCAAAATTAATATTTCAATTCTTATTAGTTTTAAAATTGTGTTTGTTTCAAAAGTTAAAAGGATTTTCAATAAAAACAAATGAAAATCATCTTCTTCTCTTTCTTATATATAAAAATGTATTGCTGTTCGTTAGTCTCGCTAAAACTCGAGAACGACTGAACCGATTTGTCTTATTTTAATCTTGAAATATTCATAGAAGTCCAGGGAAGGTTTAAATGGTGAGAAAATTTCCTTATGTGACGCAGACGAAGTTGTGTGGGCCAGCTAGTATTTTAATAAATGGATAGATGTTTCTATGTTTCAAACAACCCATTCTTAGCATTACTTTGTATTCATCGGTGTTAAAAACTCTTATCGGATGTACCGTAAGCTTCAGCAATAAACAATAACAACTTAAAATTATCTTTAAGAATGCAGACTCATTACTTGCGTTGGCACGTAATTGATTACTTAATTCTTTACTTCAAATTGTGTCTTACATCTCGTCCTTAAGGCTTAAATTTCCATAACACAATATTAAGAGTGTTAAAATGTGTCATTTTGGTTGCAGGTAGCACAACGGACCTCACGCCCACACTAATCGGAATATACGATTCGCTTCTTGAACCCAAGAGTCTCAAACCAGACGTGAGCTTAGAAACTGCGAAAGATGCAAGAAATGATCCCCCAGTGAATCTCGATACAGATAACCCGGACCTCAACATGATAGCAGGAAGCGTAAAACTACCAGTTGCGACTGTCAACAAAAGCTCATTATATTCCTTAAGAACTAAAAGTGATAAAGTTGGTGCCTTAGAAACAGATAAGTGTGATCTTTCGATCAGTGATACAGTGTTAGTGAAAGATAAGAGGACGTTTAAGGAGGTCAAACATGAACCAACGTTTGACGCATTGTCGCCCAATGTGAAGCGCATGATATCAAGCGCCACAGAGAACACAACTCTGAAATTTCAAAAGAAAACCGGTAATACAGCTCGATCATCTACGAGACTACGGTCTAATATCCCTTTAGTAGGCGCCACGTCCAAAATCTCGCAATCTGGACTAGAAATCTTGGACTCAGTTGAGATTTATGACCAACCGTGTCTCAATAAACCGAAGACTGAAGAAAGACTTAAACCTGAGCTTAAAGCAGAAATAGAAGAAACTTATGACGTCCCAACGAATAACAGACCAGCGATTTATGATGTACCATCGAATAACAAGACTGCTTTTGAAACATTATCATTGCCATTCATCGATCAATCCATCGAGCTCTCTATAACGACGAACGATAGAGAGTTCGATACCAAATTATCGTCAAAAGAAACCTCGCCGATGAAACCTAACCTTAAAACGTCAACACCAGAGGGTTTTCCAGCGAAATTTCCTAAATTATCCCCAGCTGGTACCAACAGCTTGCACAGAAAAGACTTTACACCGCCAAAACAGTTATCAAAGGCTGGACCGTACCCTGAAACTGTAGGGTCTACAGGGAATTTGAAAAGTTGTGTGGTACCAGAAAAAGAGATGTCAAGACTACATCCTCCTGTTATAGAAGTATGCAGACCTTTATCCATGAGTTCCATAGCTTCTTCAAGTTCCACGTCAAGTAGTGGAGTACAAAATAAAGGGGTGAACTCGGCCTATCTGGCCTCGATAGAAAGTCTCGATGACCATAGCGATGTGGACATGACATCTAGTAGTAATTACGTCAACAAAGCTGGAATGAACACTGGTGTTACGGGCGAAAGGATTTCGGAAGATGTTCCTCGTAAGTAAATCTTTTTTATGAGATTTTTAGACCATTGGCATAATTGGTAAATCCTGTAGCCTCTAAATTTGTTTTTATGCTTGAGAATTGAGAAAATGAACAAGTTGATTCCTTCCAAACCTTAACAAGTAGCATCTTAAATTGTGTCTAGTTTTATTAGATAGTGCTTTCATAATTTAGCTACTATTTTTTTAAGAAATTGAAGTTTTCGTTTATCAAAGTTTACCTACAGAATTTTTTTTTAATTTCAGGCCAGTCAGACGAGATGTCAGGACTATCTCAGCTGGAAAGAGTGTGTGCTGAAATAGTTCAAACTGAAAACGTGTACGTGGAAGACTTAAGGCAGGTTGTTGAGGTAGGTAATGTTTTTTGATTTTATTCTACGATATAATTTAAGCAGAATATGAACAAGGATCTAAATACCTTAACTTTTATTAAACAGGTATTAAATTACTTTGAAAAATACTGGCTGTTTGAAATCTGCCAGTATGCTAGGAGGCTATTGTAGTAAATGAACAAGATGGTTGCTTAAGACTGTTTATTTATGTCATACCCACACAATATTTAATTTACACTACAACATCTTTCTTCTTATAATGAACAAACTTATTTATCAAACATTGTAAGTTAATACATTAATGATTTGAGTTCATTTATGCAACTCGATATAAACTTAAATATTATTTGTTTACGACTTATAGTTGGCGTAATGTGTACATTCAGTTTTCACTTACATAAGTTTAGAATAAGTTTATAACACTTTTAAACGTTGATAAAAACTAACATATAATAAAGATACAAGAAACACTTTTTATTTATTTATCTTTCTTTCCCTTTTTTTTTTTTTTTTTTATAGCCTATATCTAACTATCATAGTCTAGTTACAATAACCACTTTTATGTTCTAAATTATCCGAAGTAAGAAATAACGTGAATCGAGAATCGCTACTCCAATCCCTATCCAAATCAAGCATTACATTATCAAGGTTATCAATGCAGCAGTAAAACACTTTCCGTTCCATTCAAGTCGAACACTTTGCTGAAACATTATCACAAGTTTTAAAAGTTATCCGCTACAAGAAATATCGCGAAATATATTTTAATCTATTTAAGTGCTGTTTAGCCCTACGATGCAAATCTTGGGATCAGTCGTCGAAAGTTGACCACTAAACAACACTTATACACTAAATAAATGCACCTGCTTTACAAAAGGATTTGACATGAAGTATCATAGAAAAAATGGAGTTTGATGATCATTCTCTATTCATTTCTATTATTTTTTTTTCATTTTTATTTTTGCTTCCCTTGCAGCTGTCCGTTCTGTTTTAACTAACTTCTGAGGTGTAGTCTTTTCTTCGGCTACATCGAGATCGTTACATGAATCATATTTCTCGTCTTCAGAATGAGTAGCAAGAGGTAATGTCGGTTCCAGTTTGAGTAGGTGTCTTCGATTTCTGCGTATGACGCGACCTGTACGATCAGTCAGTAGGTATGAACGGGGTTGAGGCGCCCGGCGTATGATACGCGCGCGATGTCTACCGCCGCTATTCATAGCCACTACCTCGTCGTCGACTTCGAGTTCGGGAAGTGTGCGAGTTCGACTGTCGTACCACTTCTTACTCTGTCTTTGGTTACGAAGTATGTTTTTGTGGTCAAATGTATTATCCCTCTCAGGTTCCAAATTATTGTAATGAGTTGGTAGCCTCGTATTCAGTCTACGGCCCATGAGTAGCTGAGCTGGGCTCGCAATACCATCTCTGGATGTTGTTCTATAATTAAGTAGACTTAAGTAAAAATCTTCATTAGATTTAGTGCATTTAATTATTAGTGACTTTATTGTTCGTATGGCTCGTTCACTGCGACCGTTCGATTGTGGATAGTTTGGCGAAGACGTGGTATGTTTAAAACCCCATTTAATTGCGAATTCACGGAATTCTTTTGACGCGTATGCAGGCCCATTGTCGGTGCACAATTCTTGCGGTATGCCGTGTCGTGCAAATTGATCCTTAAATGCAACAATAACACGCTTAGAGTCGATGCCGTTCAGTGGACACACTTCTACAAAATTTGAGAAGTAATCAACTAATAGTAGGAAGTATTTTTTATTATATTCGAATATATCAGAGCCAACCTTCGCCCAGGGGAGTGGTGGTATGTCGTGACTTATCATCGGCTGGCGCACTGGCAGAGCCACGTGCTCGACGCACACCGAACATCGTTTCACAGTTCGCTCCACATCACGCGACATGCCTGGCCAGAACATGACGTCACGAGCACGCCGCTTACATCTGTCTACACCAAGGTGTCCTTCGTGTATTCGATTTAGCATATCTTGGCGAAGATCCTTCGGTATGAGTACAAGATTATTCATGAATATCGCCCCATCTATGTACTCGAGACATTCTCTAAAACTCCAGTATGACCGGACACGTTCATCAGTGTCGTGCTTACCTGAAGGCCATCCATGAAGAATATATTCTATAAGTATCTGACATTCACTATCTTCACTAGTGTAATGTTTTATTACATTAAATCGAGTACCTAAACCCTGAAATAGATCATCAAACTCCATTATATCTAATGTTAAAATTCTTCTAATTAAACACAATTTTTCCAAAGTGTATTTACCCAAAATACTCTGACAATCACCATCAACGATGACAAACTTTAAGTCATGATATTGATTTTTGTGTGACCATTTTATGTTTACAGAACCAATAATTGGTATATAATTACCGCAGAACGATTTAGCACATACATTGTCAATAAAAATGTCATTTATACATAAACCTAATTTTAGGTAATTAGTTTTAGACATAACATTTAAATCAGACCCCGTGTCTATTTTAAAACTATGACTGATATTTGAGTTACATAAATAAAGTGTCTCATACCACTTAGAGTCCCGCATATTTGTCAACTGATCAACACGTTCGACTGTGGATATGTAATGATAGTCAGTATCGTTGTAATCGTTGTCTGCCACTTCATACACTTTTTTAAATTTACCAATTGGGCACATCACTTTATAATGACCTTTATGACCACATTTAAAACAATTCACTTTATAAGCCACACAGTATTGTCCACCGCCACAATACATATTTCCGCAAGCTGTACAGGCCTGCCCCTCGCTGGCAGCAAGTGTCGCTGAGCCGCGTCCCCCGTGTGTCCGGCGCCCGCACTGCGCCGCGCCGTGCCAGCCGCCCGCGCCCCTGCGCTGACTAGCACCGCGGCGCGCTTGCCACGCACCGCCTCGGACTGCATCTACCGAAGCACTTCTCTCAACCTTAACCCCTTCGATTTGTCTTCCATCATCATTCGATAGTTCATTGACCTGGCAAATTTTAACTGCCTTGTCAAGGGAAAGGTCATCCGTCCTCAGCAATCTGTCACGTAGGCTTCCATCTAAAACGCCGCACACGATACGGTCTTTCACTAAGCTATCCTCCAACTGTTCAAACTCGCATTGTTGACTTAACAGTTTCAGAGCGGTAACATACTCATCAATTCTTTCACCGGTTTCTTGAGTACGCGTAAAAAAATTGAATCTCATCATTGTTGTGTTTCTTTTTGTGCCAAAATAGGTATTAAACCTTTGAATCAAAATAGTGACGTTATCTCGGTCCTTTTCGTTATCAAAACGAAATGTCGAATAGATGTCATTACCTTCTGAGCCAATAAGATTTAATAGTAAACTGGCTTGTACATCTGTTGATTCCTTAAATACGCCAGATGCCTTTAAAAATATTTCAAAATTGCGTAGCCATTTTTTCCACGCGTCGGCCCGACTGGCCGGCCCTCCTTGTAAAGATAATTCTGCTGGTGGACGCGCGTGTTCCATATTTTCTTTTTTCTAAACACAATATTTAACTATTTCTGTGTACTTTAATAACGTTTTCGACACTAACACAATGATTATTCCCGTTCAAATCTTAATTTAATTACGCACCGCTGTCACCATGTAGTAAATGAACAAGATGGTTGCTTAAGACTGTTTATTTATGTCATACCCACACAATATTTAATTTACACTACAACAGCTATTAAAAAATAAAAAAACTTGAGAGGTGTCAAGGGACACCCGGATGGAACGAAGTTCCTTTCGATTAATTAGTGAGGGAATTGTAATAAAATTTTATTATTTTAAGTTATAATAATTAGTTAACGTCTGTCTCTCTCTCTCTTTCTATAACTTAAAAAAAAATATTTTGATCACAGCGCCATCTAGCGATAATCATCTAAAACAAAAAAGTGTCGTCTTTTTCATAAGAATTAAAAACGCGCGATAAGGAACTTCGTTCCAATAACTACCGTACATGGCACTACGAATAACCAATCGATTACCATTTTTCGATATTTACTAATTCTAATTTATATAATTTATATACGTTCTAATTTTATACCAGTAGGTATAACCTAAAAAAAATTGTGCAAACGGTCTGAGAAACTCTTTCATCTTACGGGAAAAGGAAAACCGGCCTCCTATACCAACCGAACTGAAACTAAATAGTTTTAATTTCGCCGGCAGTTCACTTCCTTTTGTAACTTCTGGATCTATTTATGTATCTCCATCTGGATTCAGTGATCTATTAAATCATTCTCGAAGTTTCTGAACGATATATTTCTTCTATATATTTTAATTAAATTTGTCGATAAAGAAACTTATGTAGTATTTTAAGGCTGTATTGGTATTTTGTATTTATTTATTTATTTTATTGATTCACCAACAAGAATAACATTACTTATAGCTATTAGATATTAGAGTTACAATATAAACAAGTTAAATGCAGACTTAATTAAAGGTGAAATACAGCATGCGTTGAGTAGAAAATATAATATAAAATGAGAGTGGAAAAAAAAAATCTAAATCTATGTATTTTTAAAAGTAGTAATAACCATGTATGTTAGTTTGTGTTATCTTGAAAACAACATTTTATTTTGAATACATCTATTATCACAGTTAACAGTTTATCTTCAATACTTCCGTTGAATTTACCAAGTTTTGCAGCCTCTTTTCTACCAAGATATTTGTGCTTTTGGTGTACTTGACAAGGCAAGCTTTGATTGACGCGCTTAGATATTTAAATTACGCTACAATTACTTTTATGCCTCCCTCTTTTTCAAGCATAAAGCGACTATGACCAGAATTTTAACATCTTATTCAGTAAACACCGTTAAAACAATATTCTAAGCAAAAAAAGTCATAAATAACAAACAAAGGTGCTATAAATCAAGTTTAGCGCAATTCTAATCGAGGCTGGCAACATTCGGGTCAGCTGGGTCGCACGCGATACGCATAAAATATACTTCATTACCATGGCAACACTGTTGTGGTCTTACGAATTTTGTACCTAGGACAACGTGACGTCACTTCATATAATAGAATAAATTTATTTCTCTCAAATATAATCCTCTTATATATCAAAATGAATTGCTGTTCGTTAGTCTCGCTAAAACTCGAGAACGAATGAACTGATTGGGCTTATTTTAATCTTGAAAAATTCGTAGAAATCCAGGGAAGGTTTAAACGATGAGAAAATTTCCTTATGTGACGCAGACGAAGTTGTGTGGGCCAGCTAGTACGGAATAAGAATTGCGTCTTTGAAGTAGCAATGGGCAGGACACATTGTACGAAGAACAGGTGACCGATGGGGCTGAAAAGTTCTGGAGTGGCGACTATGATCCATTAGGCACAGCGTAGGCAGACCTCCCACAAGATGACGACTGACGACCTGGTCAGCATCGCAGGAAGCCAAAAAGAAGTGAAATTTCCGAATAGTGAACAACAAGTGCACAGGGAAAAGTCACTATGTCAGTCTATCTATGCACACAAATAATAATTTTAAAACTTCTTGTTCGATCCTCGTTCGACTTACGGTGGATAGTTCGAGTAATCGACGATACTCCACTACCTAATATATTGTTTTAAAGAAGAGTAACGTCTTCACGACTAACCGCTTCCGTGAAGCATGATACTGGCCTGTAAGAATTGCCGGACGCGGCCATCTTGACAAAAACGTGGCCTACTCGTTTTTAAGAAGAAACAGAAGACAATGTGACGTAACAAAGAAAAAAGCTAAAAATATATAATCGGACGTGCCGAATAAACAAAACTAATTGAATTCTACAACGATAATAAGTTTGATCGAGACGAGACGAGACTACATATGAAGACTGCTATAATATTAAGGTAAGTGGAGTGCTGCTATCTACCACATTATTGGACGAGGAGCGAATATTACTTCACACCGTAAATCTACAAATTTCTTTAACATACAGTCCACTCTTCAACATTATACAAACCAGCTAAAACTCTTTTAGTTAATGTGTTTAATTACGCACACTTCTATTGATCAAAAGTCCTGTCTTGTTATTTCAAATCGTTACTTTTATTTTCCCCTTTCTATTGTCACTGTCCACATAATAAGTGACAGCTCGACAAGTTGACAGCTGTCAAAGTGACGTGTAGATTGACACTCCATTTTTATCGCACAGTGAAATTTGATACCAAAATGAATCCTGAATGGAAAAGGATTGTTGGTTAATTTTTAATTCATGGGGTGTCATTGAAAATATTAAGAGATGCTTATGGCGATTGACCATGACTATCATCTGAGAATCATCTAAATCGGTCTAGTCAAACTAAAGATATGCGGGAACAAACATAAAAAAATACATATACAGACGAATTCAGTCGGTACCTCCTCCTTTTTAGAAGTCGTTCAAAAATAGGTGGATTCGTGGACAGTAGACTACTAAGCTTTTGATACACAGTTAAATAAATTAAATCCTTTCATACAATTATATTTGTTCAAATAACCAAAATGCCAATACTTTCTTCACACACAAAAAAGCTTTACATTGTGGAACTTTGAATAACTCACGAGTGAACTTATGATTAATGATCCGACCGACATATGAGTCGCCATTACCACTAATCCGATCAATAAAGACGATTATAACTGTACTAGACCATTCATTAGACTAGTTTAACTTAAAGATGCACTCGCACGTTATTCACAGAAAAATACGCCTTAAGCTTCTAACTTAAGGTATATTTTTCTTTCTAAAAACAATACTACCTGTTAAATAGTATTGATATGGGATTTAAGACGTTATGGTGGTTGGAAAAAGGCATGGAATTGTATTTGTGTTTGCCAACGGGATTTCCAAATATGGATTACAATTATGGCACAATGATGATGCGTTTGCGTGATTACAGAAGACCTACTATTCAATTAAACGATTACTGTTCTGATAAATGGCAGATCTTAAATGCCTTGATCTGGAAAGGCTAAATGCTGCTCACTACGGATTATGGGAATCATAGATGGGAATATACTAGGGGTGTGCGAATAATCCGAACTCACGAATTATTCGTTCCGAATCGAATACGAATATTCGATTCGAAACTTCGAATAATTCGCACACCCCTAGAATATACATTTAGGATATTCCCGATTGCCAAATACAAAATACATTCACGCAAGTTTTGTCAAAGTTTATCCGTTACGAAAGACGGTTCGTTTCAGGAACACTTTTTTGCCACGCTCCATCCGGCTATGGAATGAACTCCCCTCCTCGGTATTCCCTGAGCGCTATGACTTGTCCTTCTTCAAACGAGGCTTGAGGAGGGTCCTTAAAGTTAGGTCGTAGGTAGCGACCCCTCAGTGTCCCCTGACATTGCAGAGGTTCATGAGCGACGGTAACCACTTACTATCAGGTGGGCCGTTGGCTCGTCTGCCTACAAGGCAATAAAAAAAAAAAAGATCAATTTTTAAGTGCATTCTCTCAGATTTTTTGTATTTAGTCGTCTCAATATTGACAATTTTAGAAGTGTCAACAGAATTTGCATGTTTTTGTAATAAAATAGCAGGTTGAAGATTCCTGGAATATCTGTTTTTTGAAATCACTATATCTTTACTAGAGATTTCCGTAACTACATGAGTAGCCTTTACTTTAGAACAAGTATTTATCTTGCGTACAAGTCCCTTCAGGCATGTATGACGTCGCAGATACTAATTTATTCATAATTGTATAGCTGAGTCGCGCAACTCCGTCTGCGACACAAAAGGGTCTTATACAGACTTCCTCAATCAATGGTTTATAACCATTTTCATCAAATCGGATGAACGGCTCCTGAGATTAGCGCGTTCAAACTAACAAACTCTTGCGCTTTATACAGGGTGTAAACAGAGCACTCCCGAAAACGAAGACTGTTGGTAGTACAAGTGATGATAAGACAGGAAATCGGGCCATTAATTCCATTTTTTTTTGCAAAAAGCTTAAAATCTCAGGTATGAATAGTACTAACCCGGCCTTCGTTTTCAGGAGTGGTCTTCATACACCCTGAATATTGGTAATAGATAAGATTACTATGATCTAATTCACGGCTCTTCATTGAAAACTATTAATAATAATATGTTCATTCTCCATACGGCGCGTGTTCCCGTGTTTTGGTATATTAATAAACCGTAATGGCCGCCGCGTGGGCCGAATGTATAAAAATAAATTTTAATTCATTCACTACTGAAATGTGCTTATAAGGTTTCGAAATACAGATTAACATTTAAAATGTTTCTTCTGAAACTATTATGAGTATGATATAATACTATGATGACCAAGGAGATAGATTTGAGAGACAGCTGGTTAGATTTAAGTAGGTAATAGTTGTTTTTTAGTTGGAGGAAATCACCGGATCCCCGCCTCGGGCGGATCCGGTATGTGGGAATTGAACCGCACTAAAACCTCAAACCGCTCACACTCGGCGTCCGAACACCGGCTGAGGCCAGAACCCAGCACGGGGTCATGAGGGACGGCGCGACGCGTTACGCCCACAGCCCTCTCGGTCAGTCGGTAATAGGTATACACAGGAATATAGGGACAGAGAACGCACGATAATTGATGTTTTATAGGTACTATCTAGTGATTATGTGGGATGTTCTAAATTTTAAACATTTAATGATTGAGGAAGTTCAGATGAAGAGTTTTCTAAAAGCAAAATCATAATAGGAGACCAGTTATAATCTCATGAAAAAGTACCACATTAGATCTGAAGGGACCTTTTATTATTTTTTCTTTGAATAGTGGATGGTGGTGTTTTACAAGTGTTTTAATTTACATAAAAAAACATGAAAAAAGGTCGTTTTGAACAAAAATATTACATAACTAATTCTTAATTCTTGCTTAATCTCAAAACCATTAACCAACCTCATAATATTGTCTAAATTAATCATTGTAATTGCTTATTATTTGCTTCTACGCGTAGGCTTGATATTTATAAATATATTACGTACGTTGATTTATGTTTATGGCAACATTATATAGAAGTTTTATTATTTAGATTATCATCGCTATCGGCTTTGTAATACTTCTTTATGTGTACCAAGTCGTAAGAATATAAACGTTGTAAAGAAAACTTTTCTAGAGTTGCAAAGGTAAAGAATGCCGTCGTACGTAACGCGTCGTGCCGCCCCGCATAACACCGCCTTAGCCGGGGTTCGGACGCTTAGTGTGAGCGGTTGGAGGTTACATTATGGTTCAACTTCCACATATCCGGGATTAGACCAAACGAAAAAACACAATTTAAGATCCTAGATATCATGTGGGAGTAGATTCAATTTGCTTGCCACGACAAGTAAAGAGTTCGAACACAATGGGTCTATCTTGTTGGTACAGGAGTTCCTATAGCATTCCGCAGTGGTGTGCATCCTATATAAGTAAATATGCATTGCATACCCTAGGTATTCAAATTCGATTCAAATATCAACAATTATAATCGATGTTACGAGATATATTTAATCGATATAAAATCTACATTCATATCATTTGCATGTAATTAGCTCGAAAAGGGTCGTAGGATGTGAGTTTGTTATAAAAAAAAATTGGTTGCCTGTAAAGTCGGTATACGGGCGAAAGTTTTACGTGACAACGACTCGGGCATGGTTAGCCCTTAGTCTTAGCGAGAGAGACAGACATAAAAAGTGAAAGGCACGCGTGCCTCTCACTCGCTCTCATTGTGAGCGCATAACGTGAGCGGAGCGTAACGCAGTTTCTTGAAGTGTCACCCGGCAAACCAATTTATAAGACGTTGTCACGTCAAAACATCAAATCTGCATACCCTGACTAAAATAAATATGCACGCCACACCTTCCGACTCCCTCATAAAATAGATTTGGATGAAAATCGCTTGTATTTAGACCACAAAAGAAAGTATAGGCGTGAACATAAAACTACATATAAATAAAAAAACACGTGGGTTTAGCTTGACACGTGTTATGTAACAGCCCGCGGTGATAATTGTAACACCTTAGTCTATATACGCAAATGAGAGGGCGGCGCGACGGGAAAGAGTGCCGTGGGCGTAACGCGTCGCGCCGTCCCTCATAACCCCGTGCTGGGTTCTGGCCTCAGTCGGGGTTCGGACGCTGAGTGTGAGCGGTTAAAGGTTTTAGTGCGGTTCAACTCCCATATACAGATGCGGTGATTTCCTCCAACTGAAAAAAATATATATATACGCAAATGGGGGTTTATCTATTCTTTCCTTTTTTTAGGTCTAAATAGGGTTTGTAATGAGTCGTGGTTGCTTGCATTCCGTACCGAAAAAGTCAAGTCGCGGGTTCAAAAACGGCTCGTTTTTCACTATACCACTGGCTCAAAACGGTGATAAAAAAATCGTGGAACCTTCGTATTGGAAAGGCTTTCTAAAAAATCCTTCGTACATAAGTGAAGTTCCCAATTTGCGTGGTAGTCTATACCTAAATCCTCTTCTGAGGTGACCACACCTTTTTGCCACGCACCATCCGGCTATGGAATGAACTTCCCTCCTCGGTATTCCCTGAGCGCTATGACTTGTCCTTCTTCAAACGAGGCTTGAGGAGGGTTCTTAAAGTTAGGTCGTAGGTAGCGACCCCTCAGTGTCCCCTGACATTGCAGAGGTTCATGAGCGACGGTAACCACTTACTATCAGGTGGGCCGTCTGCTTACATGGCAATAAAAAAAAAAAACCTGAGCCTAGCAGTGGGCAGTAATGGGTTGTTACAGTACAGGGCCTGTAATCAAAGAGTCTAGTTATAATATATTTGAGAGCTTGCGCACGTGTGTGACAATGACAATGAATATTATGTGGGCTGACCGGTGTTACGACTTACGACATGATGATAAACTACTCGCCCGGCCTATTGTTTGATTGTGCTGCGTTTGTTAGTGCCTAGTTACTTGACTCGCTACAGCTACTTGACTAGCTAATGTACTGTAACAACTCTAACAGCTGGATTTCTCAGAATGGATCAGGCAGAGTATAAATTTTAGTGAAATAATAGTAAAATATGATGATAAACTACTCGCTCCGGTCTGTTGTTTGATGGTGCTGTGTTTGTTACTTGCTACTACTCAATGACAAGCTGATGTCGAATGTTACAAAGATTGTAGGTTTT
The DNA here is from genome assembly GCA_030269945.2 of Trilocha varians. NCBI lineage: Eukaryota > Metazoa > Arthropoda > Insecta > Lepidoptera > Bombycidae > Trilocha > Trilocha varians. The sequence continues at coordinate 2,841,125 of AP028279.1, forward strand.
TATTAACGCCTCGTAGTTTCCGTCGCTCAGTAACCTCTGATATGTCAGGAGAACTTGTTATGACCTGTCTTAAGTTTAGGTATAAACTTATTCAGACACTCGCGAATTCACATTACGACACACCACACTCACTGTATCTAGCTGTACCTACACACTGTACAACAGTATCTGACTCAGAGAGTGAAATATCGAGACAACTCAATTAATTAAATATCGTGGTAAGAACCCGTTGAAAATGCATGATAGTATTAAGTTTAGGTATTCATATATCATAGCTCTCGGAAAATACCGATGTGCAAGTTATATACGCTCAGATATCGTCATTCTCGTCATATGTGTAACTATTAATCTGCTATTATAAACAATATAATTTAAATAAAAGAAGAATAAAAGTAGAATCACTAGCATTTGATAAAATAAAACTTGAAGAGATATGAAATTTGGATATAATTTTAATAAATTATTCGGTAAGAAAAGTTTACGAAACGTATTTTTAAAGCATTTAAACCTATTAATTTTAATCTGAATTTAAAAATAACAATATAAAACTTAGCTATAGGAGCTATTGCTAAGCTAAGACAATCGTCTTCGTTTCATAAAGGACAATACCATACCGCAAGGACAGTAACAAAAGTGCATTTTCGTTAATTTACAAAAAAAAAAATTAACTGTCTATCTTCTATCAAGTAATAGTAGTATGTAAACGGTCCACACGGCGCTACACAAACTTAATTTCCGATGCATTGTGTCTCCCAGTATTAAGTTTCATATGTGTATTGTGTGTGATTGTAGCCTTAGATTGCAGTCAACCCTTATAGTTTAAAGTTGTTTTTTAAATCGTTTAAACAGCCACACATTTTGAAAAAGATAAATCTCAGAGTATTTTTACATCAAGTGGAAGTACTGTTCGAATCATATTTTTGAAGTCAATCAGAATAAATACATACACTTAAATTTTTATTTGATCTGCTAATATTAGTCAAAGTTATTATGAACATCGATATTTAAATTGCAATACAATATTATGTATTCCTGTGTATCTTCTTATATAAAAATGAATTGCTGTTCGTTAGTCTCGGTAAAACTCGAGAACGACTGAACCGATTTGGCTTATTTTAATCTTGAAATATTCGTAGAAGTCCAGGGAAGGTTTAAACGGTGAGAAAATTTCGTTATGTGACGCAGACGAAGTTGTGTGGGCCAGCTAGTCTTATATATAAAAATGAATTGCTGTTCGTTAGTCTCGCTAAAACTCGAGAACGACTGATCCGATTTGGCTTATTTTAATCTTGAAATATTCGTAGAAGTCCAGGGAAGGTTTAAACAGTGAAAAATACCCGGGATTTTTTTTGTGTGACGCAGACGAAGTTGCGCGGGCCAGCTAGTATATGATAAAAACATGAGATAAACAAACATTTGGATATTAGATAGAGATCTAGTAAATAAAAATAATTGCATAAATTATTATAGAAATATTAATAATGTTGATCTCAAACTTAGAAAATGGTCACTCCCTCAAATTCTCCACATTGTCATTGTATCCAGTGAACCACTTCAAGTATCTATCTCTGATCAGCATTAAGAATATTAAAGCCTTGCCTACAAAACGTCACGATGAATATTCACCCTTTCAAATATCGTTTGTTTTTTCATTCGTGTCATAATTTAGTGTTAAAACCCTTTTAGAAAGTTGACGATCAGATAAGGCGTCATGCGAGCGCTCTGGTGGTCCTTTGAAGCGTTTGTTTAGTCTAGTGCACTTGTAGACAGTACTTGGACTAAGTACTAGACTTTGAATTAGATATCGTTTATTTGTAAAAACCATATAGTAGTTTAAGAAAAATCTTGAGGTATAGTAGGCCACCCAATTCTTTGCCATCACAAAGTCTCATGAGCGACCGCAAACGCTTTCCATCTGGTATGTAAGCTCGTATATCTGTCTTAATCTGAAGTAAATAAAGTATATAAGAGATAAATAACATTAGGAATAGTAATGAATGTGTAAATGAGAGTTGAACGGCGAAAATTTGCAAGCAAGAGGAATACTACTTCGTATTAATCACGACCGCTCAGACAAGAGTGTACCGACAGAAAAGTAGACTGAGAATTGAATTCTTACCTAAAATTGAGTTTACCTTTTTAGTTTCTGTGGAAACTAGATAGTTTCTTTAGACTAGATAGATTATAGATTAGGTTCGATCAAGTAAACACAAAAGTATAGGTAGGTACTTAACAATAAAACTATTTACTGTCAATTTGTCATGCAAGTTGTCTAAACGAAGCACACAAAATCTATTGTACTGAATAAGGTAAACAGCTCGTGGCTACGTTATCAAATTATCAACGACTTTCTAACTGCATGTACCTCGTTACAGTATCGATGTAAAGCCTTAGATTAGGCGCTAGATCGGCCATTCACTATCATGCGTCACGTCCAACCAACATACTTGATTGTGGATATACCTACCTTAGATATACATACTGTTTGAAATATAGCCGGCTTAATCTTAAAATAAGTCTTGCGACGTGCCAACACAGAAAAACAACTGCTGAAAACCATCAAAAGAAGGAAATTGGAGTATCTGGGGCATATCATGAGAAGCCCGAAGTACGATTTGCTGCACTTGATCGTACAGGGCAAGTTCCAGGGGAAGAGAGCTGTAGGTAGAAGGAGAACATCTTGGCTGAAGAACTTGCGCCAGTGGTTCAACAAAAGCACTCGTGCTTTGTTTCGCGCTGCTGTGTCAAAAGTACAGATCGCCTTAATGATCGCCGACCTTCGATAGAAGATGGCACAGGAAGAAGAAGAAGAATCTTAAAATGAAAAAAAAAAATCTATTTTTCGCAACACCACTGGCAAAAAAATTGACGGAAATCGTCGTGAAGAAATTTACATTTTGCAGAAAGCTGACAGAAACATTTCGGACTGTGCTGTGCGTGTTCCGGTGATTATTTTTTGTTAGAAAGCTTTGGATATAATCTCATATAAATATGATAAATATCTAAAACGTAACGGGTAGTGTTTTGAAAAAATGGAAATTGGTCGTTTTTATTTTTGTAATAAAAGTATTTTAACAACAGTTTTCCCTTACAGGGTTACCTACACATCTGGCGTCGCGACGTCACCTTCTCCGAGGAAGAACTATCAGAATTGTTCAACAATATTGAAGATATCTACAATTTTAATAGGTGAGTAGTATTCACATAACACAGTGAAAAAAAAAATTAAAAAAAACTTAATATCTAAACATGGTAAAACTTGCCTCACTAGGCAAGCTGTATCGAGGCAACCAATAGTACCCGTTTACTAACAGATTTTTTTTCAGCCTCTAATATAAAATTCTATCTTAGTAGTGTGCACATTTTCTCAAGTTTAACCATTTTGCGTAAATTTTTTTTTGTCTGTTTAAAAAATAGTGGGATTATATTTTCTTAGTCGTTTTCACAAGAGGTCAAGCCTAAATACCACTTAATGTTGAGTGATAGTCATCAATAGTTTTACTATTTAAGGGTCTAGGATTATTATTTATTTCTGTGAAACCCAGTCGCCCTCCAAGATGTCAAGAACCACTACTTCCCATCTAAAATAAAGTCAGCACTTATTAAACATTTTAAGTAAAGAAATAACAACAAATGTATGATATAAATTTATTCAGACACTCGCGGTTTTCTATAATACTTTCATGCATTTTCAACGGGTTCTTATCATGACGTTTGCAACAACGTTGAAATATGGAGACAAATCAATTAATTAAATATCGTGGTAAGAATCCGTTGAAAATGTATAAAAATGTATGATAGTTTATGCAGTTTAAAAGATTAGATAGTGGTTGAAAAAGAGTAATAAAAAACTACAAAGCTACTAAAACATTAAAGATTAAAAGCTATAACATAATGAATGCCGTTTCATTTAGAAATATATTTTATTGCGTTTCAACGTCAATGTGGACGCACCCTCCTTGTAATACCGACAATTTTACTATGAAAGGACGACAGTGCTGTATTAAGGGCATTAAAACAGGCTTATTTATTGCTTTTTAGGCAGACGAGCTAACAGACCATCGAATGCAGTTGCTCATAGACCTCTGCTTTAACTGTAGGTCCATATAGCTAGCTTTAGCTATTACTTTAGTCTATAGCTTCGGAAGATAAAATGAGAATGGACAGCGTTAGGACTTAATTACAAACTCTTCTTTTTCTTTCTAATTAAATTATTGTCTATAAATGCTTATAGATAAAACACTACTACTAAGCCAAAATATTGTTCGGTTTCCAGTTTCAGCAGTAATAGAATATATTATACTGTTTACAGTGTTACTAAATACAATAAATAGAGTGAATGTTTAGACACAAGAAATATTTTATATTCTTTCGATAATCGTATCTTCGAGGCGAGAAAATGTCATCGTATAAATGACGCTTTATTCTCTACTTATCTTCGAACACAACATTATATTTAAAACCAAATACATTGCAACACAAGCATTAAATGCTTACTTTTATGATTCAAATGAGACCATTCCGATTCTACAAATGTGATATCTTTTACGATCGTTATAAAACTTTATCGTGGCGTTAAAGATTATTTGTAGTAAATTGTACGGCCTACATAAATGGTTGTTGGTTTGTTATTGTTGTTTAATGAAGTATTTTTTTGTGTTCACGACTCTTATTATGTATTGTGAACCACTGAACATTTTTTTTAGTGTCCGACCGAAACTGGTTTTTTGGCCGGAGCCGAAACCGAAACCAAAACTTTCGGTCGGACACAATTTTTTTTTTATATTATATTTTGGAAGCTAAAACTTCTAACATACTTTTAAAAAAGCATTATCCAGAGTATCACGCATTCAAACTCGTCATTGACTTAAAAGCAATTTATAAATTGTATGTGGATGACCATAGATTAAACAATAAAACAAAGCCCCCGTTTTGCACCTACATGAAAATGTAAATAAAAACTTATTCTAAAGACCGATAATTCAGACGTAAAATCTGCGTATTATGGAACGGTCACGTACGCCAACAAAGGGCAACTTAACTCATAAATTGAAAGAAACAATGAGTTTTTGAGTAATAAAATTCCATTCAATAAGCTTATATTGTTGTGGCAGTTTAGTTCCGGTGGAATTTGCTAATATATGTTGTTATTTTTAAGTATGATTCATATTCCACCATACTTTGCTGGACCTGTCTATCCATAATCATCATCATCAGTCTATAGACGTCCACAGCTGAACATAGACCTTTCCCAAGAGTCTCTAGGCGTCAAGAGCAAAAAAATGGAAATAAAAAACTTGAGAGGTGCCAAGGGACACCCGGATGGAACGAAGTTCCTTTCGATTAATTAGTGAGGGAATTGTAAATATAAATTTTATTTTTTTAAGTTTTAAGTCTCTTAGAAAGAGAGAGACAGACGTTTTAAACTAATTATTATAACTTAAATAAAATATTTTGATCACAGCGCCATCTAGCATTAATCATATAAAACACAATAAGGAATTGTTTTATAAAATATTTTAATCACAGCGCCATCTAGCGATAATCATCTAAAACAAAAAAAGTGTCGTGACAACTTTTTCATGAGAATTTCCGTCTAGCCCTCTTTCGATAACGCGCGATAAGGAACTTCGTTCCAATAACATGTTTTCTCGACCTACTTCAAGCCATTTTTGACATCTTATAACTTCATTCTGCCTTAATCTAGAAGCTAGAATTTTCAGTACTAAAACAAGCATTATATTATGTTTTCACCAAACACACTTTTTATCATTACAAATATAACCAATGTTAAAAATCAATAAAAAACACCACATTATTTTGTAAAAGAATCAGCGCGTTGTATGGCTAGTCGTAAAAGTTCGCAGTCTGGTTCGTTCCCATTAAAATGAAACGTGAGACTTATGAGCTCACAGACTTGGAAACAAAGGGTAATAATATGTTATTGCTGTAAAACTACTCCATTTCGATATTAATACACAATATAATATACAATAGTAAAGTAGTATAAAATCACAAAAACCTATAATAGACTTGGACCACAAGATGACATGACACACAGTAGTACACTACTGTGTGTCATGTCATCTTGTGAAATTTAGAAAATATAAATGTCATCAAAAATGATATTCTTGACTTTTATAAACTTACTTGATTTGATTTGGCTATACTGGCGTACGTGACTATATTACTATGTCAGCTGAAATTCAGTTCAGTTAAATTTTACTTACACATAAATGAAACAGTGTGTAAATTTAATTCTCGAAATCCTCATCATCAGATCCCTCTGCGAAGAACTGAACACTTGCCAACTCGACGCCACTTGCATCGCCCGATGCTTCGTCAACAACACCTCAGGGTTCTCAGTGTACACCTCGTACTGTACCGGCTACCCAAGGACCATGGAGCGACTGGCTGCATTAGCCTCCAAGACTGACAGTGCCAGGGAATTCAGGGAGAGACAGACAGAGCTAGGACATTTGCTGCCGTTGGCTTCTTACTTGTTGAAGCCTGTGCAGAGGATCTTGAAGTACCATTTGTTGTTGCAGGTAGATTTTCAGAGTATAATGTTGTATTTAGTGTGATAAACCTATTGGAAAAGAATAAATAATTACAATGGTAATCTGAGTTCAAAGATAAACTATTCAAGTATTAATTTTAATTCAATTTCATAAAAAGAGGATTTATTTTAATTTCACACAGGCAAATGGACCTCCTGATCGTTAGTGGTTACGGTTTATCATCTATGAAATGATAAATGGGGAACTGCACTTCATTTCTAAGGACTCTCCTAGTTTTCACAAAAAAATAGTTAGCAATAAATATTGTTCATGTCATCATTAATTCATTAAATTGTACGGTGCACCATTTTTATTGCCATGTAGGCAGACGAGCTAACGGGACATCTGATCAGGCGTGGTTTTTTTTATTTTTTTATTGCCTTGTAGGCAGACGAGCCAACGACCCACCTGATCGTAAGTGGTTACCGTCGCTCATGAACCTCTGTAATGTCAGGGGACACTGAGGGGTCGCTACCTACCACCTAACTTTAAGGACCCTCCTTCAGCCTCGTTTGAAGAAGGTTACCATTGCTCATAGACTTCTGCAATATCAAGGGAGACTGAAGGGCCTATCTTTAAGGATTCATTAAATGGATTTTTTTAAATAATTTTGAAATGTCATTACAGAACGTAGTGAAGCAGTGTGCCTCCAGCGAGACGGAGTATGCTCTGCTGAAGATGACAGGCATCGCGCAACACATTGATGATATGAAGAGAAGACATGAACACGCCGTCAGGGTACAGGTAAGGAGTATTATTTTAAGAAGGAACTAATGAAAGTAACATAATGTCATGCAAGCAAAGAGCCAAATTATAGCAAATAAGTACACAAAAATGGGAAGAATTATACATATTAGGTACATAAATTATTTTCACATGTGACAACCAGAGTTATTGATGACTGTTTTTGGTACTATTTGCCTTTCCTGTAAAGAAGTTATTACAAGTATTTGTCGTGTGCGTTTCAGGAGATCCAGTCATTGCTCTACGGCTGGAGTGGCCCCGACCTTACCACGTACGGAGAGCTGTGTGCCGAAGGGACATTTAGGTATGACAATTTAGTAACTTTGCCCAGAATTCATCACGTTAACCATATGTTGTTTTGTTTACATTTTATAAAAATATGATGTTTATATCGAGTTTAAAATTTTATAGTAAAAGTTGATTTCAAAAGCATACCTACTCAAAAAGATATTGATATCCAAACTGGTTAAACAGTAAAGGAAAACATCGTGAGCAAACCTGCATATTGGAGGGTTTTTAAATCCTTTAATGATATGTGAAGTTTCCAGTCCTCATAAGGCGCTTGCCTTGCGCTGCTGAACTATGCCTAATTCTGAAAATCTGAGCCCAGCAGTGGGAACTACCTACTGGGGTTACAATATCAAGACGCAAAAATGTTAATTAATTGGTATTATTCTTTAAGTCACTGCCCTCGCATCAAATAATGAAGTTTTTCAAGTTCTATATCGTAAGACAATGTATGTTTCGTGTTTTTCAGAGTATTCGGCGCCAAGGCGATGCGTCACGCCTTTCTCTTCGATAAGATGCTGCTGGTCACCAAGAACAGAGAAGACGGGATCTTAGCTTACAAATCGCATATTATGGTAAGTAAATAATAATCTACCCGCAGTAATCAGTCTTCAAACATGGCGCTTGCAACAGCGTATGTATTATAATAGTCTCACTCTGTGTGTCTCTGTCACTATGTGTTTAATTACTTAAGTGTTTTCTTTTGTATTAGTGAATCTTAGTTGTATTAGATCTAATGTTAAATTATATAAATATGTTTAAGAATATACTGTACTCCAAGATCCCTGCATGATCAAACCGTAAGGGAAAAATAAATAAAACAATATAAAAAAAAAAAAACAGCGTTGAAATATCGGGATCGGTTATTTAATAAAAATCGTGGCAAGAACCCGTTTAGTAATTGTGTTAGTGATGTGGATAACCGCGAGTATTATAACAACCCATTGCTGCCCACTGCTGGGATCAGGTCTCGTCCGAAGAGGGGTTAGGCATAGTCCACCACTCTTGCCCAATGTGGTTGGAGACTTCGCATATTTTCAAAGGATTTTTGAATCCTTATCCGATATGCAGGTTTCCTCAAGATGTTTTCCTTCATCATTTTAGCCGGTGGTGTTGTGAAAAATTGCACATAAATGTTTTTTCACATTTAAATTTAGAGGTACAAGCGGGCCTGTATTGAACCCGCGATCTCCAGTACGGAAGGCAAGTGCTTCAACCACTACCTCACCACGACTTCATATAACCACGAGTGTTTAAAGAAATTTATTTTTTGATTTGAACTCCACAGTGCAACAACATGATGTTAGTTGAGTCGATATCGGGTGCTCCACTATCGTTCCACGTGATTCCGTGGGACGCGCCGCGGTGTCAACTAACACTGCAGGCGCGCTCCGCCAGACACAAGCGGGAGTGGACGCTGCTGCTTAAACGGGTATGTTGAGTGGATGTTGTACCTCACTGTGTGTGGATGTTGTATCTCATTGTATGTGGATGTTGTATCCCACTGTTTTATGTATGTGAATGTTGTACCTTATTGTATGTGGCTGTTGTACCTCATTGTTTTATGTATGTGAATGTTGTACCTTATTGTATGTGGCTGTTGTACCTCATTGTTTTATGTATGTGAATGTTGTACCTTATTGTATGTGGCTGTTGTACCTCATTGTTTTATGTATGTGAATGTTGTACCTTATTGTATGTGGATGTTGTACTTCATTGTATGGTGTATGTGGATGTTGTACCGAGGTGTATTTTGGGTATCTGGGTGTTGTACCACATTGTATGTTGGTGTCGTACTTTACTGTATGTGTATGTTGTACCGAGTTGTATGTTGGGTATGTGAGTGTTGTACCGCATTGTATGTTGGTGTCGAACTTTACTGTATGTGGATGTTGTACCTCACTGTATATGGATGCTGTACCTCACTATGAATATGGCTGTTGTACCTCACTGTATACGGATGTTGTACTTCACTGTTTTGAGTGTATGTGGATGTTGTACCTCATGTTTTGTGTATGTGGTGTATATTTTATGTATGTAAATATTGAAGTCAGTATTTAGTGTGTGAGGATATTGTACTTCACTGTATTTAGTTTATGTGGATGTTGAACCCTACTGTATTTAGTGTATGTAATGAGTATTTTGTGTACATTGTGATACTAAGATACTACAATACATAAAATTTAAACAAAGCAAAACCTAAATCCTTATTCTTTTTCATTCATCTTTATAATTACAAAAAATATTGTATTTCGTTGCAGGTTATTTTGGAGAACTACAATGCAGTGATACCATCTCACGCTCGACAGCTAGTAATGGAATTGGGACAAAATAAAACAGATGGTAAGTTTCATAGTTCACTTACTATCGCCCCAATAGGCAAACTAATTTAAAACTTTTACTTTTTAAACTTTTTTAATAACCAAGTTTACGTTTGAGAACCTTATTTTAAGGAAAGAGAAGTTAGCGCTCATCATCATCTTAGCCTATAGACGTTCACTGCTGGAGCTAGGCATCCCCCAAATCTCGCCACAACGACCGGAACTGCGCTGATCGATCCTAATATTTTTTAAATTTTTTCAGATGACATGTTAGCAGAAAAATCTCATAATCTAATAACCCAAGCATCAATGAGGAAACAGCTATCGGCACCAGAATATTTAGAGAAACGTAAACTAGAGCGCGAACGTCGAAAATCATTCGAAAACGGCGTCAGAGGTCGCCTCAAAAAAGCGAACAGAAAATACACTATACCTAGTACTAGAAGCGATAGGAGTCAATATTGCGATTGTTTACAAGTCTCCAATGAAAAAGGAATAGACTATACCTGTGAATTCTGTTACGTAGACATATGCACAGATTGTGAAGCAGACATAACTAAAGCTAAACTTAAGGCTAAAAGTGAGGAAAACGATTCTAATGGCGACAAGTGCCCCGATTGTGACGCTATCCAATTCGCAGATATCGGAAGCGCAGAGAATATTGAAAGGAAGATCTGTAAATGTAGTGACTTTAAGTCGTCACAGGAAAGTTTTGTTAAAACATTGAATAAAGCAAGGGAGTACCACTCTACTGATAACATCGTTAGCTACGCTGACAGTGTTAAGAGTTCAGAAGATCTCAGGCCTACAAATAGCTCTCTAACGAATGTTAAAATGATTCCCAAAACGTCTCTAAAGTGTGAAAAGATCAAAGAAAACATTGCAGTCGATGCCTCCACTTCATTCATACCCAGACCTTCAAGAAGCAGTGAAATAGATAAAAGCAGAACTGATACTCTAAGATCGAAATCAAGAGATGACCCCAACAGATCTAAGCTCACTAAAATAAGTGGATGGAGAAGAAAATCAGAACCAGGACTTCAACAGAACACTATCGGAGTTATCGCTAAGAAAAATCAAGATAGTGACACAGAAAGAAGCGAACTGAAAGGCGGCGAAAAAATAGAATTCGAATGTCGTAACTGTGGCTTAAACAAAATCACACGCAAACTAAGAGCCAATGATGGAACAATAATATCTAATCCTGAATTAGACGCAAAGAAACGCATCCATCCAAATAAACCTAACATAGAAATACGAATGTATAACACCAAGAACATACCAAAGAAGATATCTAAAATAAAAAAGAACAGAGCTAAAGGTCTTCGAGTTGATACGACTGCTAAATTCTACGCTGACTTCTCAACGGATGTGTCCACAGAAAACATTCTTCACATTTCGGAGTCAAATGACAGTTTGAATACAGAGAAAACGGAGGTAAAATCAGAAATACCGTCAGTATCAGTAGAAAAACTTAGTAAAGACGATGATATAGATGAAGAAACATACAAGAAATTAATAGAAAAAACCGACTCATTCAAAAAGAACGAACTAGAAAAAGTGAAATATTTAAATAAGCAGAAAGTTATCAACGAAAGCTCTGAAGTTGAAGATAAATCTTGCGACGAAATGAAACCAGATGAAGTCGTTGAAAGTTGCGAGGAAACTGAACAACCTTTAGAACAAATAATATCCCAACTTTTAATGCAAAATAGAGAATTTCAGAAGTTAATCAAAAAGCAACAATTGAGAAATAGTGCGCAAAGACGACATCAAAGACTACTAAAATCACATTCAAACCCCGAACCAGTAGTCTTAGCGAAAAACCTTGAAAACAACTCATTGAAACTCATGAAGCAAAACTCAGAAGAAAACCTTAAAACTGATGAAACAAATGACAACACAGACGAACCAGATCACAAACAAACAGAAGATCATATTTATGAAACACTCAGAATAGAACATAACAAAGAAGAAAATTTACATAATTTAGACATTAAAAGTAAATCTATACAGCATAATCAAACAATTCGACAGAAAAGGTTACCTTCACCACCAAAAATATCAGAAAACGAAGACATAAAGTTTAACGGGCCTGACTCCGATTATGTCTACTTAACTTTCAACAAATCGAATTCTGATGACTTTGAAGCCATTTATGATGTCCCAGTGAAATCGCCACAAAAAGTCAGCGATGAATATTATGTACAGATGGACAAAAACCCAAATATAACCAACGAGAATATTTACGATACTCTTATTGAGGTCTGCAAAAGAAAAAAGGATGTTCCAAATACATTACCAGATTATCTACCAATGAGTTCTGACCAGCAGAGCCCGAATACACCAGAAATATGGCTAAGCCGACAAAAGGAGCATTTCAATGTATCAAGAGATAGAAAATCTGGGTCCCTTCCGCGTAGTTTCCAAGTAGTGACAAGTTCACAGGAAGATAATGATTTAGCTTCATTCAAATGTAAACCTAATAGCAATAGTAAAACTTATCTAAATCGAGAAGGGAAAGTAATGAACATTGACAGACCTTTCACCATCGCTTCAGACCAAAGCGAAATAAGTTATGACGATGTTGAAAACTACATGAGTGAAGGCGATATACTCAAATTCAATAAAAATTCTAAAACTGAACCAGAATACCCACAAAACATAAGTCAGTCCACTTTGGAATTAGAGGAAGAAATAGACAGATGCTACAAAAACAACTTCGAAGATATAGCTTTGGATAAAAACAAGAACGAAGACACATTAAATACTTCGCAAAATAACCTAAATAATATATCTACAACTTCATCATGCGAAGCTTTGCAGTTGGAAAAATTAAATGAGAAAAATATTGATCCGATACACCCAGAACACAAAATATACAAGCCTACAAGCAACATGCTCTCACTAAGAAACGTCTTAAGCAGATTTAAAAGCAAAACACCTAACAAAAACAATGAGGAGGAAATCAATTGTAATGACCAAAGTCCGGACAATAAAAATGCTAATGGTGACAAAAGATCGGCTCTCAATCCGAGAAGTTATTCGAAGAATTTGCTGCAAAGATTCAGGAGTATTATTGGTGACGAACATTCTGATGACAATCAAAACAGACCCGAATCTCCTGTTAAGCAATCTAATGACAAAGAAATTGATATCAAAGTTGTTACAACAGATGCTAGTCTTACAACAACTTCAACAATCAACAACGATGTGTTAAGTAGAAGTGTGTGCGAAACCACTGCAAGTCAAGAAAAGAGTGACATAGAAGCTCTGTCACTTAGTTGCGATAACATCACGAAGAAAGCAGAAAAAATCCGTCCTAAGTTCGAGAAAAGTATAAGCATGGTAGCGACTACTAACGCCATAGCTTCTCCGTCTAAATCTAAGAATAGGCAGTTTGTTCAAACTTTGATAAGTTTGAACAAACTGCCTATTTACATGCAAGGTAGTAAACATTTAGGAGCCAGAATAGCTCACTCAGATTACGTCGACCCAATGACTTTGTCCAGCGAAAGATCTGCCCTCAAAAATGTGAATATATTGTTAAATAAAAACTCAGTGCGACCTGACAGTTTATTCTCCAATTCATCCTTCGTCACGACGTCCAGTGAAGGGCTAAATCAAGGCAGTCGATCAAATTTAATTGATAAAACTTCGAAAAAAGTACTAGAATCTCCGACACAAAACTCAGACGAAAGTTTCTACGAAAAATGTTTTGAAAAGATCGAACACGTTATCGACGGTGACGTGTTCAGAGATTCAGCTGTTTATTCCGACCAAGAGGAAACAGAGGAAACTAAATCTGAACAAATTAAAGAACATAAACCAATCAATAAACTTATAACTAGAGTTGAAAGCATGCAACGAAAATCATCGTTCAGATCTCAGAGGACTATTATGACGAAAACTGAAATAGTGCAGTCAGTTCATAAAACTCCTAACCCTGAACCATCCTCACCTAAACCTTTAATCAAACCAAAAATAGCACCACCGGTACCTGTGAAACCTAAACTAACTCAAATACCGACAGCGCAATTCCAGAATAGAATCCCAACAAGAAACTTAACAGTCAAAGTTTCTGACGATACTGATTCAGCTGCCAATTCTCAAATCAAAAAACCAATTGAACGATGTCTATCTACTCCACCAAAAGAAACAAGTGAAAGCAAAGAACAGGCAAAAACAGAAGAAATACAGCCTACCAACATTCAAATAAAACGACTAAGTTTCGAACGAGCCAGTCTAGATTCAGCAACGAGAAAAATACGCAACGAACCGACTGAATCTAAAATTAGCAAATCTGTTTTGGAAAGGAGGTTAGAAATCGAGAGGTTGGCTAAAACTCAAAAATCTCTTATTAAAAAACCTGTTCCACCCAAACCAGCGGCCAAACCCTTTGCCAGAAGTATTAGTGAAAATAAAACTACAGATGACATAGACAGAAACATTCCTGTGAACAGAGTGGTGGAAGTAAGCGATGAAGCAAGGGGAAGTTGGGTGAAACAGGTCGTTAATAAATTCCAGTAAATTTAACTTGTGATAGGAAAGCATTTAAACATGTTTATTTGAGAAAGTAATGACGTCGTTTTAACCCTTTCACGCTCACAGGAAATATTTTTCCCTTCTACAAAAATCGTTATTGATTATTAATGAATCGATATTTTTTTAATGAAAGTCTAAAGTAGGTACATTGTGTTAAAATGTTTCTCATGAAATTAAAAGGAATATTCAATTTGCACACCCTACTATATTTTTCTAGTGATATCTCTTACTTTACAGAATAACTTAAATATTGTGTAATATTCGCATATTTAGTCTCAGCCATCTTATTGTCCTGAAAGGGTCAACACGTTCACTGCATACATACTTACCGTTCGTTGAGACAAGAGGTGTTATCGGCCCGCATTATAACCAGACGTTAGGGTGACATGGGGTGTATTAGACCCCCCACAAAGTAATGCTCTTCACACCGCAGGGAATTTCACATTTATCTTTGCCTCACAGGAAAGTTATAGGAGGTCATTTAGGCCTCGTTTAGCAACGAACGTGTTAAAAAAATGTGTAGTTTTTTCAGGATAAATCATGTCATTTTAAAGCTAACTTTCAAGTATCCGTTTTTTGTTAATTTTTTATGATACTTCATTTAAATGATCATATAATACAACAATATATATAATAATTACTGTACTGTATTGTACCCATTACTGCCCACTGTTTGGCTCAGGTCTCCTCAGAAGAGGGATTAGGCATAGTCCACCACGCTTGCCCAGTGCGGATTGGGGACTTCACATATCTTCAAAAGATTTTTAGAACCCTTTTCCGACATGCAGGTTTCCTCACGATAGAAATAGTGCTATAATAATTAATTGGCTTCAATAGTATTTATCGTTAAAAAAAAACGTCTTTACTTTCATCAAATAAACATTTCAAGTATACTTCTTAATATTTTGTAATTTCTTCTATTATAAATCTCCTAATCGTGAACTATGTACTTATGTTATTCTTAATGTTTATCGTTTTGTAAATAATAAATAATCTTACATTATATTGTAGGCTTTATAATTTTGTGCCATAGAAGAAAAAGTCCGCTGAAATTATTTGATGAAACTGTTTTTGAATTGAAATACGGTTTTTGTTAACATTAATAAATGATATTATGGTTTCATTTATCTAGATCTCATTGTATCAAACAAAAGAGATAACATGAAGCTAAACAAAAAAATAAACCTTCGATTAAATAAAACTAGACACACCGTTGTCAAACGTCAGAAAATAGTGTCTCTAAAAATTAAACTTGACACCTAAATTTAGAAATTACATTCACATTTTCGCGAGTGTATTGGAAAATAAAGTCTATGGCTTTACAATAAGGAACACATTCGTTACAAAGAATAATGCGACACCAAATTTTGACACCGAATATGAAATATCAGTTGCTAAGAGACTAGAATCGAAAGGCAGTATATTTTATTGTGGTACTTTCATGCATTTTCAACGGGTTCTTACCACGATATTTAATTAATTGAGTTGTCTCGATATTTCAACATTGTTGCAAACGTCATGATCACGAGAAGACTGAATACTGCGGGTCGATTTAAGAGCAAACAAATCTGTCTACCCTCGCACTCGTTCGGTTTTAGGTAGTACCACTGGAACTCGAACTCACATCACGACACACCACACTCACTGTATCTAACATCTGTATCTCTGTATGTAAAAGCGAACGAGAAAGAGGGTAGACAGATTTGTTTGCTCTTAAATCGACCCGCAGTATTCAGTCTTCTCGTGATCAAGACGTTTGCAAGAACGTTGAAATATCGAGACAACTCAATTAATTAAATATCGTGGTAAGTACCCGTTGAAAATACATGAAAGTATTATAGAAAACCGCGAGTGTCTGAATAAGTTTTATAGTGGTGTTTGGTTGGTGCCATTTTATACTATAATTGTTTATGTAGTAATATTTAATCGAAGACTTAAACTGTGACAACTAGTGGTATATCAGACAAATGTAAAAAAGCTTGTCTCATCTAAATATTCAGTTATAAGTCACTTGGAATAAATGTATTTACAAATCATTGGTATTTATAGTGACATTTTCAACATGAATATAAATATTTTACTACCTGTGTATTATAATTATTAAATGTATACAAGCACGTTGTCTCCTTGCGCACAAATAAATATTTTTTTTGATTTTATCAAATAAATAAAAAATAAAATAAAGTGCCATTGACGTTCTTAAGAAACTTTTATGTTTAAAAAAGATCTACTGATCGACAGATTTTTATCATTTTGATTTTTTTCTAAATTATTTTACTTCGTTTTTTTTGAGATTTTATAACAATTTTTTCGTGCAATTTGACTTAATTTAAAATTAAATCTACTTAAATGGAATATATTTATTTTTTTATTAATTTGTTCTTAAGTTTACATTGTGTAGCTACTAACACCAAAAAGTAGAAGGATTGTTTAGTATTATTTTTTACTAATAAAAAAATTGAATAAAAGTGACTTTTATTTTCACTTACTTTAAGAAAGGACCTCATTCAGTTTCTTTTTTTTTTATTGCCATGTAGGCAGACGAGCCAACGGGCCACCTGATCGTAAGTGGTTGCCGTCGCTCATGAACCTCTACAATGTCAGGGTACATTGAGGGGTCGCTACCTACGACCAAACTTTAAGGACCCTCCTCAAGCCTCGTTTGAAGAAGGACAAGTCATAGCGCTCTGGGAATACCGAAGAGGGGAGCTCATTCCATAGCCGGATGGTGCGAGGCAAAAAATAATTTTTATTTAGGCTATGCAAAAAAAACATATTTCAAACTCTATTGGGATAAATTAAGATGCAATCAAACCCCTCTTTGGAGGAGACCTGAGCTCAGCAGTGTGCAGTAATGGGTTGTTACAGTACAGTACAGTACAGATGCAAGAATTTACGAAAAATATTTAAAATTAATGAATTCATTGGCTTAGTCTTTAACGTTGGCTAAATTATAATACTTATAATTATTGCATAGCATCATACTGTCACTTAATCTACGATAGTAAAAAAAATAGCTTTCTGAATAATTTTCTGAAATCATCAAATCAGTTTTTTTGGTCTTTCATTACAACAATAAAAAATCCGATTTTTTGCCTTAATATTATGTTGAAAATAATCACTATAAATTGATGCTATATTACAAGAAAGCTTGTGGCTTAATAGCAATAAAGTTGAATATTTTAGAAGTCATCATATATTTTACCGTCTTAGGCCTTAGCTTTTAAACCTTCAAAAGAGCCAACGTCCATACCACGTTGAATACACCGGTTCTCGTCCGATCACCGAAGTCAAGCAACGTCGAGTGCCGAGCGCGTAACGCGTCGCGCCGTCCCTCCAAACCCCGTGCTGGGTTCTGGCCTCAGCGGGGGTTCGGACGCTGAGTGTGAGCGGTTGGAGGTTTTAGTGCAGTTCAACTCCCACATACCGGGATCCGGTGATTTCCTCCAACTGAAAAAAAAAACCCTTCAAAAGAAGTAAAATTTTGCATAAAATTCAACATTGTAACAAAACTATTTCAGCCACGATTAAATCGAAAATTTGTTATTCCAAATTCTAAGAAATGACATGCAACACGAAATGATGGGAAGACACGAAAATCGTGGTTTTAAAGCAACACGCGACGTTTCGTACCACTTGGAGATGTCTTACAAGAAATATTATACGGTTTTGGGAACGTAAAGCTGTATCTACTGATTTGTTTGGTTTTTACGCGGTTAAATATTTAATTTTGTAGGACATTGTAGAAAAGATAAGTTCAATCATCTCTCCATGACCTAAAGGTAGACTGGTAGAGAATGCCTATAGCATTAAGTCTGCCTATGTAGGTACACTCTTTTGTGCATGAAGTTTAAATAAATAAATAACTAAATAAGTTGTAGAAATAGAAAGAGTAGGAAATACCTGATATTTTCTACTCTTTCTATCATCTACTGATTGCAAGGTCCAAGACAAGTTACTGTACTGTAATCACTCATTACTGCCCAATGCTAGGCTTAGGTAGGAACTCCTCAGTAGGAAGGATCAGGCATAGTCCAACACGCCTGCCAATGCGTATTGAGGACTTCATTATCGTCGAAGGATTTTGAAATCGTTATGAATATCAAAGTTTCCTCACGATGTTTTCCGTCACCAGCCAGTACTGTAGTGTTGTGATTAATTCCACATAATTATTTTTTTATTATTGCAAGATAGATAAAAGAACTTACGGCCCTCCTGACCTGTCACATATTACTGTTATCTATCACCTACTTAGTCAAAGTCAAAGTCAAATCATTTATTTTAAAATAGATGTGGACACACATACATTTTTAATGTCAAAAATAAAATCAAAAGTTATACCACCAGTTCGCTAAAATTACGCCTCCGTCCTGAGAAGAACCGGCGCAAGAAACCCAGCGGGCATGTCTTTTTAATATTTTTTTAAATATTGTTTTACCATGTTTTTGTTTTTAACAAATGTATCAACTTATACAGGCCTTTTCATAACCCTCGTTTAGAATTAAGGTTTAACGGTTCAAGCTTCGAACCCGAGACCATAAGGAAGGCAAGCGTTTCGATGACCAAGACAAATTAATTTCATTGCTTTCAGATTTTTTATTTAAATTCGAAGTATTTGAGAAATATATTTCATGTTTATTTACTTATTAAGTATACCTATTAGATTTTCATATCCAAAACATTAAATAAAATTATGGTTATTACATTGTAAATTTTAGCTGAATAAATATTTTTTAATCTTGTCACTAGTAGGTATAATATAACTGCTGTACGGTATTGACTGTAGTGATTGCATGTAGAAGATCAGTTTCTTTTTACGCAAAGGAAACCATTCTCTGCACCCTGACGAAGCTAGTTCAAACACAAATATTGATAAATCTGAATATTTGTAACAGGCCGATTTGAAATCGATTCTAAGACAGTAGGAATATCTTTGACAAAGGAAGTCGTGGTAGCAATTACGGTGATCGCGTGATCAGAACACTTCCCAAGTAAATCCCTCATAGTACACCTTATGACATGCAAGACACTGCCTGTCACCTAGACTAAGAGGTGGACATGGTTTTGCTTCAATAGTCATTAATTATATTGTTTTTTAGCCGATTACTGATTTCATGATTAGTGTGTCCCTACTAATCCCTACTAATATTATAAATACGAAAGTAACTTTGTCTGTCTGTCTGTCTGTCTGTTAGGCTTTCCCGCTTAAACTTCTCAGCCAATTTTGATGAAATTTGGCACAGACAATCATTAGACCCTGAGAAAGAACATAGACGTTTTAATTGAAAGTGACGCAGGTGAAGTTGCGCGGGCCCACTAGTATTGTATAAACAACAAATTTTGTTAAGGTTTTAGTAATGAATATTTAATTTTATAATATTATTCATTTTTGTAAAATAAATTTAAAAGGCATTTCAGTTTTGTCAAAAATCATCATCACCTTCGTGTTTTATGTAGTCCCTAGTAGTCTTTGTTTTTTGTACTAAATATTATAGTATTTGTGGTGGAAATGGAATATCATGTAAGTAATTGTTTGATTACATGTTTCTTCTTTTGTATCAATTTTAACAGCAAGACATTATGCAGTTAGTTTATTAAATTATACTTTATTATGCTAATATTTTTGAAGGACTTGTAATTATGTATATGGCTATAACAATTGTTAGTAAAATTTAAATAAACAGACAACGCGAAGGAGAAATTCGACAGCTCCCAGACAACTGAGGAGTCGGAAAAACTTTTCCGTTAGAGCGGATGCATAATTTCCGTCGTAGTGCGACAGAGACAAACACAGGAAACTACGAAAAGCTCCTTTTTCCAAATTCATTCCTATTCCGTCATCCACGCATTATTGGCGCGCTATGGATTCGAAATACGAACGTTGATTCCAAAATAGAATTGTCATCAATTTTAATACCATTCTGTTTTAAAAAGTTTCTAAACAATTTATTGAAACTTTTTGCACAGTTGATTGTAACTTTTTGCACAGTTAATTTAAACTTTTTTGATGGTAGAGTGGGAAGGATTAGGGATGGGCTCGACTAGTTTTCTAACGAAGCCGAAGTCAGCCGGGTTCAGAGCTAAGAGTGGATCCAGTGCTGGATCAGATAGGGAGATGAACGGGAAGCTGAAAAGGAGTAAAATACGGTAAGTCGAATTAAGTGTGTATTTATTAGGTACTTCATTTTTTTTGGATGGGTTTTATTTATTTGTTTATTACAAAGAAAACAAAAAAAATCTTTAGTCGATTAGTAAGTATTTATAATAGTTTTATTTTTTTGGATATATCGGTAAAATAAACTAAGACATATTTTTATTGAATTAATAATTACATGTTTATTATTATGGTCTGAAATGTAATTTTATAACGTTTCTTATTTAGTTGAAAAGCCTAAACGAATTTTTCATGTCGCAAATACGTGTCTGTCAGATTTGCTATTTGTTGCGTCAAAGATTGCGTTGCGGCCTGGTTAAGTGTGCGCTCTCCATAATATTTCTACAATTAAAATTCGCGTATAAGTGTGAAGAGTCACACTTAAAATAGCTACTTCAGTTGTTAGGCGTTTGTTTATTACCGTTGCCATGGCAACCGAAATTTTGTGTAATCAATACCGATGGAAAACCACACCAGTGCACTTGAAGTGACGCAACACAATGCGCGTCACTTCGAAATTCAAAAGTTTAAATTTAATTTAATTCCATTTGATTTTGAAATTCCTTTTAATTCCATTTCGTTTATGTTTAGAAATGTTTCGTTTTTGAGAATTCAAAAATGTATTCTTATTTCAAATACAGGAGGCCGACTAAAATGACCGATTATGGGGTGAAGCGGATCCCGGATTATACTGAACTGGCTTATAAGGAAGCTGTGTCGAAACTGAGATACTTCTTATCGGGAAACTATGCACCGAGTGTGAGTACCTACAAAAAATAATAGAATAAAAATAATATTTTGAATTACCAAGAAGAATTTTTAATTAAGACCTTTTTTAATTAAGATCTTTTAAATTACTATTATTTTTGATAAAATATATATTTTAATTCAGTTAAATAAATTTATAGAACTACATTTTCGATCAGATATTAGGAGATACACAGTCCCGAACAAAGCGTTTCAAAACCTAAAAACTTACAATTCAAGCCATATTTTCACAAATGGATTTGAAGTGTATCACAATACAATAAAGAAATTAGAATAAATTTGTTTAATAAAATCTGAAACTTTGGTCGTTAAGTTACTGAGACCAAAAGACGCGATTTTTGTGACTGTGGGGTTGTTCAGTTTGTTTTTAAATCACAATTGTGCGTCCAGTTATTTTTGATCGAAGAGCTATTTATCTATTACCAATAGGGGAGACCGGGGATGGTTGACTAACTTTTGACTCAAGTTCGTATATCTCTGATGTTTAAATTAATTTAACAAAAACAACAATTAATATAGATAGGAGAACTATTCAGGTAACTAATTAAGTAGTCGATAACCTAAACATTTATCATTATAATACTTATTTAGTTCATTTTCTAAACCCCTCACGATTAGTCAACCAACCCCATGACCGGGGTAGGTTGACTATAAGCATGGGGCAGGTAGACTTAGACAGCAATTAATGTAAATAAGCTGAATTCATATAAATAAAACATTAAAGTTTAATCAGTGGTAGTAACTTTGAATTAAATTTAAACTTACTTAATTTTACATCTTTATTTTTTGTTGATTGGTGTACAATAAAGAATATTCTATCTATCTATATATCTAACTATCTATTTGAGTTCGATTCTCACTTAGTTAACGACCTTTAATAAAAATAACAGTATTTTCTTCTTTTTTTTTAAATAACAATACTCACCGAACTTTTTTGTAGTTTCTATCTCAACTTCGGAAAGTAACTAAAAACATTTCTTTTTTCTTCAAAGAAATTATTTAAGTCAAACAACCCCGAAAAAAATTAGTCAACCAACCCCTTACATAATTTTAAATTTTACTTGCTTATTAAATGGAAACTCTGTCACTGGCATGGAAGCAATACTGTGCAAATTCAAATAAATCTGTCATATTAATATTTGGCACAGCAACAGTTTCATTTCTAACAGATCCTTAGGCACAAATCACAATAACAAAAATATTACGAAAGGAGATACCTAGTTACTTAGCGAGAGCAAAAATACAAAATGTGATGCTGCTCACAAACGCCACGCGATTGCAACTTCGCACAAGCTAACCGGCCGCGGAGATGCATCGTCGCTCACATTTTGTTGATAAAAAAGAAATGACGGAGGCGAGTTATTGCAACTTGATCAACCAGCCCCGGTCTCCCTTAATATTAGATTAAAAGATTTGGAGAGAGAAGAAATTACGCTAATCCCGACTAAATGTAATAAGGTATAGCGAAAAGAATAATAAGAATATTGAATTGCCTTTCCATAATTTAGGCTCGAAGCTACGGAGGTTCAGCTTCCATTAGGAATCTGGACGAATCTGACGGCGATCTGGACAAGAAGTACTCGAGTCCTTACAACGCTGTCACCGACTTCAAACCGAAGCCGAGACTTACCGCCAAGTACGCCACTTTGTACGCCGACAGCCTGAAGAATTACACGCCGGAACCTGTCAATTGTAAGTATTAGTAATTCATGGTAAGTTTTGGGATGCGATGGTAAGTATTGGTTTCTAAGTAAGTAAGTAAAATGCGAATGTTTTGAAGAAAAAAGAGAATGTACAGGGATTCTAATAGAGCTAAAAAATACCTCTTCATGACCTTTCCAATGAGTCCTATCACGATGGTACGACATTCCTTTCTCAAAATATTTTGCAAACAACGAAATTAAATTATTTCATGGGGTTAGTACTTCTCCCACAGAGCATACCCTCGCTGGTTGTCCCGCATGGGACGGACGCATGGGGCGGGTCCTCCTGTCACAAAAAAAAAACTTGAGAGGTGTCAAGGGACATCCGGATGGAACGAAGTTCCTTTCGATTAAAAGATATCTTATAATTTTTTTCCTAATATAACGCGCGATAAGGAACGTGTTTTAAAAGATTTTGATCACAGCGCCATCTAGCGATAATCATCTAAAACAAAAATAAGGAATGTGTTTTAAAAGATTTTGATCACAGCGCCATCTAGCGATAATCATCTAAAACAAAAAAGTGTCGTGACAACTTTTTACTAACAATTTCCGTCTAGCCCCCTTTCGATAACGCGCGATAAGGAACTTCGTTCCAAAAGTACTTCTCCCTTCTTAGTAGAATTCGCGAATGTCGAAAATTAATATTCTGACTAGCTATTGAAATATCGACATTTGCAATATCTAATGGTAAGATTGGTAAGTGTTAGTACGTATCCAAGGGTTATTTCATTTAGTATTTCTTACCTAAAACAGATATCTAGTCACCTAGCGATTACCTAAAATATTTGATTACCAGTGGCTCCAAGTGGCGGTGCTGATCAATCTGCCGCGAACCCCGATGTCGTCAACTTCATACAGAAACAGGAAGAGTATATTGAACAACTGGAGCGAGAGAGTCAATACTGCAGGGTAATAATAATATTAGTACAACAAACTTTATAACCACTCAACTGGGAACGTCACTATTCCCTAGATGGCGAAACTGGGGACTTCGTTCGGAATCAATACCGTGTTTGAGCCCCTTTTTAAAAACATTTTATCCAATAATTTTTAATTTTGATTTTTAATTAAACCTTATATTTTTGTAAATCTTTATTACTAAACGACGCTGTATTGCCTTTTTAGCTAAAATATATCATCTCCGTAAAATATGAGACGATTAAAAAATGTAAACAAAACAAGTTTTAGAACTGTGCTCAATTTTGGCTCCTGCCACAGACTTGGCAAAAGTAAACAAACCAATTTGGTTGCCGATCCCAGTTGAGTGGATAACATCGTCATCATCAGTCTATACATACAGACATACATAACTTTTATTTTGTTTACTTACGTTTGTTACGTCACTGCCAGCTGGGACTGAAAACCAGCGCTGGATATTGGCATTTGTCCTGCTGGTATGTGTCAATGTCCAGCATTATGCTGAGTCACAGCTGATTTGTGGTGAAAGAGAAATTACTACCAATTGTCTCTTATTTTTTGTGTATTATTTTTGACGTGACAACGTCTTATAAATTGGTTTGCCGGGCGACACTTCAAGAAACTGCGTTACGCTCCGCTCACGTTATGCGCTCACAATGAGAGCGAGTGAGAGGTACGCGTGCCTTTCACTTTTTATGCCTGTCTCTCTCGCTCTTAGGCGGGCTAACCATGCCCGAGTCGTTGTCACGTAAAACTTTCGCCCGTATACCGACTTTACAGGCAACCAATTTTTTTTTTCATCATAGATAAAGAATGTCTATGTCTATGTCTACTTACGCCTCCTTCAAACCTCACCAAAAACCCGTACCTGCGCTGTCTGCATCCAGTGACCTCCTACGATTCTGACCAAGTCGTCGGTCTATTTTATGGGAGATCTATCTAAGCTGCACCTTGACTTGACATTACAATCTTTATAATCTAACTAGCTGCCCTGCGTTACTTCGTCTGCGTCGTATAGGAATTGTTTCCGGGAATATTCTAAAAGTACTCATCAGGACGCTTCATTAGAGCCCAAACACGATGAGGTTATCTTGCTTATTGACGGAGTTCCTGTGGCCACCTTCCAGCTCCATCATCAGACCTTGATCTAAGATATCCTATCTCTGAAGTTGGATCGAACTGCACATGGTGTGCAAATTTTATTATAATCGGTTAAGTGGTTTAGGAGTCCATTAAGGACAAACATTGTGACACGAGATTTATATATATTAAGATTACATTTGTGACTTCACTGCCAGCTGAGACTGAAAACCAGCGCTGGATGTTGGCATAGATTCTATAATCTGAGTCAATATTCAGCAATACGCTGAGTCTCGGCTGGTTTGTGGTGGAAATGTAAAATTATATGTAATTGTTTTTAATTTTCCGTCTTTTGTACCATTTTTCCACAAATAAAGTATGTCTATGTCTAATTTGGGTACTTTTAACCGTGCAACTTTGCCTACGCCACAAAGGTTAATTTTAGAATTATTATAGGCCTATGATACTTACAAATTACTTCTGATTTCATTCAAATTTCTTTGCTTCCTATTAGTAAAAGAAGTTTCAAAATTGATACAAGAGAAAATTATTACAATTAATTTAAACAAAGCAAATCTGTACTTTCATTTAAAAAAACTATTCTAAACTCAGGACGAACTAAACAATCTTCTCGGCAAAGTGAAGGAGGTGATTTCTGAAAACGAACATCTACATGAAGCTCAGAAGAACAAGTTGATTTCTCGAATGTTCCACACGTACAACGGCTCCGAAACTGATGACGTCGATGACAGCACTGGCCTGGACAGTGATAATAAGGTATAACATCCGACTATGGAATGAGCACTCCTCGGTATTTCCCTATGATTTGCCCTTCTTCAATATAGGTTTGAAGACAGTCCTTAATGGTAGCGGTTACATTGCAGAGGTCCATGAGCATTTCAAGGTACAGGAGGCTTGAAAAGAGAATTCAAGAGTAGTTCGACTAATATTTTTCAGAACCTTTACGGTATCTAATTAGGTGACGTAACTCGTCTTCTTAAAAATTGAGGTCTTTTAAATCATTTTAATTTCAGATCAGTCCGTCTAAATCTCGTAAATCGGTTAAAACTCGAAGCACGAGGCTCGAAGGACCGAACATTGTGTTCGAATCACGCATCGCTGAATTAGAGGCGCAGCTAACTCAAGCCAAGATCGACTTTAAAAAACTACAGGTGTGTTTAAATATCGCAAAGTTCACAATAGGCCATCGTTCTTACCTGTGTTGAGAGCATGCGCTGACAAACTTTCATGTTTTAAAACCTCAAACCTTCAACTATAAGTTTTGGGGTTCATGGGCTCTTAGACCATAAACAGATGTATATATGCAAGTGAACATTTGTGATAAAGAACAGAATGATTTTTTTATTAAACCTAATGGTGAAGTTTGTCGGGAGGTCCCTTTAAATTTATCTCAAATCTAAGTATTGTTTGAACATGTTTAAAATCTACAAAAATTAACGATTTATTTGGTTTGATTATATTTTACATTTTGTATCAATTTCATCAAATTCCTATTCGTTTTTATGAAATTATTAGCAAAGGAAACTCGGGCGTTCCTGTAAAATATGACTTGTTATTAGGAGGAAAACAATGAGAACAAACGTAAGCTGGCCTCTGGACTGGTTGACTCAACTTGTCTTGATGGCTTCAAGCGACAGATCGACAACTTACAGAGGTAAGTTTTACTCTTTTCTGTTTTGAAATGAAATGAAATTATTTATTCTCAACGTTAATGAAATTCTCATGCTTGTTGATGTCCAAAGGTCTGATGCATTGTTAATCAGATTATTGTAGACTAGCTTTTGCCCGCGACTTCGTTCGCGTGGACTTCAGGTTCGTCCCGTATTATCAAAAATTGTAGCCTATGTGTTATTCTGATGTATAAGCTATATTGTGGTAAAGTTTCATTCAAATCCATTCAGTAGTTTTTACATGAAAGAGTAACAAACATACATCCATACTTACAAACTTTCGCCTTTATAATATATATTAGATTATGATTATGATAAATGTAGCGACCTAGCCATACATAGCACAAACTTTTTTTAAAATTTTTGAATAATTACGAACGAAGAATAAAGATCATATAATTTTTGCCTATTTCTATGAATTCCAACAGTCGCCCATTCATTAAAAGAACTTTTACCTTTTAAGTTAATCATTTTTGGTGTAAAAAGTTTTTCTCTATTCTCAGTGGCGAAGACTGTCAATACCCGAGTCTTATCAGTTTCCCTTTTGAACGTAGATTGACTAACAATTATTGCATACAAATTACATTACTGCAAGCTAATGCTTCAAAGGTGTTATTTATTAACAACGTCTATAAAAGAACACTGACTCCTCACTACGGTTTCCTGTACTTAAAGATCAGTAGAAGGAATGTGCATTGATCAATACATTTTCCTAATAAATTCAACACTTTAATACATAGTACAACACAAAGACATTTCCCGTTGTCTGTCCTTAAAAATGCCACATTAGACGTACTCAAAAATCTTTACACAATTCTTCAATTGACCAGGGACAAGTCAACTCTAGAAAGTCAGATATCCAAGTTGAAGTTGAGTCTGGAACAGCGAGACGACGACAGCGGACAGCGGTACCGGAGATCAGAGGTCGTCGAGCAACAACTTAGAGATGAGAAGAACAATCTGGAAGCTGAGATAAGGAGTCTTAAGGTACGAACATTTAAAAATATAATGGTGCTTTTTTTAGCAGGTGGAAATTACTGGACTTTCTCCTGTCCCGCATTAGTATCTGGAAGTCGAATTGCACTAAAACTTTCTACCACTCATACTCAACGATCAAACTCCGGTTGAACCCAAAACCCAGCACGGAATTGTGAGAGGTGACGCGTCGCATTGTACGCTAACACCTAAGTATAGACAACCCGGACGCTAAACTCGAACTCTATCGGTCGACGGGCTACCCGAAGCCAAAGAAGAAAAAGAGGGACCAGAACCCAGCATATCCTGTTACAAATGCCGTAGTGCAACAATGCATTAAGGACTACGATATCCTTTACTCCGAACCGGCAGTCTCCGGCCACACAGCTCGGAAGTCGATCATTTTATTTCCTAGTGGTTCTTCGTTCTTTAAATTACTTCTATTATTATTTAGGAGGAGCTCAGCAAGGAACGTGGTCGTGTTCGCGAGTTGGCAGGCGCGGGGGCTCGCGTGAGAGCGCGCGCTGAACACTTCGACGATCTACATCACGACCTCGCCGCACAGTACGACAACGTCGCTAAATTGCAGGTAATAGTTGTTTTGTTGGAGCAGCTGAGTAAGGAGCAAAAGGAGAGGAGGGGGAGAATCAGAGAAAGGAGCAAGAGATGGAGAGTAGGATGAGGACCTGAGTAAGGAGTAGGAGGTGAAGTGGAGGAGAAGCCAGAGGCAACATCGCTAAAAATAAGATTTTTCTTTGAGTAGAAAGAAGGTATACTCAAATTCTATGTGGAAGTGGAACCGTAGTAAGATAATAAGGTATTAAGAAGTTGCTTTGCATTAAAACTTCCTTACCGCTCACACTTGCCCGGGGCGTGATACGTCCCCTGCGGGAAGCGGTTCGCGACAGGAAGGTCCAATCTCGGCGGTCCGTGGTAGAAGCGTGGAAGCGACGTCTCGCTAACCCCACCTGGGGTCTACGGACCGTCGAGGCGATCCGCCCGATCCTAGATGATTGGGTGGGTCGTGGCGCAGGACGCCTCACCTTTTGGATGGTGCAGATGCTGACCGGGCACGGGTGTTTCGGTCGGTATCTGCACCGGATTAAGGCCGAGCCGACGGCGAGGTGCCACCATTGCGTGAGATGTGACCAGGACACGCCGGAGCATACGCTCGCGCGCTGCCCCGCATGGGAGAGGCAGCGCTGTGTCCTGGTCCAACAAATAGGTCCGGACTTGTCGCTCCCGGGCGTCGCGGCGTCGATGCTCGAGAGCGACGAGTCCTGGAAGGCGATGCTCGACTTCTGCGAGTCCACCATCTCGCAGAAGCAGGTGGCGGGGGCTGCGAGAGAGAGGCTTTACGCCGCTCTCAACTTGCCAACCCGCCGCCGTCGAGCAGGGGGCCGGGACCGGGATCTCGCCCGGATTCTGGCCCCCTAAGAGTTTCGGGTCCCCAACGCATGTGAGTGCGAGCGGGGACCCAAGAAGGTGCCGTGTCTCGCTCAACACGCCCTTAGCGTTAGAGCATCCGGGGGATGGTAGACCGCGCTCCCCGACCCACGCTGGTTCTGACCCATCCCATCCATGGTCCCATCTTGGCGGGCTTCGGAGAGCCCGCCGACCGAGAGAGCCGGTGGCCGTATTCGCCGGCGGCTACCGGTTCGGCGTCCGGGGACGGAGCGACGGGAAAGCATGCCGATGGCGTAACGCGTCGCGCCGTCCCTCCAAACCCCGTGCTGGGTTCTGGCCTCAACCGGGGTTCGGACGCTGAGTGTGAGCGGTTGGAGGTTTTAGTGAGGTTCAACTCCCACATACGGTGATTTCCTCCAACAAAAAAAAAAAAAAAAAAACCGCTCACACTTAACGAATCTCTGCAGAACCTAGTTTGAGGTTACACAGGGCGATATTACAATTTTTACCACACTGTCCCCAGTTTTCTTTCTTAATTTATGATGAGTAGATATAGTTTTGATGCTAAACAAATAATTTCAGCTTGAACTGGACCGTCAACGTCGTGAAGAAAATGACTTGAAACGTGAACTAGCACTGAAGAACGCCGCCATTGAAGAGCTGAAAATGGAACTTAAGAATAAAACTGGTAATTGATGATTTTAAACGCTAATACAAATAATGGAAAAAGTATCTTCGAAGGGATTTAATCCTTCAATATTTATTTATTTATTTGGGAAACCAACAGAAATACACAATTTATAAAATAACACAAAGCTATAGTTAAAGCGTCATCCAAAAACAGTTTCCACTTATATCTAACAAAAAATACTATGAAGTTAGCGACAGACAAAAATTTCGGAAATAAAATTTAATTAGACAAAATCAACAATCATCAACAATTCATAAAAAATAAGAATAATAATATTAATATTTTAAAATGGTAATTACCGATATATAGGTTTGCTCAAAATTTTCTCCTTCGTTTGTAGGTGTTATGATAAATTCACATTAAATCTTTAAAAAAATATAGTTTTAGAGATAGAAGTCTGTTGGAAACAATGACTTCCCCTATGGAAGATAAGCAATATAACCAATCAGCCATCACAAGTTACTAGTAGTCGTTTTCACCATAGACTTAAGACGACGAATTTCGGTAGGACAGCATTTTCTTGTCAACTGTGCAAACTTAAAAAGCCTTTGGAAAATGGCGAAGCCATTGATTAAATTTCCCAAAGGTAGACTGTCAGAGAATGCTAAGTCTGCCTATGTACACAAGTATGCATGAATCTATAAACATAATAACAATTAATAAGATCATTCCAGCATCTCTTCAAGCTGATCTATCCCAGGCTCACGCTGAGAAGGCCTCTCTCGACGAGGAGTTGGCGAGCGCTCGACTGGCGCTAGAGAGGCATCAGCGACAAGCCAAACATGAAACCAACCGGCTTAACTCAGAGGTAAATCCATGCATACTAATAAAATATACAACTGAAGAGTTTGCTTGAACGCACTGATCTCAGGAATTGTTGGTTCGATTTAAAAAAATATTTCAGTTTTGGAGTCCATTTACGAAGAAACCCTAAAGTCAAATAAAACTTTTGCGTTTCGATTTTTGTTAATAATTTTCAGTTCGTGGTTATATTAGAATGATTGTAAAACGAACTAAAAAAATTATGAATGAATTTATCTCGTTCTTAAACTTAGTCACAGCATCAAGTCTTCTAATTTCTAATACAACACTACAATATTATGCAAACACGTTTTTTTATTATGTTTATATTTGATAAACAGATTCAATCTCTTCGTCAACGTTTGGATCGCGCTGATGCTGATCTCGTGCACTCTCGTCGTGAGAATCTGCGTCTTTCGGAGCAGATCTCCAACCTTGAGAAGGAGGTACTTTTATTCTTACCCTTCAAATCTCTTAAAAGGTTTCAGAAAAAGAAACCTCGTCGAAGTAACCATTCCCTACTTTAGCCTAGTTCGGATATATGACGTGCTTGAAAATTAATCTCAAAGTTTTAGCTGCAAGTTTTAATCCAACGATACTATTCATATAATACTAGCTTTTGCCCGCGACTTCATTCGCGTGGACTTCAGGTTCGTCCCGTCTAGCCCGTCTAGTTCGCGACAAATGTGTTTTTTTAAGACCATTAGAATCCTCAAAAATTAGCCTATGTGTTATTCTATATTGTGGTAAAGTTTCATTCAAATCCATTCAGTAGTTTTTACGTGAAAGAGTAACAAACATCCATACATACAAACTTTCGCCTTTATAATATATATTACATTTCTTTGGAAAAATCAACAGTACAATGTAACATATAATTCAATAAACCTATCTAAAACACAAACCGAAATAATTTTCACCTATAAACAACGTAAAAAAAAGATAGCGAACAATGAGAAACAAATATCCGGGTTACTCTTACTCTTAGATACATCTGATAAAATAGATACAAAGATAGATAATTTATTCAATCAAACTATCTATCAACCAGATTAACATGAAGACTTTAACTCCGGTGACGCCAGAGAAACACAAGAAGGAAAAGGAACTGTCCACAATGCTGGAGTCAATGGAAAACAAGCACGGTATGTAACTAGCACAGCTATATAGTAACAGCTTGTCGTATTCACAGTGGGTAAACTATTGATGTTTTGAAAGGAATTTATTTATAGGGTTTATTATTGGCATTGTTTCTTAATATATTTTTATATATAAGTGAAGTTAGGATTCGTAATTCATCAGATATGCTTATATTAGTCAGAGAGAGATACATTGAGAATGGGTTTTAGTCAATATATTTAAGGTTAACATGGAATATTAAAAATCGTGAGCAAATATGGGACTATTGTTTTTTAGGAACCAAATATACTATGATTTTAACCGTATATATCAAGCTATAATTTTACATTTTATTTATATAATAACTTTCCGTTTTTACAATCTAAAGTTTTCAGTATCTCAAATGAAATTATGCCAATATTTACGTTTAATACGTGATGAAATTCAAAACATTTATAATTTACCTTATCGCTTGCATGTACGTTCACAGATTAACGGGTAACACTTTCATTACCTTCAATAGTTTATTCATCAGATTGTTTACTATTGAAATAGTTAGGACCGTGCTCGGTGCTCGCATCGCTTAGTTTCTCAAAGACTTCCAATTGATCTCATAAAGTTAACAGATAATGAAAGTGTTGTTATGAAACAATGCGATGATCGAGCGCTCCAAAAACGGTCTCTGTATTAGCTCACCAAGACATCGTTAGCGAGGGAAAGTTTAAAGCACGAACATTTGGTTCCACAGCTAAAACGGTGGCCGAGTTGGAGGCCATGATACATTCACAAAACAGTCTGATGGAGAAACTGACGGGAGAGTGTCGCTTGCTCACAGACAAGCTCGACGACGCCAATCGTAGGCACAAGTACGAACATTTTCAACTTTAATCGCATGATACCCACAATTTTTCCCGCCACTTGTGAAGTCCTATTGCTAAATTGTCATTACCCATTTAAACAAACATTCCTAACGTCGTGCTGTGTTTTCATTGGTGGCAGGCAGAGCGCAGAGTCGCAGCCGTGCAGACGAACCAATCAGAACACAGCGCGACCGTTCAAGATCCCGAGACCGACCAATACGGGAGCGCCGTTCTTCGCAGCGCCGCTCAGGAAAAGAGTCCGATTCGTCGAATAACTACCCGCCAATAATCGTTGGCCCGTTGACGACAAATCAGGATCTCGCCGACGTTAAGGGTGAAAAGATATACAACTTACCGCTTATGATACAACAGCCCTTTTTACGGGAGAAAAAGGAGCCAATTAAAGTTGACATAAGCGTAAAACTTATACCGAAACCAAAGAAAAAAGATAAGAAACGTAGAGCACATGTAGAAGAGATTGTATTAGATGATAAAGGTGTTAAAAATAGCATTAGTATGGAAGTATCGGAGGGAGATGTTCACGTATTAAAAGAAACTGTAGAGATTATTGATGATTCTTCTGAAGTAGAAGCACACACAGACAACAATGCAGAAGGGGTTAAAAGCCCTATTAATATTGAAATAACATCACCAGAATCGGATAAAATAGAAGAAGAAAATACTGCTTTAGAAAACAGTGATCCAGTTCTTAGTAATCCAGAAACTGAGGAAAAAATAGAGGATAACAAAGAGAATATTGAGGCGGTTCAACAAGAATCGCCCAATATTCCTGAAGTATCGACTGTTTCTGAAGATAAAGATAGTGAAATAGAAACAACAG
The DNA here is from genome assembly GCA_030269945.2 of Trilocha varians. Lineage (NCBI taxonomy): Eukaryota > Metazoa > Arthropoda > Insecta > Lepidoptera > Bombycidae > Trilocha > Trilocha varians. The sequence goes on from AP028279.1 coordinate 2,874,594, forward strand.
AAGATAAAGATGTTGAGGAACAAATTGAAAAAGCAAAATCAGAGTCTTAAGTTTCTAATATTTAACTTGTGTGTGCGTGCGAAAGCAATTTTATATACGTATCTCTTTTCATATTATTATATTATTCTCTAGTAGTATGTAGTATAAGTTGATTTATTAATAATTTATGTGCAATATTAAAGTGATCTAAGTTGTTAGTGTTGTTACAATATAAAATTTTGTTAATATGTTTTATTGAATGTTTAATTTAAATGGGTAATGATAATCGACACTTTATAATCTTATTGTGCAATAAATGTTTTAGAAACGCTAATTTGTTACGACTATATTCCTTATTTTTGACACCTAGGTTTATATGCTAAGTTCTTGATAAAAATAAACTAACAGATCCTAGTCAAAAGGCAAAATTCTCATTGTTTAAGATAGAGTTAGAGTTCAAAGTAAATAAAATGATCATCAGCTTACTAGTTCACAAACTCACAGAGCAATTTCCGTTTCAGAGCAGAAAAAACACAGTTGCTTTGCAGAAACGCTGAACTTATGCGAAAACTTAGAAACTTATGGTGCTCCCATAAAAAATACTGCACTACCGCTGTAGCGAGAAGCTATACCCCACTAAGTGGATACGCCAATAGCCGATCATCATATGACTTAGATCGCACATACCATACTTCTACCCCATACACTAATAGATTTAGAAGAAGTAGTTTGTCTTCTAGAGATGATATTGGAGGTCTAATAAGGAATCTAAGTGATCTCTCTATTGATAGAATCGATGATTCTGATGATGATCCATTGAAGGTAATGGCTGCTGATGATGAATAGAATAGAGTGTTGACGTAGTTGAGCATGATAGTGAAGCATGATTGGATGCATGTAGATATTTAGTAGCTCTTAAGTTTCAAACTTGAGAATTATAATAATTAATAATATTTTAGATCATGAGTGTAAATATTTTCCAGCATAGTATTCGAAACTAAAATGAAACTATGTAATGTTTCGTATTGCTGTTATATTCTTTACTTGATGAGTTTATGTTCAACTCTAAAAATCAACTCTGTTAGCTTTTATCACTTAAAATTAAGTCTCACTTCTTCTAATTGTGTGATCTATTTTCTGCATGACATATAACGAGCCTAAAGGTCCAACTGATGATAAGCGATTACCGCCTGCAATACCAGAGCATCGATAAGATACCTATCACCTCCCATTGAAATTTCCGAAGAAGCGTCATTGTAAATAAAGTGAGGATTGTAGCTTGATGCACGTTTTTGTGGTGTGTTCACGTTTGCGTGTATGCAGGGAAGAACTGGCAACTCTGCAGCGTCAAGTAGACACAATCGGGAGGACACTTCAACCGCAAGACACACATAGCTATCAAGGTATGGTATTTAGTAAGTTTACAGGAAAACTGGAAGCTGCTGTTTTAAAGTTGGAAAATGATTTGGATGAATAAATAAGAGAGTCTTCGGTGATGGCTACCAAGGATTTAAGATGATACAGTATTTTATAATATTATTTATTTTATAGTATTTTATAATATGAGTTTAGGAGTTGAGGCCAGGAGTATCATAAGTAATCATAACAGAAAATATTCTAGGGTCAAAGGAACATAAAAATTGAATGTATACGCCATAGTTTTTCCATTCAACAGAACAAAGAGAGTAGAGTAACAAAGTCTAATCATAATAATATTATAAAGGCGAAAGTTTGTATGTATGGATGTATGGATGTATGTTCGTTACTCTTTCACGTAAAAACTACTGAATGGATTTGAATGAAACTTTACCACAATATAGCTTATACATCAGAATAACACATAGGCTACATTTTTGAACCCCTTTTAACGCAGACGAGGTTGCGCGGGTCACCTAGTGATTTAATATCAGTACGTTAAAGATATCTGATTATACTAAATTATCCATCCAACCTTTCAGCACATCCCACGCACATTACCCCAGCCAACAGAAACATACCTATCCCATCCCCACCCAGACACGACGATTCCAGAGCTCAGTCCCCCAGAGACACCGGATATACAGACAGACAGGACAGAAAGCCAACACAGCATGACGACCAAGCCCCTGCAATAATAACTGAAGCACCAACAGAATTTTATCAAGAAAAAGATATAGTTCCAGAAAAACCAATGGAAGTTGAACACACTGAGGAAAATCTTGATCACAATGAACAAAATCCTGAACACAATGAACAAAACGTTGAACAAAATGAGGAACAACATTACGAACAACAAAATGAAGAACATCCTTACCAACCAGAGACATTCGAGCAAAATTACGAGACAACACAACAGGAATACCAACCAGAATACCAAGAGCAAAATTACGGGGCTGAACAGCAAAACTACGATCAGCAAAATTATGGGGATGAGCAATATCAAAATTATGAGCAGTATCCACAATATGCGGATCCTAACGCGCAATATACTGAGGGTGAATATAATAATTATGCTGCTGAGAATTATCAAGATAATCAGAATTACGACCAAACCCAATATGAGACAACTCCAGAATATTCTCAAGAACAATACCAAGGTTTCCAAGAAACAGAGCAAGAGGAAACAAAGATGGATGAAGTACCACAAAAAGAAGAAACAAAGAGTTAGCAATATTAATGTTTTTGTTTGATTTTGTGCAATATTTTTTGTTATGAGGTGGAGTAAGATTATCAATTAATGTTTTAGCCAACGGTCACCCAATATTTTCAGGGTTATAAGCAAGAGACGAGTTTAAATCATCTAGAATTCAAGAGAAGTATATAACGTTGACATTTTTGCATTTAGTTTTAATCCAAAGAGTATCAATGTAATATTTTAAATTGTTTCAAATTAATAATATTTAAAGCCCTGTTAAGAATATCAAATTTAATAAAGATTAAATAAGAAAGTACTCTTGCTCCATTTCACTGTAAAGCTTTTATGTATAGTGCCACTTGTAGAATAAGCTTTCGATGTTAGAATTTAATGAGAATTATTGTGAGTTGAATGTGTTAAAAAATATTATTGCAAAGTTTAGTAATGTATCGAGTGTCAAGTAAATAAATTGCTCAATACTTTTATTGCAACCTGAGTTGTTGTTTTATTTTTTACGGCTTAAATAAAACCGAAGCACTTAAGTCATCAGTTAGTTGCAACTTATTTGTTTGGGTATTAAAACATTAACATAGACCCAAGTCTCAATCCAAATCCTAGACTATGACCCTCAAATCATCACCCAAACCTAAAATTTCAAATTAGATGAGTAAGTATTTATTTTATGTATGTCTCTTATAAAAAGTTTTTTTATTTGTTTTATGCACATATAATACATAAATCTTGACTAAACAAAATAAAAAAAGAACTGACATTGACATCTTGTCAGAAAATAACGTCAATAAAATGTCAGTTGTTTAGTGATGCACACAGTCGTTTTTGGAGTATGCATACTCTACAAATTAACATAACTGAGCCATTTAAAAGCGTACTTTATTTACTCAAGTATTGTTTTTATGTTTCCGAAATAATTAAATTAACATACAGAAAAACACGTTTGCTTAGGTTTTCTTGTAATGAAAATTACATTAATTTCAAAAGTAACATATTAACTATAAGCAACTCATTACGCCAAAAAGAAATACTAGGTAACTCAACTAACTAGTAGATGTATGATCACTACATCACTAGCTTCAAAAATCAAAACAAGTTGTTTTCTTGGTTTTCTCCGTTTTCATAAAAAATAGCTTTATATATCCATTTTAAAAATTAACACTTTATTTAAGACCAAATCTAACTCCACAGCCTTAAATAAAAATCTTAAACATACATGTTTCACAAAAAAGTACCAAACAAAATATAACCTTTTTGTTTGGTACGAACACAAAATCACACACAAATGACAAAATGGTTTGTGAGAAGTGTGAAAAGAAATTGGGCAGAGTTATAACTCCTGATCCTTGGAAAACTGGAGCGAGAAACACTGTTGAGTCAGGCGGTCGGGTCGTCGGTGAAAATAAAGCTTTAACCGCCAAAAAAGGTCGATTTAACCCTTACACAGCGAAGTTTCAGCAGTGCAAGTAAGTATAATGTATTTTATACTTATTGAACTTCGTCTGCGTCACAAAGGCAGGTTCAGACTGTTGCAATGCATGTTAAAAACATCTAAAATTATCAATGTTTCTCTACTACGTGAATGTACACATAAACCTTCCTCTTGAATCACTGTATTTATCAAAAAAGCAGCGTCAAAATCCGTTGCATAGTTTTAAAGATTTAAGATTGTATACGGACAGACAAACATCGTGAAGTGACTATTTAATACTATGTATTGATACCGCAGAATGGATTTAAAGACCACAAAAAAAAAGATTCACCAAATTTTGTATCAAGTTGTTGCATTAACTTGATACAAAATATTTCTCTCATTTAGTTAATACATTAATTATTACTCAAACTAGAAGTAAAATAATAGTGATAAATAAAGTAATTTGGCATCAAATATAGTGGACTCTTCGGAGGAGATTTGAGCCCAGCAGTGGACAGTAATGGGTTGTTGTTAGACAGTTAGCTACAAACTCAGTCTGCAGATTCTGTGAAGAGGACACAGAATCAATGCATCACATTCTATGTGCATGCGACGGCCTAGCTAGGGTAAGAATTAACGCATTGGGTGACGGCTATCCGGACCAATGAGTGTATAGGTCCTTGGCTCCAAAAGGAATTGCTGAATTCATACAATCACTCTTTGAAACCGAGGAATAAAGAGGGGACTTGATACAAAATATATGATAGGATCGAAGTGTCAGGTGATTGCAATCACCACCCCAAACACTAAGATAGATAGATAGAATAGGTTGTTACAGAGAGACAGATGATAGCTAGAGTAATTTAAAAAGCTTGTATCTTGCATTAAAAAATAAAAATGTTGTGGTCATTAAAAGTAAGAGTAATAACTTTATTTTCAATATATTACTATATTTTTTTCAGAATCTGCCGTACAAAAGTCCATCAAGTTGGTTCACATTATTGCCAAGCCTGTGCATATAAGAAGGGTATCTGTGCAATGTGCGGAAAGAAAATATTAGACACAAAGAACTATAGACAAAGTGCAACTTAGCCGTTATTGCATATTAGCTTTAAGGTTTATGTAAATAAGGTTCAATATAATTTTATGTGGTATAGTAGAGTGGTTTTATTTCTGTATGTTGGTTAAAATAGCAAAGGTATTTAAAAAAAATATTCTATTGCAATTTATCACAAGACCAATGGCTAAAAACGGTAAAGGGAAACTATGAAACATGAATTGGATGGATTAAAAACCCTTGAAAAATATCTTAAGTTCCCAATCTGTTTTTGGTAATTATGGCTCTCTACTGAGGGGACCTGAGCCCAGCAGTGGGCAGTAATTGGTAATAGTTTTGGCGACCAATAATAACGCGCGATATCCTGAATCGCGGTTACAACATTTACAGAAATCGGTTCGAAGCGATTCAGGATCTCGCGCGTTATTATTGGTCGCCACACAGTGCTGTTAAAAATGTGAAACATTAAGTATACTCGAGTTTTGAATTATACAACTTCCAATTAAATCTTATTTAGCTGCGAATAATCACATTTTACTTAATGAATTGAGAAAGTCAGTTGCTAAATTCAAGCAAAAAATAGTCAAAATAATTCCTGCATTTCTATGGAGGAAAAAGCAATTAATTACAAATTGTAAAAAGTTCGTCATTTTTAATCAACTATTTTATAGTTTTATGTTCATGTTTCGATCAAAATCAATATGAAGTTACATTGTATTGTGATTATAATCTTAAATTTATTTTTTGTAGTGGTAAGTATAAAATTAACGATACACGTGTAAGAGATTGGTAAAAACCGCTAGAATAGTATTTTTTGAAAACTTATTTTCTTATAGTTACTAGATATTTAACGAATTTTCGCATTATTTAATATTTTTATTACCTCGTTCATAGACGAGCAGACGGGCCACCTGATCGTAAGCCGTTACCGTCGATCATGAGCCTCTGCACTGCCAGATGACATTACTACTACTTACGGTCTACGACAAGTCATAGCGCTCGGAAAACACCTAGAGCTCATATTCGAATGTTCGCATTCGCAAAAACTCATGCAAATGTTTTGAAAAAAGGTGCTTGAATGTAGACTTCTCAGAAAACCGAAATAAAGGCCTACCCTTTAAAATCAGCCGTAGGTCTGACAAACTTAACAAAGGAAACTCAAATTCTGTATTTTATTATTATAGTATTTATGTTTTTTTATTATTATTATATGTATAAGTATATAAATATATATTCTATGTATATTGTACACTTCTCTACCTTACATTAAAGTCTACTTACTGTATGTTTTATTTTGGGTTTGCTGTAAGAAAACTCAGTATTGAGTTAAGCTCGCCTTTTGTGAACATTTTTTCAATATAACTTATTTTTCAGTCGTATACAATAAAGTATTAAATAAATAAATAAAATTCTGCTGTAGGAAACCAATATTTTGTTACAGTGATTTCCTTATTACCTCAGGCTTTCATTTAAAATCCTATTATTCTAGTCAACAGACACTCAAGAAGACAGATCAAGAAAGACAGCTCGTGAAATCTACACTTTCATACTGAATGGTATCCTGAAGAAGAATCAGAACCAATGGCTAAACGTTCAGAAAATAGCTAAGCTATCAGACCGTGGGGTTTATAGACCGCTGCCGATTGGCGATGAAGCGAAAAGACCTCTTGTTATCACTTTGAGAGCTGTAAGGTTTTTTATCTATAATATTGGAACGAAGTTCCTTATCGCGCGTTATCGAAAGGGGTTAGACGGAAAAAAAAAAAAAACTTACGAAAAGTTGTCACGACACTTTTTTTTTTTGTTTTAGATGATTATCGCTAGATGGCGCTTTGATCAAAATCTTTTAAAACACGTTCCTAAATTATAAGATATCTTTTAATCGAAAGGAACATCGTTCCATTCGGGTGTCCCATGACACCTCTCAAGTTTTTTTTTTCCAATTTTATTGAAGTGTTCAGGATTATGGGTACACGCCACGTGGATGATTTTAACGATGTGATTAAGTATAGAGAGGATCCTGATAAGATATTAAGAATTCGCCGGATGCAAACAGTGTCAGAGTACAATTTAAAGGATCTCTTTCCAGCAGTGAATTTAAATGGGCTGCAATGCTGCTGGTATATTACAGACACAATCATTGTTACTATAATCTCCATTCAACATCATGTTATTTTTGTATATACTAAAACCCCGAACAGCTTGGTTTTAGAGAACAATTTTCCTTCACAAGTTAAGTTAGGTTAATATCTGTAGTACTAGTTATTGATACATAACTACAATGTCCATTTGACATTTTAGCGTCCACCAGTTATCTACGAAAATTCGCTAGAAATACCCGACCAATCAAACGAGTACAGTCAACAACTTCAAAGACGAAGCTGGAGTAATTCATGCAACAGAAAATCAGCAAGAAGGTGCAAGAGAGCTTGTATTCGTGCCTTCAAAAACATATGCTACATTTACTCGTGTGTTCGACGTGTGAAGAGGAGATACAGAAGAGAATGTAGGAAGACTTGTAGAAATAAGTTCGTTTACGACAAGTATTATAGCAGTGGATCGTCAAGCGACGATTCTTACAGTGAATAAATGATCTTTAAATTGTTTTTTTTCGTGATTGATTGTATATTTAGTTTAATATCAGAGAGAAACGGATTAAACATTAATTTCGTTGTTTTAGAGCAATATAAGTCGTGGTGGCCGAGTGGTCGAAGCACGTCCTTCCGTACGGGAGGTCGCGGGTTCAAATCCGGCCGGCTTGTACCTCTAAATCTAAATGTGAAAAGATTTATGTACAATTTTTCACAACACCACTGGCTAAACACGGTGAAGGTGCAACATCGTGAGGAAACCTGCATGTCGGTTCTAAAATCCTTAGAAGATATGTGAAGTCCCCGATCCGCACTGGGCAAGCGTGGTGGACTATGCCTAATCCCTTTTCTGAGGAGACCTGAGTCCAACAGTGGGCAGTAATGGGTTGGTACAGAGCAATATAAAACTTTTCTATTAACTAGGTACAGAGTAGTCCTGTATGGTACATTACAGGGGTCCTAGAGCAACGGTAATCATTTACCATAAATTGGTCTGTGCATTTATCTATCGTGCATAAGCCCGTAGACCGCGACTTGGTATGACTCCCAAAAAATTATCGTAACGACTAGTCTTAACGTACGTAACGAAAATATAATTATTTTAAACGACTTTTGAATACAATCTTTCGAGATCCTCGGAATTATAAACAAGTAGGTAGATGAAATTTTAATCAAGACAAGTAAAACTAGCCCAATTACAATGAGTCTATCTTTTTTAGTACAGAGTTTCTACGGCTACCTTCCCACTCTATCATCGGATCTACCGTGGAGCACCACGGTATCATGTAGTATCATATTGCTTTGTCATCAACCGGAAACCGGAAACTTGGTTAAATTCAACTCGCAAGATACATAGTTGGGTACATACATAGTTACATCCAGTGCAAGATAAAAAAAAGCTCATTATTTCACCCTTAAAAGTTCCAGAAAAGTACTTATTAGATATCAGTTTAGTAGCAAAAAATCATAATAATACCCATTAACTGCCTATATGATTTAATGTTGGAAATATTTTATTACCACAGCTAACTGATCTCTACAACTTAGCTGATTAACTTATAAATAATAACTAAAAATCTTACGCATCGAAAAAGGTTGTAATCAATAATTAAAATTAAAAAACTTTTTATTAATTTGTACCCTATTAACAAAACACGAGCGTAATTGTATATTTTAATTATTTCATTTTAAAAACATGAAATCAATTTAAGTCGACAACGCGGCGATTGAATAAATAGCTAAATGGTAGAAAAGTAATTACTTTCTTCAATTACTTGGTTACAGTAAACCGATTAAAATGCTGTTCTATACCAAAATTGTTTTATACATTTGTTTGTTGTACTGTGTAAGTTGAAATTGTTTTATAAATCGTCATAGTTGTGCGTTCTATTTCATAAATTGATTATAAAATATATATAAATTGTTCTATTTCATACAAGATCTATGTAATTTTAGACCAAGATACGACGGCAAGATTACTTCATTAATTGTCGAGTGTGTTTATCGAATGTATTAACATTATAAATAGGGTCTAGGGAACATATTTGAGCAATAAATTTCTTTAAACACTCGTGGTTATCTACATCACTAACATATATGATATATGAGCAATACCATACCATGTTTATGTTTAGCAGTGATAAAATAGATAGAATTTAGTCTCAAGTTAGTGATTACTCAGATTCTTCAACACTAAGAGGACAATTAGTTAATTTCAGTATATCTTCCGCATTCACACTGCCAAATTTCCACAACTCTTAGAAATAACCTCGATTGGTCTTAACACCTTCAGTCTTCGATAAAATTAATAAAAGTTACATTTCAGTGGACTCAAACAACAGCCGATCCATCGGAATCAATGATGGAATCCGGAACTGCTAGACAGAAATATTCTAACCTATTGAAAAACATAGTTAAACTCAATACAAACAGAATCCAGTTCCTGAATAGCTTTTTGAGAAGTTCTAATGATCAGGAATTTATCATCAAGGAATATCCCAGTCACGTAAGTATTTTTAGGAATGAGGATAGTTCAGGCTCTTCTTTAGGGGGCGGCGCGACGGGAAGAGCCTCATAACCCCGTGCTGGGTTCTGGCCTCAGCCGGGGTTCGGACGCTGAGTGTGAACGGTTGGAGGTTTTAGTGAGGTTCAGCTCCCACATACCCGCGATTTCCTAAAACTGAAAAAAAAGGCTCTTCTTTAATATTTATTTTGATATTAAAAGGGTATTCTTTCAACCACCGGTAATAAATAAATAAATAAATAATAAATAAATAGCTGTCACGAAGAGGTTTTACGTATTTTTTTCTGATCATTTTTAAAATATATTATAACCTTATTTGATGAACGAACTATAGAACACACAATTTTTTTTATCGGACGAGCGGTTCCTGAGATTAACGCGTTCAAACAATATAAGATAATCCTATCCTATTATTGCATTGTCACACTGACTTCTGTTTCAGGAGCACCATTACCAGACAGCTGAACCAAAGTTACTAACCCACTTAGATGTCTACTCCAGACCTGTCAACCACCATCACATGCCAATGATTACGGTCCACAGAGCTGGATATTACGCTGAAGATCGCGATGAAATGAATAGTGATATTAATGAAAAAGCCCTAAGACGCGGTTGGGACTGTTCCTTGAAAAAGGCCAGAAAATACTGCAGAAGAGCTTGCAGACGTGCTATGAAAGATACGTGTAACAAATACTCTTGTAGTAGAAAAGTTAAGAAGAGTTTTAAGAGAAACTGTAAGAGCGAATGTAAGAATCGGTTTTCTTAAATAAAACACTTTGAAAGTAACCGAAATAATTCAAATTAAGGTATTTTTGGCGGTAAAAAAATTAACCTAAAAATTGTATTGATGATGGATATACACACAGTTTTACCTAATTAATAGGTTTATCTGCACAGTGTATCTCTCAAGTACTCTCAAGTTATTGTAATTCAGCTACATACACGTTGAGATATAGCTCAACTTGTATCTTTGTTTTCCCAAAAACATTAAATGGATTAATTCGGTTTACTTTTAAGTGGATGATATAAAATTTCATGATTGTTTTATTTTTTTCACTAAATCTAACAGTGAAGTATTTTTTGACCGACTTCCTAGAAGGACCTCTTTCTTTGACTGAATACATGTGTGTGTTTCTTGTTCCCATCCCCATTCTTTCCCATTTTAAAAGATTTTCCAAGGTAGAACAAAAATTTTGTTTTGTCACCAATTGAAGGGTTTTTTTTTCTTTAGTTGGAGGAAATCACCGGGGTATGTGGGAGTTTAACCGTACTAAATCCTCCAACCGCTCACACTCAGCGTCCGAACCCCGGCTAAGGCCAGAACCCAGCACGGGGCTATGAGGGACGGCGCGACGCGTTACGCCCAAGGCACTCTTTCCCGTCGCGCCGCCCCTTCGAAGTAGCATAATTAGTTTCGTTACCAATTGAAGGGTAGGTAAAGAAATAAAAAATAATATTCAACATTTAATCTTTATTTTACATCAATAAAATACATGTATTCATAACTGTGGTATATTTTATCGTAATTAAAACTATAGTTACATTGTTAATAAATATAAATGTTATTACTTAATTATTTAAGTACATTACCCGATATTCTTAATATTAAGAAAACTATCTTTCGTTTGAAGATTTTTAATTATATTTTGGAAATAGTCCTTCTACATTTTTTTAGAACAATCTCGTGATTTTTCGTTACTAGTTTTTTACACTACTTATACCAAATGTTCTAAAATTGTGTTTTAGTGATTCAATTTTAAATAATTTCTGAAGCAGAGTCAAATAATAAAAATTATCGTATTAATTTGTAATACGGACGGAATGTCAAAATATGTTAAAATTCTGTTAATCATTATATTTATTTATATAATTTCTTTAAAATTACATTGTGACAATACCATATTTCACAACCCAACGTAAATATATCTATCTCTTTTGCTCATTTTATCAAATTTAAAGTGCGAGCGAGATGGATCTATATTTGTAAATTTATCATTTAAACTATACTTTTTAATCAAAAGGCACTTTTTTAGTTCTTTTTAAATAATATTCGTTACTGGCACATAAATGTGTCGCTTAAAAATATTCTTACAATTTTTGTTTTAAAATATATTTATACAATTTGTAAATATTTAAAACGATCGTTAATTTACATAATAAAATCACTATTTTAATTCGACATAGTTAATGGAAGATTTCAATTATGTTGTTTATTTAAAATTTCCCGCCACTTGGACTCCTAGAGCTACTTTTTATTGACGTTACGGAAATATTACCGGAACTGCCGAACTGTGGAGGAGGCGATCTCGGCAAAGAGAATTTACCCTCAGACAAATTCTCCTGACTTAAGGACTTTTGCGACGAAATTATCGGAATTTTAGACGAAACCGTGAAAGTTTTGACGGTTTTCTCGGGCGATTTTACCGGTATGCTACTCGGTTTGGCCGAGATTACCGGTTTTGAACTCACAGCTCTAAGCTGCATTTGATCGAGTTCCGATAATCTCCGGTTTTCTAGATCGGTGCTCGTCACTATTGTGCCCTTTGGAGATTCGTATGTTGCCGTCCTGAACTTTATATGGCTGTTCCTTGGTAAATCGAAATCCGAGTGTCTCTTCTTTGGATCTGTATTTGTTTTCGTTGATTTTTTAACTTCGGCCATTTGTTTCGCGGAATGGTATTTCTCGTTCGATATAAAATCGTTCAGTAATTCGATGTCAAGTTCGTATGACAGTACAGGCTCCTGATAGGGAACCCTTTGCCTGCTAGAAACCTTGTCCCTCAATTCGGACCTATCTTTGCTTGTTTCTGTTTTTTCTTTTATTATTTTCTCAGTACGCGGTGTAACAACTTGTATCTCTGTAACATGCTTATCTTGAGATTCTATTTTGCATTTATCATCAGAAATTGCCGCCGGGTTTATGGAATACCTAGTCTTCGTGACTTCCACAGCGTCGTTAGATGAAGTAGCTACATCGTCCAAATCCTGTATTATTCTTATTCCTAATTGTGATAGCTCTTCAGCACTTTTCTGTTCCATGAAACTAGGGTCATTCCTCAGCTTCTCCATTAATGCTTTAGCTTGGTTTTCATCCATATCACTCGTGTTCAAAATTATCGTTTCAGTTTTAGTGTATGAAGGTTCTTCAGTTGTGAAATGCATTGTTGGATTCTGTCTTTTAATTTCGTCTAATACTCTCTTGTCTATTTCTTTGACGTCTCCCTCTTCTAAAGCTAGTTCATCTATTTGTCCGGGGTTCCTCATTATACCGAAGCTGATTTGTTCCACTTGTAAAGGCGCTTCTGTTTTCGCTGTTATGTATTTGGTTGATATTTTCTCGACATTTTGCGTGATGATTTTGTTACCAAATTCGTCTTCAGCAACGTTTACTGTTACGCTTTTCTGTGTCGGTTCTTGTGTCATAGTTAAAGATACATTCCCCGGTTCCATGTATAAAGTTCTGTTTTCTCTTTCGTCGTGTCTCCTTCTAATCCCTTCTAGAACATCTGGAGGCATCACCCTCATGATAGGTTCACCGATTTCAATAGATTTTGTGTATGTCTTTCGTTTCTGTTCATCTATGTTTTGACCTTTCTCTGTTGTGAAAGTCACCAGGCTTTCTTTAGGTTCAGACCATTCCGTACTAAATGTTTCCAACTTTGTTCTCTTATTAGGACTGTTGTTTGAACCGACTCTGATGTTGCTGACGAAATCGTCGTAATCTTTAGTTCTTACGTCTGTCTGTTTCAGGTCGAAATTAACTATGTCAGGTTGGTGCATAGCTGATTTTAAAGCATCAGTCATAGGTGTCGGAGTTTCTTTGCTTGTTGAAGCTTCATTTCTTTGAGTAGTTTGGTCGATGTGTACATTTAGTATTGGATTTTTGGCTAGCAACTTCTTCATCATTTCAGATTTTGGTCTCTCTAAGCTGTTCGCGTACGAATTGCGCGACACTTTCATATCGTCTGGTATATTTGTGTCGTAGCCCATTGATATTTTCTCTTCGTATTTAACTGGGGTTGATTCTGCTTTGACGGGACTAGGCGTCTCTTGACTGGTGTTTAAAGAGCTTACGTTACTTCCATCTGAAGTGGACTTGGCGAATTCTGATACGAGTTTGAAATGAACTTTTAGATTCTCATCCATTATTCTCTTAGCCAAGTTATCGGATGTTTCGTGTTCATTTTCTTTGTGCAATTCTAATTTAGGTTTCTTTTCTTCTTCTTCAACCTTTTCCGATTCTATAGAACTGCTGGAACCTTTTACAATCGCGTCTTCTAGATTACCAAATTCAGAGGCTTTCTTCAAGCGGTTTCTCTGGAAAGTATTCAAGCCCTCCATAGCTGAAGTCTTAGCTATGTTCAAACTCAGCCTAGGTTCTTTATGTTTAATCACAATGCCTTTATCAGAGTCAATCATTTCTGGTATTACATCATCTCCGCTCGTTTCAAAGAAGCTCGTTTCAACAACCGACATTGCTTTTCTCTTTTTAGGTGACAGAGTAGTCTCTGAAATTTCAGCATCATCTGCACTGATATCAAGACTTTGAGCTCTTTCTAATGTACCAGTGGATGGTTTGTATGGTTTCGTTCTAAGTTCGAACCGGGATAAATCACCTAGAGACGCTGCTTTCCTTTCATTTTCATCTAAAAGGGACGCGTCATCAGATACAGATTGCACCGTTTCATTTAAAGGCGAACTGTGGATTGTGATATCACTATTGTTAAGCTCTATGGTCGTTGAACCTCTTTCGCTTTTATCACTCTGATTTAAAGACACAACCGAGTGTATATCTTGATTTGACGACAGATTAGACTTCGAATCTTCATAGAAATTGTTTAAAGAATCACTTTCTCTTCTAAAAGGTTTTGAAACGATATCATCAATGTCATCTTGACTGAAATTGATTGACTCTTCAAGACGTGTGGAGTTAAGGCTTTTGGTTTTGTTTACTTTTGGCGTTGAAGTGTTGATTTGCGATAATCGCGATTGTCCCGTTGTGTTTATAGAATCGCTAAGAATGCTTGAGTGTTGCTTTTCGCTGCTGAGGAAGTCGTTAACATTCTTTAATTGTTCTAGAATGCTTTCATCGCTTTTGTTTTTGTCCACTTCTGGAGGAGACGGTGCTTTGCCTTTTGATTTCTTAGCAGGTTTAGGAGCTTCTTCTTTCTTGTGTTCTTGTTTCTCTTTCTCATTTAATATCTCAATGGAACTCTTCCTTTCCTTTTTCTCGTGTTTATCTTTTTCGTTTGTTTCGATAGAACTCTTTCTGTTCGTTCTAGCGGCTTTGGCAGCGTCCAGCATGTGCTGTGGTAACTCTTGAGGTATTCCGTTTTCGTCGCGTTTGATGCCGCTTGAGTTAAGATCGCTTCGAGCGAAACTTATTTGTGATGTGTCTGGTGTTGTATCGTGGCTGATATTTTCAGTTTCTGTTGTTTTTACTCTAGCGTTCGGGATGGGAGGAGCCATTTTCTCCCTTCTTTTAGCTACGACTGGTTTTTTGGTTTCGGTTTCGTTTTCGTGTTTTATTTGAACGGTTGGTGCGGGCCGTGGTGGTTCTGGTTTGTCTATTTCGTCGACGGATTTCTTATCAACAGTAACGCTGCCATTTTCGACACTCTTTTGTCTTAAAACTCCGTCATCAGGTACATTTGGTGGGAGGACTCTTATGCCGAATTTCATTCCTCTTTTAGGGTCATAGTCTCTCTTCTGCATTTCTGCGTGTTCTATTTGGGTCGTTCCGTTTTCTGGGGGCATTATGACGTCACTTCCTGTCGAATATCTGGTTTTGTTTCGTTCAGGTTTGTTAAAATTGGCGGTTATCTCTGAGTGTCTAGATTTGGCCATTTTACTGTTTTTCTCGTTTTCTCTTTCTAGCGTAGTGGGAAGTCCATCTTTCTTCTCTTTCTTGTTTCTTTCGAGGGTCGAAGTGATGATCATCTCTGATATTTTCTTAATACCGCTCTTGCCGTGTTTGGTTTCTAGTGTTGAATTGTTTGAGTTGGAAGTGTTTGGTGACTTCGGAGGGTGCAGTAGTTTGCCTTCTTTCTCGAGCTGAAACAGAAAGAAAAAACCGTTAAAAAATTTGTTGGCACGTTATTCCACGAAGTAAGGTCTACTACCAAAAAAAAAAAACGAAAACTACCTATCATCCCTCACATTAAACCAAAGATTGTACCTAATGTTAAAAAAGTCAAGATCATTTACTATGACCATAGAGAATTTCACTACGCTTACCATCACACGCATATGTAAAAAAACAAGCATAAATTAAAAAAAAAACAATATTTTATGTAATTTTCTAAAGTCTATTGACCGCACCGAGCCATTTAAACACCGCATCAAAAGCCATAAAAACTTTCTTCATAAAATTCTTATCTAACGTTACGTGATGTTTGTACAAACACATTTCTATTGAAATATATAATTACATGAATAAAACAATACACAGAGAGTGTTTTAGAATACCAATTACTTTATAACGATAATTATGAGTCACAGCTGTCGATAGAGGTAGCCGATGATTTATGTATCTATACAAAATAATAAAGCATGAAGAAACTTGTCGGACTTGTCACATTGCGCTTATTGCCTCAGCAAGACATTTAGGTGCCTTTTCCCATCACCTCCTATGCAAGACTTTTCTTAAACCTCGTTTAAAGAGAGACCTGGTACAGCGCTCCGGGAAAATCGACAACGGGAGTTTATTTTAAATCGAATTCCTTATCTATCTATTGTATTTACTTCTAATAATTTTCTTTTTCAAAAAGAACAACAGCTAGTGATGTAGACAAACAAATGCGCTGCTTCAATTCAAAACGACCACAAATCTAAGTAGGGGTAATTTGATGCGCAACTAACAATATGGCGGTATAGATTTTATTTCGCGCGCTCAAAACAAAAGTTCAAAAGAAACGATAGCGTGGATTTTGTATCTTAGAATGCAAAATTAATGGTAGTTTCAAATATGAATATATAAGGGCTTATAAATATTTTTGTCTTTTCTTATTTGTGGTACTTTTTGAAGCAGCGTATTATGAACCACAGACAACATAACCTATTTGAACTTTAATGTTTCACCGGTTCTGTTACACAATGGAGGTTGACTATTAAATCGTTTTGGTGTTCTGATGCATGTTTGCAATACAAAGGATATACTGTATGCTCATTGGGCCATTGTTTCAAGACAATTGTTTGCGGTGTTGGAATTCCCGGACGATCTTACAACGTGTTAAAAGTGACTTCAAAAATGTTCTGCCGTTTTTTTGAATCATCATTTTATCTTTGTTGTTTAATAATACTGCATTCACATATCGTAAATTGTTTGGTTTGTCTGAAAATTTTACTAACAAAATGGGCAGAAATCAACACCCTGTATTTTTATAATGCCAATCAAAAGAACAGTTAATTATGTCACTTATACTATTGCTCAACGGGTTCTTACCACGATTATTTTTAATTGAGCGGTCCCGATATTTCAGCACTGTTTCAAGACTGAGGAACTGCGGATAGGTCATTTAAGAGCAGACAAATCTGTCTACCCTCTTTCTCGTTCGTTTGCCGGTTCGTTTACAGTTAATTAAGAATAATCTTCACTAACAAACATGGTGTCTTAGACAAAAGAAATAATATGAAAAGCGTGATTCAAGATTTTAAGTACCTACCTTAGTTCCCGGATCGCTATCTTATGACATGTCCCTCTTAAAACGAGGTTTAAGAAAAATCCTGTATATTATTATTAAATATCAAAACTAAAATGATGTTTCGTTTCAACAAAACATCCTATCTCTAATATTTAAGCATAAAATTATTACATCTGGAATCAACATCATGAACAACAGAATGAAGCCTATTTAAAGTGCACCGATCGCGCGTAACTACACGATTTTTTGAATCAAAATAACAAAGGGAAATTTTAAAGAACTTATGTGTATGTAATATTTTATTAGTGTGTTAAACGAATTAAGTGTCATCGGTACACTAACGCCAGAATATCGTTTAGTTACGCGCGATCAGTGCACTTTAAATTGGCTTCATTCTGTTGTTCATGATGTTGATTCCAGATGTAATTATTCTATGTATTTAAGGTACTTCCCGTTCATGTCGCATAGTTCTACGCTTTATCCATAAAAAACTACATCAAAAAGCAACCTTATTACAAGTACATAACACATATTTACCGTAGTAACATCGCCGGTAGATCCAGCCCTCTTCAGCAGCGGATGGTGGACCGCCCTGCCGTCCCCACTCGCTCGTCCACCTTCCACCACCTCCAACTCGACAGGGTATGGAGACGCGAGAGATAGGATACTGACGGCATCTTCCAGGGGCGTCCCCATCAGTTCTATCTTGATGCTTTTGATTTTGTCACCTGGAAATGGGAATGATAATTTAATTTGCCTGTCTTTTTTTTTTAAGTAGCTATGCCTGATCCTTCTACTGAGGTGACATGAGCTCAGAAGTGGGTAGTAATGGGTTGTTACAGTACAGTACAGGGTACATGGGTTGTTACTTCCATGGAGCAGAAATAGAGTATAACCCACCAATCACTACTAAACGAGTTGGAGAAGCCGGTGCATCGGTACTGGTCGCGACAACTGTGAGTTTCGGTGCTGGCCACAGTGCGGGTAGGAGACTTAATTTGAGTGCGGTTCGACCCTCGAATTTTTCCTTCCGTCGCGACTTCGTGAGCGTGCCCAGTCCCTGCTGCTGACCCGGGACCGCCGTTTTCGACGATTCCGGACAGCGGAGCAAGGGAGCCGGCGACACAGGTGAGTGGAGACACTTTTATTCTTTAATTAAGTGCATTTACGGGTGGTAGTCTTCACCCTGTTGTAGCTGTGTCCCTATTTTATCGTTCCATGATAAAATTAGGGACTCGAGCGCCACATTGAGAGTTGCCTGACTGTGTCAACCCCCTTAACCCCCCCTGCAGGGGGGGTGAGGCTAGCGAAAGACCCGCACTTGCGCTGCTAGGAGGTTCGAGCCCTCCCCTAGTTGTAATTTAATTTTATTTAGTTATAATTAGGTGTAAGTTAGTGTAGGAACCTCATGGGACCCGCCTAACGATAAGTGGTAGCCGAAGTCATGCCCGGGGGGGACTCACCCCCCTTGTTAGCACCCCCGGCCCGTCCCGCGATGCTCGCGGTGGACGTAAATCAAAGAGGGTCGTCGTGTCACGCGACCTCTTTACGAACCAGATACGGGAGGTGGTTCCCGTAGCTCAACCGGGTTCGCCGGACCCGGTAGTCGATCCTCCCGTTCCTCGGGCAGGGCCCTCCTCTGAGAGTCAGGGGGTAGGGGGCATCGGTTCGGGGGAAACTGTGTTTTCCTTGCCGACCGATGCGTCTATGCCAGCCAGGCCTCAGAGGAGGGCCAGGTCCGGTTCGGATCCGGTCCCGGAGGACAAACGTCCTCGCACAGGCCCTTCTTCATTCTCCCTCGAGGTCGAGAGGGGTTTGAAGGAGATTTTTGGAAGCTCCGATAGCGAGTACGCTTCGGATGCTTCTATCGAAACTACATCAACATCATCATCGAGGGGGCGGGGCCTCGCGCAGCCCTGCGTGCCGTCTCACCCCTCGACCACGACCACACCGACCACGACCCCCGGGAGCAGGCCAATACCTGCGGAGCGCAGGTTTCGCACTCCACCAGCCTCTCCGACGCCTCCTACCTTCTCGCCGATCTCCGGCGGGGCGCCGGCGCCGCTGTCAACTTCGGCCGCGGCTCAGCAGCAGGTAAGCAGGGGTTTCTTAGACTCTACACGCTACGCGGAGTTCGGTGGGGGCCCTACGGGGTATGCGGATGCGGCGAGACAGCCGGCATCCCCACGTCCGTCTTCATTGGCGGCTCCACCGGCTCCGCGTCCCCAGACACAACCACAATCCGCGCGGCGCGCTGCCGCAACCACGGCGACAGCACCGGCCGCCAGTGCAACCCTACCCGGTTCGAATAGAACCGGAAGGGGGGACCTCGACTTGCGTCGTCATCCCCCAATAGAAGTGCAGTCGCTCCCCGACTGGCCGCGGCACTTCGCGATTCTAAGGGAGCGACTAGGAGCTGCCCCGAATGGCAGAGCCACCCCGGCGGGTGGCTTTAAATTCCATCCGGAATCCGTCCGGGAGTTCCGGGTGATTCAGGCGTACCTGACGGAGGCCTCCCGGGAGACCACAATTTCGTGGAATTGTTGGTCGCTCCCGGAGGACATCCCCTCCAAGGTCGCAATCCGAGGACTCCCGGGCAATACTGACCCCGCCATTATAACCGAGGCTCTGAAAGAGCTCGGTTTCCCGGCGCGGTACACCAGGGTGGTCCTGGCTAAAAGAGGTCGGCCCTCCAGCGTATTTTACGTTGAGTTGGACCACCTCTCCAGGGAGGACCTCGCCCGGATTTACAGTGTAGAGGAGCTCCTCTACCTGCCGGGGGTGGTGGTCGAGGCTTGGAGGCCTAAGAAGGGACCTGCGCAGTGTCACCGCTGCCAGGCCTTCGGGCACTCCAGCACCAACTGCCACCGTGCGGTCCGCTGCGTGCGATGTGCTGGTGAGCACATCGTGGCGGACTGCCCGAGGCCTCGGGATGCCGCACCGACCTGTGCCAATTGTGGCAAAGGCCACGCCGCAAACGACCGGCGATGTCCGGTCTTTGTGCGGAGGGCACGGGCCACCGGTGCGGTTATCCCACCACGGATACCGGAGCCGCCGCGCTCCAGGGACCCCCGCCTGAGGCAGCAGCCTCAAGCACAGCCGCCACAGCGGCCACAGCCCACTCCCCGGACTATTCCGGGCACATCCGCCCCCGGGCATCAGCCCGAAACCGCTCAAAAGAGGTGGAAGGGCAAGGGGAAAGGAAAAACTTCCCGACCCGCCCCCCCACCCCCGACCCAGACTCCTACGGTCCCTGCCAACCCACAGGCGACCTCGCTCATGGCGGAAGCGAACGCTCCCCGTGAGCAAAGGCCGCCAAGACCCAGACCCCGCGAGAGGGTGACGGCCGTTGCTACTTCGGCGACGCTTCCTCTGACTTCCTCGGCACCCGCCACCCAGGTGGCGGCGCCGTCGGGGAAGAAAAAGAAGAAGAAGAAAAAAAAAAAGAAGTCGAAGAGCAGCCAACCTGCGGCGGTGGGTACGCGAGCTGCGCAGGAGCAGCCCGTGGCCGCTACATCGGTCCCTTTGCCTCCTCGGCCTCCACGTGCCGGAGAGAGGCCTGTGTTGGAGGCTGTAGCCCCTCCACAGTCACTCCAACACGAACCCATGGAGGTAGGGTCTGTGCAGACTCCGACGGGGGCTCCGTCGTCTGCCACCCCACCCCTCCGCACGACGGTCCAGCCTCGAGCCCACCCACGGCCTCAACAGCGCGACGGAGGGATAGCCCCAGGGCATCCCTTCTCCGCCGCAATGCTGTTGGAGCTGTGGGAGAGAGTGTCGGAGGCGATCCGCGAATTTATTCGCGCGATCGCTTCTCTCATAGCCCCCCTCGGGGGACTAATATCGGGATTCGGCCCATTCGTCCCGCAGCATGGATAGGGAGGAGCTGCGGGCCATATATTGGAATCCCGGGGGGGTCCTCTCTAACAGGCTGGACCTCATCCGTTTAGCCCAGGAGTACAGACCGCATGTCTTGCTCCTGGGTGAAACAAAACTTAGACCGACTACGAGGTTTGTGGTGCCTAACTACATCGTGTACCGAAGGGACGAACTGACCCCTGATGGGTTGCCGTTCAGGGGAACGGCGGCTCTCGTCAGGAGGGATGTCGTGCACGATGAGTTAGAGCTACTGAGCTTCACCGACACCAGAACGGTGGGGGTGAGAGTGCAGGTATCGGGGGTCGAACTGCGGATTTATGCCGCGTATCGTCCCCCGGGCTACTACCTCGAGCCGGCAGACATTAGACGGGTCCTGGACTATGACCGTCAACCGACATTGATTCTGGGAGACCTCAACGCAAAACATACTGCGTGGGGCTCTCGGACTATATCGATGGCGGGGAGGCGGTTGATCGATGATGCCGAAAGGGGGGACTACTGTGTGGTCGGCCCCAATGAACCAACGCACATCCCGTACACGGCGAGTCATCGTCCGGATGTTCTGGATGTGTGCGTTCACAAGGGGTTACGGTGCCCGATTAACATCGAGGTATTGTACGACATGGGTACCGCTCACCTGCCGATCTTGGTCACGGCGAGTTTGGGGATCACCCGTGCCGCGGCCCCCCCCTTGAGGCCCAGGGTCGACTGGGAGGCTTTTCAGTCTTCGCTAGTCGACCAATCACCGTTCCAGGATCTGTCTACCCCTGATGACGTCGATGACGCGGCCGTCCGCCTCACTGATTTCATCAGGGGAGCCATAGACCAAGCGACGACTATGGTGCCCAGCAGCGGGCCCAGATGCAAACTCCCGGCGACGATTGAGGCGTTGATACGTCGCAAACGGCGTCTGCGGAAGCTCTGGGCGACCACCAGGTGTCCCAGGGTGAAGCGCGAGCTTAATGCGTTGGAGGAAGAGGTGAAGACGAAGGTCCGTGCCTTCCGGGGCGAATCCTGGGAGGAGCACGTGAGGGAGGCTGGTGATGACCGCACCATGACCTCACTTCACAGGATCTGTCGTCGCCTCTCCTCCAAACCTAGCCCTGTTTATCCACTTGTGGATGATCAGGGCCTAAGGTGCTTTACGCCGCAGGCTCGCGCCGAAGTCCTGGCTGGCTCGCTGGAAAGGCAGTTCACTCCGAACGCCTCGGTCCCGGAGATGGCTCACTTCCACCATGTCTTGGAAGAGGGGGTTACCGAATCCCTAGACCCTCGTCTCCCGATGCCAGCGCTTGAGGAGGATCAACTGATCACACCTCGTGAGGTGTATCAGACGATCAAGACCCTCAAGCGCCGTAAGGCTCCCGGGGACGATGGTATCCCTCCCATGGCACTACTATCTATCCCTTCCAACGTTCTGGCAAATCTGTCAGAACTCTTCAATTCCATTCTCCGCACGGGTCACTACCCACGGACCTGGAAAGTGGGTAAGATCATCGTCTTGCCCAAGCCCGGCAAAGATAGGCGTCAAGCTTCCAGCTACAGGCCCATCACCCTGCTCTCGCACGTCGGCAAGTTGTTTGAGCGGTTGCTCCTGAGGAGGATATCTCCGCATATCCACCTCAGACCGGAGCAGTTCGGTTTCAGAGCAGACCACTCGACGACTCTACAGCTAGTCCGTGTATTGCATCACCTTGCGGACCAACGTAACTCCGACCGGTACACGGTCGCAGTCTTTCTCGACATCGAGAAGGCCTTCGACCGGGTATGGCACGGGGGGTTGGTCAGCAAATTGCAATCCACCGGCCTACCTCATGCCTACTGGCGACTGCTGGGGTCTTGGCTGGAGGGGAGATCCTTCTTTGTCGCGGTCGAGGGGTGCAAGTCGTCTGTGCGCCCCATAACGGCCGGGGTACCACAGGGTAGTGTCTTGTCCCCGATCCTATACGCCCTCTATACCAACGACATTCCCACCCTGGAGGGGCATCTCCGTTGGTGGGAGGAGGATGTGAAACTGGCCCTCTTCGCAGACGACTCGGCCTATTTTGCATCCTCCAGAAGTGTTAAACTTGCCATCTCCAGGATGCAGAGGCTCCTGGATGTTCTGCCTCCATGGTTGGACCGGTGGAGAGTCTCGGTCAACGCGGGTAAGACCCAGGCCCTACTCTGCGGTCCGACCCGCATCAGAGTCGTCCCCCGTCTCAGTCTTCGTGGTGTGGATGTTGAGTTTAGACCCACTGTTCGGTATCTCGGGTGCGAGATAGACCGCTCGCTTCGCGCGAAGCCCCAGGTTGATCACGCGATTGGCCTGGCTCGCGCGGCGCGGTTTGTCTTGCGACCGATTCTCGCGTCCGCGTTGCCGATCAGAACTAAGCTCACTATCTACAAGACTTATATCCGTCCACGTATTACGTACGCTGCTGAGGCTTGGTATCACCTCGCACCGCCGTCCCAGCGGAAAAGGTTGCAGGCCCAGCAGAATCTCTCCCTCCGAGTCATCGTCGGAGCCGGCCGTTACGTGCGTAATGACGTAATAGCCCGGGACCTTGAGGTGGAGTCGCTCGAGGAGTTCATCGTCCGGCTCGCCCGTAACATGTACGAGCGGGCCGACCGAGGACCCCACGAGCATCTCCGCAATATAGCTCCCTTGCACGCCAGGCCGCCTGAAGGTGCGGCGTTGCCAAGGGAGCTGCTGGGTCCCCCGAGATTCCTCGGAGTAAACTACCCTACGGCGTAACAACGTTGTAGGATATAGGCGATCCCCTCTACGTGACTGAGACATTGTGTCGTCCGTCCCGCATGTTTGTCTGCCCTAAGATGGAGCCCACGGGGGCTACCATCACCCTCCCGGCAGGGAGGTGCGACCCCGCTCCCCGTTAGGGAGCTGTTCCCCCTTCAGGGGACCCCCCACGCTTTAGTGGGGGCTTGTTTTTATTTTTATTTTTATTTGTAAGCCCCCTTATGGGGCTTGTATACCCCCCTCAGGGGTTTGGGTCGCCCAGACTAGGTCTGGGGACCTCTTATAGAGGTCTGGGGTCGCGGAACGGAGCCACGGACTTGTCCGGGACTCCGCCCCGCGTCTCCGGGTCCCACTCCCCGTCTGGGAGTAGTATCACTTGTGTGATACTCGTCACCCCGCCTAACAGTGGGGTGACAAAATTCTTCTAATCCTTTGCTCCCCTTCCGGGATTAGTCAGTCCCCCTTCAGGGGATGGGACTCCTAAACGGGGGCCCTTTGCACCACGGACCTACGTCTGTGGTCCCGTTCTCCCTCAGGGAACGGCCGTCCTCAGCGCGGGCCCTTCCCTTCCCACGTTTCGTGGTGTTGTCGTGGGAGGGAGGGGTCGGCGGGGGCTGGACGGGGCCCCAAACCCTTTGTACAGTTTTTACAATTTAATTTTTTTTCTTTTAAACTTTATTTTTGCTTAATTTTGTTTTGTTTGTTTAATTTTATTTAGTTTGTTTAATTTTATTTTTATTTTTGTTTAATTCCGAATAGTTCTTTTTATTTAATTTCTGTTTTCTTTGGTTTTAAATTCTTTTTTTTTTTGTTTCTCCTAGCTCACGTTTTGTTCTGTATAGATTTTGTGTTAGATTATAAGTTTTTATTTTATTGTTAAAAACAAATAAAGGGATATCCCATCCCCTACAAAAGGGAGAAAAATAGTAGGGCCCGATTGACTTTAAATCATCAATTATAACGTTTTTCTTCGCTTTCTTCGTTGCTGTGGCCTTCCGATCCAAGACTGCCCAGAACGGGCGAAGACTGGGCCGGGGCTGGCGGCATCAAGAAACAGCCTAACCAAAAGAAAGAAGCAGTCCAGACCATGGGTCAAACCCCAGAAAGGGGTAAGAACAAAATCAATGCCACAAAACTACTTCACCTCCGCCTAGAGTGGCGGAGAGATTGTTCCCGGGCAGCGGGGTGCCCCCAAGGCCCGTCCGTGTCCCCCTGACGGGGGACACGAAGACCCCCATGGCTGGCTGGGAGTTGGAGAGGAAACAGGAATCATAAATGGGGAAAAATAATCTTATCCTCATTCTTCGGGATATTTCCCATTACAGTTTTAAAATTAACTGTACAAGTGGTTGGATGTCCACTATCTTCTACGCAAGGCAAGAGATCTATTTCTTCTATCACAAACGATATTCAGATGAGCTAACGGGCCATCTGATTGTAAGTGGTGCAATGTTAGGAGACACTGCGAGCCACTACCCACAACCTACTTTTAACGCGCTTTAAAGAAGTATAAAGTACCTGGTTGTAGCTTGGCCGCTGCAGCAGGACCACTCCTGAGCACGGAATGCACGTGGACCCCATCTCTGGCGCCTCCCCCGCAACGGAAGCCAAGACCAGTGAAATCCCGAGCCCATAGCTTCACTCGTCGTGTACGAGCGCGCTGAGAAAATAATTTAATTTAAATTTAATTAGTCAATTTATCGAGAAATGGTATAGGCTATATTATGCGCCTGTGACGCAGACGAAGTTGCGCGGGTCATTTAGTTTGAGAATCCTGAGCCTTCTATCGGAGGCTAAGACTGATATATTCCTGTATAGGTAACGGCGGTAAATGGAGTTGTATAGGCTCATGGGCGACGAACCACTTATCACCTAGTGTGCCGTTGGTTCGTTTATCTAAAGGAGGGTTTCCTGATATCTTGTTCTTCGGTTTATATACATTATATATGAACAACAACAAAAAAGATGAAAAAAAAAGGAAAGAAAAGATTTAAAACGTGTTTTTGTGATAATTTTTTAATCTCTTCTCATAGGATCAGAGGACAAAATGTGGAGATCCGTAGTTATAGTATATTCTCACAGAAAACAAAATGGCTGACGCAGATATAATCTGCATAAAACATAACAACTTTATTTATTTCATCGATAAAATCTTAAATAACATTGAATCTATGACATCATTTACACACGAAGGTCGTAGAAGTCGTGAGTTTTCCTTCTCGTTTACTTAAACTATTTGCATTTAATAGTTAGCTTAGTTTATTATTCGTGGATGATTTAATGGGCGGATATGATGCTAGTGGCATTTCCTGTACTAGTGTAAATTCATATAAAGATTGTCCCATATTGTTATGCAATTTTCTGGATCATGTCATGTCATACTACCTAACTACTTAACTGCCCACTGTTGGGCTCAGGTCTCCTCTGAAGAGGGATTATGCATAGTCCACCACGCTTACCCAGTGCCGATTGGGGACTTCACATATCTTCAAAGGATTTTTAGAACCCTTTTCCGAGATGCAGGTTTCCTCACGATGTTTTCCTTCACCGTTTTTAGCCAGTAGTGTTGTGAAAAATTGCACATAAATCTTTTTCACATTTAGATTTAGAGGTACAAATCGACAAAATTTTCTGGATCATTGTTATTTAATATAATGTTAAGAAAAGAGTTGAATCTAGTTAAATTAATTTAATATCTAAGATTCGACAAATTTAATTTCATGACCAACTCTTTTCAAGAACTCAACAAGAAGGGCTTCGGCTGAATATAGGGTTTTTTTAGTTGGAGGAAATCGTCGGTTTAGGAGTATATGGGAGTTGAACCGCACTAAAATCTCCAACCGTTCACACTTAGCGTCCGAACCCCAGCTGTGGCCAGAACCCAGCACGGGGTTAAGCGAGAGGGCACGACGCGTTGCGCGCCTTATAAAGTTTGCATTTTCCAAAAGTTCGACTGTCATGTTGGCTGTGTGGCATGTTGCGCCATCCTGTTGAAACCAAATGTCGTCCATGTCATACTCTTCAACTTTTGGAAACAAAAATTCGTTGAGCATGGCACGGTAACGCTCGCCATTGACCGTAACGGCGACTCTTTGCTCATTTTCGAATGATGCCGCCGGACCAAAACCCACACCAAACCGTAACTCTTTGTGGGTGCATTGGCTTCTCAATGGTGACGTGTGGATTTTCCGACCCCCAGATGCGACAATTTTGGTTATTGACATAGCCTCCGAGGTGAAAATGGGCTTCATCTGAAAAGACGATTTTTCGGTAAAAAACGTCCCATTTCGTAAATGTCAAACCTTTAACTAAATTATGAACACAAATTGAATGACATTTGAGCTGTCATTCTCTAAATAAACAGTAGTTCAAAATGCAAACGTTAGATTGCCCACGCTTTATAAGGTAGGAAGAGAATACTAACAGTTGCTCCCATCCATCTTGAATCGTTTCTGTCAGTCGGTTTAATATATAATATGCAGTGTTATGCTATTTACGTGCTTTATCTTCAATTTCCACGTGATGTCTGCAGCTCAACGAAATGATAAACTTATCATAATTGTGCATCAATCAATGCTTCGATCGTTGCATTATTTACTCTTTTTAAAATATCGAATTATTTCTATATACTATATAGATTAAAA
This sequence comes from Trilocha varians, assembly GCA_030269945.2. Classification (NCBI taxonomy): domain Eukaryota; kingdom Metazoa; phylum Arthropoda; class Insecta; order Lepidoptera; family Bombycidae; genus Trilocha; species Trilocha varians. The sequence continues at coordinate 2,902,190 of AP028279.1, forward strand.
TCTTTTAAAACAATTCCTTATTGTGTTTTATATGATTAATGCTAGATGGTGCTGTGATCAAAATATTTTATTACAATTCCCTCACTAATTAATTGAAAGGAACTTCGTTCCATCCGGGTGTCCCTTAACACCTCAAGTTTTTATTTTTTTTTAAATTGTTTGGTTCGTCTCACTTGTTTAAAGGAATGACAGAAGACCTTAATCTCTAAGTCCATTAAATCTTAATTAAAATAGGTAAATTACTAAACGAGTTTAGATAAAACGTTATCTTTTTAATCGTGGTGTAAGATTTTGATTCAGGTCACATTCCGTCATCACGAATATTACAGAATGTAAACATAGATAGGATTAAATGTTAAGGTGATTAGAACACGTACGAGCGTATGTAGCATAGATGAGTGTAATAAAAGGGAAAAAAAACTGTAAAAACATTAAAAAATCATGTCAATGTACCGGTTCTCTGACTTATCATCACAAGTATCACTAGTACTGTTAATATATATAGTGTAATCGTATTTTTTCGTTCGTGAAGTGGGATTGGGCTTCAGCTGAAAATCAGCGCTGCAGTAATCTGCGGCATATGCTGAGCTGTGGCCTTATGGGCACACTGCACTGTTTGTTAACATTGTTTTTGTCTTAATTAAAAATTTATATTTGTAAACGTGTATTGTGTGTTCATTAAATGTTTTTCTTTCTTACTGCCACCAATCTTCGTCTTCGGGAGTGCTCTTTTTACACCCTGTAAAGCTCGTCAGCCTACTCTTTTTAGAAGATAAAGATCTTCTTTATCTTAATCTTATTCCATTCAAATGGGTTCGGCGCAATATGTTTTATCTCTCCATTCATTTTCTAATTCGGCATATGTCCTCTGTCACGCCGAAAATTTTCACAATATCTTCTTTCACACAATCCAATCATCACTTCTTAGGCCTTCCTCTTCTCTTACATACATCCACTTTCAAATTCCATATTAGCTTTGTAACGTGGTTTTCTTCTCGGTCCATACCACGCCAACCTTTTACTACTCAGTTTGTCACAGATAGGTGCTGCTTTTTGCCGGTGAAGGAAAACATCGTGCATATCGGAAAAGGATTTCAAAAATCCTTCAAAGATGTGTGAAGTCCCCAATTCGCACTGGGCAAGCGTGGTGGACTATGCCTAAAACCCTCTTCGGAGGAGACCTGAGTCCAACAGTAAGCAGTAAAGTAAGCAGTAATGGGTTATTACAGGTGCTGCTTTCAAACTTCCTCTAATATACTCATTCCTTATCTTATCCCGCCTAGTAACACCTAAAAGTACCTACTAAAGTATTATAGAATAATACGATGAAAGTATCTAAGTACTGTCCAGCATTCCTGAGCGTAGTGAATCGAACCAGTCTAGCATTTATATTGGCAGGCCGACGTGATTGAACTAACTGTGTAATATTTTATATCAAACTCAATAATACTATACTGCTATCTTGAATTTTCTACTTGAATTTGAATTTAATGTTTAACGCATGGGGAAGTCGGCATGAACGAGGAGTTTTACTTACTTTTTTTTAAATCACATGACGGATAAACAAGCTCAAATTTTTTTTTTTTTTAGTTGGAGGAAATCACCGGATGTGGGAGTTGAACCGCAGTAAAACCTCCAACCGCTCACACTCAGCGTCCCAACCCCGGCTGAGGCCAGAACCCAGCACGGGACTATGAGGGACGGCGCGACGCGTTACGCCCACGGCACTCTTTCCCGTCGCGCCGCCCCCCTACTGCTCAACTGATAATATTTTAAATATTGTAATCAAAGATCCATTGGTCACTGCGACTTTTGCGGATCTATGTTTACCAGCGCTTATGAACCTTTGCAATGCCAGGGCATAGTTCGGCCATTACCCGTTACCTTTACTATACATGACTTTTCTTAAGCCTTGTTTAATTAAAGAGACATCTCATAGCGCTCATAGTTCTCGGAACACCGAGCGAGTTCATTCCAAATCGTCCGAAGCGTGAAGAGATTTTGAGGAGACCTCTGTCATATCTGTCATGATGTCTGATCAATAGACGTCTATAGGTTGATGAAGATATCTTAAATCGTCTCACCTGCAAGAACGAGTCGTCTTTGCTCTGCTCTGGCTTGGTGAACTCTGCGTGCAAGATTGAGGGTTTCCCCCCCACAGGGAGAGTCGCATCGTGTTGCCAGCGTTCTTCTTGTTTGAACCCAGGGTTGTCGAATGCGAACTCATCCTTCACTGACTCAGGATCCGTGGAGAAGACTAGGTGCTTTCCTGTAAAAAAAAGTATGTAACTACAGGTGTTGTAAATAGAAAGTTATTTTTGACCGACTTCCCAAGAGGAGGTTATTCTAGAAGTAATTCTACGGTTTTTTGTTTTATGAGGCACGTCGTGGGGTCTCATCAAGTTTATTTTTAATCAAGTACTTTTGGATCTGTGTTTAATTTCTATATTTTAACGGACAAGATTTCACGATCTTTGTTTTCGCATATTTATTTTCTGAGTCACCAATTTCGGTGATTCTTTCGAAAAAGATCGGACGTTTTCTTTTTTTTTAAATGTTGATTGTACAACCGCGAAGGGAATCTCAGTAGTTTTCAGTGATTTAAATTTCGATAAACATTTAAGTTCAACTTTCCACGTCAAAGATGAGAAGTTGACCGGAAGTTGTCCATATCTTATGGTACCTACTTATGTGTATGATACTGATTTATGTGCACCATAATGTGCAATTACAAGAACTGGTTACTTCTCCCATCTACAGTTTAACTGATCTCGTAAAACCACAGTTTAAATAACTTGAAGCCAAAGTTACAGTCAAAAGTTTTTAACACTATTACATCATCTTCTTCTTATATTTAAAAATGAATTGCTGTTCGTTAGTCTCGCTAAAACTCGAGAACGACTGTACCGATTTGGCTTATTTTAATCTTGAAATATTCGTGGAAGTCCAGGGAAGGTTTAAACGGTTAGAAAATTTCCTTATGTGACGCAGACGAAGTTGTGTGGGCCAGCTAGTTGAATGATAAAACAAAGTCGCTTCCGTCTGTCTGTCCCTACGTATGCTTAAATCTTTAAACTACGCAACGGATTTTGATGCAACTTTTTTTAAAGATAGTGATGAGGAAAGTTTGTAATACATGCATAAGATATTAGAGACACTACAATTTAAGATGTTTTTGATGTGATACTGTAAATAGGTCTTTTGGAACGAATTTCCTTATCGCGCGTTATCGAATGGGGGCTAGACGGAAATTCTTATGAAAAAGTTGTAACGACACTTTTTTTGTTTTAGATGATTATCGCTAGATGGCGCTGTGATTAAAATCTTTTGAAACAATTCTTTATTTTGTTTTATATGATTAATGCTAGATGGCGCTGTGATCAAAATATTTTATTTAAGTTATAATAATTAAAAAAATAAAATTTTATTACAATTCCCTCACTAATTAATCGAAAAGAACTTCCCTTGACACCTCTCAACTTTTTTTTTCTCTTTTTAGCACTTAAATCGCAAAAGTAGGTGTGTGTTACTCCTTCAGTTACTTAGATGAAGCAACCTACTATAAAATGATGTTTGTAAAAAGTGTCCCTTTCCATAATTTGAAGTGGCTTAAGTGCTTTGAAGTGCAGCTACAATTAGTTGACCGAAATCAAATCTAAACAATTTTTTTGAGTTGTCTCACTGTTTTTGTTTTACACTGTAAGAAGTGAAATCATTAGAGCGAGTACACATGTTCGTAATCACCGCTGCGATCCGCTGCATCGCGTGTAATCTGCGCTTAAAACAAGGTCAGCTGTTATCTAAGACCTCATTCACACAACTGCTTGGTGGATGAAGAGTTTTAGCGAAATAGGTATGACTGTCTAACTATCGCAATTATCATTATTTTTTCTACATCATCTTTCACGCGTTTCGAAAGGGCACGGAACAAATTCTTACGAAAAAAGTTGTAACGACACTTTTTTTTAGGTGTTAATCGCTAGATGGCGCTGTGATTAAATCTTTTAAAACACGTTTTTTATAGCGCGTTACCAAAGAAAATATTTTTATAAATTTGTTTTTAATCGAAAGGAACTTCGATAGGCAGATGAGCCAACGGGCCACCTGATCTTAAGTGGTTACTGTCGCTCATTGCAAGTCACCATGGAAAGTCCCTACGGAACTTAACAAGTTTCGTAAGATAATAAGCGCTCAAAGAATTGACTTACGTAAATAATATTTTTACTACAAAAATGAAAACGACAAACTTCCATTTAAAGTAAAATTATTTTCGCCACAATTTTGGTTAGGTTAGGTTAGTATGCTGTTAAACAATGCTAGAATCGCTTGTAAGAAATAATAAATTATAAAAAGTATTTATTTTTACACCAGAATAAAAACAGTCGTGAAAGTGTCCCAGATTTGAGATGAGAGCAAGAGTTATAGCGTGTACGTGCTAAACGAATCTCATATGATATGTGAACGTCAATTTACACGTATTGTTAAAAAAACATGTTTTTTATTTAATTCTGCGAAGTCTAGTGTTGGCTTCTAAAGCAACGAATACGACCTATTTTGAATTTAATTGTATTTTTATTTATTAGAGAGAGTGAGACACAAGATTGTTTGCCTGCAGATTTCACTGCCCTAGGCTTTATAATATAATCTATGCTCCATAGTATTCTTATTCTGTTAACCACTCAACTGGGAACGTCACTATTCGCTAGATGTCGAAACTGGGGACTTCGTTCGGAATCACTACCGTGTTTGAGCCTCTTTTTAAAAACATTTTTTCTAATAAATTTTAATTTCGATTTTTAATTAAACCTTATATTTTTGTAAATCTTTATTATTAAATGACGCTGTATTGCATTTTCAGCGAAAATAAAGTTTCTCCGTAAAACATGAGACGATTAAAGAATGTTCACAAAACAAGTTTTTTAACTGTGCTCAATTTTGGTTTCTGCCACAGACTTGGCAAAAGTAAACAAACCAATTTTGTTGCCGATCCCAGTTGAGTGGCTATATATTCTGTTACTTTACTAGCTCCAATTTCAGATGTTGGGAAGTAGAAGAAAAAACGCTTTGCATTTTAACGGGTGACACACGGACAAGAAGTAGGTACCTACGCTACCTTTCTTTAGACTCCACTGTACTGTAACAACCCATTACTGCCCACTGCTGGGCTTCGGTCTCCTCCGAAGAAGAGGAGAGAGTCTTTAGTCTACTAAGTCAACCATATCTTTAAGCACGCGTACTTATGCCAACGAGAGTAACTTTGATAAGCAAATGTATGCAATGCCTATTTGCTTCAATAGACGCTAGATAACGCCTAAAATCATTAAAACTGCACCTATGCATGATTCATTATAAAACATCTATAGAATCCATAATATCATTGTATACGCAACTATTGTAATGTTGAAAGAGTAATGATTTACACACAAACGAGTTGTCGTCAGGACCGCCATATTGGTATTTCAAGTTTCGAATTCCTTTCATGCAAGGAGGTGCCAATTTCTTAGAAATATCATCAGGATTTTGTGAAATCGTTAATGGATCTCTTTGGAATTTCATAAATTTTGCAAGCGTAGCCGCAGTCATAATTTTAATTGTGATTTAAATAGTATGGTTTTAAATGCATGTTTTTTTAAAAAAGGAGTCTTACTACAGACAGTACCCGCCTAGATACTAGGAAAGTTAGTACCTATTCCTTAAATCATCTAAGATTCCTAAAACAGAAAATAAACCAAACAATTATCATATTAATGCGATTACATTACACACCGTTGTTTTTAATGCAAATAAATTATTGATATCTTTGCATAACGCCCACGTTAAAATGAAAGGTTACATCAACTGTCATTTTGACAGATGACAGGTGTCATCCTCCACATGGGCGTGAAGTTTTGGAACAATGGCTACCTTTTTTTGTAGATTCAAGCTTGTGTTAATAACAGTGTGCGTTGTACATAAAATCTCTGTGGATTGTTAAGATCGTGACCTTTGGTAACCTCACACGAGGGCATTGAAGCCTATTAACATATTCGAAAATGTATTCCATTCGGTTAAATAAATATGCAGAAAACAAACACAACACCGAAGTTTTAGTTGGAATCGGATTTAAAGGAAAACATCATGAGGAAACCTAAATTTTTAGTTTTGGTACATGACAATACGAACGACGAACTACTGTCCTCTGTGTGTACGTGAAGAATAAACATTTTCCTTCTTTCTTTCTTTCTTTCTTTCATATAGGAAAGCTTAACTCTTTGAAAAAATGTGGTGTTTCCAATCCCGTATTAAAGAAATCCATGCTTCTTTTATCAAAGACAAATCGGCAATAGCACTGTAATGGTTTAGTACAGAATGTAACGGCTGGACTTGTCGATTCTCATATTTTGTTACAGGTAATTTAATGAAATCCTTGAATACGTCAGACTTTTAGCATTCCTCAATAAATGAACTATCAAACACTGAAATAATTTTTCAAACAGGACCTGTGGTCCCTGAGATTAATGCGCTCAAATTCTTCAGCTTTATACCATTAGTATCTAGCTCGTTTATGATAATGTCACATTTCCATACGTTTAATCTGATTTCATTGAATATATTATTATATCAGAATTTCAATACGGTTACAAACCAAAATGATACCAGTGACCTATGACTATGACATTGACCTAACACTTTCACTGCATTGTTACAGCTGGTTCCGCGTAACTCGCCGTAATCGCTCGTCTTTTGTTTTATTAAGTTTATTATGTAGGTCGCGAATACTATGCTGTTAGCAGAAGCTGGTAGTAATGTAGCAAATTTTGTAGCCAAATGTACGCCAAACCGACCGACCTCTAAATCTTAATGCGAAAAAACTTTATGTGCAACACCACTGGCTAAAAACGGTGAAGGAAAACATCGTGAGGAAACCTGAATATCGGAAAAGGGTTCAAAAAAATCCTTTGAAGATATGTGAAGTCTCCAATTCGCATTGGGCAAGCGTGGTGGACTATCCCTAACCCCTTCGGAGGAAACCTGAGCCAGTTGGCAGTAATGGGTTGTTACAGTACAGTACAGTAGTTAGTACAGTACAGGAAAGGTTTAAAATAGTTGAAACTCAGGGACTATTTCTGATTCAGATCTAATACGAATTTAATAGAATGATTAGATGTGTTTTTGCTAAATTTCACGGCTGTTTCGTTTCATTGACCATCCAGAATAGATGTTTTATTTTTGTTAAACGACAAAATTACTTCCGGTCTTTAGAGAACATTTTTTATAACCATTGTTTAAAATTGAGTGCTACGTAAGCTTTTCTAGAAGTCGTGGTGGCCGAGTGGTCGAAGCGCGTCCTTCCGAACGGGAGGTCGCGAGTTCAAATCCGGCCGGCTTGTACCTCTAAATCTAAATGTGAAAAGATTTATGTGCAATTTTTCACAACACCACTGACTAAAAACGGTGAAGGAAAACATCGTGAGGAAACCTACATATCGGAAAGGGTTCTAAAAATCCTTTGAAGATATGTGAAGTCCCCAATCCGCACTAGGCAAGCGTGGTGGACTATGCCTAATCCCTCTTCTGAGGAGACTTGAGCCCAACAGTGGGCAGTAATGGGTTGGTACAGGAAAGCTTTTCTAAAGGACGAAGTTACCTTTGCTTTCACACAAAGAGATCAATACATGATGTTGAATGTCTTTGCTTTCACATATTTCTGGACAGTGTCAAATGGTATTACACAAAATCCTTTAATATTTCTGTGCAATTTTATATGGTCGTCATCGTGCACATTTATAGGCGTAGCAAATATCAATTATCTCTCTGGATCTGCATAAGGATTCAACCAATCCATCAAAAATCAAAATGTCTGCGCATGTGCTCACCTATCTTCTTGCATTCTCTTTTTACTACTTTGGTGTTTTTTTTTTTATTGCCATGTAGGCAGACGAGCCAACGGGCCACCTGATCGTAAGTGGTTACCGTCGCTCAAGAACCTCTGCAATGTCAGGGGACATTGAGGGGTCGCTATCTACGACCTAACTTTAAGGACCCTCCTCAAGCCTCGTTTGAAGAAGGACAAGTAATAGCGCTCTGGGAATACCGAAGACCGCTCTGGGAAAACTTTAAATAAAGAATCTATACTAATATTATAAAGCTGAAGAGTTTGTTTGTTTGTTTGAACGCGCTAATCTCAGAAACTACCGGTCCGATTTCAAAAATTCTTTCACTGTTGGAAAGTCCATTTATCGAGGAAGGTTATAGGCTATATTTTATTTTCAAAAAAATTAGGGATCCGCATGAAAATATCGAATATGTAACAAAAGGTGAAAAATCAAAAACCTATTTATGCGTACGCTGCAAAAACTATTGACAATGGAACAAAATGATGTACTACGGGTTTTTAGGTCTTTTGACGACAAACAAAAAAGTCCGCGACAGCATATATCTAACTATCATAGTTTAGTCACAATAACCGCTTTTATGTTTATAAAAATAAAAAAAATGTCCGAAAAATTAATTTAACGTTAAATGAGTATCGTTATATTAACCCTTATCCAAATTAAGTATTATATTATTAAGAGTATTAATGTAGAAGTAAATTACTTTTTGTTTTATTCCAATCGGACTTTTCGTTTAGAAGTTATCACGAGTATAAAACGCAATTTTATTAATACATCCACAGCGGGCGGCGAAAATAATATCGCGACGACATAACGAGTACTGTTTAAACCCTTTTGTAACGCAGACGAAGTTGCGCGGGTCAGCTAGTGTAAGAATAAAAATCGATTACAATTCCAGTAATTTACGATGAAATTCTCATTAGATCAGCTTCAACCTTCGATAGAGCGACGCGAATCAGTGTCAAGGCTACCGAACGAAATAAACCTTCTGTTCTTAACAATTCCAATTGATTTTTCAGCGTTTTAATTGAAGTGGTTAATAACAGGTTGTGTCATAGATTCGATAATTGGAGGTTTGGCTTTATAAACAATCCCAAGGTTTTAAACTGCATGATTTTTTTAGGTGTTGAAATTGATTAATGACTTGTTATAAAATCCTAAGATATTTTAGCCAGTCCTAATTGATTTTAGCCAGCCTTTAAATCTTTGTTAATATTTTTTATGTTTGTGATTTTGCAGAGGTTATATCTGGTGCTACTAAAAGTATTTTAAGTATTATTTTACCAGTCCAAAATCACTTTTTGAGTATGTATGAAGAGGTTATTGTTAATTGTGTGACAGTAATCGCACAGTAAAGGTATAATAGAAGAAGAATTGTCGTTAATTGTCGCCTCAGTGCATGCAATATTGTTAAAGTAGTTCGAGGTCCTTCTGTCATCGAATAGTGACTGTATCACAACAAAGATTCTTTCCCCGACAGTTCATTGTCTAAAGAGCCTTTCTAACATGCTCAGAAGTCCACTTCAATCCATATTATACACAGAATTATTACGTTTGGAATCAACATCGTGAACAACACAATGAAGCCAATAGGAAGCAAGCCGAGCCGTAACTACACAACACTACAATATCATAAAATGAAGTTTCAAACAACTTGTGCGTAATATTTTATTTGTGTGCTAAACGAATTGAGTGTCATCGGCATCCTCTAACGTCAGTTACGCTATCTGCATACTTTCAATTGGCTTCTGTTGATTTTAGATGTTGATTCTACCATACAATTGTTTATCTTAATCAAAATACCCCTCTATTACATATTATTATATTTAAATAGGTTTAAAGTTCAAACCACACGGTAAGTCGACATTACTCGTCATATTAAGATAAGCTTCCATGAAATATCAATGAAATAAGATTCTTGAACAATGAGTCCATCAATCATTTGTAAACCTCACGGTATTGTCCATTCATGTTCGTAATAGTATGACCAAGTCACATACATATTTGTTTGTTGATTTTGTCAGTTGACTCTTTGAAGAATTTAGGACTTTTTTTTGGTAGATATTAATCTGTGTTGCACCTATTTTTCTCAATAAAATGTACAGCTATGTATCTTCAAAATAACGGTTTTCAACGGTGAATGAATTTTGAAATTCGATCAGATACTTTTGGAGCTTTTTCAATAAAGGTTTCCACTTTTCATATTTGACTTACGTATTTTTTATCAGAGTAATTGTTTTAGAATCACAGTACATTAGTAAAAAGTTATTTCAATCTTATTTATAATTTCTACGATTTTATTATATGTATAGATTGCACAAGAAAGATGCACGAGATTGTCGTTGCAAAATTACTTTGTAATCTGGATCAGTTCTCACTGTTGTTACCTCATTCTGAAAAAAAACTCTTTTAGGTATATGAAGTTTATTCTGTTCACATTAAAATTTATGGATAACGTACTGACCCACGCAAATTTTAAATATATTTTATAGTATCCTAGGAATATCGGTTAGGTCATTTTGGTTTTCAAGCTCGTAACAGAGCGAGCAAAAACTTGAACATAGTATAAGGATCTCTAAAAAGCAAGTCTGATACAAGATGAAGCTTAGATGTAGCCATGATCTTTATTTTTTGCAGTTAACCAACAATAATCGATTCTAGATTAAAACTTAATCGACTACTCAAAAATAAAACTAATAAAAGAAACTGCAACTAGTCTCGCACACCCCTTGCACGTGTAACTCGTTACGCAAGCTGACAGTTCCCGCGTACGCCATTACGCGTCATCCGTCAGACAAGATGGCTGCGACCGTGAGCATGAATGGCCACAATGGACGTCTTGTTGCTAAACTATCTCAACATTTGGTCACAGAATAAATGTACAGAAGTATTATTGCGTATACTGCACAATATACTAAGGATCTTAAATAAATAAAATGCAGGGAATGTCGGTTTTGGATGCGAAAATGATTTTTTAAACAACAAGTGGAGTATTTTTGTCTAACAAGTCAGCTATATCTTTTTAAGTCTTCTTTGTTGTTGATAGGACTATAAATTAGAGTTTATTAGAGTATCAATAAGGGGTGATGCCTATATTTTACCTTAACTAGATCTAATAGGAAGGGATACTTGCGTCCCCCCTATCAAACAATTGAAATTGCCCCCGTATATTCAAACCGACGATCGTACTGCCCACTGCTGGGCTCAGTAGAGAGATCAGACATAGTCCACCACACTTGCCCAATGCGGGTTAGGGACTTTACATATCTCCAAAGGATTTCTAATTATAGAAGCCTTTTCCAATATGCAAATAGTGTTGTGATAAATTGCTCATAAATCTTTCTCAGAAAACCCTCAACCTCCTGATAGGAAGAAAAGCGCTTCAACCACTACCCCACCACGACTTCGTCAAGGACAATATTCTGATTTCTTTCTGTACTGTATTTATTTTGTGTTTCAACGGTTACTTAATTATCATAAACTGGTTTTTACTAAGCTTATCTGTGACAAAGCGTGCTAGTTTTTACGTGGCGTCCGATTCTTGTTTATCGATTTGAATCGAACTATGGTAATCGATTTTGAATGCCGATCAATTGTTTTTGGACGTGGAGGATTATAGAAGTATTTTATTGTTTACGTTTTAACAATATGTGGGTTTTAGTAGTACTAGTAATGGATTGTCGACCTTCACTAACTGATTTGGAAGAAAAATTATTTGATGTCTCTTCTGTTAATTGCATAATCTTTAACCTAGCAATTTCTTTATGGACTTCAGACTGGTCCTCGCATTATGAGTATAAATTTAAAAAAAGCTTTAAAAAGATCTATATATAGGATTTAAGTGTCTAATGACTATACTGGAATATGACATTGAATATTTCTCATTAGAAGACCGTCATCATCAGCTCATTTTCATCCTTTGCCGGACATAGGTCTCACCCATCCTAAAGTATTGTAGTAGATAAAGCATGATTAACAACAATTTAATTCATATAATTACAAGAATATCTTGCAGAATTTTATGAGTGTTACAAATCTCTGAAATCGTGCATAAAACGCTTTAAAACGCGGTTGTTATTTAAAGAATTCATCTCATTTAAAAACTGCGCAATTCCCCCGATGTTTTACAAGGAAAAAACGCATCGTTTCTAGTAATTCCACTATCATTAGTCAATCAAATGGTTCTGTGTTTTTAGTCGAACGATCGCTCAATGTCACCGTTGATTAAAACAATTGCCGCGGGATAATTAGTCACCTTTTGTTCGTGGTATAAGATGATACGTAACTCTTGTAGTTCTTAGACATACCTTATTTTATCATCATCAACAACAGCCTATAGACGTCTACTACTGGACATAGCCCTCTCTTAAACACAGCCAATCCTACACTTTCTACATCCAGTGACTTCTGGCCAGGTCGTCGGTTCACCTTGGAGTGGGCTTACTTGGCGATTCGTGGCAGCTAGACCAACACTGGTCCAATTTGTGGTGAAAAGAAAGACAGTAAATAAGAGGATATGTCATTTTCACTACAAACCAGCCAAGACTCAGGACATCAACACAGACTAAGAGAATCAATGCAAATATCTAGAATTTGTATTACCAGGGCCGTGAGGAATAAGTGACTGCAAATAGAGCAGGATGGTGAAATTTGGACGAGGTATTCTCAACAGTAACTTAAAATATTGATTATGACGTTGGACTGTCCCGATTTCGACAAACAAATAATAAATATATTCTGATAAAACTGCGTTTCTTCTGCGTGTTTGATGTATTAAATATTTCATAACCACATCTAGGGTTTTAAGACGAAGACAATATCTAAATTAGCTTCAAATTTACGGTAAAATTTGTTTCGAAACCAAATTTAATCCCAAAGTTCAATGTTTATATTCACTGCCAATTGATTTGCTTTACACAAGTGTAACAAGCATTACGGTGTGTAAGCCGTAATGACACAGTGTACAAACATTCAAGGTGATCTTGTGTTATGAAAATTATAAACGTAAGGCATTCCACTCGGTTGTGAGAACGTTTATGATTTCAAAGATGGCGTTGGATAGCAGATCAAAACAAGATATAAAGACTGAGGAATGTTTCTAGACGCAAAATATAATATTCTTAAACTATAAATAATTTATGAAGATATAAAGCTGGACATAGATATGGTGGGATGGCTCAGGTCTGCTCAGAAGAGGGTTTAGGCATAGTCCACCACGCTTGGGGACGTCACATATTTTCGACGATATTTGAAATCGTTTTCCATTATGCCTGTTTCCTCACGATGTTTTACCGTTTTTAGCCAGTAACATTGCTAAAAATTGCACATAAATCTTTTTTAACCATTTGGCCACCACTTTTTCCAGTCAAACCACATATTCAGAATAACCACAGGCTGCAAGACATTCAATTCAAAACAGCTTAAGTTAGTTACGTGGTTTTGTAATTGTTCGATCAATCATATTAAGATTATAGGTTATGTATAACCTATTACATCGCCTCGGGCAACTCAGGTGAGCTCATGTTGCGGAATTCTTCATATTAATAATTCATTTACGTTTAATACTATTGGAAGGTAAAAAAAAACTTTGTGGTTACATGAAGAATCTGACATCTGACTGATGTCGTTGACAAGTGTATTTTCTTTTGTTATTTATCCACTCAACTGGGATCGGCAACCAAATTGGTTTATTTACTTTTGCCAAGTCTGTGGCAGGAGCCAAAATTGAGCTAAAACTTGTTTTGTTAACATTTTTTAATCGTCTCATATTTTACAGAGATGATAACTTTTCGCTGAAAATGCAATACAGCGTCGTTTAGTAATAAAGATTTACAAAAATATAAGGTTTAATTAAAAATCAAAATTAAAAATTATTGGAAAAAAATGTTTTTAAAAAGGGGCTCAAACACGGTATTGATTCCGAACGAAGTCCCCAGTTTCGCCATCTAGCGAATAGTGACGTTCCCAGTTGAGTGGTTATCTATAGGTACTAACATTAGTACGTTTGAGAGTTTTAGACAAGATTAGAGTTACTTTTTTAAAACAGCTTATAAGCTTCTGTGATAAATGTGCTTTCCAACACTGAAAGAATATCTTAAATTGAACCAGCGGTTCCTGAGAATAGTGCGTTCAAACTCTTCAGCTTTATATTTGTATAGATATAGGTTTAACTGTGTTAACAACACATCTAATCTAATATATATTATAAAGGCGAAAGTTTGTATGTATGGATGTATGTTTGTTACTCTTTCACGTAAAAACTACTGAATGGATTTGAATGAAACTTTACCACAATATAGCTTATACATCAGAATAACACATAGGCTACAATTTTTGAACCCCTTTGTAACGCAGACGAAGTTGCGCGGGTCACCTAGTTCATTTCATAAATAGAATAATATGTATTTCTGGTTCCTGCTCAGAGTCATTACGATGGTCGTCGCTGTGGATCCTGGCTACACGAAAGTTACAATGGTAATTAGTGGGATGTGGATATTTTCTTAAAAATGTACATTCACACCCAAGTCACAATTCAAAACAAAAAAGCGTCAACTCGATTATTAAACGCATTTTATATTCTCGACGCGTTTCGTCGTAATGGCGGATGATGTCACTTCGGATACCTGCGAGTCGGTTTATAGGCACCATATATTGTATACACATTGATGTTTGTTGTGAAGATAATACCAGGTGTACTGTGTTATCTGTAATATTCTCCGACATCAACAACAGCTCTATGACGTCCAGTTCTGGAAATATGCCTCTACCAAACTTTGACACAATGCCCGGTCCTGCGCTATCTGAATTTCGAAAATTATTTTGGTAATAGAAAACTTCATTACGTTTATATTATGAGTGTCATAGACTATATAGGTAATTCTAAATTAAAATTAACACTGGTAGAAGTCTGCTGGTTTGTGAACGAAAATGAAATGAAATTGTTTATATAACAAATTACATCAATCGTTGGTGTACAGTGGATCCCGTACTAAGCAGTAGCTTGTGTTACGGGACTCGTTTACAAAACCATGTTGGACACGTCGGTAAATCAAATCAAATCAAATGTAGGTACTTTTATAAATGTGCATTTCTTATTAATATTTTGAACACAAATAAAGTATGTCTAAATATATATTATGTCTGTATATTATTTTAATAAAAGCCTTAAATTACGAGAAATCAGACAAAAAATCAGATATCTACATTTTAAGAAAAAACTATTCAAAAACGTATAATTTATCCATTGTCATCGTAGACTATACGACTATGTTGACTATTAAGTAAATATGGTAATTTTATAAGTATTATTTATAGATATTTTATAGCTAATGACACGCAGCTTTGAGTGTTAATAAATAATCTAGTAATCTATTGAGTGAATGATAAATAGATATTTAGTACAAGGTAACAGTAGCTTGTTGGAAATACAAAATAATGCTAAATAAAGGTAGATTGTGTGTAAACAAGATGTTTTCTGGGTCAACCGATTTGAATGATTCATTTTTGTTGTCAATACTGACATTGATTCTCATAAAGTTTGATAAAGACCTGTAGTTTCAGTGCTATCATGAAAAATAAAAGTTGGTTGTTTTCATGTAATGCAAACTATCTTTCATTTAACAGTAACTGATCCTTTAAAAAACTAGTTTTGTGTTATTTAAATCGGTTTAGGACCTTCACAAGAAACAAGATGCACATAAAACATAGTCGACAAGAATTAGTTAATACAAATACAAAATAGTTTATTATCAGAAATTTTTACAAACTGGTACATCTTCAACAATGGTCCCGCACTAGGTCAGACCTGTATCTGTAATAATCTGTACCTGTATGTGTAATTATTAGCAGAATCTCTTAAAACTATAAGTTAAAATGTGTTCACCTTCACAAGGTCATGGGAACCGGTAAACTATTTAAATATTAATAGAATTAATTATAAAAGCCGTTGCGAATTCGAATTAATTTATAATTTTTGTGGTAAATAATAAAATAGTACATAAGCTATTCTAAACTTACACAAATACGTATTAAACAATTGAGTGGTCCCAATACTTAAACGTTGTTGCAAACGTCATGATCACGAGAAGACTATATATACTGCGGGACGATTTACGAGCAAACAAAGTAATTACACAAATAGTTGAGCTACATTAAAAACAAAATGTTAAAAAAAACATAACCTATAAAATAATAAATTAAATACTCAAAATCTACACAAATAACATCTATGGATTTTCCTAGTATTTTCGAGTCGTTTAACAAATGACTATTGATGATGTTGAAATTACAAAATCAATAAACACACGAATGTCTTGATTGACTTATCATGAAGGTCATATTTTTTGTAAAATAATAATTAATAAAAAGCTTTTGAAATACAAGTTTTTAAGATCCTGAATATCATGTAGCAGTACCTAATCAAGACAAATAAAACGAGCCCAAACACGATGGCTCTATCTTGTTTAGTACAGAAGTTCTTATGCCTTCCGACTCCAATAACAGATTTTTTGACGCTTTTCAAATAGCCGTTTGACATGTACAAAGTATATGAAATTTAGCCAAATGACATGTTTAATATCAAATACTGGGCGAGACTGATCCGTCGAATACATAGATCATTGTGGTCAAAACCCTCAGCCATGAGGAAATTACTAAGATGTCATAGTTCTTTGGTTGTGAGAGGGTCAAAAGTAGCTCCAAATGTTTCGGTGCTGCTTGCCAGAACTTGGCTTGTCTTGTCTATAATGGCAAAATGAAACCCTATTGCGCTAAGATATGTCCTTCTTCAAGCAAGAAATAAATTTTTAGAAGCCTTTTCTACTGATTCACACAAATATTTATTTAGCAATGATTTCTCAGAATAGTACGTCTTTAGTCATGTATGAAATCAACCGGATCTACATAACTTGAGGAAGTTGAAATTAAAATAACAGGCTAAAACTGTGAAGCATTGAGAAGAAACCTGCATATTCGAGAAGGATTAAAGTCCTTAAAATTATCTTAAATTAGCTTCATTCTTTTGTGCATGATGTTGGTTCCAAATGTTATAAATTTATGATTAAAGCAACATGAACTTTTTGACTGCTATGAGAACGTAATAGCACATACTATTGTTAGTACATACAAGCTATTGTCAACGAGCTACGATTGTATGGAAATGTGTATGACACATCCGTTCTTATCGCGAGAAATGCATTCGTGATGAGAATTTGATTTTTTTCTCTTTTTAATTGGACTACAATACCATTACTATGTTATAGAGTACAATTTTTCATTAGGTCAACGTAGAATAGGTAGTTAAACGCCTATTTTGTTTTCGTTCCCAATTGAGTGGTTAAGCATTTAGAATGTTTACAATTCCGTGGTATTTGTACTGTACTGTAACAATCCATTACTGCCCACTGCTGAGTTTAGAAGAGGGATTAAGTATAGTGCAACAAGCTTGTTCAATGCGGATTGGGGAGTCGTGGTTGAAGCGCTTGCCTTCAGTAGGTACAGAAGCAGTCGGTTTGTTCCTAATATGAAAAAGATATATGTCCAATATCCCAACACCATTGGCTAAAAACCGTGAAGAAAAACATCGTGCGCAAACCTGCATAAAATCCTTCAAAGATACGATAAAGTGTCGTCTATTATTCTAAAGCTGCGACTAAATTATGGCAGATTACAGTGACTTCATTCTAAACATTGTTAGTTTTTTATTTCATAGTAAATCAAGGCTGTATCGGTTCTCAGGCAGCACAAGGAAACGTCCGACAATGATCTAATATCAGCTGTTTTTGTTAACATATAACAATATAATCTCGCGTGTGAAATCAATTGAGAATTATTTTAGAACATAATCAGTAAATTGTAACGACGTAGTTATGACTTATTTGTTTAAAAAGGTCTTTTTATTTTCATATAGGTAGACTCTGGCGAGTTAACATTTCTGTTGCAAGAGATTACCGTCGCTCATGGACCTCTGCAACGTCAAGGAACACTGTCTCGTCACCTACGACCTAACTTTAAATACTTCTTTCAAGTCTCGTTTGAAGAAGGACAAGTCGTTTTCATAAATTGTTTTATTGGAACGAAGTTCCTTATCGCGCGGTATCGAAAGGGGGCTAGACGGAAATTCTTATGAAAAAGTTGTCACGACACTTTTTTTGTTTTAGATGATCATCACTAGATGGCGCTGTGATTAAAATCTTTTAAAACAATTCCTTTTTTGTTTTATATGATTAATGCTAGATGGCGCTGTGGTCAAATATTTTATTAAAAATTATATACTACCTCACTACTTAATCGAAAGGAACTTCGTTCCATCCGGGTGTCCCTTGACACCTCTCAAGTTTTTTAAACGGTTTTATTTTGTTAATTGTTTTTTATTGTTAGACTATTTATTACTCAAATGTTAAAAGTAGCATTTGTTTTAGGTTATTTTCGTTCTTCCCTCAGGATGCGAGACGTCGATATCCTGTCTGGTCCATCGTCTATATTTAGAATGACGTTTCAAATCATTCTTGAGAGCGTGTTTTGTTTTTGGTAAATTTTAAAACAACTGCATATTTAACAGTATCAATTGGTAAATTACTTGGTGTTTTAGTACTTCAAAGTATGCTATTCTAAAGAAGACAGATCAAGTTTTAATGAAGGAGACAAAAATGGTTAATGTTTCTCAAATCAAATCTAATTCTTTATCTTCTAGAATATAAAATGAGTCGTAAAATGTGTTGGTAAGCGCATAGTTCAACAACGTCGGGACCAAATTGGCCAATTCTTTTTTAATAGAAATTAGCTTAAATTTAAAACTAGCAATACATCACTATTATATTTTCTGTGTTCAAGTTTGTTCTTCTGTTTCTCTGTCTCTTTAAGATAGTCAAGACTCAAAACGTTTACGACTTAGATACTTCAATAAAAGCCAAACTTGGATAAATATCTATAATTTATCCAGATAATACATAATGCTTGGTATTCCGTATGTTTACTAAAAATATACTTTTCTTACAAGTAAATGCAACTAATGACTTTCTAGTGAGTTTCTACTGATATATGTAAATGCATACGAGAGTTACCCATTGGAAAGTAGGTAGGTTAAATGCATGCTGTAATTAGGTTTCATTTTAAATTAATTTTATGAGAGAGGAACAGTGTTTTTGGTTTGTAATAGGTACAAACTTTTAACTTTAAATTTTCATCGACTATTTACTAAATGGTTTTCAAATAATATAGTTTTAAGCCTAAATGAGCTATTATTACTTTGTTTTTATAGTTTATCAATAAAGTAATAAGAAGATTAAGTTTTGAAAGGATTTTTCATTCGTTTTTTGATCGACTTCTTAAAAAGAGGAGAGAAAATAAATAAAAAAATAATACTTTAGAAATAATCTTAGATAAGGGTCATTCCATGTCAAATCGACAAATAGTTGGACGCGACCCCCACCGATTCGGATGATTTTTGGTGGAGAGTTTTGTCTCATTATAAAACGAAGTTCTGCCAAAGGAAAAAAAATTTAAAAATTTTTCCTAAGAGATATTCAATATCAAAAATTTCATTGTTTTTCCGATTTTATGAGTTTAGTTATTTAATATTTCAGAGACTACTGAGTATTAAAATAAAAACTCTGGTATATTTTCAGAGGATACTTAGAGGTATGAGAAAAAAAAATTTTTGAAAAAAAATTTTGAAGTTTATCCAAATTAAAAAATTTTGAATTTTTCAAAATCGTGAAAAGTACTCATCGCGGGAAAATTTTGGCCTGAAAAATTTTTATATTATACTTATAACATATCTAAAGATATTCTGAAATTTTTAGAGGGGTGTTATTTTTCGTTTCATAGATATGAATTTTTGAATTTTGACAAAATATTTTTTTTTCTATTTTTATAATTTTTTTTTGTTAAATATCATTATTCTACTACATGATTACTAAAATTTGAGGTTAAATTCATTCGTAATTTAACGTTAAATTCATTCTTCGGACGAATTAATTATTTTTTTAAACATAAAAGCAGTCGTTGTGACTAAACTATGATAGTTAAATATATGCTGTCGCGGACTTTTTTGTTTGTCTTCAAAAGACCTAAAAACCCGTAGTACATCATTTTGTTCTATTGTCAATAGTTTTTGCAGCGTACGCATAAATAGGTTTTCGATTATTCGCCTTGTGTTACATATTCGACATTTTCATACGGATCCCGCGATGGATACTTTTCACGATTTTGAAAAATTCCAAATTTTTTAATTTTGATAATTTTCAAAATTTATTTTCAAAAATTTTTTTTTCTCATACCTCTAAGTATCCTCTAAAAATATACCAGAGTTTTTTTTAATACTCAGTAGTCTCTGAAATATTAAATAACTAAACTCATAAAATCGGAAAAACAATGAAATTTTTGATATTGAATATCTCATGGGAAAATTTTTTAATTTTTTTTTCCTTTGGCAGAACTTCGTTTTATAGTGAGACAAAACTCTCCACCAAAAATCATCCGAATCGGTGGGGGTCGCGTCCAACTATTTGTCGATTTGACATGGAATGACCCATAATAAATTTCTTTAAACACTCGCGGTTATCTACATCACTTACACCTCACCTACTCGCAGTTCCTCAGTCTTCCTGTGATCATGGCGCTTGAAACATTGCTGAAATATCGGGACCTTTCAATTAAAAATAATCATAGGTAGCGACCCCTCAGTGTCCCCTGACATTGCAGAGGTTCATGAGCGACGGTAACCACTTCCTATCAGGTGGGCCGTTGGCTCGTCTGCCTACATGGTAATAAAAAAAAAAATCGTAAGAACCCGTTTAATCTTAGATAAATTTAAAATAGATTCAATTAGTAAAATATTGAGACGTGATAACTTGAAAAAAACATAAATAAAACTTTAAACGAATAACTAACTTTTTAAAGTTACAGGATAATGTAACTAGATGTTAAGTACAAACTAAAATGCGAAGCATGTTGTGTAGATTTCGAAACAGCGCCGTCAAACATCTCAGATACTTGGCTGTTAACAAGACACCTTGACCTAACATAATACCCACTTACATCCCAAATGCACGTATGAAGGATGTTTTGAAACATGTGACTAAGTAGGATTATCTACAGATCATCCGTAAACTTAGTTTTGCATTGGACTAAAACATCTGGCAACAATCATAATCATATAAAGGCGAAAGTTTGTAAGTATGGATGGATGTATGGATGTTTGTTACTCTTTCACGTAAAAACTACTGAATGGATTTGAATGAAACTTTACCACAATATAGCTTATACATCAGAATAACACATAGGCTACAATTTTTGATAATACGGGATGAACCTGAAGTCCACGCGAACGAAGTCGCGGGCAAAAGCTAGTAATAATTATAATTTATTTCCAAAAAAACTTTAAACACAAGCTTTTAAGATCTTGAATATCATGTAGCAGTAGAGTGCTAGCTAATACAAGTAAAACGAGGTCAAACACGACGGGTCTATCTTGTTTAGCACAAGAGTTCCTATGACTTCCGAATCCATCATCAGATCAGCGCCATTTTGTCATAATAATATTATTGCATTGTCACGCGATACACATCACCCGGAAATCGGGAAGATTGTCAAATTTAGCTTGCAAAATGCCACCTAAACTTACATCCAGTCAAATAGTCAAATAAGATAGCCATTCCGAACGAATTCCAGGCGAGCGTCCCAGTTTCAGCATCTAGCATAAATTTTCTTACCCCGACTAGTGTATAAGTAACACTGTATGTAACATTACTATACATGTTAGTTGAATTGATATGTTACACAACTTTTTGTGCAGTTCATTGGAATTCTGTGGGCGTGGACTATTGTTTGAAGTGTTGCTAAATTTAGATGTCGCTTTTAAAGTTTTATTATCGCTTAAAGTAATAGCGACTGGTGATAGAAATCATTTGGGAATAGATATGTCTATTGCTATGAGGTGTTATTAATGAGGTTTGATGCAGAGATCCAGAAGATGCAGAAGTCCATGAGCGACGGTAACCACTTACGATCAGGTGTTACGTTGGTTAGTCTACCTGAGAATAATGAAATAAGAATATCCTTATGTTAAATCACACATTTTATAGAAATAATATGTCAAGAATTTTTAATGTTTTCGACACCACAACCTCTTTTAGCTAGAAAGAAATATCCGCCATCTAACCGCTACGCTACTAGACCATGAGTAAGTTGAACCGCACCAAAACCTGCTTAGATTCTGAACTCGAAGGCATTTAATACCAAATTCCTCTACTCTTTAGTTGACACGTAGCGGCTCATTTAGTTCCAAATAAATAAATTGCCGGTGGGCGCAATGTTGGTAGACCCCCCACAAGATGGACCGACGATCTGGTCAAGATCGCGGGAGGTCACTGGATGCAGATGGCGCAGGACCGGTCGTTGTGGCGAGGTTTGAGGGAGGCCTATGTCCAGCAGTGGACGTCTATAGGCTGATGATGATGATGATAATGAAATAAATTGCAAATGATTCATTAATTTTCTTTTTTAAAATAATACAAAGGGCTCGGCCCACATATTAAATGAGACGTAACAGCTAAAATGTCAGCGTTACTGCAGTGCGAATGAAATTAGAACAATAGGCTTCTGAGTTTTCCCTTATTAGGTTTCCGATAGGAATTCCATAGAATATGTAAAACCGCTATAATTATTAATGTATGCCTGTTTGGTAGACGTTGAAAAAGACGATGAATTCTTTATCGAGAGTGAAAATTAATTTTGGAATTAAAAGTCATTGTTTTTGGGTTAAAATGGCAAAGGAAAACAACGTATCTTAAATTTTAAATTTTATAAAACTGTCATGCATTTTCAACGGGTTCTTACCACGATATTTAATTAATTGAGTTGTCTCGATATTAATTACTTTAACAAATAAAATATCAATTAATTAAATATCGTGGTAAGAACCCGTTGAAAATGCATGACAGTATTATAGAAAACCAGCGAGTGTCTGAATAAGTTTGTATGTATAAAACTGTTTTTAAGTTTTGGTTTTGGAAACACTAAACTGGTTAGTATAGGAAGATTTTGAAGTTTTTTGGAGATACTATTTTAACCCCAAAAGCGGTGATATACATACTAAACGAAGAAACCGATTTGGTTGCTTTTAGAGGTTCTGTGAGATTAAAATTGTTTCAAGATGGCGACCTCTACCAAACTGATTAATTTGTTGATGTCTCTAAAACTGTTGAATACTATTACTGGACCAATAGCAGTATAGTAAACAAGTTATAAGGCCTATTGATGTACCTATAATAGTATATTTTATGTGTCATATTTTGTATCATTTCTTAGGTTCAATCTGAACATTTGTGACGTCACTGCCAGCTGAGATTGAAAACCAGCGCTGGATGTTGGCATTGATTTTATGATCTATGTCGATATTCAGCAATACGCTGAGTCTCGTCTGGTTTGTGGTAAAAATGTAATAGGTATGATTATGTAAATTGTTGTCATCTTTCATCTTTTGTACCATTTTTACCTCAAATAAAGTATGTCTATGTCTATAAAGAAAACTAAAGTATTACCCGATAATAATTGATTAAAAAATACGTGTGAAATTACCGTGAAAAACTTATTTCATTATAAACAATAATACTTAAATAAACAATTAAATTAAACGAAACCAAGTAGGTAAGTATGCATTTTTTTGTACAAATACTAGTTTCTTTTAAAAAGTTTTAAGTCATGTTTTGATCAAGAATCAAGACTACCTATAAAATAAAGTATTGTGGATGATAGCTAACGGACCCCATTGCCTTGCCCCAGAGACTTGTGAGTGACGGTAACCATCTACCAGTTACGATGACATCTTAAAAATACGGCTGATAACACTATTTTTAATTTTTTTTCAGAAATGTTAGGAAATAAAATGTCTTCCATGCATTTTCAACGGGTTCTTACCACGATATTTAATTAATTGAGTTGTCTCGATATTTCAACGTTGTTGCAAACGTCATGATCACGAGAAGACTGGATACTGCGGGTCGATTTAAGAGCAAACAAATCTGTCTACCCTCTTTCTCGTTCGCTTTTGTAAAAGTACCTATTATAGAAAACCGCGAGTGTCTGAATAAGTTTATAAATAAAATGTCGCCTGCGTTACTTATTCTGCACGTTATTTCGTGTATTCTCGCTAAAATACAAGATAAGGTCGCGTTAATTTGTAAACATTACGACATGACAAACATGTTTGTTTAATATACACATATCTTACAATGTATAGTAGTCTTCTATCGATATAAACTGAAAACTATGTCCTTGAAGTTGTATTGTTTAAGGTAAATCTCTTTAAACACTCGCGGTTATCTACATCACTTACACTATTACTAAACGGGTTCTTACCACGATTTTTTTAATTGAGCGGTCCCGACATTTCAGCACTGTTTCAAGCGCCATGATCACGGGAAGACTGAGGAACTGCGGGTAGGTCATTTAAGAGCAGACAAATCTGGCTACGCTCTTTCTCGTTCGTTTGCCGGTACCACTGGAACTCGAATTCACATTTCGACATACCACACTGACTGAATATCGGGACCGCTCTATTAAAAATAATTGTTTAAAATAAAATAAATAAATAAAATAGCCTTTTATTCTGAATCTACATGTAGAATTGTTTAACATTTTGTACGCTTAATAATATGAACTTAACCTAGTATTTGATTTTTTGTAACCCTTTGTAGATCCGTTTGCCAATTGGCAAAGGCCTCCTCCAACCTTTTCCATTCCTTCCTTTCCTGCGCTACCCTGTTCCACATAACTCCAGCCACCTTCCTTATGCCGTCGTCCCATCTCTTAATCTGTCTTCCTCTTTTTATTTTTCCTTCTCTAGGATACCAACGTGTTATTATTTTATTCCATTTATCAGGTCCTCTCATCATATGTCCTGTCCATTTCCATTTAAGTTTTTTTATTTTGTATATTACATCAGTGACCTTGGTCTTTTTTCTTATGGTACAGGTTCTAATTTTATCTCGCTTTTTAATGTTAAGCATACTTCTTTCCATAGAGTGTTGACATGTTGCTAATTTTTGCATATTGTTTTGTGTTAATGGCCATGTTTGGCTACCATACATGAGAACAGGTAGTACACAAGTATTGAATATTTTGGTTTTGAGATTTAAATTTAAATTGTTGTCTTTAAAAAATTCTTTTAAACTCCAGTATTTACCCCATCCTTTAATTATTCTTCTCTCTACCTCTTTGTTCACTGAGTCTTTTTGCTTAATTATTTGTCCAAGATAGACATATTCTTCTACATAATCAATGGGAACATTTTCAATTTTTATAGCATTTTTTTCTCCATTAGTTATTGCCTTTGTCTTTTCTGGGTTTAGTTTTAGTCCAACTTTCTTACTTTCTATTGAGAGTTCGCTTATCATTCTACTTAGTTCTTCTGATGTTTTAGCGAATAACACTATATCGTCTGCGAATCTCAAGTGTGTTAGTGGAACTCCGTCTACATTGATGCCGAGGTTTTCCCAATTTAGATTTCTGAAAATTGCTTCGAGCACTGCCGAAAACAGTTTCGGGGATAAGGGGTCTCCCTGTCTTACACCTTTGCTAACTCTGAATGGATCACTTTTCTTTTCTAGTTTTATTCTGGCCGTACTTTGGCTATATACGTTTTTTATTAAACGAATGTATTTATGTTCAATACCCTGTGACTTGAGTGATTCCCATATCTTTTCGTGGAACAAAGAGTCAAATGCCTTACTGTAATCGATAAATGCAATATAGTATTTAAGATGGTATTCATTGTATTTCTCTAGTACTTGTCGCACCACGTGAATGTGGTCAATGACTGAATAATTCTTACGGAATCCGGCTTGTTCAATGGGCTGATGTTCGTCTAACTTTTCTTCTATTCGTCTTAGTATAACTTTAGCAAATATTTTGTAAATGTTGGACATTAGACTAATAGGACGATAGTTTCCAATATCATATTTGTTACCTTTTTTATAAAGCAGAATAATATTAGTCTCCGTCCATTGATGTGGGATGATTTCTGTGTTTAAGATTTCATTAAACATTTCTGTCAGAATAGGTGTTAGAATTTGTTTGTTTTGTTTTAAAATTTCATTACTTATTCCGTCAGGACCAGGAGCTTTTTCATTTTTCTGTGTGTCTATGGCTTTCTCTATTTCGTCATGTAAAAAGTTGGGGATCTCGGAATTATCTTTAACATCTACTTCTTGTGATATGTTTCGTTCATATAGTTTTTTGTAGTACGTAGACGCTATTTCCAGTATTTCCTTTCTGTTTTGTTTGTTAACTCCTTTGTCATTATTAATTTTTACTATCCAGTCCTTTGAATCGGTTTGTTCTCTATTAGCTTTTTTAACTCCGCCTGATTTTATGATGTGGTTTTCAATTATTTCTGTTCTCCGTTTTTTCCTGTCTTTTCTTATGGATTCTTTGATTTTCTTACTAATTTTTGTTATTTCATTTCTGTTAACTTTTGTGTTCTTTGTAGTGGTTAAATTTTTTCTTTGTTCTAGTAAATTTAAAGTGTCAACTGACAACCAATTCTTTGAGTTAGTTTTGCTATTTGTAATCTTTTGTGCCTCAGTTTTAATGATGTTTTCGATCCAATTATATTTTTCTTGTGTTTGTAAATTGCTTGTACTATCTTTAAAATGTGAAAATTTATCTCTCAAGACGGTCGCTAGTTGTTCCATTTGGCATCTTTCAAGTTTAACATTTTTCAACTCTTGTCTTGGTCTGGGTTTACTCGGTTGTTTTATTCTCAGTTCGGCTCTTATTAATCGGTGGTTAGTGTTAAAATTGAATTTATTTATAACACTGAAATTCGTAAAATAACTTTTCTTATTTGTTAATATAAAATCAATTTCGTTCTTTACTTTCCCATCTGGTGATGACCATGTCCACATCCTGTTCTTATTCTTCATGTATATGGTGTTTAAAATCGTTAGGTTATTCTGTAACGCAAAGTTTGTTAGTTTTTCACCATTTCTACTTCTGGTTTTATTTTTATAGATAAATGGACCAAGTATTACATTTTCTCCTTGGAGTCTTTCTCCAATCTGACCATTGTAATCTCCCATTACAATAAGATTTTTATTAGCATGCAATTGAATAGCTGCGTTCAGATCGAAATAAAACTTTTCTATTGTGTCTAAATCTGACTGTTCTGTTGGTGAATATACTTGTATTATAGACCAAGAATCTTTATAGTCTGGTAGTTTTAAATTAACAATGGCAATTCTTTCTGAAATTCCTACGAACCCTTCGATGTAGTCTTCTAAATGCTTCTTTATAATAAAACCAACTCCGTGTCTTCCTGGGGTCGATCCTATATGATACATTAAAAAATCTTGATATGAGTTAATGTTTTCGCCCATTCTTCTGACTTCGCTCATTCCTAAAATGTCCCATTTAATATGATTTAATGCAAACCTAAGTTCTGTAAGGTTTTCTTCATTCTTCAGTGATAATACATTTAGAGTTGCTATATATAGTTTTGTTTCCTGTCGATTGCTGTTCTTTATTGTTGTTGGAGGGTTTTGGTCTCTATCCCCCACGAGGACCAGTCGGCTTGGGGGAGGTTGTGCTTTTACTATTCCTTGTTGCTTATTCTTTGTATGTTCTTTCCGTTTCCGTTTCATTAATTGCTATTGATTTTTTGTTTCGGCAGATGAGTTTGGCCTTGGTCTCGTCCCATCAAAGACGTTAGTACGTCTTTGATAAAAATAATTGTTTAAGGTAATTTAAATAAAAACGAATACTCGCTGATAGGGTTCATATTTTTGAAACGATAACCTTGACATTCCATTTGAGAAATAATGGAAGACGTTAACAGATTTACATAAAAGAATCGCTACGAAAAGCAGTCCGTTTAAGTGATAGCTATACTTTTAACAAGCTTATATTAACTTGGATGTAACTATGTAAGTTCGTGTGTTATCTTGCGAGTTAAATTTAACAAACTTCCCAGTCTCCGATTGAGCTGATATTTTGCACGCAGATGTAGGTACCTATATCGCATGACAATGCAACAATATGACAAAATTGCGCTGTTCTGATGATGGATTCGGAAGGTGGTCTTAGGAACTCCTGTAGTAAATAAGATAGACATTTCGTGTTTGGGCTCATTTTACTTGTATAAGCTAGCACTGTACCTACTGCTACATAATATGCAGGATCTTAAAAACTTGTATTTCAAGTCTTCTTCAAAATAAACTATTAGAGCTGAAAGATTGCTTCACCTGAGAGATCAATTCTCAGGTGAAGGAAACAACCAAAAAGTTTTTAAACTTTACATTTTAAGTGGCCAGTACTCAAACCACGAAGGAGGTTCAAAAATTTAATCATCCAGCCAGTAATGCAACTTCCAAAAAGTTTTTAAATACTTTTTAAACAGCCAGTACTCATACACCGTGAAGTATCATTTCAAAAAAGGTTTTTTTAACCGTTTCATCTTGTATTATAGGTGTAGTTATACAGGTGGGAGCGGCCGGACGGGCGGCATTCCTACGGTGACCCACATAACTTGATTCCAGTCGGATTTAAGAGTATTGGCTGATACGTTAAATTCATTCTTCGAATTTAAATATTTTTCAAAACATAAAAGGAGTTGTTGTGACTAAACTATCATAGTTAGATATATGCTTTCGCGGACTTTTTTATCTATGGAAAAAAACCGCATCAAATTCCGTTGCGTGTTTTTAAAGATTTAAGCATACATAGGGACAGACAGACGGAAGCTTGTTTTATAATAAGTAGTGATATAGATTATTAAAGTAAAATTTACTTTAATAATTTATAATCTATATCACTAATATTTAATATTAAATACTACTATTGGGACTTTGTTATTTAGGAAATTCAAGTGTATTTTAAATAAAACTGACATTTTATCTCATGAATACAAAGTAATAATTTAACACGATCACTGCTACACGAGGCCTAAATGACCCTTCTTGCAACTTTCCTGCGGCAAGGAAAAACGGCAACTTCCGGTGCGAAGAACATAAATATAATAGGAGGTGGGGTCTAATATACCACGTATCACCCTAACGTCTAGTCATGGTGCGGGCCGATAACACCTCGTATCGCAGCGAACGTGTTAAAAAGAACGAACAAACTTGTACATATTTATTTTAGAGATAACAACGTTTTTCCACTATAAGTTGTTATTGTCTATTAAAATAATAGTTCACTCTATTTCCAGCGTTCTGTCACGTATCATGTATTACAAATAAAGATTAACTATGTCGTTATCATTGTTGGCAAATTAGTACTGTTTGCTTTTCTACGCCTGTCTTCATTTTGCTATTACTCAGTCCAAGCAAGCTATTATTGTAACGAATTTAGAATCGTTGTCACAAAAAATACATTAAAGTATTCATTATTTTTTAGTTTTAATTGTCTTTAAGAGTAACTTATTTTAGAAACTTTTAAAAATAGAATTTAATCGATTAGATTGAATTTGAGTGATTGTGTTGTATTTTAAGAAATTAATTATTCTTGTAGTTTGAGGTGAGAAAGTAAATTGATATTAAAATGAAAAGACAAGACAGACAAGATCAAATAAATTTTTAAACAACCCACGCTGATTACAAGCCACCATGTTTTACCTCAAAAATATTTACTTAAATTTGTTTTATGACATGACTGATGGATTTTTATAGCATTTTAGATTAACGAGCCCACGATTTACCTGATACAACCACTGTGTTTACTACATTGTTGAAGTTTCGAAATCAAAGTTACTAAAAAACTTCGTAAGTATCTACCTGATCTGTAAAATAGCATTATTTGTTAGTGATGTTATCTACAAATACTGCATGTGAACTGTTCAGAACATATTTTTTTTTATATTTGCATGGAAACCATTTTATTAATTTTTAAATCTTGTTACAAATTTTGTTCGTTATTCTATGTCAAATTTAATTCTTCACTAGAACAGAGAGAAAAAAGTTTCTCACTTCTGTTCTAGCCATATAGGAGAGTGGTCAGGTTTTATAATTTTTTCATTGTTTCAATGAATTATAAAGTTTAACAAACAATAACTCTTTTCTTTATTGGATCCTATAGCATCCAACATGAACCTAAAAAAATAGACAAGTACGGTAAAACAAGTAATGTCTATATCTGCATACATTACGTTAAAGTTTGTCTAATGATTATTATTTTGCTGATAAAATAAGATAACACTGTTTCGTTTGTTTTGTGAAGAAATTATTAATAGCTTTTCTGTTAGAGTTTGTAAATCAAGCATGTTCTGATATTCCAGTTTTATGAGATGCGTTGTTTTTAAATGAAGATAATGTGTTTGAATTAAAGCGTTTGTTTTAAAGTTATTTCAAACTAGCGGACCCGCGCAATTTCGTCTGCGTCACTTTTAATTAAAAGTTAGCCTATGTTCTTTCTCAGGGTCTAAAGATAGTCTGTGCCAAATTTCATCAAAATCGGTTGAGAGGTTTAAACGGGAAAGCGTAACAGACAGACAGACAGAGATACTTTCGCATTTATAATATTACTAGGGATAATTTCCCAACGACAGAAAAAAGAAGTTGATGCCAAAACTATCAATAATTTGCCTATCAACAAACTATTAAAATATCTAACGATAATTTTCCACAATAAAAGTGACTTTGTAATAAACTAATGAACTAACAGAGCCATAAAACATCACGGACGTGATAAAAATGTCGTTAATAGTTTTATAACTCGTATTTTCATCAATGAGTACAAAGTACGACTTATAAAGTAACTCGAAACAATACGTAAGAAAGATACGAAACTTGATCCTAAATCGAAAAAAATTGATTGATACCTAAATCAATATCAGTGTAAATTACTTTATTTTAAGAAAACATTTTAACTACAAGCTTTTAAGATTCTGGTTATCATAACAGTAAAGTGCTAGCTAATACAAGTAAAACGAGCTCAACCAAGAAGGCTCTATTTTGTTTAGCACAAGAGTTCCTTGACCACCATCATCAGATCAGCTCTATTTAATCATATTATTGCATTATCACGTGATATACATCTGCGTGCAAAATGTCAGCTCAATCGGAAGCTGGGAAGTTTGTCAAATTTAGCTTGCAAGATTTCACCCGAACTTATATAGTAACATCCAGTGCAAGTTAATATAAAGCTTGTAAAAAATTTAGATAAACTTAAATCGACTCTGTATAGTTTTTGTACAATAATTGCGAAATAAAACATATTCAGTGTTTAAAAAGAAAATTGGTAATGAAATACTTTATTGATGACTTACTCGTTCTTGTTGACGTCAAAAGCTAAAAGTTACTGCCAAGTCGGACGCAAAAAAAAAAATTTAATGTAACCACCGTCCTGAGAAGAACTGGCAAGAAACTCAGTGGGCATGCCTTTTTTGTATTATGAGCATATTTTTTTAAAGTATTTTAACAGTATTAAACAATTTTACATTAAATATACAAAAAAAAAATCGATTATGATAATGAAATGACCTTGGCGAGCAACTCATTCCCACTTTGTGCAATCGTCCAGGTCCATAATAATTTTACACGCCTAGTTCCTAGAGTCATTATCATTGTGTAAACAATTTTTCTGCGATTTCTTATCATGTGGATTAGAATTAAGTAAACTGAATAGTACTTTTATTGTTCTAACCTAGAACTTTATCGTAGTACAATTTAAATATTTTCCACAAAATTCGAGATAACATCGAATTTTTACACAAATTTATTTTCATTTTTGATACCAAACGAGTTCGAGAAAAATTGTAAGCCTTTATTTTTTATTTACTGAACAAATTTTATACCACATTGTATTAATTTTATTTGATGAAATATTTGAATTGTTTATCTTTATTTTAATGTTTTAGTTTTGTATTGATTATTTGTATTACTGTTTTTTGATCCTAATGTAATAGTTGATTGAAAAATAAATCAAATATTTAAATAAATAATTTCGATAGAAAATACCATACCACATGCCAATTCGTTCGTCCCGACTGTAGTCTAAAGTACCTGCAGTATCGTATCGTGACGTCATCGCCCTTCGGATGGCTTCGGTTTTTTTAACGCTCGTTCTCATTCCAGACTCGATTAGACGCTTTTTTGTTTATGTCCTTTCTGCAGTATGAACACACCCTTATATTTTGACGTAATTTTAAAATTAGGCTAGTGGCCTTGTAGCCAATGCCTTAAATAAAAATAGTAATTTTAAAATTGTATTCGTCAACTTTAGTGATGTAGGTGTAAAGGCTGTGTAAATAAGTATTCGATATTTTTTAAAACTGATATTTTGAAAAATGTTTCGTAAGTCGGTTTTAATTGCTATTTTAATGTTATATTTCTCAATAACAATAAATCATTACACAACGAAATTTAATGTAGTCTAATCGCATAGAAATTTTGTAACATATTATTATAAGTAAGTGACTTAATTGAGAAGGTAAAATAGTTTGAAAAAATATTTTCATAGTAGGATGCTAGGGTTATTTCTTGTTCACTTTATCGCTGGTTTTACTAAGTAACTTAATTCGGTCTTTGTTGTGCTGAATATTAGTAGGGATTTAATAAATAAATCTAATATATAAAATTCTCGTGTCACGGTGTTCGAACTTGAACTCCTCCGAAATGGCTTGACCGATTTTGTTGAAATTTTTTGTGCTTATCCGGTATCTATGAGAATCGGCAACATCTATTTTTCATCCCCCTAAATGTTAAGGGTAGTCCACCCCTAAATTTTTTTTTTTTTTTTTTTAGGCAATTTTTTTTTTTTTTTTTTTATGACACAGCATACAAAAATACATACAACCCTAAATTTGTAACGCAGACGAAGTTGCGTGGGTCAGCTAGTATTCTTATAAATTACTAGCTGCCCCACGCAACTTCGTCTGCGTCGAAAAACTAAAAAAAAAATTAGGGGTGGACTACCCCTAACATTTAGGGGGATGAAAAATAGATGTTGGCCGATTCTCATAGATACGGATAAGCACAAAAAATTTCAACAAAATCGGTCAAGCCGTTTCGGAGGAGTTCAAGTTCGAACACCGTGACACGAGAATTTTATATATTAGAAGATTAAAACCACAATAAGCTAAAACCAGATCACAAAATAAAGTTATCATGTTTTAAAACAAAACAAAATGAAAAATAACTGTTTGCTGTCGCTTTTCTTTTGTTTTCAATTTCACTTTCACTACAAGCGATAGATTCGTAACTTAGTATTACGCGTTCACATCTGAATTAACACTATACGGGTTAAAATTTCATTAGTGCTGTTATGTTTGATGTTTACTTCTCATGGGCTGGTCGGCACCAAAACTGTCTGGGAAAAATTACTATACATATAGATCATAATTCAACATGGTCATCTGGAAACTAGATTTAGCCATCCAGAAATAGTAAGAGGAGAGGAAAAACTGAAAGAATAGCTTGTTTGTGGTGTGACAGACGATGTATGTCAGGATAGAAAGGTATGGAGGGAGAAACTTACTTCCACCCCATTTAAATATAATAAAGTAAAGAAAAAGATATTCAGAAATTTGATATTTATATCGGTCTAAATTATTGTAAAATAACATCTGTGAAGCCTAGTTACTTACGTAACATCATCTTAATTTAAAATTAAAATTTCTTTTTATATTAAAAGGGTCAACCTTTACCATTTCTTACGTTCGTTTTCATTTATGTTTACAAACAAACACGTAAATTTGAATTGTTAATTTCAAAAGCGTGGTATCAGATAACGCATTGATATGATATCAGTTGTATCGAATCGATTTAATAATGTCAAACGTGGGAATATGTAATTGAGGTTGAAAAGATTGTAACAGTTTTAGACAAATTCCATGAAAGAGGCTGAAGTCCTTAAAGGTCGTAGGTCGTATTATAAGATTTAACCTTTGAATCGCCTGACAAGAACTTGACATTTTTTTGATAAAACATATAATACTGTTCTCTATGGTTGGTTATACACTAAGAATTTTGTGATATTGCCTATACAAAGTAGATATAAAATAATATAAAACAACAGGTGATGGTCCCTCAGTGCCCCTAGAAATTGCAGAGGTTCATGAGCGACGGTAATCGCTAACGATCAGGTAGCCCAATGTATCGTGGCCCACATGACAATAAAGGAAAACTATTCATAAAAACTATTGATACCCATCTCCTACTTGTTGTTTGGATATGGATGTCGTTGAATGGCTGAAGTCAAATTAATACCTTAACATTTTTGTGTCACAAATTCACAATAGAGAATACCATCTAGTCAACTGGTTTTTCTTGCATAGGAGGATCCGGTAAAAGTATACATAATTCTAAAGTTTTTTACAACAATATTTTTTCTGCTTTCTCTCCTTCGCATTCATGAATTAAATTTTGAATAAAACTACTTTAAAAAAGTTTCCGCTACACATCAATAAACACAACAGTTGTACGTTATTCGCATTCTCAGTTCTATTTTGAAAACATCAACACCGGTCATTACAAAAACAAGAAAAACACCAAACGAGTATTCGTGTTGTACAACAAGTATTATAACTGTACCTAGTATGCAAGTGGGTGATACGTAAATGGTAGTCCATCCCTTATACGGCGACCGGTCAACGTTTAAATTTGGAATGGCTGTTTTGAAAGTTTTTTTTTTACGCTTGCTTAGTTTACAAATAGTTTTGTATCTTTATAAACTTTTTAGTTAATGTAATTTGAATTTTATACGGAAACTAAAACAAAACAATAGAGCGATTTTGGGATTTCGCATACTATTTTTTTATTATATATTCTTCATTACAGCATTCATGATTGTTATATTATATGTTTATATTATTTGCATAATATAAACCCACAAAGATGATTACATCCTTTACATAATATTCACAAAAAATCTCAAGATAATGTAAGACTAGCTGCTGCCCGCTACGTCGTCTGCATGAACTCTATAACCCGTTTTTTTTTTAAAAAGGTAGCCTATATTCTTTCTCAGGGTCTAAAGATTATCTGTTTAAAATTTCATCAAAATCAGTTGAAAACTACTTTTTTTTGAGTCATAGTACTCGGAGTAGGTAATAAATAGCAGATAGGTACTACAGTGAAACCGGGTTTTTTTTTTCAGTTGTAGGAGGTGATGTGGTATGTGGGAGTTGAACCGCACTAAAACCTCCAAACGCTCACACTCAGCGTCCGAACCCCGGCTGAGGCCAGAACCCAGCACGGTGTTTGGAGGAAGGGCGCGACGCGTTACGCGCTCGGCACTCTTTCCCGTCGCTCCGTCCCCAGTGAAACCGGGTTGCTTCTAAATCTGAGACAGCAAGTGAGTATTACAATATGTATAAGATATTAACTTGCACTGGATGTAACTATGTAAATTCGGATGGAATCTTGCAAGCTAAATATGACAAACTTTCCGGTTTCCGATTTAGCTGACCATTTGCACGTAGATGTATATCGCGTGACAATGCAAAATTACAAAATGGCGGTGTTCTGATCATGGATTCGGAAGGTGGCCATAGGAACACTTGTACTAAACAATATAGACCCATATTTGGCCTTATTAGTTAACACAATACTGCTTTACGATATCCAGAATCTTAAAAACTTGTATTTAAATGAGTTTTAAAATCTTAATATAATAATATATAAATCTCGTGTCACAATGTTGGTCCGCGATGGACTTCTAAACTACTTAACCGATTTTAAATGAAATTGGCACACCGTCAGCAGTCTGGTAGAACTTAAGAGATAGGATAGCTTAGATCAAGGTCTGATGATGGAGCTGGAAGATGGCCACAGGAACTCCGTCAATAAGCAAGGTAACCTCATCGTGTTTAGGCTCTAATGAAGCGTCCTGATGAATACTTTTAGGAAATTCCCGAGAACAATTCCTATGCGACGCAGACGAAGTTGCGCAGCTAGTAAATTATATATTTGAAATAACATCGTTTTGTCTATGGTACGCTGAATTTGTCAAAATATTCTACGTCCACCATTAGTCTGTACAAGTGTGTCGCCAGTCTCCGTTCACATACAATTTAATTAACACACATCACATACTCGTACGACTGGTTTATGTAATTTAATTGCCTAGAAACTGCAATGCGCTTTCTCTGTGTTTTGTATAAGACAGTCATCTTTAACGGTCTATTCTGTAGTTATGTGTTCTGACGTAAGTTTAATCTGTAATAATCTGTGTTTTATGGTTATTTGTATTAAATTGTTATTTTGAACCATTTTGTTTTATTTATTTTAAGGGGTTTTAGCGCTGGTGGTAAAATCTCATATAATAGGATATTGGAGTAGTTTTAACATAAATTTAGAGATTTTGACTATGTTTCGATTAAAGATGTTTCAAAATGACACAATGAGAGTTGACACTCCGTCGCCTCAGTGCTTGTTTGGCCAATCTGCACTCGAGCAAATTTTACAGGAGACAGCAAACAAGCACGGAATTTTCATTAAGTGCCGTGTTGAGAAAATAATTGAAATGAGATTTTTATTTTAGAATTGAATATTTAAAAAAAATATTTTACCAGTCGGGTGGAAATTTTATTCTTTGTAATACTGCATTAAAAAGTCATTTTCGCACAAAATGTCAGATTGGCCAAACAAGCACTGAGGCGACGACTCATTAATTTTTACTAAAACAAAACCATCTGCAATCAGAATTTGATAAAATATAATTCAAATCACGTCTCAAAAGAAAAATCGCCATACTAGGTTTTTTTAGATTTAGCGCTAAAACTCCTAAGTTGTTAATGGCTCATATTTCGAAAAAAAAGTAATAAATCAAGTTGAAGAAAGTCATAACAAATAAAAAGTATATCTACTAAGTAGGTAAATAAACAGAGAGGCTCATAAAACAATTTCTCACATGTGAAAGCACTTTCCCTTCAACTGTTTATGTTGCCATAAGTACATAATATACTATGATGATGTGTAATGACTCAGTAATACCTTCTTAATTATTTTAACTATTTACTTATCGGTAAAGGACATAATAATTCCTACTAATCTACACTAATATTATAAAGCTGAAGAGTTTGTTTGAACGCGCTAATCTCAGGAACTACTGGTCCGATTTGAAAAATTCTTTCACTGTTAGAAAGGTCATTTATCGAGGAAGGCTATAGGCTGTTGTATCCCTCTGTGACGCAGACGAAGTTGCGCGGGTCATCTAGTATTATAAATAACTCTATCTGTCTGTTAAGCTTTCCCGTTTAAACCTCTCATCCGATTTTCATGAAATTCGTCACAATCTTTAGACCCAGAGCAAGAAGACCCAGGCTTAATTGTAAGTGACGCAGACGAAGTTGCGCAGGCCCAAAATATATGAGAGCAAATGAGCGATAAATTAACATATTTATTTCTATTGAAAAGTAGCAACAGTTTTATACATAAAAGTTTGTAAGAAAATTTTATTTTTGCTATCTCTTATTCTCAAATCTATCTTAATCTACAGAACTGCGTAATTCGCATAAAATAGATTAAATCGTACATATTATTATTTCATTCGATAAAGTTAATCATTTAAACGGCTACGCTTCGAATATTTTAATCGCTGGCGTCTCGATAACGCGATAATACATTTTTTGCATATTTCTCGAACTATAATCGATATCTCAGATAATGGTAAAACACTTCCGTATACTACATTCAACATCATTCTATCTTTAAAACAAAAAAAAAACAGACTGTGGACGTAATCCCTTCAAATCTAAAGAATTAAACGTACCTACTCGTGTCATGTTACACATTCTTTGGTTTTTGAAATTAGAGCCATTGTCCTTTTATCTTTCTGAGTAAAACCTAATTAATAATAAAGGCTAATGAATTTCTTTAAACAATAATTAGTAAGTAATTGTGTAAGTGTAAAATTATATGGTTAAAACTTGAATAGTTGCCAGATTGTTCAAGAGTTATATGTAGTACTCAGATTACCCAATCGCCTAAGTAGGTACCTACTCTGAAAACTCTAAACATACTTTAAACGTACTTTATGATACAATCTTACTTACTGTACCAACCCATTACTGCCCACTGTTGGGCTCAGGTCTCCTCAGAAGAGGGATTAGGCATAGTCCACCACGCTTGCCCAGTGCGGATTGGGGACCTCACATATCTTCAAAGGATTTTTAGAACCCTTTTCCGACATGCAGGTTTCCTCACAATGTTTTCCTTCACCGTTTATAGTCAGTGGTGTTGTGAAAAATTGCACATAAATCTGTTTCACATTTAGATTTAGAGGTACAAGCCGGCCGGTTTTGAACCCGCGACCTCCCGTTTGGAAGGAAGCGCTTCGACCACCACGACTTTTGACGTATACCTTGTTGACGTTGAATCTGACGTATACCTAGTCTTTTTTCTTTTACTAGTGCTTTTATACTTAAACAGACTGAAATAAGGACTAAAAATGCCAACATAACTGCAAAAAAACGCTGAACCGGGAACTACTATTTGGAGGGAACCTGCATATTGGAAAAGGATTCTAAAAATCTATGTGAAGTCCCCAATCCGCATTAGGCAAGCGTGGTGGATTACGCCTAATCCCTCTTCTGAGAAGACCTGAGCTCAGCAGTGGGCAGTAATGGGTTGTTACAGGATAATAATTGGACTTATATTATGGCTCAAAAGTCGTATACATATTTTCAAATTTATACTTAGATACCGTTGAGTACACATTCTCGCTAACAATGTTATTTCAATAATGTTTGATTTTAAAACAGTTTTTTTGTTACGAAATGATATTAAATTAATTAATATTCAAGATTTCAGGTTACACTTGAAGGTCGTGCGGATTTTGATAAATAATTTAATTTTATTTCCATCTTTTTTTGCAAAGTGGCGCCAATTATTGAAACGTCTGAGATTTAATTGTTAGACTTAGCGGCCATTTAAATTTTAAACAACCAAAATCCGTTTCTATTTCTGAGTAGAATATTTACAACACAAAAGTGAAGTGACCATTTACCTTCCTTCTTCCTTTCAAGAATGAGTAAAAAAAATCTTAATACATCTCTCTGGTCTGGTATTACCAAAACTTGATATTTCACCATCACTTTTGGACCTTTGAAATATCTTTTTTTCCGCAAAAATCATCAAAATTGGTCAGAAGGTTTAGTTGCTCGAATATCGCCGACAGGTCTATCATGAAACCTAACACTGCACATTAATCTGATAGATAAAACTCTACGTGTAAATATGTAGGTATTAAATGAGTTTCTCAGGACCGTAAACTCTTGATCTATACTAATATTATAAAGCTGAAGGGTTTGTTTGTTTAAGTATGAACGCGCTAATCTCAGGAACCACTGATCCGAGCAGTCTTGGTCCATTTATCGAGGAAGGCTTATAGGCTATATTTTATCCCTCTGTAACGCAGACGAAGTTGCGCGGGTCAACTAGTACCTACCTACTAGATATTTCTAACCACTCCTGACTGCAGATACATCTAGAAACCGGTCGTTAGCAGTAAGTGAAAATCGTGAAAGTTGAAGATGCAATGTGTGTCGCATAGTGCAATATTTTTATTTGCAATTTATCACAATAAATATAAGTGGGTTGTTGAAGATGAATGGCTGAAGCATTAGCCTGATATCAACCTGAATGATGCGTTATTCTTAGTAACCTGTACCTAGTATTAGTGTCAAAATACGTAGAAGTAATTTGAGAATAAACATGTAAGCATAACTATAAAACAAACAAACAAGTTTCAAGAAAGATAAAATGTGAGTTTTTTTTGCTAGATCTCACAAGATTTTTGATGCCAAAATAATACTTTTTATGAGAACCATCTCATTAGTTTTACTTTCAGTTTAAAAGATAACCACTACTCTTGCTTTAAGCGATAAGGCCGCCAATTGTCACACTGTATTATTTGAACGGTGTTGGTGTTACAATAAAGAATTTTCTATCTATCTATCTTGCTTAGAGAACTACCTAGGACTCGATAAAATGTAAGGTAAATTTTGTTTAAAATGCGAATCTAAATCATGACTCATTGCCTACGTAGGTACATAACTTATCAAGGAATTAGAAGGATTATATGGTATTTACAACAAGCAATAGTAAGACTGGCTGGCATTCCAAATACTTTGATTACCTAGTATGAATAGGCGCCCCTACTCTAAAATACGGCCAAGGCGAATACATTCACAAATCTATCATTGAATCACACGACGAATTGTCTTTTAATTTATTAGTATTACATTTGATCAAACATTGGTTATACTTGATCCAACAAATTCAACCCTCTTGTT
This sequence comes from Trilocha varians, assembly GCA_030269945.2. NCBI lineage: Eukaryota > Metazoa > Arthropoda > Insecta > Lepidoptera > Bombycidae > Trilocha > Trilocha varians. Next base: position 2,942,297 of record AP028279.1, read on the forward strand.
TTGACTTTAAGCTTGTGTATTCGAAGCAAACATTTGCGTTAGTACGCCAATAAGAATTTACTAAATTTCTCTATCACTGGTTATCATTTGCGAATTCCTGTTTTATCTTCTTATCTTATTAATTTGCCTACGTTTTATCGTGTTTAATTGTATAATTTCTTTGTAGTAGGTACGTAAGACAGTCAAGGAGCCAGTGATAATTTAATATATATTTTACTAACATTTTTTTGTCAATGAAATTCGCTCTGATGAGACAACAAACTTTTTACTTCTTGAGTAGTCCAAGCCAAGGTAATGGCTGACTAACGTCTATTAAGAGCCGGCAATGGTATATCTATGTTATTTCGTTGAACTAACATTACCGAACTCTAACAACTTGGACGATTCCTCTCGATTGTCATGCAAATTACGCTGATTCAATACAAGGTTCTAGCCACACTCCACTATAGATTTGGCAACGTCAAAACTAATCTCTTAACATCAGGCGGCTATGTCTATAACTACTTCAATAATAATAAAAACATTTAAAGAACCTACTAGTGTTTGAATAACAGATTATTCAAACAGAAACACGCTATTTCTCAACTAATTTTCTTAAAAAGGAAATCTTGCCTAACGCTTAAACTAGAAAACGTTTTATAAGCAAACTTAGAATTACATCACGGAGTGCAGTTTCATTCGATGCTTGACGAGTCACGTTTCAAGTAATAAGATTCCATTCAAACAATATGTTCGTTAATGTCAACTTATTTACAATTCTTTCGGCGTTCGTGAATGCATGGTATTTTTTGTCGCGTTCGGGTTCCAACGCACTTACCTTTACGCGTTTTCCAATATAATTTGCGAAGATAATATGCTGCAGCTACTAAGAGTAGTGCAGCTATGAAGGCACCTATTGCAGCACCAGCCACACTGCCAGCACCATAACATGCTCCGGCCTCTTGTCCGAAAACGCTCGGTACAAAAACGAACACAAAAAACAATAAAACACTCATTTTAAAAACTTTTCATCACTTATTATTATGGCACATAAGTTGTTTGACGACGTACACTGATCACATTCCTGTGTTTTGAATACGATTACAGGATACGGAATGGTACAAGTTTTTTATTTAAATAAGCGCGGAGATTGTAAATGCGTGCGCCGCGTCAGCCAGCGCGGTCGACTGTGAATGTTTGATTTCTTGTTTCGCTCTCGCTTGCTCGCCAGCGTATTGGGCAGGTAGTGGAAAGGCTGATTGCCGGCCTCAGAAAACGTGTTTGAACACTGATATCGCCGTTATAACGGAGATTAGTTTTACCAAAAACACTTTTATTCCTCTAATATTCTGTTTTTGGTCTTAATGACTTTTAAAAACTACAAAAAAAAGCTGCTTTTAAATTTGTCATTTCAACTTTCGAATAACTGGAAAACATGGTCCTTCGAGCCGTTTCCTGTAGGATTTTTAGAATGTTTTATACAAAGAGTCACATTTTTGTTTATAGAACTAAAATCGAATTAGCGAATCAATGATTCTAATACATGATCAAAAGTTGATAAATATCAAAGTACATATTTAATTTCAAATAAGTTGTAAATGTCCATTTTTCATATTGTCATTGTGGTTTGAGCTAATGTCATGGAGTCATTCTAAAAAAGCATAAACAAGCAATTCATAAATACCTAATATGATTTCATCACAACACAACACGTACGTAACACATGTGAAAAAAGTGTACGAGGAGCTATGTCATGTTTTATCACAGATCTTAAGAAACAAAGTAAAATTGTTGCTCCCTTAATCTTGTTTCTTGATTGTTGTTACTTCTTCTGTTTTGCTATTGACGCAACGTCTTATAAATTGGTTTGCCTGGTGACACTTCAAGAAACTGCGTTACGCTGCGCTCACGTTATGCGCTCACAATGAGAGCGAGTGAGAGGCACGCGTGCCTTTCACTTTTTATGTCTGTCTCTCTCGCTCTTAGGCGGGCTAACCATGCCCGAGTCGTTGTCACGTAAAACTTTCGCCCGTATACCGACTTTACAGGCAACCAATTTTTTTTACTCTAAATTACGAAATACTACTAAATAATAATAAAATTGTAAGGATTTATTTTGTTTCATTGAAACTGCAGAATTAGATAAAATGTTTCAAACACAATTTATAATACTATCTACGTAAACATAAGATTAAAGGAAAAAACATTGAACAATAAACATTAATAGAAGAAAAAAAATAAGACGCGATGCATTTTGAAATGATATCATTAAGTATGAAAAACGCTTAAATTTATTTTTTTTAATAATACGCTACTTAAATTTAAAAACTTCGATTAAATATCAATACTTTTACCTATTGTTTTACTTAAATAGTTTTTTATTAACTTCTAGGTATTGTAAGTTGATTTTATTTTAATGATTCTCTGATAAAGTGTTTTCTCATAAATGAATATTAACATTATACATACGTAATTAAACATATGGAATCTTAATTAAATGAACTTAAAAAACTATTGTGATAACATTTTCTATTATTACCCAAAGTTATTAATTAGAAAATTTATTATTTACAAGAATTAATACTCATAATCCGACACAATTAATTAATAGGGCCATCGAAGCGTTTTGTATTTTTTTGTTAATTAGTTTTCATCAGAAATTTGCGTAACCATGCTGTAGGCTCATGGTATTTAACGTAATAAATTTGTAAGGGGTAGTTTCTTCTTATACTGATACCTTTTTTTTTTTTTTCCTTTTTTTTTTTTCAGTTGGAGGAAATCACCGGATCCCCGCCCGCCCCGCGGGCGGGGTATGTGGGAGTTGAACCGCACTAAAACCTCCAACCGCTCACACTCAGCGTCCAAACCCCGGCTGAGGCCAGAACCCAGCACGGGGTTTGGAGGGACGGGGCGACGCGTTACGCCATCGGCATGCTTTCCCGTTGCTCCGTCCCCGGACGCCGAACCGGTAGCCGCCGGCGAATACGGCCACCGGCTCTCTCGGTCGGCGGGCTTTCCGAAGCCCGCCAAGATGGGACCGCGTGTCACCCTCCCACGGAATACCCCGCTGGGTCAGAACCAGCGTGGGTCGGGGAGTACGCGGTCTACCATCCCCCGGATGTATACTGATACCTACTAGCTTTTCATTTCTTTCTGTGGGTTTTACTAGATAGCGCATGGAAAACATCTTGAAACTAATTCTAAATTATTATTGCTTAACTAGCTGCTGCCCGTGCGTGAACCCTATGACACGTTTTTTTCATTTTTCCCGGCAACTATTCGATTTTTTCTCGCCGTAAAAACCATCCTTGAACTTCAACGATCATTTTAAAAAAAGATTTGGCCAAATTGGTCCAGGCGTTGTTGAGTTATGCGCTTACCAACACATTTTGCGATTCATTTTTATATTATAGATTAGTGCCAGGTTTCCACACTTGCCACAGTTTTCGTCCGACTACATCGCGTTATATAAAATTCTGATTCGAAATAATGTTCGATATTCCTCAAACGTAAATGTTTTAATTACTGAAAAAAACATACCCTTGCTTTTTTACAAACATCTTTGGCTTCGAAAAACTATTTTTGTAGTGTACTTGTGACTAGTTTGTAATTTTTTTTCTTCCATTTCTATGCAGTTCTCGAATTTCCCGCCAAAACAATTATATTTTTTTTAACCTGTGCGTGGTTGATGTTAACTTAGTTAAAGTCTCTGTTTCATTTATTTATTTATAAATCTTGACTTTCTGAAATGTTACATATTATTGATTCCTGCTTTTATTACACAATTGGAATTCAATTTGATTATCTTCTTTTTTAAAATTAATGAAAAATAATTATTAAAATTCACTTAATAAATAACTAACCAATGGCTACAGAACCGAAAAATCAAGATCTATTTTTGACAGTACTCAATAGGCAGGGGCAAGCTCGTTCACTTGAAGCTTATCGATATTTGCATTGCCTAAATCGATTTTAATTTGGAGTAACTCGAATGACGCAGTAAGCAGGAGTTCGAATTTAATTAACGGCTAAACTAATAAACCGTGTGGGGCCATTTATAACGTGAATGAAATGAAATGAAATGAAATGAAATGAAATGAAATGAAATGAAATGAAATGAAATGAAATGAAATGAAATGAAATGAAATGAAATGAAATGAAATGAAATGAAATGAAATGAAATGAAATGAAATGAAATGAAATGAAATGAAATGAAATGAAATGAAATGAAATGAAATGAAATGAAATGAAATGAAATGAAATGAAATGAAATGAAATGAAATGAAATGAAATGAAATGAAATGAAATGAAATGAAATGAAATGAAATGAAATGAAATGAAATGAAATGAAATGAAATGAAATGAAATGAAATGAAATGAAATGAAATGAAATGAAATGAAATGAAATGAAATGAAATGAAATGAAATGAAATGAAATGAAATGAAATGAAATGAAATGAAATGAAATGAAATGAAATGAAATGAAATGAAATGAAATGAAATGAAATGAAATGAAATGAAATGAAATGAAATGAAATGAAATGAAATGAAATGAAATGAAATGAAATGAAATGAAATGAAATGAAATGAAATGAAATGAAATGAAATGAAATGAAATGAAATGAAATGAAATGAAATGAAATGAAATGAAATGAAATGAAATGAAATGAAATGAAATGAAATGAAATGAAATGAAATGAAATGAAATGAAATGAAATGAAATGAAATGAAATGAAATGAAATGAAATGAAATGAAATGAAATGAAATGAAATGAAATGAAATGAAATGAAATGAAATGAAATGAAATGAAATGAAATGAAATGAAATGAAATGAAATGAAATGAAATGAAATGAAATGAAATGAAATGAAATGAAATGAAATGAAATGAAATGAAATGAAATGAAATGAAATGAAATGAAATGAAATGAAATGAAATGAAATGAAATGAAATGAAATGAAATGAAATGAAATGAAATGAAATGAAATGAAATGAAATGAAATGAAATGAAATGAAATGAAATGAAATGAAATGAAATGAAATGAAATGAAATGAAATGAAATGAAATGAAATGAAATGAAATGAAATGAAATGAAATGAAATGAAATGAAATGAAATGAAATGAAATGAAATGAAATGAAATGAAATGAAATGAAATGAAATGAAATGAAATGAAATGAAATGAAATGAAATGAAATGAAATGAAATGAAATGAAATGAAATGAAATGAAATGAAATGAAATGAAATGAAATGAAATGAAATGAAATGAAATGAAATGAAATGAAATGAAATGAAATGAAATGAAATGAAATGAAATGAAATGAAATGAAATGAAATGAAATGAAATGAAATGAAATGAAATGAAATGAAATGAAATGAAATGAAATGAAATGAAATGAAATGAAATGAAATGAAATGAAATGAAATGAAATGAAATGAAATGAAATGAAATGAAATGAAATGAAATGAAATGAAATGAAATGAAATGAAATGAAATGAAATGAAATGAAATGAAATGAAATGAAATGAAATGAAATGAAATGAAATGAAATGAAATGAAATGAAATGAAATGAAATGAAATGAAATGAAATGAAATGAAATGAAATGAAATGAAATGAAATGAAATGAAATGAAATGAAATGAAATGAAATGAAATGAAATGAAATGAAATGAAATGAAATGAAATGAAATGAAATGAAATGAAATGAAATGAAATGAAATGAAATGAAATGAAATGAAATGAAATGAAATGAAATGAAATGAAATGAAATGAAATGAAATGAAATGAAATGAAATGAAATGAAATGAAATGAAATGAAATGAAATGAAATGAAATGAAATGAAATGAAATGAAATGAAATGAAATGAAATGAAATGAAATGAAATGAAATGAAATGAAATGAAATGAAATGAAATGAAATGAAATGAAATGAAATGAAATGAAATGAAATGAAATGAAATGAAATGAAATGAAATGAAATGAAATGAAATGAAATGAAATGAAATGAAATGAAATACTTTATTTTCAACTTTGATGATATGCTCATTCTTGTTGACGTCAATATTTAAAAGCTACCACCAGTTCGGACACAAAAAATAATAATTATAGCCACCGTCCTGAGAAGAACTGGCAAGAAACTCAGCGGGCATGTCTTTTTTTTTTAATTATTATTATGAGCATTAACTTTTTTTTAAATATTTTAAAAATTTTTTACAAAAGATGAAATAGACAAAATATATATATAAAAAAACACGATTATTATAATGAAACGACCTTGGCGAGCAACTCATTCCCACTTTGTGCAATCGTCCAAGTAATCATTGACCTTATAGTAGGCTTTCTTGCACAGACGTTCTTTAATAGTTTTCTTAAACCTATGTATAGGTAGGTTTTGAACATCTTGTGGGATTTTGTTGTACATGCATACAGACAAACACCTGAAAGAATTTCTTATTTTATGCAATCGACTAATCGGCAAGTCAAGTTTATGTTTGTTCCTGGTGTTTCTATTATGTAGGTCAGACTTTTTAGGAAATTCCTCAATATACTTTCTAACATACATTAAATTTTCAAAAATGTATTGGGATGGTAGAGTGAGAACTTTAATTTCTTTAAATTTTTCCCTCAGGGATTCCCTTGAGTGCATATTATAAATAGCGCGTATAGCTCTTTTCTGTAAGATAAAGATCGTTTCTACATCGGCTGCATTGCCCCATAGCAAAATGCCATAGGACATAACACTATGAAAATAACTAAAATAAACTAAACGAGCCGTGTCTACATTAGTAATGAGTCTAATTTTTTTTACCGCGTATGCCGCAGAGCTGAGCTTACTCGCTAATTTATTAATGTGGGGTCCCCACTGCAGCTTGGAATCCATTGTTATACCAAGAAATACAGTTGACTCAACAAGCTCCATCGACTCCCCACCAACAATTATATTATATTATAATAATGACGGGGTTATCCAATAATGTCATTTGATTTACGTTTCGTGAGCTTTGTTTAAGCAATTTAATCGTGTGAGTTGAAAACGTTAAGTTAGTCAAATAAATTTGAATATTTACGCAATGTTCTCGATTTGAATATTTTAAGACGGGAGTATGGACGATTTTCCAATTGTAAACAAACTCGTCATTGCAGTTCGAGCCTCTGTCATTTCATAAAATCGATTTGTCAAACTGAATTAGAGCATTGTTGGACATCTCTACGAGCCAAAAAAAATCGTGGAAATTCTTTGCCGGTTTTATTGCATTTTCTAGTTATAAAGGCAGCAATATAAGAAAAAGCATATAATTCGTACCGAAATAGTCATACGTACAGCTATTTAGTGTAATAATTATTTAAAAATGGAAAACGATATACTGGACTCCCTTAGCGACTTGGGGTATGAATACACATATTACTAAAAATTAAAAAAAATAGTTCAAATTACTACAATACTTTAAATTATTACATATAATTTCTAGCATCGTTATTCAGTCATTAATTTTTATCTAAAAATGTCTCTATATCAAAAATATGCTTTGACTCGCTGGCATCGTCGAAAAAGCTTTACAATATGGTATATTAAAATAAAATTAGCTTCTATGAGCGAGAATTACAGAAATATGTGCTTAAAATACATAATTTTTAGTAATTTTAAATCACTAGTAATTTTTCATAGTTTATGACAGTGTTCACAATAGTTTTCGATCCAGATAAATAGGTAAATTCCAACTGTATATTATGTAGATAAAATTGATTTTAGCATTCCCTACTAAGATGTGAAAATTTCAAACTTTGCTCCTAGGTCGTATTGCATAAATTAAAAAAAATCCAAGCATTTTTTCTATAAAAAATAAAACTAAAATTTTCACTAATTCTATATTCAAACAGCTATGAAGGTCCATTACTCGAGGAAACTGTCTTCACAAAGGCCATCGAAGGTGGTCCAAAATCTCTGGACTTTACGAAACTTGTCCACATACTGGCTGAAGAATTGAAGACCCTGTGCCGTCTTGAAGAGGCTGTGAGCATGATGAATGATCCTGACGAGTCAAGCTCTTTCTTACTGGAACTCAGTTCCTTTCTAAAAGAATTGGGATGTCCGTATAAAAAATTGGTGACTGGTGAGCATTGAGAGGATATCAGTATTTTACTTTTTTTTTTATTGCTATGTTGATGACGAGCCAACGGCCCACCTGATTGTAAGTGGTTACCGTCGCTCATGAACCTCTGCAATGTCAGGGGACACTGAGGGGTCGCTACCTACGACCTAACTTTAACGACCCTCCTTTTATTGTTTGTTATTGAGTAGTCATTACCTATCACTATTCTTTATCAATACCTGGGGTATGTGGGAGTCAAATCACAAAACTACCGCAGCAAGTGCAAAATCATAAACACAAATTTACAACATAAAGAATTAAAAAAAATATATAAAATACTTAACAATTTATGAAAACAAGAAAACTATATGTACTTTGCTGCTTATCACCAATAAAATTCCAACAATAATTTAGTTCATCATAAATTTTTAACCTACCAAACCTCATTTTTCCTATATCTGTAACTAGTTGACCCGCGTAACTTCGTCTGCGTCACTGAGGGATACAACATTAGCGTATAGCCTTCTTCGATAAATGGACTATCTAACAGTGAAAGAATTTTTCAGATCGGACCAGTAGTTCTTGAGATTAGCGCATCCAAACAAACAAACTCTTCAGCTTTATAATCTTAGTATAGATAACGTGTATATTCCAATTGATGTCACATTTTATATACACAGGTCACATGTCAGCTCGATTACAATCCAAAGATGATCGTTTATTGCTCCTTGATTATCTGATATCGGAGCTAATGGCCGCTAGGATGGTCAATGTTGATCGTCCACAAGACAAGGGCTCCAAAATGGAAATTGTTATGGTAAGATACTTTTTTAAAATATAGCACAGGATTTGTAGTTTTATCCATTGACATAGAATTGTGTATGTATTGATAATGTCAATGAAATTGCAGGAAAACTTTTAATAATTTAGGTTCAGTGATTTAGTTAAATTTTATTTATTCAATAAATTAAACTATATTTGTTTAATAATTTAAACAACCGCTTACTAAGTTAAAAACAATTTCACAACACCACCAACGATGAAAGAAACATCGTAAGGAAACCCGCAGATCGGAAAAGGATTATTCAAAGATATGTGAAGTTTTGTGCATTGCCATTGAAAGTCTTTTAAAAATCAGTGTATGCATTCCAGAGCTTACATGAAAAAAATAAATAGACAAAATGTGTCTTTAACATTTTACTTGTATCTTTTTTTTCAGCGTGAATCTCCAACAGCAAAAGATCTTAAAGATATTTTAATAAGTCTTAAATTCAATAAGCCACCTCCGAACATTACTCCGGAAATGCTGTTTTCAAAATTAGAAGGAAAACTAAAGGATACCATACAAAAAGAAGGTAAATACATTAAAGGATATAGAAATTATAATAAACATTATTTATTTTAAATGAAACTGCTGATGTCATGTTTTAATTTAATGGAGATCTGAATGATCTTGAGTTAATTTTGAAAAGATGAAGTTGGTTGTCTATGATTTTTTGTCAATTATTACTTGTTTCATGAAATTGAATGACTCAATCTTGTGTTTTGTAGTTTTCCTTTCATTTAATCTATCATGTTTCTTAGAGAGATTTAATCCTTATAAGTCACTGTATCGATTGGGGCAATAAAACAATAATATACAGGGTGTGATTTTTTCGAATAGAACTTTATTAAGTAACTAATTTCTAAATCTATGAATGAAGGAGGTGTTTCTTTTTAAAAATAAGAGAATGTTTCCTTTCAGTAAAATTCCCTAAAATCATTATTTCGAGTACTTTCTCTGGAGGAGCGTTTAAAAAAACAACCTGTATAATTTACTTATTATTTGCTTAATTGCAATTAATTAATTGTAAGATTTAGATTGAATTAGATATTAAGATTAGATAATATTTTTCTACATTTCTGCATACCCTGACCAAAATGTGTCATGCACGCCACTATCATTGTAGATAATAAAATATAATCTAACTAGCTGCCCTGCGCAACTTCGTCTGCGTCGTATAGGAATTGTTTCCGGGAATTTTCTAAAAGTACTCATCAGAACGCTTCATTAGAGCCCAAACACGATGAGGTTATCTTGCTTATTGACGGAGTTCCTGTGGCCACCTTCCAGCTCCATCATCAGACCTTGATCTAAGATATCCTATCTCTCAAGTTGGATCGAACTGCACATGGTGTGCAAATTTTATTATAATCGGTTAAGTGGTTTAGGAGTCCATTGAGGACAAACATTGTGACACGAGATTTATACAGGGTGTTAAAAGCCGACGAAACAATACTTTTACAGCAAATAGTATACTTGATGTAGAAGCCATCCACCAAGTCTGGGTTTTCTAGGCATAATATATCATAAGTTATCACTAATCAAAACTACGTGTTAATTAGTGCGTGATCAACCCTACCGTACTGACCTACACCAACAGCTAAATACTTAAGCCGGCTAGTCACCTCCTGTATCATAGAACATTGTAATAATACACGGGACAAAAATCACATTCTAAACAGGATACATGCGCCTGTGTTCGTGAAAATAGATATAGCACGCTGAATGTAGGTCAGGGTAGGGTTGTCAAAAATAATACAAAATAATAATTTTTCAACTTTGTATGGGAAAATAAAGTGATCATCTCCGTTTCAAAAGTATGTGTATGTGATTTGAAATGTGATATAGATTAAGCCCTTAACGTATTGTTTCACCGGGCACCAACACCCTGTATATATTAAGATTACTAAACCTACATTCCAGGTGAACAATTAGTCGGTAAGCCGCTATACAATAAAGCATTAACGGAGAAAGAATGGAAACAACTCGAAGCATCTTTTACAGACATGTTTGACGAATACAGACTAAGAAGAGAGACTCTTATAACTAGGTTGGAATGTACTATACAGAGTTTTGAGGTGAATATGTAGTTTTTTGTCAATTATTAAAATCTAATATATATTATAAAGGCGAAAGTCTGTATGTATGGATGTTTGTTACTCTTTCACGTAAAAACTACTGAATGGATTTGAATGAAACTTTACCACAATATAGCTTATACATCAGAATAACACATAGGCTACAATTTTTGAGGTTTCTAAGGTCATAATAAAAAAAGTTTTTTTGCGGTATAATAGTACTAAATTATAGACGTCGCGAACTAGACGGGCTAGACGGGACGAACCTGAAGTCCACGCGAACGAAGTCGCGGACAAAAGCTAGCTTAAAATAATTTAGAGCCAAAACATTAACTGATGGTCCATGAGTGACCACTTACGTTTAGGTGGCCCGCTAGCTCATCTGCCTACGTATGAATGAAACATAAATAAAAATAGTAAAATGAAATGTTAGGTTTTGATTACTTTTACATATTTTTTTTTTTTTTTTTATTGCCATGTAGGCAGACGAGCCAAAGGACCACCTGATCGTAAGTGGTTACCGTCGCTCATGAACCTCTGCAATGTCAGGGGACATTGAGGGGTCGCTACCTACGACTTAACTTTAAGGACCCTCCTCAAGCCTCGTTTGAAGAAGGACAAGTCATAGCGCTCTGGGAATACCGAAGAGCTTTTTCCATAGCCGTGTGGTGCTAACATATTTTACATAATATAAAAAAATATATATTTGAAAAAAAGATGAAAACTCGATAAAACGGGCGTTTTGCTAATTTTGGTCTTGATTTATTATTTATAAGATCAAACTTATTTCCTTATACTTCGTGTACCAAAAAAGAGTCTTATCACCTACATAATGATTCAAATCAATCTACAAATCCAAAACTATTATTTCCAGTGGTCAGACCGACTTAAAACCAAGAAGGACGTCATCCAATCAACGTACCGTCCCAAGCGAGAACATTTGAAAGTGAAGCCGGATGTCAAGTTATCAGATTTCCTGGCCGCCAGGACATCGCTCTTGCAGGTTGAGAAGACTTCCAGTGCTACCGTCAGAAAGAACACAAGGAGTGATGTTAACAAAGTTATTATAGGACAGGTATGATCTATACATTTTATAGAGTAAATTAATTAATTAAAAGTGGATCGATATAAGAGTAGAGGAAGGCCTAAGAAGAGATGGTTGGATTTTCGGATATTTGCCCATCTCTCACTCCCACCACTGTAACTCCTGTGTAGGTGGTATGACAGCGGTGACCATCGTAATGACTCTGAGCAGTGAAGCCCAGGAAAACCCGAGGGAAAGCTAAGTTATCTTGGGCCCCGCAACGAATTTAATCAGAAGATGATAGAAGGAGTAGGAAAACATGAGTTTTGACTTCCCTTCTCGCAAAGCGAGAATTTGAATGGGATAAGGTTGAGCTAAAGAAGAGTAAATGAATTAATTAATGAAAATATTTTTCTCAATCTTCACAAGTGATGAACTGAAAAAGAGTTATTAATTCGAATTTTTGATTTTAAATCAGATACATTTTTTTATAATCATTCAGTCAAAACTACCATTTATTTTGTTACATTTCGCCGCTCCCACCGAATAATATCGTAATCGAAAAATCAAAATTTTACAGGAAAATTAAAAAACGATTTTTGGCTTATAACTTCTTACCAGGTTTACATATAATAATAATTTATATACCAAAAAATGGCTGATTTTTTCTTCAATACAGCAGTGTAATTAAAAAAATATATTTTTGTACAAGATTGCAGTTATAAGCGAAAGTTTATATTACCAAAATTTGAAATAGAATCTTCAAAGTAAAGCAATGATACGATTTTATTCGGGTAAATTGTTGACAGCGATCTACACAGTAATAGTTAATTGCGATGTTTTTTTAGAATTTCTAACTAACTCGGTAATGAAATGTTACCATAATATTCGGTGAATAAACAAATTGACCAGATCATTGTACAATCTATTTACGTTATTATTCCATGATAAACAAAACAAGTTCCATAGTCGTAAAAGTCTAGTACCGGAAAGTTAAATTGCAAAATAAATTGTAATAACAGTTCCTGTAGAAGGTGTGATACTTTAAAGTTAGTAATTGCCTAATATGATGATATTCGTCATAAAACTGTGTTTTTATTTTTAAGCGAACAGTACAGGTATGGTCATTACAAAATCATTATCTCGAAAAGTACTCGTACGAATATTATGAAAAAAATTCACAAGGTGTATCCGACCGTCCAGTACAATAATTCCCAATAAAGACACTTCTATAGTAATAGTCGATTACGATACTATTCGGTGGGGGCGGCGATTTGATAAGTGAGAAAGTCCAATAATTAGCTGCTGTCCTAAGAAGAACTAGCTGACCAAAGGAACATGTGGTTCTTGAATAAATATCTTGTTTACATAATTGACAAAAAAAACTCAGCGGGTATCTCAAAATAAAATATCCTGTTTAGATAATAGACAGTACTGTAACAACCCATTACTGCCCACTGTTGGGCTCAGGTCTCCTCAGAAGAGGGATTAGGTATAGTCCACCACGCTTGCCTAGTGCGGATTGGGGACTTCACATATCTTCAAAGGATTTTTAGAACCCTTTTGCGACATGCAGGTTTCCTCACGATGTTTTCCTTCACCGTTTTTAGCCAGTGGTGTTGTGAAAAATTGCACATAAATCTTTTTCATATTAAGATTTAGAGGTACAAGCCGGCCGGTTTTGAACCCGCGACCTCCCGTACGGAAGGCAGTACTTTCATGTATTTTGTACTAAAAAATATTTTATCAAATCTGCATATAAATTAAATGCAAAAATGTATAAATTCCAGGTTCCTGATCGTGGCGGAAGGCCCAATGAGCAGCAACCTCCTCCACCGGAAATGCCGTCATGGCAGCAAAGATCAGCTGGACCAGTAAGTATTTTACTACAATAACTAGCAAAGGAAAAACCGCATCGAAATCGGTTCATTTCTACACAAAGATACTAAACAGACTGCATCAATAGATAGAGTTTCATTTAGTTATAAATCACGAGAGATTAAATGTGTGGGTTGAACTCGTGTATTTTATGGCAATTTATACGACAAAAAACATCAAAATCGGACAAAGTGTGCATTAACTTGGAACAATTAAATTTTCAAAAAAAAATATAAGCAAACTACGACGATTCATCTAATACAGTTTATTCTTTTCTCAGAGCGGCGGCGGTCGCGGTGGGGGTCGCGGAGGGGCCGGTGGTTCCGGCGGGCCGGGAGGTCAAGGAGGACCTGGCGGGCGCGGAGGTCGCGGTGGACGAGTGCAAGGAGGCTATAGTCAGGCTACTGGAGATTCTAGGTATGTATAGTAGTTAATGAGTGCGTAACGCGTCGTGTTGTATTGTTAGGTTTTAGTGCGGTACGACTTTCATATACCACTTCTGTGAAAGTCTTGTGTCTTGCTCTTGTTAAAAAACATATGACTGTCATTAGAATAGAATAGATACTCTTTATTGAACACCACAAAAACATGCAAAAGAAACACATAAAAAACAGTACAGTAAAGTGTTACAATGAGCGGCCTTATCGCTTAAAGCGATCTCTTCCAGGCAACCAATTATACATGTGTAAAAAGTTAGTTTGCTAGGAACGTGGTACAAAATAGAAGAAGTAAATTTTTATATTTTGACAAAATTAAAATTTTAGGTAAGGTTTTGTATTTTTTCGCAAACCGTGTTAATAACAGAATCTAATTATGACTTAAACTGTCCTATTGGTAATTTAATTTTCAAAAAATAAACAAAAAAAAATCCTTCACTCATTTAAAGCCTTAAAGCTTACTAACACCATTAAAACTACAACAATTTAATTTAAACATTTCATTCACAGACCTCAATCAAACCAATCAAACTACAACAACCAGAGAAAATTCCAAACCTACGAGGTTCCACCGGGTGGTTACAATCAAAACCAAGCCGGTTATGACTCAAACCGGTCCAACCACGATTCAAACCGGTCATTTGACTCAAACCGTTCCTTCGACTCAAACCGGTCTGGCTATAATAACCGGTCCGGTCATGACAACCGGTCCGGTTATGACAATCGTTCTGGTTATGACAACCGAAACCAAGGTTATCAGAGTTATGATAGCATGGGGGGTTATAATCAAGGTAAGTGTGATGTTTATTTTATTACTAGCTTTTGCCCGCGACTTCGTTCGCGTGGACTTCAGGTTCGTCCCGTCTAGATTATTATCAAAAATTGTAGCCTATGTGTTATTCTGATGTATAAGCTATATTGTGGTAAAGTTTCATTCAAATCCATTCAGTAGTTTTTACGTGAAAGAGTAACAAACATCCATACATCCATACTTACAAACTTTCGCCTTTATAATATATATTAGATATTTTTTTTTAAATTTGTGAAATAATGACCGACCTCCAAAAATGAGCATATACTCGATTAGTATTTTTTTATGTTTGATCCCGCATTTTTGTGTCTGATTAAAGGCTGGTTTGCTGTGCATGTATTTCTTTTCTAGGTGAACCGATTTCGATAATACTTTTTTTGTTAAAAAACCGCGACGTCGTCTGCGTAAACTCTAACCCGTTTTTTTTCGCACTAAAATGGTCTAATGATTGTCTGTGCCAAATTTCATCAAAATCGGTTGAGAGGTTTAAGTGGGAAAGCGTAACAGACAGACAGAGTTACTTTCGCATTTATAATATTAGTAAGGATTTGCAAGATTTCCAAATAATGATAAAAATAAACTTATTCAGACACTCGCGGTTTTCTATAATACTTTCATGCATTTTGAACGGGTTCTTACCACGATATTTAACCACTGGGAACGTCACTATTCGCTAGATGGCGAAACTGAGGACTTCTTTCGGAATCAATACCGTGTTTGAGCCTCTTTTTAAAAACATTTTTTCCAATAAATTTTAATTTCGATTTTTAATTAAATATATTTTTGTAAATCTTTATCATTAAACGACGCTGTATTGCATTTTCAGCGAAAATATATTATCTCCGTAAAATATGAGACGATTAAAAAATGTAAACAAAACAAGTTTTAGAACTGTGCTCAATTTTGGCTCTTGCCACAGACTTGGCAAAAGTAAACAAACCAATTTGGTTGCCGATCCCAGTTGAGTGGTTAATTAAATATCGCGGTAAGAACCCGTTGAAAATGCATGAAAGATTGAAATAAAAAAAAAATGTTTTTTCAGGACAACAATCTGGATATCAAACACAAAACTATTCGAACCAAGGATATCAAAGTTCTGGATATTCGAATAGAGGAAGAGGTGGTTATAGAGGGGGTCGCTCATAATAAATTCTGCAATATTGATATTGGGTATTGACAATATTTTAAGTATGTTCGACGGCTTTACTGTCTAAGCTGTCAATAATACTACAGGGTGATGGTGAATATTGAAGATCATGATAGTTGAAAGAATGACATAGGCTTAGTAAACGCAACTTAAAAATGTCTAAAATTTTTGCAAAATGATTGTTGCTTGATAGCTCATGGGTGTGGCGGAGGTGTGGGGTGCGCGAGATCACTTGAGGTTGTTAGTTAACACTCTTTTATCTGAAATTATTTAGGTTTGCGGTCGTTTTGACTAATTTTTAAAATATTCTGTATTATATAAGAACACTCATCACTATCTATACATATAATAAAATAATAGAAAAGTCAAAATTGTTAAAATACTCGCCACAAGTCTATCAAACGTTTCACATAATGATGGTAGGGGGCGGCGCGACGGGAAAGAGTGCCGTGGGCGTAACGCGTCGTGCCGTCCCTCACAACCCCGTGCTGGGTTCTGGCCTTAGCCGGGGTTCGGATGCTGAGTGTGAGTGAGCGGTTGGAGGTTTTAGTGCGGTTCAACTCCCACATACCCATACCAACCCACATACCGCGGGCGGGGATCCGGTGATTTCCTCCAACTAAAAAAAAATAACATAATGATGGTGAGAGGCAGACGCAGATATCCATCATTAACAACTCACCCTGTAGATATCGTAAAATATTGTCAATATTCTGTATCACAATATTATTTAATCAGGAAACAAAAGTACACATCAAAATTTACATCATTACAGTGGATCCTGGCAATAAGTACTGATAGAAAAAAAAAACATATTAATATGTAATTTACAGCAAAAATACTGCCATTTTATTATTCTTGCTTTATATAAAATCCTAAATATTTAGGCAAATGTTTTACTTATATTTATTTTATTATGTATTATGCGGAGTGAATAAAGCTATTTAAATTTAGAAAAAAATCTTTAAATATTTGCGTAAGTGATAAAGAAAAATATATTGAAATTTAGATGTACCATGCTAGTTTTACAATGCGATGACAAAATGGCTGATTTGATGATGGATTCGGAAGGTGGTCATAACAACTCATGTGCTAGATCAAGATGGACCCGTTGTGTTTCGGCTAGTTTTACTCTTTAAACTCTACTGCTACATGATGAAGCTTATTTTAAAAAAAAAACGTTGAAAAACACGTTTGGAATATTGTCAAAAATGTGTGTTTGCAGCCATAAAATAAAGGTAAAAAAAACTATACTAAAAAGTTGTGTAAGACTGAAAATTCTTTATCACATCTTGCTGATATGAATAGGCATTAACTTATTTACTAAATAAAATAGCTTTCATGTAATGAAATATACTGAAATCTTCCTATAAAGCAATACCAATAGATTTACATGTATTTAATATAGACAAGTCATATTTTATAATAAAAATTGTGTTTTTGAATTGTTGTTTTATTAAAAAAAATCTTAAGATGAGAATGTATTGTTTTAAGCAGGTTTAAAAAAATATTAATGATCATGGAACGGCAATTTTACGATCAGGTGGGCCGTTAATCCATTATATTGTTATTGTATTATAATGTTGTCATGTAATTTAAAAAATCAGTAATGAAAAACAATATTTGTTAAAACATTTAATTTTCTTTATTTACAATACAAATGCAATTAATCAGATATTACATTCAATATTTTCTGCAAAAATAAAATTTTATAAAAGTATGAAGTGTTTAAAAGGTATATCAATCAATATACAGGGTGTCCTATTCATTTCGTAGTTTTAGGACACATTGTATAGTCAGTAGCGGAGATCCTTACAAGCCTATTATTTTGTATTTACTCAAAAAATAATATCTGAGTATATTTATAAAATTCTAAGTACATCAATTTCATATCAGAGCATGTTATAGCGCAACTGTGGCGCATGTTTGAAATTTGTTTAGAATCACTTTGACTATTATTCTTATAAAAATAGGACATTTAATATTTTTAATTTTTTTTATTATTTAGGCAGTATTAAAAATTTATTAAGATTATTTTCATAAAATATGAGACGTCGGGAACCAATTTTGATTACATATACTTGGCACATAAACAAAATGAATTATGAATTTAGTTCATTTTCACTCAATTTAATGCTGTAAATTATGCAATAAAGTATTTAATTTTAAGACTCGTCAAGTTACACTTGTCGCACTTCTCGATATTTCTACAAATCTTCAGTACTCCATTTATAAGCTTCTTCCTCTTGTGCCTTCCTTTTGCTTTGTTGTTCAAAGTATTTCTTCTCATACCCGTTAGATCTGTCGACGCCGTCCCACCGGTAGCCGGGTCGTAAGTTGAAGCGATTCGGCGGGAAATTACCTTTGTATTGTGGTCGCTCTGTGGAATATATTATTAATTTAGTATATTACTTATTATAGTAAAGACTTTAAATTAAGTTTATTGAACAGAACAGCAGCAACATTAACAATTCAGGAACTTAAAACTACAACTTAGAAAATATACTTAAATCTAACTGATCTATAGAAGATTAACAATTTTCTTATTTGCGCAACTTGAGCAACTGGCCCCAAACTAGGTAAGACCTGTGGGTACCAGTGTTAAAAAAAATATCATATAATTATATTCTTAGTACAACACGTGTGAGATATAATAAATACTGTCGTAAATAAAATTGATTTTGAGATGGAGACAAGACAAATTCGTTGATCAATTCTAAATTAATACAACAATAAAGTAACTATGTAAGTTCGGGTGGAATCTTGCAAGTCTAAATTTGACTTGCCGGTTTCCAATTGAGCTGACATTTTGCAATAATACGACAAAATGGCGCTGATCTGATGATGGATTTGGAAGTGGTGGTGATGATGGATGGGAATTCTTGTGCTAAACAAGATAGATCCGTCGTGTTTGGGCTCGTTTTACTTGTATTAGCTAGCACTGTACAGGATCTTAAGAGCTTGTATTTTAAAAAGTTTTCTTTAAAATAAATCATTATTAAAACAACTTGCAAATCTTACCTAGTGGTAATTCTCCCCTTTCTCTTTTCCTCTCCTGTATATATTTGAGCATGGGATCTCCATCTCTTGCTATCTGCTTGAGTCTTGACTCCGAATCCATGTCATCTCTATGTCTGGCCAACGGCTTTGATGCTTCATGTATGAAATCTTGTAATCGTTCTTCTTGGGCTTCTATTTGTTTTAACCTGTGCATAGAGCAAATTAAATTAAATTGGACACAGTTCAAAAATTATATGAGTCCGTTTAGGTTTACAAACGCAAAAGTGTCATGGCCCAACTAATAGAGAATGTCAATTTCATATTGAATTGTTTACCAAATCATTACATCATCCGACGTTGTTGGCGTTTCAGCCAAAATGGACGATTGTAACATTTTAATTTATTAAAAATCTTATTAACCTCTAGTAAATAAGTAAAACCAAATCAGTGTTTAAAATCTATACTAATATTACAAAGCTGCAGAGTTTGTTTGTTTGAACGCGCTAATCTCAGAAACTACCGGTCCGATTTCAAAAATTATTTCACTGTTGGAAAGTCCATTTATCGAGGAAGGTTATAGGCTATATTTTATTTTCAAAAAATTTAGGGATCCGCATGAAAATAGCGAATATGTAACACAAGGCGAATAATCGAAAACCTATTTATACGTACGCTGCAACAAACAAACAAACTCTTCAGCTTTATAATATTAGTATAGATAAACAAGCCTGTGGCCTATTTGGACAGGAATTTAACTCTTTAACAGTAAATTGCTCTGACTTTCTTATAAAAATTAAGAATGGCGGTAGTGTGATTAAAAAAATTTGAAGATTAGTACTTACCCTTTGCTCCATCGCTTATATTTCTCATCCATTTCCTTTTGTCTCTCCGCTTTCTCTTGCTGTCTTTTTCTATCTTCTGAGGTATCTCTTTTGCCTAAAAAACAAATAAACCTATATGAGTTTTTTGTGACAAAATTTAAGATGTTTTTTTTAATAGTAACAAAAACCTATGCTCATATCTTTTGTAGTACTTCCAAGACTAAATCCGACAAATATTTTTTTATATAAGCAAATTTTAACATAGAACTAAATTATCAAAAAAAGGTTTTTAAATGCAATGAAGTCACCACACAGGCAAAGTTGCATGTGGCGACCAATAATAACGCGCGAGATCCTGAATCGCGGTTACGACATTTGCAGAAATCTTCGCATATATACGACATCTGAAATCTATTACAGTGGGCTTCGGCCTGACCACCATACACTACCTCGCCCGGTCGGAGATCTTCCTTTGGCCATAAGTCCACTGTAGGTACCCACATTGCAAAACATTAATTTATTTTACTTAGTTTAAATTTCTCACCTTTCCTTGAAACAACTTGAGCGTTCCTTCCAGATACATCATCAGTCATTCTCTTATAGACTTCTTCTTCTTTCCTTCTAAAATCTTCATTTTCCTGCCGTAATTGCCTTGCATCTTGCAACCCAGCTTTTTTCCCTTCCAGAGTCTTGTCCATTTTCTTATGAGTCGGTGGCGGACTGTCTTCGTGTCTCTTTCCTTTCCTTGGCGGGGATAAATCGGAGTCACTATCTTTTCTTTTGTTTCCTTTGGTAACTTTTCTGGGTGGAGACATATCTGAATCACTGTCATTTCTGATTCGTTTTTGATTGATTTTCTCATTGTATCTTTTATCTTTCTTTGGAAATGAATCATCTTTTCTTTTACTTTTATATGGAGATTCTGATATTTCACGTTTGTGTTTCCTTGGAGGTGAAAGGTCAGAATCAGAATTGGATAATTTTCGTCTCCTGTCGTGTTTAGAATCGGGATATTTTCTATCTTTACTAGGTTTTTGTCTTTCGGGGGACCGTTTTCTTCTCGGGGAAAGATCTTGGTCTTTTCTAGATCTCTTATCGTATGTATTTTGTTTTTCATATCTATTGCGGTTTCTATTTGGCGATTCATTCCTTTGTGTTTTTCTGGGAGGAGAGATGTCAGAACTTTCCGATCTTTTTGGCTTTGGATCATTGTCCCATCGACTGGGTCTTTTGACTTTATCTGTTCTTTTATTTTCGTGTTTCCTAGGTGGGGATAGATCCGAGTCATAATTTTTCTTTGGGGAATCTTTTCTAGTATTATTTTTCCTTGGCGGACTGAAGTCACTGTCACTGTTGTGTTTCTTGTTTTTAGACGTTTTTCTTGGGGGTGAAGCATCAGAATCTTTCTTTTTCTCGTCCTCGGAATCACTGTACATCTTCCCAAAGATAATTTCGTTTTCTTTTTCCGTTTCTTTTACATCTCTCACTATTTCTTCGATTTGTAGTTTACTGTTGAAACCGTCGTCCTATAATAATGAATAATGTTAATGTATTTTTTCTTGTTAATTGTTGTTCTTTTTGAAAAAAACTGCAGTCAATTTTTGCGTAATATAGTTTTGTATGGCTAATAGTTTTAGTATTATGTAGAAATGTTTCTTATACCATAGATTCATTATAAAAATGTAAAGATCACTAATTTTTCCCATAAATAGTTTAAATAATTTCATTGAAAAGCAAAGATTTCTTATAATTAAATTATATTAGTGATTTCAGATTGAACATTTAATCTGAATAAGGAATTTGAGGAGAGAATAATAAGTTACATGATTAACAATCTTCCATTTAGAGCTACTACCAAACTGCTCCTGTTTCTTAACATGTTCCGGTCTCTCGTCGATAATTCCGGCCACTTGAGGAGCATCCTCGCCTTCATCGAAAACGTCCAACTCATCACCATCCAGCGGACGTAACTTAGACAGATCTAAGTCATCGTCTATTATTTTAAACCTGTGTTATATTGATGATGTTGTGGTCAGATTATAACATGTCTACTTGTCCTACATATTCTAGTGTAACGTAAAATGCAATTTAACAGGAGAATTTCAATTTTCTAAATTCAGTAATTTTAGTAGGAGTTTTCCTTTGTAGATATGTGAAGTCCCCAATCCGCACTAGGCAAGCATGGTGGACTATGCCTAATCCCTCTTCTGAGGAGACCTGAGCCCAGCAGTGGGCAATAATGGTTTGGTACAGTAGGAGTTCTACCAATTTAGTAGGTTCTATCTTGGACAATAATTGGAATTTAAAAGTGCAACATCCAGGCAATTTAAGATTATTTTATGAAAAAAATGTTTTCGTCATTTTGTTGGTTGTACCAGTATACATAGGAACCATCTATGTGGAGATAGATAAGGCCCCTTAATGCCAGGGCATGGCCGAGGTTCATGAGTAATGGTTTTTTTTTTTTTTTTTTTCTAGTTGGAGGAAATCACCGGATCCCCGCCCGCCCCGCGGGCGGGGTATGTGGGAGTTGAACCGCACTAAAACCTCCAACCGCTCACACTCAGCGTCCGAACCCCGGCTGAGGCCAGAACCCAGCACGGGGTTATGAGGGACGGGGCGACGCGTTACGCCATCGGCATTCTTTCCCGTCACTCCGTCCCCATGAGTAATGGTAACCGCTTAAATTAGGTGGGCCTGGCGGTAAGCTTGTTTGTTTATCTCATAATACAAAAACATGAATTGTGGAATTTTAAAGTAGACCAACTACTAGATTGTTAGTCTACTTTAAATTGTGAAATTTGAAAATAGAAAGAAACAAAATAAGAACAGAACTTAAAATATGTTTTTATCAATATGTTTCAAATCTATACGGTGTTTAAGTGCAAATTGAGATATTATTGAATGAAAATATTGTAAAAAACATGCATATTTCAGAAGGCTAAAAACTTTCGATGATAATTATGTCAAGTCCCGGTAATTCTGTGTTTGCGCCGCAAATAAAGCAATGTCTATGTCTATGTCTAAGTCCCTAACCCGCTCTAGATAAGCGTGGTGGACTATTCCTGATCCTTCTACTGAGACCTGTGCCCAGCAGGCAATAACAGTATAATACGAAAGAATACATATAGACCCAGATAGGGAATTGTATAACATACCTATTTTGTGGAGAAAAGATCAATAAATAGGATAAAAATATCGTTTCATACCCTTTTCCTTTAACAACTTTTTTCTTCTTTTTCTTTTTTTCCCCAGACGGCCCGCCCAAATATTTTTGTAAATACGCTTTCTGGTCTACAACTGTGGTCATTTTTATATAGATTTATGTATAATTTAATTAAAAAATACAACTTTTTACACTTACAGAAAATTATTTTGTAATAGTGATGTGACACATTATTAATTTGGGTCACGTCGAGAAAAAGTTCTAGTTCGAGACTCGAGTCGCTAAAATGCGGGATTTTCAGATCTGTGATTTTGTAAATTGTGTGACATTCGATATTAGTGACATATTTTGTTTCAGCTAAACTCTAAAGCTTGTAAAACTGTTGTTTTAGTTTGCGAAATTATACAAATAAAAATGCTCCATTAATAGTGGAAATAATAATATTTAAAACTTAGTTTTTCTCATTTTTAAATTTAATCTCGATTTTTTTTGGTGTCCATGAATTGAATCGATTAAGCACTCAAACAGAGAAAAGTACGTCACTACTTTTTCTTGACAGTGACAGTAGCATTCTCTGAGTTGTCAATTTTTTAATTAAAGAAATTTTGTTTTTTTTTGCAATATAAGGCGAACACATAATAGTATTGGTCGGTATTCTAATACTTCAATTTTTCAATAAATTAAAATGTTTTTCAAGTTTCGCAATTTATATTTGCTGCTAAAGAAAAAATTTAATGATAAAATCTTGATGTCCGTTTCTTGCATGAAATCTGGTCTTCTTTAAATCAAATTGTGTATTTGATGTGAACTTGTACGGTTGCTCGAATTGAACCTAAAAAAATAGACCTTTTTGAAATGGGTTTAAATAAAAACATTAGTTTATTAATCTTTACAAACTATTTTTTACTTTCTTGGATAGTAACTTTCCAGAAAGTTTAATTAGAAAGTAGGCATTATTAAATGTCTGTAATTTAGACATAACTCATCTAAAACTGTAACAGCATTTTATTTAGATACTGTAGATACGAGGTACTAATGCGTACTGCTAGATATACCAAGCGAGCTGAAAAATTTAGAAAAAAAAAACTTACGTATTCGCCATTACAATTCTAAGGCTGTAAAATACAAAAATCTTTTTTGAAAGGGAACAATTTCTGTTAATTATTGTAACGGCAAGCGAAGTAAATTATTGTTATTGCTAAGTCAAGTGAGCTAACGGGCCACCTGATTGTAAGTGGTTACCGTAGCAAACACTAAATTCTAGTTTTAGTTAAATTCTTTTAGAGTTTTCTTCATTCAAGTTTTCTCAGTTATAATTTGACACTATACAATATTGTGATAACAACGAACTTTCCAACATTTTCAACAATTTTACATTATTAATTAAATAAAAAAATATTAGAAATTTACTTACATCCCATCCGAATCCCTGGAAATAAGATGAATTAAGGAATTAGTTAAATAGAGAAAACTAGGTTTTTAGTATTGTATTGCTGTTTCAATTAAAATGAAAGGATATCTCATCTCTACAAACCATCTGATGGTACATAAATAGTTATAGTCGTTGGTGAATCTTTGCAATGCCATGGCATAGAGAGGCTGTTACCTAGAGTCTATCACACTGACTTTAATATTGTATTGTGCTTTCAAATCAGTTTCTAGTAAGTACAACGATGAAATGGCGCAACATGGCGGACCTATGTCAGACAAGAAAAAAAATCTCGTTCCTTAAAGTATGTGTTCAAATACTGAATGTCGGTCTCGAAAACGAAGAATCATTTTTTTTTTAATACACACTTAGAACTCAAAAAATGGCATTAATACTGATTAATGCGTTTTCCTTTCAATTTGTCACAACACTACTAAATAAAAACAGTGTATAAATAATAAATATCGTGTGCAAACCTGCATATTGGAGATGCATTTATAAGCTCTTCCAAAATATTTTAAACCCCATTGATTACCTACGATGCCTGATCCCTCTACTGAGGAGACCTGACCCAGCAATGCACAGTATGAATGAATGGATTTCTTTATTTTCTCCCACAATCACAAGATTACAATAAAGTAAAAATAGTACATAAAATGGCTTAAAACTAATGATACTTGTAGAAGACTGGTTCCAAGCTAGGATAAACCTGTGTTATAGATCACCAGGCTTCCACCCCTCGACTAAGGAGCAAATCAGAAACTTATGTACTAAATGCTGTAGTAACTACAAATTGTATGATAATAACGAAAAACTTTAGAAAAAGTATGGGTTATGGGTTATCTGTAATACTTTATGAGATGTTGTCTGTTGCCCTAAATTATTATTTTTATAATTTACCTTGTTAAATTCTTCTTTATCAGACGGAGGCGAAAGAAACAGCTAAAAAAAGAGAATTGAATAGAAATTGACGTACAATCTACCTATTACTAAACGGGTTCTTACCACGATTATTTTTAACTGAGCGTTTAAATTTAATTAACAGTCTTCTGACAATGTGTTTTGTTATTCCATTTCTGTTATCTTTTTTTTTTAATTTTGGATGTGGTGAAAAAATAAACAATTTTTTTTAGTTTTTATTTTTTATTAATCTTCAGTCGTCCCGTGATCATGGCGCTTGAAACAGTGCTGAAATATCGGGACCGCTCAATTAAAAATAATCGTGGTAAGAACCCGTTTAGTAATAGTGTAAGTGATGTAGATAACCGCGAGTGTTTAAAGAAATTTAATCTACCTATAATTTAAATTACAATTCACCGAATTCACAATTTATTTATTTACTATACATCAATATTCAATGAAGGGAACGAACTTTAAAGTAAAAGGGCATTTTATAAAAAATCCGGGAGAAGTTTTTTTTTTTTTGTGATATTTTATTTATTTGTTATTCATAAAACAGAATACAGTCAAAACATGAATTAAAAAGTCTAAACAAATTATTAATAAGCTAGACTATAGGCCTAAACAAGTGTTTAAGCTACAAAATAAAATATATAACAGTTAAGTAATGATTAAAATTAACGTTCCTTATCGCGCGTTATCGAAAGGGCGCTAGACAGAAAAGTCTTACGAAAAGTTGTCACGACACTTTTTTTGTTTTAGATGATTATCGCTAGATCGCGCTGTGATCAAAATCTTTTAAAACACGTTCCTTATTTTTGTTTTAGATGATTATCGCTAGATGACGCTGTGATCAAAATCTTTTAAAACACGTTCCTTATCGCGGGTTACGTTAGGAAAAAAAAAGATATCTTTTAATCGAAAGGAACTTCGTTCTATTCGGGTGTCCCATGACACCTCTCAAGATTTTATTATTTATTTTTAATAAAAAGTAATATTACGTGAAAAATAAGCAAAAGTATTTTTTGAATAACTCTTATAAATAAAACCTACTGTCTACTGGATATTTTTGTAAGTGCATTATTTGTACAAATTAATCTTAAAATTAAAAAGAACTCAAACTGCATGTTTATTGTTATTGAACAATAAATTCTAGGTATTACTAAACGGGTTCTTACCACGATTATTTTTGACTGGAACTCGAACTCACATTTCGACATACCACACTGACAGTATCGGTACCGGCAAACGAACGAGAAAGAGGGTAGACAGATTTGTCTGCTCTTAAATGACCTACCCACAGTTCCTCAGTCTTCCCGTGATCATGGCGCTTGAAACAGTGCTGAAATATCGGGACCGCTCAATTAAAAATAATCGTGGTAAGAACCCGTTTAGTAATAATGTAAGTGATGTAGATAACCGCGAGTGTTTAAAGAAATTTATTAAAGAAATTTTAATTCTAGGTATTTGCAATGCTTACCTTGCTTGGGTATTTACCCAGACTTATTTCCTTTTTTGGCTTGACCTGAGAAAAACAAATACAGAGGTATTATAGGTAATAACTGGTTGAAACTTTCTTGGTTGTTGGTTAAAGTATTCATATACAACTAGCTGCTGCCCGCGACGTTGTCTGCGTGAACTCTATAACCCGTTTTTTCTTCTTCTTCATCCCTTTTTTTTCTATGGGTATCCTATGTCCTTACTCAGGGTCTAAAGATTGTCTGTGCCAAATTTCATCAAAATCAGTTGAGAGGTTTTAAGCGGACAAGCGTAACAGACAGACAGACAGAGTTACTTTCGCATTTATAATATTAGTGGGGAAGTCTAACAACAAAACTGGCTAAAGAGTCGTGGTGGGAGCGCTTGCCTTCCGTAAGGGAGGTCGCAGCCGGCTTGTACCTCTAATCTTAATGAGAAAAATATTTATGTGCAATTTTTCACAACACCACTAGCTAAAACGGTGAAGGAAAACATCGTGAGGAAACCTGCATGTTGAAAAATGATTTCAAAAATTCTTCGAAGATATGTGAAGTTCCTAATTGAGCAAGCGTGGTGGACTGTGCCTAAGCCTTTTTTGAGGAGTGAGTCCAGCAGCGGGCAGTAATAGGTTGATACAGTACAATACATACTTTGTTAATAAGTTCAAATCCAATGAAAGTTGGATGCTCTTGGTCCTCAGGTATCTGAGTAAAAAAAGTTAAAATTATCATGACTACAAAAAAATCGCGCATTCTTCTAACGTTAATACTAGTGTTTTCCGATAAAAGCATAAAATCAATGAATAGTTTTTTGGTATAAAATGTGCTTTTGTGATAGTCATAATAATTAGATTTTGTGTAAATACGATGCTGATGCATTTTGATTAATATGTGGTAAATTTCAAAGCAAACTTTTTCATCTCATGTTTTATTTTTAATTGCAAGATAGATAAACGAACTTACCACCTGATCATAAGTGATTGCCGTGGACCTCTGCAATGTCAGGGGATACTGAAGGGTCGCTACCTACGACCTAACTTTATTGACCCTCAAGCCTTGTTTGAAGAAGGACAAGTCATAGCGCTCTGGGTATACCGAAGAGTGGAGTTCATTCCATAGCCGGATGGTGCGTGGCAAAAAAGTGTTCCTGAAACGCACCGTGGATGATCACGGTAGTTCCATATAGTAGGAATGAATTCCAACATTTATTTTTTACATTAATTATTGAACAATAAATTTTAAGTATTCATAATACTCACCTTGTCTGGATATCTATCCAGATCTTTTCCTGCTTTATGTTTATCCTGAGAAAAACAAATACCGAGATATTCATAACTGGTTGAAGTTTTCTTTACGTACTGGTTGTTGGTTTAAGTATTTAAGTAGATATAATTTATAACAACAAAACTGGCTGAAAAGTCGTAGTGCCCGAGTTGAAGCTCTAGTCTTGGAGGTTGCGGTTTCAAAACCAGCCGATATGTATCTAAATCTTAATGTGAAAAATATTTATGTGCAATTTTCACAACATCACTGGCTAAAACGGTGAACGAAAACATCGTGAGGAAACCTGCATATTGGAAAAGGATTCTAAAAATTCTTTGGAGATATGTGAAGTCTCTAAATAGGTAAGCGTGGTGGACTGTGTGTGCTTAAATTTGCTACTTACTTTACTTGTCTATCTGTACTGTAACAACCCATTACTGCCCACTGCTGAGCTCAGGTCTCCTCCGAAGAGGGGTTAGGCATAGTCCACCACGCTTGCCTAATGCGGATTGGGGGCTTCACATATCTTCAAAGGATTTTTAGAACCCTTTTCCGATATGCAGGTTTCCTCACGATGTTTTCCTTCACCGTTTTTAGCCAGTGGTGTTGTGAAAAATTGCACATAAATCTTTTTCATATTAAGATTTAGAGGTACAAGTCGGCCGGTTTTGAACCCGCGACCTCCCGTACGGAAGGCAAGCGCTTCAACCACTCGGCCACCACGGCTATATGTCTATCTATTATGTTACATTTTACAGTCGTGGTGGACTATGCTTAACTTCTTTTCTGAGAATAGTAGTGGGCAGTAACGGGTTGAAGGGAACCATTGTGAGGAAACTTGCATGTTGGAATTTTTTTCAAAGATATGCAAAGTCCCTATTCCGCATTAGGGAAGTGTGGTTGACTAAATTTATTTCGTCTACTGAGGATACCTGAGCCCAGCACTGGGTAGTAATAGGTTGTTACAGTACAGTGCTTACTTTGTCAATAGGTTCCCATCCAATCAAACCTGGATGCTCTTGGTCCTGAGGAAAAAAGTGAAAATTATCACAAATCTACCAAAAAAATGGTTGTTTACGTTAACACTAGGTTTTACCGGTAAAAAGCACGAACTTACCACCTGATCATAAGTGATTGCCGTCGCTCATGGACCTCTGCAATATCAGGGGACACTGAAGGGTCCCTACGACCTAACTTTATTGACCCTCAAGCCTCATTTGAAGAACGACAAGTCATAGCGCTCTGGGTATACCGAAGAGGGGTTCATTCCATAGCCGGATGGTGCGTGGCAAAAAAGTGTTCCTGAAACGCACCGTGGATGACCGCGTTGGTTCCATATAGTAGGAATGAATTCCAACATTGATTTCTTACATTCTTATTATTGAACAATAAATTGTAGGTATTCATAATACTCACCTTGCCTGGATATCTATCCAGACCTTCTCCTGTTTTATACTTATCCTGAGAAAAACAAATACCGAGATATTCATAACTGGTTGAAGTTTTCTTTACGTACAGGTACTTAGATAAAGTATTTATGTACAATTTATAACAACAAAACTGGTTAAAGAGTCGTTGTGGCCGAGTGGTTGAAGCTTTCAAAACCAGCCGAGATTTTTCACAACACCACTGGCTAAAAACGGTGAAGAAAACATCGTGAGGAAACCTGCATATCGGAAAAGGATTCTAAAAATTCTTTGGAGATATGTGAAGTCCCTAGTCTCTAGTCCCTAGTCCCTAAAGCGTGGTGGACTTTTCTACTTCTTTTCTGAGGAGAGATATACGACATCTGAAATTTACTACAGTGGGCTTCGGCCTGACCTGGCATACACTATCTCGCCCGCAAGGAGATCTCCCTTTGGCCATAAGTCCACTGTACCCACAGGTAGTAATAGGTCGATACAGTACACTACTTACTTTGTTAATAGGTACCAATCCAATCAAACCTGGATGTTCTTCCCTCACAGGTACGTGTAACTGAAAAAAAAGTGAAAATTATTTTCTCGATTTACAATTAATGATCTTGAATCTTAATACAGTGGAATAAAGTTCAATATTGTCTGGTATCTAAATCAAGGTTACTGCGCAGTTTACTAAAGCAGTGTAATTTGCGTTGTAGTGGATTTTACTTTTAAAAGATTGTATCTATTAATCACTATTTAAGCACATGTTAAATATATGACGGGGTAATAACAAGGGAAATCAACCTATTCACCGTGCGGGTAGTTGGAAGTGGAAACTTGCTATAAATACAGGCGTTGGCCGCTGTTATTATTCATTCGTGTCTGAATAGTCGAGGTGAACGGACCTCTTGATGTAAAAGTATAAACTGTTAAAACTCGTTATTTTGAAGTTTTTGTACAAAAGTATTGATCATCAAGTGTTCAAGTGGACATTGTGACGTCATTCCTGACAAAACCAAACGAAGATCGACTAATTATAACGTCATTACACCTAAACACACTATTTACGCCGTTATATGTAAATCAAGTTGATCCGTCCAGTATTTGTTACATGCCTGCTAACTTTGACGTCAAATTGACAGGCACGTATTGACTATCGAATACCTTTAAATGTTCAGTATAGTCCGGTCAATTTAGACATCCAAGGTTACAATAATTCGCACTTGGCTGAATTTTGGTAGGATTGTTCAATACACTATTTTAAAGGAAATGTGAAAAGTCCTCATCGATCCGGCACGTGCATAAAAAGTTACTCGGGGTCTAAGGTCCCAAAAACGGGTTTTTCGCGATTTTCAGCAAAATGGTAAGTTTTATCATAAAATTAGCTCAGACAAAGATTGTAGATCAGATAATTATCAATAAAAAATATCTTAATACTAGGGGTGTGCGAATAATTCGAACTTATTATTCTGGAGTGAAAACACGTGTTTAAAACTGTTCTTTCTCGAGTAGAATACGAATACGATTTAGTTGCTGCTGAGGCTAAGTATCATTATGACTGCTTAAATTCCTTCTTAAGACCTAAAACTGGGGTTAAAGTCGGTCGACCGTAAGTTGAATCTACGAATCTGGCAATGGAGGAAATATTATATATCTTATAATGATACAATAAGGTACGAAGCAGCTGCAGTTTTTCCTCGTCCTCCTCATGTCCTACGACCAGAAAGTGGCACACTTATTCAATACGTTGTGGACAATGCTGATATTAATGTAAATACGCTTGACGGTAATAATACGCTCCACATAATGGGTATTATTCAAATTGTTACTCCATAAGATTCCGTTTTACTAGAAGAACTTATGCCACGAGTAAGAGAAGCTTTTTCAGCAAAAGATTTTCAGGCAAAAGCTCATGTGCCGATCCAGATCTATCAAAATGATGATATCTTTCAACTTTTTGAATCGTTATAACTCAAAAACGGTGGCTCTTATGAAAAAAAGTATTTAGACATTTTTTATTGATAATTATCTGATCTTCATTTTTGTCTGAGCTAATTTTATGATAAAACTTACCATTTTGCTGAAAAACGCGAAAAACCCGTTTTTGGGACCTTAGACCCCGAGTAAATTTTTTTGCACGTGCCGGATCGATGAGGACTTTTCACATTTCCTTTATAATAGTGTATTGAACAATCCTACCAAAATTCAGCCTAGTGCGAATTATTGTAACCTTACCCCTATTTTTTAGTTTAATTTGACCGGACTAGTAGCACTATTTATTTGGTATCGATCACTATTTAACACTATTTAGTCACCACTTTTCTACATATTCAAAAACATTAATTTCATTGTGTGCCTGTCAACTTCACGCACATAAAAGATATTCAATAGTCAATTTATAATGAAACGCATGGAATACGGGACGGATCAATTTGACTTATGTTTCAAAAAATTGTGCTTGATTAGTGACTTATATATATAAAAAAAAACTTGAGAGATGTCATGGGACACCCGAATAGAACGAAGTTACTTTCGATTAAAAAGGTATCTTATAAAACATATTTCCATTCGTAACGCGCGATAAGGAACGTGTTTTAAAAGATTTTGATCACAGCGCCATCTATGATAATCATCTAAAACAAAATAAGGAACGTGTTTTAAAAGATTTTGATCACAGCGCCATCTAGCGATAATCATCTAAAACAAAAAAAGTGTCGTGACAACTTTTCGTAAGAATTTTTTCCGTCTAGCCCCCTTTCACAACGCGCGATAAAGAACTTCGTTCCAATATTCAAAAGTAATGAACGCCAATTATTACACTTCTTTTGCAAACTGCGCAGTAACCTGTACTGTACTACGCGCTGAAACAAGTGATTATGTAAATGACTAGCTGACCGGCACAACTTCGTCTGCGTCGCAAAGGGATGTTATAGCCTTCCTCGGTAAATGGACTATCCAACATTGAAAGAATTGTTCAAATGGATAGTGCGACAAGCAAACTCTTCAGTTTTATAATATAAAAGTATAGCTAGGGAATATTAAGGTATAGATTATGTAACTTTTTATTGCGTTTCACTAAAATACTTACTTTCTTTGGATCCCTTGTCAACATCTAAAACAAAGTAGATAAATAGCTAGGTTAATTAATGATATAAAATAAACACTAAACTATTGTCTTTTGTACTGTAACAACCCATTACTGCCCACTGCTGAGCTCAGGTCTTCTCCGAAGAGGGGTTAGGCATAGTCCACCACGCTTGCCCAGTGCGGATTGGGGACTTCACATATCTTCAAAGGATTTTTAGAACCCTTTTCCGATATGCAGGTTTCCTCACGATGTTTTCCTTCACCGTTTTTAGCCAGTGGTGTTGTGAAAAATTGCACATAAATCTTTTTCATATTAAAATTTAGAGATACAAGCCGGCCGGTTTTGAACCCGCGACCTCCCGTACGGAAGGCAAGCGCTTCAACCACTCGGCCACAAGGTAAAGACAGTACACAAGGTAAAGTGAATAAATGTATTTTCTTTCTTTTACCACTGAAGAGACCTAAGACTAGTGGTCGGCAGTAATGTTTTGATAAAGTCCAGTACTCACTTCTTCATAAGGGTCCCAATCCACCAAATTATCTGGGTCCTCTGGAGTCTGAGGCATGTAAATCTGAGAAAAAAGTGCATATGCATTAACTATCTTTTTGGAAATTATTTTACACTAGCTGCGTCATAAGTTTCTCACCGTTTAAACCTTCCCTGAACAACAAATATTTCAAGACTATAATTAGCTGAATCGGTTCAGCCGTTCTCGAGTTTTAGCGAGACTAACGAACAACAATTCATTTTTATATAAGGGATTACTTACATAAATATGAATCGGGTCAAACTTATACACTCAACTGGGAACGTCACTATTCGCTAGATGGCGAAACTGGGGACTTCGTTCGGAATCACTACCGTGTTAGAGCCCCTTTTTAAAAACATTTTTTTCCATTAATTTTGATTTTTAATTAAACATGTATTGCATTTTCAGCGAAAATATATCATCTACGTAAAATATGAGACGGTAAAAAATGTAAACAAAACAAGTTTTAGAATGTTTTGTTTACATTTTTTACACACACACATTTTTTACAATACTGTGCTCAATTTTGGCTCCTGCCACAGACTTGGCGAAAGTAAACAAACCAATTTGGTTGCCGATCCCAGTTGAGTGGTTAGAAGATGTGAGTTCAAGTTCGACTGTAAACGGTAAACAAGAAACAGGGTAGACCGATTTGTCTGCTCTTAAGTAATCTACCCGCAGTACTCTAGTCTTCCCGTGATCATGGCGCTTGCAACAGTAACGAAATATCGAGATCGCTCATTTAAGAACCCATTTAATGTCTGTGTAAGTGAAATAGATAACCGCGAGTGTTTAAAGTAATTTATTTTATGTTGTATTTTACAAAGGAAATGAAAACGAAATGATGATGAAGGAAGGTGGCTATGGGAACTCCGTCATTAAGCAAGATAACCTTATCGTGTTTAGGCTCTAATGAAGCGTCTTGATGAGTTCTTTGTGTAGAGGATGAATGTCAAGGTTTGATGATGGAGCTGGAAGATGGCTATGGGAACTCCGTCATTAAGCAAGATAACCTCATCGTGTTTAGGCTCTAATGAAGCGTCTTGATGAGTTCTTTGTGTAGAGGATGAATGTCAAGGTCTGATGATGGAGCTGGAAAGTGGCTATGGGAACTCCGTCACTAAGCAAGATAACCTCATCGTGTTTAGGCTCTAATGAAGCGTCTTGATGAGTTCTTTGTGTAGAGGATGAATGTCAAGGTCTGATGATGGAGCTGGAAGGTGGCTATGGGAACTCCGTCACTAAGCAAGATAACCTCATCGTGTTTAGGCTCTAATGAAGCGTCTTGATGAGTTCTTTGTGTAGAGGATGAATGTCAAGGTCTGATGATGGAGCTGGAAAGTGGCTATGGGAACTCCGTCACTAAGCAAGATAACCTCATCGTGTTTAGGCTCTAATGAAGCGTCTTGATGAGTTCTTTGTGTAGAGGATGAATGTCAAGGTTTGATGATGGAGCTGGAAGATGGCTATGGGAACTCCGTCATTAAGCAAGATAACCTCATCGTGTTTAGGCTCTAATGAAGCGTCTTGATGAGTTCTTTGTGTAGAGGATGAATGTCAAGGTCTGATGATGGAGCTGGAAAGTGGCTATGGGAACTCCGTCACTAAGCAAGATAACCTCATCGTGTTTAGGCTCTAATGAAGCGTCTTGATGAGTTCTTTGTGTAGAGGATGAATGTCAAGGTCTGATGATGGAGCTGGAAGGTGGCTATGGGAACTCCGTCACTAAGCAAGATAACCTCATCATGTTTAGACTCTAATGAAGCGTCTTGATGAGTTCTTTGTGTAGAGGATGAATGTCAAGGTCTGATGATGGAGCTGGAAAGTGGCTATGGGAACTCCGTCACTAAGCAAGATAACCTCATCGTGTTTAGGCTCTAATGAAGCGTCTTGATGAGTTCTTTGTGTAGAGGATGAATGTCAAGGTCTGATGATGGAGCTGGAAAGTGGCTATGGGAACTCCGTCACTAAGCAAGATAACCTCATCGTGTTTAGGCTCTAATGAAGCGTCTTGATGAGTTCTTTGTGTAGAGGATGAATGTCAAGGTCTGATGATGGAGCTGGAAGGTGGCTATGGGAACTCCATCACTAAGCAAGATAACCTCATCATGTTTAGGCTCTAATGAAGCGTCTTGATGAGTTCTTTGTGTAGAGGATGAATGTCAAGGTCTGATGATGGAGCTGGAAAGTGGCTATGGGAACTCCGTCACTAAGCAAGATAACCTCATCGTGTTTAGGCTCTAATGAAGCGTCTTGATGAGTTCTTTGTGTAGAGGATGAATGTCAAGGTCTGATGATGGAGCTGGAAAGTGGCTATGGGAACTCCGTCACTAAGCAAGATAACCTCATCGTGTTTAGGCTCTAATGAAGCGTCTTGATGAGTTCTTTGTGTAGAGGATGAATGTCAAGGTCTGATGATGGAGCTGGAAAGTGGCTATGGGAACTCCGTCACTAAGCAAGATAACCTCATCGTGTTTAGGCTCTAATGAAGCGTCTTGATGAGTTCTTTGTGTAGAGGATGAATGTCAAGGTCTGATGATGGAGTTGGAAAGTGGCTATGGGAACTCCGTCACTAAGCAAGATAACCTCATCGTGTTCAGGCTCTAATGAAGCGTCTTGATGAGTTCTTTGTGTAGAGGATGAATGTCAAGGTCTGATGATGGAGCTGGAAAGTGGCTATGGGAACTCCGTCACTAAGCAAGATAACCTCATCGTGTTCAGGCTCTAATGAAGCATCCTGGTGAGATCTTTACGTAGAGGCTAATAATATAAAGCTGAAGAGTTTGTTTGAACTAGCTAATCTCGGTATCTACTGGTCCGATTTCAAAATTCTTTCACTGTTTGAAAGTCCATTTATCGAGGTAGGTTATAGGTTATATTTTATTTTCAAAAAAATTAGGGATCCGTATGAAAATATCAAATATATAACACAAGGTGAATAATCGAAAACCTATTTATGCGTACGCTGCAAAAACTATTGGCAATAGAACAAAATGATGTACTACGGGTTTTTAGGTCTTATTAAGAGTATAAAAATATGTGGGTGCACAGCGGACCGCGGGAATAATAACTCGAAGGAACGTGAAACATATAAATAACAGACCTTTAAAAACGAAATACCTCTCTTAATAATGGTGCCTGGCTTTCGAAGCGCTGAAACAATAATAATTTAATATTAAATTCCCACACATAAAATTGCCGTTTAGTCGTACCTACTGATCACTTTGACCTAATATATCTCCTCGTTAGTTTAATTTTTATCATTGCGCTGTGACTATTAATCTAATAAATATCATCGTATCGTAGTCACGAATAGTGATGAGCAAAGCAACACCAAGGTTCGAGAAGTCTTTCTCTTGCTATATTGTTATTCTGTTTATTTTTGTTGTGCCACTCCCACGGGGCCCATCTGAAAATCAGCGCTGCAGCTGGCTCTCTGCTTGCTTGTGGTATTCAGTTGAGATGGGTACCTTTTTTGTGGCAAATAAGTGCTTCTTTTTCGTGTGAAAATTGTAAAAGAATATTTTTCTTTTTTGTCACAAATAAATGTTTTTCTTTCTTTCTTTCTTTTTATCTTTTTGCTTGTTCAGTCTTGGTCTTGGTCTTGCTCAAAATTGTCTGGTCTGGTCTCGGTCTTAGTGTTGCTTACCTAGTCTTGGTCTTGGTCTTGCTGTATTTTGTTGGGTCTTGGTTTTAGGCTTTGTTTTGCAATAATTTCTTAACAAACATCTCTTAAAACATTTCGTAAAAAAAATATTTTTGTTCAACAAACATTTTTGAACCTAAATTTACTTTGAGTTGAAAAAAGTTCATTAAGGCAGTGGTTTCTTTGTTTTTTTATGAATATCGTTGAATATAGTAAAAAAAACTAACAATTCGACATGCCAACTAATATTGTTCCAGTAAAAGTATAAGAAAAGTCCTGTATCGGTAGGCGATAGGTTCATGAGCGACGGTGACCGCTTACCATCAGGTGGGCCGTAGGCTCGTTTATCTATTACGCAATAAAAAAAAAAAATGTTAAAAATACTTTATCTCATTACTGTGAAAAAAAATTTGGTTGAGTCTTGCGTATTTAATCTTGGTCTTGCATAGTTGGTCTTGGTATTGGTCTTGTTCTTGTCCATATAGTTTTGCAAGACCAAGACCAATTTTGCTCATCACTAGTTACGAATTATTTTTTAAGTTTTTATAATGTGTACCTAATGTGAGGTTATGTTTAATTCTGGGCTTTGTATTACTTTTGTAATTAAATTTATACAGTAAAACTTTTTCAATATTTTCAGTCTTAGGATAATTCCTCCATTTCATCTTTCATAGCCTTAATAGTTACACAATTATATAATACAATACAATAATTTAACTTGAGAACAATAACATACTGTTTTGGGCCAATATTCGCTTCTGGCCATAGACCTCTGTAAAAAATTGCATATTTTCAAACAACTCTGTTACTGTAGCTACATTGTTGGTTTGCTGAATAATAAATAAATAAACTCCTCAATAATACTTTCTAAGAAGGTTACAGTGAGTGTGGTGTGTCGTGATGTGAGTTCGAGTTCCAGTGGTACTACCCAAAAGCGAACGAGAAAGAGGGTAGACATATTTGTTTGCTCTTAAATCGACCCGCAGTATCCAGTCTTCTCGTGATCATGACGTTTACAACAACGTTGAAATATCGAGACAACTCATTTAATTAAATATCGTGGTAAGAACCCGTTGAAAATGCATGAAAGTATTATAGAGAACCGCGAGTGTCTGAATAAGTTTATAACTCCTCAATATTTTATCTTCCGTTTTTTGATAGACTAGCTGATCCTCGCAACTTGGTCTGCGTGAAAAAGTTAGCCCCCACTATCGAGAATTCTCGTAGCGGAAAAATTTGGGCGTCTCGTCAAAATGAAGCTACTCACAATTATTCAGATTGTTAGTAATCATTATGAAAAAAGGCGCTGGCTCATAGACTATAAGTATAGATTTAAGTATTGAAACTATATTTAGTTCGTGACTTACATTACTATTGGAATTGTCTTCTTCAGAGGCGTCATTTTCTTCAAATCTAGCGAGAGCAATGCCTTCATCCTGTTACAAAAGTATTGTATTTTATTACAAAAGGTTCAAATAGGTACGTTATAGAAGACTATATTAAGACTCCATATTCATTTTTCTGCTCATTTTTTATTTAAAAAAAACAATCACAAAAAAATAAATTTAAAAATCTTCTTATAAATATAAAAATGAATTGCTGTTCGTTAGTCTCGCTAAAACTCGAGAACGACTGAAC
The DNA here is from genome assembly GCA_030269945.2 of Trilocha varians. Lineage (NCBI taxonomy): Eukaryota > Metazoa > Arthropoda > Insecta > Lepidoptera > Bombycidae > Trilocha > Trilocha varians. The sequence continues at coordinate 2,980,928 of AP028279.1, forward strand.
CGATTTGACTTATTTTAATCGTGAAATATTCGTAGAAGTCCAGGGAAGGTTTAAACGGTGAGAAAATTTCCTTATGTGACGCAGACGAAGTTGTGTGGGTCAGATAGTACAATATAAAAAACAGAGGGCCACTGGAGACGGGGTCTACGACCCAAGCCATCAGTGAGAGGCTAGAACTACCGAGTCTAGATGACGGTCGAAGCTTTTCGCTATTAGACCGTGTACAGATACAACGACCGGAACAATGATGGTCGACCTCGTGGGCCAGGTCCAAATATTTTAGCAGTTTTTTCTTTTTCTGCCTTCACAAGACTATATGTATTATTATTAAGACATAAACATTAATAATTTATTTTATAGAAAATTTACTAAATACAAGCTTTTAAGATCCTGGTATCGTGCAGGAAGACTATGGAATAAACTTATTTTTTCTCTTTGTGACGCAGACGAAATAGCGGAGTCAACTAGTGGTTGATATCTAAGACTGATGAGGCTGATTGTAAATAATAGTTACAATTAATAAACTAGTAAATAATAGATATAAAATTTAATAGAATACTTGCTTCTCTGTTATAATTTGTGTCTTCATCAAGATCGTAGTCGTCAAATCTGACAGCGTGGTTGAAGTCTTCCTGATGAAAAAAAAGAACTTGAGAGGTGTCATGGGACACCCGAATAGAACGAAGTTCCTTTCGATTAAAAGATATCTTATTTTTTTTTCCTAACGTAACGGCGATAAGGAACGTGTTTTGAAAGATTTTGATCACAGCGCCATCTAGCGATAATCATCTCAAACAAAAAAAGTGTCGTGACAACTTTCCGTAAGATTTTTTTCCGTCTAGTCCCCTTTCAAATACGCGCGATAAGGAACTTCGTTCCAACAAGTTAATATAAAACTTGTAAAACTAGCATTTGGTGTCGCTCAGAGGTGAAAGACAAGAAACCTTATATTTCGTCTTTAAAGTCGGTTTAAAACATACCTCAGTGAAACACCAGGCGACTGAGAAATAAACACAAAATATAATAAAGAACCTCATTATAGAGAAACTGAGTATAACGCACGATATCTCGCTTTTATATCGATTATCGATACTGTAACTAATCGATATTGATTAATACGTGTACTCAATAATTACTCTTTATTGACAAATAAGGAAATTAATTTCTAATTATCGTTTTGTAGTCGTGAGAATTTCCTATTAGTATCGTCTCGCTCTTGATCTAATATTAATTTAAAATTCCCAACGTCGAGGTGGAGTTCATCCTTATCCCTACTATATGGAACCACCGCGGTCATCCACGGTCCGTTTCAAGAACACTTTTTTGCCAAGCACCATCCGGCTATGGAATGAGCTCCCCTCTTCGGTATTCCCAGAGCGCTATGACTTGTCCTTCTTCAAACGAGGCTTGAGGAGGGTCCTTAAAGTTAGGTCGTAGGTAGCGACCCCTCAATGTCCCCTGAAATTACAGAGGTTCATGAGCGACGGTAACCACTTACGATCAGGTGGCCCGTTGGCAGGTCTGCCTAAATGTCAATAAAAAAAATCCCTAAAAGTTAACCTCGCCCAATCTCGTGCGGGTTCTGTCCTCAGCCGGGGTTCGGACACTGAGCGTGAGCGGCAGGAGGTTTTAGTACGGTTCGACTCTCACATACCCCACCTGCGGGGCGGGTGGAAATCCGGCGATTTCCTCCTGTCACAGAAAAAGTGTTAAAGGTAGCCCAGACCGTAGGTAGCGGCTTTCAGAGGCCCCTGACAATGAAGAGGTCCATGAGCAAGGGTAAACCGCTTACGATCAGGTGGTATGTTAGCTCTTCTAATTACAAGGCAGTAAAAAAAGGTAAAATATAAATAGTAGCATATTTGAATACCTACCTTTTTTCTTAAAAATGAAGTTACAAAACTTTAACTTTTTGCTCCACGCACATTTGCGAATTTTTGTAATGGATATCCAAATATCAACTTTCGCAACAAGTGCCAAGAGACGTGGTATACTTCTCAATTGACTGTGTAGAAAAATAATCAACATTTTGAACAACACAATTATCTCAATCAACAAGATAGGTATTACTACCTACCTAACAAAGAAAAACATTGCTACCACTAATATTATAATTATAAGAAAATACTACTCCTGCTCACACTCAGCGTCCGAACCCCGGCTGAGGACAGATTCCAGCACGAGATTGTGCGAGATGACCCTACGGTGCACGCTAAGGCTTCCGTATTACTTTAATACGGGTATTAGCCTACCTCTCTCTTTTTTTTAATTTTTTTATTGCAATGTAGATAAACGAGCCTACGGTCCATCTGATGGTAAGCGGTCACCCTCGCTCATGAACCTCTGCAATGCCAGGGCAAAGAGGGGCGGTTATCTATCACCTACCCATACAGGACTTTTACAACTGTAACTGTTGTATAGCCAGGATCCACAGCGGCGACCACCGCAATGACTCCGAAAAGTGAAACCTAGGAATCCGAGGAAAAGCTAACTCGTCTTGGGTCATCCAAATAATGTAATAAAAAAGTAAACTATGCCTTGTCCTTCTTCTGAGGAGACCTGAGCCCAGTTTGCAGGAATGGGTTGTTACAGTACAGAAGTAATCCTAATGTGAATGTAAAAGCGAATATCCGTTACTTTCTTCTACTTCTTTTTTTTTTCTGGACCTTGTCCAAGACTCGGGACGATTCGCCAATGTCAAGTGAGACAGATACACGGTCTTTAAGACACTAAGCCAAAGTATTGTCCGGTTTCCAGCTTCAGCAGTAGAAAATGTTAATATTTATTATGTAAAATGTTACTTTCCTACTTTCTAAATCATGCATCTGTCAAAGTCCCGTGAAAATCGGTCGATATTCACGTTAGTCTCGAAATCCATTAGTATACACCATTTTTAACTTTCGCCCTGTATCCATTTGTAATTGATTAAACACAACAATAACAAACAACATTACAAACAAACTTTATTTATGTCTAGACAAGTAACTACCTATCTATATAAATAAAAATGAATTGTTGTTCGTTAGTCTGACTATAACTCGAGAATGGCTGGGCCGATTGTGCTGATTTTAGTTTTAAAATGTTTGTCGTAGTCCAGTGAAGGTTTAAACGGTGAGAAAATACCCGGGATTTTTTTTGTTACGCAGACGAAGTTGCGCGAACCAGCTAGTAGGTAATAGAAACTAAACTCGTAGTTAGGAAAATAAAACATAATAAAAATAGACTTTACTTGTATTTGCTATTAAAGAAAATCATCAAAAATACGTTTATTTTCAGGTTTGTTTCTTTATACTGAAGTCGTTCACGTTTTGGTTCATAATTAATCTGTGAATCTCATGTAGATCCTGAAAAAAAAATAAAAAATACAAATAAACAGTAGATCAATAATTCATTTTAAAGAAAAATATAAAACTAGCTTTTAAGATTCTGAATATCATGTAGCAGTAGAGTGCTAGCCAATATAAGGAAAACAAGCCTAAACACAACGGGTGTTTCTTGTTTAGCACAAGATTTCCTATGACCAAGTTTCGAATAAATCATCAGATCAGCGCCATTTTGTAATATGTTTGCATTGTCACGCGATATACATCTATGTACAATATAAAAGCTCTTTTGGAAACGCCTAGAAAAAAATCGAATAATTGACATTTAATTGAAGGTGACGCAGACGAAGTTGCGCAGGTCAGCTAATAAAAAATTCAAAAATCTTGGGTCACTTTCAACCCCACAGAAAACCTATTACTTTGTTTTACTTTAAATATATTCTATCTTTGTCACTTTCATTCTGTCTTTCTCATATGGCTTATAGGCCGCCAGACAGCCCAAGATCAGTGAACTCATGAATATTGGCAAATGTCTACAATTTATTTACGAACTAACTGATCTGTTCAACTATGCTTGGGCCACAAAGAGTTTTACCAAATTTTTTCGGGTAACTTTACGATATCTTGGGTTACACTATTAGATTTTTCGTACAGTACCCTAAGTTTTTGAAACGGCTATGGAATGAGCTCCCCTCTTTGGAGTTTCCCGAGCGCTATGATTTGTCCTTCTTGAAGAAAGTCCTTTAAGGTAGGCCGTAGGTAGCGGCCCCTGACAGTGCAGAGGTCCATGAGCAACAATAACCGCTTACGATCAGGTGGGCCGTTAGCTCGTCTGCCAACCCTGAAAGCATTTTCCAAATCAGACAAGCTGTTCTTGAGATAGGTGCGTTCAAACAAACAAACAAACTCTTTACATATAAATACGACTATTAGTAGTAGATATGACTGCCAACTGTACTTTACATCGTGGTTTTCTCGTTCAAAAGAGTCGTTCTATAAATTGCCTTTTGTTAGTAACTAGCGGGCCCAAGCAATTTCGTCTGCGTCACTTTTAATTAAGCGGTAGTTTATGTTCTTTCTCAGGGTCTAAAGATTGTCTGTACCAACTTTCATCAAAATCGGTTGAGAGGTTTGAGCGAGAAAGCGTAACAGACAGACAGATAGACAGACAGTAAGATAGACAGAGTTCCTTTCGCATTTATAATATTGGTAGGGAAGGTAGGGATAATTAATATTATATTGATTGTCTATTACGTAACACGTCAACGATTCGCCTGAAGGTCACATATTATTTATAGTGATGGGAGTGATAACGAAGCAAAAGATGGTGTAGTGGTCTAAATTTGGCTCCAACTGTTTTGGACTTAAAAATCTGATCTCTATTTCATAGTAAAGAAGATTATACTTGAACGCAAATTTAAACAGGCTGAGACGGATTATACATCGTGATATTCAGACAATATTAATTTGTATGAAGTATGAGACAATGCACACTTAAGGTGCGAAAACAAACATGGTCAAAAATTATTGCTTTTTCATGCGAAATACATAATTGTACAAAATTTTCGCTCAATCAAAAACTGGGAAGTTAGTCAAATTTACCTGCAAGATTCCACCTGAACTTACGTAGGCACATAGTTACATCTATTTATTTATTTATTTCTGTATTCATTTATTTGCTCATTTTTTACATTATATTTAAAAAAAAAACAATCACAAAAAAATAAATTTAAAAATACAATATAAAAACGGGGCCACTGGAGACGGGGTCTACGACCCAAGCCATCAGTGGTCAGGGCTCAAGAGAGAGAAACCTCCTCACAATACGCGCCGTGTCAAGAACGACCGTCTACTGAATCAGGCCCTTTACCCAGCCGGGGAGCGAAAGCTTCTAAATATTTATTTATTTATTATTAGGTCCATCAACAAGATTTACATGGTAACAAGCAAGCACAGACATATGAAAACAATACACTACATGCAATCTTAATAGATGAACACAACGTGGTAAGAAACATAGTACACAAATCACATAGCATAACATTTAATAAAAAATGAAACAATAATTACAAGTTAGATTACATTTACGAATTTAAAATAAGAACAAACAAATTAAAATAAATCTAATGCATCTAATGCAAGTTAATGTTATAGACCTTTTAATATAATCTTACATCGGCTAAAGCAACTGTATCAAACATACAATATACTATTCACACTCTTATTCAGACACTCGCGGTTTTCTATAATACTTTCATGCATTTTCAACGGGTTCTTACCACGATATTTAATTAATTGAGTTGTCTCGATATTTCAACGTTGTTGCAAACGTCATGATCACGAGAAGACTGGATACTGCGGGTCGATTTAAGAGCAAATACATAGCACTTTTAACGGGGGTGACTTCAGATTATCGAGTATGTGGAATCCAGTGCTAAACAAAACAGTCACAAAGGGTTCATGCTCAGAGAGTCTTGTATCTAACAGTGAGTGTGGCGTGTCGAGAAGTGAGTTCGAGTTCCAGTGGTACTACCCAAAAGAGAACGAGAAAGAGGGTAGACAGATTTGTTTGCTCTTAAATTGACCCGCAGTATCCAGTCTTCTCGTGATCATGACGTTTGCCACAACGTTGAAATACCGAGACAACTCAATTAATTAAATATCGTGGTAAGAACCCGTTGAAAATGCATGAAAGTATTATACACACTCTCATTGTGAAATTCTAAGGTTTAATAATCACATCTCGCTTTCGATATCGAATAAAATCGATTAATTATCGCTACTGTAACTAATCGATATTGATTAATACGTGTACTAAGTTATTCTGTGAAATGAATTATTATTACGCATTAAAAAGTTTTGTATGTGTTTTGAGTAGTGGTTATTATGGTCTAAGATCCGGCTGCGAAATTAGTTCATTAATAATGTAGATTGATAAGATTAAATTTTTAAGTATTTTCACAGCTAGGAGAAGTCAATTTTCATCGGGTGCCAATTACAAAATGCCCGCCAGTATTATTAATTAAATTATTATTAATTTACTTTAAGGAAGGTATTTCGTTTACATCGTATGGAAATAAAACCTACACCACTTCACAATAGTGTATTCAAGGGATCTGGAAAGTTATGGTTGCTGCTGATCGCTTAGCCGCAACTTCCAAGTAGCCAGGTGTAAACAGGTATATTTTTGTTCAATCTTTTCGTTTATAATGTACACTCATTTTATTTATACCAAATTAAAGCTATTTTTTTTTTCTTTTCAACCATATAAAGTTGCCTTTTCAAAAAAGCCCGCAAATCACAGTTTCCTACCCTAAAAGATGCTAGGTATTAAACATAAAGTGACAGAGAGCGAGCGTACGACGCTACTTGTTAGACAAGAATGCGAAATGCGAGCCGGATGTGGTTTTTTGAGCTATTGCGCATGCTCCGATAAATAGGGTTCTCAACCACGATCTAAATCATAATACAATTGACTGAACTCAAATGCTCCAAAATTGCAACGGATTAAGCATCGATATTAAACAAAATAATATTTAATTTATATACAATATTAAATATTCAATCAATGATAATAATAAAATACGTAAATATATATTTTGCAAGAAATTAAACTTTTAAGGAGTTATTACTGAAAGTAGATAACAAAACTATTATTTGGTAGGAAAAAATTGAATTCATTTTCTAAAGAGAACTAAAAAAATATATGTATCAAAGTAATACTATAATTTATAATATTATATTATATCATTTATATTATTTATAAATAAAAATTAAAATTGAAGTTTAAATTGTCAAAACGGCGCGAAAAACGCTGTTAGCAATATGGCGCTGGTTATATCATGCTAATATGACGTCAGATAGAAATAGGGTGGCCGACCCATTTAAAAGCGACGTCCACTTATTGACAGAAAGTTGTAAAATTTTAAACTATTGGCTACGATTACATTATATCTCAGTGAACTAAAATTTAAAATGCGATTTTAAGTATAAAAATGCACAATCCTAATAAACTCTTTCAGAAAATATTAAAAAAAAATTGCAAAATAATCTATACTGTATAGAATTATAAAGCTGAAGAGTTTGTTTGTTTGTTTGAACGCGCTAATCTCAGAAACTACCGATCCGATTTTAAAAATTCTTTCACTGTTGGAATGTCCATTTATCGAGGAAGGTTATAGGCTATATTTTATTTTGGAAAAAATTAGGGATCCGTATGAAAATATCGAATTTGTAAGACCAGGTGAAATATCGAAAACCTATTTATGCGTATGCTGCAAAAACTATTGACAATAGAAAATAGAACAAAATGATGTACTACGGGTTTTTAGGTCTTTTGAAGACAAGCAAAAAAAGTTTTGTATGTGTTTTGAGTAGTGGTTATTATGGTCTAAGATCCGGCTGCGAAATTAGTTCATTAATAATGTAGATTGATAAGATTAAATTTTTAAGTATTTTCACAGCTAGGAGAAGTCAATTTTCATCGGGTGCCAATTACAAAATGCCCGCCAGTATTATTAATTAAATTATTATTAATTTACTTTAAGGAAGGTATTTCGTTTACATCGTATGGAAATAAAACCTACACCACTTCACAATAGTGTATTCAAGGGATCTGGAAAGTTATGGTTGCTGCTGATCGCTTAGCCGCAACTTCCAAGTAGCCAGGTGTAAACAGGTATATTTTTGTTCAATATTTTCGTTTATAATGTACACTCATTTTATTTATACCAAATTAAAGCTATTTTTTTTTTCTTTTCAACCATATAAAGTTGCCTTTTCAAAAAAGCCCACAAATCACAGTTTCCTACCCTAAAAGATGCTAGGTATTAAACATAAAGTGACAGAGAGCGAGCGTACGACGCTACTTGTTAGACAAGAATGCGAAATGCGAGCCGGATGTGGTTTTTTGAGCTATTGCGCATGCTCCGATAAATAGGGTTCTCAACCACGATCTAAATCATAATACAATTGACTGAACTCAAATGCTCCAAAATTGCAACGGATTAAGCATCGATATTAAACAAAATAATATTTAATTTATATACAATATTAAATATTCAATCAATGATAATAATAAAATACGTAAATATATATTTTGCAAGAAATTAAACTTTTAAGGAGTTATTACTGAAAGTAGATAACAAAACTATTATTTGGTAGGAAAAAATTGAATTCATTTTCTAAAGAGAACTAAAAAAATATATGTATCAAAGTAATACTATAATTTATAATATTATATTATATCATTTATATTATTTATAAATAAAAATTAAAATTGAAGTTTAAATTGTCAAAACGGCGCGAAAAACGCTGTTAGCAATATGGCGCTGGTTATATCATGCTAATATGACGTCAGATAGAAATAGGGTGGCCGACCCATTTAAAAGCGACGTCCACTTATTGACAGAAAGTTGAAAAATTTTAAACTATTGGCTACGATTACATTATATCTCAGTGAACTAAAATTTAAAATGCGATTTTAAGTATAAAAATGCACAATCCTAATAAACTCTTTCAGAAAATATTAAAAAAAAATTGCAAAATAATCTATACTGTATAGAATTATAAAGCTGAAGAGTTTGTTTGTTTGTTTGAACGCGCTAATCTCAGAAACTACCGATCCGATTTTAAAAATTCTTTCACTGTTGGAATGTCCATTTATCGAGGAAGGTTATAGGCTATATTTTATTTTGGAAAAAATTAGGGATCCGTATGAAAATATCGAATTTGTAAGACCAGGTGAAATATCGAAAACCTATTTATGCGTATGCTGCAAAAACTATTGACAATAGAAAATAGAACAAAATGATGTACTACGGGTTTTTAGGTCTTTTGAAGACAAGCAAAAAAGTCTGCGAGAGCATATATCTAACTATCATAGTTTAGTCACAACAACTGCTTTTATGTTAAAAAAAAAATTAATTCGTCCGAAGAATAAATTTAACGTTAAATTAATATTGTTATATTAATCCTTATCCAAATAAAGTATTATGTTATCAAGAGTATTAATTTAAAAGTAAATTACTGTTTGTTTTGTTCTGATCGGACTTTTCGTTGAGAAGTTATTACGAGTATAAACGCAATGAATACCACGCCGAACCCAACGCGGGCCGCGCAAATAATGTCGCGACAACACTGTTTGATCCCATTATGATAAATTATAATTAAGAATAATTTTTAAATTAGAACACTCTGAGTGCGAAAGTATGAAGGGAGTCGATTTTTTTGCTCGCCAGTGTATATTAAATGCATTTATATACTTGATTAAATACCGATCGTTCATATATAATCGTCGTGTAATAACTCACTCATACTCGTAATTGATAAAGGAAAACTAGTTCGGAAATGAAAATCGCTCTATTGGTCGTGCATCTGGGTTGGGCACCCTAAAAAAAGATTTGACAGAGAACGTGTGATGTCGTAGCGTGTAAAAGTTTCTGATACGTGTTTACTGTCACGTGACTCAGTGACCATTTTTTTAGATTTTATTTTCTAAAAATATGAATAATCTTTACTTATTATGATAAACTGTTATACTTTTTGAAATCTGTATATCTCAATCAATAGTTAGAAACCCTAATCCACCCGATTTATTCTTAGTGGAAACTACCCAATTCACAGTAAACAAATCTCGGCCCAGCTGCTTGACTGAGAACCCTATTTATCGGAGCATGCGCTCTGTCACTTTATGTTTAATACCTAGCATCTTTTAGGGTAGGATACTGTGATTTGCGGGCTTTTTTGAAAAGGCAACTTTATATGGTTGAAAAGAAAAAAAAAATAGCTTTAATTTGGTATAAATAAAATGAGTGTACATTATAAACGAAAAGATTGAACAAAAATATACCTGTTTACACCTGGCTACTTGGAAGTTGCGGCTAAGCGATCAGCAGCAACCATAACTTTCCAGATCCCTTGAATACACTATTGTGAAGTGGTGTAGGTTTTATTTCCATACGATGTAAACGAAATGCCTTCCTTAAAGTAAATTAATAATAATTTAATTAATAATACTGGCGGGCATTTTCTAATTGGCACCCGATGAAAATTGACTTCTCCTAGCTGTGAAAATACTTAAAAATTAAATCTTATCAATCTACATTATTAATGAACTAATTTCGCAGCCGGATCCCGTACTATTAAGTATTTTATTTGTACGACTTTACTGCTATATAAGTCGTGGTGGCCGAGTGGTCGAAGTGCTTCCTTCCGAACGGGAGGTCACGGGTTCAAATCCGGCCGGCTTGTACCTCTAAATCTAAATTTGAAAAAGATACATGTGCAATTTTTCACAACACCACTGGCTAAAAACGGTGAAGGAAAACATCGTGAGGAAACCTGCATGTCGGAAAAGGGTTCTAAAATACTTTGAAGATATGTGAAGTCCCCAATCCGCACTAGGCAAGCGTGGTGGACTATGCCTAATCCCTCTCCTGAGGAGACCTGAGCCCAACAGTGGGCAGTAATGGGTTGGTACAGTACTGCTATATGATTTATTTTGAATATCTTAGAAGCTTATTATTGTTGACTTTTTACAAGCTTTATATTAACTTGCACTACTATATGTACCTATGTAAGTTCGGGTGGAAGCTTGTATTTAAAAAGTTTCTTTAAGATAAATTATTGATATTCCGTATTAGAACAGAGTAATCATCATCACCATGTATAGACAAGTAAATTCATCCTCCATTCTTCTATCAGCTGCGACATACAATACTACACATAAAAATAATAATATATTGTCTGAAAAATCAAACAAAACACGAAGCTGTGAAACTCCCCGTGGCGGGGAGCGATCGCCGGTTGCCTAGCAACGGTTGCTAAGCAACGGGCACAGAGTACTCGACCAGACAGCATAGTAGGTATTGATTTTTCTATTTACAAAGACAATACTCAGATCTACCTACGTACGAAGATTGAAGTACTGTTCAGGAGAAACTTTGAGAAAGAAATATTACTTTTTCGAGTTATAATGAGGTTTCGAAATGTAGATTCTATGTCATTTAACAACCACTTATTGTTATGAGAATCGTGGTTACTTTGTTTTTAAGACAAATAATTAGTAATTAGATAGTATCGCTGAAAATATTCTTTATTTCATAATTTTGTTTTAGCCTTGTTTTTCCATTGGTTTTATTTATCATAATACTATTATAAAGGCGAAAGTTTGTAAGTATGGATGTATGGATGTTTGTTACTCTTTCACGTAAAAACTACTGAATGGATTTGAATGAAACTTTACCACAATATAGCTTATCAGAATAACACATAGGCTACAATTTTTGATAATAATTTTAGCAATAAATGAACTTCAACTACATGGGACGAACCTGAAGTCCACGCCAACGAAGTCGCGGGCAAAAGCTAGTATATTATAAAATTTGTGATTTTAAAAACGTTTAATGGACTAGATTTCACTATTTGCTGTGCGTGTTTACGCTTTAAAGGATGGACCGATTTCGATATTTTTTTTTTGTGAGTAAGCGGATAATTTAGAACTCAATTCATATGAATCGGTTAGATATCTAATAAAAGTAGAAGTCGGTAATTTTTTTTAACAATTTATTTTAAAAAAATCATTTAATAACAAGCTATTAAGATCCTGGATATCATGTAGCAGTAGAAAGCTAAAATGGGCTCAAACACGACGGATCTATCCACTCGTTCAGCACAAGAACTCCTATGGCCACCTTCCGAATCCATTATATCATAGTATTGCATTGTCACGCGATATACATCTGCGTGCAAAATGTCAGCTCAATCGGTAACCGGGAAGTTTGTCAAATTCAACTCGCAACTCTTACATAGTTACCAGTGCAAGTTAATATAAAGCTTGTTAAAACTATTTTTTTGTCATAAACCCTCTGTTCTGTCCGTAATCTATATCCCGGGCAGACATCACGTCGCCGGGCACTCTCCCCGGAGCCCGTACCACAGGAAACATTATTTATTGCTATTTACAGACACTTGAAACGTTTTGACGTATTACTAGTAATGATGGCTAGTTTGGTCATTTGTTATTAATGAATTTTACTATTGTAGTAAAATGATAAGAAAATAAGCAATGGTTTTATTTAGTGATGAGCAATGAAAGACCAAGACTGCAAGACCAAGACCAATTTTGAGCATCACTACCGAGGACGGGAATCCATTCCAAATCGGAATTAGTGATGAGCAAAATTGGTCTTGGTCTTGCATTGCTCATCACTAGTTTTATTTAAAAAAAATGTCTTTTAGACAACCTGTGTTATACTGATTTAGGAGGTCGTATTAGAAAAACATATTGATGACAAATGAAGAATATCATGCTCATTACAATTAAGTGGCTATGAATTTTCAAAGAAAATTTAGTCTAGATGTTTTTGGAACGAAGTTCCTTATCGCGCGTTATCGAAAGGGGGCTAGACGGAAATTCTTATTTTTTTATTTTTTATTTTATTTTATTACAATTCCCTCACTAATTAATCGAAAGGAACTTCGTTCCATCTGGGTGTCCCTTGACACCTCTCAAGTTTTTTTGTTAACTTTGGCAGGAAAAGCGCTTAATGATTTGTTAGTACACTTAGTATCAGTGGAAATTCGGCGATGTTTTCTACACACAAATTATCCGTTGTCTTTTACATTAAAAAAACACTTTTCTAAAAACTAAGTTTAGAAGCATACAACAGAAACTATGGTAACGTCTGGTTAAAATATAATTTAATTTCAACGGGGAATCGAAATTTTATATGCACACATATGCTAAGGAATTTCAGCTTTACGTTTACGAGAATAGTGTTGAAGTTCTTTTGGTGATAATTCTAGACTAATAAGGTTCCCTACGGCCCACACGGCTATTACAGTCTGTAGTGAGTTATATTGTGTGAAAACTTAGTTTTTCTAGACATATTAGTACAAAAACAAAATTAACGTGTCTCTTAAAATTTTAAGCTTTTTTTCTTCTCTTTTTTTCCTTATAGGCAAACGAGCTAACGGGCCACCTGATCGTAAGTGACTTGTCCTTCTTCAAACGAGGCTTGAGGAGGGTCCTTAAAGTTAGGTCGTAGGTAGCGACCCCTCAGTATCCCCTGACATTGCAGAGGTTCATGAGCGACGGTAACCACTTACGATCAGGTGGCCCGTTGGCTCGTCTGCCTATAAGGTAATAGAAAAAAAATGCTCTGAAAATTTTTGGTAAAAATTACCTCTCTTTATGACGCAGACGAAGTTGCGTGGGTTGTCTGTTTGTTCTGGTTAATCTCTGTGATGACTGAATAGCTTTTCAAAGGATTTCCATTGAGAGATGGTAAATGTCAAAAGTAGTAACTGAGGGTTTATTTAAAAAAAAAGGCAAGTACAGTTCGCTCACTTTTTGACGCAGACGAAGTTGTGCTGGCTAGCTTGTTGTATTTTTTTTTAATTAATCACAATTTTGAAATTAATTAATATAATATTATGAGCACAAGTTTCCCCGCTAAAGACAAAACAGTCTACGTCGTAGCAAACGTCTACAGAACTCTACCATGCTACGAAACTTCTACGACTCGGGGCTTCGGAAGTTTTACCACAAAATACATTCTTTACAGAAGTAAAATTTGCTTGATGAACGCCCACAACACCGCAATCACAAGTAAAGTACACAGAGTGGCAATGTTGGAACACATTGAAGATCATGATAAGTCCAATAACAATATCATAAGAAAGTAATTTAAATGAAAGAAAAAAGAAAATAAAACTTGAGAGGTGTCAATTGTCACCCGGATGGAACGAAGTTCCTTTCGATTAAAACGTATCTCATAAAAATTATTTCCTTTCGTAACGCGCGAAAAGGAACGGGTTTTAAAATATTTTGATCACAGCGTCATCTAGCATTAATCATATAAAACAAAATAAGGAATTGTTTTAAAAGATTTTAATCACAGCGCTATCTAGCGATAATCATCTAAAACAAAGAAAGTGTCGTGACAACCTATTCGTAAGAATTTTTCGTCTAGCCCCCTTTCACAACGCGCGATAAGGAACTTCGTTTCAATATCATAAAAAAGTAATTTGAATGAAAGAAAGAAAGCAAACCATTTAATGCCTACACAGTACAGAATTACAACAACAAGAAACAAAAAAGGAAAACACAGTACCTACTGTGTATCATAACGCAGTAAAGTGCTAGCTAAGACAAGTGTGGCGACCAATAATAGCGCGCGAGATCCTGCATCGCGGTTACAACATATTATGACATCTGAAATTACTTATGTGGGCTTCGGCCTGTCCGGGCCATACTCTACCTCGCCCGGTCGGAGATCTCCCTTTGGCCTAATACCACTGATAGCCCAAACAAGTAAAACGAACCCAAAAACGACGACCTTCCGAATCCATCATCAGATCAGCCATTTTATCATATTATTGCATTGCCACGCGATATACATATGCGTGCAAAATGTCAGCTCAATCGGAAACCAGGAAGTTTGTCTTTAGCTAGCAAGATTTATTTATTTTATTTTATTTATTTATTTGTTTATTTGTTTACACATGAAAATATGAGATTATAAATACAAAAGATAAAGTACAGTTTCTAACAATACCGTAACATCACTTTCGTTTTACAAAACTATTATACAAATAATATAAATAATATTATATTCCACCCGAACTTACATAGTTACATCCTGTTCAAGTATAAAGCTTGTAAATATTGCTTGCTTTGATTGCTTGTATTTGATTTCTGTATACCATTAGTGTTTGCGGTTCTGTTCGATAGTTCGCATCGAGTTTTATGAGACGAAGTTTGTAGTAAATATTTATTTATATCGTCAATTCAGAACTTTGATTTGAAATTTGAACTTTGGTTGAAATCCATATCCTTACTAATATTATAAATGCGAAAGTAACTCTGTCTGTCTGTTACGCTTTTCCGCTTAAACCTCTCAACCGATTTTGATGAAATTAGGCAATATTTAGACCCTGAGAAAGAACATAGGCTACTTTTTATAGAAAGTGACGCAGACGAAGTTGCACGGGCTCACAAGTATACTATAAAAAATTGAATCTGAAAATGTGTTGCTAAGCGCATAACTTAATAACGCCTGGACCAATTTGGTTCATTCTTTTTTATTTAATGCTCGTTGAACTTCAAGGGCAGTTTTTACGTAAATATCGAATAATTGACATATAATTATTGAAACTGACGCAGACGAAGGTGCGCGGCTAGCCAGTTATAATAATAATTTATATATTTTTGACCGACTTTCAAAAAGAGGAGGTACTCAATTCGTCTGTATTTTTTTTTGTTTGTTCCTTGATTACTCTTGTTTGGGTGCACCGATTTGAATGATTTTGGTGTCAGATGAAAGATGGCCCAACTTAGAGCCCATTTGATTTTTTTTAAAGATCGAAAAAGTACTTTTGGATCTGTGTTCAAAAATGTGTATTTTGAACGGAAATTTCACAATTTGCTATGTGTTTTTGGGTGTATTTCTTTTTTATATGAACTGATTTAGATGATTATTTTTTTGTTAGAAAGCAGAGCAGTATGTATACTATGATAATGATTCAAATACCGACAAGCCTATCGAATACTTTCAGAATCACGATTCTAGTACTTATAGTATACTTTAGTAGTATACTTTTTCAGCTATACCAGATACCATAAAAAATCAAGCTTTTTCTCAAATATGTCTTCAAAAAAACCTGTTGATACCCAATATGTAACCGCGAAAAATTGATCTCATTTCTAGAATATTCGTGCATTTGTGAGTAAAACTGAGTGTCGATATCCTTCGGGATCCTGTGCTATTCACTATTCGTTCAGTCTCGTCGCGGATTCCGTGCCGTGTTCACGTCTATCGCCGTTTTCACGACGATATTCCACATAAATTCAGTGCTTGAACAGTGTTTTGTGTTGTGCTCAACTTTGTAAGTATTTTAGCTTTATTCAACCTATTTTACTTTAAGGTTAAATATCTAGTAATTACTTTATTAATATTTGAATGTTAATATAATTTAAAGTCAATGCAAAATGTGTATTTATATTATAGCTGTGTTGTCGGTATAGGGGCAGACAGTCTTTTGTTTTCAAGATGTCTGAAATCGTCCGTCACACCCACTTGTAATGAACATGTGGACTTCGACATAGAATATTAATGGCATACAGAAGTCAAGAACAAGAATATACTTTTAATTCTGTACCCACTTTTCGTACTGATAATAGTTTAGTTCTGTTGAAATGGTTGGTAACTGTGGAAAATGCTTTTGTGTCAATCAAGCTTTGTATAGACTTGACTTCTGGTGTAGGTGTTCTGTGATTTCGGTCATTGAACGTGGCAAGTACAGTCCGATTCTAGGACCTCAATCGATTTAAATAAAATCGATAATTTTTCGAAATGTATTCGATTGTTTGCAAGATTTTGCAAGTTTGAGGTTGCAATGCCATTTCAGATTTTTTGTGTGTATTATTTATGATGTAATTATAGTGTGAAGATGTAATTATAGTGTGAAGATGTAGTATTATGATATTTAATATTTTCTACTGTGTGGATGTCTGTGTTACTCTTTCCCTGAAACCCGACTACCTAAATGGAATTTAAGATTTAATGAAATTTTACAGTTTAGCCTATAGTAGTTTCCATTTTTTTTCTCTCTGTAATGATCAAATAATTATTCATCTTACTTACTTTTATTGAATTTTAGTTTTTTTTATTTTGTAATGTTTAATTTAGTTAATGTTATTTTATTTTTGAAATACGTTATTTTTGCTATTTTGGAGCACATTAATTAATTAATTATATAGAATGCTGTAAACATCTGTTATGGGTATATATATTAGAAATTATTTTGTGATATGTTAAGAATGATTGTTAAATATGTCATACTGTTGATGTTTCTTAAATAAATAAATATAGTAGGTATATCAGAATAACTAATAATAAGTCTAATGTGCCCACATTTGTAGATGGCGCGGCAATCGTCCAGTTTCATTATTGCATACATGACGTTTCTGAAATTTTTAGTAGTCAATTTTAAATACTTTCATGCATTTTCAACGGGTTCTTACCACGATATTTAATTAATTGAGTTGTTTTGATATTTGCAACAAGCAAATGTCATGATCACGAGAAGACTGGATACTGCGGGTCGATTTACGAGCAAACAAATCTACCCTCTTTCTCGTTCGCTTTTGGGTAGTACCACTGGAACTCGAACTCACATCACGACACACCACACTCACTGTATCTACAAGACTCTCTGAGCTTGAACCCTTAGTGACTGTTGTGTTTAGCACTGAATTCCACATAATATAGTCAATTTAATTTTCTAGAATTTTCTTGTTCTCACTTTTGTGTTCATTTAAAACCGTATTTGTTATGTCAATCATTTTACAACTATTTGTTCTAAGTATTCTTTCTGTATAGCTTCTGTAGTTTGTGTGAGAGTATTGTTCGGTGTCTCTGTTTCTTCATTTGCTGAGTCACTGAATGTTTGAATTTAAATATGGAAAGTAGCATTCCATGTACGGAAAGTAGAGACACAATACGCATGTTGTATCTGTATTCATTCGCTTTTAATACTATTTGTGACGGTGACCACTTACCATCAGGCAGGAAGTAGGCTCGTATATTTATCACTTGTAGATCCGCGCAACTTCGTCTGCGTCATTTTCAATTATAAGGTAGCCTATGTTCTTTCTCAGGGCCTAAGTTTTTATGTGCAAAATTTTATCAAAATCGGTTGAGAGTTTTAAGCGGAAAAGCGTAACAGACAGACGGACAGACCGACAGACAGTTACTTTCGCATTTATAATATTAGTAGGGATGCAATGCAGACGAGCTAAAGGGTTACTTGATCGTAAGTAGTCGCCGTCGCTCATGGACCTCTGCAATATCAGGGGACACTGCCTACCACTTTTAAGGACTCTCTTGAAGCCTCGTTTATGTGCGTTTTTTTTTAAAATGTTTAGCCAGATATATTGTCTAAATAATATATGTTTATTTGTACGAGGTACAAAAAGGGATAATTCCTTTGTTTTCATTCACGTTATTGTTAAGAGAGGGATTTTAGAAACATTTTATAACCTTTTGCGACGAGCTATACTTACTTACCGTGAGATGGGTGGTAAATATGTGTAAATACCTACAAAAATAAGCAATCGCTTATGACATATTTAAAAGTATAAACAGATATAACATTCAGCCGTCATTTTTTTTTTGAATATGTGGAACTTTATCGTGGATGTATGTGGGAATCGAATCGCACTAAATCCTCCTAGCGCTCTCTAAGGGGACGGAGCGACGGAAAAGAGTGCCGAGCGCGTAACGCGTCGCGCCGTCCCTCCAAACCCCGTGCTGGGTTCTGGCCTCAGCCAGGGTTCGGACTCTGAGTGTGAGCGGTTGGAGGTTTTAGTGCGGTTCAACTCCCACATACGGATCCGGTGATTTCCTCCAACTGAAAAAAAAAGCGCTCTCTAAACCAACTGAGTCCAAACTGAAATGTTACGAACATCGAAAACTTGTTTTTCGACAATGAATCTACGACTTCACACAACAACTTAACGTGTTCATTGTCAAAAACATGTCGTTCATGAGTGGTTGGATGACTTACCATCAGATGGGCTTTAAAATCATTTACCTGTAAAGTAAATAAAAAACTTGAGAGGTGTCAAGGGACACCCGGATAGAACGAAGTTCCTTTCGATTAATTAGTGAGGGAATTGTAATAAAATATTATTTTTTTAAGTTATAAAATATTTTGATCACAGCGCCATCTAGCATTAATCATATAAAACAAAATAAGGAATTGTTTTAAAAGATTTTAATCACAGCGCCATCTAGCGATAATCATCTAAAACAAAAAAGTGTCGTGCCAACTTTTTCATAAGAATTTCTGTCTAGCCCCCTTTCGATAATCCCCCCCCCCCTTCGTTCCAAAACTCTAGTATGTGAATCATTCTTATGTCTGTGCAGAAAACTATGTCAAGAGCATGAAGTATACTTGACTAATGAGGATATTGAAGGTTATTTAAAAAGATCAATAATGGATAAATAGCCTTATTGAATAGTAAATGACATTTATAATTAAATGCATATGTTGTAGCAAGAGCGTTTATATTTAATTTATGAAATAAAAGTTCGCGAAATTGTGGTATTTCATAACATGAAGAAAACCAAACTACGAAATTTGATTTTTTTAATCTTCAAGAGAAACGCTGTAAAATTTTAATAATAATAAATAATAGCCTATTTATTAGAGAACAACAAATAAAATACATTACAAGTTTTATATCTTAACTCTACATGTCTTCTGGCATAGGCCTCCTCCAACTGCTTCCATTGCTTTCTGTCAGCAGCCACCCTAGTCCAGTACGGTCCCAAAGTCAGGCGTAATTCGTCTTCCCATAAAGAAATTTATCACATTAAAAATCTCTAGAGTTATTAATGTTTCTCTAGTAAATTATGCATGTATAATACACATAAATCTTCCTCTTGAATCACTCTATCTATTTGTAAAAGCAATATCAAAATTCATTGTGTGGTTTTAAAGATTTAAGCATACATAAGGACCGACAAACAGCGTGAATCTACTTTGCTTTATACTATGTAGTTTTGTCACATTATTTTTATACAGCCACCTGCTAGCGTCAATCATGTATAAATGTTATAAATAAACGATAAATATTACAGCAAAAACATTCAAGAACACATGAAAAACAGGCAGTTTTTTAAACTAAAAAAACTTCCACGTGGAGTTACAATTGAATTTCAAATCTAACATCGTAGTTTTTCAGCATAAATGAATCTAAAATCACTGTACAATTGATAATAAACTGAATTTCTGGTCAAGTCTGTTTACGTCACTTCATCAATTTACATTTTCTAGAAGTTTCTTTGGTTAAGGCGAAAATACTGGCGTTGTAAGCGAGTTTTTGATCAACTAAATATGATTTATGTTTGTGCCTATTTTAAAAAGGTTCTTGAAATAAAAAAAAATATATTTTTGAAACTGTATCTGAGTGAGTATCTGAGTGAACCAATGGTCCTTTTTAACAGAGTTTTTTTATAAAGGACCATTTGTGTGTGTGGAATAAATTTACTTTATTTCTTTCTTATACATATTTGCGGAGATAAAAATAGCTACATGGCATTGATACTAATCATAAAGATCAGACTAGTACTTATCATCAAAATCAGTTCACTCAAAAGTTAAACGGTCCATAAAAGTACAGCCGAAAACCTTTTCTCTCACAAATCGATCCAAAGTGCTTTATAATCGATCAAAAATTATTGACAAAACATAATCTCGAAAGAAAATTACATTCAAAGCATATTTCTATTGAAATTTGTTCGTGATTTTTGTAAATTCATCCCCTTAGGGTGCGAGGGTTGCGAAGTTTGAGAGGGCTTTTGATCGAGATAATCTCAGACACTGGAAGTACCTACTATTTCAAAACGTTCACCTATATGCATACTTCAAATCAGATTAGATGAAGGTATGCTTGTGTGTCGTGAGAAGCGAAAAAAAAATTCTAAAGATGGAATACTGTCTTGATAGTGCAATGTCAAAATGTAGCCACAAATCTCAGTACAAACGTAATTAAAATAAAAGTATTCCTTGTAGTATAAAATATTATATTAAACTAGCTGGCCCACACAACTTCGTCTGCGTCACATAAAGAAATTTTCTCACCGTTTAAACCTTCCCTGGACTTCTACGAATATTTCAAGATTAAAATAAGCCAAATCGGTTCAGTCGTTCTCGAGTTTTAGCGAGCCTAACGAACAGCAATTCATTTTTATATATAAGAGAAGATAATCTAGGGTGGCACCAATGACATACAGCTTTCATGATGGTTTTTTTTTTTCATGGACCTTTGCAATCATCAAACCGTCATCATCTGACTCTAGTATATTTTTAATTAAAAAAACATACATTGTCGAAAATGAGCCCCATCCAGACGGATTTCCAAACAAAATTAGTCACTCAATGCGTTGGCTACCTAAACGTGCGTTTAAAGGCTTAATTTTAAATTTTAATCCCCAGACAGTACATCTAAAAATAAATCAGACAAATCAATTTATTCGAATACCCAGAAAAACTATTTTAACATAAAGTATAGCACCATCTCATTCTAACTCACTCGTTTCGGTCATTCTATCTCGCTCTCGCAACAAAATGCTATTCATGTATTTTGTAATTCGAAATGAAAAATGGCGCGAATTATGGCGTCGACGGTCCGCCATTTTTGTTTTTTTAGTCCTTGCCGTCTGGAATTCGGCGGGCATTTTGTAAGCTAAGTTGTACGTGGTGTATTTACTATTGGTGCAAACAGTATTAATATAACTTTTAGAAATTGGTTTAGAATATTTAATAAGGAATTTCAATTACAAAGGTCTCTAAGTTAAGTTAAGAGGAACGAGTCAAAACCATTTAATTCTACTTTGTAGTCAATTAACGAGGCAAAAAGATGATACAATACTGGCTGACCTGCACAGATCCTTCTGAATTACAAAGGAATACATTATTATTATATTATAACCTATAGCTTTCGTCGATAAATGGACTACCTAACACTATACTGTACCAACCCATTACTGCCCACTGTTGGGCTCAGGTCTCCTCAGAAGAGGGATTAGGCATAGTCCACCACGCTTGCCCAGTACGGATTGGAGACTTCACATATCTTCAAAGGATTTTTAGAATCCTTTTCCGACATGCAGGTTTCATCACGATGTTTTCCTTTACCGTTTTTAACCAGTGGTGTTTTGAAAAATTGCGCATAAATCTTTTCACATTTAGATTTAGAGGTACAAGCCGGCCGGATTTGAATCCGCGACCTCCCGTTCTGAAGGAAGCGGTTCGACCACTCGGCCACCACGACTTGTGTTTATCTAACACTAAAAGACGTTTTTCAAATTTAAAAAACAAAGTGAGAAACAAAGTTGCAAAACTTTTTAATTTTAGTATAGTTTTGTAATAATACACGAACACCTATCATTTCTTTCACTTTTGTTCCAACATGTCTACATTGTAAAATCTGAATGAAATTTTAAAGTTGCATTAGCGTAAAATGGAACGTACTCACAACCATATCTTGATTAGTTTTTAATGTTCTCATTTACAACGTTATAAAACATACATTTTTTAACTATATTACGTAGGTGTGGAATTAATCATTTTAATTAGTAACAGTGACCCGGCTTATCTATGCTCATATTCATAATTGCATTATAAACATTCGTCATTGGCAGTTAAATGCCAATTTTGGTTCTGACATGGGTGAATAAAAATGGTTTTTGTTTGAGTGTTATATCAGGAATAATTAATTGATAATATTATAACAAAAAAAGTATAAATTATAATTCAAAATTAATGTTAGGAGGCCTTCTTAGAATCACGAAATCAGCCTCAGATTTCATATTTTACCAAACCAGTAGGAGATACTTCTTTTTTTTTATTATTTATATGACATTTAGTATCCGAACCAGAATAATAAGAAAATTATAATCATTTATATTCGCAAAAGTCACACTTATAAGTCAAAAAGATAACGAACCGACCTCTCTTTTTTAAACCAGTAACCCAATCGAGTTTCGTTCGAGTAACCATAGTAGTAGC
This sequence comes from Trilocha varians, assembly GCA_030269945.2. Taxonomy (NCBI): domain Eukaryota; kingdom Metazoa; phylum Arthropoda; class Insecta; order Lepidoptera; family Bombycidae; genus Trilocha; species Trilocha varians. Next base: position 3,003,835 of record AP028279.1, read on the forward strand.
ATCTCGTGAATTTTGTACATAATTTAAGCTCTCAGCTGGAGCTCAGGGCGAAAACAAAATTAAAGATTACAATTTATTTAAAGATTGTAATAACTTATACGTTTAGTTCTAATAAAATGTTTTTTGAGGTGTATGATTGTTTGGGTGAGTGACTGTGAGTGTATTTTTATTGCCATTTAGACAAGTTGCCACCTGATCGTAAGTGGTTACCGTCGCTCATGAACCTCTGCATTGTTAGGTGACACCCTACCTAGAGCCGACCTTTAAGGACTTTCTTCAAGTTTCTTTTGAAGAAGGACAACTCATGCGTAAATGTATTTTTAAAAATAGAATGTAAAAAATAAGTGAAAAAATACTATAGCTAATATCATAATAATAATAAGTTCGGAAGTTTCTGCAAGACACCTCCATCGAAAACACTCCATTAAATGAACTTCACTTGGCCAAGGCCCGTGACTTTCATTATTTTACCAAAACTTCAAAAGTTTCGAGAAGGTAGTCCTTAGGTACTGTAGTAAATAATAATAATAAATTTACTGACCAAAAAAACGTGATAATCAGTAAAGAATTACATTTATCTCCAAACTAGGTAATCCTGTATCTTGGACTTGTATGTGACGCAGACGAAGTACCAGTAACGTTATAAAATTTATAAAAAAGCTCTTTAATAACATAACGTTATCCTCTCCACGGAGGAGGTCAATCATGATAATAAGCGAACGTTGCAGCTTTCACTCTCAAAGCTCCTTTGAAGTCTCCGCCAAGTCCTTCCATTACACCGTAATGTAATTTTAACTTCATTAAGCTTTGGAGTACTCTGGAAGAATTTCTTGTGATGAGTTTGGACTTTATATTTGTTTTATGATATTGAGTTTTGAACTGTTTAGTCTTGAGAGAAAAAAAGGAAATGTATTTAGTCAAACAAACACAAAGCATTTAGCACTAAACCGTAAAAAAAATAAAACTTCAAAGTACGGACTAAACCATTACAGATAACAAAGGTATAACAAATACAATGTTTAAGATTTTTTAGATTATGGTAATGCTTTTAAAGGTGATTGCATGGGTAATAAGTATCTATGATCTTCTTGTAGAATAGATGGGCAATTTTAGAAATATGATAGAAAAAAATGGCATTCTAGAATTGGCTAGGGTAGGGAAGGATTGCTTAATAGACAAAACAATCAGTTTTTAATCTTTAAAAGTTAAGTGAAGCTTTATATTAACAAAATATACCATGTTTTGTCTCCTATTCCTTAATGTTTTCAGTAATCCACTTGGAAGTTGCGTTCAACTTTGACACTGACATTCTTGATTCAATTAATCTAGCCCTAACGTAATTACGGCACGGTGTAACAGGCGGACGTCAAAAACTGATGAATATTTAAAAAGCTTTAATTAACGAAGACGAGCGAAATTAAAAATACAATTTCTATATAATTTTACTTCAGAATTATTGATTATGATCCTATCTATGGAAACGAATTAACAAGCGCGTATACAGGTACCTAAATCTATACTAATGTATAATATAAATGATGCTTGAAGCAAGTCTTTCACGGTAGGCCGTAGCCCGTAGGTGTCCCCTGCCAGTGCAGAGAACCAAGAGCAACGGTAACGCTTACGATCAGGTGGTTTATTGGCTCGTCTGCCTAAAAGGGAATAGTTTTTTTTTTTTGATGGGAGGAAATCGCCGGACTTCCACTCGCCCCGCGAGTGGGGTATGTGGGGGTTGAACCGCACTAAAACCTCCCGCTAACCACGCTCGACATCCGATGATGTAGGGGTGACAGGACGCGTTCGCGATTGTCGCTCACGTATCGCCCCGTCACCCCCTATATAAAAAAATAGCCGCAATAGTAAAAAAATAATAATAATATATAGCTGAAGAGTTTGTTTGTTGGAACCGCTGCAGCGCTGGTCAGATCTACTACTGATCCGAAAAAAATGGACCGTACTAAAAGTGAATAAGTAAAAACGGTGTCTCTTTGTCACCCAGGCAAAGTGGCAAGTCAGCTAGTATTAGACCTAACGTAATATTTTAGAACAATTAAAGTAAAGATATGGCTTAAACATTTTCAAACATACATAATATCTCAAACCACAGAAAATAATGCTGATTCTGAATTTTCGCAATACATAAAAGAAGAGTTTTTTTTAACACTCGCTGCTATTCACATCATTTACACAAATATTGGGGACTCTTACCGGTAAAGGATGAAGAAGGTAGACAGATTTTTCTACTCTCAAGTAATCTATCTTAATTTGATATACCCCCAGTATTAAAATATCGCTTATTTTAGTCCGGTCAAATTAGACTAAAAAATAGGGGTAAGGTTACAAAAATTCGTAAGTTCGAATTATTCGCACACCCCTAGTATTTAGACATTTTTTATAGATAATTATCTGATCTACAATTTTTGTCCGAGCTAATTTTATGATAAAACTTACCATTTTGCTGAAAACCGCGAAAAATCCGTTTTTGGGACCTTTGACCCCGAGTAAATTTTTTGCACGTGCCGGATCGATGAGGACTTTTCACATTTCCTTTATAATAGTGTATTGAGCAATCCTACCAATATTCAGCCAAGTGGAAATTTTTGTAACCTTGGATGTCTAAATTTTTGTAACCTTGGATGTCTAAATTGACCGGACTATTTAATAAAATCATAGTAAAAACTCGTTTAATATTTGTGTAGAGAATAGAGTCAAATTTGTAATACTATAGGTCCGTCATGATATGTAGGAATACTTCACATAAGCACTAGTCTCGAATTGTTAGCTCAGATTTCGATTTACCAACAGGCAATATCATTAAATTGCTTCGCTAAATCTAGATCGGTTGTGTTAGGGCTGTCTCTCATATACTTTTATTTTTTTACATTGCCTCCCGCTTTGCGAGAAGGAAAGTCGGAACTTATGTTTGCTACTCCTTCTATCATCTTCTGATTAAATTCGTTGCGGAGTCTAAGACAAGTTAGCATTCTCTAGAGGTCCACTGCTCAGAGTCATTATGGTGGTTGCCGCTGTGGATCCCACATACACAGGAGTAAACTATAACTCCTGTGTATTCCTCTCCTCTTATTATGGTGAGAGGAAGAGAAATATCCGAAAAAAAAAATATTTTTTTGTTCTTCTTTAAGACTTAGAGTGGGTTTAAAGCTTTTATATTAAAATATAAAAATATTTATAAATCTTGTTGCTAACTTGTTGACAAAGAAAAGCTCGTTTGAAAATTTGCATACTGATCAAAACGAAAATAGCGATTACTATGTTTTTTAGTTGGTTTAATGGAACCTAATCTTCTGTTATGAACATAAGAAAATACAGGGTGGATCTGTAACTTTGGACAATCTGACGTGGGGTGAATGACCTGTCAAAATACAACTTAGCATATAATTTTTATTTTTTGGATCGGTTAAACTTTTTTTTCTGACATTGTATGGAAAACGTATGACTATCGTTGCGGACTTCCATACTATAATGATTTTTTTTATCCAATTCCTAAAATAAAAGTGGTTCTAAGTTTTATTTCAACAGGTCATTCATTCCACGTCAGATTGTCCAAAGTTACAGATCCACCCTGTATAGTCGTTTTAATATTTGTGGAATATACATTGTCATAATACTAGTGCTTTCAAAAAGTACTATCACAATAACAATATTTATTTAATACTTTCATGCATTTTCAACGGGTCCTTACCACAATATTTAATCAATTGAGTTGTCTCGATATTTCAACGTTGTTACAAACGTCATGATCACGAGAAGACTGGACATTGCGGGTCGACTCAAGAGCAAACAAATCTGTCTACCCTCTTTCTCGTTCGCTTTTGGGTACTACCGAGTATTATAGAAAACCGCGAGTGTCTGAATAAATATTTATTTATTTATAAGCCTTATTATACACAACAGAAATACAACTTATAATTAACATTAACCAAAGGCGCCGTTAACTCAATTACGAGACAACCCTATGTTTAATTTAGTCGCTAAAACCGTACAGAGTATTTCCAATTAAGCTCAAGTACAGATTATATTGGATTTCTATTGTTTTACCGATATTGTTTCTAAGATTTTCATTAGTTGAGTGTTCTCTGTTATTGGTATTAAGTATTAATAATAAATACTAGCGTGCCCGCGCTACTTCGACTGCGTCACTTTCATTTAAAAGATAGTCTATGTTCTTTCTCAGGGTCTAAAGATTATCTGTACCAAATTTCATCAAAATCGGTTGAGAGGTTTAAGCGGGTAAGCGTAACTAACAGACAGACCGAGCTACTTTCGCGTTTATAAGGTTAGTAGGGATTAAGTTTAAAAAAGGAGAATTCGTCGGTCTTACACTTGGGGTATATGGGTGTCGAATCGCACTAAAACCTCCTGCCGCTCACACTCAGCGTTCGAACCCTAGAGGAGACCAAAACCTAGCACGGGTTTATGCGGGGTGACGCGTCGCGTTACACGTTAAGGGTTACGTTTCGCCACGTCACCCTCTGGATTAAGTACCTACTGTACTGTAACAACCCATTACTGTCCACTGCTGGGCTCTGATCCCCTCAGTACAGGGATCAGTCCACTACGCTTGTCTACTCCAGGGGACTTCACATATTTTCCTTCGCCGATGTTAGCCAGTGGTGTTGTAAACTGCACGTTAAAGATGGAGTTCAGAATAAATTAATTTTGATTTGATTTGATTCATTCTTCCTATTTGGAGCCACCAGGGTCAACCACGGTTCGTTTCAAGAAGTCTTTGTTGCTACGCCCCATCTGGCTATGGGATGAGCTCCTCTCTTCGGTGTTTCCCGAGCGTTGACTTGTCCTTCTTTAAACGAAAGAACGTACTTAAGGGTAGGCCGTCACGCCGCACTGTCTTCTGTCCATGAGCGATGGTTACCGCCTACGATCCACTAGCCTCGTGCCTACATGCCAATTAAAAAAGTAGTCATCGCATACCTCTACACTGTATCTCATCATAAGACTACTATAACAGTGTCATAGTTTTCGCAGTAAATACCTATAATACCATTTCTCCTAAGTCATATATCCTTAGTATCGACCCTTTAAAATGATTCATACTGGAGCTGACTCATGGGTTATTCCAATAAGTTTTTGTTATACAATACTAGATACTCAGACAGAAGTCGTGGTGGCCGAGTGGTCGAAGTGCTTCCTTACGAACGGGAGGTCGCGGGTTCAAAACCGGCCGGCTTGTACCTCTAAATCTAAATGTGAAAAAGATTTATGTGCAATTTTTCACAACATCACTGGTTGCAATCGGTAAACGAAAACATCGTGAGGAAACCTGCATGTCGGAAAAGGGTTCTAAAAATCCTTTGAAGATATGTGAAGTCCCCAATCCGCATTGGGCAAGCGTAGTGGACTATGCCTAACCTCTCTTCGGAGGAGACCTGAGCTCAGCAGTGGGCAGTAATAGCTTGTCACAGTACTAGTATATCTAAAGTTTTTAATATACTGCAAATTCGTTAGTTTCATCGAAAAAACGACTTTATAGGCTCACTTTCACACACCAATTCTTCAAAACAATTTTCTTTAGTTGTTAGAAAGCGAATCTAAAACTCAATTGGTCCAATCGGAACCTTTTAGAGGGTTATCGAAACCAATTTGTCCGAGGTCGCTAAGTGGAAACCATTCGTCCTCAAATGGTTTTTTACTCTTTTCCTTGAACAATTCAATGTTTTCTTGAATTGTATTGATGTCTTTAGTTTTCAATTACAGTGGCGCATATAGTATAGATATCGATTCCGATGGGCTGCCTGTATAATATAGTCAAATGGTTAATACCAAAATTTGATCCTACGTCCTCTTATCGGACAGACAGAGCACACTACACGTTTAATAGCAAAATCTGAAAGAAAATTTAAACAAGTAAAACGAGCAATACGTATCGTTCTTACTCAAAACAGAAAAGCTAAAAAATTTTTTATTGCATACGTAAATAAATGTATAGGTATATCGGCGAATTTTATGCTAGACAGCATTATCTATCAGCTAACCCTGGATGTGGATAGTATACTAAGGCAGTGCACGACATTTTGATAATAAGAGAATTTTTGAAAACAACATAGTATTCATCACTTACACTATTACTAAACGGGTTCTTACCACGATTATTTTGACGTGACGTGGGTGACGGCTTCAAACTATCCTGCATGTGGAATCCAGTGTTAGACGAAAATGAAGCCAAAAAATCTAGTTTTGAGACGGCAGCCGATACTGTCAGTGTGGTATGTCGAAATGTGAGTTCGAGTTCCAGTGGTACCGGCAAACGAACGAGAAAGAGGGTAGACAGATTTGTCTGCTCTTAAATGACCTACCCGCAGTTCTTCAGTCTTCCCGTGATCATAGCGCTTGCAACAGTGCTAAAATATCGGGACCGCTCAATTAAAAATAATCGTGGTAAGATCCCGTTCAGTAATAGTGTAAGTGATGTAGATAATCGCGAGTGTTTAAAGAAATTTAAGATAGTATTCCTCTCTTCGGTGTTTCCCGAGCACTATGACTTGTCCGTCTTCAAACAAGGCTTGAAGAGAGTCCTTAAGTGTAAGCCGTAGGTCGCCCCGCAGTGTCTTCTGACAATCAGCGAGAGAGCTCGTCTGCCTACGAGGCAATAAAAAAAATCTAGAATAAGATTGACATAATAAAATTTTCTGCGACTGTTTACACTACGGACAAAAATGAGAGTGTTTCTCACTGTCTCTTAAATTCCTTGCTGACCAGAAATTCTTATTATCCAAAGTGTTAAAATCTGGTAGTCATGGTTATTGAACAAACCGAGATCCAAGACCTTGGCGTGTCAGAACAGTACTGTACGTTGAATTAAGCTATTTTCGTTCGTAAATGGGGCGTTATGTGGATTGCAAGTGCTGTTAAAAAACAAATTGACATAGGTCAGGTTTTATTGCTTTTTTAAAATACTTTTATGGGTTAAGAAAGAGGTTTTTGTTTAATCATTTTTGGAACGTTGTGAAATGGGGCTAGACGGAAACAATTCTTACGAAAAGTTGTCACGACACTTTTTTTTGTTGTAGATGATTATCGCTAGATGGCGCTGTGATCAAAATCTTTTAAAACACGTTCCTTAGCGCGTTACGTTAGGAAAAAAAAATATAAGATATCTTTTAATCGAAAGGAACTTCGTTCTATTCGGGTGTCCCTTGACACCTCTCAAGTTTTTTTAAAAGAAGACTTGAGATTTTATATGTACCAAAATTGTTTGAACAATTTTGAGTCTTGTTGTCTATTGCTTGATAGTCTAAAATGCAGAAATAATGCAAGTTTATGAGGAAGTTTTGGACTTTAGAACCTTAAATATCTCTTTAAAAAATTGGACAATAACTTAAAATTAAAAGACTTTTAAAAACAATATTTTCAAATCACGGATATCATGTAGCAGTAGAGTGCTAGCCCACAATTAAAATAAGTTCAAACATGATTTATTTATTTATTTGGGAAACTAACAGAAGTAAACAAATTATAACGTCAATCTTGAATAGTATAAGTAGTACCAGAGTTCCTGGCTACCTTCCGATTCCATCATCAGACCAGCTCCATTGCGATACATATTAGTAGATACAAAATTTCAACTCAATCGGGAACTGGGAATTTGCTCAAATTTAATTTGCAAGTTTCCACCCGAATTTACAAAAACAGTACTTACACTATTACTAAACGGGTTCTTACCACGATTATTTTTAATTGAGCGATCCCGATATTTCGGCACTGTTTCAAGCGCCATGATCACGGGAAGACTGAGGAACTGCGGGTAGGTCATTTAAACAGTGCCGAAATACCGGGATCGCTCAATTAAAAATAATCGTGGTAAGAACCCGTTTAATTATAGTGTAAGTGATGTAGATAACCGCGAGTGTTTAAAGAAATTTAAAAACAGTTACATCCAAATTTAATAAAAGCTATTAAAATAATAATATGTACATACTACAGGTTATTTTTTTACCGCAGAAAATCAGTCAAAAAGCCACTATACTTTACCAAATCCGTAGTTTTACTATAACCTTAAGAAATAAGGCATTGTCCGACACAAGCTCCTTATTTTGATCAAATATAACTAAATACACAATAAAGATAAAAAAACTTGAGAGGTGTCAAGGGACACCCGGATGGAACGAAGTTCCTTTCGATTAAAAGACATCTTATATTTTTTTTCCTAACGTAACGCGCGATAAGGAACGTGTTTTAAAAGATTTTGATCACAGCGCCATCTAGCGATAATCATCTGAAACAAAAAAGCGTCGTGACAACTTTACGTAAGAATTTTTTCCGTCTAGTCCCCTTTCACAACGCGCGATAAGGAACTTCGTTCCAATAAGGAACGTGTTTTAAAAGATTTTGATCACTGCGTCATTTAGCGATAATCGTCTGAAACAAAAATAAGGAACATGTTTTAAAAGATTTTGATCACAGCGCCATCTAGCGATAATGATCTAAAACAAAAATAGTGTCGTGACAACTTTTCGTATGAATTTTTTCCGTCTAGCCCCCTTTCACAACGCACGATAAGGAACTTCGTTCCAATAACTAAACAGATATACAACAACTAGTATGGGTACCTACAGTTCGGAACTGTGTATCTGAATATATTTAATCGAAGATTCCTTCTATAAAAGGATAATTTCCATTGAATAAAATAGAACCGACCCGAATAATAAAGTAACGGTCTCGCCGGGCCAGCGAATATTCTCGAAAGAAATAAAACCTCAGGTTTGTTATGTATTACTTTTATTGAATTTCCTGGAACATTATTTAGTTGGGGTTCTGACCACCATAAAAAGAGAATTAAGTTCAATGTACTCGTTTGAGTGATGACATTAAAAAGTATTGTATTTTTGACTGACTTTCCATAAGGAACAGTGAGTACCACTGTTGTCGTCTGTATTTCCTTAAAACATTGTGAGGAAACCTGCATATCAAAAAAAGGTTTTCACTCGTCTTTCGTCACTTTGTGCAATCGTACAGGTAATCATTGACCTTATAGGCTTTCTTGCACAGACGTTCTTTAATAGTTTTCTCAAACCTATTTATTGGTAGGTTTATACTTCTTAAGAGTGACAAATTAAGTTTTACAATATCACTGGTTTCGACAATACATTTTAAAATTATGAATACAGTAACCGCTACAAACAGACCGACTGAATTGTAAGCCCTCAAAGGGCTTTTATCAGGCAGTGAAGGGAGTACGGTCCCTTCACGCCTTATCTCGACTATGTTTAAACTATAAATACCATTTACGCTATATTACTATGAGGAGATTTTTTCCTCGTAACATAATATAAAAGATTTACATAAAAAACTTGAGAGGTGTCATGGGACACCCGAATAGAACGAAGTTCCTTTCGATTAAAAGATATCTTATATTTTTTTTTCCTAACGTAACGCGTGATAAGGAACGTGTTTTAAAAGATTTTGATCAAAGCGCCATCTAGCGATAATCACCTAAAACAAAAAAAGGGTCGTGACAACTAAAAAGTGTCGTGACAACTTTTCGTAAGAATTTTTTCCGTCTAGCCCCCTTTCGATAGCGCGCGATAAGGAACTTTGTTCCAAAATCAAATTTCCTTTTTTTTTAAATATCACTTTCGTTTTTCTTGCAAGAATCTTTTAAAAAATTATCTTAAAAAACTATCCCATTTTCTCCTAGACAGATACTATTTGATGTAAGTTTTGTTTAGTACGTGGAAGCGCCCTGCCTCACTTGGTATGTGCGAGTCGAACCGTACTAACATCTGCAGCCGCTCACTTTCAACACCGCTCGGTGAGACTCTGACCAGCTGAGATCAGAACCCCGGACCCGGTGGGGTCGCGACGTGTGCACACTGACACTGATCTTTCTACATATTGGATCACTAGTCAACAGTTTTTCACATAGTTTCAGTAATAGTCGTGGTGGCCGAGTGGTTGAAGCGCTTGCCTTCCGTACGAAAGATCGCGGGTTAAAAACAGGCCGGCTTGTACCTCTAAATCTTAATATGAAAAAGATTTATGTGCAATTTTTCACAAAACCACTGACTAAAAACGGTGAAGGAAAACATCGTGAGGAAACCTGCATATCGGAAAAGGGTTCTAAAAATTCTTTGTAGAAATGTGAAGTCCCCAATCCGCACTGGCCAAACGTGGTGGACTATGCCTAACCCCTCTTCGGAGGAGATCTGAGCTCAGCAGTGGGCAGTAATGGGTTGTTACAGTACAGTAACGGCCAATGCATAAAAACCCTCCGTCTACATATAAGTCGGCCGTCACCGTCATTTGTTTTTACGTGTTTCAGCTATGGCGAGTCTTAATATCCACTCAACTGGGAACGTCACTTTTGGCTAGATGACGAAACTGGGGACTTCGTTCGGAATCATTACCAAACCTTTTTAAAACAGTTTTTTTTCCAATAAATTTTAATTTCGATTTTTAATTAACCCTTATATTTTTGTAAATCTTTATTATTAAACGACGCTGTATTGCATTTTCAACGAAAATAAATTATCACCGGTAAACAAAACAAGTTTTAGAACTGTGCTAAATTTTGGCTCCTGCCACAGACTTGGCAAAAGTAAACAAACCTTTGTTGCCGATCCCAGTTAAGTGGATATATATCGTAAGGTTTACGCATTTCCCTGAAACATCACTGTTTCAAATATAGAACAATCTAAAGCCTTCCCTACATGACAGAAACTTCTCTCGCGAGTTAACATGTCACATGTCCGTTTCCAGCTATTGTTCGTTTGAAAATGTGTCTACGCTTGTTTTGTTAAGACTGTCATTGGCTTAAGTGAGGGACTAAAAAACTTTGTAGTAGAATGATAGATTGTCTTTGGTATATTGAAATAGCTGGAGAAAAGTTGCTTTTCATGAAAATCAAATGTACATACAATATGTTGAGTTTACTTTCTTTCAGTGACCTCCCGCGATCCTGACCAGGGCGTTGGCTCATCTTGTGGGAGATCCACTATTCACGAACTTTTTGGCTACATCGGCCATCCGTTCTTCGCAAAATGTGTCCTGCCCATTGCTTCTGGTCTGCATCAGGTTTTATTGACTACGTTGGTCCTTCTTCGGATCTCCTCATTTCTGATTGGTTCAATAATTTTGAAATGCGTAGCAGACAGACAAAGTTACTTTCCCATTTATAATATTAAAGATAAGATACTCAATAAACTTGCGAAGTTTATCGTTTTTTTCATAAAAAATATATCTTTTGATCTACGAAGAAGATTAACAACAAATATCATAATAATGTTTTGGATAACTCAGTTTTATTTCCAAGTAACAAGATTCTCATCAACTTCGCTCGTAACTTTTACGGATTCTGGCCCTTAAATCGCTTTACGTGTAAATCACTTACAAATACTACTATTATCATCAAAAATAATTAATTTGATTTACTAGTGTTTAGTAGGAGTTAGTAAATATCGCCTAAGCTTACGGAACAAAAAACAAAAACCACTTATTTTACGTATAAAAGTGTCGATAAAAAATATCAGAATTGACCTAAACTTTTCCCATCCCTATTCACCCTGAGCTAATTTTACCTGCGCGTTCGAGCCGACAGTTTGCCCACTATTTCTAGTTATTATCCTTGGAAGTTTATACACAGGCTTGGTAAATAAAAGCTTATTTATGATGTATCATGGCGGTTTTCATCTCGACTTAGAATATACAGAGATATTATGTAAAAATCTAAAAAAAATATGAGTGTGTTTTTGTGTTGTAATTGCTTGCGTGTGTTTCTTTTATTTATTAAACTTTATGCACATAAATGATACAATGGCGAACTTAATGCCTAAGGCATTCTCTACCAGCCAACCAAAGGTGGTGTAGAGAAAACAATGGTAGGTGCTCAATTTGATTTATTATAAAAAATATATATAATATATAAATATAATAAATAAAATTTCCATACATAAAATACTATACTACACAATAAACCTATGCATAATTACATAAATACTACAATAATATAGGGTATGACGAAGTCCGAAGCCTCGAGGGGTTTTTAAAATAGATGACGTCAGCCCTGCTGACGTCATTATCTTCCATAAAGTGGTGGTCCATTTCCAATAAAAGACTTCTTGAGTTACTTGATGTTTATTGTTTACAATTTGCGTATGTGTTACTCGTAAGGCGGCTCGAACTCGACTGCCTGCAATTTTTTTTTTGTTTTTTTTTTGGGATAGGAGGAATCGCTGTTGGCCCTCAGGCCTTTACAGCTTCGCCAGGATGGAGGTGCGAGCTCAGAAGGGGCTCTGCTGAGAAAGGGTAGGAAAGGACTGCTAAAAGTCGCCGCAAGGCAACTTGTTAGCACATAATGATTCTACCACTGGATTCGGAACGCGACCCAACTGAGAAGAACCAGCAAGAAACTCAGCGGGCGTGCAAATAATGAAAAGCAGTACACCAGAAAATAATTTATTAAATAACAAACTAAGACGAACTTGCAGGAAACGGGTGATGATGATGACGCTTCATGGGGCACGTAGAACTCTGCGTCGAGCTCGACGACGACGAGCGAGGAATCCGGGGCGCCGTCTCGGCCTGTCAGCGTTAGGGCTGTCAGCGAGCAGCGTCGTCAGCGCGTCGGGAGGGTCCGTGAGAACGTGTCGCGGGCGTCGGCGGGACGCGATACGGGCGTGGGCGGGGTCGGGCGCGTAGTTCGCGGCGGCTACGATGAGAGAATTACTATGATCCTCCGCGGTCTTGAAGTATCGCTCGGAAGCTTGCTTCAAGAACTTAGAGACGGGGACGAGGTCGAAATCGTCATGAAGGTCGACGTTCCGCCAGCCATGGGGGTCTTCGTGTCCCCCGTCAGGGGGACACGGACGGGCCTTGGGGGCACCCCGCTGCCCGGGCTCATTCTCTCCGCCACTCTGGGCGGAGGTGTAGATGTTTGGTGTGGTGTTGAGAGTTCTTACCCCTTTCTGGGGTTGTTCCCATGGACTGGACGAGTTTCATCGGATTGGTAGCTTCATGGTCACCACCAGCCCCGGCCGAAGTCCTGCCCGTTTCGGGCTGTCTTCATGTCGAAGCCATGCAACCAAGAAGGCAAAAGAGGTCGTAAAAAGTGAGTGCGTCGTTAGACAACTGGCCGATCGTACATCATCTTTAATTTAAAACAATGTTTTTCCCTTTTAAGGGGTGGGATAACCCTTTATTTAATTTTAACAATAAGAACTTAGTCTAAACATGAAAAATACAACTATACAAAACTATAAAACTAGAAAAGAAACTATAAAAGGAAAATTAAAAGGTAAGAGAAAACAAAACAAAATGAATTTTAAAAATCGATCAGAACAAAACAAAAACAAAACAAAACTAATATTAACTTTAAAATAAAATACTGTACAAAGGGTTTGGGGCCCCGTCCAGCCCCCGCCGGCCCCTCCCTCCCACGACAACACCACGAAACGTGGGAAGGGAAGGGCCCGCGCTGAGGTCGGCCGCTCCCAGAAGGGGAGCGGGACCACAGGCCAGTGCCCGTGGTACCAAAAAGGCCTCCAATTTGGAATCCCATCCCCTGAAGGGGGATTTAGTCCCGGAGGGGGACAAAAATGGGGTGCTATATACTTGCCACCCTCCGTTAGGAGCGGTGGCAACGATCTCTTAAAAGAGATTACGCTCCCTGATGGGGAGTGGGACCCGGAGACGCGGAACGGAGTCCCGGACGAGTCCGTGGCTCCGTTCCACGACCCCTGACCTCAATGAGAGGTCCCCAGACCTAGTCTGGGCGACCCAAACCCCTGAGGGGGGTATAAAAGCCCCATAAGGGGGCTTACTAATAAAAATAAACCCCCACTGAAACGTGGGGAGTCCCCATAAGGGGGAACAGCTCCCCTAATGGGAGCGGGGTTGCACCTCCCTATCGGGAGGGTGATGGTAGCCCCCGTGGGCTCCATCTAAGACGTGCGGGACGGACAACACAAGGATCTCAGTCCCGTAGAGGGGATCGCCTATATCCTACCACGCTATTACGCCGTAGGATAATTTACTCCGAGGAATCTCGGGGGACCTATTAGCTCCCTAGGCAACGCCACGCCCTCGGGAGGCCGTGCGTGTAAGGGAGCTATATTGCGGAGATGCTCGTGGAGTCCCCGGTCGGCCCGCTCGTACATATTACGAGCGAGCCGGACGATGAACCCCTCGAGCGACTCCACTTTTAGGTCCCGGGCTATCACGTCGTTGCGGACGTAACGGCCTGCTCCGACGATGACTCGGAGGGAAAGATTCTGCTGGGCCTGCAACCTTTTCCGCTGGGACGGCAGTATGAGGTGATACCAGGCCTCAGCAGCGTACGTAACACGTGAGCGGATATAGGTCTTGTAGATGGCGAGCTTAGTCCTGATCGGCAACGCGGACGCGAGTATCGGCCGCAGGACGAACCGCGCAGCACGCGCCAGGCCGATCACTCGATCGACCTGTGGTTTCATGCGTAGCGACCGATCAATCTCGCACCCGAGGTACCGAACGCTGGGCTTAAACACGACATCCACACCACGAAGACTGAGACGGGGGACGGCCATGGTACGGACCGGACCGTAGAGTAGGGCCTGGGTCTTACCCGCATTGACCGAGACCCTCCACCGGTCCAGCCACTCAGGCAGAACATCCAGGAGCCTCTGCATCCTGGAGACGGCAATTTTAACACTTCGGGAGGATGCAAAATAGGCCGAGTCGTCTGCGAAAAGGGCCAGTTTCACATCCTCCTCCCACTCGCGGAGATGCCCCTCCAGAGTGGGAATGTCATTGGTATAGAGGGCGTATAGGATCGGGGACAGGACACTACCCTGTGGAACCCCGGCCGTTATGGGGCGCACAGACGACTTGCACCCCTCGACCGCGACAAAGAAGGATCTCCCCTCCAGCCACGACCCCAGCAGTCGCCAGTAGGCATGAGGTAGACCGGTGGATTGCAGCTTACTGACCAACCCCCCGTGCCATACCCGGTCGAAGGCCTTCTCGATGTCGAGAAAGACTGCGACCGTGTACCGGTCGAAGTTACGTTGGTCCGCAAGGTGGTGCAATACACGGGCTAGCTGTAGAGTCGTCGAGTGGCCAGCTCTAAAACCGAACTGCTCCGGTCTGAGGTGGATATGCGGAGATATCCTCCTCAGGAGTAGCCGCTCAAACAACTTGCCGACGTGCGAGAGCAGGGTGATGGGCCTGTAACTGGAAGCTTGACGCCTATCCTTGCCGGGCTTGGGCAAGACAATGATCTTGCCCACTTTCCAGGTCCGTGGGTAGTGACCCGTACAGAGAATGGAGTTAAAAAGTTCTGACAAATGTGCCAGAACGTTGGACGGGATAGACTGAAGTGCCATAGGAGGGATACCATCGTCCCCGGGAGCCTTACGGCGCTTGAGGGTCTTGATCGCCTGATACACCTCACGAGGTGTAATCAGTTGATCCTCCTCAAGCGCTGGCATCGGGAGACGAGGGTCTAGGGATTTGGTAACCCCCTCTTCCAAGACACGGTGGAAGTGAGCCATCTCCGGGACCGAGGCGTTCGGAGTGAACTGCCTTTCCAGCGAGCCAGCCAGGACTTCGGCGCGAGCCTGCGGCGTGAAGCACCTGCGGCCCTGTTCATCCATAAGAGGATAGACAGGGGCAGGTTTGGAGGAGAGGCGACGGCAGATCCTGTGGAGGGAGGACATGGTGCGGTCGTCACCAGCCTCCCTCACGTATTGTTCCCAGGACTCACCCCGGAAGGAACGAACCTTCGTTTTTACCTCTTCCTCCAGCGCATTCAGCTCGCGCTTGATCCTGGGACACCTGGTGGTCGCCCAGAGCTTCCGCAGACGTCGCTTGCGACGTATCAACGCCTCAATCGACGCCGGGAGTTTGCAACTGGACCCACTGCTGGGCACCATGGTCGTCGCTTGGTCTATGGCTCCCCTGATGAAATCAGTGAGGCGGACGGCCGCATCATCGACGTCACCAGGGGTAGACAGATCCTGGAACGGTGATTGGTCGACTAGCGAAGACTGAAAAGCCTCCCAGTCGACCCTGGGCCTCAAGGGAGGGGCCGCGACACGAGTGATCCCCAAACTCGCCGTGACCAAGATCGGCAAGTGAGCGGTACCCATGTCGTACAGTACCTCGATATTAATCGGGCACCGTAACCCCTTATGAACGCACACATCCAGAACATCCGGACGAAAGTTCGCCGCGCTCGGGATGTGCGTTGGTTCGTCGGGGCCGACCACACAGTAGTCCCCCCTCTCGGCATCATCGATCAACCGCCTCCCCGCCATCGATATACTCCGGGAGCCCCACGCGGTATGTTTCGCGTTGAGGTCTCCCAGAATCAATGTCGGTTGACGGTCATAGTCCAGGACCCGTCTGATGTCTGCCGTCTCGAGGTAGTAGTCCGGGGGACGGTACGCGGCATAAATCCGCAGTTCGACCCCCGATACCTGCACTCTCACCCCCACCGTTCTGGTGTTAGTGAAGCTCAGTAGCTCTAGCTCATCGTGTACGACATCCCTCCTGACGAGAGCCGCCGTTCCCCTGAACGGGATCCCTTCAGGGGTCAGTTCGTCCCTTCGGTACACGATGTAGTTAGGCACTACAAACCTCGCAGTCGGTCTGAGTTTTGTTTCTCCCAGGAGCAAGACATGCGGTCTGTACTCCTGGGCCAAACGGATGAGGTCCATCCTGTGAGATGTAACCCCCCCCGGGGTTCCAGTAAATGACCCGCAGCTCGTCCCTATCCATGCTGCGGGGCGAATGGGCTGAGTCCCGATACTAGTCCCCCGAAGGGGGCTATGAGGGAAGCGATCGCGCGAATAAATTCGCGGATCGCCTCCGACACTCTCTCCCACAACTCCAACAGCGTTGCGGCGGAGAGGGGATGCCCTGGGGCTATCCCTCCGTCGCGCTGCTGAGGCCGTGGGTGGGCTCGAGGATGGACCGTCGTTGGGAGGGATGGGGTGGCAGCTGACGGAGCCCCCGTCGAGGTCTGCACTGACCCTACCTCCATTGGTTCGTGTTGGAGCGTCTGTGGAGGGGCTACAGCCTCCAACACAGGCCTCTCTCCGGCACGTCGTGGCCGAGGAGGCAAAGGGACCGAAGTTGATGCGGTCACGGGCTGCTCCTGCGCAGCTCGTGCACCCACCGCCGCAGGTTGGCTACCCTTTGGCTTCTTTTTTTTTTTCTTCTTCTTCTTCTTCTTCCCCGTTGGCGCCGCCACCTGGGTGGCGGGAGCCGAGGAAGAAGAAGGAAGCCTCGCCGTCTGGGCATCGGCCGTCACCCTCTCGCGGGGTCTGGGCTTTGGCGGCCTTTGCTCACGGGGGGCGTTAGCCTCCGCCATGAGCGTGGTCGCTTGAGGGTCTGCAGGGACCGAAGGGGTCTGTGAGGGAGGTGGGGGCGCGGGTCGGGAAGACTTTCCCTTCCCTTTGCCCTTCCACCTCTTGGTCGTTCCCTCTATTTGAGGGCCGGGGGCAGAAGTACCCGGTATTTGTCGGGGTGTTGGCTGCGGTCTGGTTGACCGCGGCTGCGGTTGAGACTGTTGTCTCAGGCGAGGGTCGCCGGAGCGCGGCGGCTCGGGCACGCGTGGTGGGATGACCGCACCGGTGGCCCGCGCCCTCCGCACGAAGACCGGACAGCGCCGGTCGTTGGCGGCGTGGCCTTTGCCACAATTGGCGCAGGTCGGTGGGGCATCCCGAGGCCTCGGGCAGTCCGCCACTATGTGCTCGCCAGCACAACGTACGCAGCGGACCGCGCGGTGGCAGTTCACGCTGGAGTGCCCAAAGGCCTGGCAGCGGTGGCACTGCGCAGGACCTTTCTTGGGCCTCCAGGCTTCGACTACCACCCCCGGCAGGTAGAGGAGCTCCTCTACACTGTAAAGCCGGGCGAGTTCCTCCCTGGAGAGGTGGTCGAGCTCAACGTAAAACACGCTGGATGGTCGACCCCTCTTTGCCAGGACCACTCTGGCGTAACGTGCCGGGAAGCCGAGCTCCTTGAGAGCTTCGGCGATCACGGCCGGATCGGTATTGCCCGGGAGTCCCCGGACTGCCACCTTGGCGGGTATGTCCTCGGGGAGAGACCAGCAATTCCAAGAAATTGCGGTCTCCCTCGAGGCCTCCACCAGGTAGGCCTGGATGGTCCGGAACTCCCGGACAGAGGCCGGGTGGAACTTAAATCCACCGGCCGGGGTTGCTCTGCCGTTCGGGGCAGCACCTAGTCGCTCCCTGAGTATAGCGAAGTGCCGCGGCCAGTCGGGGAGCGACTGCACTTCGATTGGGGGATGTCGACGTAAGTCTAGATCCCCCTTGTTGGCTCCGTTTACGCTGGTACGGGCCGTGTTTGCGGTTGGCGCTGTCGCCGCGGCTGCGGCGGCGCGTCGCGAAGGCTGCGGTTGGCGTTGCGGAGCCGGTGGAGCCGTCAATGAAGACGGGCGCGGCGACGCGGGCTGTCTGGCCGCGTCCGCGTACCCCGAAGGGCCTCCACCTATCTCCGCATATCGGGTCGAGTCGAGTAAGCCTAGACCTACCTGTTGGCCGGCGGCTGACGCTGACAGTGGCGCCGGTTCTTCGCCGGTTATCGGTGAGTACATAGGCGGTGTGGGTGATGCAGGAGGCGTTCGGTGCCTGCGCACCGCTGGCACTGGCCTGTTCCCGGAAGTCGAGGTGGGCGTGGTCGAGGGGTGGGACGGCACGCAGAGATGCGCGAGGCCCCGCCCCCTCGATGATGATGTTGATGAAGAATTTTCGGAAGCATCCGACGTGTACTCGCTGTCGGAGCTTCCGAGTAACTCCCTCAGCTCCCTCTCTATTTCGAGAGTGGCTGAGGAAGGGCCTACTCGAGGACGTTTGTCCTCCGGGACCGGATCCGAGTCGGACCGGGCCCTCCTCTGAGGCCTGGCTGGCATAGGCGCATCGGTCGGCAAGGAAAACACAGTTTCCCCCGATCCGATGCCCCCTGCCCCCTGGCCCTCAGAGGAGGGTCCTGCCCGAGGAGCGGGAAGATCTACTACCGGGTTGTGCGAACCCGGTTGAGCTTCGGGAACCACTTCCCGAATACGGTTTGTGAAGAGGTCTCGTTGTACAACGATCCTCTTCGATTTTCGACCACCGCGAGCATTGCGGGGCGGGCCGGGGGTGCTAACAAGGGGGGGTGAGTCCCCCCCGGGCATGGCTATGGCTACCACTTACTGTTAGGCAGGTCCCATGAGGTCCCTATTCTAACTTAAGCCTAATTATATTTAATTAAAATTAAATAACAACTAGAGGAGGGCTCGAACCTCCTGGAAGCACAGTGCGGGTCTTTCGCTAACCTCACCCCCCCTGCAGGGGGGGTAAAGGGGGTTGACACAGTCAGGCAACTCTCAAATTGGCGCTGGAGTCCCTAATTTTATCATGGAACGATAAAACAGGGACACAGCTACAACAGGGTGAAGACTACCACCCGTAAATGCACTTAATTAAAGAATAAAAGTGTCTCCACTCACCTGTGACGCCGGCTCCCTTACTACGCTGTCCGGAATCGTCGAAGTCGGCGGTCCCGGGACAGCAGCAGGGACAGGGCACACTCACTAGTCGCGATTGGGAGCGTAAAAATCGAATATCGCACCACCTTCGATTTAGGTCTCCGGTCAACACGTATGCCAGCACCGAAGCAAAGTGTTGTCTCGACCAGTACCGTTGCACCGGCTCGACGTTCCGCATATACCACGGAGCACCGACGGCCTTTCGCAGAAACCGATTCTGCAGAACCTGGAAGGAGTTTAGGTGGGAACGCGCCGCATGAGCGAACGCTGGACTTGCATAAGTCATGATGGGTCTGACGCAAGTTTTGTAAAGAGTCAACTTATTACGAAGTGACAATTTACTACGCTTGCAGATCATGGGGTTGAGTCTACCGAGGATGAACGCGGCGCGATCGCGCACGGCTTTGATGTGCTGACGGAAGGTCAAGGCACGATCGAAGATGACACCTAAGTATTTAACCTGACGGGCCCAGGGAATGGGGCGACCGTAGAGAGTGACTGGGGGAGTTTCATTCCTCCGGAGAGTGCGACTGCGGGACTCCGCAGTCGGGAGACGCCTCGAGGATCTTTCGAAGAGCACAGCTGTACTCTTCGCAGGGTTCACTTCGATGCGCCACTTCCGAAACCAATGACCTAATGCTGTGGCGGCTGCCTGAAGTTGTTTGACGATGAATGCCCTGTTTCTATCAGAATAGAAAACGGCAGTGTCATCGGCGAAGAGAGCGAGAGAGGTGGGGAAAGTACGAGGAATATCACTCGTAAACAAACTGAAGAGTAGGGGGGCGAGGACGGAGCCCTGAGGGACTCCGGCGTTAATGGGACGAGAGGAGGAGCGGACGCCCTCCAATCGATACCGAAACGAGCGATTCGACAGGTAGTCTCGAATGATGAGCACGAGACGATCTGGCAAACCCAGTTCGTACAGCTTGTACAACAAGCCGTTGTGCCAGACTCTGTCGAACGCCTTCGCGATATCGAGGGAGAGAGCGCCCGTGTAGACGGGCCTGACGGGACTGTTCAGACCGGAGAGGATGTGCTCCGTGAGGCGGTGCACTTGTTGGGTGCACGAATGTCTGGCGCGGAATCCAAACTGTTCGTCGGGGAGGAGGTTATTGGAAGACACAAAGTCCCAAAGGCGTTTGTAGAGCACCCGCTCATACAGTTTACCTAGGGACTGAAGGAGACTAATGGGACGGTAACTACTCGGGTCGTTACGGGGTTTACCGATTTTAGGAATGCCGATAACTTCTGCTTCTTTCCAGGTATCTGGAAAGGCGCAGTGTGTCATAGCGGCATTGAAAATGGTGACGAGGAAGCAAATAAGTTGCGCGGGAAAGAGTTTGAGAACTCTGTTGGAGATGCCGTCGGAGCCGGGCGCCTTGCGAGACTTCGAGTACTTAATGAGATCTTTCACCTCGTCGGTGGTGACGGGGGGTAAAGAGACCGTGGGCGGAAGGGAAGATCTGCGCGCGACTTCCCTGTCCACCATTTCGACGTGCGCGGGATCCGCGGTGGCATCGCTGAGCGTACACTGGGCTTCCAGTGAGTCCGCCAACAGCTCCGCCTTCTCATCGTCATCGAACGCGACGCGACCACCAACGGGGTGGTTGAGAGGCGGCAACGTCATAGTCGAGTCGTTCCTTAGAGTTCGAGCTAACTGCCAGTACGCTAAGTGGGAGGGTTTGATTCCTTCAAGAAAGGAACCCCATCTGGAGTTCCGATGTTCTGCAATGCGACGTCTCACATCACGCTGCAAGGCGCGCATGCGAACCCGGTTCTCCACGGTGGGGTAGGAGTCGAAGGCTCGGATCGAGGCGTTTTTAGCTCGGATGAGCTCCCTAATTTCATCGGGCAGTTTGAAGCGGAGAAAAGCATCCGCCTCGACCTGCCTCGATGCCCTATCTATGTGAGACTTAATGTCTGAAGTGAATGCGTGAAGCGCCTCTGTGGTTTCCTGAAGGGAAGGAGTGGACTGATCCGGGCCTTCAGAGAGAGAAGGAGGAACGGCGTCCGCCAGGCTGGCGCCTAAGACGTGCCAATCGACGACGGTTTTCATGATGGGTTCCGCTGAAGGCGGGGGGCCTAACTGCATGATAACCGGGCGGTGATCCGAATCTAATTCAGAATGCACCTCGATAGAATGCAAGCGCAATGTCACATTCTTGAGAAGGGCCATGTCCAGGATATCCGGCCGATGCTGGATATTGTACGGATAATGAGTCGGTTCGAGAGGGGCTACGATATCGAACTCCAGGACGTCAATCAGGCTATCGAGACGTCTGCCGTTCGGGGTTGTGGCGAGGCAACCCCACCTAGCATGCTTGCAGTTGAAGTCCCCCGCCAGAATGACGGAGTTCCCCATACCGAGAAGCGCCTCGAGGTCGCTTTGCAAGACTGGTTTGTCGGGAGGGAGATAGACGGACGCGATGACGATGGACGAGTGGCCCGTCAGTGCGATGCGGCACACCGACGCTTCCATGTTAACGAGCGCGGGGGGATCGAGCGGCACGCAATGCAACACTCTCCGGTAGTAGACGGCAGTCCCACCTCCGGATGAGGTGAGTCTGTCGTTCCTAATCATGACGTAGTTCGCGATTCGGGGGTCACGCGTCGAAGGATTGAGGAACGTTTCCTGCACTAAGAAAATATCAACTTGATGACTTCGTAAAAAGTCAGCAATTTGATCGCGTTGAGAGTAGAGACCGTCGGCGTTAAAAAGACCGACGGTGAGGGCGTGGGGCCTACTTCTTTGCGGTGTACTACCCATAATCAAAGTTAATTAATTTTAGGCACACGAGCGGATGTGCTGGGGACTGCGTTTTGGTTGTTATTATGGAGACCGGACGAGAAGGCCTGCCACACATCGATGTATGCCAGGAACACCTCCATACGGTCTCCCTCCGTGTTGCAGGCGTTATGCGCCTCAATAAACTCAAGGAAACGCTCGGGCGTTACCGACTTAAGCACGTGAAAGAACGCGGCGTTTTCTTTCATCAGTCCGGAAGAGAGCGCCGGGCGCTGTGAGACGGGGGCGCGGGGCACCGGTTGTGCCAAGAGGGCGGGCAGAGCCGGGGCGGCGGCGGGGGGCGCGCGTGATGTTGACTGCGCTGCGGGTGCGCGAGAGGAACGGTTAGTGCCCGGAAGGGGCCACGCGTTTGTCTTGGGCAGCGGTGCCGGGACGAATTTTTCCACCGGCGGCGGTTGGGGGGCCCTAATCTTATTTTGACGCGCGGTGCGTCGGTTAGGCTTCGGAGCCATCGGGCAGCCGCGGTAGTTGGCCGTGTGGCCAGCTCCGCAGTTCACGCACGACGGGGGCTCCGTCGCGGTGTCCCTACGCCGTGGACAGTCGGCTGTCGCGTGGTCGTCCAGGCACTTCACGCAGCGCGGGCGCGCGAAGCAGTTCCTGGAAGAGTGACCATATTGTTGGCAGTTGTGACACTGCCCGGGCATGTCCCTCTTGTGAGGGGCCTCAAATTTGAGACCCGATAGCTGGCAGACAGTCTTCAGTTTGAAGATTTGTTTGCCGCGGTCGGAAGCCTCGACGATGGCAAGGACCATGTTATATGGTTCCTTGCCTCTGGCCTTGTACATTCGGTGTACGGCCACTGTTGGGACTCCTTGGGAGATGAGATCCTCTTTGATGAGGTCAACCTCAATCTCCTTCGGAAGTCCGCGGATCACAACCCGGAGATCGCGCTCCTCTTGGAGAGTATAGGTATGAAAACCTATACGCTCCCTACGGAGGAAGCTGGAGAGAGCTCGGTGGTCCTGGGAGGTTGCCACCTTAACTTGAATGCCGGCGGCAAGGTTGCGCGCCGACAGGAAAGCGATGCCCTCCTCGCGGTTGTGGAGGGCATGGGAGATGTACTGCCACTTGCTCTTGTCGCGGATGACAAGAGGTGGCGGGGGAGGTCCGTCCGGCCGGCGGGGCGGCGGAGAAGGGGAGGCACGCGACGAGCTAGCGGAGGATGACGAGGCCGGCCTCGGACGAGGGCCGCCGTCGGCCCTTGTGATCTTAGTAGCGGCCTTCTCGCGGGAGGAGGCCGCCCTCTTTTTGCCCTTGGAGACAACCTCAGTGAAGCCGTCTCCTTGTGCGACGATCTCCTCGACTTCCATGTCGAGGAGATCGACCGAGGGCGAAGCGGGGGGGGTGCGGCGCGACGCACCGGGCGCGGGCGCGGGTTGGGATGACGCGGGAGGCGCGGTGGGGGTGGACGCGGAGTCCGCTGTCCGGAGCGGAGCGCACGCGGGCGCCGGGGATTTGCGTGAACGCAGGACGGTCGCCTTAAGGGCAGGGGGTATCGGGGTACCGGGTTTAGCCTTAGGGGCTGCAGGGGTGGGTGAGACGCGGGCGGCATTCGCGGATGCCGTGGTGGTGAGGGCGGGGTTTCGGCGAGGGTCCCTGGACGCGGACGGGATCTGCTGCTCCAGGAATCTCTGGTACTCCTCTCAAATCTCCGGGCTGCGCTTCTTGATGAACTCCGCAAGGCCCCTCTCCGCTTGGAGAGAGGCCATCTCGTTCAAAGCTAAACCGCCTTAAGGAAGGCGGGTCCCTAAAACGACCTCGCTCCCTGGGCAGTGAATGCCACTGCAAGCAGAAACGCAGGGAACGGCAATTCGCCTTGAAAAAGGCGAATTGTTTTGACGGTTGCCCTAAGCTAACTAGCCCTCAAGGCGGTGAATGGCACCGCAAACCGATACAAGAGGGGCAACAGCGCCTTGAAAAAGGCACTGATGATACAAAAAAAAACAAAAAGGATCGCCGACAAACGACCGCAACGATCAAACGAAGACCGCGCCGAAGCACAGTCAACGTGACGTCAGGCGCGTGTGAGCGAGATGGGCGTATCGTACGGACACAGCGAGCGTTCAATACAGAGCGTACAAGAGCACGTCTGCACCGGACGACGACTGCGAGCGGACTCGTCTTGAATGAATGTGACTGCCTGCAAGCGACGAAGCGGGTCGTCGTGCCCCTCGAAGAGGGGCACGGTTTTAGGGCCTTGGGGATGTCCCCCGCTGCCCAGGCCAGACACCCCGCCTTACGAGGCGGGGGTAATCGGGTGCAAGCCCTTTAGCCGCCGAAAGCCAGTAGCAGACAAACCGAATACACGGCTACAACATTCAGGCATTGACAAATGCCGTTTACCCGGCCATGGCGCTGGCCGGCGCGACGTCTTCTCCTCTTCCTTCTTCTTCCCTCTTGAAGGGACTTAATTATATGTACATACAAACTATTTTTTTTTTTTTTTTTTTTAAACATTTTGTATCATTTTGTATTTTTTTTTTTTTTTTATTTGGTTTTAATTGGTTTTGTGTATTTTTTTTTTTTTTTTTTTTTTTTTTTTCCCTTATAAATACACTATTTACAATATATATATACTAATTTACAACTAACAGTACAAACAAAACACAAAAACACAATAAATCAACTATATACAACAGAACAAGTATTAAGAAAAGAAAGGATAAAGAAAAGGCGAGAAAGAGAAAGATACAGTACGAGGGACCTGGGACCGTTTCGGAACGAGAGGGTGGGATCAAAGTATCCCCCGTCCCGTTCCCGGGGGACGTCGGTCCCAGTTCCCTCCTTGTAGAGTAGAAAAGGAAGAGAACAAAGTAAATATAGATATAGGTAAAAGTGAAGAAGAGAACGAGGGAGCCGCGCCAGCTCACGGACATAGGCGGGTACGCCTAAATCTAAGATTACTTAGACTAAAAATTAAAACTAAAAACTAGAAAAAAAACTAAAAAACTAAAAACCCCCTTGGAGAGTCCCTTCATTGGAAGGGGTCCCTGAGGGGGACCTAGGGAGCCACCCTTTAAGAGGGGGCTGGTGAACTTGCCCTCATAAGGAGGGGAAGTGAGGAGGGGGCAGGCAGACCCACCTCCTCAAACCGAAGAAAGAATAGAAAAAGAAGCCCCACTTTTATGTGGGGGGTCCCTGAGGGGGAACTAACCCCTGAGGGGGGGGTGGGGTAAAACCGCGATAACATAGGAAGCCAGCACCGCGGGGGGGCACTCGTAAGTTCCCTCCCGCGACTCGCATGCTGGCCGACTTACGCTCCGAACTACGTCGGGGGACTTAACAGCTCGCGCGGCAACGCTCGTCCGTCAGGCGGCCGAGCGTGCAGCGGAGCTATTCCGTGGAGGTGGTCGTGAGGCCCCCGGTCGGCTCTCTCGAACATATTTCGAGCGAGCCTCCGGACGAATTCCTCGATCGATTCCACCTCCAGGTCCCGGGCTATCACGTCATTTCTGACGTAGATGCCTGCTCCGACAATAGTTCGGAGGGCCACATTTTGGCGGACCTGGAGCCACTCCCGCTGTGGAGGCGAGAGGAGTTGGTACCAGGCCCCCGCTGCGTATGTCAAGCGGGAACGAACGTACGTCTTATAGACTGCGAGCTTCGTTCTCACCGGCAATCTGGATGCGAGGATCGGTCGCAGCAAAAAGCTGGCCGACCTGGCCAGACCAACCAAACGGTTGACGTGTCTGACCATGGTCAGCCTGCGATCGACGTCGACACCCAGGTACCTGGCGTGAGACCGAAGCCCGAGCTCGATTCCGCGGAGGCTGAGCTTCCTCTTGACGGCCGTGTTGCAGGCCGGACCGAAGAGGACCGCAGTCGTTTTCCCCACATTGACCGCCGTCCTCCAACGATCCAACCACTGAGGCAGGACATCCAACACCCTTTGCATTCGTACAAAGGCGGCATTGAGGAGGTGCGAAGACGCAAAGTAAGCGCTGTCGTCGGCAAACAGCGCCAACGTTACGTCAGATTCCCACTCGCGGAGGCGCCCCTCAAGCGTGGGAATATCATCGGTGTAGAGAGCGTAGAGAAGTGGAGATAGGACACTTCCCTGCGGGACTCCGGCCGAGATCGGGCGCACCGACGATCTTTGGCCCTCGACCGCGACAAAGAAGGAGCGGCCCTCCAGGTACGACCCGATGAGTCGCACGTAGGCTAGCGGAAGGCCCGTCCCCCGCAACTTGTGGACCAGCCTCTCGTGCCAGACCCGATCGAAGGCTTTCTCGATGTCGAGAAATACTCCGACCGTGAACTGGCCCGAGTTGCGACAGTCCGCCAAGTAGTGCAGGATCCGAGCCAACTGCAGAGTCGTCGAGTGGCCTGCTCGAAACCCGAATTGTTCGGGTCTGAGGGGAATGTGCGGCGACATTCTCCTCAGGAGCAGCCGCTCGAACAACTTGCCCACGTGCGACAACAACGTAATTGGCCTGTAACTGGAAGGCTTACGCCTGTCCTTGCCGGGCTTGGGCAGGGCTATGACCTTGCCCAATTTCCAAGTCCCCGGGAAGTGACCGGTGGCCAGGATGCCGTTGAATAGCCGTGCCATAGCTGACACGGCTACTCCCGGCAAATGCTCCAAGGCAAGGGGGGGGATATCGTCCTCACCCGGTGCCTTGCGCTTGTTGAGTGCTTTTATTGTCTCTCGTATCTCCTTGGGCGTGATGATGGCATCATCGCCCAAGGGTGGCACCGGGGAGGCCATAACCTCCTCCGCGCTCTCGTACACCGCCTGATGGAATGCCGCCTCCGAAGATGCAGGGTCGTTGGGTGTGAACTGCCTCTCCAGCGAGGCAGCCAGAATCTCAGCACGAGCCTGAGCCGAGAAGCACCGGTTCCCCTGTTCGTCCACGAGTGGACAAACTGGGGGACGCCGGCTGGAGAGCTGTCGGCAGAGCCTGTGCAGGGAGGTGGCAGTAAAGTCCTCCCTGCATCGCTCGATCCTGTCCTCCCAGGCATAGCCCCGGAAGGACTTGACCTGTGCCGACAGGCTCTCCTCCAGCCTATTCAGCTCGCGCTTGATTCTGGGACAACGGGTTGTCGCCCAGAGCCTCCTCAGCGACCTCTTACGGCGAATAAGCGCCTGGAGGCGCGCCGGGAGGCCCAAGTTGGGCCCGCCGCTGGGCACCACGGTCGTCGAATTGGCGATCGCTCCCTTAATGGAGCCGATGAGACGGTCGGCCGCCTCATCGACAACACCGGGAGCGATCGGGTCGGTCATAAAGTGCTCGTCCTGGAGCTGCGATTGGTCGGCCAGGAGACCCTTAAAGGCCTCCCAGTCGACCCTAAGCCTCCGGGGGGTGGCCTCGACACGAGCACCGCTCACATCCAGTGTGACCAGCACCGGAAGATGCACGGAGCTCATGTCGTACAGCGACTCTATACTAAGAGGGTGCTGTAGCCCCTTGTGAACGCACACGTCCAGTACATCGGGCCTATAGCCCGCTTGCACCGGAACGTGTGTTGGTTCATTGGGGCCGACCACACAATAACCCCCTTCATCGGCATCGCGACACAACCGGCGTCCCGCGGCACTGATCAGCCGGGACCCCCACGCGGTATGTTTCGCGTTGAGGTCCCCGACCACCACCACGGGGCACCGGTCGTACTCCAGGACTCGACGTAGATCCTCGAGACAGATCGTCCCACCCTCCGGAGGGCGGTAGGAGGCGTAAATCCTCATATCGCCCTCCGGGACGCTCACCCTCACCCCGACCGTATTGATCTGGGTGAAGGGTAGCCTCTCCAACTCATCATGCACGACGTCTCTCCGAACGAGCGCCGCAGTGCCCCTGAACGGACGCCCAGAGGACGGAGAGATAACGTCGCGACGGTACGCATGATAATTGGGGATGGCGAATCTGTCCCGAGGGGACAACTTGGTCTCCCCCAGGAGCACGACATGAGGTCGATACTCCTGGAGGAGAACGACCAACTCCTGCCTATGGGGTTTGATCCCGCCGGGATTCCAGTAAATGATCCTAAATTTGTGATCCATCACTGGAACCCCGGTAAAACTGGAGTAGCCCCGACCAGATTGCGTCCCCCGGGCTGGATCCGGAGGCTATGTCCTGGAGGACCGAAGTCACCACCAGGGACAATCTGTTCCACGACTCCAGCAGCATTGCGGCGAATACAGTCGCCTCAGAGGGCGTCTGCTCGCCGCGCCGCTGGCGCCGTGGAAGGGGTGGTGGCAGGGGTAAGCCCCCCACCAGTGGAATAAATGACGCAAGTCCGATCGGGGCCGAGGCAGGTAACTGGTCGCCACTCGCCACAGCCACGGGAGGTGCCACCCGACTGGGAGACGGCTCCTCCTCCACGACGTCCATAGGGACCGTCTGGGACCCGGGCTCCGGGCCCGGGGTTGGTGCCGTCACCGGGACAGTCTCCCCGGAGGACACCTTCTTCTTCTTTTTTTTATTATTTTTTTTTTTATTGGGCGTGGTTCCCTCAGCTACTTGGGCCGAGGGAGTGGCCACATCCGGGCCCCGTGGCGGCAGTACCGCCTCCGAGGTCGTAGGGCCTGCAGGAGTTGGGGGCACCTGTTGCACTGCCTTCTTCTTCTTTTTCTTCTTCTTCTTCTTCTTCTTAGAGGAAGAAGAAGAAGCGACGGTTGCTGCGGGTCTTGGAGGCTGATTGGCCTCCGCCATTAAGTTGGGGGCCGACGCCCTGGCCTCGACCGTGACGGTCTGGGCAGGAGCCAAAGTAGTGGTAGGGGGGGGGGGGGGCGGGAAGTCTTCCCCTTGCCCTTACCCTTCCCTGGTGCTGGTGTCGCAGGGACCGTTGGTCTCTGCGACCTGGGGAGGTTGGTGGGAGCGCTTTGGGGGCCCCCGGCCCGCGGTGCCACCGGCGCAGACGCCGGAGGAGGGATCCCCATGGCCCTTGCCTTCCTGCGGTAGGCAGAGCACTGACGGCTACTAGCCGCGTGCGCCCCGCCGCAGTTGGCGCAGGTAGGGGTCTCCTCTCTTGACCTTGGGCAGTCCGCTACTATGTGTGCACCCGCACAACGCACGCAGCGGACCGCTCTGTGGCAGTTAGTCGAGGAGTGTCCGAAGGCCTGGCAGCGATGACACTGCGCAGGACCTCCGAACGACCTCCAGGCACTAACCACCACACCCGGAAGGCAGAGGAGTTCCTCCACCTTGTAAAGCCGGGCAAGGTCTTCCTTTGAGAGGTGGTCGAGTTTGGCGAAGAAAACTCCGCCTCCCCGACCACGTCTCGCAGGGATGAGTTTGGCATACGTGGCCGGGAACCCCAACGCCACGAGCTCTGCCACGATCTCCGCCGGATCGGTGTCGGCCGGGAGTCCCCTGATCGAGACCTTGGACGGGACTTCGGTCTCCAGAGAGAAAGCGTGCCACTCTATAGCACTGTCCACGTCCGAGGCCTCGACCAGGTAACGCTGGACTACCCGGTACTCCTCAGCCGACTCCGGCGTAAATCTGAATCCCGACCGGAGGGCTTTCACGGACGGGGCCCTGCCGAGCCGCTCCTTTAAGGCCGCCAAATGGCGGGACCAATTGGGGAGACGGTCGACAGTGATGGGCGGGGGACGCTTAGGTCCCCTCGGCCCCCCGCCCGCGGCCACCGGTCGGGTGGACTGGTTGGTGGTCGGGGTCGAAGTCGACCCCGGCTGGGCTCCGGTACCTGACGGGCCTGGTTGCGGGCCAGGTCCAGTGTTACCGGAGTCTGTTCTGGTCCCTGAGGGACCAGGGGAAGCAACGGCCCTGGTAGGGCGAGATTGTGTCTGGACCCCTGAGGGGCCAGCCACAATCTGGGCCAGAGTCACCGCCGGAGAAGTGGCAGCCCTTGGAGTGCCCAAGGGAGGCCAATCCGCCAGCGACGCAGGCGCAAAGTTGGCCCTAGCCAGGGCCATAGGTTCTCGACCCACCGAGGGTCCCGGGCGCGCCCGGGGATCCCTCGGCGGGGAGGAGGTCAATTTCAGGGTTGACCCAGACCCCCTCGAGAGCGGGGTACCTCTCTCACTCACACCCCGAGGGGTAGAGCCAGGGAGGTCCGCGTAGCGCGTCAAGTCCAGGGGACCCCCCGACCCACGGGTCAGAGGGGTCCTCCCAGTCTCGTCCCCGATCGAGGAGATCTGGGTTGCATCAGCCGGGACTAGTATCGCTCTACCTCCCGTGGGAGGAGAGCGAGTGGTGGCAGTGATTGGGGGCATCACCTCCCCCTCCTCCCCCTCCGAAGAGGAGGAAGTGGAGGAGGAAGGGGAATCATCCCCTTCGCCCTCGGCATCACCCGTCTCATACTCGGTTATGTCCGAGTCCTCCGCCAGCCTGTAAGGTCTGGGGAGGTCGAGCTCCTCCAGAGATCTGGAGGAGGGCCCGATACGGGGAGCCTTGTCCGGTTCCTCCTCTGGGGAAGAACCCGAGCCCGAGATTATGAGCACTCTGGCTTTCCTCTTCCGGCGCCGCGGGCCGCCCGACAGATCGGCCGGTAAGGGAAACCTAGTTTCCCCCGAACCGATCGCCGGCGTGTCCGGGGCCCCGGAAGAAGGGCCAGGTGCTAGGGACACAGCAAGGTGTGTGTCCGAGTGTGACCTAATGAGGTCGGAAGGGCGGCCGGCAAACGAGGCCGAGCCGTCATCACGTCCCCTACGGGACGGGCCAGGGGTGTTAGTAATCGGGGAAATTTTCCCCGATGGCAATTTCCCCGCCATGCGTGGGTAGGCTTAAAACTACGCTAAATTTAAAATAAAATAAGAATAAGAAGACATACCTACCTGCATTAAAAATTTACTAAAACTAACAAAAAAATTACAGGAAAATAAGGTAGGCAAAAAATTAAGAAAAAGAGGGTAGATACAAATTTGGAAAAAAAAAATTTTAAAAATTCAAAATTAGAAATAATTAATCCTAACCTACTGCTAAGCGGTTAGCTTAGGGCTATTGGCACCCCCTGATCCCGAAGGACAGGGGGGAAGACAGGACACTGGTGGCCAGACACAGTCGGCGCGCAATGCACGACTATTATTTAAAATAAATAATAGCGGGCAGTCGCTATCAGGCTGAGACACCCGCCCGTTAAACTACCGAAGTAATAAGGAAGTGTCTCTTGCTTACCTGGTCCGGCTCCTCGGTGCTGTCGGGCGGCACGGCAATCTGGAGATCACCCCGCCGTCACGACCACCAGGACTGGGGCGACGCGTCAGTCGTCGCATGGGGAGCGCGCGGCGCAGTGCCTGCAAGCCATCGATCGGCCTCTATTTATACTAACGTTAAGTCTCGCAAATACAACATTTACGGGCACGTATTATTTAACTTTTAACGAATCAATGTTTTATTACATTGTTAAGTATCTCGTATGAATAGTTTCTAGTTACATTTTCTTATTAGGAACTACAATCCAGTGAGTTTTATTGAATTATTATTTAATTATTCTTATGTTTTTATGGCTCGCGCCGATAGGTATTTACCAACAAATACATACGAATGTAAGAAAGATCTATTGAGAAGATAAGCCTGCCAGTTCCTCGAAGATATGTTTTCGAACTTTCACCTTGAACGTTTAGTTGTTTCTCTTCTGGATGTACCGGTTTTGATGGTTCATTTTTTTAATGCAGATCATTATTATCATCATCAACGGTCCGTAGATGTCCACTGCTGGACATATGCTTACAAAAACGAGGTACTTTGCACTTAATTTCATATTAATTTGATACAATAATTTTCTATTCTATTCTTGAAAAATGGAAATCAGTCGTCAGTACCTATTGGGAAGCTTTTATTTCTTTCTTAAATCAATGTGATGCCCTTTACTTATCCTCTACTTATCGCCATATCTAGAATATCCTTTCTATTAAACATAACTCTGTGTGGTTGCCTAGGTTTCAGCAGCAACATTAATATGGTAGCAGAACGTTAATAATCTTTTATCGGCATTTATAAATCAAAATAACGGAGGAGTATATTTCTTAAGAAAACAATTTTTCCATGAGTACAATCATGTCGTCAAACATGAAACTCGAAATTGGATTGTTCAACGGAAGTAATTTTTCAAACTTGGAAGAATAAGGTGATGCTGTTGCTGAGTAATCCAGGCACCTTGGAAGCTATACAAGGTACTTTGAAACATGCAGATCTGAAAATAACTAACATTTAATAATAATTCATCATATACGTCTATAGGCTGATGATGATGAATAATAATTAACATTTCGAGCAGTTAATTTTCTTCAACTAAATCTCAAAGAAAGAGAATTTCAAAATTCAACTTTAACAATAATAGCAAGTGTTCACATTGACTGATATCAATGGTTTGATGTCATGCTTAAACACAGTTTATCTGCTAGACTGGGGCGCGGCCACCAAGCCCAAGCCACGCCAAATTACTCAAATAAACTAGGTATTACTTATTATTTATGTTAATCCAATTAAAATTAAGTTTAGTTAATTACTTATACTTATATTCCAACAAGCGGGCCCTTTCACTTTCAATTAAAAGGTAGCCTATGTTCTTTCTCAGTGTCGGTGCAGTTTGTGATGTTGTGACCGTAGGTAAATGATAACCCCGATGACTTTATAATTGTTTTATTAGTTAAATAGACTTTACAATGATTGATGAATTTATAAGAAGATAAAGTACGTGTTGTTCGTATGGATAGTTGTCGCCAAGTCCTTGACGTGTTCTCAGCGAGTGTGTCTTGCCCCGCTCCTGCTTCTTCACATCCTTATTTAAGCTCTTAGTTTTGTGAAAGATAATAAAGGGTTTCTCCCACCCCTACAAAAGGGAAAAAAATAGTAGGACCCGATTAACTTGAAATCATCAATCATTGTGTTGTCTTCACTTCTTCGCTACTGTGGCCTCCCGACATCGAAGATCACCCAGAATGGGAGGATTCTGGCCGGGGCTGGTGGTAGCCAAGAATAGCCTAACCGAAGCACAAATTAGACCAGACCATGGGAACACCCCAGAAAGGGGAAAACTCAACGCCACACCACTACCTTCACCTCCGCCCAGAGTGGCGGAGAGAATGAGCCCGGGCAGCGGGGTTGCCCCAAGGCCCGTCCGTGTCCCCCTGACGGGGGACACGAAGACCCCCATGGCTACATCCTTATTGGACGATGCAGACGAGCGTTGTGTAAATGTAGAATTATGTAGACCCGGGTAAATTTCATCAAAATCAGTTGAGAGGTGTAAGAGGGAAAGCGTTACAGACAGAGTTACTTTCGCATTTATAACATGTAGTAGAGATTGTAATATGTTTATATCCCCTGGCTTAAAAATCTGATACACATACCTAAACTTGGTAAATTGGTTCAGCATCGTCTAACACAACGTAAAACAAATGACGGTGATGGCCGACTAACATGTTAACGGGAGTTTTGTGTGCATTGACAGACATTGAAACTGTATGAAACACCGTTTGTCAATTGGCCTACCAGTTATTATTTGCACGCATTGGAAGTTGGCGTGTCTTGGCATAAAAATAAACTGTTGACAATGAAAAACGTGGAAAACAAATGTTATATACATTTTTATGTCTGTTACGCCAAAAATTTTTTCTTCGATTTCACTGGTTTTTGTCCTATCTTACAGTAGGTAATTGTGGTTTTAGTAACATTTAATCCAGTGGGGAATGCGATAATTTTTGAATGTCATTATTAATTAGTATAATGAAATGCAAGTGACATTAATTAAAATTATCGTACATTATGACGGTATTTATGGTGACGCCGTATCAAGCCATGACATAAAAATTAGGTCAATGAGGTTTCAAAACTTTTGCATGTAGGTATTGGAATATTTTAAAAATACAATTTTAGTTTTGTTGTATAGATTAACGTACAGTATTTTTTTTTTAATTAATACTTGTGTTTTAAAAGTGTTTAATCTCATGCGTTGGATATAACTATGCACCTATGTAAGTTCGGGTAGAATATTGCAAGGTAAATATGACAAACTTCTCGGTGTCCGATTGAATTTTCTACACGTATTATTTAATAATGAAATAATATCGTACCATTCTAGTTGATTTGATGAATTCGAAAGATGCTCATAGGAACTCAGTCCTATACTACAAGAATCTCGTTCTACTTAATATACAGGGTGTTGTTGCCCGGTGAAACAATACTTTAAGGGCTTAATCTATATCACATTTCAAATCATATACACATACTTTTGAAACTGAGATAGTTACTTTATTTTCCCATACAAAGTTGAAAAATTATTTTTTTGTATTATTTTTGACAACCCTACTCTGACCTACATTTAGCGTACTATATCTATATGCTATTTTCACGCACACAGGCGCATCCGATCGCAATTTTAGAGTTCTGTACTATAATAATCTCCTACTAATAGAAAATTGATACTAGTTTTGATTAGTTATAACTTATGATATATTATGCCTAGAAAACCCAGACTTGGTGGATGGCTTCTACATCAAGTATACTATTTGCTGTGAAAGTATTGTTTCATCGGATTTTAGCACCCTGTATATATTGTATGTAGTATTAAGGAAATGCATATATGGTATTGTTTGATACATTTGCAATTAAATAGTGTTATTGTGCTTTGTGTAATGCTAGGCTATTCCTTTTTTTCTTCTTTTTCTTTTTGTATTTACTTTGTTGATAACAACCTACAAATTTAATGCTCCTATGTTTTGTTGGGAGAGCACTGGCTCCCATTGCACAGTATTTTTACTAGTTTGGGAGCGTGGGTTTGCCCTAATACTAATTGTAAAATTGTTTCAATAAAATTTATTTCAATTTCAACTTATTTTAGCTAGCACTCTACGGCTTCATGATATCCAAAATCTTAAAATATTAAAAGAGTTTTCTTTAGAACTCAATTTTCTTCACAATATTTCAAAGTTCAACAATTTGAAAGCGTACAAACCGATAGTCGTTACATTACAGACAATTTCATATTTTGTCAGTCTCGCGTCACGACTTCAACGTTAACTGCTCGGAGTCACGCTAAAGTTAATTTACGTTAAATTGATAAGCTGTTTGTTTTGACGTCAATATGCTAATTTTATAATTATTTTTATTTCATTTATATCTGACCTGTGCAACTTTGCGTCACAAAGGTATGTTTTAGACAACATTTTTCCCGATGTGAAGGACCTTCAAGACGGGGGTCATGTTAGTGAATTCTTTTAAACTTCGATCAGTTATTCGCTTTAGTACTTCGATCGTTTTACACAGATCTTCTTTCTTGAAATGTATGTTTAACCACGCACCATCTGGTTTTGATCAGTGTTTCATGAAGATATTCGACTCTTCTATACGAATTTAATAGGAATTTTTGAAAACTACTACAGGTATGTCATATAGTTGTACATCTACCAAAAGTAGGTAATATTTTTGTCAAAAATGAAAACGAACCTATTTTTACAAAAATATTACAGAAACATCTAATCCGATCTTTGTCAAATTGATGTGAGATTATCATGATGATGATGATGTGATGTCCAAAGCATCTGTTTCTAACAAAACAACATTGTTATCGAAATCAAACAAAAACACACACACAAAACAGAACACTCGGGATTGCTGAACTATCTTGACATGATAATAAGTGGGTACCAAAGTAAATCAGGAAATGTGTGTAAATTGAGTTGTAGCACACGCAAACCCTCCCCCTGTTTGTGATTGTGTCAGAAGCACACGTCATTCGTGTATTATAGACAAGAAATACATCACTGTATGTAATACTAGCTTTTGTCCGCGACTTCGTTCGCGTGGACTTCAGGTTCGTCCCGTCTAGTCTAGTTTTTTTACGACCTCACATTAGAAACCTCAAAAATTGTAGCCTATGTGTTATTCTGATGTATAAGCTATATTGTGGTAAAGTTTCATTCAAATCCATTCAGTAGTTTTTACGTGAAAGAGTAACAAACATCCATACATCCATACTTACAAACTTTCGCCTTTATAATAGTAGTAGGATATTTAATATTAGCTGATCCTCGCAACTTCGTCTGGGTCAAAAAGGGTTCAGACAGCACTGTTCGAGTTCCAATGGTATTGCCCAAAAGCGAACGAGAAAGAGGGTATACAGATTTGTTTGCTCTTAAATCGACCCGCAGTATCCAGTCTTCTCGTGACCATGACGTTTGCAACAACGTTGAAATATCGTGACAACTCAATTAATTAAATATCATGGTAAGAACCCGTTGAAAATGCATGAAAGTATTATAGAAAACCGCGAGTGTCTGAATAAGTTTTTAGCACTGTTAGATTTTAATTAGACCTACAAACCCGTAGTACATCATCTTGTTCTATAATCAATAGTTTTCGCAGCGCACGCGATCTAAGAAATTTTTTAGGTATTTTTGTCACAACTTGGCTTACATTGTTCTCGAAGTTTCAGAAAAAATCGTTTTTTTTTTCCAAAACAAAATCTAGCCTATATGTTACTCGTGGCGAAGGTAGCTTTCGAATCCTCTCCTGTCCTCCGTTCCTGTAATTTATGTGCCAATTTATAAGAATTATTGGAACGAAGTTCCTTGTGGCGCGTTATCAAAAGGGGGCTAGACGGAAATTCTTATGAAAAAGTTGTCACGACACTTTTTTGTTTTATATGATTAATGCTAGATGGCGCTGTGATTAAAATCTTTTAAAACAATTTCTTATTTTGTTTTATATGATTAATGCTAGATGGCACTGTGATCAAAATATTATTTTTTTAAGTTATAATAACTAGTTAGTTTAAAATGCCTGTCTCTCTCTCTGTTATATTTTATTACAATTCCCTCACTAATTAATCGAAAGGAACTTCGTTCCATCCGGGTGTCCCTTGACACCTCTCAAGTTTTTTTTAATAAAGGCCATTAAATAAAGTCCATGTATTTTTTTAAAATACATCACTAATACTTATAATTCATTACAAATTTTGTTTTCAAGTGCAAATCGTCGTTGCGCCTGCCAAGTTCCATATGTGGTTTTTGCAAGGTTTTGGAAAACAACAAAAAACATGTTAATTAATTTAAAATGTTTTTTTTTTATTAATTAATGATGCAATTTTGTAGCTATTTATGTAATACATTAAAAAAATGCAAAAGTAGCCATAAACATCAGTCATATAAAGAGCTAGAATTTTTTTTAGTGAAAAAGTGCACATAACTGGTTTGAAATGGGTCAAAAAATCCTGTATGTATCCTGTATGTGTCACATACAGGATTTTTTGACCCATTTCATGTCACATACAGGATTTTTTGACCCATTTCAAACCAGTTATGTGCACTTTTTCACTAAACTTTTTTACCAAATCCTGTATGTGTCACATACAGGATTTGGTAACTTAATGATTGTAGGTAATGTAATGTAATTTTAAATTATAAAGGTTTTTAAAAACTATTTTCATTTTTATCATGTTTCAGTTGATATCAAATAAATATTGTAGATTTAAATCAATAAATATTTGATATTATACGTGAGTAGAAACTATTGTATACGTGAGTAGGACAGTTGCGAGCGACAGACGGCAAAACACAAATCCCGTATGTGCATTTTGCCACATACCGGCATTTTCTAAACGGTTAAAATACATAAGGTATTTGGCAAAATGGTTCCCGATGGAATTTGAAAAAAAGGATTTTACCAGTACATGGAGAAAAAATCGGAGATCACGTTTTGCGAAAAAACGAAAAATCAAAAAAAACCACATATGGGATTTGGCAGGCGCAACGACGAAATGCTTAATCAACGTTGTACCTATTCCAACCCCTCGTTGCATCATCCCTTGCTGAATAGCGTTCATTAGTGCACTAACCACCCCTTTGTTTCTATAAACTGGATTATATAGTTCTAAAGGCACAATCTCGTAGAGCTGAGGTATTTTCTTAATAAATATGCAACAAGGAGAACATTTTTGAATGGTAAAAGAATAATCTGAATCGGTTCATAAAGATGTAAGCTATGCCTTTTTAGTTGGAGGAAATATGTGGGAGTTGAACCGCACTATAACGTCCAACTGCTCACACTAAGTCCGAATCCCAGCTAAGGTCAGAACTCAGCACGGTATTACGCGTAGTGGTACGACGCGTTACGGCATTTTTTACCGTCGCGTCATTCTCGGAAAGTTATGCTTGAATATACAACTTGTTACGTAGAAATCGTCAGAAAATAATTGCTACAAAAATGAAATTATTTTTCTGAATATAAAAATATTTAATTGTAAATCAAAATTTAATCAATTTTTTTTTCTTTCAGGTATAAGTAAAAATCACAACATGTGGTAGTGCGCAAAACCCCACAACTGTAAACAAGTGTTTTATAATTACCTTCTTAGTGCTAGATATTAAATTAATTAAATAATATAAAAATGGGTTGCAACACCAGCTCAGAGGCCAAAAATGAGAAGAATAATGAGGAGCAGAAGGCGCAAAATGAAGAAAATAATGCCAACAACACAACAGGTAGGATACTATTTTCATTATTTACTACAAACCTGGAGGAGGCCTAGGAAACTTGAGCCTAACAGTAGGCAGCAATGGGTTGTTACAGGTACATGTACTACCTGATCTTCACAATTTCACTTACACTATTTCTAAACGGGTTCTTTCCACGATTATTTTCAATTGAGCGATCCCGATATTTCGGCACTGTTTCAAGCGCCATGATCACGGGAAGACTGAAGAAATTACGGGTAGGTCATTTAAGAGCAGACAAATCTGTCTACCCTCTTTCTCGTTCGTTTGCCGGTACCACTGGAACACGAACTCACATTTCGACATACCACACTGACAGTATCGGCTGCCGCCTGAAAACTAGATATTTTGGCTTTATTTTCGTCTAACACTGGATTCCACATACAGGATAGTTTGAAACCGTCACCCCGATTAAAAGTGCTATTCCTCGAAATTTCAATAGCTTCCTTAACCAGTCATGGTATGTAACGGCGTTCAGATGACAAAACCCTGGAAAGAACCCGTTTAGTAATAGTGTAAGTAATGTAGATAACCGCGAGTGTTTAAGAAAATTCCTCACAATTTCGTCTGCGTCATAAAGGGATAAAATATAGTATGTGTAGCCTTCCTCGATAAGTGGACTGTCTAACACTGAAAGAATTTCTCAAATCGGACCAACTGTTTATTTATTTATTTTTTAACAGAAGCACCAATTACATTCACACTTAATTCTACTTATACTAAAGATACATAGTTAACTCTTGGCCCGAGTGGAATGTAAAATAGAGGTGCATACAGCTTTCACAAAACTAGTATTAACTCAAAGTTACAAAAAATCTAAAAGTTAAATCACAAAACAAGAAAAAGTAAAAATAAAAATAGCTTATTTCAGCAATTTTATCAGATTTTGTCTAAATTCGTTAGGTTAATCATGAAAGATGTCAATGCTGTCAGAATTAATTTCGTTGTAGGTTTTTATAATGCGGTTTAATGGAGAAAATTTACCAAGATTTGTATTCGAGTAAGCTGTTCTTTATATTTGCGTGTTCAAACAAGCTCTTCAGCTTTACCTAAAATGTTGTTCCCCAAAAGCTGTGAAATTATATTTCATAACAGCGCCATCTATGATAGTGTATTAGAAACTCTACAGACATTTTCGTGAAAATTATGAAAGTAACTTTTGTTTTAGTTGTGAAAACTGTTCAGAGATGGCGTTAGTAGTATGAAGTTTAGAATTTCATTGGAGTTTTTCTACAATCAGAAAATAGGCAAACTATTCTGATGAACTCACACAAAGTAGTTTTTATTGAATGTAGGAGTGACTATCAGCAGGTTTTAGATATGAGTGTTTTAAACAATAATGGAGTTTGGTTTTTTTAAATAATGTCTTGTTTGAGTTTGATGAATACTATTTTTTAGGATGTCAACAAAGCTCAAAAACTACTTATTCGATTTTGATAAAAATTTAACAGGAGCTCACGACAACTATTACCTTTCAAATGAAAAATAATCATCTAAATCGGTTTACTCTAACTAAAGATACTCATACAAAAAGATGGCCAATTTGATAATTTGATGTACAGACATAACTCCAAAACTACTCCTTCGATCTTGATAAAAATTATACAGGACTTTACGACAACCATTACCTTTAACATGAAAATAGAATTATCGAAATCGGTTCACAAAAACTAAAGTTATAGACCACAATTTGATTTATAGACATAGCCCGAAAACTACGCATTCGATTTTGATATTAAATAAACAGGACCTTACGACAACTATTTATTACCTTTCAACTATAAAAAGACTCATCCAAATCGGTTCATTATCATAAAACACTGTAACATACAATACCTTTTACAAGTCAACAAATAATATTAAATTACAACCCCAAATAGAACATGAAAAATTACATCCTAACATTTAAATTATTTTTCGAGGAGACACCGCTTCGAGCGGGTTTAATTTCATTTGTGAAAACATTCATTATTCTTCTTTATAATGTTTCACTTGGATTTCCTCTCTCGTTGATTACACTTCGCTATTTGTTGCAGAGTTTCTTCATTTGTCAAAATGGCGCTGAAATGTTTTGAGAGTGATTCTTTTTCACCCAAAACGAGTTGTCAAGTAGACGGTATTTTTTGTGAGCCCAGGGTGAACCGATTTGCATGATTCTTTTTTCGTTTGTTATTTGTTAGTTATCGACATTTGAGGCACTATTTAACACGTTCGCTGCGATACGAGGTGTTATCGGCCCGCACTATGACTAGACGTTAGGGTGATACGCGGTCTATTAGACCCCACCTCCTATATCATAGTTATGTTCTTCGCACCGGAAGTTGCCGTTTTTCCTTGCCGCAGGAAAGTTGCAAGAAGGGTCATTTAGGCCTCGTGTAGCAGTGATCGTGTTAAGTTGATTTGATGATTTACGTATGATCGCGTTTTGAACCGATTTTATTTTGTTAGAACGGTAGCATATTAGGTATTTAGAAAAATAAAAATAGTTTTGTCTGGTTAAAAAAGCATTTTATTTAGCGAATAGTTTTCATATTGTATCAAATGACAGTGCTGAAATGCTGAATAACAATTAAATAAAAATAGGTAAAAAACTTTTTAAGTTGAACGGTTTTATTTTAAACATACATATTTTTATTTTCTAGTTTTTAGTTTGATAAAAAAACTTATCAGCCATTTTGTAGCGGCCGCCATCTTGGATTTCAATTTTTTATAGTATATTGTATTCTGCTTGTTGAGCCCTTCCATTTGATACCCATATTGATCGGATTAATAAAACATAAATTATACGCCATTTTGTAGCGGCGGCCATCTTGAATTTATAATAATGATGAATAAACATACATGTATTGTCACCAAAATCCAAAGTGTATACAAAATTTCAGATTAATCGGTTGAAAGGAAAAGAGTGAAATTTGAATTACTTAATTTGACGCAAGAATAAATAAAACAAACGGGGTGAGCTAAATAAAAACCGTTTAGAAAAACAATTCCTATATATCTCGGGGATTTTAAGTTTAAGCTAGATTTTAGCCTGAACTTTAGCGCCCTAATTCTAGCCTAGAAAACACTTAAGTACTTTTTTATCGACTCAACTTCACCCTATTATATGAAATTATTCGCCCAACAATAGTTTGGCCCACATTGTGTTTGAAACTCAGTTCAAATGAGAATTTTGTCAACTATTTCATAATGTCAGAATAAACTTTGGTTATGTAAATTTCTGTGTGATTAATAATATCCGACCGAACTTCGTCTGCGTGACGAGTTAGGATTGAAAAATTGTAAATTATACTATTAATTTATAATTATCAAAACGAATAAAATTGGGGGTATTTTAATTAACAATTTTAATTTTGCAAAAATGGGTTCTTTAATAATTTAATTTTGAGGATTATATCGTCAGACACGCACAAATAATGTTTTTTTATTTATTTTTTTGTTGCAAGATAAAAAAAAAACGTGCTTACGGTCCACCTGATGGTAAGCGGTCACCGTCGCTCATGAACCTCTGCAATGTCAGGGTAATGAGGGGCCGTTATAGTCGTAGCTTCTTGTAATTAAAATAATTTTCAGTAGACGTCAGATCAGTAGATATCTGCAACGTAACAAACATTACCTCTTCATAATACTAAATACTAGTAACTACTACTAGTAGGGTAGAAGAGGGTAATGGAAGTCAATTAAGCGAGAACTCACGTAAAATTTTAATTAAAAAACTGGAGAGGTGTCATGGGACACCCGAATAGAACGAAGTTCCTTTCGATTAAAAGATATCTTAAATTTTTTTATTCCTAACGTAACGTGCGATAAGGAACGTGTTTTAAAAGATTTTGATCACAGCACCATCTAGCGATAATCATCTAAAACAAAAAAAGTGTCGTGACAACTTTTCGTAAGATTTTTTTCCGTCTAGCCCCCTTTCGATAACGCGCGATAAGGAACTTCGTTCCAAAAGTTGGTATTTATTGCAATATCCTCAGTGGTGCATGGGCTGACTGGTGCGAGCTGTTCGTAGCAGCAGCCACTGAGGCTGAGGACCCTGTTTACGCGTCGTTTTCATGTAGTGTTTCGTGGTTTCGTGGTGTTGAGACAGATGGTGGGAATCCCAAGGTGCTTTTTATTAAATGAAAAATCTCTGGAGTTTGGTCACAATAAAATATATTCATTCAATGTTCTCTCTTTTACAATCAAACCAA
This sequence comes from Trilocha varians, assembly GCA_030269945.2. Lineage (NCBI taxonomy): Eukaryota > Metazoa > Arthropoda > Insecta > Lepidoptera > Bombycidae > Trilocha > Trilocha varians. Next base: position 3,046,743 of record AP028279.1, read on the forward strand.
AACTAAAAACTGTACATTTTTTCATATAAAAGTCATCTTTACATTTTGACAGATCATTTTTAAAATAATAAAGAAAAATTCGAAATAAATAAAACCTATTTACCTCCGCGCTTAAAATAAATAAAAAAAAGATAATAAGTGACTACAATTACTAGATTTAACTAAAGATATAAAAGCCTCTCCACTATGAAGATTTCTTTGAAAACTTTGCTCGAAGAAGCAAGTCATCCCATAGCAACGCGTAGGGGAGCCGATTCCAAAGTTAAATGATGCTTGGAGAAAACAATCTTGTGGAATGGGTAGCTGGTAACTTTTGAAGCATTCGTATACGTCTAAAAAGTACCGAAATAACCTTAAGAGGTAGAAGCTTTTATTTAACTTGTACTGGATGTAACTCATTAGTATTCATTAGTATAATAATATTATAGTAGAGGGTATATAATCTTTGGGGGAGACCTATGTCCAGCAGTGGACGTCTACAGGCTGATAATGATGATGATGAGTAGGTATATGATGTGATGATGAGGGATACGTAAACTTATTCAGACACTCGCGGTTTTCTATAATACTTAAAAAAGCTATCGAGATTTCAAGACATAGCTCTTTTAACAGGGATGACGGCTTCAGATTATCGAGTATGTGGAATTCAGTGCTAAACACAACAGTCACTAAGGGTTCATGCTCAGAGAGTCTGGTAGATACAGTGAGTGTGGTGTGTCGTGATGTGAGTTCGAGTTCCAGTGGTACTACCCAAAAACGAACGAGAAAGAGGGTAAACAGATTTGTTTGCTCTGACGTTTGCAACAACGTTCAAATATCGAGACAACTCAATTAATTAAATATCGTGGTAAAAACCCGTTGAATGCATGAAAGGGATACGTAACCCTAACCGTACTAAAACACATATTGTACCATCTATACTAATATTATAAAGCTGAAGAGTTTGTTTGTTTGTTTGTTTGAACGCGCTAATCTCAGGATCTACTGGTCCGATTTCAAAAATTCTTTCACTGTTGGAAAGTCCATTTATCGAGGAAGGTTATAGGCTATATTTTATTTTCAAAAAAATTAGGGATCCGCATGAAAATATCGAATATGTAACAAAAGGTGAAAAATCGAAAACCTATTTATGCGTACGCTGCAAAAACTATTGACAATAGAACAAAATGATGTACTACGGGTTTTTAGGTATTTGTAAGACAAACAAAAAAGTCCGCGACAACATATATCTAACTATCATAGTTTAGTCACAATAACCGCTTTTATGTTTTATAAAAAAAATATTTCGTCCCGAGATTGAATTTAACGTTAAATGAGTATCGTTGTATTAACCCTTATCCAAATTAAGTATTATATTATCAAGAGTATTAATGTAGAAGTAAATTACTTTTTGTTTTATTCCAATCGGACTTTTCGTTTAGAAGTTATCACGAGTATAAAACGCAATGAATATGCGGCCGCGCAAATAACAACGCGACGGCATTGCGAGTACTGTTTGAACCCCTTTGTAACGCAGACGAAGTTGCGCGGGTCAGCTAGTATATGTATATATAGAATAGTCGCCAGATAAAAATATATAATCTCTGTTGCTGTGTAGGGTTCACGTAGACGACGTCGCGGGTCGCAGTAGCTAGTTTTTCAAACAATTCAAACAATTTCTGCATAATTCTTTCTACAAACGACATACAAAACTAGGGCAATCGAACTAAGTATTAGTTATGTAAAAACTGTACAGAAACTTGTCAACTTCATACAAATCGGGAAATTATTCAAGCGAGAATAATTTATGGCGGTTCTAAAACTAAGGGTGGCACGCGATACGTTTCATATGAAGGACGGGAGAAAATTTGGCGGATCTTTTAGAAGTGGCGTGCAATCTATATACTCTAATAAGCATTGCATACCCTTACTTTTCATAGGTATAGGATAACAAAATTGGGTTAAATGTGATGTATTATATCTTATGATAATCTTATCTCTTTATTTGTACGTTTTTAGCGCAAAAATGATATAAAATTTATTGTAAATTAGTAAAAATATAAGACAAATATACAATTCTGCATACCCTTATTAAAATATGCATGCACATGACTGACTACTGCACTGTATAAATTTTCGAATGAACCAATTTTGATAATATTTTTTTATTGTGTTTGTAACTATTTCGAGAAGGTTCAAGAGGGAAAAAAATAAATACTTGCATACTTATTTTTAAAAAGTAAACGAACGTAAATCAATTAATACGGGATAAAAAAAAAATTGTTTCTGTGACGCAGACGAAGTTGCGCAGGCCAATTAGCCTGAAATGACTTAGTTTTAAAGCACTAAATGGTATGAAGGCATTATAAATTATACGTTCAAATATACTACTTTCATGCATTTTCAACGGGTTCTTACCACGATATTTAATTAATTGAGTTGTCTCGATATTTCAACGTTGTTGCAAACGCCATGACCACGAGAAGACTGGATACTGCGGGTCGATTTAAGAGCAAACAAATCTGTCTACCCTCTTTCTCGTTCGCTTTTGGGTAGTACCACTGAAACTCGAACTCACACCATGACACACCACACTCACTGTATCAGGTATCTACAAGACTCTCTGAGCATGAACCCTTAGTGACTGTTGTGTTTAGCACTGGATTCCACATACTCGATAATCCGAAGCCGTCATCCCTGTTAAAAGTGCTATGTCTTGAAATCTCGATAGCTTCTTTAACCATCCTTGGTACGTAACGACGTTCAGAAGATAGTACCTGAGGATTATGTAATTGTATGTAAAATGCGTGAAAGTATTATAGAAAACCGCGAGTGTCTGAATAAGTTTACATTCAAATAAACTTTACACATACGATACAAGTTTTGACATATAAGATACAGTGTTCAACATACAGTGTAAGAGTTCATTTCAGTTTGGAAATACTCGTATGCTCTCCCTTGGGTTTCCTCGAGTTTTTCCCTTCATAAATATTAAATGACACGCGATATAAGTGACAGATTCGTTCCCCGATATCGTACAACAAATTATATGAATATTTGAATATTATATTCGCTAATATTTGGAATATTTTTGCGGAATAGTTTCATCACTACATATATATATTAACCAAAGTCGTGTCCGCTATATGTCTGTCTCTTTGTATCTTTAAAACTACGCAATTGATTTTAATGTGGTTTTGTGGATAAATAGAGCTGACTAGACTATATTTCGCTTGGTATCGCCATCTGATTTGTTTTTATCACTTAAAATGTAGGTATTCACTTTTAATTGTTTTATTTAATGAGTGAAGAATGTACCTAACTAGATTTTTTAGAAATAAGTTACTTTAAAATTTTCTGTACAATTTTAATGTTTAAATTTTTGTTTATTTTTTAGATTTAGACGTTTTTTCGTATACCCTGTTTTTCCTCCAGGTATATATATTTTACTATAAGTCTTTATTTCACAAATCGCCTATCATAGTTTAAAGTTCTAAACAATTAAATAGATTCACAATATTTGTTACGTAATATTAGTTTGAGATGTTCTACCCGAAACACGCGGAAACGGGATTTATTTAGTATGCCTTTGTGCGAAAGTAATTACGCAAGAAATAGATTTATTATAAGATCATGTTCAACTTATAACAATCACTTTAGTAAATTTGATGTATTTGAGTCCTCAATACATACATTTAAAGCAAATATTACTTTGTATTTACATAACAATAATTTCTAGTACAATTGTTTTTTCTTGTTTTCGCTTTAGCCTTACTTGCGGCTTTTTTAAATTAGTCTACTTATATGTAACCTTAATAATTGATAGGAACCATATTAGTTGCGCTGTATAAACTCATGATTCACTTAAATTTGTGGGAACTTTGTTGGTCTCCGTATTATTAATATTAATAAAATTATCTGTTACTTTATGACTGTTTGTTTCCCAAATAAATAGCATCACCATTGTAGTTTATTAAAAATTACTTAAGGATTTAACTCGAAATATCGTCTTTTCTATATTTTTTTTCTTTTAAGACTTTAAAAACATCTATATTCACGTCCAATTGAAATAAGAAATAGGAATCGCTGTCAGCCTTGTCATCGTAAAAATCCAGCGCAATCAAAGATTCATTACTCTCCTAAATAAATAATACTTCGGATGCTCCCGTCGTGATAGAGGATATACTTTAGGAGATACACAGTGTAAAAGAAAGCTTATTTGGAGGAAATCGCCATCGATTCCGGACATGTCTCGTACCGCCCCCGTTGCCCCCTGAGACAGTTACTTATTTTTTACTTATTTAAAAACGAAAAATTAAAGCAGCATTAAGATATTATTTTTATTTAATTTTTTTTTGTTACTTTTAGCTTTTGTTTAGTACTTAGTACCTACTTAAATTATTCTTTCAGTAGATAATAATTAAGTTATGTATATTGTGATTCTGTTTATTTTTGTTGTGCCACTCCCACGGGGCCCATCTGAAAATCAGCGCTGCAGCTGGCTTTCTGCTTGCTTGTGGCATTCAGCTGAGATGGGTACCTTTTTTGTGGCAAATAAGTGCTTCTTTTCGTGTGAAAATTGTAAAAGAATATTTTTCTTTTTTTGTCACAAATAAATGTTTTTCTTTCTTTCTTTTTCTTTACACAGTGTTAAAGAGCACTTTCGAAAACGAAGACTGGTGGTAGTACTAGTGATGATAAACCAGGAAACCAGTCCATACAGATGATTTTTTACAAATTTTTTTATTGCCTTGTAGGCAGACGAGGTAACGGGCCACCTGATCGTAAGCAGACACTGCGGGCCGCTACCTACGGCCTACCTTTGAGGACTTTCTTTAAGCCTCGTTTTACCATTTTTACTCTCTCCCACGATAGTTAAAGCTTAATGAAACTAATTACTAAACTATGATAAAAAGGAAACACTTAAAAAAAATCTTTAAACGAGGTTGTTTTAAATGGAATTTGCCCACTTGTCACCTCATTGTCCTGGAATTACAAAGGCCTATGAGTGACAGTAACCATTGACCATCAGTTGGACCATAGATATGTTTATATCATGCAATATCGGAAAAGAAAAGTCTAGAATACGTAAGTTACTTTCACTCTAGTTTTCTTTCAGCAATTTTCGCTATATGTTTATTTTACAACTAATAATATCATACAGAAAAAAAGATTATGTTTTTGTATGTAACGAGTAAATTCAAAAAGTAGTGGACCGATTTTAATAATTCTTTCACCTCACTCACATAGGCTATAGTTAAAAAAATTAGGGATCCGTATGAAAATGTTGACTGTTTGTGACGCAGACGAAGTTGCGCGAGTTATCTAGTTTTTTAAATCATTTTGTCGCATGTTATCCCCTGTAGTATACTCTCTAAGCCCATGGTGGAGTCCTTTGCCGCGCAGGTCAGAGTGACTCGGGCGTTCGTTGAGGGAGCACGTCTCTTGTTAAACAGTAAACGCGAAGCGCCAAATTCAAAAATATAAGGTAAGTTTATTATTGATTACTTGTATTTTTTCTCATATATGACAAACTAGCGGACAACTTCGTCTGCGTCACTTTCAATTAAAAGGTAGCCTATGTTCTTTCTCAGGGTCTAAAATTTGTATGTGCCAAAATTTGTATGGTTTAAGCCGTAACAGACAGAAAGAAAGACAGACAGACGGACAATATATTCGATATTGTGAATAATATTGAAAGTATTCCCAATACTTGCGCTATGACTTGTCCTTCTACAAACGAGGCTTGACGAAAGTCCTTAAAGGTAGGCCATAGGTAGCGACTGGTCTCCTGACATTGCGGTCCATTGACGGTAACCGCTTACGATCAAATGGCCCGGTAGCTCGTCTGCTTTAAGGCAATAAAGAAAAAATAGTATTATCTACTAGGTAGCTTTGGTATGCAATTTTTTTTTTGAAAATACTTAGCATCAAGTGGGCTGTCCGCTCGTAAATCTTCTAAGTATGAAAGATAATAGGTAGAGGTTTTTTCTAAGTAAAGGTTCATCAGTAGACGGGAACCACTTACCATCGGGATCGGAAGATAATGTACCTATTAAGATATAATTGTCCTGATCTTCGACAATCTTACAAATGTAGGCTGTTACAAAAAAGAAAATGATTGAGTTATGTTTTTCAAGAATAACACTCTAACGAACAGTCAGACTTTTATAGAATTAATTACGCCCAAAGTCCTGCTTTCAAATAAAATAAGGATCATCGAAATCAGTTAATCTTTAAAAGTCACAATAACGCAACCGTTAAATCTTGTCCGTTTAAAAGCTACTTTTTAAATATAAATTGAAATTGAAATTATTTATTCTCAACGTTAATGAAATTCTCATGCTTGTTGATGTCAAAAGGCTACCAGTTCGGAAAAAGAAATAGCCACTGTCCTGAGAAGAACTGGCAAGAAACTCAGCGGGCATGTCTTTTTTTGGCTTGCACAAAGTGGGAATGAGTTGCTCGCCAAGGTCATTTCATTATCGTAATCGATTTTTTATTTGTATACATATTTAAGGGAAAATTGTATAATACTGTTAAAATACTTAAAAAAAATATATGCTCATATTACAAAAAAAGACATGCCCGCTGAGTTTCTTGCCAGTTCTTCTCAGGACGGTGGCTACAATTATTATTTTTTGTGTCCGAACTGGTGGTAGCTTTTAAATTTTGACGTCAACAAGAATGAGTACGTCATCAATATTGAAAATAAAGTATTTCATTTCATATCATTACATTTCAATGACAATCAATTTGAAAATCTCCTCTTTGGGAAGTCCGTCAGAAATGGATTGCAGAGCTTTTTAATGAAGATGTGACGGGCAGTTTTTGTGCTTTCATTTTTATAATAAATATCACAAATCATTATTTCCATTACGTTGGCAGTACAATTCGATCAGAATCGTTTCGTAATGTTGGTACACATGATTGTTAACATACCCTTCACGTTAAACCTCAACTAATTAGCACTAAACCAATTAGTCTGACCTTCTTGTTGCGACCTCAAGAAAGGCATGTTGTAACAATTGATATTAGACTTAAAGTAAACGGGAGAGGGTCGATAATGCGGTACCACTTAGTATCAGGTGGTAGTTTAGAACAATTGTCGTAGTTTTTGTGTTATGCTTGAAAAATGAAGTCGGTCGTTTTCATTTTGTAATAAAAATATTATACAAGAATAGTCCAAATCGTAGCCAAATTTTAATCACAAAATAACTAGTACACAAAGTCATCCAAATCGGTCCAGCCAAAAAACAAACACAGTTAACTTTAAGATCCTCTTTCAGTCAGAAAAACAAGTTTAAACAATATTACCTAAGTAAAGCAAATACAATCGTATAAAAACGAACAGCTAAGGAAAAATCGATAGAGTTCAACTATTTATAATGAATGCATCACTAAGTCTCATCGACTATGCAGAGCCGTGGGAATACAGCTTATTACGCTAAAATAAATACAGTATTTACTCTGTAACTATATACTATTATGGCCTTTTAAAACTAAAAATTCTTTAAACAATTGCGGTTCTAAACATAGATAATTTATTTTAAAGAATACTTTTTAAATACAAGCTTTTAAGATCCTGAATATCGTCCTATCCTAATTTCGTTGAGGTTAAGTTAATACTGCTCTGTATTTTTTTAAATAAGTTTATCTCCGTACACGGTTGCCTGGAAGAGCTTTAAGCGATAAGGCCGCCGATTGTTGCACTGTATTCTTTGTACGAAATTACTACTATTGTTGTTGCTATGTGGTGTTACAATAAAGAATTTTCTATCTATCTATCTATCATCGGGTTATGGAATGAACTCCCCTCCTAGGTATTACCCAGGCGCTATGACTTGTCCTTCTTCAAACGAGGTTAAGAGTTTATTCCAAAAGGATTCCAACATCAAATAAATTAAACATGTGGCACAATATTTAATTTTATTTTTCAGTAAATTAATAATACATTTTTAATGCACAAAAGACGAAAAAAGGGTTCAATACTTCTTAGATCCATACTAGCCTTTTTTGGCTTTAGTAGGCTTGTAGTATATCGCAAAGGAATCGTACTTTTAGCCGTCTTTTAAATCCTTCGAAGAAATGTAAGTCTCCAACTCGCATTAAGAGCGTGGTAGATGCCTGATCCCTTTACAAAGACCCCAACTTATACACTGTCCTAGAATTCCAGTCAAACTAGAAGTATTTTGAACTTTAAATTGTCACTGGTAAAATTCATATTTCAAGTTGTTTAAATTAAACTATTCTTTGACCGACTTCCAAGGAGGCGATACACAATTCAATGTATGTTTTTTATGATTGTTTCTTCATAACTTTAGTTTGCGTGAACCGATTTAAATGATTTTGGTGTCAGGTGAAATCATCACCTTTCGTTGATGGTGTTAAAGTATGCATTATTAGTGTACTCTTGTTAATAATTCTTAAATAAATACCCGTAAAAATACGTCCTTAAATAGAATTGTATACGAGTCGAAAAACCCATTTAGACTAACACAATTGTCGAATGCAACAATAGCGGGTTTTCAATCGATATGTAGGTAATAATGCTTGACGGAGCTGTAATTGAAAAGTGTCAACTGTTGTCGTTAAACATTCGTGTTTTCCTTTCAAAATATGGGACAGACCATATATTTAACTAGACTAATATACAGGGTGATTTGTATCTCTGTAATATTTAAAAAAATGGTAAAATAAAAAAAAATCTTGAGAGGTGTCATGGGACACCCGAATAGAACGAAGTTCCTTTCGATTAAAAGATATCTTATAAAAAAATATTTCCTTTTGTAACGCGAGACAAGGAACATGTTTCAAAAGATTTTCTATAATACTTTCATGCATTTTCAACGGGTTCTTACCACGATATTTAATTAATTGAGTTGTCTCGATATTTCAACGTTGTTGCAAACGTCATGATGCTTCAGATTATCGAGTATGTGGAATCCAGTGCTAAACACAACAGTCACTAAGGATTCATGCTCAGTTTTGTTTGCTCTGAAATCGATCCGCAGTATCCAGTCTTCTCGTGATCATGACGTTTGCAACAACGTGAAATATCCAGACAACTCAATTAATTAAATATCGTGGTAAGAACCCGTTGAAACTGCATGAAAGTATTATAGAAAACCGCGAGTGTCTGAATATGTCCAGTATAGAGCTGAAGAGTTTGTTTGATCGCGCTAATCTCAGGAGCCTCCTAAGGCAAATCTAGGAATGAACTTTCTAAGAAAAAAATTACTTCAGTGTTGGATAATCAATTCATTTATCGAGGAAAGTTCTCCTTAAAAATTGTATTGTCAAGAAAAATAGTTATTCTTACTGGAAATGTAATAATTTACCCCAAGGCACATTGTCACAAACATGAGGAAATTGCCATTTTATAATGTAAAAATAGGTAAATATTACATTTTCCAGCAGAAACCAAGACTCATCCCATTGCTAGATTTAGTCACAGATTAACAGCACCAACACATCCAGTACTAGTTTTCACTCTCAGCTGGCACACCCTTGTTAAGTTCCTTTCTAAATTAAACGCAAAACATTCCCCATAAAAAGTCTGCATAAAATTAATTTTCTAAACATAAAATATTCTCGACAACGTAAAATATTCGCGACCCGAATACCGTCGCGGGATTCTGGCTGTCACAGAGCGTTAGCGTCAGCGAGATCGCTTTGAAATGAGGGTTACATGCATGAGTTTTTACCGTAATCTTGGTAGACTTTGTGACTAAACAATTAGCTTTATATTAAGGGGATTTCGGGAATTTGCTGTGTATGTATACTGGCTATAAAATTAAAAAATGAAACCATTGTTCGGTGTTTGCAAGTCACAACGGCTACGCTGGGCAGGGTATGTAGAGAGTGTCGGATGCTAGGGCATCAAAAGTAAATAAATATAAAGGCAGACCCAGAAAACGCTGGACCGACTGCGTAGAGGAAGATCTTAAGAAACTGAAGAGGCTGGAAAACTGGAGAAGAGCTGCTAAGGATCGAGATACCTGGGTGGTGACTGTAGAGAAGGCCTAGACCCACAAAGGGTTGTAGCACCGAAGGAAGAAGAAGAATATTGGCTAAAAAAGGTGAATGAAAACATCGAACTGAATTCGAAGCTGAGTTCAAAACCGAAGATAAAGATCATTTAGTACTTTACTGTAGCAACCCATTATTGCCAAGTTGTTTTCCGTACAAATCCGGGCGTCTTGTACCTAAATCAAAGTGTCAAAATGATTATGTGCAATTTTTAACAAATCTACTACAGTGCACTTATGGCCAAAGGGAGATCTCCGACCGGGCGAGGTAGTGTATGCCCGGTCAGGCCGAAGCCCACTGTAGTAGATTTCAGATGTCGTATATATGCGAAGATTCTTGCAAATGTCGTAACCGCCATGTCGCCACACTACTGGCTAAAAACGGTGAAGGAAAACATCGAGCAACCTGCATATTGGAAAAGGATTTTTAATATCCTTCGACATTATGTGAAGGCGCCAATCCGCATTGGGCAATGGTGGACTATACTTAATCCGTCTTCTGAGGAGACCTGAGCTCAGCAGTGGGCGGTAATGGGTTATCACAGCTGAGTATGTTAAGGAAGACACAAGTATTATTTTGACAAACAAAAGCACAAGGGAAGTTGAGATGTAAGAGACCAGTCTTAACTTGCAGAACTTGCAGACTTGCAGACTGTGTTAAGTAGGTAGTAGATGTTTAGAAGCTAATGATGAAGAATTGAATTTTTAAAAGTAGGTAATAACATAATTCAACAGTTTTATGTTTTCTTCTCTCAGGATTCTTTCACACACACAAACACATACACATGCAAACACAAACAAACACGCACACACACACCCACCCACTCACACACACACACAACATACACACACACAAACACACACATACACACACACGTTTACGTTTTATTATTTTTTTTACTACTAAATTGTGATTTTGTAATCTCCTTTTTCTCTGTTTATTATCTTTTTCTTTTTTTTGTTTCACTTGTAACTTTTGTAACCATTCTTGTATGTACCAAATTATGTCGACTTGAAACGGGAAGGAACTGTCTCTTAAGACACAGGCGATAAGCCTACTTTAAGGAACAGGGAATTCAAATTAATATTGTATCAACAAAAGTGGTCAGTAAAGTTATTTTCATTTTTCATTTTTTCTATTCTATAAGGGGTACCTACGTACAGAAGTCAATACCAGCCTCTTTTACGGCCCGTGAGCCAAATCCGGTGTAATAACCTTTACAATCCAACACACACCAGTAAATTCCTTATTAACCAGAATCATCGGAAAAACATAAAATATAGTCTTGATAACCCCCTCCATTTCGTAAGTCAGTCTAAAATCTGCTTCAAATTCGTCTACAGTATGCACGTATGATGTCGTGTTAGGTTCTCGTGACGTCACATCGGCTTTGGAATGACCTCGTTATTTCCTGACGTGGTTACATGACCTTTTAACAGATTTGAAAAGACTTAGTAGACGGGGATTAAAATGTTATGTTGAAATTTGAAGGTAGTTATACTGTACTGTAACAACCCATTACTGCCCACTAAAAAGAGGGATTAGGCATAGTCCACCACGCTTGCCCAATGCGGATTGGGGACTTCACATATCTTCAAAGGATCTCTAAAATCCTTTGAAGATATGCAGGTTTCCTAACGACGTTTTTCTTCACCGTTTTTTAGCCAGTGATGTTGTGAAATGCACATGAATCTTTTCACATTAAGATTTAGAGGTAATGTATGAAGTAATAGACAACGGCCTCTCATTGCCCTGGCTTTGCAATAGTTCATGCGCGACGGTACCCGCTTACCATCGGGGGGCGGTAAGCTCGATTATCTATCAAGCAATAAAAAAACTAAACATAACCACAAAAATAGTATATTGATATCATTGGTTCTTTGACTGCCCATCGCGTGTAATGTTAGCAATGAGAAGTTTTAGACATTACACATCTAAAATGTAAAACATGGAATCTTTATCGATTAAGAGTTTTACACTGAAGACTCTTTTAGAGAGAGCTAGAGATGAGATTCTGCTTAAGAGAGAGAGAGAGAGGGTATGTTCGAGTATAAAACCTCTTTCGAGTTCGAAATTTGAAAAATAAAAAAGAAAGTGTTATCTGTCAAAATTGTTTTAGCGCCAAAATGAAAAAAAAAAAAATATAATTATTGTAAATCCAAAAAGTCACATCTTATTTATTTCCTTTGGTATTTCTGCAAACGAGCTTACGGCGAACCTGATGGTAAGCGGTCATTATCGCTCATGAACCTCTGCAATGCCAGGGCAATGAGGGACCGTTATCATCTACTTATACAGGACTTTTCTTGAATCTCGTTTAAAGAGGGACATGTCATAGTGTAGGTAATGTTATTTGGAGTCACTATTTTGTACTGTTTTGTTCGGTACAGTGTACCTATTGATCTATGAACAATGAATTTTTACAACAATGTTAAGATGATAGCAAAATATGGTCAATGGCAGGGGTGTACGAATATCGTTCGAATCGAATATAATCAAATATTAATATTTAAATAATATCTTGAATGGGCTAGATGTCAGATTCGAAATTCGATTCGAACGATTACGAATTATTCGTACACCCCTAGTCAATGGAAATCATCTTGGTAATTCTTTGCGCTTAACTTTCTTCATCTTAACTAAACTGTGTTGTATTTAATTCTGCCCTGTCAAATGTAAATTTTGGCCCCTAAAATTAAATTGTTATTGTAAAATTATTTGCGTTTCAATGTTTCCCAACTGTGGTATAAATAATGGAAAAACAGCGTAGTCACTACTTTAAATGCTAAGAAAGAATTTTATCATAATCTCTGGGGCACAATAGTACTGTTTTTATAACTTTTTGGAATATCAATTGGGAGAGCAATAACATAAAATATCATTTTGACTAAAAATAATAAACTATGACTTCCAGTTTTTGAACCTTATGTGGCGACCAATAATAGCGCGCGAGATCCTGAATCGCGGTACACTACCTCGCCCGGTCGGAGATCTCCCTTTGATCATAAGTCCACTGTACAATTGGAGTGTATGCCCGGTCAGGCCGAAGCCCACTGTAGTAGATTTCAGATGTCGTATATATGCGAAGATTTTTGCAAATGTTGTAACCGCGATTCAGGATCTCGCGCGCTATTATTGGTCACCACACCTTACTTAAGGTATATCTTTCTAAGAAACCACATGACAAAGCTAAAATAGCAATAATAGTATCACAATTTAGATAAAAATAAACATTAAAATCGGCTCACTCAGAAGATAAACGGTAACTCCCATAAAAGCCAACCCTAAAATTCAGTGTTTTGAATACCAATTCAAAAACGAGTATCCAAAAATCATTGCAATATCTATTCTCAATTTCACGAGCAAAACGGTCGGAAGAAGCAAAAACCATGGACCTCAGAAAAATAAAAGTTCTCCCCACGTTCTCTAAATTAACAGGAAAAGCGGAAAAAGGGGAAAAAATACGGCGAAACTCGACGCGGATACTCGAACTCACAATGCCGTTCGATAACGATCTTAGTTGCGGGAGTTACTACGAGTTCTCGAACTTTTCTCGATTACGAACATTGTTCGAATTTTGATCGATTTCCAAAGAGGGTTATCAATTCGACTGTATTTTAAAAGCATGAACTGGATGTATCTGTACCAACCCCTTACTGCCCACTGTTGGGCTCAGGTCTCCTCTGAAGAGGGATTAGGCATAGTCCACCACGCTTGCCTAATGCGGATTGGGGACTTCACATATCTTCAAAGGATTTTTAGAACCCTTTTCCGACATGCAGGTTTCACGATGTTTTCCTTCACCGTTTTTAGCCAGTGGTGTTGTGAAAAATTGCACATAAATCTTTTTCACGTTTAGATTTAGAGGTAAAAGCCGACCGGATTTGAATCCGCGACCTCCCGTTCGGAAGGACGCGCTTCGACCACTCGGCCACCACGCCTATAACTGGACTATGACTGGATGTAACTATGTCCCTATTTTCGGGTATTTATGTTCGGGTGGAACCTTGCGAGGTGATTTTGACAAACTTCCCAGTTCCTGATTGAAAAGACATTTTGTCAGCGGATTTTTTAATGATGTTTGTTAATGCGATAATGTAAATAAAAAGAGTAGACTGTATTAATAAGATGATTTAATGAATGTTACATTTTACAATTAGATGTGCGGTCCCAATGGAGGTGGACGAAGAAGTGCTTCTATATAAAAATAAAATGGCTTCCGCGCTGTACGGGTCTGTGCGGGGTCTGCGCCCCCCAGCATATGACGTAGTCTAAAGACGTAACAGATATTTTTCGGCAATTACACAACAACGGTGACGTATGATATTATGAGGAAACCATACTGGAGAAGGATTTAAACTCTTAGAAACAACGCATATACTATGCCTGATCTTACTGAGGAGACTTGAACCCATTTGTGGACAGTAATGTGATGTTACAATACAACATTATAAAGCTAAGGCAAACTCTTAAACTACATAGACATAGACATCCTGTATTTGTGGCAAAAATGGTACAAAACAATAAAAAGAAATAAAACATCAATCAATAACATATTATTACATTTTCACCACAAACCAGCCGAGACTCAGCGTATTGCTGAATATTGACATATATAATAAAATCAATGCCAACATCCAGCGCTGGTTTTCAGTCTCAGTTGACAGTGACGTTACAAATGGTCGCTTAACTTACAGCTACAAAGCGATAAAAAACAACATAACACACTTAAAATCATTCATAAACAGTAAACACCAATAGGTCAATAAACTTAAATTAAGCTAAATAACCACGCCGACCGAGAGAGCCGGTGGCCGTATTCGCCGGCGGCTACCGGTTCGGCGTCCGGGGACGGAGTGACGGGAAAGAATGCCGATGGCGTAACGCGTCGCCCCGTCCCTCATAACCCCGTGCTAGGTTCTGGCCTCAGCCGGGGTTCGGACGCTGAGTGTGAGCGGTTGGAGGTTTTAGTGAGGTTCAACTCCCACATACCCCGCCCGCGGGGCGGGCGGGGATCCGGTGATTTCCTCCAACTAAAAAAAAAAAAACAAAGCTAAATAACCAAAAATAGCAAAAAACTTTAAATAAAAACTTGATAGAATAAAAACTTCATTAGAGCCTAAACACGATGAGGTTATCTTGCTTATTGACGGAGTTCCTGTGGCCACCTTCCAGCTCCATCATCAGACCTTCACATTCATCATCTACGCAAAGTACTCATCAAGACGCTTCATTAGAGCCTAAACACGATGAAGTTATAGTTTATAAAATATTTTAAGAACAGCGCCATCTAGCGATAATCATCTGAAACAAAAAAATTTTCGTGCCAACTTTTTCGTAAGAATTTCTGTCTAGCCTTTCGATAAAGCGCGATAAGGAACTACGTTCCAAAAAAAAACTACACTGTACTGTAACTTTTGGTAGCGGCAAAGTTTTTGTTCGTAAAAAAGTTTCAAGTAGGTATATCTTCAATTCTTCGGTGTTAGTCGCGAATGATTGATGTCGAGTCGCTTTGAAAACATATTTTTTCAGATCGTATGAAGAAGCTGAGGATTTACAACGTATTACTGTATTTATAAGGTTTCTTTACTTATCAATGCAAACAATACTGGTGAAGATACTATGTAATTTGAAAGTGAACGACATAGATATTTTTTTATGCATTTTCAACGGGTTCTTACCACGATATTTAATTAATTGAGTTGTCTTCTCGTGATCATGACGTTTGCAACAACGTTGAAATATCGAGACAACTCAAGAACAATACAACGTAAGAACCCGTTGAAAATGCATGAAAGTATTATAGAAAACCGCGAGTGTCTGAATAAGTTTATAGATATTATTATTGTACCCATAGAATTTTGTTTAACAGTGTTTTTCAATAAACTGAAAATCATGAAAAACGTTCTAAACTTAAAATAACATTCAAAATATATAAGAAGTAAACTCTTATTAATATTTGACATTAAAATAACATTCTGTACCAACCCATTACTGCCCACTGTTGGGCTCAGATCTCCTCAGCCCAGCCTAGGTCACCACGCTTGCCTAGTGCAGATTGGGGACTTCACATATCTTCAAAGGATTTTTAGAACCCT
Organism: Trilocha varians; assembly: GCA_030269945.2. Lineage (NCBI taxonomy): Eukaryota > Metazoa > Arthropoda > Insecta > Lepidoptera > Bombycidae > Trilocha > Trilocha varians. Next base: position 3,062,852 of record AP028279.1, read on the forward strand.
TTTCTGATATGCAGGTTTCCTCACGATGTTTTCCTTCACCGTTTATAGTCAGTGGTGTTGTGAAAAATTGCACATAAATCTGTTTCACATTTAGACATTTAGAAAATAACATTGATAATAGAAATTTCGTTAAAATCTTTAAAACTTTCACTGCGAGATCACTTAGCAAACTTAAGCTTCAAACACAGCATCAACCCAACCAATAAATTCAATTAAACTAAATCCAATTAAAATTTTCATCACGTTTCCATTTTAAGTCCAAGGTTTTCATCTCGTTTCACATCGAAAGACAATTAAGGGCGATGGCGATATCGATGTAATCGTCAATTGAAATCGATTGGCCTTCACCTGCGGATTCGATGCGGGCTTTTACGAAGGATGTTGGACGTGAAAAAACTTCACAAACATCACAAATTAAGGACGAGAACAATGTTGAATTAGGGCTCTTTTATTTTAGTATTTGAAGATCTTTATTTTTTGGAGTTGAGAGGAATAAAGTACCGTTTTTGAAATCCAACTACACTATATACACTAATAATTGGGCAAACGAATCTAAAACCTGATGGTAAGATACTGTTATAAACCTATACGATGATTGAGGTCACTATCTCTTTTTTCATATTTCTAACTGCGGATTTACGCAACTACATTTTCATCATGCGGAGCTCTTAAAAGGATTAGTTTTTACTCATACTCTTGCCACCGTCGTCATAAGCCTGCAATGCGTTGAAACCGTTCGATAAAGGATAAACCATATCTATAGAAAAAGGAGAATTCAATTTCAAAAACAAACAATATTACTTTTTTCATTCATCGATGTCCCATTGTACTCCAATGTCCCCTATTTTCATTAATTTAGACATACAATACGGTGTCCCTCTCTTCATCTACCTCTCTCTCTCTTTCACACATATACGTCGGTAGCTGACCCGCGTAGCTTTGCCTGCGCCACAAAGGAAGGCAGTTTTTACCAAATTTTGTCTGGTAATCTTATTATACCACGATACATTATTGAACTTTTAATTCAGATCCCAATTTTTTAAAATATAAATTATAACCTTTTTGGTAAATGAACTATCTAACATCGAAATACTTTTTCAAATTGGACCAAAAAATCCTGAGTATAGCACGTTCAAACAAGCTAATTTTTCAACTTTATATGTCAGTGTAGATATGCAAATTTTAAAATCCATAAATCAACGAAGCGTCAAGCCAACTCGCTCTGCTGACAGGCTATTGGATCAATAACTCCACATGCAATTCTAACTTTAATAGGTCACTGGTTTACTATTTTTAGAGCTTACGGCTGATCGACTTTAGGTAAATATTTGTTTATGGGAATGTAAAAGAGATTATATATTTTTTTAGCGACAGTACTCCTAGTGTTTTTTTATATGTAAACAACGACGTATAGAGGTTGAGAGCCTTTTTAAAGATTGAGTAATATCGCGTTTTCGATTCAAAATATTTTATTTATTTATTAATGATTATTACACATCAGTGCTGATCGTAAGATGAAGCAGTTAAAGTACAACAAGTAGCAAGAGAGACAGCAACAATTGTATAAAATAACTGACTTAAAGTTGCTGCTTTGCAAACGTCACTAATGATCCACTTCTTAACCATGTAGGAAGTAAATTCTAGCTTTATTATAAGGGGTGGGCCATATTAAGTTTGCATTTTTCATAAGTTCGACTGTCATGTTGACTGTGTGGCATGTTGCGCCATCCTGTTGAAACCAAATGTCGTCCATGTCATACTCTTCAACTTTTGGAAACAAAAATTCGTTGAGCATGGCACGGTAACGCTCGCCATTGACCGTAACGGCGGCTCCTTGCTCATTTTCCAATGATGCCGCCGGACCAAAACACACACCAAACCGTAACTCTTTGTGGGTGCATTGGCTTCTCAATGGTGACGTGTGGATTTTCCGACCCCCAGATGCGACAATTTTGCTTATTGACATAGCCTCCGAGGTGAAAATGGGCTTTATCTGACACATACACATTTCTTACAGTTTGGACTGAAGACTCACCACTTTGGAAGTAACTTTTCAATATTTCCCAATTTTGTTCAAGCGTATAGCGTCCCATTTCGTAAATGTCAAACCTTTAACTAAATTATGAACACAAATTGAATGACATTTGAGCTGTCATTCTCTAAATAAACAGTTAGTCCGGTCATTTTAGACAATTGAAATAAAGAAAATTCCGACAAAGCCAAATCTTCGTAGAGACCTTAGGTTTACCACAAGGAATAAAGTGTCAAAAGTCCCCATCAGTCCCATGTGAGCTTAGGGACTTATTGGGGACCCAAGGTAAAAATTTTAGGTTTTTTGGATTTTTCTCGAAAACGGTAAGTTTTATCGAAAAAGTACCTCAGAGCGAAGTTCTAGATCTTAAAATTCTCCATAAAAATGGTCCCTATGATTTTTTCTCTAAGACCCACTATTTCCCAGATATTACGCTTGTAAGAATCACGTTCTACATAGTATGCACACATATGCCACGTATATACATACGTACGTACAGATATTTAACATTTGTAAAAAATACACGAAAAAAAAGGCAAGTACAGCTATCTTGTCTTCCTCCAACATCGGCATCTGCTACTCAACATTTGTTTCGAGTATACTATCAAGTTCAGACATGGCAAGGCAATGAACTGAACCCTTAAGACTGGGTTGGAAATTGATAAATAATACTTTGGAACCGATTCGAACTTTACTGCCCCCTGCTCCAGAAAAACTTCTTAACACTATTTTTTGCAATTGCAAGAAAGGTTTTAGTGCCAAATGTGGCTGTAAAAAAGTAGGGTTGCAGTGTTCTCCAGCGTGCACCAATTGCCAAGGTGTCTCTTGCTCAAATGATCAATTAAATACAAGAGAGGAAAATTCATGTGATTTTGATGAAGAGACAACTGATTCATCTTCATTTGAACAATTTCTAAGCGTTCATCAACAGGAAGGAGAAGAAGAAGAACAAGAAGAAATTGAAGAAAACATGATTGTTGAAGTTGAATATGACGAGTATGAGTCAGATTAAAGTAATAAAAAAAAGTTAGAACGACAGTTAAACTCAGTAACCCATATCAATAATCTTCATACTATTAAATAATTATTGTTCCTGAAAATAACGTCATAAAGGTTCATGGAATAGGCCTACCGGGGATACCACGTTAAAAAAAACGCGCCGAGTACACTACCTCACAGGTGGTGTGGAAATGTGTGCATACTATGTAGAACGTGATTCTTACAAGCGTAATATCTGGGAAATAGTGTGTCTTAGAGAAAAAATCATAGGGACCATTTTTATGGAGAATTTTAAGATCTAGAACTTCGCTCTGAGGTACTTTTTCGATAAAACTTACCGTTTTCGAGAAAAATCCAAAAAACCTAAAATGTTTACCTTGGGCCCCCAATAAGTCCCTAAGCTCACATGGGACTGATGGGGACTTTTGACACTTTATTCCTTGTGGTAAACCTAAGGTCTCTACGAAGATTTGGCTTTGTCGGAATTTTCTTTATTTGATCACTATTTTTATGTCTAAAATGACCGGACTAAGTTGTTCAAAATGCAAACGTTAGATTGCCCACCCTATATTATTATTTTCTATTTCACAAATGTAAATAAACCACATACTCACACTTACACTGGTGAGAGTGAATAATGGGCAAAAACCCGACGTACGTATGTACTATGATCATGAACACCAAAATTTTAATTCATCCTTCGTTGAATAAGGGTTATGGCAATGTATAATCGTAAAAAGGATTGTGTATTTTATACAGAGACGTACTGAGAGTCTCGTTTGTGGGCCAAAAGAAATAACAATAAATAAATGATTTGATTACACTTATAACTTCGTATTATGAACTTTCCTTTTGAACAAGAACTGAACCAAACTTCGTATAGTTGGTCCAAATGCTTGGATGCTTGGAAAATGAATATTACAAATCCTTTGCCGAAATTTTAGTTTGTATCTAAATCAGCTATGTGATTTCTTTCATTATTTTTGGTCACTCAAATTTTCTAATGTGGCCCTGAATGCCCTCTTGAAATTTCTCACTCTTATTTGCCCCCAATAACCTTATCCCAAGTTCGTCCACGTTTTAATATAACCCATTTCATGATTTACAACCTAATGTATATTTAGTGAGTTTTTTTGCGGTACTCGTACTGTATTAGGTTATTTCGACGTCCAACAAGGTTTATGCGAACATGAATTCCAAATAAGAAAAATATTGTAACAGTTTTTCTGTGTAGTACCAGGAAAAACTAATATTTTCATAGTTTTGTAGTGATTGTTGCTATTTGAAATTTGTTGAATATATTAAAATTCATACTTTAATGTGATACGAACGAAGTTTACGCTGCAGAATTAATCAGCATACACAGGTCAACAAGCAATTATATTGATTAACATTTAAATAATTTCACAAAGAGCAACCGCGGTAAATTATGAAAATAATAATCGGTAATTACTTTACAAGCCTCGTTGAGGTAAAACCATCAATACCCATTCTGTTATTCAAACTATAACACAATGATTCGCCAGAATAATTAATAACGCATCCGACCAACAATTTCATTAATTACTGCCAAAGTAAACGCGGTGAACGTCAATTAACTTTATCATACAGTAAAATTTTAGCATCCTGATAATGGACTTTCCCATCTCACATAATGGACTTTCCCATCTCATAATGGACTTTACAACGAACCGAACACCATTATCGACCGAAATTACTTTGTAAGTAGAATATTTTTAACGTTAATAAATCAGTGTAACGTGCAAGTCATCCGCCATTTTGACTGATTAGCGTACGACAAGATGGCGGCCGCGGTGACGACTGAAAACTTTTATATTGACGTGACTAGCACAGAGTTTTTATGGTTTTTCTTCAGTTTTTCAATAGTTTGAAGTTTGTGAAGGGTTGTTTGTTATCTATGGGTCTATTTATATCTATCGTGCTGCGTCACTCTTGCTATGATAGTTTCTCTTTTCAGTTTGAAATTTATAAAAGAGTAGGTACATGATACCAATGCATTTTTTTTTGAAATAACTTATAATTACCCGTCATCTTGGATCGATCATGAGATCGGTATTATTGAGGGTAGGTACTATTACTATTATATACTATAACAAAAGTTCACTTACGCAACTTTGTATGCGTCATGAAATGAGGCAAATTTTTCACGTATTTGTTATCAAAAGTGTTGGTACTTATAGTCGTAAGGTTTAAGTTTATCTAAATATAAGGCATGTATTACGGTTTAAGATATTAATTTTCCCCAAAGATTACAGAAAATCACTTAGGTACAGAGAAAACACAAGAATAAACTTAAAATTAAAACCAACTAAAGTAGTGAGTTGGGTAGATTTAAAAAATGTTGCATTCAGTGAAAAATATTGAATTCATTTAAAGCAACATTATAATATGATCGTAAAGCAGACTTGTTTGTTATGACATAGTGATTGTCTTTATCTATTAAAAACCGCATCAAAATCCGTAGCGTAGTTTTAAAGATCTAAGTATACATAGGGACAGACAGCGGGATACGACTTTGTTAAACGGTTTTATTTTATACTATGTAGTCATGAACATTGGTTCTTTTTAAGAAACAAATGCTAATATTAAGTTTAAAAAATTCTAAAGAAGTTCTGAGATTCACGTAAAGTAAAATGAAGATTGAGTCATATTTCAGTACAATTTCAAGAACTTTTCTTTAGACTGAACCACAGATTATTATAGATACAATCTAGATATAATTTCACTATTATCTTAAACGAGAACTTTGAAACCTAAATTTGAAACTTTTGTAAGAATCTTAAAGTATAAAATCGAACAAAATTTCCAAGTACTTTGTAAGACTTGAAAGTTAAAGTATGAAGTTTCGTCAAAAAACTTCGGACAGTTTGACGATAGTTTTTTTCTTAATGAAATAATAAAATTATGAAGATGATTTAATCGTTTTTTCATTGCCATTAAGTTGCCAATTTAGCGTAAGAAGAAAAGTTTAAAGATACGTTAGAAAAAAGGAACGGATAAGACTTAGTTATACGGCATACAAATTTACAATATTATAGCAGAGAAAATATTTTAACTATAAAACAAAGCTTATGGCAGTACTTACTTTATGATCCATTAGTCCATGCAATTTGAGAAAACTGACCATGGGAGTTCATATCATAGCCGGATGGTGCGGTGCACAGCAAAAAGAGTTCTTTGAACGAACCGTGGATGACCGCGGTGGTTCCATATAGTAAGGATGAAGTCCACCTCGACGCCGATTGGTGCGATGATAGAAAGCAGATGGAGGGGTCACCTTGAACAATTTCTCGATCATCAACATCAGCCCGTTTACCTTTCAAATCTCGCCACAATGACAGCTCCTGCGCTGTTTGTTTCCAGTGACTTCTCGCGACCCCGACCAGGACATCAGTCCGTCTTAAGGGGCATCTGCCCAGGTCACGCTTCGCCTATTGGTTCGTTATTATATTATTACACTATTAAAAACTACATGATGTCAAAAAAATTTCAAAAAATCTCAAAATCTTCAACGTTATACGGTAACAAAATTTACACGAACACTCTTGTTAATTCCGTTTTATGTGACGCAGACCATGTTGCGCGGGCCAGATAGTTTCTTATAAATAAACTACCCTGCAACGTAAATCGTTAATACCTTATTCATTAGTAAAAAAACATTCTAATCCTAAGACAGGTAATATCAATAAGTGTCACCCTTATCGCTACAGCCCCCTCGCACCCCTAATCGACCATCAAGTAATTAGCATGTACCCCCTTTATGGTGCGGTATTAATCAGAACACGATCTCGCAATTAACCTTCAACAAAATTCTATGTGAAATTAATTATGGCGTTGAAAGTTATTGGGCGAGTTACCCTATTTTTGTGTAGGGTAAACGAACCAAGTTAGTAACTTAATGTTTGTTGACTTAAAATTACAATAATAGGTGAATTATTGTTTTTCTTTGTTAAAAGGATACAATTAAGGCGGTGCTTCTTTAAGCTCATTATAAATTCTATGAAGTGATATAGTGGCTAGGGATGTAACGAATGTTCGCATTCGCAAAAAATAATACGGATCTTATGCGAATATCTTACCGAAGGTATGGCGGGTGTTACGTGGACGTGTAAGGAATCTGACGAAGCCAAAATAAAGGTCATTTTAGCTGAAACGCCAACACCATCGGGTGATGTCACGATTAGGTAAACAAAATGAAATTGACGTTTTTTATTGGTTGCGCCATGACACTTCAGACACGTGACATCAAACACTACGCCATGTCACTACGAACTGTTTTCGCGTACTGTTTGAATTTAAATTGAAAAATGGTTTGAAACCTAGTTAAACTTTGCATTGTTACCGAAATAACGGTGTTTTCGTAAACAGTAAACGTGCACCCACATTTTGGAAGAGGATTTCAAAATATTTATTCAGGGGTTTCCAATCAAAAGGTCAAGATTCGCATTAGTATTCGCGAATGTAAAAAAACAAACTCAAGACAAACCCATCTCCAGAGAAAATTGGAAATAAGATTATGATAAAAATAAAATGGAAAGAACCTTTTTGCTGATTGAATATTTTCCTGAATGCACATTTAAAATTAATATCAGATTATACAGTATATGAACTATAATATAACATAAACAGGGTGAATTTTTACAAGCTTTAGGTAGGAGATCTTGCACTGATTGTAACTATGTAAGTTCGGATGATACCTCGCAAGCTAAATTTGACAAACTTCCTGGTTACCGATTGAGTTGACATACAAACAAACAAGTAACTTACAACTCGACCAAAATATCCTCACATTTTGAAGTACAGATAACAGAGCGTCGACTATCAACCCCATGCTACCTCTACCACTTCGACAATCGTTTTACAAGAATTTAGGATATATTTAATTAGCATACACTGTGTGTTTTATCATATTCTATCATACATGTACCACCATTAATATTTCACCCTGTATAGTTTTAAATTATGCACTGCTTCCTCTTAAGTGCTCACTTGGCTGATCAGACTATCCCTCAAGACACATGTATCTGAATTATTAATTTAGTAGCCACAGAATAACTACAGAAAGAAATGTTCAAACAAAACTATATTTTAACTATAAGTTCGGGTGGAATCTTGCAAATTAACGACCGACAAGTTAACGTTCCGGTTTCCGATTGAGCTGACATTTTGCACGATGTAATCGCGTGACAATGGAATAATATGACAAAATGGCGCTGATCTTACGATGGGTTTGGAAGGTGGTCATAACTCTTGTGCTAAACAAGATAGACCCGTCTTCAAGCTCTTTTTTCTTGTATTAGCTAGCACTTTTCTACTATATGAAATCCAGGATCTTCAACGTATTTAAAAACTTTATGCCACGCACCATCCGGCTATGGAATGAGCTCCCCTCTTCGGTATTCCCTGAGCGCTATGACTTGTCCTTCTTCAAACGAGGCTTGAGGAGGGTCCTTAAAGTTAGGTCGTAGGTAGCGACCCCTCAATGTCCTCTGACATTGCAGAGGTTCATGAGCGACGGTAACCACTTACGATCAGGTGGCCTGTTGGCTCGTCTGCCTACATGGCAATAAAAAAAATATATATATTTTTTAAATAAACTATGTTTAACAAATATGTTGTGTTATAGGAACATCTGCCTTAACATATAGACTAAATAAAAAACAGAAATGCCGAAAACTGCGACGACATTTACAAATGACAAAAATATGCGTATGAAAATGAACGTTTTTGCTGTGAAAAATTACAATAATTTGTATTTTCTTTTGTAGTATTCGTATACATTTTTGTATTGTATGCTGCAAAATAATTTGTATTTTGACAAGGGGCATAATTAATGACAATGCTAGTTCGACTATGACATGACATAATCAGAGTCACAGAGTAATTAACTAGACAGAACTAAAACTGGGGGTGGCGCGACGGGAAAAAGTGCCGAGGGTGTCATGCGTCGCGTCGTCCCTCACAACCCCGTGCTGGGTTCTGGCCTCGGACGCTGAGGGCGAGAGATTGGAGGTTTTAGTGCGGTTCAACTCCCACATAATCCGGTGATTTGCTCCTCCCACTTCCTCAAAAAAAAAAATGGCTACCTGCCGACTCCATTATCAGATCAGCTCCATATTATTGCAGTATCATGCGATATACAAATCAAAACAGGGAAGTTTATCAAATTTAACTTACAAGATTCCACTCGAACTAGCAAATACAAAGCTTGAGAGAAAAACTATTCGAAACCGCCCCACACTTTTATGATATAGAGGCAGTCAAAGTACAGGAAACATCTCATCATTATGATTCTTGCTTGTAAAATCTAATCGAGTATCATAAAAGGACATTTTATTACCTTTAATAATAAAATTACCAAACTATCGGCTGTTAACTGAGGCCGATTGATTGTTATTACTCAGCCATTTCCTAACTAGTAAGGGTTGCCAGAATATTAATATAATAGATTTTCGCGCGTTATCGAAAGGGGGCTAGACGGAAATGCTTATGAAAAAGTTGTCACGACACTTTTTTTGTTTTAGATGATTATCGCTAGATGGCGCTGTGATCAAAATCTTTTAAAACACGTTCCTTATCGCGGGTTACGTAAGGAAAAAAAAAATAAGATATCTTTTAATCGAAAGAAACTTCGTTCTATTCGGGTGTCCCATGACATCTCTCAAGTTTTTTAATTTTACTTATGCTTGTAATAAAGCTACTAGCCAGTTTCTGCTTCTAAAAAAAGTATCTACATCTGTACTCATGAAACTAGCAATCAAATTACGTACCAGCCCTAAATTTACCTGAACTACAGGCTGTAAAACCCAAACTACCTTCACAATATTCCAATCGATACGTCTGCCTACCACACCGACGATTTTAAACCTTAACTATTGGACTTAAGGATTAAACTCGCTAATAGTCAACGTGGAAGCACCTATTTTCGTGACTAAAATTTGTAGTTTAACGAATAAATGTATGGTAGTCGTAAACCTTGTTTGCAGAAGCATTTTCAAGTTATTTGAGCTTATTATTGGTTGTAAATCATAGTTTTAGTAGGCTAGATGCTCTGTTGTTTTTCCTTAAGTGATATCTATAGCCTACAATCAGTAGAGAACAGAAGTAAATATACATTAATGAAATATAACTAGATTTACAATTTTAGCGTAAAAACTTATTCAGACACTCGCGGTTTTCTATAATACTTTCATGCATTTTCAACGGATTCTTACCACGATATTTAATTAATTGAGTTGTCTCAATATTTCAACGTTGTTGCAAACGTCATGATTACGAGAAGACTATCCAGTATTATCCAGTCTTCTCGTGTTTGGGATTGTTTTACTTGTATTAGCTAGCACTTTACTGCTACATGATATCCAGGATCTTAAAAGCTTGTATTTGTGAAGTTTTCTTTAAAATAAGTCATTCATATCCAACCAAGGTAGTGAACTGTAACAACCCATTACTGCCCACTGCTGAGCTCAGGTCTCCTCCGAAGAGGGGTTAGGCATAGTCCACCACGCTTGCCTAATGCGTATTGGGGACTTCACATATCTTCAAAGGATTTTTAGAACCCTTTTCCGACATGCAGGTTTCCTCACGATGTTTTCCTTCACCGTTTTTAACCAGTGGTGTTGTGAAAAATTGCACATAAATCTTTTTCATATTAAGATTTAGAGGTACAAGCCGGGCGGTTTTGAACCCGCGACCTCCCGTACGCAAGGGTTTCAACCACTCGGCCACCACGACTATTAGGTAGTGAACAATAAACTCCAATTACCTACGCCATCTAGTGACATTCGACATACACAAGAAAATGAAGTCATTCTAACCATCACAGCACTGAGTTTGATAGCGACTCTGTTTAGTCGAGTGCACCCAATTACACCATGTTATGTTCACTTCATTTACTCTGTGAATCTATGTCACTGAGTATACTGAAGATCTGTCTATTTGTAGACTAGCTCAGATGATCTAGATATATTTACAAGGGTCTAAAACACCAGGAACTATATTAAGTTTTTTTTAATGGCAATGGCCGGCTTTGTACTTCTAAATCTTAATTTAAAAACGTAGAAGAATATGGTATAAAGCCTTTTTTAAAGCCGTAGTAAACGCAATTTAAAAATATCTAAAATTCTTGCAAAACGATTCCATCAGATCATGTCGAGCTATCGCTCGACAGCTGATGGATGTGGTAGAGGTGTGTGCGCTAGATCACTTGAGCTTGTTATCAAAACTTTGTTTATTTTTGTTTTTTTTTTATCTGTACCAACCCATTACTGTCCGCTGTTGGGCTCAGGTCTCCTCAGAAGAGGAATTAAGCATAGTCCACCACGCTTGCCCAGTGCGGTTTGGGGACTTGCCCAGTGCGGATTTAGAACCCTTTTCCGACATGCAGGTTTCCTCACGATGTTTTCCTTCACGGTTTATAGTCAGTGGTGTTGTGAAAAATTGCACATAAATCTGTTTCATATCACATCACATTAAATAAACTGCCGTATCCAACAATTACTTTACAAATCATTGTTAGTTGAAAGCCGTATATAGCGAAGCCCGCCCGCCCTGACATATTGATTACGACCGCTCTTGCATTCTTTATGAGCTAAGGTAATGATTGTGTAACAATGGAATCGTAACCTTTACTTACTATTATAATAGGTGGTGGAAACATGCAATATGGCCAATACAGGGTGTATAAACAACACTACCGAAAACAAAGTCTGGTGTTAGTAAAAAAAAACTTGAGAAGCGTCAAGGGACACCCGGATAGGACGAAGTTCCTTTCGATTATTTAGTGAGGGAATTGTAATAAAAATATTTTAAAAGTATTTTGATCACAGCGCCATTTAGCATTAATCATATAAAATCAGGACCGGTCGTTATGGCGAGGTTTGGGGGAGGCCTATGTCCAGCAGTGGACGTCTATAGGCTGATGATGATGATGATGATGATGATATAAAACAAAATAAGGAAATGTTTTAAAAGATTTTAATGACAGCGCCATCTTGCGATAATCATCTAAAACAAAAAAAGTGTCGTGACAACTTTTTCATAAGAATTTCCGCCTAGCCCCCTTTCGATAACGCGCGATAAGGAACTTCGTTCCAAAATTACCTTATTGGTTCGATTTGCTGGCTTATCATCACCGGTATCACTAGTACTATCACCAGTCTTCGTTTTCGGGAGTGCTCTTTATACACCCTGTATAAATTAAGTTATTTTCCTTATGTAAAACTAACTGATCTTTGCTACTTCGTCTGCGTCAAAAAGGGATTCAGGCAGCACTGTTAGATCTTTATAAGAACTACAAATCCGTAGTACATCATTTTATTCTATAATCGATAGTTTTCGCAGCACACGTGATTAAAGATAGTTTTTACAAGCTTAATATTAACTTGCACTGGATGTAACTATGTACTAATGTACCTAGGTAAGTTCCAGTGGAATCTTGCGAGTTAAATTTGACAAACTTCCCGTTGTCTGATTGAGCTGACATTTTGCACGTAGGTGAATGTCGCGGGACAATGCAATAATATGACAAAATGGCGTTGATCTGATGATAGATTCGAGAGGTGTTCATACTCTTGTGCTAAACAAGATAGACACGTCGTGTTTGGGCTTTACTTGTAGTTAGCACATATCTGCTACATGATATCCAGGATCTTAAAATCTTTTATTTCAAAAGTTTTCTTCTTATGGAATACCGCATCCAAAGATATACGTTCATGTTAAATGGTCTATATCTATATAGATGGCAAGCTCTGACCCCAGATAAACCTGGATTACGTTACACCCATTGTTCTTTTTCAACGGCAGCTTTTCAGTATAAAAAGCTCCGCCATTTTTCAGTTCAATTCTTTTTGTAATTATTTATTTTTAAGACAATGGTTTTGTGGAGATTAATACTGATTTTGGGTGATGAAAATGTATTGTAGGCTTTGTAGTGTCTTTGTTTAGGTTTGTAAACGCTTACAAACCTAAAGACACCTACGCGATGCCGCCATCTTGGATCAAATTTTTATTAGAGATATCAGTTCGCACTAGGCTAGTATTTTAGTCGAGTAACAAATGTCATACATATTTAGCTTCTTAATTACCCGCTACTCGCTTACTCGCTTAAAATACTAGCCTATTGCGAACTAGGCTTTACAAATATAAAAAAAACAAATGAAATTGGTTCATCTGTTCATAGATACACACATAAAACAGATAAAATGTCTACCGTTTTGTGTCTTTTAACATGTACCTATTAAAGACAGTAACCACTTCATACCAGATAGGCCGTAAACGTCTGTACTGTACTGTACTGTACTGTAACAACCCATTACTGCCCACTGCTGAGCTCAGGTCTCCTCCGAAGAGGGGTTAGGCATATTCCACCACGCTTGCCTAATGCGGATTGGCGACTTCACATATCTTCAAAGGATTTTTAGAACCCTTTTCCGATATGCAGGTTTCCTCACGATGTTTTCCTTCATCGTTTTTAGCTAGTAGTGTTGTGAAAAATTGCACATAAATCTTTTTCATATTAAGACTAGCTGACCCACGCAACTTCGTCTGCGTTTTGACGAAATTTTGCCTAAAAAATTAAAAAAAAAATTTAGGGGTGGACTACCCTTAACATTTAGGGGGATGAAAAATAGATGTTGGCCGATTCTCATAGATACCGGATAAGCACAAAAAATTTCAACAAAATCGGTCAAGCCGTTTCGGAGGGGGGCCCCCGTTGCTGGCGTCCGTGGGCGTGACCACCTTCACTGAAGGCTAACCCCACACGTGGTCCCCGGGTGGTGCCAAATCAGCAACGGGAGAGCGGCCGTTAGGTTGGGTGCCCGGGAGTAATCGCACCTGTGCGATTGCTCCCTCCGACCTCTCGGTGAGTGATGGACGTTGAGTCCATCACCGAAGCCCGCACAGGGGTAGGCGACCAGGCCCCTGTGACGGAGAATGCCACTGGCGTAGAGTCGGGGCGGGCATCGCGCGCGAGTACTGTCGCGAGCGATGCCCGCTCTGTCGAACAAGGTGGGAGAGGCCGGCGCAAGCGGAAGGCCGCGGCGCGCCGAACCTCGCAAAGCAGTGGGCCTTCGTCCGCCTCCTCTGAAGAGGAGACGCCACGAGGACCCACAAGACGAGCCGCCACCACCACCTCAGAGACAACGAAGGAGCCCCGGACGACCTCCGCCTCACCGGCGCCGTCGATGGAGTCGTTCGCTTCGGCTCAGGCGACTGACGGGGAGCTCTCAGAGAGCCCCGTCGTCGTCCTAGAATCTATAAAGCGCCGGGCCGCAGCAGCCACGAGTAGGTACGTCAAACTGCGCCCGAGCTACTCGCAGGCGTGGCGGCGGGTGGCCGATGACACCAACAGGATTATGCCTGTCGTCTCGGCGGCCATCAGCCGGGACGCCGCGCTGCGGACGGATTTAGAGAGGGCGACGGCCGAGGTGGCCCTCCTCAGAGGGAAACTGGCGGCCTTTGAACAGGCCGAGGCCGAGCGCGGAGCGGCGCGTGGCCCACGAAAGGCGCGGGCTACACCGCCTCTTCTTCCTCCGCCACCGCCGGCAAAGACGCCGACGCGGTCCGGGGAGGCCGATGGTGAGTGCCTGCCGGGGCAAAAAGGGAAGCGGCTCGCGTCCCCGAGAGGCAGGGTGCAGCAGACCGCCGAGTCCCCGGAGGAGGTGGCTGCCCGCGTCAGGCGAGAGCTGACGGCGGAGTTCGGCAAGCAGATTGCCGAACTCAGGGCCGAACTTGCGGCCCTGCGCGGTGCCACAGCACCTGCGCAGCGTCCCGTCGCTCTCGCCCCGCCGGAGGCGCGCCCTGGTCCGGCACCAACCGGTCCGACCCGGACCAAAAACAAGAAAAAGAAAGGGGATGGCGGAGCTAAAACCGCCACGCCATCCCCACAGCCCCGTCCACTTCCTCCACCCCCACCGAATATGGATGAGGGCTGGACCGAGGTGGTGAAACGGGGCGCCAAGAGGGCCAGAGTCGTGGCCAACCCGACTCAACAACCACCACCGATTGAGACGAGGGCAGCGGGCACGAGAGTGCCGGCTGCCCCAAACACGAACGTGACTCCGGCGGCCGTGGCTGCTCCCCAACTGGGTCGAGCACCGGCCGCCGGAAAGAAGAAGGCCAAAAAGGCCAAGAAGAAGCCGCGCGCGCCAAGGCGGGCTGCAGTGGTGGTCACACTGCTGCCGGCCGGCCAGGCGAAGGGGTTAAATTACCCCGACGTCATGGCGAAAGCGCGCGCGGCTATTGACTTGGCAGAGATAGGGGCGGAGGACGGCCTCCGCATCCGGCATACAGCCAACGGGGCCCGATTGCTGGAGTGTCCCGGCGTCGACAGTGGCGACGTCGCGGACCGTCTAGCGTCGGGCGTCCGGGCTGTCTGGCCGGAGGAAGAGGTGAAGGTGCACAGGCCGGTCAAAATGGCCGAATTGCGGGTGACCGGCCTGGACGACTGCACCACCAGGGAGGAGGTGGTGGCGGCCATCGCTGCCCAGGGCAAATGCGCCCCGGAGAACGTAGCCGTAGGCGAGCTTCGCCGAGGCTACACCGGGGCCAGCTCCGTGTGGGTGCGGTGCCCGGTTGAGACCGCCAACTCCCTGGCTACTCCTCCGCCCGGAAGGCCAGCAGGGGATCCCGGCAGGCTACGCGTGGGCTGGGTTGCAGCCCACGTGCGGCTGCTGGAGCCACGCGCCTGGCGATGCCTCAAGTGCTTTGGCACGGGGCACAGTATCGCCAGGTGCACCAGCACTGTCGACCGCAGCGGACTGTGTTTCCGCTGCGGTCAAGCCGGACACAAAGCGGCCGTGTGCTCGGCTGCCCCGCACTGCGCCTTGTGCGCGGCGGCCGGGCGCAGGGCCGATCACCGGGCGGGAGGCAAAGCCTGCTCCCCGTCCGGTGCTAACACTGAACGCAACAGGCGCCGCAAGAGCAAGCGGCGCCAACAGAAGAGATCGGCCGGGGGAGTACCGGCCGACGTTTCAGACCCCGCCGTGGCGCCTAGTGCGCCCGAAGGCGGGGGCGATGGAGGAAGGGAGGGAGCGATGGATGTGGTCCAACCGTAATGGACTGCACCCGTCGCTTCCTCCAAGGGAATTTGAACCGCTCCGCCAGGGCTCAGGACATGCTGGTCCAGAGCATGGCGGAGTGGTCAATCGACATAGCGGTGGTCGCGGAGCCGTACTTTGTTCCCCCGGCAGATGACTGCTGGTTCGGGGACGAGTGCGGCTTGGCGGCCATACACATCAAGAGGACCGCGGCGATCCCCCCCCTGGAAATGGTGGCCAGGGGACCCGGGTTCGTCGCGGTGAAGATAGAAGATACCGTCGTGATCGGGGTGTATTTCTCTCCAAATCGGCCTACTCGCGAGTTTGAGCAGTTCCTGGACGGGATCGGAGCGATCACTCAGCGCTCCGCCCCCCGTCCAGTGATACTTGCGGGGGACCTCAATGCGAAATCTGTCGCTTGGGGTTCCCTCCGCTCGAACGCTCGGGGTAGGCTGTTGGAAGAGTGGGCGGTCGCGGCCGGACTCTGTATCATGAACAGAGGGTCGGTCGCGACTTACGTGCGGTGGCAGGGCGAGTCCATCGTGGACGTGACGTTCGCGAGCTCTGCCATCGCACAACGCATCCGCGGTTGGGAAGTGCTGGTGGAGGCGGAATCCTTGTCGGATCACAGGTACATCCGGTTCGACCTCTCCGCCTCTGCGCCAACCGCGGTCGCCCAGGGGACTGCACCCCGGTCATTCCCCAGGTGGGCATTGAAGCTCCTGGACAAGGAGCGCTTGATGGAAGCTTCCACTGTGGCGGCGTGGACGCCCATGCGTCCACATCCCGTGGATGTGGAGGTCGAGGCGCAGTGGCTCCGGGACGCGATGCATCGCATTAGCGTCGATGCGTCGATGCCTCGGGTCGGCCCTCGGCCTCCGAGTAAGTCGGCGTACTGGTGGTCGCCCGAGATAGCGCAGCTTCGTGCTGTATGCGTCCGGGCGAGGCGCCGGTGCGCCCGGCATCGCCGCCGCATCCTCGCGCGTCGCGACGATCCCGTCGCGTTCGCGGAGGAGGAGGCCCGGCTGTATGGCGAATACTCGGAAGCGAGGGGCGCCATGCGGCTGGCCATCAAGCAGGCCAAGGAGAGGAACATGGAGGCTCTCTTGGGGACGCTCGACGAGGACCCGTGGGGACGCCCGTACAAAACAGTGCGTGGAAAGTTGCGTCCGTGGGCGCCTCCCCTGACCGAGCGTCTCCCACCTCAGCAGCTGCGGGACATCGTCTCGGCGCTGTTCCCGCAGGAGCAGGCCGGATTTACTCCGCCTGCTATGGGTGAGCCGCCGGATCACCGGCGGTGAAGCCACTGCTGAGGTGCCTCACATCACGAGAGATGAGCTCCATGTGGCCGTGGTCAAAATGAGCGCGAAAGACACGGCCCCCGGCCCGGACGGCATCCACGGCCGGGTCCTGGCCTTGGCCATCAATGCCCTAGGGGACCGACTCCTCAGGCTGTTCAATTCTTGCCTGGAGTCGGGACGGTTTCCCTCGCTCTGGAGGACGGGCAGACTGGTCCTCCTACGTAAGGAGGGGCGCCCGGCGGAATCAGCCGCCGGTTACCGTCCCATCGTGCTGCTGGACGAGGTGGGCAAATTGCTGGAACGCGTTCTGGCCGCCCGCATCGTTCAGCACCTGGTCGGGGTTGGACCCGATCTGTCGGCGGAGCAGTACGGCTTCCGGGAGGGTCGTTCGACCGTAGACGCAATTCTACGTGTCCGGGCCCTCTCGGAAGAGGCCGTCTCCCAGGGTGGGGTGGCCTTGGCGGTGTCGCTCGACATCGCCAATGCCTTCAACACCCTGCCCTGGTCCGTGATTGGGGGGGCACTGGAGAGGCATGGAGTGCCCCTCTATCTCCGCCGGCTGATCGGCTCCTACCTGGAGGCCAGGTCGGTCATGTGTACCGGGTACGATGGGACCTTGCACCGGT
This sequence comes from Trilocha varians, assembly GCA_030269945.2. NCBI lineage: Eukaryota > Metazoa > Arthropoda > Insecta > Lepidoptera > Bombycidae > Trilocha > Trilocha varians. Next base: position 3,080,871 of record AP028279.1, read on the forward strand.
TCCAGGTCGTGCGCGGTGTTCCACAGGGGTCCGTTCTTGGACCTCTACTGTGGAATATCGGGTACGACTGGGTGCTGAGGGGCGCCCTCCTCCCGGGCCTTAGCGTTATCTGCTACGCGGACGACACTTTGGTCGTGGCCCGGGGGGATGACTTCCGGGAGTCTGCCCGTCTTGCCACAGCGGGGGTGGCCCTCGTCGTCGGCAAAATAAGGAGACTGGGCCTCGACGTGGCGCTGCACAAATCCCAGGCCCTGTGGTTCCACGGGGCTAGGGCAGCGCCACCAATCGACGCCCAGATAATGGTTGGAGGCGTCCAGATTGAGGTCGGGGTGCAGCTGAAGTACCTCGGCCTCGTGTTGGATAGCCGTTGGACCTTCCAGGCCCACTTCGCGAACCTGGTCCCCCGATTGATGAGGACGGCCGGCCAACTCGGTCGGTTGCTCCCGAATGTCGGGGGGCCCAGCCACGCAGTGCGCCGCCTCTATGCGGGGGTGGTGCGATCGATGGCCCTATACGGTGCGCCCGTCTGGGCCGACGCACGGGTGCGAAGACATGTCGCCCGATTCCTGCGTCGGCCACAGCGCATCGTAGCTATTAGGGCCATCCGCGGGTACCGCACCGTCGCTTTTGAGGCGGCATGCGTGCTGGCGGGGACGCCGCCTTGGGAGTTGGAGGCGGAGGCGCTCGCTGGCGACTATCGCTGGCGATGTGACCTCCGCGCCCGGGGCGTGGTGCGTCCCCTGCGGGAAGCTGTTCGCGATAGGAAGGTCCAATCTCGGCGGTCCGTGACGGAAGCGTGGAAGCGACGTCTCGCTAACCCCACATGGGGTCTACGGACCGTCGAGGCGATCCGCCCGATCTTAGATGATTGGGTGGGTCGTGGCGAAGGACGCCTCACCTTTTGGATGGTGCAGATGCTGACCGGGCACGGGTGCTTCGGTCGGTATCTGCACCGGATCAAGGCCGAGCCGACGGCGAGGTGCCATCATTGCGTGGGATGCGACCAGGACACGCCGGAGCATACGCTCGCGCGCTGCCCCGCATGGGAGAGGCAGCGCTGTGTCCTGGTCCAACAAATAGGTCCAGACTTGTCGCTCCCGGGTGTCGCGGCGTCGATGCTCGAGAGCGACGAGTCTTGGAAGGCGATGCTCGACTTCTGCGAGTCCACCATCTCGCAGAAGCAGGTGGCGGGGGCTGCGAGAGAGAGGCTATACGCCGCTCTCAACTTGCCAACCCGCCGCCGTCGAGCAGGGGGTCGGGACCGGGATCTCGCCCGGATTCTGGCCCCCTAAGAGTTTCGGGTCCCCAACGCATGCGAGTGCGAGCGGGGACCCAAGAAGGTGTCGTGTCTCGCTCAACACGCCCTTGCGTCAGAGCATCCGGGGGATGGCGGACCGCGCTCCCCGACCCACGCTGGTTCTGACCCAGCGGGGTATTCCGTGGGAGGGTGACACGCGGTCCAGCCATCTTGGCGGGCTTCGGATAGCCCGTCGACCGAGAGAGCCGGTGGCCGTATTCGCCGGCGGCTACCGGTTCGGCGTCCGGGGACGGAGCGACGGGAAAGTGTGCCGATGGCGTAACGCGTCGCGCCGTCCCTCGAAACCCCGTGCTGGGTTCTGGCCTCAGCCGGGGTTCGGACGCTGAGTGTGAGCGGTTGGAGGTTTTAGTGCGGTTCAACTCCCACATACCCCGCCCGCGGGGCGGGCGGGGATCCGGTGATTTCCTCCAACTGAAAAAAAAAAAAAAAAAAAAAAAAAGCCGTTTCGGAGGAGTTCAAGTTCGAACACCGTGACACGAGAATTTTATATATTAGATTTAGAGGTACAAGCCGGCCGGTTTTGAACCCGCGACCTCCCGTACGGAAGGCAAGCGCTTCAACCACTCGGCCACCACGACGTAAACGTCTAACATTCGTAAAATAATGGTGTATAAGCAACGGTAACCACTTCTTACTAGATAGGTCATAACGTCGTAAAAAACATTTTCCAATATCACTAAAACCATACGAAAACTATATCATTTTTAAAATGTGTTTTTATTTTTAAAAGTGTATTATTGTGAGAACTCTGAACGTATGCGGTTACGAAATTCAGGTTGCGAATAGAAGTAAAAATATTTCAAAAAGAAAATGTTGGGAGATATTTTACCGTTACCTTTAACTAGATTTTGTCTGCAAACTGAAACTTCGATATAAATACTAAGTTGTAGGGCTAATACTAGGTAGTACAGTATTAGATTTTAACACTGTGTTGGGTTATTATTGAAACCACAGCATAATCATTAATTGATTTATTGTATTTATGGAATACAATAAAATGCGACTAATCTCTACATGGATAGAAAGAAAAGTGAAATTTCACATAGAATTGAATTTGAATTTAGAGAAAACTAAAAAGTTTGAATACAAATAAAATATAAAAAGTTTTGTATGTTCAATATGGATTGAACACAATGTGATTTTTAAATGTGTAATATACAGTTACTTATTTTAAGTCCTTAATGTATTGTGGTGAGAAAAAGATGATTTGATTGACTGATTCAGCAAAATCGTTTAAGTCGGGCGTATAAGAATGAATAAAAGTATATCAAAGGTAAATTTAAATCTAAATGTGAAAAAGATTTTTCACAACACCACTGACTAAAAACGGTGAAGGAAAACATCGTGAGGAAACCTGCATGTCGGAAAAGGTTTCTAAAAATCCTTTGAAGATATGTGAAGTCCCCAATCCGCACTGGGCAAGCGTGGTGGACTATGCCTAATCCCTCTTCTGAGGAGACCTGAGCCCAACAGTGGGCAGTAATGGGTTGGTACAGTAAATGAAATTTGTAATGAAATATACGTAGCTATTGTTTTATAATATCTCTGTTTTATAATATTTTTCATTTCAAACGAGCCCACGAGCCCCACTGCTCACGTGGTCGTAAGTGGTTACCGTCACTCATAAACCTCTGCAATTTCACGTCATAAGTGTCATAACCCATAACCTATACAGGTTGTAAACAACACAAGCTAACGCCATTTTCTCTAGCTAGGTTCGCTTACAATTTAAATTTCAATCAACGCCAAGTATACTTTCGAATTAACATAAAAGCAGTTCCTATGATGCTAAGTGGTCACTCCATACTAGCGCGGTGCCAGTTTTGAGCTGAATCATGAATAATGTATGAACGAGGAAGCTAGGCTCTCTGTGACCGTATTTTAGCACTAGCTTTGTATATTCCTGTTTATTTTGGATGAACTTTGTCTGTAGTTTTACAAAAGAATACTAAAAATTGCAGTAAGATGCCGAAAATATTGCATATCGGCATTTGGAGAGAGGTGTGTGCGACAGAGAGCGCTCTATAAAATCAAAATTATGAACTCCCAAATGCTGATGTGTAAAAGTTTTGGCTACATACTGGAAAATAACTAAATTTGTTGTTTAAAGAAAAACTCAACTGAACGTCGCCTCAGTGCTTGTTGGGCCAATCTGCACTCGAGCAAATTTTACAGGAGACAGCAAACAAGCACGGAATTTTCGTTAAGTGCCGTGTTGAGAAAAAAATTTAAATTAGATTTTTATTGTTTTAGAATTGAATATTTTAAAGAAATATTTTACCAGTCGGATGGAAATTTTATTCTTTATAATACTGCATTAAAAAGATATTTTCGTAAAAAATGCCAGATTGGCCAAACAAGCACTGAGGCGACGTGAAGTCAAAAATATAACTCGTCATTTTCTAGACTTAGGTTTATACTGTATAGGTAATTTTACGAGTTATATTTTTGCAATCTCCAGTTTAAAATATGAATGACTACAGATTGATTGCCTGCATTCATATTTTATAACATTAATTTAATCCTCGTTTAGGAAAGTGAATCAGTGAAAAGACTTCAGTAAAGCTTACTTTATAGGTCCTACTACATAAAATATAGATGTTTTTATGACAAAAAGATACACATTCTGAAAAACACGTCGATAAAACAAAAGAATGTATATAATTTCACTTTTATAAATACACTAGCTATTGCCCGCGACGTCGTCTGCGTGAATGCTATGTACTACACCATAATAATATACCAACAATTGTATCTTTTAAACTAACATTAATTTACTGGTTTTCGTCCTTACCTTTCATATCTACACTAAACAGAGTAACAGAATAAGACTGTTTTTTTGTAAAATTGAAGTGCAAAAAGTGCTAATTTAGACCCGCTTCGAATAAATGACTTTAAGGTGATTTTGCTGAATTACGGCAAAAGTTGTGACTAAAGCAGATGTAGAAAATAATCAAATTAAGACAAATATAAGATAAGATTAGAAGATTCTTATAGAGCTTCTCAATGAACCACAATAATGGTTTCGCTCTCCGCAGCCAAAATATAAAGAGAGTCCGGGCCGGTGACGCGGAAGCAAGCGACGTACCGGTGCCCGTGTGAGAAGCAGCCCGTACTGAGGTCGACACCCGCTGTCCCCAGTGTCTGCCCCAGCGACTTATTGATAGTCATCGCGAAGCAAACACTCACAGGGAACTGTACGCGCTTGAACTGGAACGGAAAGTTCAGGAACATACCTCATGGTATGAGAGGAATGAGTGATATAAATACTGCGTCGCCGACGCCAGAACCCGTAAGAATTTCCGCCTCAATTGTGTGTTTGTGGAGCGAGATGACTTTAAGACGGGTCCTGTTATACAACTTCGGAGGAGATAGGTTCCGAAGAAGCATAATCGGGACACTGCCCTTCAGCTTGACAGTATGCGCTGGAAAACCACTTGCTGACAGAGAGTTAAATAATTCTACAGGATAATGTGTAGCATCATCTTGCTCGACGACAGTTCATTTCCCTCAATTTCTGAGAGAATTCGTTAATTGCTGCAGCCTGGTCATTTTAGGGTGTCAAAATGGCTCGCTCACACACCCAAGAATTCTGCTGGTGTGATATACGACTGATGTCGTTGTACACACAGCGAATGAGTTCTTCTATCTAAGCTAGATACAACTCTACCGAGAGACATTGAAGGCACCACATGTCCACCTCTCTCTTCTGGTAGAGTACCTTCACCAAGACTTAGAAGGACATCGGAGAATTCTTGAGCACGTCTAAATTGGGGATGGATCTACTTCGTAGGTTTGCTTGTTCTTCAAAATCACTCACAAAATAAATTTGCAAAAATTTTGAAATATCTGTAGGTAGCAGCGAACCAATTTGATGGTAAACTTGATCCTGGATCTTGAATGTCGGCATGAATCCTGTTTCAACGATTTGATTTGCACTAAACGAAGTCATCTGGAAGGCGCTATTATAGGCTCGAATGTTTTTCAAAAAATGGCTGGACCCGGATGTTCGCCGCTTAGTAAGAGTTTCAACAGTTCTGGTGAGTCTTGCATAGACTCCAAGCGTACCTTACCAGATGCACAACACATCCCATTGGGCTCCCCTCTCCATATGCGGGCTCGACAAAGGGCGCACACTTCTTCTAAGATTGCTAATATCTCCGTGTGCGGCGTAGTTAATCGCAACATTGTACATGAATCCACTTCCCTCTTTATTTAGCCACGGTTGCTCTTGCAACTCCTGCATTCTGTCTCGGTCTTGCGATACATGAGCAGAAGTATCGTCACGTACGTCCTGATAACTTTGCTGAGCAACTGTACTACGCTCTTCAAGCTGCTCATCAGTCTCCAACGACCGTGAAATAGCAGGCTGAGAGTGATCTCTCCTTAACTGAGTATCCTGCTCTTCAAGATATTCGATCGACTGAGCTTCCGCAATGTGTTCTTAAAGAGTAGCCATTAGCCAACCTAGCTTCATGCTCAACGGCGGTTTCTAGACATCGAGCTAACCTTTTCCTTCGAGTATCGTTTGAGCATTGAGATAAATTAGATCGTTATCCAGGCATTTAAGTATTTTAAGTCGATACTAAATAATAATATAATGATAGCTAAAGAGGTCAATTTGACTAACCACACGATGACTTATAGCAAAGCAGGTAACCTCAGTTTTGACATTTCGTGTACGAAATAATAGCGCGATTCAGAATCATTCAAATTTATACGCCAACACCATCTAGTTAGCAAATAGGAAACATTGTCCCACAATGACATAATCAAATTAAAATTATTTATATCAACAAAAAAATGCTTCCATAATATGTAATTCGACTTGAAGGCCAATAGATGTCGTTGCTCTAAAATTGCTTAAAAAATCTCTGAAACGAATAATTCGTTATTATTAAAGACACATTTTTTAAGAAGGAACAGAACTCTTTGTATCTATGACAATTAAAAAAATAACCATTGACAGTGCCAAAAATGACACAATCAAATTTAAAGTATGGTATAAGAGCTAGCAACGTTTTTGACAGAGTATTTACCGATACGGACTGTCTAGTAGAAGCCTCCAGCCGGTAGTGGATAAAAAACCGATTTTTCAAATTTTTTTAAGACATTTTTCTTTAAATTATTTTTATTATACTTTTGCTACATGAATTTATTAATGCCACATATTTTTTGTTGTTCTTCTGTGCCAGACGACAATTCAGATTTTTTTTTTAATGTAGTTTTTTAACCACTTAAAAACCTAAAATTAATTTGCCAACTGATATAAAAGTGAAAGAGTATGAGAGATAGCATATGTAAAAATAAAAGCTGGCTTTACTGAAATGCTTGTTTTCCCAACGTTGCTAGCTCTCGTACTAATAAAAAAATGCTTTCACATGAAATTTGACTTGAACGCCGATAGATGTCGGTGCTCTAAAAATGTTTAATGAAATTTATTATATTTATATCCCGTTCCTCGGAGATGATAGCATTATAATATATAGCCTATGTGTTGACCCGACTTCTAAGCAATATTCTTGCCAAATTTGAAGTACATCGGTGCAGCAGTTTTCGAGTTTATCCCGGACAAAGCTGACTTTTTTACAGAACAAAATGTATGGATTCTGAATCGCGCCATCATTATGTTCAACGGTTGTTTGACTTGGGAGAGTGTATTTTGCAATGTTGACCTTTCTATCATTTTATTATATGTATATATAGATTTACAACAACAAAAATAGATTTCATACAAAAACTTATTTTCCCGCTTAAATATTCGAGCGGCCATCTTGTTTTAGTTTCTAATCACGTTCTGTTACACGTTGTACGTGATCTTGCAAACATAAAGAATTTTACAAAAGAAAAATACGTTTCGGATTCGATCAGTCGTTACGGGATCAGATATTTTTTATAGTCTGTGGTTCGAAGTCTTGTAAACTTTTCTTTGGGGATTCGAAGGTTTTATGTCTGTGAATATCGCGAGAGCTTTTTATTCAATTATTGACTGACTTTGAAATTGTTGTTATTCACGTATTTTCATTGTTACTGATGTAAATTATTGTAACGTTTTAAATTTGGATCTAATAAGTAGATAATCCATTTTGCTTCACTGATTTTAGACACTCAAGCCAAAATCCCGAGCACCTCTTAAAAAGTACGCTCACCAACAAAAGTGTATGATTATAATAAAAAATCCCAATTAAACATCCCGTAATGTAGCCTCGGGAACACTCCACAGTACTTATGTCACGCGAACCTTTTGAGCGCAAGAACTCTGCGTAAACACTCGACTTTACGAGTGTACTTTGCTCAAGTTTCTTGTTCGTACAATATATTTAACCTAGATGTATGTGAGAGTGAGACGTGTTGAAACTGGGGCTCATTTTAGGTAATGATAAATTTTCAGGTGAAAAGTAAGGAATGACGTTCAAATTTATTTTTATTTTATTGTAGCGGTGGTCTTTGGAATGTCAATAAGTAATTAATATTAATATCATATCTTATCTACTCATTTTTTTCAATGTAGTTTCTATCGCGTTTTATACATTTACCATATGTACTATTAAGCTTCATTGTATTTAATAAAACTATAAACAGTATATATTCTACTACTGCTGAAACTGGAAACCAAACAATATTTTGGCTTAGTATCTTTGAGTCCGTGTATTTGCCTCACTTGACATTGGCGAATCGTCCCCAGTCTTGGTGGACGAGGTCCATGGGAAAAAAAGAAGAAGAATTAATATTTATTTGCATCACCATCATTGCGATCCCATTGTACCCATAACACTAAAATTATTGTAAACAAAATGTAAATCCGTAATTGACTAAATCTTTGTTTTATAATTTATTTTTGATTTTTGATAAATAAATAAAATTATTTTATAAACTTATTCAGACACTCGCGGTTTTCTATAATACTTTCATGCATTTTCAACGGGTTCTTACCACGATATTTAATTAAGAGAGTCTAGTGTAGATACAGTGAGTGTGGTGTGTCGTGATGTGAATTCGAGTTCCAGTGGTACTACCCAAAAGCGAACGAGAAAGAGGGTAGACAGATTTGTTTGCCCTTAAATCGACCCGCAGTATCAAGTCTTCTCGTGATCATGACGTTTGCAACAACGTTCAAATATCGAGGCAACTTAATTAATTAAATATCGTGGTAAGAACCCGTTGAAAATGCATGAAAGTATTAAAATTATTTTTTACTTTAAATTATCATCATAATCATACTATCAGATCGAGTAATTACTAATAATTTTGTTGACTATTTCTAGTACCATTTGCTTCTCAAAATAAAAAAAAAGTTCTGTATAGTAGCGATGGTAACTGCTTATTTCAGGTGGGTCGTAAGATCGTTTATCTGTCTTGCAATTAAAAAGAAAACTTCTAAAATAAGGTTTCGTAGATATCGTTAACTTCAACAATCGTAATCTACAATTTAATTAACTTTACAACATCATTTAATTGCGTCCCAAATAGAATTGTAACATGGAAGAACACGAAATTTTTATTTACTTTTACCTTTTAAGGGACCATGAGTTTGTGACAAGAACTTTAGTGCCTGAGTGTACTGTACTTTTTTGTTATAATAGAGTGAGCACCTGGTACTCAGTAGAAATTAGAGTCCATAGAAAACAAACTTGTCTGTGCGAGTTCTTGAAATAGACCGATTTCAGTGTATCACAGATTGGCATCAGATTAAACTTTTCTTCACATTAAACCATGTATCCCTCACTACACAGAGTTTTAAAGATAATAGGTATTGTAACGTCAGGATATAGAAGCGTCGTTCACTATCGCATACATCATCATCATCAGCCTATAGACGTCCACTGCTGGACATAGGCCTCCCCCAAACCTCGCCACATCGACCGGTCCTGCGCCATCTGCATTCAGTGACCTCCCGCGATCTTGACCAGATCGTCGGTCCATCTTGTGGGGGGTCTACCAACATTGTGCCTACCGGTTCATGGCCGTCACTCCAGAACTTTTCAGCCCCATCGGTCATCCGTTCTTCGCACAATGTATCCTGCCCATTGCCACTTCAAAGATGCAATTCTTTGGGCTATGTCGGTTACTTTAGTCCTTCTGCGGATCTCCTCATTTCTGATTTGATCACGCAGAGAAAAATCGCATACAATACACTTAATATAATTTATCTAACATTGTTTAAAAAGGGACAACGAAACATCAAGGCTGAAAATCCTTTGGAAAGTAGATGTGTCAAATAAAATATTTTGAAGCGAACCGTGGATAATCAAAAAGTTCTCAAGTAAAACAAAATAAGTCTTTGAAATTATAATTAATATTTTAACTCGTTAATAAGTGTCTTAAAATAGATACAATTTAAACTGGTCTATATAATAATCAATGAATTGCCCCTACACAACCACTGTTTTTCATAGACCTGCCCCAAGCCTCGTGATATCGACCGACTTTAGGCGCCACGGTGTCTACCGATGTCAATCCTGAACATAACAGTACCTCAGAATATAAGAGTTTTTTTCAACAATGGTTTTATCAAGCATCGGCAAAAAAATATGGAGGCATTTGTCGTGTCTGTGTTTGTGGCATTGTAAATCCCAAACGGATGAAAAAGAAATTAATTGTGTTTTTAGATTAGTACGATCTTATTATCTGATTTGATTTTTGGAAATTTGACCAAGATCATTACAGGATGGATTACATATCAAGTAAAAGAGCTTGACAAGTATAGTACAAATATGATAAATATCAAACTTATATGGCCACAATTACAAAATAACGTTTTTATTTATATAATAGGTTTGTATAAATAAAAGCCTAAGCTGTCGGAGTTTTAAAAATGTTTAAATTTTACGTGTATTCTAGAACATTCTCCCCATCTAAAAACCTACACACACATACAAAGATTTAATTGCGGTGCACTCTGGCGTGTTCCTTTGTTCCCAAGAACTTTGTCGTAAAGTCAAAAGCTGTACAGCGAGATCCGGTATAATCTCGTGTACAACATCACATGTTTAGAAACTTTAGACGAAGATTAGGAGGATTAAAGGCTCTTGGAAATGGTTGTTTAATTAAATTTTGTATAGGAAGAAAGATTTAAAATGAGCAATTTTGTGTGTGGTTATTAATTTTTTATCAACAAAATGTATTGTCTATACTTTTAGTTTTCTTGAAGCAGCAGAAAGTGCCAAAACATAAAGTCAAGTCTAGACTTCAAACTAGATGTAAACACTACCTGAAAATCTAAACTGGGTAATTAATATCGCAGAATGCTAGACTAACATGTATATTATATTTTTTAGATTTTTAGCTTAGATTTGAGCAAATATTTGCCAAGCACGCCCAACGGTCTCAACGACGAAAAACCTGGCATAATTTTTTATACCTTTCGAATTCTCTTTGTCCAAAATGCTCAAAATATTCCTTGCAGTCTCACAAACATTTCGCAATCGAATATTCAGACACAACAAATCGTCGCCTCAGTGCTTGTTTGGCCTATCTGACATTTTTTACGAAAATGACTTTTTAATGCAGTATTATAAAGAATAAAATTTCCATCCGACTTGTAATTTTTTTTTTTTTTTTTTCAATTCTAAAACAATAAAAATCTCATTTCAATTTTTTTCTCAACACGGCACTTGAAGAAAACCCCGTGCTTGTTTGCTGTCTCCTGTAAAATTTGCTCGAGTGCAGATAGGCCAAACAAGCACTGAGGCGACGAAATGTTATTCATAACTGATGAGCTACCTGGCGCGCCCTTACGGCGACCGAAATAGACCCCGGGAACTGGGTCAGCGGGTCCCCTTGTATACGGTTTGGTTCAATATCGTTAACCTTGTCAGCACGTCGTAATCTGATTGTCCAACTTGGACCAACTTGAAGATCATAGTTGGTCACGCCATAATGCCAGGTTTCCTGTCGAAAAATGGCTTTGTTATCGGGATTTCTTGGCATTTTGCCCTTAAAGGCTTTATTTATGATGTTATTATTGAGATAGATGCTATCGCGCGTGAAAAATATGTTTTTTAATGTAGTGTTGTAGTTCTACCAAAAGGTAAACTGACCAACTCCCTTATTTTCGTCTTGTGTTTTAAAAGGATCTGTAATTTTTTGAAAGAACCCACATACATAAGATCGACTGATATTCTAGTAGAATAGCATTACCAACTCAGGATTTTTGGGATTAGATTTACACCTCTGATTATATAGGGTGGGCAATCTAACGTTTGCATTTTGAACTACTGTTTATTTAGAAAATGACAGCTCAAATGTCATTCAATTTGTGTTCATAATTTAGTTAAAGGTTTGACATTTACGTAAAGGGACGTTTTCGGTTCGCCCAATGGGCAGAAGATCGTTTGGCCGAAGATGAGCATTTTTACCGAAAAATCGTCTTTTCAGATGAAGCATCACCTCGGAGGCTATGTCAATAAGCAAAATTGTCGCATCTGGGGGTCGAAAAATCCACACGTCACCATTGAGAAGCCAATGCACCCACAAAGAGTTTCGGTTTGCTGTAGGTGTTGGTCCGGCGGCATCTTTTGAAAATGAGCAAGGAGCCGCCGTTACGGTCAATGGCGAGCGTTACCGTGCCATGCTCAACGAATTTTTGTTTCCAAAAGTTGAAGAGTATGACATGGACGACATTTGGTTTCAACAGGATGGCGCAACAAGCCACACAGCCAACATGACAGTCGAACTTTTAGAAAATGCAAACTTTATATGGCCCACCCCTTACAACGCAGACGAAATTCTATTTTTAAATTATCAAGTCTTCTTGCAATTTTGAGTTGATAATGCTGTGTTAACGAACGGAATCGATAATATAGCATAACAATCAATACATAATGAGTATAGCTTACTCATCATTAGTCGTCCAAAAGTGACCAACACTCAAAAGCCTCAGTTTCCACTTTCATCCAAACATCCGTCGCAAGGTTATTGAGTTTCAAAGGTGTCTCGATCAACCGATAGTGTTCGACGGCTCGGATGTTCCGGGAAACGATTCCAATTCAATTATACAGCCTTCCCGGGAGTACGCCATGAAAGCTTACGAGTTTCGATACAGTTATATGTTACTCTAAGTTATTGCTATTGAAAGTAGGTAATATTTTTTCGTGCTGGGTTCTGTCCTCAGCTTGAGTTCGGAGAATTTCGTCCTGTTAAAAAAAAATTGTTTTAAACCGATTGACTTTTTTGGCAAGAAGTACTAGTTAGATCTTTTTCTATTTTTGAACAGCATCACAAGTTGAATACGCAAAAGTGCAATCGTGTTCATGTGCAATCATTAGAAAGATACAATTTTGAAATGTAGCTCCACACTCACACAAACACACACACACACACACACGAGATGCAAACACATAACTAACTTCATTATCAAAAGACTTAACAAAGGCTTAATATATAAAGTAAAAAGACTTCAATTTGGAATACAGCAAAATAACAGACTCATTTAATATTTGAACTGTTAATCCGTAATAAGCAAGGGTTCAGCCCACAAAAGCAATGGCTTCGGGAATTATTGATCAAGAAGGAAGGTCGACCTTCGCAATAATACGACATTAGAAGTACTTGGTGAATATTTTATAAAGGCATGACGTCATATAGGTAATAACCTATTTGATTTTCAACTAATGGATATACTTCATTATTAAAGATTACCTTTGCAATGCTGTGGATACCGCAAGGCATAATTATAGCATAACAGTAAATAAAGAGAATGCTATTTAAATTCTTATGACGAACTCACATATTAAATTTAGAAAAGTGAATTTAATATTTTAAATTGGAAAAAATGGTGCAGTATTGGCGTATTTGACAGTAGGTGACTTCGCCTGCGTCACAAAGGAACGTAATTTCACCAGTTTTTCCTAATTTTAATCAAGAACTATTAGATAGCTCATCACATTAACAAACAATGTAATTTACTTTTGGTAAAAACCGGTATCGAAATCGGTTCAGAAGGCTCCGAATCCCCTTACAACGTCACAAACATCAAAATAATATTAACTTCTTATAATATTATATTATGTGTCCTTTCCCGACTTGAAATTCCATGTGGTTTCAAACAAGGTTTCAAACGAATGCCGAAGTGAGTGTCAAACGTTTTGGAACGTCATGTATGTAAAAATAAACATATTTTTGTTGAAACTCATTTTTCTTTCCATTACTGCCCACTGTTGGGCTCAGGTCTCCTCAGAAGAGGGATTAGGCATAGTCCACCACGCTTTCCCAGTGCGGATTGGGGACTTCACATATCTTCAAAGGATTTATAGAACCCTTTTCCGACATGCAGGTTTCCTCACGATGTTTTCCTTCATCGTTTTTAGCCAGTGGTGTTGTGATACATTGCACATAAATCTTTTTCACATTTAGATTTAGAGGTACAAGCCGGCCGGATTTGAACCCGCGACCTTCCGTTCGGAAGGACACGCTTCGGCCACTCGGCCACCACGACTTTTCTTTCTCGTACCTACTTTATTCAATTATTTTTACTTCAATCGTAGTTCTGTGTTCAAACTTATAAAACGATTTTATTCATTAAATTTTAATTCCTAAACCCCGACGAAAAACCACAGATGTGTATCAGTCTGTGTGTCTGCTTGCTTTGTAGCTCCCAAACTTGATTGTGTTTTGTTTTTTAGTTGAAAAAGGAATTAGTAGAAAATGTTCTTAGAATTTTGATGAAAACTGGTCCAAAATGGCGTCGTCTACAAAATGGCGATATTTTTATCACAACATCTCCAAATAAAAGTACCTACTCAAATGCTACAATATTAGGGCTTGTTTTAAGTCTTGATTGCTTTTTTAATTAACAAGAAAATACCCAAAAGCTTGCAAAACTATAGTTCTTTACTCTCGAGTTCGTTACCACGGTCTCAAGACACTCGAGAGCTCTCGACACAAGTGTCGGCTGTCTGTGTCAGCAAGACACTGCCGATGCACTCTACGGCAAACTAGACACTCGACATCAGACACTCTTATTCAGCACTTTCATGAATAGAAGGAGTTTTATAGTCTATGTTAATTCTGAATTTTACTACTGTAACTATTATTATTTTTTAATTAACAAGAAAGCACCCAATATGTTCTTATGTTCTTGCAAGACTATAGTTCTTCGCTCTCGTGTTCGTTGCCATCATAACTTTATTTCATCTGGAATCTACACCATGGACAACAGAATGAAGCCAATTGAAAGTACGCCAATCTCACGTAGCAACTCGACTATCTGACGTTAGAGGTTGCCGATGACACTCAATTGGTTTAGCACACTCATAAAATATTACACATAAGTTCTTTAAAACTTTACATTGTTGATGTTGATACAGAATGTCGTGTAATTAGGCACGGTGCACTTTAAATTGGCTTAATTTTGTTGTTCTTGATGTTGATTCTAGATGTAATAATTCTATGGTTACACTATCTCAAGACACTCGAGATCTCTCGACACAAGTGTCGGCTGTCTGTGTCAGCAAGACACTGCCGATGCACTCTACAGCAAACTAGACACTCGACATCAGACACTCTTATTCAGCACTTTCATGAATAGAAGTTGCTAGTTTTATGTATACTAATTTAATAAAATATATAAGTTTTCTTTTGAAAATACAAGACAATCTAGAAAATTGTTTTTGTTGTGAAGATATTTGTACTTTTAAAAATGCAAGACAATGTAGCAAATTGTCTTTGTTTTGAAGATATTTGTATATAATTTAAGCCCTATTTCAGACACGAAACGGAGTTTACTTTGTTTTTTAATAAGCTTATCTCTAAAAATGCAAGTTTGCAAATGTCTCTTTGTATTCATGAAGATATTTGTAGAAATACTTTGAGCTCTATTTTTACAGGCACTTTCTGAACGCGCTTTCTAATTTCGTTCAGTATCAAGTCTGTTTACTTTATAAGTTTAGTGTAGGTGACATAAGGTCTCACTTCGAAAAAGATTGTTACCACATAACTTTTGTTGGTGTAATGTCAGTTCAATTGGAAATTAGGAAGTTTGTCAAATTTAGCCGTATTTTACGTTATATCCTGAACATTAAAGATGTCTGGCAAGTGGTTGCCACCATGCTAAGTGTCTGGCAATGAATAATGTGATCTTCAATAATATTCTGAAGGTAATACAAAAAAAAACGGCCTTTATGATTTGACGAAAATTAGCCTCTATTTTACCCACCTTTAGTACCGTATATCTTCCAAAACCTATACAACACAAACTTTTTTTATTGCAAGGTAGATAAACGAGCCTACGGCCCGCCTGATGGTAAGCGGTCACCGTCGCTCATGAACCTCTGCAATGCCAGGGCAAAGAGGAGCCGTTATCTATCGCCTACCCATACAAGAATTTTCTTAAACCTCGTTTAAAGAAAAAAAGTTCTCAGCCTTTATAAAATAACGAAGGTCTGGCTGTTCAAGGGCTCTTGCTCTATTAGAGGATTCTTTTTTAAAACATACTCCTATGATCAGTCACATTATTCGTCCATCAAATGCCATATATCACAAAAAACAGAACCTTCTAAAATACATCGGTCATCAACCCGTCGTACCTGAGACTCGTGTATAAATAGCCAGCGAAACTGAAAATCGATACGAACGCTATTTCCATCAACAGGGTAGATGATAAATGAGGAAATTTCGCCGTCATCTGATTTTATAGATATTGTCAATAACATTATATTTGGGTCTCGTGATAAATTTCGTGAATTTGAAGGTATTTCTTATTGTGGGACATGATGGAAAGTCGTCATTACTTTGGGCTTATTATTAATGTCTATCGTGCCAAGACTTGCTGTGGCATTACTATCTATAAAATATTATAAAGCTGAAGAGTTTGTTTGTTTGTTTGAACGCGCTAATCTCAGGATCTACTGGTCCGATTTCAAAAATTCTTTCACTGTTGGAAAGTCCATTTATCTAGGAAGGTTATAGGGCTATATTTTATTTTCAAAAAAATTAGGGATCCGTATGAAAATATCGAATATGTAACACTAGGTGAATAATCGAAAACCTATTATGCGTACGCTGCAAAAACTATTGACAATAGAACAAAATGATGTACTACGGGTTTTTAGGTCTTTTAAAGACAAACAAAAAAGTCCGCGACAGCATATATCTAACCATCATAGTTTAGTCACAATAACCGCTTTTATGTTTATGAAAAATAGTTTTTCGTCCCAAGATTGAGTTTAACGTTAAATGAGTATCGTTATATTAACCCTTATCCAAATTATGTATTTTGTTATCAAGAGTATTAATGTAGAAGTCAATTACTTTTTGTTTTATTCCAATCGGACATTTCGTTTAGAAGTTATTACGAGTATAAAACGCAATGAATATGTGGGGCACAGCGGGCCGCGAAAGTGATAACTCGACGGCATTGCGAGTACTGTTTGAACCCCTTTGTAACGCAGACGTAGTTGCGCGGGTCAGCTAGTCCTAGTAGATAAGTAGGCACCGTCTACCTAAAGTATTTCCATTGGTTTAAATTGCGTTTTATATTTTAATGTTTTTAAAAATTAATTATTATGCCATCTTAAAGAGGAACAATGTTTTGTAACTGGGATTGTGACTATAAAAAGCTCGCTAAGTGGCTAAAAACGGTGACGAACAACATCGTGTGGAATCTGCATATTAGAAAAGGATTCTAAAAAAATTCTTCGAAAATATAATGAAGTCCCGAACCCGCATTGGGCAAACGTGATGGACTATGCCTGATCCCTCTACTGAGGATACATAGTCAAGTCAAGTCAAAGTCAAATCATTTATTTTCAAAGTAGATGTGGACACACATACATTTTGAAAGTCAAAAATAAAATCAAAAGTTCTACCACCAGTTCGCTAAAATTACGCCTCCGTCCTGAGAAGAACCGGCGCAAGAAACTCAGCGGGCATGTCTTTTTTTTAATTTAAATATATTGTTTTTTTTTTCTTTTTTTTTAAACATTGTTTTACAATATTGTTGTTTTTAACAAATGTATCAATTGAAATGGCCCGGGACGAGCGCCTCATTCCCATTTTGTGCAGTCATTTATATAATCATTAAGTTTATAATACAGGGTGGCGCAATAGAACGTGCATATTGCATCATCTTTTTTTGCGGGGTAGAAGGGGCGTGGGCGGGGGGAGACCGATATCGTTGGGTAGCGCGGTTCATAAAGTTTTAGTCACTATGAGTCACTTCGACGGGAAGCGTCGCGCATTTTGCGTGCGCGCATTTTACGAAAACTCTCGTTCGTACGTAGTTGTCAGGCGACTATTTTGTTCTGAGTATGGTGTACGGCAAATTAGGGAGGCTCCGAGTGCTAGTTTAATTAAAATCTGGATAAAGCGTTTTGAAGAGACTGGATCGACGTTTAAACCACACGCGAAAGGTCATCCACGCACATCTAGGACCGAAGACAATATTGAGAGTGTTAAGCAGTCGGTACGAGAAGATCCACAAATGTCTACTCGCAAGAGATCGTCTGTCCTAAACATATCGCGACGAAGTTTGCAACGAATTTTAAACTTGGATCTTAAATTGCATCCATACAAGCTGCAATTAACTCAAGAATTGAAAGACTCTGACTTCAAAGCATGGCTCACATTTGCTAATGAAATGCTCAATCGGTTTTCAAATTTTGAAAACATCCTTTTCTCTGATGAGGCACATTTTCATATGAATGGGTTCGTAAACCGCCAAAATTGTCGTTATTGGAATAGTGAAAATCCCAGACTCAAACATCAAAAACCGTTACATAGCCCTAAAGTGACAGTTTGGGCCGCAATATCTGCCAAAGGAATAATTGGTCCTTATTTTTTTGAAAACGCACGGGGGCAAAACATCACTGTTAATACCGAACGCTATGTTGCGATGTTGGAAGGTTTTTTGGCCCCAGAACTTGAAAATTCAAGAATAAAGAACTCTAGGACTTGGTTCCAACAAGACGGAGCTACCAGTCACAAATCAAATGACTCCATGGCGGTTGTGAAGCAGATGTTCGCCTGACTTTTTTTTGTGGGGATACCTCAAACACAAAGTCTACACCAATAATCCGAGAAACATCAGTCAGCTCAAGGAGAATATTCGTGGTGAAATGGCAGCAATCACACCAGCACTACTTAAGAAAGTTTTCGGTAATTTCTGTTTGCGGTTAGAGGAGTGCCAACGTAGAGAGGGTCATCATTTAGATGATGTTATTTTTAAATAATAAACTTCAGTTATCACTTAATAATTGCTTAGTTTTATTTTAACTATACCTTTTGTATTTATTTTTTAATAATTATTTTAAAAATGCACGTTCTATTGCGCCACCCTGTACATAAGCTCAGCGCTGGGCAGTGAAAGGTACTGCAATTTTGTTTGCGTATGTCAACTTTTTTAACAATATATTTTTCCCATTCCAGAAGAAAAGAACAAAGAAACAGGAGTCAAGTCAGAAGAGCAAGCAGCTACAAAGATCCAGGCAGCGTTCCGTGGTCACAGGACAAGGAAGTCAATGAGCATGAAGGCAGCCAAGCAGGAACCTTGCAAGCCTGAACCAGTGCCCACCAAGGCTGAGCTCGAGGCTGAGTTCAAAGCCGATGATAAAGGTCAGTCATTTAACGTGTATCATTTAGGATAGTACCATTACTGCCGACTAGCCTTCCGTACGGGAGGTCGCGGGTTGAAAACTGGCCGGATTGTAATTGAAAATCATAGTGTGAAAAAGATTTATGTGCAATTTTGCACAACACTAATGGCTAAAAATGGTGAAGGAAAAGTCCCCAATCCGCATTGAGCAAGCGTGGTCTATGACTAATAATTCTTCTGAGGAGACCTGAGCGTAGAAGTGGGCAGTAATGAGCTGTTACAGTAAAGTACTGTCTACTGCTGAAGTCATGTTTCCTCAGTAGTCATTGAGTGCTTGATTCCTTCCTGAAAATATCTAAACAACAGGTAGTTATAGGTATAATAGGTACAGATAAAGGTTTGCCGTTTAGTGTAACTATCTGATCTAAACGTGCAGCTTTGAAGTGAGGGAGCATTGTTAACAGGATGGATAAAAGGTGCGGATATGGTAGCGAAGTACAATCTAAGACAGATTTTGGAAGATGGGAGGTGTTTGTCCTTGAAGTGACTATATCGGCACAATGTATGGCCGATTCGTTTTCTTAGTATCTTTCATTTGTGTGATAAATATTAAGGAATCAATTTTGTAGCGGTCACATTTTCACCAAACTTAGCTGAAAAAAAAACTTGAGAGGTGTCATGGGACACCCGAATAGAACGAAGTTCCTTTCGATTAAAACATATTTTATATTTTTTTTTTCCTAACGTAACGCGCGATAAAGAACGTGTTTTAAAAGATTTTGATCACAGCGCCATCTAGCGATAATCATCTAAAACAAAATAAGTGTCGTGACAACTTTTCATAAGATTTTTTTCCGTCTAGCCTTTCACAACGCGCGATAAGGAACTTCATTTCAAAAATCTTTTGACTAAAAACTGAATCGAAATCGGTTTAACCGTCTAAAGTCACGAACAGACAGTCAAGGACATAACACCCGTCGTCTCACGTCGTACTTAAAAAATACTTTAGAACATTACCATATTAAGTTCAAAGTTATTAGGTACTTCACTTTCTCAACTTACTCTCCCTCTTAAGTCTTCGAAAACTTGGAAACGCCGTTGTTTTAATTCATATTCTTTCACGTCTTGTTTCCCAGAGGTAATAAATCGGAGGAACTTGGACTACGGTCTGTCTTGTGAAGTTTAATTAAAATAATATTTTTTCCGAGCAATTTAATCAAAGTTTTATCAGTTTTGTACATTATGTAATATGTAATACGAGTTTTATTTTTGTGGCGGAGGGTAGGTATACATCGATTCCCGTCGAGCTACTTTTAAAAGATTGATTACTTAGTATTGATGAAAATTGCAGTTTTATTGACAAGACTACTGAAAATATTAAACTTTATAGCGGCTCTCTTTTTAGTACTTGACCTTCCTGAAGCGCCTTTTAATATTTAAATCTATCATCGTAATATTCCCTCTTCCGAAACTTACAATTAGTATGAAATAAATAACAATACTGATCGAGAATTCTGATTATTAAAATATAATCGATGAAAATTATTGGATTAGACTCCGGTCTTCTATGAAATAAACTTTATTGTTCTTCACTTACACTATTACTAAACGGGTTCTTACCACGATTATTTTTAATTGAGCGGTCCCGATATTTCAGCACTGTTTCAAGCGCCATGATCACGGGAAGACTGAGGAACTGCGGGTAGGTCATTTAAGAGCAGACAAATCTGTCTACCCTCTTTCTCGTTCGTTTGCCGGTACCACTGGAACTCGAACTCACATTTCGACATATCATCGGCTGCCGTCTCAAAACTAGATTTTTTGGCTTCACTTTCGCCTAACACTGGATTCTACATACAGGATAGTTTGAAACCGTCACCCCGATTAAATTGTTATTATTGTTGTTATTGCTCTTTTAATCACAAAATCGATTAAAAAAATTAGTACGAATCATCCCTATTCATTTCTACGTTGAAATGGTCCGCGAAATCCATTCACTTCACTGAATTATTCAAGGTACGTGGTACTCGAGTTATTGGAGGAAATATGGAACTTTTTCACAATATTTTTAGCCGAGATTTTTAGGGCAATGGCATTATAAAGTTGAACTTGTTCTATGTCATGGAGCTAAATTGTAAAGCTATAAAAAATATTTCTAAATGAAAAAAAATGGGAACATAATTATTATGTAGGCAATTTTAATTTATTTCAGTGATTCACTCGTTACTTGGCTATTTCTAAATTCTAGAATTTTGTTCATTCCTTGAGCTAAATTAAATAAATCGTAAATTTAAGACTTATTAAATTTAGCTCAAATTCGTAAATTTAATTTGCTAATCGCGTAGAATCGAATTCATCAAAGTTTAGTATGTGTTAATTTCTTAACTTGGATGTAATAATCAAGAAAAAACTACTTCCATCTCTTCAAAAAACATCTTTAAAGTTAACATAGAGTAAGGTTAGCTACAAGAAAAGTAATAATTTAATTAGCCCATTTTTTACTTTTATTTCAATTTTTACAAGTATCTACACACTAAAAAATTACTCAAATAATACTTAAAAATAACTCTAAAACATAATTCCAACAAAGAACCAACCAAAAAAGAACATTTTTGGCTACATCTAAATCTGAACGCCGGAAAAGTTCCCAAAAATAAACGCTAAAACGAAACTCGAAATTGAATTTCGTCAAAAAACTTCCACCAATGTTATTAAGCAACCTTTTTGATGTGCAAAAACCGTTTAAGGTTGTTTCTGAACGAAAACAGGTGAACATCAAAGTGTATTTTTATTGAAGACGACGTCTGACGTCAAGAAAATAAGGAATTATCGAAGTTATGTTATAAAAATAGATAATTTTATATTATATATTCAACGTCCAACACACGTGCAAAACAAATGACAATGACGACCAACCAACATATCATCATCATCATCAGCCTATAGACGTCCACTGCAGGACATAGGTCTCCCCCAAACCTCGCCACATCGACCGGTAATGCGCCATCTGCATCCAGTGCCGCGATCTTGACCAGATCGTCGGTCCATCTTGTGGGAGGTCTACCCACGTTGCGCTTATCGATTCGGGGTCGCCACTCCAGAACTTTCGGCCCCATCGGCCATCCGTTCTTCGCACAATGTGTCTCGCCCATTGCCACTTTTAAGACTAGTCTGCACTTACATTTTTTTTTATTTATTCAAAAAACAAACAGTCACACATATAAAACTAAATACAAGCTAATTAAGGAAAAGGTACTTAAAATAGACCTATAGTTTCATCACTTCCATTACTACTAAACGGGTTCTTATCACGATTATTTTTAATTGAGAGGTCCCGATATTTTAGCACTGTTTCAAGCGCCATGATCACGGGAAGACTGAAGAACTGCGGGTAGGTCATTTAAGAGCAGACAAATCTGTCTACCCTCTTTCTCGTTCGTTTGCCGGTACCACTGGAACTCGAACTCACATTTCGACAAACCATGGTGATCCTGGCGCTTGAAACAGTGCTGAAATATCGGGACCTCTCAATTAAAAATAATCGTGGTAAGAACCCGTTTAGTAGTAATGTAAGTGATGTAGATAACCGCGAGTGTTTAAAGAAATTTAGACCTATAGATTTGCTACATTATTATTCTAATCAAATATTTTGTAATTGCACCTGTTCTCAAATACATTTAAACAAGAGATAACAAATGAAATTCGAAATTTAACAACATTAATCATAATACAGATTACTGAGATACATCGCACATTGTAAAAGTTTTCTTCAGTTTGTTTAAAGATATACAATACATCTCAAATGCTATCGGAACCTTCCTTTTTGTGACGCAGACGATGTTAGTTTAAAATAACCTCATGCATATGTAATCGGACCGCAATCTTGGGATACTTAAATAATAAATGTAAGAACTTGAGCAGTAAATGTAGGAATACGGTTCAATGAAACTTTAATTTGTTATTTTGCGTTGAGGGTAGATTAAAAATTCATTTTTATTGTTGTTGAACATTGTTAGTTATCAGACGAAATTGGTGTGTAAATGTTATTTTTATTTGCAACAGTGGCGTATCCCTTATATAACTCCATTCCCATCGGCTTCCCTTCGATATTTATAGACTAAAAAACCACATGGAACTCTGTCATTACCTAAATTGTTAGGTATCTGACCGGTCTGATTCGTCTACGTCACGAATGGAGATTTCGATTAGTGCAGAGCAATGTTTACGACATCACATTAAAAGCCACTAAAATTATCATTGCTTCTATACTGTGTGATGCATGTATTAGACACATAAACCTTCCTCTTGAATCACTCTATTTATAAAAAAAAACTTGAAAGGTGTCAAGGGACACCCGGGTGGAACGAAGTTCCTTTCGATTAATTAGTAAGGAATTGTAATAAAATTTTATTTTTTAAGTTATAATAATTATGTAGTTAGTTTAAAACGTCTGTCTCTCATTTAGGGGGAAAATTTTTATCACAGCGCCATCTAGCGATAATCATCTAAAACAAAAAAAGTGTCGTGACAACTTTTTCATAAGAATTCTAGCCCCCTTTCGATAACGCGCGATAAGGAACTTCATTCCAAAAATCAAAATCAGTTGCGTAGTTTTAGAGATTTAAGCATACATTGGCATATAGGGACAGAGAAAGTGACATTGTTTTAAACTATATAGTGCAGACGTAGTATTATGAAAAGAGCCCAAATTTCTGTTTATTTAAACTGTAGGTAAATGAAATAAGAAAACAATTACGTATTAATTAAAAATAACGCAAGGTTAAACTTTAAAGGCTTTTACTCAGGAAATTGAGCAGTTAAACTTAACGAGCTTTTAAATGTAATGAAGATTAATTGTTGTCATTCTAAGTTAATTAGTTTTTTGTAGATCACAATTTTTTTCTTTAAACTTAATGCTTGAAGTGAAAAAGAAGGTTCGTTGTTGTGAAATATTGCAATCTCTCAATTAAAGATTTCTTTCTGTCTTTCTTTGAAAAATACACAAGTAAGAAAGAGAACCTTATCTTTGCTAGTATGCCTTTTGGTGTGACAAATCACCGGATGAAACGAAGTTCCTTTCGATTAAAACGCATCTCATAAGAATTATTTCCTTTCGTAACGCGCGAATAAAGAACGTGTTTTAAAATATTTTGATCACAGCGCCATCAAGCATTAATCATATAAAACAAAATAAGGAATTGTTTTAAAAGATTTTGATCACAGCGCCATCTAGCGATAATCATCTAAAACAAAAAAAGAGTCGAGACATCTTTTTCGTAAGAATTTTTTCCGTCTAGTCCCCTTTCACAACGCGCGATAAGGAACTTCGTTCCAAAAAACAACTTACATTTAAAATCACAACTTAGTAGATTGTTTTTACAAGCTTTATACTAACTTGCACTGGATGTAACTATGTAACTAAGTTCGGGTAGAATCTTGCAAGCTAAATTTGACAAACTTCTCGGTTTCCGATTGAGCTGACATTTTGCACGCAGATGTATATCGTGTGACAATGCAACAATATGGTACAATAGAGCTGATCTGATGATGGACTGGAACGGCCATAGGAACTCCAGTACTAAATAAGATAGACTGTATTTGAGCTCGTTTTACATGTCTTTAGCACTTTACTGCTACATGCTATTCAATTTCTTAAAAGCTTGTATTTAAAGCGTTTTCTAGTGTTATTGTTACGAGAATAGTCGAGATGCATTACCGAATGTTTACCTGCGGCCGACACAAACAATAGAAAATTGGTTCCCACGAGAACAAAGGCGGTTTACTAATACTGTGTAGATTATTCTGGGCTATTTATTTGCAGTAAACAATTTTTTTGTAACGTTTGAACTTTCCAAGCTTCCTGGCTCGCAATATAAATATCGGGGCGGTCCCTCGAGGAAGCAGTCTTTCATCAGATACAGTGCGATCAACAACAAGTAATCAGTGCTAAGTGCTAAGTGACAGTGTGTGTTGCGATTAGTTTGTAAGTACACTGTGTGTGTAGTTGCAATAAAGTGAGTTAATATTGAGAGCGCATTGTTTGCATTTATCCCGTCCCCAAGCCCGTAACATTATAATTCCTATAACCAATGTTTCTGCTTATATACATCGGTTGGCAAATTAGCGTGAAGGCTGTGGATATAAATATAGGCATTCAGAGCTCCAGAGTTCCCTGGATACATTATTTCTGCTCGGCTGCCTTTTCTCACTTCGCTACCTCGAGTGGAGCGACATAGTATATTCGATTCAGTAGTTTAAAAGATTAAAAATGCTTATTCAGACAAGTTTGCAATCTATACTAAAAAATTTGAGTGGTGTCAAGGGACACCCAGATGGAACGAAATTCCTTTCAATTAATTAGTGAGGGAATTGTAATAAAAATTAATAAAGAGAGACAGATGTTTCTAATTTAACTAATTATTATAACTTAAAAAAAAAAAAATTATCACAGCGCCATCTAGCATTAATCATCTAAAACAAAAAAAGTGTCGTGACAACTTTTTCATAAGAATTTCCGTTTAGCCCCTTTCGATAACGCGAAATAAGGAACTTCGTTCCAATAAATAGTTTGTTTGTTTGTTTGAATGAAATCGATTCCGATTTGAAAAATTGTTTCAGTGTTGGATAGTCCATTTACTGAGGAATTTACTGAGGCTTCATGACATTTCATGATCATAATGTTTGCTACAACGTTGAAATGTGGAAACCACTCAATTAATTAAATATCTTGATAAGAACCTGTTAATTATGAACGAAAGTACATTACTGTCAGAAAAAAGCGAGTTTGAATACGTTGATAGAACATTATTATAAAAAAAACTTGAGAGGAGAGTGAAATATGGGACACCCGATTTTAAAACAAGCATTTTTGTAAATTGCTTCTCCAACTTTACAAAAACTTAAAAATAGAAAATATTGAAATGAAAATGGTAATAATATTATTTCATAAAACTGGACAAATTTGGTTCCAAATTTTTTTTCAAAAACCTTTGAATTTTTGATGCTCATCTTTTCACACTTCCCTACCTGAAAACGTCTCACGTTGACAACAGTGTATTTGAATCAGTAGTTTGAAAACGATTATTTCGTTTCATTAAAAGTTTAAAATGATTAATGTATGACAAAACGGTAATTTTTCTTTTCATTTTAATGGAATTCCAATAGTTTACTCTTTAATAAGATAAGATTAAAGTTAATTATCTTGCTTCAACGCTTATTTTTGAAATCTTAAAAACCATTGGAATCCGGTAGGAATCGAATTCTACTAAGACCTCGCCTCTTTTTTGAGGGCAACTTTAAAACTCAAAAATTGGTTGATTGTTGATTACATTTATATGAAACCATATAGATATAGTTACACTCTTTTAACTAGGTGTCTACTTTTTTTACCCAAAAGCAACAAATTTTACTAATAACTTTACTACAACCTTCAGAGAGTAATCTTCATATGAAACTATGAACTAACAAAATTCTATTTTAATTACGCTACGAAAATAATAACATTAAAATCATAACACACCCGCAAAGTCGTCGCTCAAACTACAAGCAAAATTGAACCTTAACTAATTCAGCATAAAAACCAAATTCCTCTGCATTCGAAAACTGTTGGGCACATTTTATTTCATTAGAAGACATACATGTCTCAAACTACCTAACTACGTTAAGCGAAAATGAGCCTTAAACTCTTTAACATAAATAACAAATTCCTCTGCATTCGAACGCTGTTTGACGTTTTGTTTTTCGTCCCTCAGTAGAGGAGTTACATGTCTTAAACAGCCTCACTATGTTAAGCGAAAATGAGCCTAAATCTCCGAAACATAAATACCAAAGTCCTCTGCATTGGAAGATTCATGTGACGTTTTGTTTTTCGCCTTTCAGTAGAGGACAATGGTTACATGTCACAATAAGCGCATTATACAAGTTTATCCTTTGTTGGTCGCAAAAAGGATTAGAGGCAGCCAAGGTTCTGAACTTTAAGGGAAAATAGCTCAAATTATTGTGGCATTTTGGCCTAATTTTAACAAGCTTTATATTAACTTGCACTGGATGTAACTATTTAGATTTAGAGGTACAGGCCGGCCGGTTTGAAGCCGGGCTTGTACCTATAAATCTAAATTTGAAAAAGATTTATGTGCAATTTTTCACAACACCACTGGCTAAAAACGGTGAAGGAAAACATCGTGAGGAGACCTGCATGTCGGAAAAGGGTTCTAAAAATCCGTTGAAGATATGTGAAGTCCCCAATCGGCACTGGGCAAGCGTGGTGGACTATGCCTAATCCCTCTTCTGAGGAGACCTGAGCTCAACACTGGGCAGTAATCGGTTGGTACAGACAGGATGTAACTATGTAACTTCGGGTGGACTCATGCGAGTTAAATTTGATAAACTTCTCGGTTTCCGATTGAGCTGACATTTTGCACGCAGATCTGTGTGTCGCGTGACAATGCAATAATATGACAAAATGGTGCTGATCCGATAATAGATTCGGAAGGTGGTCATAGAAACTCTTGTGCTAAACAAGATAGACCCGTCGTATTTGGGCTCGTTTTACTTGTAGTAGCTAGCGATATACGATACGATATACGATATCCAGGATCTTGAAAGCTTGTAATTCAGGGTAGAATCACATAGTTTAGTTGGAGAAGATAACCGCAATAAATCTAACTGCGCATTTAGCCCTGGTTGAGGCCAAAACACAACACGGCGTTACGAGTAGCGACACGACGCGTTACGCACTACAGTATTATATACCATCGCAGAGACGTGGGTATTTTTTTAAGTAAGACATTATCAACGTGTATGTAATAATACAATGCATTGCATACTCTAACTTAACAAATTAGATTTAAAAAAAATTGGTTGGTTGGGCGAAAGTTTTACGTGACAACGACTCGGGCATGGTTAGCCCGCCTAAGAGCGAGAGAGACAGACATAAAAAGTGAAAGGCACGCGTACCTCTCACTCGCTCTCATTGTGAGCGCATAACGTGAGCGGAGCGTAACGCAGTTTCTTGAAATTTCACCCGGCAAACCAATTTATAAGACGTTGTCACGTTAAAAGATATTAAACAGGTTCCATTCTGATGTGTACTAAGACATACTAATATCCAGTGAAACATAAATAAAAGTTTTAATTTTAGCCGTGAGGTAGTGGTCTACGGACTAATCTGGTTCGCAGTGTATTATGTTCTATATATGTGTGTAATTAGCGATGACTTATAATATACTGAATATGCAAATGTGGATGTAATATAAATAATGTAAAGATGTTATTGGACCCCCCCAAGATGGACCGACGATCTGGTCAAGATCGCGGGAGGTCACTGGATGCAGATGGCGCAGGACCGGTCGATGTGGCGAAGTTTGGGGGAGGCCTATGTCCAGCAGTGGACGTCTATAGGCTGATGATGATGATGATGATCAAGGATGTTATTGATGGAGTGTCGTAAATGAATATGATCTGAAGATGAAATATATAATGTTTATGTTTGTGTGTGAGATGTGAAGTGTGATTGTGTTTGTGTGATTTCACAAAATATAAAAGGAAAGGATAGGAAAATAGTTAGAAGTGGGCTACATAATAATCTAGACTCATTGTTGACTATTTTGGCACCTAACCTAGTTCTAAGTTTACTATAGTTTCTTTTACTAAACCTTAAAAATCGGGTCAAACTAATCCCACCCCTATTTTTACGATCGACGCACCCCTGACCAGACGAAGTGGCGCCTAGATACAAACGACAATATTATCTGTGTTTTTACCCTGGCAACATTTCAACTTTGTTTGTGTTACTATTGATCTTGGTTGTACTTGCAGGTAGTTAACCACCAGTGCTTTTGGAGGTCGCGGCCCTTAGATCTGAAATCAAACGCTTATGGTGTCGCATCATCTGTGCATACTATAATATTATAAATGCGAAAGTATTCTGTCTGTCTTACCGTCTATTACGCTTTCCCGCTTCAACCGAATTTGATGAAATTTGGCACAGACAATCTTTAGACCCTGAGAAAGAACACGTAACGTTCATCATCATCAGCCTATAGACGTCCACTGCTGGACATAGGCCTCCCCCAAACCTCGCCACATCGACCGGTCCTGCGCCATCTGCATCCAATGACCTCCCGCCGAAAAGTTCTGGAGTGGCGGCCACGAACCGGTAAGCACAACGTTGGTAGACGTAACGTTGTGAGGCTTTTAATTAAAGTGACGAAGTTGCGCGAGTCAGTTAGTCACCCTGGGTCTTCAAAAAGAGAGAGAAGCTCTTGCTCTTACTTTACAAAAAAAAACATAACAGATTTCTTTGAGGTACACTAATACGACAGGATACCCAAAAACTACCTACGAACTTTCGACATTCTTGCAATCAGTTGTAAAATTTTAAAAAAATAATTCAAGAATTCAGTAAGAACATACACTGTAGTAAATTTTAATTAAAAAACATTCCAGAAACATCCATATTATTACAGCTGTTTCATTTCACAAAGTGCCTGTTTACAAGATGGCGTCGTTATTATTGTACTAGCTGTTTACTGATTAAAACTAAACTATCCTTGTTTGTTTACCAAATACAGCGTTTTGATACTTTGAAATACATATATCTTCAAAGTGGATTTTACATAAGCAAATTGTAATGTTATTAGCTGTTTGTGAGAGAAAAATATTGCGAAAAATAGTTCCATCTTCTTACGGTATCATCATCATCAACAACAGCCCGTAGATGTCCATTGCTGGACATAGGCCTGCCTCAAACCTCGGCACAACGACGGGCCATGTGCTATCTCGGCGGCCACAAACCGGTAGGTAGAAAGAAGACACAAGATGGACCAACGACCTAGTCACTGAAGTCACTGGATGCAAACAGCGCAGGACCGGTCGTTGTAACGAAGTTTGGGGGAGAACTATGTCCAGCAGTAGACGTCTATAAGCTGATGATGATGTCGAATCATCATAATATTCGAATCGGTTCACCCAATCTGAAACCAAGCGAGGACAAATATACAATCGACTTGATAACCTCCGCCTTTTGGGAAATCGTTAGTATTATCCTATTCAATGATTAACATAATCCGAAAATTGAAGATCACAGTCCACAACAAAACACGGAATATATACCAAACAGAAATAAAACGTATGTATATAATTATGTGCCATCCTCTTGACAGCTACTGAATCCGGCCGGCGTGTGAGAAAAAGCTGTTCTCTACACGTAAGAATCCTTCACCGTTGAGCAGGGAACTGGATTCGGGCTCTCGCACGGAATCTGTCCCCTTTAAAGCATTCCGGGTCACCCACGCTTCCTTGCGAGGAAGCCCAAGAAGGTGTAGTGTCCCCCTCAACGTGAATCTTGTGTCAGAGTAACCGGGGGATGGAAGGCCGCACTTCCCTACCTACGATGGTTCTGACTCAACGAGGTATTCTCACGCGATCTCATCTTGGTGGGCTTCGGAAAGCCAGTGGACCGAGAGAAACCGTATCGTCTGCAGCCGCCGGTATGCATCCGGGGGCGTAGTGACGTCTTGCCGTCCCGCATAACTCCGTGCTTTGTCCTGGCCTCAATCTAGATTCGGACACTGAGTGCGATCGACTCCCACATACCCTAAACTACCTACTTAATTTTGTCAGAGTTTTGTATCACATTTTATTTCTGTATAACCTATTCTTTGAGCCAGAAATGTCCCAATTTGTCAGCAAATAAATTGGACAATTCTTTCCGTGAATTGCGTTAGTAATAAGGACTGAGAATCACTTATTCACGGGAGAAAATAAAAGACGATCGCTCCGAAGAAATTCAGATGTTCATTAGCGACTGACATTTATTTTTATTTGTGATTGATTTATTAGCTGTGGAAAGCGGGGATTTATACAGGATCTGTAACATTGTAGTTGTAGTCGAAATACAACATAGAACGAACCTTTTGGAACGAAGTTCCTTATCGCGCGTTATCGAAAGGGGGCTAGACGGAAATTCTTATGAAAAAGTCACGACACTTTTTTGTTTTAGATGATTATCGCTAGATGGCGCTGTGATAAAAATATTTTATTTAAGTTATAATAAAACTAACTAATTATTATAACTTAAAAAAATAAAATTTTATTATAATTCCCTCACTAATTCATCGAAAGAGACTTCGTTCCATCCGGGTGTCCCTTGACACCTCTCAAGTTTTTTTTTTGTAAAATCAACAATAGTTGTACATCCATACAACGTAAGTGTGCAACATATTTAAAAGTACCTACTAAAGTGGTTCTTCAATAGAGCGTCTCTCTAAAACATAGACAGAGGTCAAAATTTATTTATTTATTTATTTATTTGGATCATCTACAAAATTACATGTTTACAATTATTATGAACATTATTATAAATAGGTATTAAATTTTCATGCAATTTCACTTAAAGATGAACACATCATGCATAAGGTAGAAACAACATAAACAACACAATCCATCATTTATAACAATATAGGTATTCTGTAAAACCAATAAAATTATCAAGTTACATTGAAAATTGAGAGAAAAAAAAAATGCTCAAAACTCTGAAAATAAAGTAAATAAGGAAAATTATGGTGTTCAAGATTTCTATGTTCGAGGAACACGCAAAAGACTGTGATATAAAACGTTCAAATTAGATTAAATACGTGTATTGCTTAAAATTAGTGAAATTGTGATAACAGACACGCAATTAACTTACATTTTACATAGTTGCTACTTTAATTAATGTCGTTGCTTTACTATATTTACACTGGTACTATTTCATGTCATACTTTTCAATATTGTTTTTTGTAATTTGGGTAGTGATCCTGGTGTCCTGAAATACAGGTTCCCCGCCTAGTTTAGGCAACAGTCTCCCACAATATGTATGTTATAATAATTTGTATGTAAGATCTGATAATTGTTAAGTCATTGTGGTGAGAAAAATAAAGATACATTATTATTATTATGACTTACATAAATCATACTCTCCCAATTTATTATTATTATTTTTCGAAAAATACAGTAGGAATTCGAAAAGACAAAATGCTGAAAACTCACTTAAAACCCCTTCAACACTGCTCATATAAAACTTAAAACTGAAATTTAAAATACCACTTAATGAGTTCGGTGTTATCCAACACGCACCAGTCATTTTAATTTTAAGAGATAACTTGACACCCTACGCCGTTTTCACCTTAATGAATTTACATCCGGGCCGTATACAGCGGGCTCCATTTATCATCCTTAATCGCGGCCATTTGCAAACGTATACAGGGTGTTGCGTTGTGGATAAGGACGGAGCCATTACGTTTTATTTTTGGGCTGGAATACGCTTTTTTGCGGGTTTTTATTATAATGATTATATGTTGTTGTAAATTGGTTTAAAATAATCACTGTATGGTAAAATTTTTAAAACTACGCAATGGATTATGATGTGGAATGAATAGTATATCACTGGAAAACCACAAGAACCGTAAATTTAAAAACTACTTTTTCTTCTTTTTCTTCTTCTTCTTCTCTGTCGGTACACTCTTGTCAGAGCGGTCGTGGTTATTATGAAGATTTTCTCTTGCTCCCAACTATCACGCGCCTCACGGTGTCCCGCCACTTTCCCCGATCGGTTGCAGTTCTGGTACACTGGTGCAATGGGGCTACCAATGTGGACTTGATCTCATCAGTCTACCTCATAGGTGATCTTCCACGACAAAAACTACTTAGAAAATGTATAAACTTTCGTAAGATTCCATGTATTTATGTAGATATAGTCCAACATCTTGACAAACCTGTACCAACCCATTACTGCCCACTGTTGGGCTCAAGTCTCCTCAGAAGAGGGATTAGGCATAGTCCACCACGCTTGCCTAATGCGGATTGGGGACTTCACATATCTTCAAAGGATTTTTAGAACGCTTTTCCGACATGCAGGTTTCCTCACGATGTTTTCCTTCACCGTTTTTAGCCAATGGTGTTGTGAAAAATTGCACATAAATCTTTTTCACGTTTAGAATTAGAGGTACAAGCCGGCCGGATTTGAACCCGCGACCTCCCGTTCGGAAGGACGCGCTTCGACCACTCGGCCACCACGACTTTTTTGACAAACAAAATCAATAAACAAATGACGCCCGTGTTTTATCTAACATACAAAAATAACTCAAACACATCATCTATCATAACACAAAAGCCAAAATCGTCCTTCAAAACCCTTTAACTTTCCATAACCTTCGATAAAACCGCAATTCAAAACTTTGCCGCCAAGAATAGCTTGAGGGCCTTTCAAAGAGTATTAACGCGTCGAATTTCCAAAGCCTTCATAGGAGCCCTCTTGATGCGGGAAAATCTTTCAAAGTACTTTTCATACTGGACAATGGATTTGTGAGGCGAAAATGTGGTATTGCGTGCCGTTCAAACATGCTTGCTACATCCATATTGGCTCGCCAACTTTCAGTGCGTGCTATTGACAACTGGTAGGTCAACTGTCAAACGGTGTTTCACATATGGCAAGGGTCGTCACCATGCTAAGTGTTTGGCAATGAATAATGTGATTTTTAATGATATTCTGAAGGTAATACCAGAAAATCATCCTTTATCATTTCCATTTAATCCTTCTAATTTTATTTAATTAATTTATATTTATTTTTTATGATTACTTAAATTATGTCCTTATTTTCATACACTAATGAATCAAATTGTAATTTAACCGTATTCTAGAGAGACTGTCGTATATTTGATTAATTAAAACTTGCGCTCTTCACTAACGAGCTCAGAAATTCTATGCAGGTTATATTCTATTCATACTGAGTTTACTTAAGAAGAGAATTTAGCATTTTCTTTATTTTTTTTTTTATTGCCATGTAGGCAGACGAGCCAACGGCTCACCTGATAGGAAGCGGTTACCGTCGCTCATGAACCTCTGCAATGTCAGGGGACACCGACCTAAATTTAAGGACCCTCCTCAAGCCTCGTTTGAAGAAGAACAAGTCATTTAAATCATATTATTATTTAAGCGTAATGTATATAGTCTATATTGTAATATAGTAGATGTAATAGTTCTCGATAAATGGATTATCCAACACTGAAATAATTTTTCAAATCGGACCAGTTGTTCCTGAGATTAAGCATAGTCCACATGCAAAGTTTGATTTCAATAAGAAACCGGGAAGTTGGTCAAATTCAATTCGCAAGAATCCACCCGAACTTACATAGTTACATCCAGTGCAAGTTAATATAAAGCTTGTAAAAATTTAGTCATTTACAAGTGACGGCATAGTACTGAATCTTATTATTTTATGCTAGAGTTTCGTTTTAGATAGGTCACCTGGTGGTTCAAATGACCCATCATTTTTCTTCATGGGCCTGTAGTCTAAACCAGTTATGCCAGTTTACCAACATTTCAAAACAAAACTACTTGAATTGACAGTCAATATATTATTATCAGTAATGACACGCTCCATTGCTTTCCATTTCACATTATGATTTATGATTGCGAATTTTAGCGAATAAATACTGAACATCAGTTAGGGCTGCTAGTTCGGAGACGGCGCGACGGGAAAGAGTGCTGAGCGCGTAACGCATCACGCCGTCCCTCCAAACCCCGTGCTGGGTTCTGGCCTCAGCCGGGTTTCGGACGCTGAGTGTGAGCGGTTGGCGGTTTTAGTGCGGTTCAACTCCCACATACCCGGTGATTTCCTCCAAATGAAAAAAAAGGGCTGCTAGTTGAAAGTTTTGTCACAGCTTTACAATAAATCTAAACAAAGCCAAAGAGTTTATTTGTTTGTTTGGACGCGCTTATCTTAGGAACTGCTGGTTCCATTTGAGAGTATTCCAGTGTGTACTGTACTCTACTGTAACAACCTATTACTGCCCACTGCTGAGCTCAGGTCTCCTCCGAAGAGGGGTTAGGCATAGTCCACCACGCTTGCCTAATGCGGATTGGGGACTTCACATATCTTCAAAGGATTTTTAGAACCCTTTTCCGATATGCAGGTTTCCTCACGATGTTTTCCTTCACCGTTACAGTGTATATAACAATAATAATTATATTATTTCACTTGTTAAATCCATTATCAAGCAAAAAGTATTAGGTTGTAACTATTATATTTAAAAAAAAGGGATCAGCACTATAATCCCAATAATATAACCCTAGGTATAATAAAATTACTCGAAAAACTCTTAAATGTTCTTCTAAAATATGTGAAATTCTCAACCCGCACTAGACAAGCGTGGTGGACTATGCCTGCTTACAAACCTGAGTGAGCTAGTAATAGTAATTGGTATGATAGAAAGTTCTCATACATTAGCGGATCAGTAGCGTCTTCGCTGCGCCATGGCATAGCGGAGATCCATGGGCAACGATAACCGCTTCCCATCAGGTGGGCCTTTTAAAAATGAGGGCCGATAAAACAGCTTACGGCTCATCTGATAGTGTGCAATGATCGGGCATTGGAAGGACGCATCACCTACTATATGGGATTTTCCTTAACACGCTCGCTGAGAAACGAGGCCTAAAAGACGCCTCCTGCAACTTTCCTGTGGTGCGGCAAGGAAAAACGAGCGGTGCGAAGAGTGTAACTTTATTAAAAGCATTGGGGTCTAATCGACCGCGTGTCACCCGAACGTCTGGTTATGGTCCGGGCCAAATACGCCTCGTGTCTCAGAGAACGGCATATATGCAAAATACTTACCATTCGTTGCGACACGAGGTGTTATCGGCCCGCACCATGACCAGACGTTAGGGCGACACGAGGTCCATTAGACCCCACCTTATTTAACAAAGTTATGCTCTTTGCACCACAGGGAAGTTCACGTTTTTAGTACCACAGACCTCGTTTAGCAGTGAACGTGTTAAACCTAGCCTCTACCTACCAATACAAAAAAACCCTGGCGTATACGGCATTATAAAATCTTGTCAGTGCCAACCCTGCTACATACACGTGTACACGACAGCTGCTTTCATCGAAACTAGGGTAGCCATGATGCGTCGGGACAATACGTACCAAGCAGCCATCCAACACGACGGATTAACTTGTATCTTTACAAATCATTGAATACTCTCTATATAGAAAACGAAACCTTTCAGTTCTATCAAGTCATTCTAACGTGTTTCAAAAACACACTGCAGGATTCAGATTTACGCTATAGGAAGCAGTTTTTTGTAGGGTTTTCAGTACATAAATTATTCTGATAACAGTATCAAATTATGATTAAAATGCTGACTATTACTTGTGAACACTATGACTTGTGCTTCTTCAAAGGAGGCTTGAAGAAAGTTCTCAAAGGAAGGCCGTAGGTAGCGCTGTCCCCTGACATTGTAAAGGTTCATGAGAGACAATAACCACTTACGATGGTGGACTTAGGTGCACTACCTGCCTAGTTACATGAGATTGTAGGGACGCAAATGCATGCTTCTACTTTTGATATAATATCTAAGTGCAGTCGTTTCGTAAAGAGCATTGCATACACACATTATTGTAATAATATTCATTATTGCATGTTGTAAAGAGTGACAATAAATAATATCACTAGAATCATTTTTTCATTTTAATTCAATAGTATCTACCAATTAGATACATAAGTAATATATAAAGGGATACTCTTCGTTTATCAAGATACCCTAAAACATCAAAATATCATGATAATGGCGTTTGTAACAGCGTCGAAATACCGGGATCGCTTATTTTAAAAAATCGTTGTAAGAATCCGTTTTAATATTTGCTTAAATGATGACAATACCTTTCCATAAAACTTTCCACACGAAATACTAAATATTATTCAGCCGTAACTATTTACGAATTGAAACCCAATAAATCCGGCCATAAAACTATTTAATACCGATAAATTCAATTGTACAATGAAAATAAATTGTAGCTCTGCTGAATATTAATTGAATGGGTTTCGAACATCAAAGGCGAAGTGATTTATGATACAATTCGTGAAATTTGTCCGTGAATTCTGATTTAACTATTAATATAATGAGTTACCTCTTGACATTAAAAAGTGTAAAACCATTGCAATGTTTAAAACTAGACTAAAACAGCATATTGCTACAACTACTGTTAATTCTAAATTATCATAGCATGTTACTGAATTACCTATCGAAATTGGATGATGATATGTATATTATTTATTGTATTTGTTACATACTTACATAGTGTTATGTTTATTATTTGATAAGTGTAATGAGTTACTTAATCAGCCTACATTGTTGCACACACTACAATGTAATAATACTTTCGAATTTATTCATATTTAGTATGTACCTACGTTGTCTCTTTACGTTTGTTAATTTGTAACCTAATATTAGTTAGTTTTTAAGTTTCTCTTATAAGTGAACCATGTAATGTTCTTTTAGAGAAAATAAATATTCTTTAAACCGAATATACTTTATACGTAGTGACCGAATGACTGAAATTCCAGTTGGGACAGAATCTCCGTATCCTCCGTATTATACAGGGTGATTTCCTAGTGAGGGTACATATTGAAGGTCATGGTAGCTGATGGTTATATACGACCAGTAAAAATATTATTATCAAAGAATATGACTTAATGCCTTAGTAATCGCAACTTAAAAATATCTAAACTTCTTGCAAAATTATGGTTTTTCGACAGCTGATGGGTGTGGCGAAGGTGTGGGGTGCGCGAGATCACTAGAGGTCATTAGTCAACACTCTTTAAGCCGAAATTGTTTATGTTTGAGGTAGTTTTGTGGAATTTAGATTTATAAAAAAAAAAAATTTTACCTATTTTTTGTAATATTCCGTATTAGAACAGAGTACTCATCACCCTCTTGCAATATGTACCCTCTCTAAAAAATCACCATGTATACTGCTTACTGTACTATCCATTATTGCCCACTGCCAGGTTCAGGTCTCCCCTGAAAACGGATTAGGCATAGTTCACCACGCTTGTCAATCAAGTGATCCAGCTATTATTGCTTCTGAATTTGAATCTCCTACAATCATAGTTGTTTATCTTAACCTTATGCAAATTCAATTCAAATTCAATTCAAATTTTGCAAGTGCCTCACCCTTCAGTCTCTAAATCCAGGTCTCTTCAGTAGAGGGACTATACTATAGTCTATTGTGTTTTTTTCCGATCAAACTTAATGATACTGCTGTTGATCTCAGATTTTTCCCGTCGAGGGATAATGTTTTAGGGTATCTCTTATAATGTGGAAGAGTATCCCTTTATAATATATTACTTGTGTATCTGATTAGTAGATACCATTGAATTAAAATGAACAACTGATTCTAGTTATCATTATTTATTGTCACTCTTTACAATATACAATAATGAGAATATATATAATGAATATGATGAAAAATGTGTGGACGCGAGTGTACGCTATGCTCTTAACGGAACGACTGGGGAGCTACGCACTGCACTTATATATTATATCAAAAGTGCAAGCAAGCAATCGCGTCCCTACAATGTAATTATTTTCATCTAGCAATTGAAGACCAACAACGCCTTACTGCCGAACTCAGGTCTCCTCAGTAGAGAGACTATAGTCTACTGCGCTTGCGCTTTACCTTATTCCTGTCTCACACTAAACTTCCATTGAACCTAGGCCCCCATTATAACGCCATTCCTCAACCTGGTAAGAGACTGTCCTCGACCTTTTCCCTTCGAAATAGCCCAACGCGATAAATATCTGGTAAGTCGTGGTGGCCGAGTGGTCGAAGCGCTTCCTTCCCTACGGGAGGTCGCGGGTTCAAATCCGGCCGGCTTGTTCCTGTAAATCTTAATGTGAAACAGATTTATGTGCAATTTTTCACAACACCACTGACTATAAACGGTGAAGGAAATCATCGTGGGCAAGCGTGGTGGACTATGCCTAATCCCTCTACTGAGGAGACCTGAGCCCAATAGTGGGCAGTAATGGGTTGGTGCAGAGAGAGAGATAAATATCTTCACTAAAACCTTTAAAACAAAATTGGTTCATCCGTTTAAGAGCTACGATACAGACAAGTCCAACACACACCTGTTTTTCGTCGTTTAAAATGTGCGCTCTTTACCGCGGCTGTATAATGAGGCAGGTTTTAACAGTCGACCTCAGTTTATTGATTTTCCTTTACTGTTCTCGATGTTTACGACTGTGGGACGACAGTTTGAGGTGCTATAACTTACATTACGGTGCTGGGATCGTCTTATAATGGAATTGGAACACGTGGCAGTCGATGTCAAAAAGTAGGAATTTAAATGAGACTTTTTGCGATTCAAAATGGCGATACTAGGTAGAATTAAACAACCCAGTATAAAAACAATTGGTCTTAGTCAAGAAGCAACTGTTACTTTATATTCAGTATCAAGTATTCTAACATAATTCTTTGTAACGATAGGTTACTTTGTAACGCGGTGGTCTTCATTTTCCAATATGCACGTGAAAATATATTATTATAATAATTTTTTCAGGTTTCAGGTATCTATTAAAGGTCATTAAACGATAGTGAATAGTCGTGGTGGCCGAGTGGTTGAAGCGCTTGCCTTCCGTACGGGAGGTCGCGGGTTCAAAACCGGCTTGTACCTCTAAATCTTAATATGAAAAAGATTTATGTGC
Source organism: Trilocha varians (assembly GCA_030269945.2). Taxonomy (NCBI): domain Eukaryota; kingdom Metazoa; phylum Arthropoda; class Insecta; order Lepidoptera; family Bombycidae; genus Trilocha; species Trilocha varians. Next base: position 3,120,246 of record AP028279.1, read on the forward strand.
AATTTTTCACAACACCATTGGCTTAAAACGTTGAAGGGAAACATCATGAGGAAACCTGCATATCGGAAAAGGGTTCTAAAAATCCTTTGAAGATATGTGAAGTCCCCAATTCGCATTAGGAAAGCGTGGTGGACTATGCCTAACCCCTCTTCGGAGGAGACCTGAGCTCAGCAGTGGGCAGTAATGGGTTGGACAATACAGTACAGTACAAACGATAGTGCGTGTAATATCAGGAACAACCAGTTTTTAAAATATGTCACCTATTTCCGTGGTATCATCAAAATAAATTCTTAATACTCCGTTTTCAAATTATATAGCCCCTGTCACCTAATTCCGTGGTATCATTTAAAACGAATTCTTAATATTCAGTTTTCGAGTTTTTGTCAAAAGTAATATTTGTTCGGAAGTTATACTAAGTTTTTCAATTACTTTTCTTTGTAAGTCGTAAGGAAGAAATGGCGTTAAGGCACGCTACTAGCTTCTGAAGTTTGTTTACGAAAGACGAAATTATGAATTAGCTTTTGGTAATGCGTTTAGTAAAATGTTGGTGATTTACAAAGAGGTTAATTTTTGGAACGTTTTAGGGAACCTTATCGCGCGTCGTGAAAGGGGGTTAGACGGTAAAAATTCTTACGAAAAGTTGTCACGACACTTTTTTTGTTTTAGATGATTATCGCAAGGTGGCGCTGTAATTAAAATCTTTTAAAACAATTCCTTATTTTGTTTTATATGATTAATGCTAGATGGCGCTGTGATTAATATATACATATATTAGTAAAACTTAAAAAAATAAAATTTTATTAAAATTTCCTCACTAATTAATCGAAAGGAACTTCGTTTCATCCAGCTGTCCCTTGATACCTCTCAAGTTTTTTTTATCACAATACATACCCATTTTACTTTTAAATACAAGCTTTTAAGATCCTACAGTTTGTGACTTCGCATTATGGCCAAAATAGTGATTAAAAGCACCATTAGACAGAAAATCAGGCCAATATGGTGAACTATAATTACCCTTTTTGTTGGAGACCCGAACCCAGTAATCAAAGACCTTTGCACGACTATAATTTCTCACCTGTCCTAAGGTAGAATTTGCACGACACGTTAATTCACTTTCGTGGAGGTTAGCAAAGCGTTTAACATCATTTTTTTTTTTTTAGTTGGAGGAAATCACCGAGGGGCGGGCGGGGTATGTGGGAGTTGAACCGCACTAAAACCACTCACACTCAGCGTCCGAACCCCGGCTGAGGCCAGAACCCAGCACGGGGTTATGAGGGACGGCGCGACACGTTACGCCCACGGCACTCTTTCCCGTCGCGCCGCCCCCTCGTTTAACATCTGCACAAGTTTGACATTTGTTATGAGATTTTCTACTCTATGAAACTTGACCATTCATGTCCTCAAATCATAAATATTGAATTTACAGAAACTCTGCTCTTTTTACTCTTGTAATTTTCATTTATTGCTATCTCTTTCACTCACGACTTCAGCGATTTTTCTCATGTAATAAATCTATGTCTAAAATATATTTACCTTCAAGCGTTGTCTAAGGCACTATCTTAATTACATTATTTACGATTTTTGCATATTTGCCGTTCTCTGCGAGACGAGGTGTAATTGGCCCGGTAATTATAACCAGACGTTAGGGTGACACGCGGTCTATTAGACCCCAATGCTTTTAATAAAGTTACACTCTTCGCATCGCTCGTGTTTCGTTGCCGCACCACAGGAAAGTTGCAGGAGGGGTCATTTAGGCCTCGTTTCGCAGCGAACGTGTTAACTTACTTTATTTGATTCATTAGACATATATATAATCTGTGTCTTATCAGCCTTTGAAAATCTTTGATTATTTGTTTACCTCATTTTCGCTTGCTGAAATTGGAAACCGAACAATATTTTGGCTTAGTGTCTTAAGACTGTGTATTCTCACTTGACATTGACGAATCATCCCGGTTCTTTGAGGACGAGGTTCATAAAAAAAGAAGAATTTTGTTACCATTTATTTTGTATTGATATTTAATCTAATATATATTATAAAGGCGAAAGTTTGTATGTATGGATGGATGTATGTTTGTTACTCTTTCACGTAAAAACTACTGAATGGATTTGAATGAAACTTTACCACAATATAGCTTATACATCAGAATAACACATAGGCTACAATTTTTGAACCCCTTTGTAACGCAGACGAAATTGCGCGGGTCACCTAGTAATTTTATAATCGCTCATGAAACTATTACTACTGGGCTTTTGGGGACGGAGCGACGGGAAAGAGTGCCAAACGCGTAACGCGTCGTGCCTTCCCTCCAAACCCCGTGCTGGGTTCTGGCCTCAGCCGGGGTTCGGACGCTGAGTGTGAGCGGTTGGAGGTGCGGGTCAACTCCAATGATTTTCTCCAACTGAAAAAAAAAAACTACTGGGCTTAAGGAACGTTGATACAAAACCCTTACAGCTGCTTACTTCTCATTCAGTAAATATTACAACAAACATCTCAGACTACTTACAATCCACGAAATATTTCGCATATTTCAAGGCCACTCGCAAATCCCGTATAATCGGATGATATATGAGTTTCCTTCGCTAAAATTACAACGATTTTCCTCAAAAAACACGACGTGTTTCCTTCAAAGTGCTGAAACTGTCCTTGAAGGTGACATTTGAATGCATGATAAATGAAATTCAAACATAACCACAGAATAATTTACGATATAGAAGTAAAATTAATGTATGTACTAGGTATGTAAGTAATAGTCGTAATATTATAACTATTTGTGTATGAGGCAGTGAGAAGATATCATAGACTTGAAATCCCAAACACTGTTTTAAAAAATAAAAGAACCCAAATACTGCCCTTACCTAAAACTAAACATGAGTTCGCTAGGAGAAACTATCATTTTCTAGGACCAATCCTTTACAGCAAAATAAGATCTAAATCTGCAATCCTTAGTTATTCAGATTATCAGATAAAGAAGGAAATAATTAAGTTTTTGAATACACTAGATTATAATGGTACAGAGAAATTATTGGAACCTTTACCAAAGTAAACTATACTTTTTTATTGTAAAAACCTTTAAAGAATACCAATAATATATACCAATAATATAAATCATTAAAAGATCTAAAAACTCATTGTGTTGATAAAAAATGAAAAAAAAAAATAAAAAAAAATATATTGTATGTAGTATTAAGGAAACGCATATAAGGTATTATTTGTAATTAAATAGTGATATTATTCTTTGTGTAATGTTAGGCTTTTTTCTTTTTTTTATATTTGTTTTTACTTTGTTGATAACAACCTACAAAAAATTTACTGCTCCTATGTTTTGTTGGGAGAGCACTGGCTCCCATAGCACAGTATTTTTACTAGTTTGGGAGCCTGGGTTTGCCCTAATAATAATTGTAAAAATTGTTTCAATAAATTTATTTCATTTCATTTCAAATTTATTTCATTTCATTTCATTTCATTTCATTTCATTTCATTTCATTTCATTTCATTTCATTTCATTTCATTTCATTTCATTTCATTTCATTTCATTTCATTTCATTTCATTTCATTTCATTTCATTTCATTTCATTTCATTTCATTTCATTTCATTTCATTTCATTTCATTTCATTTCATTTCATTTCATTTCATTTCATTTCATTTCATTTCATTTCATTTCATTTCATTTCATTTCATTTCATTTCATTTCATTTCATTTCATTTCATTTCATTTCATTTCATTTCATTTCATTTCATTTCATTTCATTTCATTTCATTTCATTTCATTTCATTTCATTTCATTTCATTTCATTTCATTTCATTTCATTTCATTTCATTTCATTTCATTTCATTTCATTTCATTTCATTTCATTTCATTTCATTTCATTTCATTTCATTTCATTTCATTTCATTTCATTTCATTTCATTTCATTTCATTTCATTTCATTTCATTTCATTTCATTTCATTTCATTTCATTTCATTTCATTTCATTTCATTTCATTTCATTTCATTTCATTTCATTTCATTTCATTTCATTTCATTTCATTTCATTTCATTTCATTTCATTTCATTTCATTTCATTTCATTTCATTTCATTTCATTTCATTTCATTTCATTTCATTTCATTTCATTTCATTTCATTTCATTTCATTTCATTTCATTTCATTTCATTTCATTTCATTTCATTTCATTTCATTTCATTTCATTTCATTTCATTTCATTTCATTTCATTTCATTTCATTTCATTTCATTTCATTTCATTTCATTTCATTTCATTTCATTTCATTTCATTTCATTTCATTTCATTTCATTTCATTTCATTTCATTTCATTTCATTTCATTTCATTTCATTTCATTTCATTTCATTTCATTTCATTTCATTTCATTTCATTTCATTTCATTTCATTTCATTTCATTTCATTTCATTTCATTTCATTTCATTTCATTTCATTTCATTTCATTTCATTTCATTTCATTTCATTTCATTTCATTTCATTTCATTTCATTTCATTTCATTTCATTTCATTTCATTTCATTTCATTTCATTTCATTTCATTTCATTTCATTTCATTTCATTTCATTTCATTTCATTTCATTTCATTTCATTTCATTTCATTTCATTTCATTTCATTTCATTTCATTTCATTTCATTTCATTTCATTTCATTTCATTTCATTTCATTTCATTTCATTTCATTTCATTTCATTTCATTTCATTTCATTTCATTTGTTAAAAATGAAGGGAATGTCTTGACAAAAGTTGCGTGAATAAAATAAAATAATGCAATAACTATAGAAATTAGTAACTGTGATCATATATATTGGGTTCAGTTCAGTAACACAATGAAAACTCCTTGGTTCACAATAACAGTTTATTCATCTTCCAAAATCAGTATAATCTCCTTCCAAAATCAGTGTAATCATCCTCCAAAACTCAGTCACAATTACTCCCAACTCTGTTCACTTTGAAATCACGTCGACCACTGTCTTTAAACGATAGTTCACACGCCTTTTATACTTTCTTGAGAAATAAATCAGATGGCGCCACTAGTACTTCCATTTTCATAAAAATATAAATTGTAATAAAATTAAAAGAATTTAACAACACTCTTATAAAATGATTCATCACAACCGGAAGTTTTTCCTTTAAATCGATGTAATACCCGCTTCTACAAACAATTAAATGGAATTAGAGAAAAGTCACCTAACATATATCATGAAGTGAGATATGTTGTTCTGGTGAAGTAATACCAATCACCAAATTTTGTTCGGAAATCTTTTAATTACTTTTGAGTAGACTATTTTTGAGGGTAACACAATGTCTTGATCCACAGTTACAATTCAACCTGTTCCATGAAATAAACTAAACGCGAGCGGCCTCGGCTATTATGTCACGTTCCCACATTGGCTCGCCAACGTCCAACTCTCGTATAAAACAAATGATAATGACGGCCGACCAATATGAGAGTTGGCAAGCCAATGTGGACTCGGCTGTTAAACACGTTTCAAGAGTACTCGAGACACGATACCCACATGTCAAGATGAGTACCTACTCGAGGAAAATCCGCGTTGAACGCAACGATTTATGGATTTTAAACCGACACGATGGAGACGAATATCTATTTATATTTTTTTTCTTGTCATGTAGTCAGACGAGGTAATGGGCCATCTGATCATAAGTTGTTACCGTCGTTAATACACCTCTCCAGGGGACACTGCGGGACCGCTACCTACGGCCTACACTTAAGGACTTACAAACCTCGTTTGAATTTACCTTAGTAGTATAGGGTAGGTAGATCGACGAGCTAGTTTTTAATCGACTACTAATTGGACAGTTATTTTTTCTATCAAATGGTTTGCTGAAAGATAACTCAAATATAACTAGGGCAACTGTGATAATAATAAATTTTCTTTGAAAAGAAAACTTCTAAAATATTTGGACTTGGCCCACGAGGTGACCGACATGTGGCGTGTTGAATCGACCATCATTGTTCCGATCGTTGTATCTGTGCACGGTCTAATAGCGAAAAGCTCCGACCGTCATCTAGAGAAGCTTTCGCTCCCCGGCTGGTTAAAGGGCCTGATTCAGAAGGCGGTCGTTCTTGACACGGCGCGTATTGTGAGGAGGTTCCTCTTTCTTGGGCCCTGACCACTGATGGCTTGGGTCGTAGACTCCGGCAGCAGTGGCCCTCTGTTTTTTATATTTTTAAATTTATTTTCTTGTAAATTTATTTTTAAAAATAGAATGTAAAAAATTAGTGAATAAATGAATATACAGAAAGCATTAACTTAAAGATAACGTCCAAAGTCTGATTAGTCTAATCACTTTCCAAGGACGTTAAAGCTACTAAAGATACACATCGTTAAAGATATCAGTTCTTTATCTTTATATTCCTTTACGAAACTAGGAAGCAATAACTTCTTGTTATTTATCCAATTTTCAGTAACTAACTCCAAATAGTGTTTAGTAGTATATAAATAAAGATTTACTTGTATTGAACGGGCCGAATATACACTGTCCTTTTATCCAAATTTAATATATTTATATCATGAAAGCTTTGTAAAAAGTTTCAGTCATTTTGAATAAGAGTGGGTGCAACGTGAGTAGACATCCCACAAGGTGGACAAATGATTAGGTTAGGGCTGTGGGAATCACTGGTTACAAACAGCTCAGGACTAGTTCATCATCATCATCAGCCTATAGACGTCCACTGCTGGACATAGGCCTCCCCCAAACCTCGCCACATCAACCGGTCCTGCGCCATCTGCATCCAATGACCTCCCGCGATCTTGACCAAATCGTCGGTCCATCTTGTGGGGGGTCTACCAACATTGCGCCTACCGATTCGTGGCTGCCATTCCAGAACCCTCCCAGTTAATATGTCAAAATGTAGGGTATTCTTGTGGTATTTTAGGCAAGATTAATCTCTTGCATTTGCGTGATACCAAATCTGAATGACCAATCATCGACTCTTAAATCCCCATTTTTCCCATACAAATACCCCATCGATTAGGCCCAAATCCAATGGTAAAAACCAGTTCAATTTATAATGCTTACGCCTCTAGCTATTACGTACGGTCCGACTTGACAGCTCCCTGATAGGCACACCGTGAGTTACGGCCTTACTAACGCCCATTGTAGGGATTTGTAGACCCAATAGGGTTGAATTATAGGGATTTAGAAGTTTTATTAGGGGTTTTAAAGTATTGTATTCAAAGTTTAAAGATTACTGGCTAGTTGGTTTTGCTCCTAGCTATAGCATAGTTATAGCTAGGATTTGTTTTTTAAATTTTGTACAGAATTGCAATTATTTGAGATGCCATCATCTTCTTTCTATGATTAAATGAACCCCCAGAAGGTACAGTACACCGAGAACGGTGTACTGTACCAACCGATTACTACCCACTGTTGGGCTCAGGTCTCCTCAGAAGAGGGATTAGGCATAGTCCACCACGCTTGCCCAGTGCGGATTGGGGACTTCACATATCTTCAAGGGATTTTTAGAATCCTTTTCCGACATGCAGGTTTCCTCACGATGTTTTCCTCCGATCTTCTCGGTGTACAGCAATTTTATATAAAGTAGATAACGTAGAAAATAATCATTCCTAACATATAAGTATATTTTGTAAGCAATATCAAGAGCTTAAAATATATTTCTGCGACAATATTTTACGAAGTACCAACCCTAAGTGTGACCACTCTTTATTATGATAAATGGACAATCCGTGGTCTAGGAAAGTGAAATAAAATTGGGCTATATTTATTCTGTTAAGATTTATTGTTTTCTCGCCGTTTTATTGGAAGTCAACCAGTTTTTATAAGTAGGATCTTCTTCTGAAATATCATGAAGTACCTATTTTCATGACGAAATATTGTGATTTGAACTTACATGATTCGTTTTTATATTTTGACTATCTGGCCCACACAACTTCGTCTGCGTCACAGAAGTAAATTTTCTCACCGTTTAAACCTTCCCTGGACTTCTAGGAATATTTCAAGATTAAAATAAGCCAAATCGGTTCAGTCGTTCTCGAGTTTTAGCGAGACTAACGAACAGCAATTCAGTTTTATATATAGGTAAAGAAGATGTTCTTCTGACATGCGTAAGATGAAAAAAAAAGGAATAGATAAAAACTTAACTAAGTAAAGGGTATATCTATAATTAATATTATAGAGCTGCAGAATTTGTTTGTTTGTTTGTTTGAACGCGCTAATCTCAGGAAATACTGGTCCGATTTGAAAAATTCTTTCACTGTTGGAAAGTCCATTTATCGAGGAAGGCTATAGGCTACATCTCTGCTGCATCACTCTGTGATACAGACGAAGTTGCGCGGGTCACCTAGTAAATATATATAGGGTGAAATTTTCAAAAACGAATTCCAGTAAAAGCGCCCAAATAGTGACTTTAACGATTTTTGCTAAAAGAAAACACTCCTTCATTTTCGTATATTCAAATATTCTATATATTTACAACCCAGAATCGAACCTGTAAAAAACCCATCCTGTATAATATGAATTTTCAACTGAACTGATATTAATCACTCCGAAACACCATTAATCATTTGCAAAGGGAATTAATACACCGCTTTGTGTTACTAATCGATCTTTTTAATACCTACCGTAGCCAGAACAATGGCTAATCGCAGGAAATCAATCAATGCTTTTCACTCCCGTGATAAATTGTTATGATAAAAAGAGACAACTATATGTAAAGTATTTCTATTTTAAAGGTATTTAAAATTAAATTATTGTCCGCCCAACTTCTTCTGTGTAACTTTAAATAAAATTTAAATGTAATTTTTGGAATTAAGTTCGTTATCGCGCGTTATCGAAAGGGGGCTAGACGGAAAATATTCTTACGAAAAAGTTGTCACGACACTTTTTTTGTTCTAGATGATTATCGCTAGATGGCGCTGTGATCAAAATCTTTTAAAACACGTTCCTTATTTTTGTTTTAGATGATTATCGCTAGATGGCGCTGTGATCAAAATGTTTTAAAACACGTTCCTTATTTGTTTAATTATGATTATCGAAAGGAACTTCGTTCCATCCCTTGACACCTCTCAAGTTTTTATATTGTAGATTTGGCACCAATAATGATTATTATGTAAATCTTGTAATTTAAATTGAATTATTTAATGTGTTGCTAAACGAAAATCGCAAGACAGATGAAACATTTTAGGCAATTATTTTATTTGTATTAAAAAAAAATCTCTTGATCATAACATTACCTATGGAAGAATAATATAAATCTTCAAATAAATTATTACATACTCAAGTTTTAAAATTTATCTTTCATTTTCAGAGTTGTGCCACGCTGCCACCAAGATCCAGGCCTCCTTCAGGGGTCACCAGGCACGGAAGGAGAACTTAGCTCAGAAGGAGAAGGAGAAACAGGATAAGGTAGGTTTTCATTTGATGGTCTGATGGTGTGAAGTATGACATGTTGGTTTGAAGTGTGACAGATAACATAAAAGAAAAGAGTGGAGAAAGAAGATATATTGCGCCGACCCCATCTAAATGGGATAAGGTGCAGCGAAAAAGACTGGGTCAAACAACTAATAACTTACCTAATGACAAGTTCTTTAACCAATGTTGGGAGTATATTGAAGACTCTTTCTCCTAGGTGTAAATTTGAAAATGTATTTATGCGTGCGTTGCTAAAACTATTGACAACATAACAAAATGATGTGGTTGACTTTCGTATTCCGAGTGGAACTCCCGTCGCTCCAAACTCGTCGGCTATTTATATCCAGAGACACTGGCTTCTAGATTGTTCTGGAATAGTCCCGAATGGAGCGACTAACAATGTTCTAGAAAGTTTTCGATGCGTCTGGAAAGTTGTTCTAGAAACTTCGCGACTAGCCTCGAACCTTCTCGAACATTCTCGAATACTGTTCTATAAGCTTCTCGACTAGTCTCGAAGGGTGTGAAAGAGATAGCAATATCTATCTCTGTCTTGCTCACACACTTTCTAGAACATTCCCGAACAGTCTTGTGTGAGTGAGAGAGATAGCACTATATTTGTCTATCTCACTCACACACTTTTCTGGACGTTTCTAGAACATTCTCGTAACATTATCATTTTAAATATAGAAGTAAAATTCTTTTTGTTTTATTCTAATCAGACATTTCGTTGAAACATTATCACGAGCATAAAGATTTCTTACTAAAGACTTTAAAGATCCTTTTTCATTTCCAGGAAGACATTGAGAAGATAGATCTGACTGATCCTGATCTGAACAAAGCAGCCACCAAGATCCAAGCTTCATTCCGCGGACACAAAGTCCGCAAGGATGTCCCCAACTAAGTTGACCATGCTTTGGTTACAACCCTTGCGTTTGTATGCATTCGGGAATTTTGTTTAAAAACATTATTGTTTTGTAAATTAACAATTGCACATTTAAATTTTTTTAGCATCGTGGTTCATTTTGTCATCACCGTTAAGAACAAATAAAAAGATCGAATTTTCAAGTCACTGTAACGAAACCTAGCAAAACAAGAAACCAAAAACTCTCTAATGCATACAAATAATTGGGCATATTGTTTAGTCACAGTTATTTAATCGTGTAAGATACTTAAATTCTTTACTTAACCAACTCAAAATAAGTCAATTCATTCGACAGAGGTCTTGTTACAAGATAACAGCAAAAGTAAGATAAAGATGGTCATTAATCTATGAATTTATATCAGTCAATATTAATAAATTTTGTCAATAATGGTAAGTCACTTCATCAATTAAATTACATTTCCGTGACAAGTGAGCTTGTCCTCGGGTTCCTGGGCTTCACTGCTCCGTCATTACGATGGTCGCCGCTGTGGATCCCACATACACAACAGTTACAGTGGTGGGAGTGAGAGGTGGGCAAATACCATTTACTCATAATCTGGCTGTGTAACACAAAAGTTTGTAATAAGGCCTCTGCTATTAATATTATTACGTACCTTCAATACAATAACAAAAAGCATTTTCTTTAATAAATAATAAAATAACAATACTAAAATAATAGGAATTCTAATTCACATTTTATTAAACTCATAGTCACCGTACTTTGTGTTTACACAAGATGGTCGCTTGGCGGGAAATCAAAGCAGTTTCATTTCAACAAAATACTTAACAATAATTGTTCGATTACTATATGTTTTTACTTTGAAAGAAAATGTTAGTTTCTGACTATATTATTTTATGTAAATATGTGTCTATTTACCATACTATCTTATGTCTTGTCTGACGTATTAAAGTTCGGCCGTTCAGAGAATGCGTTCCTGACACCTATCAGTTAGTCACGAAAAATATTGTTTACCAAGTTATTTGACGCTCAGTTCGGCACAAAATTATAACATTCATTGATTATCGATATAATAATGTTGTTTTAATACTCAACAATTGTTAAAACGGTAAATAACCAGCAAAAATATTTTTATCGTAACCACAACGCCATTACTACCTAGTAATGGCGTTGTGTCAGGAACGCATTCTCTGAACGGCCGAACTATAGGATATGATTTTCTGTTATATTTGGGAAAAAAAGAGATCTTATGCAAAGATTGTGTTTTACTTTATTTTGTTTGAAAAAATGTATTTCTTTTGTTTTAATTTATTTAATTATTTTTCCTACTAAGTGACCATGACGTGATATTTCTTTATATCAAGACATTCCTACGATTTGTTGATTTAAAAGTTTTTTTAGGTATTAAATAGTATTTAAGGTTCTTCATATATGTTTTAAGCTTCATTTATATTTAATAAATGTATATTATTTCAATTTCATCTATTTTTGTAGTTGTTATATTAAAAATATTACCTTCATCGAAATTTTAATTTACCAGAAAAATTTAGGACACTTATATTCCTTGTCCAATTTTTTTCTTTCACGACAAATTTCATTCAGTTCGAATTGTTTTTCGAGAATATCTGTCAATAAATAAAAACAAATTTTATTAAGAACTTCCATTATATACTATCTTATATAAAATTATGCTATTATTAAGAAGAAAAAACTAAAAATTTCAGCAACATCGATGGATCTATTTAATATTTTAATATAACAACTACTAAATAATTTTAATATGATTCAATTTGTATTTTAAACACACAATTTTGCTGTTATATTCCCTGTGAACTGTATTTATTATTTAAGGATTTTTAATATTAAAAATATTTAATATTCGCCTATAGTACTCGAGTTTTATTGAATTCCCCATTTCACTCAAATAATTACTTATGTTGTGAGAAATGGTCTGCAGGCTTTACCAACTTGTAGAAATCATGGAATTATTACATCTGGAATCAGCATCGTGAACGGCAGAGTGAAGCCAATTTGAAGTGCACCGATCGCGCGTAACAACACGATGTTTTGAATCAACATCATATATAACAAAGTGAAATTTTAAAGAACTTATGTGTATGTAATATTTTATTAGTGTGCTAAACGAATTGGGTGTACTTCAAATTAGCTTCATTCTGTTGTTCATGATGTTGGTTCCAGATGTAATAATTTTATGGTAGAAATTAAAACACAAGATATTGTATTCGTGACTCGCAATTAAGGCGGCCGGGAAGAATAAGAAGAACAATAAAATTATTATCAATTAAATCTTATGTCACTTATAATTAAATTAAAGTATGTTGCAAAAGTTTACAAACATTTAACAAGTTATAATTAAATTTTATTTTAGACTGTCTGTCTTGTGTCCATTCAAAAACCCGCCAACCGTCCTTATCTTTTTTTTCTTAACCCTTCGTTCGGAAATCAAAAACTGATTTGAACTCTTTCGTTCGAAAACTGACGCCACATTGTTTTAAAGCAATAATTAACTTCTAATCTACATTATTTAATAGTTAAGACTTCGCTGCCAGCGCGGTCAGTGCTGACCGACACGCCTTTAAAAGACAAAAGGTTTTACTCTCGGCAAACGTAAACACGTTAATACGTGTTTAATTGACTAATACTATATACAGAGTGTCCCGGAAATTAGTGAATAGGGGAGGTCCAGAGATAGAGCACACCTTTAGGTACCCAAATCACCCCATATATGTTCTGCGGTTATTCTTGAAGAAATCTTATATTTATTTATTTCGTATTTTTTTAAAATTTCGTAAAAATAAACTTATTCAGACACTCGCGGTTTTCTATAATACTTTCATGCATTTTCAACGGGTTCTTACCACGATATTTAATTAATTGAGTTGTCTCGATATTTCAACGTTGTTGCAAACGTCATGATCACGAGAAGACTGGATACTGCGGGTCGATTTAAGAGCAAACGAATCTGTCTACCCTCTTTCATTTATGACGGTTCATGCTCAGAGAGTCTTGTACATAGATACAGTGAGTGTGGTGTGTCGTGATGTGAGTGGTACTACCCAAAAGCGAACGAGAAAAAGGGTAGACAGATTTGTTTGCTCTTAAATCGAGCCGCAGCATCCAGTCTTCTCATGATAATGACGTTTGCAACAACGTTGAAATATCGAGACAACTCAATTAATTAAATATCGTGGTAAGAACCCGTTGAAAATGCATGAAAGTATTTAGTAAATATGTTAATAATTCGAACACTACAAAAAATGGCGGAAACATACATGAGGGGTACTTGAAGGTGTACCTACTCTATCTCTGGCCTTCCGCTTATCACTACGTCCTAGGAGACCCTGTATATTCAAGCTACGTTTCCTAATTTACAGTTTGTATCATCAATTCTTTTTATCATAGTCTCAGTACACTTCCATATTCTTTTTATTTTTCCATTATTTTCATTATATAAGACATTATTATATCTTGCAGCATCATTACGTCTTATCCTTCGATAGTCACTTTGACAATTATTTTGATGGTACTCAGTATATTTAGGAAAGCAATAGTTTTGATAATAATGTGTGTTATAAGGGTATCTTCTGTACTGGTAGTAGTAAGGATTGTTTTGACAATTTTGTCTATAGTTTAAATTTATTGGCAGTTTCTGTATTTCTTCGTAGCTTTTTGTATTTATAAGAATTTTGTCATCTGCAATAAAAGTAGGAATATTATATTTGTTATTAAGATAATATTAGAAAACTACTGAGATTTAACAATCAAAAGTTCAAACAAAAGGCACTTAAGGCTTGTACATCTAAATCCTAATTTGTAAAAAAAATATGTGCAATTTTTCACAACGTCACTAAAATGGTGTACGAAAATATCGCGAGGAAACCTGCATATTGGAAAGGATTTTTAAAATCCTTCAAAGATATGTAAAGTCCTATCTACATTGAGCAAGCGTGGTAGACTATGCCTGTTCCCTCTACTGAGGAGATCTGAGCATGCGCAGTGAGCAGTAATGGATTTTTACAGTACAATACGCGTAAGAGCGATGCTTCGACATCGTTCAACTTGTCGACTATACTCAATATCACTACCTACCTTTTACTACTACTATATACTAGACAACTGCCACTACCTATTCAAAGGGTTAGCACTAAACAAAATTAAACTACATCTCACCTTTCATATTGGAAATTGGTTCAAACTGAGCTTCAGAAACTTTATCATTATAGTCTATTTCAACAACAGTATAATTTGGAACAATAATTATACTAGAAGCAGTTTGTTTTTCATCGTTTTGGGGATCAGTATTTTGTTTATCACTATTGACTTCTGATTGGGTAGGAGGTTTTTTAAGATCTTTGAAGAGAAAACTTTTATCTGATTCTTTTTTGGGATCGGCTTTAAGTTTCCCAGTTTCTTCTTTATTTGTGTTGGCTTTGCCTTCATTTACACACTTATTTTTATCTAAACTATCATTATTTGTCTTTGTTTCAGCGAGTTCTAGTTCTTTTCTTGCGGTTCCTTCATTCTTCTTTTCAGCTTTATTCCTATTTTCTTCTTTACATAAATCAATATCAACTCTTGCTTCTGGAATTTTTTTGTGAGATTTTGCCTTTGTTAATCTAGATTTTAAAGTAGTTTTGGGAGAAGATTTATTAATATTCGGAGTCTTAGGTAGGACAGTTACACTACAATCTGATTCTTGAGGTTTTTTATTGATTTCAGCATCTTTTCTTTTACTAATTATATCTTTAATAGAAGGAAGATAGTCAGTTTCCTTAATTGCTTTTTTCGTAGTTTTAATATCATCAGTCTTTAATTTATCAGTGGGTTTTAATTCTAGATTAGTTAGTGGTATGTTTTGATGTACTGGCAAGACTTCCATGTTGTTTTTTATTTTGCTAGTATCTTTGTCCTTTACGTTAGTTAAAACTTCTTCAGAATCATGCTGAAAGTAAAATGGTATGTCTCAATTTTTGGTATCATTGAATTTTATAGTATAAAAGATACAACCTAATCTTGAAAGCTAAATTATAATGAATATAAAAGTGTTATTATGATGTTTGGATAATATTTTACCAAATCATGAACCAATAGAAACAATGATAGATTTGAACTCATAGAAAACCCCTTACATTAATTTGTATTGTGTATATTTTTTAGGTCAACTTACGGGCAAATCCAGCGCTAACGATGACCCAGAAATGATTAAAATAATGATAAAACTTAGGCCAATCATCACCAAATCTGTTACACTACCTTACACACACTTAAATTATAATGAAATATTATTAGGTTATCATTGTTTGTTTTAATATCTTTAGTTACGCGAACACTGTGGAGAATTTGTTTAATTTTTCCAAAACAATATTGCAATATCCAGAAACGCTTATAAGTAGCGATTGTAAAATCACATGTGATGTGGATGCACGGCGGGTAGGATATGTGGGAGATGAAGCACACTAAAACCTTCAACCGCTCACAGCGTCCGAAACTCGGCTGAGGCCAGAACCCAGCACGGGGTAATGCGGGACCACGCGACGCGTTACGCACTCGGCACTCTTTCCCGTCGCGCCGCCCTCACACATATTTAGGTACAGCGTGTCACAATTCGGTGACTTAATACTCGAAACCTGATCTGATCACAGAGAAGGTAACCATAAGAACTCCTCTACGGGAGGTCGCGGGTTCAAAACCGTTTATGTATAAAAAAAGATTTATGTGCACTTATTCACAACACCACTGGCTAAAAACGGTGAAGGAAAACATCGTGAGGAAACCTGCATATCGGAAAAGGGTTCTAAAAATCCTTTGAAGATATGCGAAGTCCCCAATCCGCATTAGGCAAGCGTGGTGGACTATGCCTAACCCCTCTTCGGAGGAGCCCTGAGCTCAGCAGCGGGCAGTAATGGGTTGTTACAGTACAGTACAGGTACTAAATAAGACAGTCTCATCGTGTTTGAGCTCGTTTTGCTTGTCTTAGCTGGCTCTGGCTGAATCTTAAAATTAAAAAGTTTTCGATATTATAAATTATTATTTATATTTTCATATATTAATACAGATACACAAATTGATAGATCATATTGCACAAATGGGCCAGCAATGGATAGAACTCTAATATGGCTGAGATAAGCAGAACAGCTAAAGATATAACCCTGCTGATGCTTCGTACGAGGTCTAATTTGTCCACCAGAGGCGATGACTTCCTTAGAGACTTCGGTTCGTAGAGCACGTCTTTTGGAGCTGTCACCTAAAAACATTATTTGTATTTTGGTTACAATTAATAGTCCTGTACCAACCCATTACTGCCCACTGTTGGGCTCAGGTCTCCTCAGAAGAGGGATTAGGCACAGTCCACTACGCATGCCTAGTGCGGATTGGGGACTTCATATCTTCAAAGAATTTTTAGAAACCTTTTCCGATATGCAGGTTTCCTCACGATGTTTTCCTTCACCGTTTTTAGCCAGTGGTGTTGTGAAAAATTGCACATAAATCTTTTTCACATTTAGATTTAGAGGTACAAGCCGGCCGGATTTGAACCCGCGATTAACAGTCCATCTGATGGTAATTGGCAATCATTATCACAAGTTTACGGACTTTATCACAAGGCATTGTGAAGTTCTAATGTAAAGGATGGAAGTTGAAACATCATATTTGATATTAAAATTGGTCTACTTTAACGTCTTTGTACGAGTAAACGTCACTGAAATTATTATTTGTTATTTTCTGCACAACGATTAGACACTTTGAAAGAAAGAGATTCAAGCATTGTTTTAGCTCAAACGCTTAATAGGTACCTATGTCAGTTTTAGTTTTTAAGACGGTATTATAATTGTTAGCAATTTACCTTAAAAACAGCCCCTGGTTCAATATGGTCTGGCATTATAGAACCTTTACATGGCTGCAAGTTTTATATCGATTTTCATACTCGGAAGCAATTTTAGGAATATTAAAATAAAAGGGTGTCGAAAACCACACAAATTTTACGGGTCATTTCGACCCCATCCGCAGCGGTTGTGTTAAGCCAATAAATAGCGGACTTGCAGAGATTATTAGTATTACCTACATTTTCGTTTTTGAGTATAAAAAATGAAATTTGATGGTAAAGATTGTAATGGGGCCTCTACGTATTGGGTTACCAACTTCCAATGTACGCAAATGACAACTGTAGGCTAACTGTCAAATGATGTTTCACATAGTTTCAATGACGGCCAATGCATGCAAAACCTCCGTTTACATGTTGGTCGACCATCAGTTGTTTTTACGTATTGGACGTTGGTTATCAAAAATATTGTTTTAAAAATGTTAAACCTTTTCAGTAACTTCATTGTTTTCTGATTTCACATCGGCGTGGATTGGTTCAGCGTGGTTCGTTAATATGTGGAGGGCTCCCGTATTGTCCCTTTTAATCCTTGGCATGAGTCGCACCTTTGAATTAGTAGATTAAAGATAACCCTTTCAGGACAATAAGATGGCTGAGACTAAATATGCGAATACTACACAATATTTAAGTTATTCTGTAAAGTAAGAGATATCACTAGAAAAACATAGCAGGGTGTACAAATTTCCTATAAATTTCATGGGAAACATTTTAACACAACCTATCATTCAATAATAATCAATAACGATTTTTGTAGAAGGGAAAAATATTTCCCTTGAGCGTGAAAGGGTTAAAATATTTATTTAGTGAAATTTACACTTTAATATTAATTAAAGGTACCTATATAAGATGATGATTTTGAAAAGCTTGTATTTAACTTACACTGGATGTACGTATGTGAGTTCGGGTGAAATCTCGCTGGTTTAATTAGACTAACTTCCCGGTTTCCAATTGAGCTGATATTTTACACGTATATGTATATCGTGTGACAATTGAATAATATGACAAAATAACTCTGATCTGATGTTGAAGTCAGAAGGTATATAGGAACTCCTATACTAAGCAAGATAAACCCCTCGTGTTTGGACTCGTTTTACTTGTCTCAGCTAGAATTTTATATCCAGGATCTTAAAAGCCTTAATTACCTTTAATTTAACGTTATAACATACACTTACCTCTGCATTATTTTCGTAAACAAATAAACAAAAGAAAAACAATAAAGTCCACTGCTTCATAATGGTTAAAACATTTTGAAATAAAACAAAAGAATTTTATATTCGTTTTTATTATTCTCATAAAAATATATTGTTTTTCACAGAGAAATCTTCTTTATATGTCAATGTTTTTGTGGTAAAATGCGATTGCTGTGGTTATTTTTGTTGATGGTAACGGTGACTGTTGGTGGTCATACAAGCGTAAGTATTTTACTGACTCTTCAAAAGGAGAGATAGTCTATGATTGTATTTTAAGTTGTTTTTGTGTGTGAATTGATTTGGATGATGTATTTTTTTCGCTATATTTTTAATAGTTTTTTTATTAATTTTGAGTTATATTCATGTTTTTTTTACACAATACGACTTAATTACTGTAATAAACATATTTTTACATAATACATGCTTTTAGAATTTGCAAGAAGATGCCAAATTTCAGTCAGAATTGATGCCACAGGAACTAAATCCAGATTTTGTACCTAATAAGGTAAGTTGAAAGAAATTAATTATAGTAATCCACTGTACTACTGTACCTTTATACCTCTTTGACCGACTTCCCAAAAAGAGGAAGTTATCAATATCATCGTAAAAGTCATTCTACTGAATCATCATCATCGTCAGTTAATAGACGTCCACTGCTCGATATAGGCCTCCCCCAAACCTCGTCACAATGACCGGTCATGCGCTGTCTGCATCCAGTGACTTCCCGCGATCCAGGTTGTCGGTCCACCTCGTGGGAGATCTGCCTACGCTGCGCCTACCGGTTCGTGACCGCCAATCCAGAACTCTGCCCCGAAAAGCCCGAACCCCTTAACAATAAAGTATTTTATATTAACTTGCACTGGATGCACGCAGATGTATATAATTGCATGATAATAATATGACAAAATAGCGCTGATGTCTTGAATCATGATGGATTTGGAAGGACCCGTCGTTTTTGGGTTCGTTTTACTTGTATTAGCTAGTACTCTACTACTATACTATATCCAGGATCTTAAACGCGTATTTTACTATATTTACACTGGTACTATTTCATGTCATACTACTCAATATTGTTTTTTGTAATTTGGGTAGTGATCCTGGCGTCCTGAAATACAGGCTTCCCGCCTAGTTTAGGCACCAGTCTCTCACAATATGTATGCTATAATAATTTGTATGTACCTGTACCTGTACCAACCCATTACTGCCCACTGTTGGGCTTAGGTCTCCTCAGAAGAGGGATTAGGCATAGTCCACCACTTTGTATGTAAGATCTGATAATTGTTAAGTCATTGTGGTGAGAAAAATAAAGAAATATTATTATTATTATTTTAAAAGTTTTCTTTAATTCAATTATATTTTGATTTTTCTCAGGATGAACCATGGAAGGCCATTATACCTATGCCAAGACAACGTCGCAATGTTGAGCTGTCAAATGAAATGTCAAACACAACACTACAACAAGTAAAGCGGTATAGCAGAATAGCAGCTTGCATAGTGCTCGCTTTATCTGCTATAGTAGAAATAGCATTGTATCTAGTTGAGTTTTACACGGGAATATAATTTGTAAAATATATATTATTTGATTGTTAAAGTATATTAAAATTATTAAGGATATGTAATGACAAGTCCGACAGAAAGTTCCTGATAAATTGGAATTCCTAAGCTATTAGTTTACAAATAATCCTCAAAATGTAAAATTTTACTGCGTGTTCTCTCTCTTTATTATAAAAAGGAAATGTCGTAATTTTTATCACGTTGTAGAGGATCCTTATATCTGTACTGTACCAACCCATTACTGCCCACTGTTGGGCTCAGGTCTCCTCAGAAGAGGGATTAGGCATAGTTCACCACGCTTGCCCAGTGCGGATTGGGGACTTCACATATCTTCAAAGGATTATTAGAACCTTTTTCCGACATGCAGGTTTCCTCACGATGTTTTCCTTCACCGTTTTTAGCCAGTGGTGTTGTGAAAAATTGCACATAAATCTTTTTCACATTTAGGTACAAGCCGGCCGGATTTGAACCCGCTATCTACTAAATCGATAAAGAAACTAATTTTATTAAAAGGAATTTAGTTATTTCTCGTAATATTACATTAGGTTTAAACTGCCTCCCTATGACGTAGGCAAGTTGTACTAGCGTTGATATAAATTTAATTAAGCTATCTAAACACTTGTGACCAATAATATTGGTCACAGATAAATAAATAAAATTAAATATGTCGTCTCGCTTCGTTAGTGAGTGGTATATAATGTTGAAGTTGATCGTAATGGACCAGTGTACTCAACCATGAAGTGGCTTCAGGTTTTCTGTCTGTTATTCGCTATCGTCTGCGCCGTTATGGTGAGTTTTTCATTTATTTATTTATTTCAATTACTGTACTGTACTGTAACAACCCATTACTGCCCACTGCTGAGCTCAGGTCTCCTCCGAAGAGGCATAATTCACCATGCTTGCCTAATGCGGATTGGGGACTTCACATATCTTCAAAGGATTTTTAGAACCCTTTTCCGACATGCAGGTTTCCTCACGATGTTTTCCTTCACCGTTTTTAGTTGTTGTTGTGAAAAATTGCACATAAATCTTTTTCATATTAGGATTTATAGGTACAAGAAGGCCGATTTTGAACCCGCGACCTCCCGTACGGAAGGCAAGCGCCAACCACTCGGCCACCACGACTATTTCAATTACAGAACACCTAGAAAGCTAGAAAAACTATATTTTACTTAATGGAATTTGATGCACGATGATGACTGTTACAAAATCACATATACATCTTTTTACTCTATCTATATACTATTTATTTTTTATTTAATCTCATTGTATATTTATAAGACGTCCACCATTTTCTCAAGGATGTTATCATCTGATCCTTACATGATGACAATGGGACCTGACAACATATAAAAAAATATTTTTTACAGTCTCAGAATTTTAGCGTCTTAGAGTAATCGATGAAAATACATCTTAATACCTCTTTTTGTTTTGAGTACGATTAAAAATGAAAGGGTTTGATTATTTTTGAATTTATACTTGTTACTTTAGGCTGACGAGGACCAAAGTGAAACGGACTTCACAAGCAGATACGCAGAAATGGCATCGCCGTTTCCAAACAACCTCAACTTGCCCGAGTTTGTGGCCATGCTCAGGGCAGCTGGCCACCCGTACTACTTTTAAACATTACTAAACAGACCTTTCTTGCTATATACTTAAGGCTCAAATTTGCTTGACAATTTTCAACTTAACATCATGAAATTATGTTTTACTTTTTCTTCCAATTGAAAACTTTAAACAGGTTTTCCGTTTTGATATGTTTAGGGTCAATCTAACTTGACAGTATTCAATAAAAAAAAATATAAAAAATGTATTGAAAATGTGTTACGCTTTTTTGTCTTACAGTGTATTCGAATTTAAAGCAGTGGTCTGTTTTTTTGTGTTATCTTGTATCCCACTAATGCTAGTCCTAAGTTTTTGTTTGTAATTTTAAAACGAAAGTTTATAATTATTTTAATTGTAATTTTGTAAAATTTACTGTTTTATTTATTAAAGTGCGATCATGTCAACTTTTTTTTTATTACAAACTTTTTTGAAAAATTCTTACATAAGGTAGAAAAAAAAAATGATGGATGTAAAAAGTGGTGTTCCTTACATTTATTTAAACAAAAAAAAACTTGAGAGGTGTCAAGGAACACCCGGATGGAAGGAAGTTCCTTTCGATTAAAAGATATCTTATAATTTTTTTCCTATTTTTTTTTAACTCGCGATAAGGAACGTGCTTTAAAAGATTTTGATCACAGCGCCATCTAGCGATAATCATCTAAAACAAAAAAAATGTCGTGACAACTTTTCGTAAGAATTTTTTCCGTCTAGCCTCCTTTCACAACGCGCGATAACTTCGTTCCAAAAAATTAAGCGTTGAAGTGAAGTATGGACTAACGGGTTGAATTCGACCATATTTTCGGTAACCGATTGAGATGAAATTTTACAATGGAGCTGATATGATGGGGAAGCCGGAAGGTAGGTGAAAATATTATTTATTTTTACTTTTTTAATCTGGGTACTTTTTTTACTCCACGGAAATCAAAGCGATATTCAGTACATTTTAAATACAAATAAAAAATATTTTACTTTATTTATTTATTTATATATTGATCCATCTACGTCTGGAAGGGTACAGTTGTTCATATATCATATTCACGTCAGACGGGTGTGGGCTGTACGATTCTCTGCGTGCTTGTCTACCAATAGGTATGTAGTCGTAGGGTACCTGTATCAAATAAATCTAGATATAAGTGAAAATGAATTGCTCTTTGTGCAACACCAAAGGCTAAAAACGGTGAAGGAAAACATCGTGAGGAAACCTGCATGTCGGAATAGGGTTCTAAAAATCCTTTGAAGATATGTGAAGTCCCCAATCCGCACTGGGTAAGCGTGGTGGACTATGCCTAATCCTTCTTCTGAGGAGACCTGAGCTCAGCAGTGGACAGTAATGGGTTGGTACAGGTACAGGTACAGGAATTGCTGTTCGTTAGTCTATTAAAACTCGAGAACGGCTGAACCGCTCTGGCTGATTCAGATCTTGAAATATAAGTCCAGGGAAGATTTATACGGTGAAAACTTCACGGGAGCAGTCTTATTTACTTTCTAGCAGTTTTTACTAAATAGCCTGTATCAAAAAACCACGAATAACTCCTGAACAACCTGGTCATGATCGCGGGAAGTCACTGGATGCAGACAGCGCAGGACCGATCGTTGTGGCGAGGTTTGGGGGAGGTCTATGTCCAGCAGTGGACGTCTATAGGCTGATGATGATGAGATGTTCATGTCGCCCTTTTGTATATGAATAAATATGATTTTAGCGTAAGCCTTATCTCCCTTGTAACTTGTAATTAAAATTGACAAAAAAATAGTAATTTAAAACTATCCAGGAATTGAAATCTCCCCGCAAATTAGATTAGAGCTCATTTAAAATTTACAGATTAGAGGCCTTTATTTTGGCTCGGTCAGATTGTGTCTCCACTACACTCCACCCAAGCAATTATACCAAAATATTTGCATGAATTTTAGCAAACGAGAATATTCCTTATACCTATTACCTTGTAAGAACTACCATTAATGACATGAATTTATAGAAAGTCTTACCTGCGCTAAAACAGCAGTAAATAATAGTAAAACAAAACAAAGTAAATCCTTCATGTTCGTCTCACGTTATTCAGTTTTCAATACAACTTCAATTTTTTAGTTATCGTTTTTAATTAACTTCTTGATTTAACGACGATTTGATTTGGAACCACTCTATGACGTAGTAGAATGGTTCATAGATTATCATGACTTTTACTCATATTGTAAAATAGGTTTCTATCGAAAAGTTTATTACGATATTATACCTATTTCATTTTGTGTTACCCATCAATGTTTTTCCCATGTTTTCGAGATTTTCCTTCTACTGTTTTACCATTTTTCTTAGCGAAAATTATTCATTGTTACGAACTTAATAAATGTCATAGCGTGCCTACACACCTAAAATAGTATTGTCAATACTTGTGTCAGAAGCAGAGATGGGAATTAAAAGTCATAACATTTTTATAAAAATGTTAGAAAAAAATAGCAATAATAGTTTGAGTAGCATGCACTAAAAAACTTTTAGATAATGAAATTGTGTTTTTTGAATATACCTACTGGTGCTTACGTCAAGTGAGTTTAGTTTTATGTATTGCGCTAAAAGATATGAAAAAAGTAGTTTCAGGCAGCATAAAGCCTGTAAAAGTATGAAAGAAATTTTGATTCATTGCATATTTTATAAATTATAAGACCACCTGAAATGACTTACGATGTTAAATGTTAAGATTTTTAAGAAGTTGTATTTCTTTTTCAAAATAAAGAAAGGAATAACTTTAAAAAAATCGGTAAATTAGGGTCTTCTCTGGAGGATAAGATGAGAAGAGGAGGTGGATTTTCAGTTCTAAAGATGTCATCTTCAGGATGTCATTTTATCGAGATTAGAGTGTCTAGCTATGATGTATTTAAACCGATGTCGTGGTGGCCGAGTGGTCGAAGCGCTTCCTTCCGAACGGGAGGTTGCGGGTTCAAATCCGACCGGCTTGTACCTCTAAATCTTAATATGAAAAAGATTTATGTGCAATTTTTCACAACACCACTGGCTAAAAACGGTGAAGGGAAACATCGTGAGGAAACCTGCATGTCGGAAAAGGGTTCTAAAAATCCTTTGAAGATATGTGAAGTCCCCAATCCGCACTGGGCAAGCGTGGTGGACTATGCCTAATCCCTCTTCTGAGGAGACCTGAGCCCAACAGTGGGCAGTAATGGGTTGGTACAGGAATATACCTACTTACTTCACTCTACTCATTTTATGTAAATTGTTTTGTAACAATGTCGTAAAATTTTTCACGGTTTCTGATATCATGAATTCTTTTGTTATTTATTTTAGAATGCATTTATATGTTTTGTATTTTATATTCATAATAACATTGTTTTATTTCATAAATGCGGCGGTAAGTTTTACTTACTTTGTTTTTTGACAATTTTACTATTAATTAATTATAGATCCCGATTACTTGTTTTACCTGCTACTTCTTAAACTTTGAGTAATTTCTAGAAATATAATATTCCTGCTTTTGCATACTTTTTTTATAATTTAGCTCGAAATTCATATATTCTCAAGTTACCTTTTTTTTTTTATTGCCTTGTAGGCAGACGAGCTAACGGGCCACCTGATCGTAAGCGGTTACCGCCTCTCATGGACCCCTACAATGTCAGCGGACACTGCGGGGCCGCTACCTACGGCCTACCTTTTAAGGACTTTCTTTAAGCCTCGTTTGAAGAAGGAAAAGTCATAGCGCTCGGGAAACACCGAAGAGGGGCACCTTACCTTTACAACTTTAAACATTCTGGACAATATCTCTTCATAACCAACCATTTTTGTAAATTCTAGCCACAACAACCTGAAATCAACGATCAATTCGAGACTACTCTTGCAACAACATCTTCACCAATCAGAAGAAACAACGAATCTTCTAGAAATCTATACACAACAATGATCACTGCAATACTAAAACTAACTTCTTTGCCCAAAGTAGCAACAGTGTTAAGAAACGTCGGAACGTGCCTCGTGAATGGAGCGTTAGAGTTAATATCATTTTATGTACCAGCACCTTTAATGCCTCTAGTGGCATCCGCAGCAGGATTTATTATACCATTTGAACCGGTTGTGATGTTGAAAGAAAAAATGCCAGTTGATAGTTACAGGAGAGCTTTGAAAACAGCGGTTCATTCTTTTATGGGGACTTTCGAGAAGTATAAAATGTCTGATGATTTGGATCCTTATATGACTAGAAGGTTTAACAGGAGATTTAAGGAATCAAAAGAGGTGGATAGAAGATAAGAATTTGTTTTATTTTGTACCGTAATTGAGTTTTGGATATAAAAACAAAGACCAGTTAAAACATACCCTACCGATAAGGTATTATTTAAAACCAGAAAATATTATAATCTAAAATTAATGCATTACCATAAATAAAAGTAGATAGAAGTAAGAGATGAGGAAGGTGTGGATACAGTGGACTTATGGCCAAAGGGAGATCTCCGACCGGGCGAGGTAGTGTATACCCGGTCAGGCCGAAGCCCACTGTAGTAGATTTCAGATGTCGTATATATGCGAAGATTTTTGCAAATGTTGTAACCGCGACTCAGGATCTCACGTGCTATTATTGGTCGCCACAGATCAGGTGTTAGATTAAAAATCTTTGCAGCTATAATAATTATATTTTAATCAAGAAAACTTTGCATAGTAATTATTCCAAAGAACGGACAGTACAACGTGGTTTTAGCAACAATTCTTCCTTCGTCTTTATCACCTGCTCTCAAATTTGCGTCGATATTTACGACCTTATTTTCTAAAGCAGTAAGTTTCTTTTTGCGTTTTGGATAAGGTTTTTTTGTTAGAGCAGTTGCATTCTTATTATCTGTTTTTCGAGAATTTTCATCTTTGTCCAATCCCAGCCATTTATGTCTGAAACCATCTTTATCCAGAAATACTTTTTCATTGGGATTCCTTCTCACTTGTCCTAGCATGTAGTTTTTGAAGTAATCTGTGATTTTATGGATGGTAGGCTTGTATATATTATATTTTTCATTTCTGAAGTCGATTTCTCCTACTTTTTGGTAGTCTGTGTGACTTGGGAACTGAGAGATTGCTAATGTTATCTGTAAAATGAAATGTCACAGTTATGAAAACAAAGTTTAAGTTTTATAACTACTGTACCAACCCACTACTGCCCACTGTTGGGCTCAGGTCTCCTCAGAAAAGGGATAGTCCACCACGCTTGCCCAGTGCGGATTGGGGACTTCACATATCTTCAAAGAATTTTTAGATTCCTTTTCCGACATGCAGGCTTCCTCACGATGTTTTCCTTCACCGTTTTTAGCCAGTGGTGTTGTCAAAAATTGCACATAAATCTTTTTCACATTTAGATTTAGAGGTACAAGCCGGCCGGATTTGAAGCCGCGACCTCCCGTTCGGAAAGAAGCGTTTCGACCACTCGGCCACCACGACTTCACTCCACCGCGGCTTTGACAAGACACATTTGAAATTAAATAGAAGCTGGTAATAAACAAACTTACTTCAAATACAAATAATATCGTAGAAAACCACATGTTCGTGTTGCAATTCCATTATCTGTAAACACTGGAACGAATCACTTTACTCAAGCTGATAGTTAATTTTAAATGACGTAATTTCATTTCACATAAGTCATTAATTTCGTTGAATCTAACTATGAATGTCGTTTCATAAATTAGATGAAAAAGTGTGTAAAATTTATATGGGATTATTATCGAAGTATCTGCTTATGGAACGAAGTTCCTTATCGCGCGTTATCTAAAGGGGGCTAGACGGAAATTCTTATGAAAAAGTTGTCACGACACTTTTTTTGTTTTAGATGATTATCGCTAGATGGCGCTGTAATTAAAATATTTTAAAACAATTCCTTATTTTGTTTTATATGATTAATGCTAGATGGCGCTGTGATCAAAATATTTTATTTAAAAAATATTTTTTTTTTACAATTCCCTCACTAATTAATCGAAAGGAACTTCGTTCCATCCGGGTGTCCCTTGACACCTCTCAAGTTTTTTTTTTTACTAAAAACAATCTTCGAAATTGGTTCATCCAGTAACTAAAACACGCACAACAAATCGTGATGTCTTGTTCGTCTTAAATAATCATTTTTAGGGTTACTTTTTCGTTTTTAGGCGTAATTTGAAAAGTATTGGTATTAAACACTTACTTTCTTCGGCTTAATCTTGAAATATTCCTGGAAGTCCAGAGGTTTATACGGAGTAACTTCACGGGAACCATCTTATTGGAACGAAGTTCCTCGCGCGTTGTGAATGGGGGCTAAACAGAAAAAATTCTTACGAAAAGTTGTCACGACACTTTTTTTGTTTTAGATGATTATCGCTAGATGGCGCTGTGATCAAAATATTTTAAAACAAATTCTTGATCGCGCGTTACGTTAGGAAAAAAAAAGATATCTTTTAATCGAAAGGAACTTCGTTCTATTCGGGTGTCCCATGACACCTCTCAAGTTTTTTATTCCATCTTTTGTGACGCAGACGAAGTTGTGCGGGAAAGCTAGTTAATATTATTTATTTCCAGGAAGACGAATAACGACTTAAATAAAAATAAAACTCAATTTAATTTCGTGTTTTTTATTATCGACATGATATTGATCATCCTTAATATAATCTAACCCCTTTGCACTATTAAAATGAGAATCATACATTTCAATCAAAATCTAAGCAAATTTTAGTAAAAAATTGCATTTAAAAATTTTACGTGCCTATAAATTTATGTGCTATGATACTAAAAGGCAACAGTATTTTAGCGAGTTTCTAAAGGAAATAAAACTAATTTTATTTACATTACTTCTAATTATTTTAGTATTGCAAGTCATAAGTCAAGTTTAGTGTACACAGGTACTAATTTAAAAAGTTTCCCTAAAAAAAATTTTTGACATTTGAGGCTGTATGTCAGATTCTTTTGCCTGTAAAAATGAAATGTCACAAAAATGAATTGTCACATTTTACTTTTGGTCACAACCTCAAATGTAAAAATCGGAAACTTTAATAATATAGAAAAAATATACTCTATTATTTAAGTAGTTAAAAGTAAGCTATTTAGGAAAATATATATAATTATTATCATTTAAATATTTACAAAAGCATTTCATTTAGAATACTGATTGAATAATGAAAAAAATTGCATGGAAATCTTAGCGTTAAAAAATAAATAATAAAACGAAATGTGCCTTATTAATTATTATTATATTCTAGAATACTATCACACTTCAATAACGATAGAAGTTTACAAATAATTGTAAAAATGAGGAAGATTTACTCTAAAACTATTATGGCAAATATTTTTGAATTACATTAAATTTTACTACTCGAAATTTTTACTCTTTAAGAAAATTACATACCCTTTGTAAGACTTTAAAAGTAGTGTTACATAGTTTTAGTAGATTAATACTTTTACTCTCACTGTGTAATACCAAAAGCATTGTTTAGAATTATCTTTTATAAAAAAAAAGGCTGTAAAAAGGACAATGAGTAGGATTTGTAAATTTTTATATGTACTTTCTATTTATGTAGATTCTAATTAAGACATCCAATAATCTTTTGAAATTGTGCATCTTTGAATATGTCATTAATTTTATTACTATTAGTGCATTTATTGAAGATTTTTTTTTTTAATAAATTACAAAAAAAAAATCTTTTCCGTTATCAAGTATACCTAATGTTTAGCAACCGTAGCCTCGTAAAAAACTAGATTTTTTTTTATAAAGCGTTTGTTTTCAAGAAAATTAATATCTAAAAATGGCGATAAATTTATTTCCAATGAAATCGTTCGTGGCTTTTGTATTTGTGTGAATAGAAATATAAAATCTTATTATAATTGGTTTTTAAAAACTATTTTATTTAAAGTATAATTTGTGACAATCAATTAATAGTTTTTTTTACAATTTTATCAATAATAAAATTTATTGATAGTTGCATAAAATCTAGGATTAATTTCATAAAATAAGTCAATATTTCTAATACACACAAACACAAAATTATTTATACACGAGAAGGCAAAGAATATTGCATAATACATTCATACATTTCATATCACAATATTCGATTATCTAGGAGATCTCGAAATTTATAAATTTAGGCACATATTTTCTACAGTTTAACAGCAACGTAGAAATCACATTCTATCGATTTGACACTTAAATTCGCATTTAGTAAAATATAATATATCTGAAAATAATATTCATTTCTCTTGTAACATAATTTTGTTATAAAAAACTCCAAATCGAAACCAACTGTCACATTTTTGGAACGAAGTTCCTTATCGCGCGTTGTGAACTAGACGGAAAAAATTCTTACGAAAAGTTGTCACGACACTTTTTTGTTTTAGATGATTGTCGCTAGATGGCGCTGTGATCAAAATCTTTTAAAACACGTTTCTTATCGCGCGTTAAGTTAGGAAAAAAAAATAAGATATCTTTTAATAAAAATAAGACATCCAAAGGAACTTCGTTCTATTCGGGTGTCCCATGAGGTGTCATCTCAAGTTTTATTTTTACAAAATTACTATAAAACTTGTTTTTTTTTTCATTGCAGTACAGTGAAATTATTGAGGTATTGTAATATGATTATATTGAAAACTGTGACCAACTGAAAAATACCTGTAATTTAAAATATGGTAATGATAATTTAATGTTACGAATTTAAGGGTCAAATAATACGCACCGCTCATAAATGTCATATATTTTTTACCTAGGAACCAATGGCAAAGTTGTTTGGTGACTGGCATTGCCAATTTATAGCATGAAACGCGAATAATATAGATCTACTATAGATAGTAAGATAGAACTTTTTTAAATTTTTTACACACAAAACATGTGACAAAAAAAATTCAAACATAATTTTTGTGACGCAATAAAACTTTTGTAACAATGTTTTAGGTTAAAACTATTACAACACCATTATTTAGTGACAAAAATCCTTACACAAAAATCATGTGACAAATGATTTAGTGACACAAAATTCAACACAATTGGCAATGCCAGTCCACAAAAAAAAAATGATAAAACCTAGCATTTATTGGTCGCTTTTGATCCAAATTCGTGTAATATATCGCAGGCCATTTCCAGGTCATTTCTGGTGATGCCCAGGGCCCTAACAACGATTTCTTTGGGGTAACCTTCGCCTACCAATCTCGCGATATAGTCTAAATTAATGTTTTCATATGATACATTTTCACCGTACTTACGACCGTGCTTGTCATGTGTGAGAGGATTGATTTTCTTTGCTGTAAAGAAAAAACAAAAAAATCATTAATGGGAAAAAATGGCGCAGTTTAACCACTCAACTGGGAACGTCACTATTCGCTAGATGGCGAAACTGGGGACTTCGTTCGGAATCAATACCGTGTTTGAGCCTCTTTTTAAAAACATTTTTTCCAATAATATTTAATTTTGATTTTTAACTAAACCTTATATTTTTGTAAATCTTTATTACTAAACGCTGTATTGCATTTTCAGCGAAAATATATCATCTCCGTAAAATATGAGACGATTAAAAAATGTAAATAAAACAAGTTTTAGAACTGTGCTCAATTTTGGCTCCTGCCACAGACTTGGCAAAAGTAAACAAACCAATTTGGTTGCCGATCCCAGTTGAGTGGATAAGTTGGATGTTAAAATTTAATAGTGAGATAGAACACAGATAGTATTTTTATTATTCATGCTTACTTATGACAAATCAGAACTTGAGGACAAAGATTATGATGTTGGTAAAAAGTACAAAAAAGGGTAATGTTATGGGATTTAAATTGACATTTATTTTGTCATAAAAAATACTGTTTTTGAAATGGTGATTTTAATAGATTTTTTTAATAACGATATAATACTTACGAGCTACAGCTAATTCATTTTCAGCGCCAACATTCTCATACGGCGGGTCCTTGGCATCTTTCACATCTTCTGAGGGGAACTTCGGCAAAGTCGTGGACTTAGTGGGCTGATCTATACTCCCGCTACTGTTCGTAGGCAACGACCTCTGCCTAGGAGGAGCCCTGCCTTCCCTTTCATAATACCTAGAGTCCGGCCTTTCTGGCCTATCACTAAACTTTTCTAGCGACGTATGTGACCTTTCTAGTCGCTCTTGAGGCAAATTTAGGGGAGGTCGGGCTAATTCGGGCTTGTCTGGTTTGTCTGTTTTTTCTGGTCGATCGGGGGGGTTGGTTGGTTCGGGAGGGGGGGCTGGTAATGGTCGACTGTTAGATTGGGGCGTGCAAGCTCTTCGGGGCTTTTCGAATGCGCGTGGGTCTGGTGGGATCTGTGGAAGAATTGTCGAATTGATAAGACTGGCTGAAGTTTGACACTGTGTTCTTGCTCAAAATGTAATATTACCTCCTAATCTTAAGTACTCTGATAGTTTGCTGTTTTTTACACTACATATTGGAACGATCTTGAGGATTCTTTGGTTTCCACCATTGAGAATTACCGATAAATAAGCTATGTGTTCCTACTAGATCTAGACGCTATAATCCCTTACTTCATGATCAGCAAGTGAACACCAAATATAGACGGAATTCCTATTTGATAAGAGTCGTCAGTTCCTTCAATCTCATTGCAAGGAATGTGGATTTGGATTTGTTTTGCACATCCCCAGCTAGAGCCAGGCGTTTAATAAGTAATCTGTTTTTCTCTTGACATTGGTATAATTATTTATTCTAATTAAGTTACCATTTAAATTTAATTTTAAGAATAGTTAGTTTTATTAGATACTAGTACATAGAAATTGTTTATTTTACCTAGGCCGAACTAAAGCATCTACCTGTTTCTAGTTTCACTTTTTTCCTTTTGTTTTGTATAATTTCTTTATGACCGCACTCATTGTATCTATTGCATACATACTCAATCACTATGAGTGAGGACCGCTCCTACTATTAAATAAATAAATAAACTAACTTGTCATAGAGACAAAAAAAATACATTATTTACTTTTAAAATTAAAATACGTGGACGTCTCCACTTTTATACTCTTTAAGGATAAGCTATGTAATTTGCTTACCTCGTGTCTAGTATCAATGATTCCAGTAATTGTTTCAGTGGACCCAGTGATGATGGAAGTCAAGCGATGCCGGGCGTCTGGTTCAGGTTCTAAGGAAGATCTTCTTCTGGGTTCTGGAAGGTTAGGTTCAGAAGAAAAATTAGGTAAAATTAAGTGGCAACCAGGGTATTATTTAATTAACTGAATGTACGACTTGGTATCCACACGTTAATGAAATTGTGGATAATTTGGTCATATACAGGGTGGATATGTAACTTTGGACAATCTGACGTGGGGTGAATGACCTGTTAAAATAAAACTTGGAACCACTTTTATTTTATGAATTGGATAAAAAATAATTTTCATCATAGTATGGAAGTCCGCAACGATAGTCGTACGTTTTCCATACAATGTCAGAAAAAAAAGTTTAACCGATCTAAAATATAAAAATGGTGCTAAGTTGTATTTCGATAGGTCATTCACATCACGTCAGATTGTCTAAAGTTACAGATCCACCCTGTATAAAGTTGTATGTCGTTATTTCCACTTATTTAGTACAATCGAAATTATTCAATTTCTTGCAAGTCGTCCTTTTTATGTATTAAACGTCTACTACTGGACATGGGGGCGACGCGACGGGAAAGAGTGCCGATGGCGTAACGCGTCGCGTCGTCCCTCATAACCCCGTGCTGGGTTCCGACCTCAGCCGGGGTTCGGACGCCGAGTGTGAGCGGTTGGAGGTTTTAGTGCGGTTCAACTCCCACATACCCGGTGATTTCCTCCAACTAAAAAAAAAAAATAACTACTGGACATGAGTTTTCCCCAAATTTAACCATAACGAACAATCACTTGCCTGCTAATCAAGATAATTAATGATGTAAACAATCATCACTAGACTTCACGATTGTGCCAATACCATTTAGTAACACTGCCATCCGACTTTTCGTGCACCACGCCCTTTGCGGTGGCGTACTTGTGTATTTCAGGGTATGCAATGCCTATTTGCTTCTATAGACCACACGCTCCCCCTAAGAGTTTCGGGTCCCCAACGCATGTGAGTGCGAGCGGGGACCCAAAAAGGTGTCGTGTCTCGCTCAGCACGCGCCTTAAGCAAGAGCGACCGGGGGATGGTAGACCTCGCTCCCCGACCCACGCTGGTTCTGACCCAGCGGGGTATTCCGTGAGAGGGTGGCACGCGGTCCCATCTTGGCGGGCTTCGGAAAGCCCGCCGACCGAGAGAGCCGGTGGCCGTATTCGCCGACGGCTACCGGTTCGGCGTCCGGGGGTGTCGCGACGGGAAAGTGTGCCACAGTGCGTAACGCGTCGCGCTACCCCTATTAACCCCGTGCTGGGTTCTGGCCTCAGCCGAGGTTCGGACGCTGAGTGTGAGCGGTTGGAGGTTTTAGTGAGGTTCAACTCCCACATACCCCGGCGATTTCCTCCAACTAAAACAAAAAAAAACCCTGTCTAATATACAATTAAAAACATCGACTCACCCAAAGCACTAGCAGTAGCTATATCCTGAACGCTAGAAGCGGCTGCAATGGTCGGTTCGGCCGGCGACAGACTTTTCCTAGGGGGTAAGGGAGGGGCTCTAAGTTCGCCGTACGCGTTCTCAGTGGGGGCGGGGGTGCGGCGCGAGGGGCGCGGGGAGTGGCGAGGGGAAGCCGCGGGGGAACGGACTGAGGGACGTAACGCGTCTATAGTTGATGTCGCCGCGTTGAATTCGGCCCAGTCCTAAAATGTTTCGACGACGGTTATGAAATTCGAAGGATATTTGCTACACCTTATCCAATTTAGATGTGGTCGGCGGAATATGTCTTCTCTCTCCACACCTTTCTATCTTTACATACATTATCTGTTACACCTCAAACCAGTATATTATTATCGTCCTTCACACAATCAGACCTTATTTATAATAGTACTGTACTGTAACAACCCATTACTGCCCACTGCTGAGTTCAGGTCTCCTCCGAAAAGGGATTAGGCATAGTCCACTACGCTTGCCTAATGCATATTGGGGACTTCACATATCTTCAAAGGATTTTTAGAACCCTTTTCCGACATCCAGGTTTCCTTACGATGTTTTCCTTCACCGTTTTTAGCCAGTGGTGTTGTGAAAAATTGCACATAAATCTTTGTTTTTATATTAAGATTTAGAGGTACAATCCGGCCGGTTTTGAACCACTCGGCCACCACGACTATTATACATTATAACAGTATAATGACATATTTTAAAACATTTTTGCTTCGATTACGAATAGAAGTAAGTTAAAATGGCACCAACTTAACATTTTAAAAAAATAGGAATGATCTTAGCGAGCGACTATCGCAATATTCTTTGGAACGAAAATATTTTTCATTTCTAAGTTTTTAAGTGTCTAATAGGTGTCAATTTCATTTTTAGGAACTGTTCTGCCCACTGCTAGGCTTAGGTCTCCTCAGTAGAAGGATCAGGTTAGTCCACCACGCTTGCCTAATGCAGATTGAGGACTTCACATATCTTCAAAGGATTTTTAGAACCCTTTTCCGATATGCAGGTTTCCTCACGATGTTTTCCTTCTGTCGGAAGAGTTTTTTAGTCTTTCAATATACAGGTTTATTATTTGTAAATAAATAATAATCAAAATTATCAAAAAGGTATGTTAATCAATATTAAATTCGATAGAAAAATGATATGATAAATGGTGACCAACATGATAAACGAATCACATCACAATGCAAAACAGACTCATGCTAAAAAACAGGCAAAAATAAAATAAAAACATACATTTCACCAAGCGTATATTTTAACATAAAACACTTAATAAATAAAACATTTATAATTACTTACTAAGCGTGAATAACTACAATCATGATGACTTCACAATCTATGATATAAAATGAATCGCAAAATGTGTTGGTAAGCGCATAACTCATGCCTGGACCGATTTAGTTAATTCTTTTTTCTAAATAATCGTTATATTATACACATGAACCATTGGACAATCTGACGTGGGGTGAATGACCTGTTGAAATACAACTTAAAATAACTTTTACTTTAGGAATTGGATAAAAAAAAAATTCATCAATAGAAGTCCGCAACGATAGTCGTACGTTTTCCATACAATATCTGAAAAAAAAGTTTAACCGATCTCGAAAAATAAAAATGGTGCTAAGTTGTATTTCGACAGGTCATTCACCCCACGTCAGATTGTCCAAAGTTACAGATCCACCCTGTATATTAGAAAAAGTCAAAATCTGTTACGTAGTAAGATTTTAGCATACATAGGGACAGACAGACAGGGTGACGCTTTTTTTAATTAAAAAATAAAACACTTTCAAAGTTCGTTAAGCACGATTTGTGACTTGGTTATCTCTCGTAATTAATTTTAAATGAGAGCTAATATAGCTTTTATTTCAAATCTGGAATGAAAATTAAATCAATAAATTTTGATTTAAAAAAAAAAATGTGAAATATAGCACCCTATATCTTTTCAAAATAATATCTATAAAATAGAGATTTTAGTCTTCATCTTAATTATTTTTTAAAGTAATCTTGATTGTAATTATTTTTATTTATAATCGATTTAAATAATATAGCGTCTATGTATAAATTGTTATATACTACTCTATAACTAATTTTTAATTCTACTTATAGTCCTAAAATTGTATTATTTTCATTGTCATAAATAATGAAATATAATTATTTAATAATATTTATCATTACATAATTTACTAATGTATTGTTTTAATTAGTAAATAGATTTTTTCATTTTGGGCTTTTACAATGAAAAATAATCATTGCAACACCATTTTTTTTTCAAACAGTAGATTTTATGTATTTTCTTTTTTATTTATTTCTTATTCAGGAATACGTTATTTTTTTTAATTTTACTTTCGTTAGTATTTGTAGTTATTTTTCCTTTAAATGTTTTTTTTGTGATATATAAATCATGATACAAATGTAAATATAATAAATACGAAGACTAGGTTTATTTAAGTACTTCTGAAATTCTCTATGATTTTTTTTTTAATTTTCGTTAATAATGATAAAAAATCCATTTAACGAAAATGCCATAGTTAAAGTTAAGTTCTTTTTAAATTTTAATACGAAATTTACAAGAAAACTTAATTTATTTAACATCGAAAATGCAACGAAAACATAATAAAAAAACTTAAATTCATTTATTTACACATACTCATTAATTTTGTCAAAATTATTAAACCATTGCATTCGTCAAAGAAAACCCAATGTGGAATGTAATAATGTAATGTCATTTCACAAAAATACATAGTTACGCAAAATGGATCTAATAAAAGTGACAAGATACATTTTTACTGTAAAAAAAATAAACTTTTTGAATATTTTGAACGTTTTAATTATTTTATGTAACTCTCCAACATTAATCGTTTAAAATTAAAAATCATGTAAAAATTTGTTCATTTTGGTGATAATTTAGAATAGTTCGTAAATTTAAGCAAATATTTTCTATACAACTAGTTTAAAATTAAATTCGCAATTTAAAGTTTTTTGTGAAACACGACTTTGTCACAAAGTAAAAATAAAATAGAAATCACGTGTCACAAGTAAAAATAAAATCGAAATCACGTGTCACAAAGTAAAAAATAATATCGAAATCACGTGTCACAAAGTAAAAATAATATCGAAATCACGTGTCACAAAGTAAAAATAAAATCGAAATCACATGTCACAAAGTGAAAATTAAAAAAAGAAAGTTTTCTTATATCCATTTTACATAACCAAGTATTTTATTAATATTAAATGATAGTTAACATAAAACGCACGTGCAAGCTTAAGCATGCGGCGATTTTCTTCGCTGTCTCTGTGAAAAACAAAACGATAAAATTTAAACTAATGCAGACACATGCTATTGAAAACATAAATAACAGTGTTTCAATTTGGAAATATTGTCAATGAAATTAAATAATTTATTTTCAACTGTGGCGACCAAAAAATAGCGCGCGAGATCCTGAATCGCGGTTACAACATTTGCAGAAATCTTCGTATATACAGGGTGGATCTGTAACTTTGGACAATCTGATGTGGGGTGAATGACCTGTCGAAATACAACTTAGAACCACATTTATTTTAGGAATTGGATAAAAAACAATTTTCATCATAGTATGGAAGTCCGCAACGATAGTCGTACACTTTCCATACAATGTCAGAAAAAAAAGTTTAACCGATCCAAAAAATAAAAATTGTGCTAAGTTGTATTTCGACAGGTCATTCACCCCACGTCAGATACAGATCCACCCTGTATATGCGACATCTGAAATCTATTACAGCGGGCTTCGGCCTGACCACCATACACTACCTCGCCCGCAACGAGATCTCCCTCTGGCCATAAGTCCACTGTACCCACAAAACGAACAACAAAAATATCATGTTACATGTCACGGGACGCCTGGCAGATGTGAAACATCGACATTATTTTTTAAAAATAATATACGGAAATAAACATTTATTTTAATTAAATATAAAAAAGATATGAATTTTCAAATAGTGAAAATATGCTCATAAAATAATACATATTAATTGCCGTTTGTCTTCTTACGTCGACACCAGAAATCGGTTTTACGTGCGACTGTAAATGTTTCACATCGTATAAAGTTACAAACTACAAAACTTTTTTTTATTATTTTTGTCAATTACAAAAACCAAATTGAAACACAATTACGCAATTGAACAAAACACATGATATAACAAAACGAGCAAAACAACATGGATGAAAGGCATGCCAAAATGTACATGCTAAAATGATAACATTTATTGTAATATACAGGGTGATTTCTTGATTCAACGGTTAATAAAAAAACACCCTGTATATAACGACTACACTAAACAACTATAATAAATATAAACGGTAACCACTTACCATTAAAACAAAAAAAATACATGCAAAATAATGATCAAAATAGAACACCCTATATATTATAATTAATGACATAATTACCTCTCCGTCATCAATGTCATCTGTCAGTCCGTTGAATGTGGTATTTCTAGATGACCAGCCGTTTGAATTGGATGCGCTGCCATCTATACCTGAAAAGGTTACATTAAATTTGATTTGAATTAAATCTATATTGTTATTATGATTTAATTAATTAATTAATTAACTTGTCACAATTAAATTGTCATTTTATTGTAGTATTAATGTCGATGGAGATTATTGAGGATACATTTTTTTTATAATTTGTTACAAGCTGTAAATTGTTAAAAAATGTCATAAGAAATGAATTAAAAGTAAAAAGCTTTATAAAAAAATCTTTTAAGTGCCTTATCAAAACAATATGTAAAACAAGTCCAAAAACGATGGGTCTATCTTGTTTATTTAGTACAGGAGTTTCTATGGCTACCTTTTGACTCTAACATTAACTTCACAGTATGTACCATATTATACGTTGATCATAAATTATAGTTAACTAGCTTTTGCCCGCGACTTCGTTCGCGTGGACTTCAGGTTCGTCCCGTATTATCAAAAATTGTAGCCTATGTGTTATTCTGATGTATAAGCTATATTGTGGCAAAGTTTGATTCAAATCCATTCAGTTTTTACGTGAAAGAGTAACAAACATCCATACATACAAACTTTCGCCTTTATAATATATATTAAATGGTTCTTTTTTTTTTGTTGTATTTGTATTAGTATAATTTAGTTTTTTATTATAATTTAATAAGAGATGAAGCTGAATTCAAGAAACACCTGTTATGGTAAGTATTTTAAAAAAATAAAAACTTGAGTGGTGTCATGGGACACCCGAATAGAACGAAGTTCCTTTCGATTAAAATATATCTCATAATTTAAAAGGAACGTGTTTTAAAAGATTTTCTAGCGATAATCATCTAAAACAAAAAAGTGTCGTGACAACTTTTCGTAAGATTTTTTTCCGTCTAACCCCCTTTCACAACGCGCGATAAGGAACTTCGTTCCAATAAATTATTTGCAAATAATTATTGCATTGTGACGCAATTTACTAACATACTTATGATCAGTGCAAGTTAAATAAAAGCTTTAAAAATAAACTATGTTAAGTAACTTTAATAACACACACATCAACAATTTTATTTATTTTTTGTAAATTGAAATCACATAATGAGATGATTTTTTTTTATTGTATTATTATTTTTTTAATAATAAAATAGAACTCACTAGATCCATTACAACCAGACGATCCGGATGATCCTGAAGAATTTGATGAAACAGCTTTCACTATTGGTTTTGGATTCCTGCACATAAAAAAAAATAATTTTATTAGGATGTGGAAAAATTCAAGTTTTACGCTATTGAAAAGCTGAACCGATTTTGTTATTTTTTTAAATGAATACATCGGAAGTGTTCTTGAATCTAAGAACACTTCACGCACACACTCAAAATATGTATCATTATGGGTGAAAATTTCACAATTTGCTGTGCGTGATTTTTGACGTGACAACGTCTTATAAATTGGTGTTGGGGGGTGACACTTCACTTCACTGCGTTACGCTCCGCTCACGTTATGCGCTCACAATGAGAGCGAGTGAGAGGCACGCGTGCCGCGTCACTTTTTATGTCTGTCTCTCTCGCTCTTAGGCGGGCTAACCATGCCCGAGTCGTTGTCACGTAAAACTTTCGCCCGTATACCGACTTTACAGACAACCAATTTTTTTCTTCTATATTTCGTTGATTCATTTTTTTATGAAGCTGACATATTTGATATATACATTTGATAAAGATCTAACTGGCGGTATACTTGAGAAATGGAAGTAGATTGTTTTAATTTTAGTAATAAAAATATCACTCACTTAGCCTCAGAAGTAGTGTTGGGTGGTCTTGGAGGTACGAATGCATCGACAACGACTTGCTCGGTTCCTTTTATTTCCGCTCGACAGAACGGACAACCTTGGCCTTCGGAGTCCTGAAAATAAAAATGATTTTGTTAACACTACTTTCGGGTATTTGCCCACGTCTCACTCCCACCACTGTAACTCCTGTGTAGGTGGTATGACAGCGGTGACCATCGTAATGACTCTGAGCAGTGAAGCCCAGGAAAACCCGAGGGAAAGCTAACTTGTCTTGGAGCCCGCAACGAGTTTAATCAGAAGATGCTTTTATTTCAACAGGTCATTCACTCCACGTCGGATTGTCCAAAGTTACAGATCCACCCTGTATAATGTCCAAATATTGACATTCGCAACATCCCTACTACAGATACAAACTTCAAACTATCACATCGAAAAAGATAATATATAAAACACCCTATATAGTAAATAATACATACAATTTGCCACGCTGTAAGGCACGGAGTACACAGTAAATGTCCGCACGGCTCTATTCTTATATCTTTGTCGTTTTCAGCGCAAATCTTACACAACTGGAAAGTGCTTCCTGAAAATACAGAAAAAAGAGATAAAAGTTAATATTATCTTCAAGAAAAAAACAAAAATTAAAAAAGAAATAATAGTTTGAAATTATTATATTACTAGCCAATACAAGTAAAACGAGCTCAAACACGACACCTCTATCTTATTTAGTACAAGTGTTCCTATGACCACCTTCCGAATCCATCATCAGATGAGCACCATTTTGTCAAATTATTGCATTGTCGCGTGATATACAATAACCACTCAAACATACAATATAAACAAACACGTACGTGTGTATATACGATTTTTTTTAAATCAAAATTTATTGATTTTAATTTTCATTCCAGATTTGAAATAAAAGCTATATTATATATCGATTATTTAGAAAAAAGAATGAGCTAAATCGGTCCAGGCATTATTGAGTTATGCGCTTACCAACACATTTTGCGATTCATTTTATATTCACTCAACTGGGAACGTCACTATTCGCTAGATCGCGAAACTGGGGACTTCGTTCGGAATCAATACCGTGTTTGAGCCCCTTTTTAAAAACATTTTTTTCCAAAAATTTTTAATTTTGATTTTTAATTAAACCTTATATTTTTGTAAATCTTTATTACTAAACGACGCTGTATTGCATTTCCAGCGAAAATATATCATCTCCGTAAAATATGAGACGATTAAAAGATGTAAACAAAACAAGTTTTAGAACTGTGCTCAATTTTGGCTCCTGCCACAGACTCGGCAAAAGTAAACAAACCAATTTGGTTGCCGATCCCAGTTGAGTGAATATACATCTGCGTGCAACATGTCAGCTCAATCGAAAACCGGGAAGTTTGTCAAATTTATCTAGCAAGATTCCACCGGAACTTACATAGTTACATCCAATGCAAGTTAATATAAAGTTTGTAAAATTAATCTTACCCATTTCACAATACAATTCGTATTGTTCCTGCGTAACTGTGATGTGATCTTCTGCCGGCGATATTATTGCACTACTCAAATCAGGATTCATATCTCGACCGTTTGGATATAAATAACTGAAATATTATAAAAACAAACATACTTTAAATTTTAAGTCGTAGAAATTATATTACATTATATTTAAAAAAAAACATTTACAAAAAAATAAATCTAAAAATACAATATAAAAAACAGAGCGCCACTGCAGACGGGGTCTACGACCCAAGCCACCAGTGGTCAGGGCTCAAAAGAGAGGAACCTCCTCACAATACGTGCCGTGTCAAGAACGACCGCCTTCTGAATCAGGCCCTTTACCCAGCCGGGGAGCGAAAGCTTCTCTAGATGACGGTCGAAGCATCGCTATTAGACCGTGCACAGATACAACGACCGGAACAGTGATGGTCGATTCAACACGCCACATGTCGGTCACCTCGTGGGCCAAGTCCAAATATTTTAGAAGTTTTTCTTTTTCTAAATATTGTTATTAATATGATCTATGATTGGAATAAAGAACTAAATAAATAAATATACTTACAATCCTTCTCTATAGCCGTCGAGTAACGCTTGCACCAAACTCTTGTTCTGCGGTATCGTTTGTAATATTTCACCGTCAGCCGTGACATAACCTATGGCCCATTGACCTAGTCTCGTGCATGATAATCTGAAAAAATAGAATTTAAGTGTCAAAGTTGGTAGTTCTTATCTAAAAGAC
This sequence comes from Trilocha varians, assembly GCA_030269945.2. Taxonomy (NCBI): domain Eukaryota; kingdom Metazoa; phylum Arthropoda; class Insecta; order Lepidoptera; family Bombycidae; genus Trilocha; species Trilocha varians. The sequence goes on from AP028279.1 coordinate 3,162,760, forward strand.
GCTTGAAGAGATCCTTTAAGGTAGGTCATAGGTAGTAGTACGCTGTGGCGTGCAGATCATACAAGCAAATATGCAATGCATACCCTAGCCTTTTAAATTAAATTAAAAATAACGTTAAGAATCTATTAATCGTCATTACTGCTATTGGCGTATATTTAACTTTAAAGTTAAATGAAATTGATTGTATATTGATATAATAATGATGATCTGCATAACCTGACTTAACACATGCACACTACTAGCAGTAGTGTCCCCTGACATTTCAAAGGTCCATGAGCAACGACAATCACTTACGTTCACGTGGCCAGTCATCTCATTGACCTACATGACAATAAAATTTAATTTTAAGTTCTATTAAAATTCCTACTTTCCAACTATCATTTATCAGACCACAAGATGGACCGACGACCTGGTTAGGTTTGCGCGAGGTCACTGGATACAAGCAGCGCAGGACCGGTCGTCGTGGCAAGGTTTGGGGAGGTATATAACTAGCAGAAGACGTCAAGTGTCTACCATCAGGTAAAGAGTTGTTCACTCACCTGAATACATAACTTCCGGCCTTGTGTATGTATTTCTGTAGCCTCGCTTTGACTTCATCATATGTTAAGAAGGCTACATATCCTGGATGCGTCACAGCCAACAGCTGCCAGTTTCTGAGTAACGTACTCCATGGTTGAAATAATCTGAAATATTTGAAATTTTCATTGAATTAATATCTAGAATCTTGACAAGTTATGACTGTTTGAAATAAGGAGCTATTCATGAATTATGTCTCTGTCACTTTAAGGGGGGAAGGGATCAGAGTATTTTGTTTTTTGTTTGATTTGTTGCAATTTGCAGGTTTCCTCATGATGTTTTCCTTCAGTTTTTAGTCAGTGGTGTTGTGAAAAATTACACATAAAACTTTTTACATTAAGATTTAGAGGTACAAGCCAAAACAATCGTGGTGGCGGAGTGGTACGGGAAGTTCAGCGTCGCGTGTTCAAAACCGGCCGGTGTACACATATGAGCAAAATGATAGTTACCTCGTAAAAACATCGAACTCGAAGTTTGATATGAAGTCGTTACACGTCAGATCTATAGTCGTCTTGAGCGCCATCGTCTCAAGCCCTGATGTTATCGGGTGCACATTGTTCAGTTCTTCACGGAATATCTTCCAGGGTACCAAAGTACTGTGGACAATATTATAATATTAGATATTACTAGTTACAGAGAGATATAATATAGCCTTCCTCGATAAATGGACTATCCAACACTGAAAGAATTTTTCAAATCGGACCAGTGGTTCCTGAGATTAGTGCGTTCAAACGTACGAAAAAATATTTTTCAAAAACATAAAAGCGGTTATTGTGACTAAACTATGATAGTTAGATATATGCTGTCGCGGACTTTATTGTTTGTCTTAACAAGACCTAAAAACCCGTAGTACATCATTTTGTTCTATTGTCAATAAATTTTCAGCGTACGCATAAATAGGTTTTCGATATTACACCTTGTCTTACATATTAGATATTTTCATACGGATCCATATTTTTTTTCAAAATAAAATATAGCCTATAATCTTCCACGATAAATGGACATTCCAACACTGAAATAATTTTTGAAATCGATGAACCAGCAGATCCTGAGATTAGCGTGTTCAAACAATCAAACTCTGCAGCTTTATAATATTAGTATAGATAAAGTACAGATAATGTTAATGCTAATGTAAATTTTCAATGTGCCTTCCATCTGAGATCTAATTTTTATCATATTTTAACAAAAAAACTTTAGAGGTGACATGGGACACCCGAATAGCACGAAGTTTCTTTCGATTAAAAGATATCTTATATTTTTTTTCCTAACGTAACGCGCGATAAGGAACGTGTTTTGAAAGATTTTGATCACAGCGCCATCTAGCGATAATCATCTAAAACAAAAAGTGTCGTGACAACTTTTCGTATGAATTTTTTTCCGTCTAGCCCCCTTTCACAACGCGCGATAAGGAACTTCGTTCCAAAATGAAAATCTTCCACTATTTATAAACATCACAAAGCCTACAAGTCATATCCATATCTTAGATAGATCTTTATCAAATTTATATGATTTAAAGTTCAAAGTGTCTTGTAAAATGCATTGTAACAAGAATATCATCGGAATCGGTTCGGATAACCGTTGACTTTCAATGACTTAACAAGGGTAATTTTTATGTCAATTTTTTTTAGAAAAGCTACAAAAATTGCTAGTATTTTCACGTTTTATTCATTAAACAAGCGTACGTGCCGCAAAATTAATCTCGCATGTATTAAAAATAGACTCCTGACCCAGATCCGTAATCAACCCCTGTGCGACCCTCACAATATTAATATCTAATGAAATCGAGAAAACACATCGAATTAAATATTCGAGTTCGTGATCACGAATAATTTAATCGAATGAAACGTGTATTAGGGCGGTATCTGTCCGCTTATTGTGATAGGGTTGGCACCCTTAAGTTTAAAATGTACTAGAATTAAGCTTATTTAATTCAAAATTTGAAATTTTAGGTCTGGAAATTTTGATTTTTTTTTTTATTATTAGATACTTATGCAATCCTCCCATTTCTCGCCGAGATGATTCCATCGAGAGGCTCGTGGTCCAGGGAAGAGTTGAGGGGGTTCGAGCTCGTGGAAGATCACTTATGAGGTGGACTGATGAGATCAAGTCCACATTGGCCCCATTGCACCAGTGTACCAGAACCGCAAGCGATCGGGGAAAGTGGCGAGACACCGTGAGGCGCGTGATAGTTGCGAGCAAGAGAAAATCTTCATAATAACCACGACCGCTCTGACAAGAGTGTACCGACAGAGAAGAAGATACAATTCTCGCAACTTTGTCTGCGCCAAAGAGGGGTACAGGTAGCACACTGTTAGATTTTAATAAGATCTACAAACCCGCAGTAAGTACATCGTTTTCTTCTATAATCAATATTTTTCGCAGCGCACGCGATGTATGAAAGTTATTGAGTATTGTTTCCACACCTTCGCTTAAATTATTGAAATTTTAGTACGGATCTCTATTTTTGTCGTGGATAATTGTAGCTTTCGAATGGTGAAAGATTTTTTAAAAACAGTCCAATCGTTTTTCAGTATATTATTACAAACAAACAATGTTTTCCTGTATAGTATAGATAATCAGATAGCTAGATTCACGGTGTAGATATGAGTGTATTCTTCAGTGTGAGCACTACTTATTTAATTAATTTTATAAACAGTCTGTAACAAAATTCAGACATAGACACCTAAAAAACACTGTTTTCGTAGATATAAGTAATTATCCCATACAAACATTGGTTGTAGACATTCAATCTATTTTATTACTAGGCTTAAGTGTTGTCATAATATTATCATGTAGGTAAACATCATACTACGGGTTCTACGTATACTGGTTCAATCAACAAAATGACAAAAAACGTTCTGTGCACAAACAGCTAAATTACCTGATCTTTATATTCTGATAATTTTCAAATTCCAATTATATTTCAGAGATAGAACATACTAAATAAGAAAACTCCTAGCATTCAAATGGCTCTCCTGTAAAATTACGTTTTGTCACTAGTAAACGCAGGACCAGTCGATATAATGTACCTAAGACACTAAAGACAAATGCAGTAAGCAGTAACAGGTATCCTAAGGCTGCGTTTCCAACAGAGATGTGCGAGGATGCATAGCGAGGGATGTGTTTGTAAAGAACCAATAGGATCGCTTCATTTACCTTGCCTCGGTCAGCACAGCTCTGGTGGAAACGGCTCAGCGGAGCTAGATTTTTGCGCAAACAAAACAAGCGCGGGATGTGTACGAGGGAAGTGTGCGAGGAATGTGTGTTGAGAAAGATGTGTTGCGAGGTTTGCGCATACTGTACCAGCCAGTCCATAGACGGAGTTTGTTGGAAGTAGAAGTGCGCAAAATAGATAATAATATGGACAATTGGAAAAAAAATATACTTTTATATTTAACAATTTGTGATGAAGAAATGGAAGCAGAAGATACGGAGTTTATTAGTTCTATAATTTACACAGTTTCGCAACGCATCCTCGCGCCACACATAAATGCGCATTTTCACAGCTCCGCTACACATCCTCGTAGGCACATTATCATCGCACAGCTTTGGTGGAAACACCCACACATTTTCACAGCACAGCTAGACATCCTCGCACGACACATTTCCATCGCACATCTCTGGTGGAAACGCAGCCTAAGGGTTGGAAAACATAGCCGGGAAAGGCCGTTTGTGAAAATGAACCAAAACTGACAGCGAGAGGAGGGTCACTCGTGACAGACAACAATGAAAGAGAAGAGAAAAGGAAGGCCCATGCTTTAAGGCATACCAAAGTCAGAGACATCCTTTGAATTGTCAGTAAATTATTTAGTATAAACAAACTGTGTTTATAGTGAATTAGTGATAAGGAGAATTTTAGTTTGTATTATTTATTTTTACTATTACAATCAGTTTTTAATACACTTAGGTTAAGCGGACCCTACCAAAACAAAAAAAAATATTAGTCTAATCCCGCTCAGAATCAAAAAACATCCGGCCCGTTTCCCATCATCCAGATGATAAATATTTAACTATTCGCAAATTAAAATCCTGCTGTTCCTCATAGTACTTCAAACACACATTCCAATTACTTATTAATTAATCCGAACAATGGTATATTGTTTAGTTTGCGCAACGAAACCTTATTCGGAACAGCCTACATCGTACAAGGCGCTGCACTTATCGTGGTGTATGAGTATGTATTAAACATTCTTGATGGATTACGTTACTCGAAATTGTACTGTATTGTAACCTATTACTGCCCGCTGCTGGTCTCAGGTCTCCTCAGAAGGGGGATTAGGCATAGTCCACCACGCTTGACCAATGCGATGCAATCGATTAAACTCTAACTCAACAACTAAGTTACCTGTACCTGTACTAATCCATTACTGCCCACTGTTGGGCCCAGGTCTCCTCAGAAGAGGGATTAGGCATAGTCCACCGCGCTTGCCCAGTGCGGATTGGGGACTTCACATATCTTCAAAGGATTTTTAGAATCCTTTTCCAATAAGCAGGTTTCCTGGCGATGTTTTCCTACACCGTTTTTATTCAGTGTTGTGAAAAATTGAACATAAATCTTTTTCACATTTAGATTTAGAGGTGCAAGTCGGCCGGATTTGAACCCGCGACCTTCCGTTCGGAAGGACGCGCTTCGACCACTCGGCCACCACGACTTTATTACCACTTTTCTGATTTCGAAACTAAAAATGTCTCCAAAGACACATTATTACTGCAACACTTTTTAGGCTGTCCATTCATCTTAATACAAGGATAGAGCCGGATCTTATCTTACATACATCGAGAATACACGAGGAAAGTAAGGTAACTCTCTAAAGCGTAATAAAAGATAAAGCATCCACTTGGAGACGCAATAAACCTTTTATACCGGAGAAGGAAACGTTTTAGAACACGTTTTATGTATTCCACAGGTGAGGGTTCGGTAAAACTGCACATTTATGACATACAAATACTTTTATCTATTTCTCGTTTTATTAATTCTGAACATCATTCCTACCCACTCAACTGGGATCGGCAACCAAATTGGTTTGTTTACTTTTGTCTGTGGCAGGAGCCAAAATTGAGCACTGTTCTAAACATCGTCTCATATTTTACGGAGATGATGGATGAAAATGAAATACAGCGTCGTTTAGTAATAAAGATTTACAAAAAAATAAGGTTTAATAAAAAATCTAAATTGAAAATTATTGGAAAAAAAATGTTTTTAAAAAGGGGCTCAAACACGGTATTGATTCCGAACGAAGTCCCCAGTTTCGCCATCTAGCGAATAGTGACGTTCCCAGATGAGTGGCTACAGGTATGAGTAGGTTAACAAGGTTGAACGTAGATTTTTCACCAGTGGCAACGTGAATTTACGAGTTTGTAGGTCCATCAGACTATTTGTGCATGCCGATGCTCAGGTGTTGTGAAAAATTGCAGATATTATCTTTTTCAATAACAAACACTAATCACTTACGAGGTAAAGCCAAGGGTTCGTGTATTTAATCGCACGTGTAGTACGGGGTTAAGGATTGCCGTTGAAGACGACAATCCGACAAAGGCATTCTTTAAATAAAAAGCTTGAGAGGGACACCCGAATAGAGCGAAGTTCCTTTCGATTAAAACATATCTTTTATATTTTTTTCCTAACGTTACGCGCGATAAAGAACGTGTTTTAAAAGATTTTGATCACAGCGCCATCTAGCGATAAACATCTAAAACAAAAAAGTGTGACAACCTTTTCATAAGAATTTCCGTCTAGCCCCCTTTCGATAACGCGCGATAAGGAACTTCGTTCCAAAAGCAAATATCAGCTAATAAACAGGAGCTGTTGTCAAACGATTCAGAAACATCACATGCAATACTTAAATTGATAAACAGATTTTGTTGAAAAAAGTGCAAGGTGGTAGGTACATACTGTCAAAGAGGTTTTAAAAGCTATACTTCTGTTCAAACTATAATTATTCTGTGGCACTATAGACAAGTTTTATAGACATAGACATTCTTTATTTGTGGTCAAACATTATACAACTACATAATATAAAAAAATTTCCACCACAAATATCGCTACCATTTGACGTCTACACAAATTCAAGTGGGAGAAAATTCTCCGAATATGTTTAATTAGAAGTATTTATAGACATTTACGCATTGCTTTCAAAGTAAAGTTTTACCGAGAAGTTCGCGAGGGTGTAACGTGTCATACCTACCCCATTCTGTGTATGTGATTCCCTCCCTTAAATATAGCTAAGATAATAATCCAAGAATGTGTGTAAAATTAGTACGTTTTCAAGTCAATTACCAACATAAAACTTGAGAGGTGTCATGGGACCCCCGAATAGAACGAAGTTCCTTTCGATTAAAAGATATATTATAAAAAATATTTCCTTTCGTAACGCGCGATAAGGAACGTGTTATAAAAGATTTTGATCACAGCGCCATCTAGCGATATTCATCTAAAACAAAAAATTGTGGTGACAAGTTTACGTAAGAATTTTTTCCGTCTAGCCCCCTTTCACAACCCGCGATAAGGAACTTCGTTCCAATAATAATTAAGTATTTGTTATTTCAATTTTATAATATGTGAAAATCCGGGTTGTACATTTATATGCGATGATACGTTAAATTTTGCATATTACCTACGTAAAAACTAGAGGTCATTTTAGATTGTGCATAATAATTTGATTTAAGAGTATCTGTTGAAAATTGAGTATCATCAATCATCGTCGTTGTACTATTTTGTTGTATTTTTTTTTTTTCGGGTATTGGCCCACCTCTCACTCCCACCACTGTAACTCCTGTGTAGCCAGGATCCACAGCGGCGACCATCGTAATGACTCTGAGCAGTGAAGCCCAGGAAAACCCGAGGGAAAGCTAACTTGTCTTGGACCTCGCTACGAATTTAATCAGAAGATGATAGAAGGAGTAGGAAAAACATGAGTTTCGACTTCCCTTCTCGGAAAAGCGGGAGACAATAAAATAACATTGAAAGAAGCATTACGCCAGAGTTGAGAAAAGCACCACGGACAGTGATTTGATTTTGTTGTATAAAATTATATATTCAATTCCTTTATATTGGAGATCCGTGATCAGAACGTGGTACTGTTGAAAGTACCTAATGATAAATACAGCAACCATCGTATTAATAATTCTTTAATATTAATTTGACTATTTTACTATAATGCTTAATACTATTGCTAAGCTATTGCAGTAACATTTAATTATTGTGATGTTTTTTTTTATAATTTTCAATGTATCTTATTTTTTTTTATGTTGTTTATTCAAAAAATGTAATACATTGTATGGACGTTCAAAAGTGTTTGTTGATTTGATTTAGCATACTAGATTACTTTAACCTAACCTAGAAAACCTTAAACTAGAATATTTATTCCACTTCTTGAAGTACCAAAACAGTAAACCAAATACGAAAGCCTCAGGATGTGTATATTTATTTACCGAAACTAAAATAAACTTAGCGTTTTCAATCTACGCTTCGAGTCTTTAGGACACTGGTTCTCAAATTTTAAAACGAAAAAGCAACATATATTTTACTTTTTACTAAACATTTCTAGAATTCAGTGGGCCAGAAACAACAAGGTTTGAATTGTATGTGTTCAAAAATAGTGCGAAGTGCTACACGTTCAACTAAATACAAATGACTAATATAGGGTGGGCAATCTAACGTTTGCATTTTGAACTACTGTTTATTTAGAGAATGACAGCTCAAATGTCATTCAATTTGTGTTCATAATTTAGTTAAAGGTTTGACATTTACGAAATGGGACGTTTTCGGTTCGCCCAATGGGCAGAAGATAGTTTGGCCGAAGATGAGCATTTTTGCCGAAAAATCGTCTTTTCAGATGAAGTCCATTTTCACCTCGAAGGCTATGTCAATAAGCAAAATTGTCGCATCTGGGGGTCGGAAAATCCACACGTCACCATTGAGAAGCCAATGCACCCACAAAGAGTTACGGTTTGGTGTGAGTTATGCTCCTAATACAAATAATAAGACGAAGAAAACACAACACGATAATGAGACATCTCACAAGTCCAAAATAAAAAAGTGTCCGCTCTCAAAAGGAAACAGATCCCACTATACAACTGTTATAAATAACATCATACTAAATCTAGACAGATCAGACAAGTCCAATAATAGAATCTACTTTAAGAAGTGCCGTCGAAACACACCAGAAGCTAATTCAAAGTCTATCGACGAGACCGTAAATGATGATTTAGCACACATTTGTATTTATGAGGGCCATCCATTTCGGGGGGACATAATCGTCGTCAATTTGAGAGCCACTGGTGTCAGCTCAGTAAATTCGATTTGGCGGAGGGATCTCGTCAGCTCGCCCGATAGTTTCGTAACTGGGTCACGCTGGGTCGCCAGATTAAGGTTTTCATATAAAGGTCTTCGTTTATTAAGTGCTCGGTACATTTATGAGGGTTTTCAATTAACTTGTGTGTTTTGTTTTGTGGTTGTATTTTTTGGCTGTATTTTTTTTATGGTGTTTTTTTCTTTTAACTTCATGATGCTAATTAATTAGTTCTCGTGGTAATTATCTAAGTTATTTTTTATAAACAGGACCAGTGTTGGTCAAACTTTTGGTCCTTGCGCTTCTTTAGCTAGTTATCTTCAGCACGTGGGCTTTTTAAAATTTGTTTTTAAAGTTCGAAGAGGATACTCTTATATTCACATTTACTTTATTTATTAGTCTAAAGGTTCGCACTGCATTGGGACACTTAATATTAAGAGAATAGCCTAAATACTAACATTTGGAGATACTCTTAATCTTCCTTTACTTCCTCGACATGATCATCACCAGACAATTTCGTACAAAACTCTACAGAACTAGTAGAGTCATGCAGGTGGATGATTCCTTGCCCCGTCTCAGATATGCGTGTATCTTTATTTAAGCCATTAGCACGTCAGATTGTAGTTGATGCGTGCACGAAAACAAAACCACTAGCGTGTTAGTAATGATTTGGAATGCACGCGAAATTTTAATGCTAAAATATTTACTCAATCTGAATCAATATCACTTGTAATTGAAATCTAAATGAATACGTGTTTTAAACGGACAGAGATGTACAAGACAAATTTTTCTTTTGTTTTTTCTCATTCTCTTATCTCATTGGATATTGCATCTTAAATAGATATTACATATTTTTCTAGAAAACTGTCAAATAAAAGACTGTTTCTGCAAACTAATCCGCAGTGTAGTAGCTATAAACCAAGAAAGTAGAGTTATACCGAGCGGGGCACGTAAAGCTACTAGAGATGGGAAAATGTCGATAGGTCAATGTTATAAAGTGTTTCAATCTATGTAAGCAATGGGAGCCATTTTTTTAATTGCTAAGTATCATATACGATGGACGAAGTTGAAGTGGTTACCGCCGCGTATGGAGCTCTCCCACCTAAGACTTACATTATCTAACTCAAACCTTACCAAGCTTAGTTTCAAGTTGATTTAAAAATAAATATACACTCCCCAACTTCCATATTGACAGTCAGATAAATTATCGACAGTAGATAAATTTTTCCCATCACTAAAAAGTAAAGCCGTGGAAACCGTAAGCCGGCGGTAGGTGTTGATTACGGCACTATTTGTCTTCTTATCCGTCTTAAATTGCTTTTCACTTGACGAATGAACAGCACGCCGATCTCGGTGAACCCCTTACTTTTATTGCGACGTCTTACTAGGCGGTGTCTTAAGTTAGGGGGGGGCAGGAATAGTAATGCCGTCAATTGGTCTTTAGGCTTTCTTGAATTCAACAAATTTAAATGAAAACGATACGATTTTTTCTCATTTAGAGGAAGTTACAGAATAAATTTCTTGAAACACTCGCGGTTATCTAAATCCCTTTTTTTTTCAGTTGGAGGAGGTATGTGGGAATTGAACCGCACTAAAACCTCCAACCGCACACACACAGCGTCCGAACCCCGGCTGAGGCCAGAACCCAGCACGGGGTTTGGAGGGACGGCGCGACGCGTTTCGCGCTCGGCACTCTTTTCCGTCGCTCCATCTACATCACTTACACTATTACTATACCGTGATCATGGCGCTTCAAACAGTGCTGAAATATCGCTCAATTAAAAATAATCGTGGTAAGAACCCGTTTAGTAATAGTGAGTAAAGTTACAGAATATAGAAATAAAATGTTTATGTTTTTCAGAATCTATTTCAGTCATGTCATAAAACTAACACGAAACTGATAAAACTAAAAAGTATACTTAATGCATTACTCTCAGGAAACCGATATAAATAATAACAATAGTACGTAGGCACACATAAATCAAACTTCTTTGAAACTTCACACTTCTGTACCATATTTCATCTCACGACTGGGAAAACCTCCGCTACAAAATGACGGAAATTTCGTCAAAACAAAACGCTCACGCTTCTTATTTTTTCCAGTGATTCGTAAACAAACAAAAACACGACCCTGTTGTGTGTTTTTTGATGAAAAACAAAAACTGGGTCGCACTCTTCACAGTCATAACATAAACGAGGAATACTGCGAAGATTTTTCAAGACACGAAATGCTATCAAAATAATGTGTCTCGTGCATAACGAAGGCTTTAAAGCATTTTTTTTAGTTGAAGGAAATCACCGAATCCGACCACTCACGTCTCACACTCAGCGTTCGAAGTCCGGCTCATGCCAGAACCCAGCACGGGGTTATAAGGGACAGCGCGACGGGAAAGAGTGCCGAGAGCGTAAAGCGTCGCGCCGTCCCCAAGGATTTAAAGCTTGCGAGTTGAATTTGACCAACTTCTCGGTTTTTGATTAAGGTGAAATTTTGCAAGCTTGTTTCTGATGAGGGAGTCGGAAGCTATACGTAAGTTCTCCTGTACTAACCCATAACAAGACAGACCCATTGCGTTTGGTCTCGTTTTACTTTGCTTGAATAGCTAGCACTTTACTGCTAGGTACATGGTTTCAGGATCTTAAAAGCTTCTTTTACTAGAGACTTTTTAATAGAGAAAGTTTTGACACATTTTTTATCATCAGAATAAATACTCTTTCAATTTAAATAAGTGCAATGCACATTAACCAATTTGCATCAGGCATTCTCTTTACAGTCGATTGCGTTGCGTTTAAAAATGTAGCAAATGTTTTCACGACAAATTATGCACCAATTAATTATTATTCTCTTTAAATGAAACATCAAGTAAATTATAAGGAAAATAATTCAACCTGCATAAATCGAATACCGTCAATGACCGCTTTCCATCCGACAAGAACGTCTTTAGTCTACTCTCTCTACGATCTTTTTTATTGCAAAAAGGGGGTTCTAAAGGATTTTAAAGGCTTAGTGGTGAATGCGAAAAGTTTACTTGTATACCTTTTTTTTTGAGTTGGAGGAAATCACCGGATCCCCACTCGCCCCGCGGGTGGGGCATGTGGGAGTTGAACCGCATTAAAACCTCCAACCGCTCACCCCGGCTGAGCCCAGAACCCAGCACGGGATTATGAGGGACGGCGCGACGCGTTACGCCATCGGCACTCTTTCTTCTACACAAACAAACTGTGACTTTCCTTCATAACGCAGACGATGTTGGACAGTTATACCATACTTCAAGTAGCAAAATTTTGAGACGCCGTCAATTAAGCGAATCTCAAGCACGTAGTACAAAACCAGTACTCGGAGACCCGTTAAGTCGGCACAGTTGTACAAGTATCAATTAATGGGTTCATACACCGTTAGGAACATCACCGAAACGTTAATCTTAGCGTGAGATAATTTATGCGCTTTTGTGTCTTGTATAAAATGTAGCAAGATATACTTGATTACACGAAATGAAGAAACCTGTCCTGTTATTGTGGTATTGCATTAGACGAAATTAGATTCTTCAGTGTGTTCGCAAATTTACTGACTACTGGAGTAAAAGGGTGATATTTCACATCACACACACAGAGTCACACTTTATCTTGGTTTAAATACTGGAGTTGGAGTTCTTTTAAAGATACTGCACACATTAAAACTAGAAAGTTTGAATGACAGGTGAATAACCCTAAAATACTCTAAATGTTAGTAGTTAAAGTAACTCATGAATCCCTACAACACCAGCCGAGGTGTCACCAAAGTTAGTCAAAAATACGCAAAAAAATCTCTGACCTGAAACCCAAGAAAGAAAAATCATCAACACCAATGATTACACAAAATTAGTGACACATTATAAAGATCGTCTGGCACGACGTAACGGAACTATTGCGACACAGTTAGATGCACCAACGAACAGGTAGAGGAAACTGGTTCGCAGTCTGGCAAAACATCTGCCTCAGTAACTGTACTAGTTGTCAATAGCACAAAATATGTAGAAGTAGCGCTTATGTATACATGCCACCCCCATTTCTGATTGAAATGTTCATTCGTACTGGTTTGTGACTTTTCATCTTGCGCGCACTCTTCTACTGTCCACTCTTCTTGAAAATACTCATTAACACTTAGGTACACATTCACACACACACACACTCACAACACCTACAAACACTACATACACTCTTCATACACAGACTAGTCACCGTTTTGCTATTAAAATCAATAATTTCCTATGTTTTGTGTCACTAGCCAATAAGAAGTTATTTTCTATAAGTAATTTGGTATCGATACGAATAGTTAATTCGACTGATAAATGTATTAGTAAGATTTCCACGAGACAGGCTTGACCTAGTGTGGAGATCTAATGGTTAATTGTATGGCTGAATAAATATGTTTCATCTTAATCTAATCTTAATCATTTGAAAGTTTGACTCTCATTCCTGTGTTCGTTAAAAATACTTTGTATTTAGTTGCCTCATAATTTAACAGCTTCAGATCTGGTCCATAGGAAAGAAGAGTAACGGCCTATGCTGAGACTCCAGGTAGGGTTTTTTTATTGCATAATAGATACACGACCATACCTAACGTCTACCATATAGAGTCTTCCATTATTGAAGCCTCCAAAACGCCAGACCTCACAGGGTTTAACAATGGCACAAAGCTGTGATAGAAAGAGTTACGTGTTAATTAGTAAGTACGAAATTTACCTACAACTTGTTGTTAGCGGTAACACGAACTAATTTGAAATTAGCTACCTTTCCACCATTAAAGTAAATTAAATGACAAGAAATAAGCTTTTTAGAATACACAAGTAGAAATTGCATCACATGCAATTGGAAAAAAAACTACAAACGTGGAAAACAACAGGGAAATACATCCAGAGGGTTGAAAAAGACTTCAGTGTATACGCAGTAAAGGAAAAACAACCCAATTGGTTCAACAATAAAGCTTAGTTTTCAGCTAACGTTACGAACACACCAGTAGCGTAAAGCATTATTAATTCAAAGGTATGAGTGCCGTATTGCAACAATAAATATCAATAATACGTCCAGCGAACAGTGTTGCTACTGTTGCTAGGATACTTTTGGATATTTGAAGGTGTTCAGTGGTTTTGTAAAAAAAAATCGAGAGAGAATTCCATTTTTCAAAAGCATGAAGACTAGTTATCTTTCTCCTTATGATCGATCTATTTTATAGCCTCTAACATTTCTCAATAAATGGACTATTCAACACTGAATGATTTTTTGAAATCGGTCCAGTAGTTCCTGAGATAAGCGCGTTCGAACAAATAAACTGCAGCTTTATTATATTAGTGTAGATTATAATATGCAAAACTTATTAGTAACCAAATTAAAAATATATCAATGACCGGATACAAACCAGACGATTGGATAACTTTTGATTCAGTACCGGAAAAAATCATTTTATATCTAATCCCAGGCTTATTGTCACTGTATGGAAAATCTCAATTATATTTAACTAAAATGACAAAAGGAAATATGTAACTAAATTCAAACTACAGTTTCTGGCAACATTTACAAACTATAATACCCTAGGCGCACATCTTGTCAATCCCTTCGGAATTTACCCTCAGAATTTCACCATTGGAATCCTTTTGAGTACATTACATAATTGCTCTTTCAATGTGAAATATGTTGATATGTTAGCAATATATTACGTGCCCCTTTGTGTCACAAGGAAGGGTCCTTTACTATATTAAGATACAGCTTTAGTCATTGGAAATCACGAGGTTTTTGATTTGGATTGTCCAAAAATTTGGTCTTCAAAGAGTTTCGTCCGTTTATCAGTAGGATAGACCACTAGCAGGTTAGGTTGGCTTGGACTGAATGAAATGAACGGAGGCATTTCATTTTAAAAAGACCTGCTGCTTGCTATGGCATAAGAAAAACGGGTTAAAATGCAAAAAAGTCGTTACACCATAGGCAATTTCTGAACTAATCCCAAACACCTTACGAATCCTCTTCAGAAACACAAAGTCCCCAAAGGCGATTCGAAGACCGGATTTACACAAGCTACAAACAAGTAGTAAATAACAGTTGACAGTGGAGCACAAAAGCGGAAATATTTGCGTAGGACCCCTCATCAAATAGACGGAGGCCTTGGAACTACGCACCGTTAATTATGCAAATAAAAACAACGAAACATGTACTTAATAAGAGCACTTGAATGTAGTGCTGTTTACAAGGTGTAATATATGTATGAGTCAAAATATGATAGATGTACGAGATATTGCCTTTTGTCATCTAGATCAAAGATCACCTAACTGAAAACAAAACAAAAAATCTGATATCTGTGCACATTAGCATCACAAAAGTGTTCTGAATAGAAGTAATATCAGCTTATTTCTAAAACTATTTTCTAATGAATCCGTCCGTGGTTTCATAAATTTTCCATCCCGAATTTCTATTTCCAGCTATACTTACTTACCAAAACTATGAGACAACTTTTCGTTTGGGGAAACAGCCATCCTTACCATATGCCTTTTTGGCCAATCGTTTTCAAGAAACCCCTTGAATTTTTTGCAAATATATTCGTAGAAGTAACTAAATCTTCTTAATTCACACAAAATGCTTTCAAAATTTCGACATTGCAAATCCTATCGTCTTCTTAAGACCAGGTGTTAGCTGCGCAAACAACAAAACGCTACACCAAGCTTCATAAAATCCTCAAGTATTCAATTTAACGTCCCTCAAAGCGAATAATAAACAAAGACTTTGGCGCGATGAAAATTATATTAGTTCCATTTTCGTAAACGTCTCAGGGAATCCATTTACAAACAAGTCACGAACAAAGGGATTAATAAAGTATAAGGGTTTGCGTTTCGCTAGAAAGCAACCGCCCTAATGTAAAAATTAAATAAGAATTAACCAAAGTTGCTGTGTAACTTTATAGACTTTGCATAGCTCATCTAATACAAATCGAGTCAATGTGAGAGAAGCCACAAACCCATTGACAAAGTGATATAACAGGAGAAAGGAATTCAGGCAATCTTGGATTTTAGGAATATCCCTATTAGGAGCCAAAATCCATGGATCAAATAAGATAAGTAATCAACATTGAGTATGACAGAAGCATGTCTTCATCAAAATACATCAAACATCGAAAGTCTTGTGGTGTAAAATCCAACCGCGACGCGTAAATTTCCGAAGATAGGTCGACTGTTTTGTAATAATTACTTAGTTTTATCACGAGCTATTCACTTAGATAAGAATGTAGAGCTCATTTGTTAATGGACTCGTTATTTTTAACTTGACGATGTTTTCGCTTTTCCTCGACTTTTGTTTACTTTATTCGAAGCAATATGGTATAATTAAATTACTTTAACGAGAATGAAGCGTAGTAATTGATGGAGCAGAACAACTTTTGAAATGAAGATAAATTAATGTAGGTATTAAAGTGGAGATACTATTATAACTTGCTGCTGCACAATCAGACTGGATGCTGATCGAGGTCGAAAAGAAGATGATTTAAACAGGGGTAATGATTTATTGGTAATCATAGGAGACCTGTGTCTAGAACTGGATGTCTTATGGCTGGGACTGTTTCTTTTTTAATTGTAAGGAAAACTTACTTAAATATATGGTCTAGTAGCGAACTATTGTCTATAAATATCTTTAATGAATTTAGAACACTCGTAACAACACTAAACAACGTCAAATATGAAAGTATTCTTAAGTTGGTGTGAATAAAAAAGCTAAGGTGACGATTTAGCGTTCCTGTTTACTGTACTGTACTACTATATTCCATAAACTCTAATACCATCTTGTCCCTCAGAAATAATTACCAAATTCTTTATTAATTACAAGTCAAAACAGTAATAATTCTTCATTACCTAACAGAGCCAAAGATTCAAACACTCGACTTTTCCATAAGAATCAGATCTTTTATTCAAGTTAATTTTATGTACCATCTACATCCGCTGTTGTAGAAATTCATGAAGTAATCTCTCAAGAGAAAAGCGTAAGATTACGTTTCAGATTAATTTAATAATCGCAAAGGCATCTCGCTTTAGATTAATTACTTGCTAAGCTTCATGTTCCTTATCATTTGATTAAACAAGGAACAGTTCTGAATAATTAGAAATATTTCTACGTTGGAAATTTTCCAAGAATACATTATTAACGTGAGAATGGAGGTATTTCTGAAAGTTCGCTGTAATGGTATTTAAATTGAAATTAAGTATACTTGAAGGTAACTTTAATATAATAACATGTAGTTCCTTTATTTTGAACTAGCTTTTGCCCGCGACTTCGTTCGCGTGGACTTCAGGTTCGTCCCGTCTAGCCCGTCTAGTTCGCGACGTCTATAATATAGTACTATTATACCGGAAAAAAATGTGTTTTTTTACGACCTCACATTAGAAACCTACAAAATTGTAGCCTATGTGTTATTCTGATGTATAAGCTATATTGTGGTAAAGTTTCATTCAAATCCATTCAGTAGTTTTTACGTGAAAGAGTAACAAACATCCATACATCCATACTTACAAACTTTCGCCTTTATAATATATATTAGATTAGATATAAAACACTAGAATTCAAGCATACTCGTTCAGATTAGAGACCTTCTTAAGACAATTAAAGAAACACTTTTCCGCATTCTTCAATATGAAGAGTCCTCATTGTAAATACGTGGGATTTTGTTTTATTCACAATATTTTACCTTTGTTATTGGTACAGGTGACAAACAATTTTCTGTATGACACAGATTCACCTTATACGACAGTGTAGCGTGATTTGGACACGTTTGGTGCAATGCTATTTTTCCTATTAAAGGAATCACGTTTTGAGAATCAAACCTTATTAATGCACTTGAGTAACTTAGCAATATAAGATCTGTCCATAAATTTGACTGCTAGACATTGGCATCGTCAAATTGACCAGTCCTCCAATGTTTACACACTTAAATTTCACTATTCTTTACAATCTAACCTAATTCAAATTTCAAATTTTCAAATAATCCGAGTATAAAAGATTTAAATGAATTAATATCAAATCAACCGAAAAGATTAATAGACAATATCAGAGATTAAATTTCAATAATCCCCTTCAGGTAACTTCGAATCAAGAAAAAGTACAAAATCGCGTTTACACGCTTCGAAACCACCCTCAATTCTCCAGAGAAATCATAAAAGGATGTACGCCTGGGGGATAAAATTATACCTTAAAATAAGGAATGATTGCTTTAACATTACTGGGGATACGCGAAATTGTTTAATATGGTGCAATATTTAAGCCAAACGGCACCAACACGAAAAACACCTAAATTGATTACGTCTTTTTTTTTTTAATATATATTACAAACACTTAATTTGGTTAATTTATTGTTGACTGAAATGGCCTTAGTACTGGTACCTAGTTCCAAAAACTATTGACTGATGCTAATAATACCAATTCTATAATCGACTATAATTAGTTGGGTATATATTTCATGGTTAACCCGGTTACTTCGACCAATTCTTGTACGGCTTCATTAAACTCCTGCCTTGCGGAGGTGTACTTATTGTTTACAATAATACCATTAAATGTAATTTCCACACAATAACAACATTTCCAGAAATACGAGAATACAAAATGCTGACTTTGTGTACCCACACGTTGGGGTTGTTACAAACTCGCGACCCACGCATTTCAAGAATGCCAAGGGGCGGTTTCGCTCACCTGAATTTCTCATGTTCTTACTCAACTTCGCCCGCTACACTTTCATAGAGTTTTACCACATATTTTTGCCTCAAAGAAAACAAAGGCTCTTTGTGTGTTATGAACGAAAAATTACTGAACTGCTAACAAAGTTTGCGTCCATGACTGAGACAGGCAGGCTTACTTTCGGCAATGTTTAGTAATATTATAAAGAAGTCCAGCCCATCTATTTATACAATATCTTTCATTACTTCATACTTATTTCCAAAACAGTATTGCATTAAAGCTAGCTGCACTTATTACTTTTGAATAATAAAAATTGATAAATTCCTTCCGTTCCCGCATTGTCGTGTAAGCGAATTTCACCTTTACTGTATACACAGATATAGAGGCAGATTGTACTTTACTTTTAGCACTATCCTCACACACTTTTAAGTAATGACACTCGCTTGTATATTTTCTGTATGTTCCAACATCGCATCTGTGAATGCTGCTTATGTATGCTGTCGTCAAGCATGCTTTGTATATATGTAGGTTGACTTCTGTTATCGGTATTCTGTGCCTTGCTTCTATTTTATTAATGAACCTCTTTGATTCGTTACACTGTTGTCTTGCAAAATTAACTTTTGCGGGAGATTACAGGTAATTGCGTAAATTTTGACAACCTGTCTCAGAGAAAACAGATTATAATATGCCTTCGGGGAAGGAAAATGAAACAGGGAGGTAAATTTAGGTTAAATATAAAATGGTGCCTTGAGATACAATATGTCAAATTTAAATTCTTTCTTTTACTTTGACAAAATTTTGGCCTCTTTCTTTCGAAGTCATCCTTAACCTTAACGAAAAACTCAGCTATATCTCAAATAATTATTTAAACGTCATTCATTTTATGTTCATTAGACTTCATTAGAGTAATTGCGACATCGAACGGGTCCCATTAGAAGCGCAGGTGATTTCCGATCGGGGCAAAATTAACATCTCACCAACGAATTATGCTAAATAGTACACGGGATGTTGAATATAAAGGTAACGGTACTGGTTTTAATTAAATATTGATGTACTCTTTCATTTTTATGTACAACCAGTTTTGAAGTTAGGAAACAATAAAAGAGATCTTCTCAAAAATTTAATGCTTTATTTGGCAGTGGGTGCAGGTCGGGTTTGGTAAATATTGAGCAAAGCTTGTGTTCAACAGTGGATTTCTGGCTGATAATGTATGCATGAAAGATGAAGCCAATTCTAGGTTGCCTTTTCTCTTTATTCGTATGCCAGAACACCAACCAGTACTTAATTTACCAAAATTAGATAATGAACATACAAAATTCTCACAGTGCATTACAAGTTCATCCATTCAGCACCTAGCTAATGTAGGTAGTTAAGACTAAAATGATCTTGCACCATGCATCCTGGAGAAGTCTTAAAAGCCTTAGAGCCAAAAACAACAATCTTTAACACTACACTTTTCCTCGTCAATATATTCTTGTTTTTCTTTCCGCCAATAGATAAAAACCAGCCATAAATCAATCTCAACAATCTTTTAACAAGACATGGTTACTACATCGTAACCAGAAGATTTTTTGCAACACCAATGTTAAACAAGCGAAACGTTCACGCAATAGTAATTGTCCATGCATCGTAAGTTTCATGGCAAACTGCATGTAATCGATAATTATGGAGGTGCTTGTAATTGTGCATATTATGGTGGATATTTGTAGAACGTGGCGTGCACTCCTTTGAAATTAATAAGCATTGCATACTCTAATAACAGAAATCACCCGATATGCAATGAAATATCTTTCTCTGTACCAACCCATTACTGCCCACTGTTGGGCACAGTTGGGCAATCAAATAAATCTTACGCAATATTCGTTATTTCCCTTAAAAGAACAAAAGCGAAATTGAACGTAAAAGTAATATTTTGAATATTAACTTTGCAGTCACATTTAAGAATTTTTCTGAGAATGCCACTGCTCATAGGTGTGTGCCGACATTTTTGTATAAAAATGCATATTTAAGTCGAGTTGAGCAACTAGCTTTTTTCAAAAGCCGGTTCGAATACCGGTATGTAAATAAACTATTGTTATTTTTAACATGTCGGAACTTGGTTCGTTTCGCCGTATAAAAATAAATTTACCTCAAAAATAACTTGTTGGGATAAAATCGAAATTTTAAAAGTTAACACTTATTATCTGAAATAGGATAATCCTAGCGTGTTTTTTTTTTCAAAAACTTGTACTTACATACGTCGCTAAAATAACCGTTGTATCTTTCTTATTACCTGTAAAATTAAAAACATTTATTAAAATTGATTTGACTAAATAACTAAACAAAATCCAAGAGCTATTCTCAAGAAGAAAGTAGTGATTGATACCTACTACATGTATTACGACGCCTTTTCCATCATATTTTTTTTTGACATACAGTCATACATCAGCCTCAGACAGTCATATTTTTTGCAAAGGTGTGCAACTGTGCACACAATTAACAGGAAAATGGGGTAACGACCAATCGAAACCGGGCAACGTTACACGCCGTACCGACAAACGACAATTAAAACAATAATAAGGAAAGTCCTGTTTTATTTCATAATTGGAATGTTGTTTCGAAAACGCCTGCAAGTCTGTGCAAAGAATTATAATATCATACATCCACAAGTCCTGTAACCCATAAAGTTCTAACGACTGTCATTGTAGCAAAACCTTAGTGTTAAATAATTGGCTAAATAAGGCATTTGAAGATACAGTTAATAAAGTTGAAATATCGTCATTATCTGTAGTATTATCCAAATATCTTCCACGATAAGAAATCACCAATTATGAGTTCAAAATGAGTTCAAATATAGGATAGAATTTCCTTCAGCATCCTTGAGGTTGTTTGTTGATATCTGTAAAGGGGATTAAGGCCGCACTCCCACTGAGGCCTATTGCGATTCGCAATCGACCCATATATTATGTACATTTCCGCTATTCATCATAAATAGAAAGGGGTCGTTTGAATGTGTTTTTTTAGGATTACGTATAAATACTATTGATTACTGTAAAGTATAATATACATAGAGATGAAAGTCGGCTGAACTGCAAGATGATATATCAGAAAGTTACAAAAAGGCTTTATGAATAAGTCTCGAATAAATGTTTACTACAGCGATTTCACTATTAATTATACAAGTAAATTAATTATTCCATAACTTATTCATTTGCCTTTTCATAGCCTTTGACTACTTTTGGAACCACCACCAAAACTACAAATCGTTACAACTGCATATTACTTCTCTAATCTTAAAAAACTTGAGAGGTGTCAAGGGACACCCGGATGGAACGAGGTTCCTTTCGATTAATTAGTGAGGGAATTGTAATAAAATTTTATTTTTTTAAGTTATAATAATTAGTTAGTTTAAAACGTCTGTCTCTCTCTCTTTCTATAAGAGATTTTGATCACAGCGCCATCTAGCATTAATCATATAAAACAAAATAGGGAATTGTTTTAAAAGATTTTAATCACAGCGCCCTCTAGCGATAATGATCTAAAAGAAAAAAGTGTCGCCATTTCGATAACGCGCGATAAGGAACTTCGTTCCAATATAATCATCAACGTCAGGTCATTCCAGTTAAGACCCATGTCATTCAAACACTGGACGTTCACTAAACGACATGTTTATGTCCCTAAAAACAAAAAGTCGTTCGGTAATGATCGTGTGCCCCCGTCATCTGTTAGCCGTCGTTCGTCTCGCATCCCGTACCCGTTTCCGTTTTAAGTCGCCAACTCGAATTTATGGTGCTTCGTGTGGCTCTGCGTTGGAGACCAGAAATTTTTCTATGTTGGGTTTATGGACATGAAACAAGTAATATTAAGTTCCCCAGACTTGAGATTAGAAAACTAGTCAAGAAATCTCTAAAACTAAATGTTCCATTGCATTGAATTGGAGTTTTAAGAGAAGAAGAGAGGAATTTTACAGGTACTTACGGTGGGAGAGACGTAGCAATGTGAAACCAATAGTTTTAGTTATGTTCAGAGCCTAGTTATCCATTAGACCAAAAATTTCCTAAAGACTACCGGCATGCCAATCGACAGTAACTGCAACTATTGTAACACTATAAGGGCGTTTTATGGTCCATATTTATATGAACCAAATAATAATACTAGTAACGCAAACATTCACAAGACAAACCGTTCGATACATTGTAAAACGGTAATGACTAAAGTCCGTGAGAAAGAGCATTTTGTTTTTATGTTGCTTGCATTTTATAAACGAGGTCTCATTAATCACATTTAATACCGTATTTCCCCATTGTTTATTTTTCGTTGTCCGCCGTCTCCGGTGCTCGATTCGTTCGAGTGTGTGAATGACAGCATATAAAAGATCCGTTTTGACATTCATTCATTTGCAATTCACTCCGAGATGGTATTTCTTCTTTGTTGTGGAACGTGGGTAGTTAATTTTTATTGTTCTTATTTATCGAGGAATAAATATAATTTGCATTTTTTGCTTCTGTTCTTGAAATGTTTGGAGAAAACAATTAAACAGATGGTGTTTCTGAATAATATTTCAACATCAAATTGGTTCAATGCCGTGATTCAATTTTAGGTAACCAGTTTTTTCCCATTCATCAGGTCATCTGCTACTAAATTTTAATGCTTCTTAAGTTATGTTATTATTACTCGATACTTCTTTAGGACACACTAATCTCTATGTTTTTTTTGTGTTGCAGAAAATCGCCATGGTAGCTATAAATCATCTGCTTTTAAGCAATCTTTCTACATAATAAAATAGAAAAGATGATGAATACCAAAAGAATTCCTCATCGAAATCCCCAATAAAATTGCTTTCCACATCCACTTTATTATAACACAATCGTCGCGCAAACGAAACAGGCCGGATACACACATCGGTTCGTTACGTTCAGCCCGACGATCTGAAATAGCGTCTGGCGATTGGCAAAGTTCCCTGCGCAAGGCTGAAGTCGCGACCGACCATGAATGTGGAGTATGGCCATTCATGATTTACGAACAGCGAGCACGATTGTTCAATGAAACTGCGAAACTTTTGTTTTTGTTGCGTTAGTTTAACTTTATTGTTGCAGTTGGATAACGTTTCGTAGCTGCGTCGTTTCTTGTCTGATATCCGTCTCTCTCTAGTGAATTTCATTGCTGAAGGTCGTGTCCTTGTGGGGTAATTGGTGACGTGTCATTCTGAATGCGGCTGACTGAAGTCAATGTGACTTTGTTAAGCTAACATAAAGGTGATTTAATTTGGGATTATTTCTCTTCGTGTGTTGTATACATATCTGCTCATATACTCCGTGAAACTTTAGAGTTCAAGTGTCTTATGACGTAAGAATAGTGATACCCGAGGCGCTGGATTCAGAAATCCGAGACTAGTCATACTTGATATCATATTTAAACCTTTCGTTATTATCGACACCTCTAGAATCTAGATAGAAAGGTGTCAGGCAGAGGTCTAGATATTACGTACATGTTGTAACATTTCTAGTTAATTAAGGAAGAGTGAATTATTTAAGATCTATATTCAAATTACGGTGAAATATCGCCAACAAATAGAAAGAAATTTGCACATCAATTCGGATCGGGATAATATATTTGTTTTTTGCCATCTAATGTGTTTACTCCATAAATTACCGTATACTAAGTGAGGAGAAAAAATAACTTCGATGGGAAGGACGTAAACAATCACGGTCTCCCACGCTCGGCGCGGTTGCGTGTACGTTTGAACGGCTATTGGCCACGTCCTGAGGCGGCGATAATACGCGTGGGCCGATGCAAAACATCCGAAAATTCATCACAAATTATACAAATTCTGATTGCGTCTCAGTTTCGTCTTTCATGATAACCATGAAGTAGTTGCATTATTTTTGTTTGTAGTTATAATAGTGTGTTTATCTACAAATATAAAGGTACCTCTATAAAGCTTTTGTTTTATAGGTTTCACAGACTTTTTATACATTTAATTCTGAGCATGTGCGGACTTTCTGATTAGTTTACAAATTAGACCAATCAATCATTTTTTTCCCTGAAAATCTAAACAGATACTAATTTATCGTCTACGATCATTGCTAGACAAAAATCATCAACGCTAACTTCCTCTGAAAGATATTTTTTTTCTTATCCCAGAATCTTGAACACTGTCCATATATAATGTTACTTTCATTTCATTGAGTAGCGCTGTACCACCAACAGGAGCAAGATAAAATTTTACTTTATCAATGATTTTGAACATTCATTGACCAGATAAAGGTACACGTCACCCAGTTATATTTTCTTATCGCAATGCCACGATTTAATACACATTAAGGTATTAATCAATCGATAAGTTATCATTAGTTGGATCGGTGCACTAAATACGTGAATGAAATTGAAATGAATGAATAATGGTTATTTTGAAATGGGTATTTGTCCGCGCCAAGGTATAGGGAAATGGGCTTTTTGCCTGCTTTTGATATCTTTCTGCTTATTGCTAGTCTGTCGATTGGGTTAGGACGAACCGGAGAAAATGCATTACATACATTAAGGGGGTATTCTAGTCTAGAATTTTGAAAAAATCAATATTTTTTTTTTTGTATATTTTCAAAGAATATACCTTCAAGAATATTTCCTCCAAAGGAATTTTAAAAATTTTAATTATTTACGGAGTTATAGCAATATAAGTTGCAGCGCGCAAACCAGTTCTGACCCATAAAATCGAACAATAGGCAAGTAGCTAGCAAGTACTTTCACTGACTACCTAAGGGTGAATATTCCTGTTGACAAGTTCATTCTTTATGTATCCAGCAGAAAGTCCTTTATACTATAGGAATACACCATGAATTCTCAAAAATTATATTTGTGAAGGGCGTTGTAACAGTAACGTTTATGTTTAATCGCGTTTTTCTCGAAACTACTATTTTCATCACGTTTGACATGATTTCTTAACTTCTAATGAACCGATTGACTTGAAATTTGGTGTGGGCATTCTTTATATATCTTGCTATGGCTGGAACTAGGATTATTTGAAAATTTTGATTTTAACTATTTAAAAAAAATTCAAAACTTTGCAAAAAAGTGGGGGGAAAAATTCAAACAGCCACTATTTTGCGAAAAAAAATTTTTTTTTTTTATCCTAGTTCAGGCGATAGTGGCATACTTACTGATTAAGAATCCGTTAGATTTTTTTTTTTCAGATCACCAGAAGGGTTTTAATCGTGTCAACAAGGACGCACCGATTTTCTCAAACCTCCCCATTTTACCAGCGTGCAATTTATCAAATTTTCAAAAAACAATTTCTTTTAATTTTTTTTATATAATAAAAATATCAATAAATATCTGATAAAAAAATGTATAGTAAAATTTTTTTTAGTTTTTTTTTTATTGGCCTTTGAAAAATACTTCAAAATAGACATTCTAGACTAGAATAACCCCTTAAGTCGAGAACTTACATAAGTGGCTTCTTTTCCTGTAAGATTTCGATTCAAATGATGTCAATGAAAGATCTCAAATATCCACGACAGTTAATTTGTATAACTCCCCTTTATACACACAATTACGGATTTGCGTCGTAATATTCCAATTTCTACAGAACCACAATCTTCTACTCTACAACGAACGTGTTTGAAGATAAACTCTCTTAATTAATAACAACGTACCTAAACATACATTGTAATGAAATTTCAAGAATTACACGAGCGACTTTGTACCGTTCAAAGCTTTAGGAGGTATATAAGATTAAATATTAAGGCAAGTACATTGTTTATCAGAATTTTAGCTTACATTTTGTACAGAAATACATGCTTTATCTTGATTTATATGTATCGCATAAATTTTAAGATAACGAACAGGAAATTAAAGATTAATAAATGATTAAAATTTGCTGGGAAATTGGGAAATGACTAGGCAATTTTACTGTGATTAGCAAAATAGTTCATGCCAAAGACATTTTTGAAAAACTAAGATTTTGACGGTGAAAGCCAGAAAAAGGATAGTTAAGGATCCTGAAGAGTAGTCCGAATGGTGATACCAACAAAACAACCTCTTTTAAAACTGCTACCAACAGAAAAGCACTGAAACAAGCAGGCTTTGTTTGTATGGTACTGCAAAATTACAATGTAATTAAATTATTACAGATTTGTTTGGATCATTTTCAATATATGCAGTAACTTTCAGAAGCGGATGTTAAAATCTCTTATCACGGATTATATCAAATTCGCTATCTTTTCAGTGAATGACATCGATCGATCGCATTTTTCGGAATTAAACGCATATCCTGTGATATTGCACATATAAAACTAATCCGATTTCCTGTGTGACGCATAACAGTATCCTCAATCGATATGTTTGAATAGATTAGTTAAGTTATTTAAAACTTGATCAGAATGAGTCGCGGTCATGAATCATCAGTAAGTATGAATATATTAATTAAGAATAGTAATGAATAAATAAATAATTATATTAATAACGATACAATAATAAATCTGGTATCATCATTTGTCATAATCAATTAGCAGACCTAGCAGTTCATATTAAATAAGCTGCTACATCAGCTCCGAAAAGTTCCCATCTAACAAATTCCTTTTACAAAATCGTTTCGCAGAAAATATACAAAGTTGGCAATATTGGAAACCTTTTCAATGAGACAAGATTGAAATTCACCAAAACAATTGATCCATATTCCGAAAAAAAAAACGTAAAAGAAATGAGAGACGCGAAATTGTTACGGAACAAAGAAATTGATAAAGGATAAAAAACGAAGAATGTACGAGATGAAATCTTATACACAGAAACATATTATATTGACAGAGATGTTTCCTCATATACCTACGTGCGGGAAAATGGAAGCACTTACAGCAAAGTCAGGCTTTGAAGGGACTCGATTTATTGAATCACTAGCTACTGCCCGCGACGTCGTCTGCGTGAATGCTATGTACATCACCATAATAATATACCAATAATTATATCTTTTAAAATAACATTAATTTACTGGTTTTCTTCTTTACCTTTCATATCTACACTAAGCAGAGTAACAGAATAAGACTGTTTTTTTTAAATTGAAGAGCAAAAAGTGATAATTTCGCGGGTCCCTTTACACAACTTCGGAGGAGTTAGGTTCCGAAGAAGCATAATCGGGAAACCGACCTTCAGCTTGATAGTATGTGCTGGAAGTCCACTTGCTGACAGAGGGTTCAAAAATTCCACAGGATAATGTGTGGCATCATCTTGCTCGACGACAGTATTTATAAAGTTGTAGACCACTTCATTTCTCTCAATTTCTGAGAGAATGCATTCGTCAATTGGTGCAGCCACCTAAGAATTCTGCTGGTGTGGTATACGACTGATGTCGTTGTACACACAGCGAATGAGTTCTTCTAAGCTGGATACAACTCTATCGAGAGACATTGGAAGCACCACTTGTCCACCTCTCTCCTAGAGTACCTTCACCAACACTTAGAAGGACATCGGAGAATTCTTGAGCACGTCCAAATTGGGGATGGATCTACTTTGAAGGTTTGCTTGTTCTTCAAAATCAGTCACAAAATAAATTTGCAAAAATTTTGGAATATCTGTGGGTAGCAGCGAACCAATTTGATGGTAAACTTGTCCCTGAATCTTGAATGTCGGCATGAACTCTGTTTCAACGATTTGATTTGCACCAAGCGAAGTCATCTGGAAGGCGCTATTATAGACTCCGATGTTTTACAAAAAAATGCTGGACTTTGGATGTTCGCCGCTTAGTAAGAATTTCAACAGTTCTGGTGGGTCTTGCAGACTCCAAGCGTACCTTACCAGATGCACAACACATCCCATTGGGCTCCCCTCTCCATTTGCGGGCTTGACAGAGGGCGCACACTTCTTCTAAGATGCCAATATCTCCGTGTACGACGTAGTTAATCGCAACATTGTACATAAATCCACTTCCCTCTTTATTTAGCCATGGTTGCTCTTGCAACTCTTGCATTCCATCCCGGTCTTGCGATACATGAGCAGAAGTATTGTCACGTACGTCCTGGTAACGCTGCTGAGCAGCTGTACTACGCTATTTATGCTGCTCATCAGTCTCCAACAACCGTGAAAGAGCAGGCTGAGAGTGATCTCTCCTTAACTGAGTATCCTTCTCTTCAAGATCTTCGATCGACTGAGTTTGCACAATGTTTTCTCGAAGAGTAGCCAACCTAGCTTCACGCTCAACGGCGGTCTCTACACATCGAGCTAACCTTTTCCTTCGAGTATCGTTTGAGCATTCGGATAAATTAGATATCCTTTTCCAGGCATTTTAATTATTTTAAATCGAAACTAAATAATAATCTAATGATGCTAAGTATTTCAAATTGACCAACCACACGATAACTTATAGCAAAGCAGGTAACCTCAGTTTTGACATTTGGTGTACGAAATAATAGCGCGATTCAGAATCATTCAAATTTATACACCAACGTCATCTAGTTAGCAAATAGGAAACATTGTCCCACAATGACATAATCAAATTTAAATCATTTATATCAACAAAAAAATTGCTTCCATATGTAATTCGACTTGAAGGCCAATAGATGTCGTTGCTCTAAAATTGTTTAATGAAATCTCTTATATATAAAAATGAATTGCTGTTCGTTAGTCTCGCTAAAACTCGAAAACGACTGAACCGATTTGGCTTATTTTAATCTTGAAATATTCGTAGAAGTCCAGGGAAGGCTTAAACGGTAAGAAAATTTCCTTATGTGACGCAGACGAAGTTGCGCGGGCCAGCTAGTTTATTTATATGTATAGATTGTATTTATCTCTGAAACGAATTAAAGACACAATTTTTAAAAAGGAACAGAACTCCTTGTATCTATGACAATTAATAAAAAACCATTGACAGTGCCAAAAATGACACAATCAAATTTAAATTATGGTATAAGAGCTAGCAACGTTTTTGACAGAGTATTTACCGATACGGACTGTCTTGTAGTAGCCGCCAACCGGTATTGTTAGAGTACGGATAAAAAACCGATTTTTCAAATTATTTAAAGACATTTTTTTCTTTAATTTATTTTTTTATACTTTTCGCTACATTAATTTATTATTTCCAGATTTTTTTTGTTGTATTTCTGTGCCAGACGCTAATTCTGAATTATTATTTTTTTATGAAGCTTTTTAAGGACCTAAAAACCAAAATTAATTTGCCAACTAATATAAAAGTGAAAGAGTATGAGAGATAGCATATATAAAAATAAAAACTGGCTTTACTGAAATGTTTGTTTTCCCGACGTTGCTAGCTCTCATACTAATAAAAAAATGATTCAACATGAAATTTGACTTGAACGCCGATAGATGTCGTTGCTCTAAAATTGTGTAATGAAATTTATTATATTTATATCCCGTTCCTCGGACATGATAGCACTATAATATATAGCCTATGTGTTGACCCGACTTCTAAGCAATATTCTTGCCAAATTTGAAGTACATCTGTGCAGCAGTTTTCGAGTTTATCCCGGACAAAGCTGACTTTTTTACAGAACTAAATGTATGGATTCTGAATCGCGCCATCAAAATGTTCGCCGGTTGTTTGACTTGGGGGAGTGTATTTTGCAATGATGACTTTTCTATCCTTTTATTATATGTATAGATATCCCTGATTACAATTGCTTTATAGCATTTCTTTGAACAAAAGGCTCACATGAAAATATCCATAATGCATCTGGGAATTAAAGATGACAAAAAATCAAAACACAGCAAAGGGATTTATGTTAGGGACGGAGCGACGGGAAAGAATGCCGATGGCGTAACGCGTCGCGCCGTCCCTCCAAACCCCGTGCTGGGTTCTGGCCTCAGCCGGGGTTCGGACGCTGAGTGTGAGCGGTTGGAGGTTTTAGTGCGGTTCAACTCCCACATAGCCCGCCCGCGGGGCGGGCGGGGATTCGGTAGTTTCCTCCAATTGAAAAAAAAAAAAAAAGAAAAAAAAAAAGAAGGGATTTATGTTAAATCTGTTATCAAATAAGATCATGATATGGAAGATTATGGAACCATAGGTCATTACAAAATGCCATTAGAATCACTTTGAAAGTACTGTCCAAGCTGAAATACTTCAACTTACAAATAATAAGATAACAAAGTCGACACCATGACAGGTCAATTCAATATTACACACCTTCAAAACAATATTATATTTCTGTAAACAGTTCAGTAACGATGTAAATAAGCACGTATCAATGAATATGACATTCATTCATGCGTGATACGTTTGTATGTATGTATGTAGCGCTCTCAAGGGCAGCAGTGTTACGACAGACATTCCCGCCGTACATCACGTAGGTAAAATTATATTTAGAAGTTGATGCCAGAGGAAATATTCGAGATATAACGTATTTTTCCCTTTGCTGATGTCGATCGCAATCGAATAGGAATCTTTTTTTGATGTTTCGCTGCTTCTGACTTATTTCCGATAAACTGATTTTTGTGGAATATCAAAAAAGAAATGACGAAACAGGTCTAAATCTTCGCTCTGCTGTACTATTTCTACTATGCATAGAAACAAATTTAGTTCTGTCTACTTTTCAATATTTTACTTTTATCAAGGATTAGTAAAATTTCAGAGATAGCAAATCTTATTTTAATCTCAAATACTCCCTTATTTCTTTAAAGATACAAAATATCCATAAATAGAAATAGGTAGGTAGGTCATCATTCATAAACAGATTTTAAAGGGGAGGAAAATCTTTAAATAACCCGGGAAAATCAAATGAAATCAACAGGGCGTTATGTTCTTTGATGTTGGCATATTTGAAATAGTCCCATTTTCCGCTGGTTCTCAGTAAGACACATTTTATTGGAATCGAGAATGTTTCCATATTAAAGAGTGATTTATACGAAAACGAATAGAATACATTAAGGGGGGAGCCTGCTTTAGGCTTCAAAAAATCGTTTTTTTTTAAGCTTTTAAAGCAGGCTCCCCCCTTTACTAATCAGCAATAGATTTTGAAATTAAGAATTTGCATTCTGGATCTTTTATGGTACGCACATATTATACATTTATGGCTCGTCAACATCCACCTTTCATATTAGTCGGCTGTCACCATCATTTGTTTTGTACGTGAGTTGGACGTTGGCGAGCCAATGTGGAAACGCGATATGAGATAATTAAACCACGCAACTAGGAACTAGCCAAAATTGAAGTTTGGGTTACCATCTCACGGTAAAATTTCATAGGAAAGTGGTTAAGAGTAAATACTGAAATGGTCTTTATTTTAAATGCACTTTCGAACTGAACTGCAGTGAGATTGAAACAATGAGCTTCACATTAACAACTTCTCACTCTCTTTCTTATCATTTTAAGTATTCCTCTCCACTTCTTCATACAAACCTTCACTCATCACTGATCAAATATGCGCCAATTTCCTAACAAAAGATGCTTAGATTGTCAAACAGCACCAAATGTCGACTTTACGTAAAATTATTGTAGATTCCTCAAAATCTTGCGGGGAACTCATGCCTGATAACCTCATCGTTCGATCATTTGACCTCACAATTCTGTACGCCTATTCCGAGAAAACGTGTCCAGTTTTTGCGAATTTCTTCGTCATCATTTACAGTTATCTTTAGATATCCAAGCACCGGATGTGACCTTTAGTTTGTTGACTGATTACGGTCAGAACGGATTTTCTGATAGCTACGAACGAGATTATTTTTGTTTTTCTTATATTTTGAAGATATTATTGTAATACGAGAAAATTTTAAAGATATTTAAGTGTAGTGACTTTGAATTCATATGCTAAGGAAGGCTAAGTAGCAGATATCTTTGAAGATATAAAGATCAGTTCTGAATTAAACCAAGAATATATTATCCCTACTAGCATTGATTTTTTGACTGCATAAAAAGTAGCAAATAGGACAACAACGTTAGAATACGATCTTTTCTTCTAAAACTACCATTTTTTCCGTCAAGCGTTATATCTACTAGGCCGGCGTTAATACACCGGCTTTAATTCAGAGTTTAAATAACGTGATAAGTTGTTAAGAAAACATGATTAGATGATTACCAAAGATAACATCGAGGTACACATAATCAAGACTAAAACAGCATTATCGTAGAGCTGTTTACAATACTTAACAATAAGCCTACCTTTGCTAACATTTACAGTGTTCATTACCAACGTAAATAACATCGTGTTACGCTTTTACGATGTCGTAAAAAGCATAAATGATTTTTCTTATTCGATAAAGGAACACGTAGGTACCTTTTTTATATCTTCTTTATTGAATTGAAATAACAAATTTAGCTTCTCTGAGGAAAATGTTGGGTATAAGACACGCATTGCAGTGACAGCTTTTACTGTATTAGTGAATATAAGAAATTTGTCTACTTAGAATTAGTATTTGTTTTATTTATCTTGAACATCATTAACACTAATTTTACCCCTTTTCCTCACATCAACAAATCGGCTTATGAGGCTTCAGTCAGTAGACTTACAATCATTTTCAATCCAACTCATGAAATTTCCGATGATAACAACAAAATTGGATACTCAATAACATCCACTTGCATGACATTTACCCGATCACGAGTTTGAAGGTATTTGGATTACTGTGGCTCAAGAGAGAACGTCTGCACCACGTTGATCTTTTAGTGTAACATTTGCGAAATACTGCCCAGAATTGTTCAGTTCAATGATTAATTTTAAGATCGGGAATGGAAATAATTGCAAGTCATTGTTATTCAAGAAATTTCTGGGATTAAGCTGGAACACAATAAGATTTTGTTGAGCCACAAAATTATGCTAGAACGGGAACTTCAGTCCAAAATGATTGCATAGGTACTGGTCACTTTGGACGTATAGACTAGATAATCTACTTCTTATTCAATCTTCTTTGCAAAGTCGTATTTTGTTATAGAACAAGTACAATTTTATTTTTAAAACTACCGTCACGCAATCGAAGTAAACTAAGGCTGGAATCGGTTGGATACAAGCAGTGTTTTCCACATACCACTCATTTCAAACGTCAACACAGAGCACCTTAAAACGCGGGTCACGTAAACAGATGAATAAATATATTGAAACGAAAGCAACGGACAAAAAAACGTTATCGCTCGACGATCCGGAATACAAATCGTCTCCGGTTTTTGATACATTAACAAAACGAATCGATTCAGCTCACGTGACATGCATGTTAGCTCCGTCTAATGTAACGCATGCAAATTGGCCGGACTTTATCACTGTGAACGCTTTAACAAGAACATCCATCTCGGTCGAGTTATCTCGAGTGTCGTTATTTATGGGATAAAAAGTACAGTTACTCTTCGTTGGTTCATTCAAAGTCACTATTAAATTCCTAGTTTTTTAGAGAGGTTATTTTTATTGCATGGTTGGCTTGACTTGTCACCAATAGCTGTCAGATAATAGGGTTGCAATCTCGGCATATGACGGTTTGTAAATTAAACATCCATCAAATTACACCTAATAAAGCTGTACTAAATTATCGAAAATTTAATCACCTACCCTCACTCAGCACAAATGTAAATGAATATTAATACATTTCATGCAGTATGCCTGACTTAGCAAACTGTCAATGTCCACGTCCAACTTTCATGTTGAGAACGGCTCAAAGTTTCGAGATTGGTCGGAGCCCTTATCTCGACTTCCAATAAGTCACCGGGGAGCAGTCTACTACCCCGTAACCCATGTTGAGGATATAATTTTCGTGAAGGGGATACAGGAATTGCTTTTTTTTTCAGTGTCTTCGGACATACATCACGCAATGTATGGAAACAGTGGAAACTCATCGGGTTTCTGACAAACATTTTACCCGGCTTATTGTCATTTGGAATACACTTTCCGGACTCCGCGTAGGTGTAATAATGTTTTCCCACGAAAGAGGTAAATATCCGTTACCCTGCACTGTAATGGTATAAAAACCTCAAACGACAACATTTTAATGTAACTGGGTAATACTATGGAGAGACAAGGTAGTAATAGTAAATTTTATTACACTACTATTTGCGGTCTTAAACTTTAACGGCTTCATTTCCTTTTTGCAACATCGTTACGGTATAAAATTGCTCCAGTCGGCTAATTTAACTTGCCATGATAAATTGCTGTTGGAGAAACATCGCAATTCATTCCAGACGTTTCTGTTTTTGCTCTATTTGGATCTGGCGGTGTGGGGCACTAGAGGAAGTAATTAACAGTAAATATCTTGTCATGAGAGCTTCCGGTCCAAGTGATCGGTTAAGTCAATGGTTCTCTGTCGTTAGTGGGTAGAAACCAATGATGAAATGGACAAAAAGGAACGAGTCAAAATTGTCGTCGGTCTACTTATTTAAAGTATTCTGTAACCTTAATAGCTTCAAAACAATTAGAAAAAGGTTTTAAAAAACACTCAGAGATCTTTGTCCCTAAGCTGGATAATCTGTATCTGACAGATTATTCTCAAGTAAAGGTTGAAACAACGAAGTAATTGCATGCATAAGGTGATAAAAACGATCGTAAAGATCAAAAATCACAGAAACTCGTAAAACTTATTGCAAAATTTGTTGACACCAATATTTCAAAGCGACCATTATTCATTTCCAATTTGTTTCGAATCCAATAAATCACTGTTACGAAAGGTCACGATGCATCTGACTTTACATCATAATCAGAATGCTAGACGACCGCTAAAAATATAACACCATCTAAATACGGAATAACGTGAAAACGTCGGGAGCCGCCATCCGCTGGCAACATCCGGCAGACTTAACGATCCCATTCAGAATCTCTTCCCGGCACGAGAACGGAACTTTGACGTCACAGGGCAGGGTTATATATCTAACAGCGTTTGTACGTGTTTATGAAACTGTACTTGTTTTATAGTTTGGCAGGTTAGGGAATACGCCCACGACGATATGGCCGGTGACGCAACAATGACAAAGATGATTTCAAAACATTGATTCTGTCTGCCGATTGCATTATCGTGTTCAAATCAAAATATGATAGACTACAACACGACAGATCAAGGTTAGAATAGATATTTCAAGCCCTAAACAAAGTGTACAATCGGCATTTATTGCAGTTTCTCAAAACATTCCTCTTGATAAACTGTAGTACTTAAGACATCAGACAGACAAGGAATTTCTGGACAATTGGACATTTCTGAAATGAAAGGGAACCGAGAAACTTAGCTCCCCCACAAACACCACAATACCGGTCAACGAACGCTTTAATTAACAATCTATTTAAGTCAGCCACAAGTCTTGCAATCATTTCTGAGAGTTACAAACAAGATCAGACGGAAACCAACTGGATTGGTTGCGGTTTGCAAAAACTGACCGCACTTTTTAGTAGCATTGACGATTCGAATTAAGTATCAAAACAATCGATTGAGTAACCAGACTGTGGTCGTTTTAGTGACTAATTTTAATACTTCGAGATGGAGAGTGTTTTAAGTTTAAGTTGTTTTATTATGACTTTTACAATAACTTTTCGAGGTAGTCATTCTTCTGTTCGTGTTCAAGAAATCACTTCAATTTCATAGAAAAAGCAGTCTAAATTGTATGTTACATGAAAACAGTATTTCTTTATTATTTAATGGCCCTTCCTGATTCTTCCTGCAACATCCTGGTAAGATTCCCTTTAATTATTACGTTTGCTAAAACATATGATGAGAAGATTACATTACAAGCCATAACATCTTTCACTCTATCTGTAACGAGTTTCACTACCCACGTCGTTATAAAAACTCAATTATGTTCATATCCACTTTACACTGCACACAGAGCCATATTACAAAACGTGATAATTATATTTTTATATACGGTTTCGTTTGTTCAGAAGACGTTTGCACGAGCGACGGAACTTCAAAAATAATAATCTAGAAAGCCCGGACCCGTCGGCTCTGTTGTTTTAGGACAATAAACGCTGACTTAATAATTGTACGGGGACATTCACTTGACAAGGGTTGATGCGGATCCGTTGAATTTAAAATATTAATATTGCGTTTGATATTTCCGCGTCTCGATTCGGGTTTCCTTTACAATTGAAATTTTGATTTGTGTGACTTAATGAAGTGAGGTGTCGCGACTTAATTTATTACTTGGGCGGTAGTTTCAAAAAAAAACTCTCTTGAGGTTTTGCTTCATGTCAGTTCTGTATGTTCTATTCGAAAGTTGTAACTGTGGTTTTGCTGAACTGTTATGGCTATGGATAATGTAACTTTACGGATATCCCTAAAGCCTTTTTAAAATGGGGGTAATTTAATGCCGATAAACCTGACCAATAACATCAATAAACAATGTGGTCATAATATAAACTTGCGCAAAAGGGCACAACGGTCACAAGTGAGGTTTACCTTAAAGTTAAAGTAATTGACTAACCAAAGGTTAACCTTGCGTCAGTTTAAAACCATGGGAAGATAAACTCAGGATTAAATTAAGCCTATTCGTTCTATTGACCATTATTTACACACTTCATAGCAGCGCTCAAAACCATGATAATTTAATACTTAAAGAGCCTGAATGCGACAAAACCTTCTAAGTGGATTCGAAGTGAATTAACAATTACAAACTTGTACAGCAAAAACATGTTTCTGGAACGGCTGAGCGACCTTTCATTTATGGACTCTTGCTTTTAAGAGCTTTAAGTTCTAAGAATGGTGGCATGCATACTAAAACTCCATTTTCACGGTTGGTGAATTGAATTGTAATTTCAATCGATTTTTTATAGTGGAAGTTTATCTCGATACCAAGAAATGAGTTCTGAATAGACAAAATCAAGATATCAACTTTTAGTCTAGTTCTTTTACAGTCCTAAGTATTCTACGTAATATTTCTGCGTCGCTTTTTGATCTTAGATCTGGTTTCTGTAGGTTTTTGTTCTTTACAAAATTAAATTAAAGCTAATGTGTTCTTCCGAGTAAACTGTAAGACAATACTACAAAGTAAGAAGAGATCTCGTTATTTTAACGCCAATGTGAACCTTGCAAATTGTATTAACTGTATGTTTACTAGGAAAGGGAGTGTCGTTTCACAAATATAAATTTTCACGACAAATAGCAACTGCTGTTAACGTTATAGCTAATAACTTTTTAAATATAGTAACAGATGATTGAATCGTTTAATTAAATTTTAGTACAAAAATTGTGTACATACATTTTTAATTTCAAATGTTGCTAGTGATATTGTAAAATGGGATGAACACGATCAAACATGAAAGCTATTATATTTTAAGTTTCTGTTAAATTGTTTAAAGTAAAATATTCTTTTTACTCTTCGAATTGAAGCGTAAACTTCCATTACGGGTAGTAGTATCCGAAACACAAATACCGACGTCGAGTGCACATTTTAATGAGCGCAAAGGTGTTAAAGGCACCTGTCGTCCGGTTTTCACTTCTTTTAAACGCAAATTCGCAATTAGTAACGGAAATGCGAAACTCTCAATAGAACACAATGAAGTTTAGCACTAAAAGTGTTTAGTCATTATTACGGACAACTTACAAACGGTCATTATGTGAAAAATATAATAACACATAATAGTTTTTACTTAGTTTCCTATAAGTTAATATGGTTAGAATAAATTAGATATTTGGGACCAGATAGATAAACGATATTGTGAAAATTATGCACCAATTCCTAGTTAAGGGCTTTTTTTTGACGGGAGGAAATCGCCGGACTTCCACTCGCCCCGCGAGTGGGCGTGTGGGGGTTGAACCGCACTAAAACCTCCCGCCAATCACGCTCGACATCCGATAAGTAGGGGTGACAGGATGCGTTCGGGATTGTCGCTCACGTATCGCCCCGTCACCCCCGTAGTTAAGGGCTAGCGTAAGTTATTCCGGTATTTAAAATTATAAAACAAATATGAAAAAGCTTTGAAAATGTCTGTGAGAAACTATTATTCCCTTCCCGCATTCGTTAGTAAAAGACTTCGAAAGGTTACCAAAATGAGTGAGGTAACTTTAATTCGTGCGTCATAGTCTAATAATTACCCTCATTTGTAGTATTTGAATCCGTCAATCGATACAAAAATGTTCGATACGACAACAAAGCATTTTCATTCCATGTAAAAGGATGTACCCGTTCATTGTGTCCGTAATATCTCATCGTACTAAATGCACCAATGCAATCAATTCTGTTTTTACGCAATACCAGTGATAACGGTAATATTTTAAATAGTGTTTTATAAAACAAAAAGATTATTTAACAATAGGATTACGTTATAAACCTTTAGATCGATTAGATAATTCATTCAGGTAGTGCTTAGTTTTCTTATCAATGTTATTGACACTTTGGTGTGAAATGATAAATAACTGATAACAACTTCCTCTTCGAAAGTCCTGTTTCGGTTTACACGAGTTAATATGCTGCCTGCGACGTTAAACTAAATACCTAATCCTGTTTTGTCGCAGTTATTTTAAATTTGAAAGGAAATTTAATGATATCATCGAAAACGATAAATGTATTTCTAGAATTATCCATCTTATCAAATTTGGATCATTTTCCTTAAATTACAATTTATTTTTAGAAAAACAACCTGTTTATGGATAAAGCGAAATAGGTCAGAATATTTCTTATTACTTTCATAATAGTCACTGTAAAGGCATCCTACAAGAACTATCGACTTCGCCCTTCACATTCTTCAACGGGAAACCGAAATGTTTTTGACAACCATCGCACGAGTCCATTTTTTTAATTAATGTTTTCGCTAATTTGATGTATCTATACAGATATCCGATTCCGATAGGTAACAAGGTTTTGTAAAACAAAACTAGAACTAGGTAGGTCGGTAAAAAAAACAGTTTTAAAATTGCGTCGAAAAGTAAGATTCGATAGACATGACACATTGGTTTTAGAGATGTGTCTTTACTTGCCTGCGTAGATCTAAGGGAAGGGATTTTAACACGTAATTTGTTATTTCCAAATCGATTTCTAAGTATTTTTATGAATGTAACAAACACTTCAATGTGAATCGCGTATCAATATACGGACGACCTTCACTAATTGTAGATAAGATTGTGTGTTCATTCATGAAATTTTCGGTGCAGGGTAGGGCTGTGACTGAATATGTTTATTTTTTTACTGTTGATTTTTTATGGCACTCCCTTTGACTACCAGGATGCTAATATCATAGTACCTACTTTTTATTATTGTTTCGCTCAACATCTTAATAATTACGATTATATGGCCATAAGTATTTATTCAGCAGCCTCTTTTAACTGGGTATAAAAAAATAGACTTTAATAAAAAAAATATAATAATAATAAAGGATATCAGCGTAAATAGAATATGCTTCGTTTCGAAAAAATGAAAGATCCTTAAACCGATGTTAGGGAAGCTCCATGCTCAAACAGCAACACTGCTTTTAATTATCTCTTTGACCGACTTCCAAAAAAGAGGAGGTACTCGATTCGTCCCCCCCCCTCTTCGGAGGAGACCTGAGCCCAACAGTGGGCAGTTATGGGTTGGTAAAATACAATACAATACTCGATTCGTCTGTGTCTTTTTTATGTTCATAATTTATAATTTCTCGATTATAATTTAAGTAATATGTTTGATTTGATGTTTACTCTGTTGGTGCAACTTTTTCTAAAAATAAAATAAATAATTTGTTGTGGACCGATTCGAAAGTTTCTGGTGTCAGATGAAAAGCAATAGAGGTTATTTTTTTTAAGATCGAACATGTCCTTTTAGATCTGTTACAAATGTGTATTTTTAACGATAAAATTTCACAAATTGTTTAAATAAAAATATTATTACCGGACAACCCTATAAACCATGAATAAAATTCAGCAAGCATCTATTCAAAGTATTTTTCTAAGACGTAAATAAAATATTCAGTTCGTTTACATTCATGATGTGACGACGAAACATATTTTAGGGATGAAATTGACGTCGTTTTGTATTACGTAAGAAATCACGTGTGATGTTAGAATAAATGGGCCGTTTACAATATTTTATAGCTTTGGTCGATTTTGCAAGTTTTCGGTAGCTTGGTTTAGGGCTAGATAAAAAAATTCTGAGAAATTACTACCGATGGAAAGAATTGCATCTTTTAAGTGGCAATGGAAAGGACACATTGTGCGAAGAACGGATGGCCGATGAGGCCGAAAAGTTCTATAGTGGCGGCCACGAACCGGTAGGCGCAATATTGGTAGACCCCCCACAAGATTGACCGACGATCTGGTCTCTTGACCAGATCGTCGGTCGCGGGAGGTCACTGTTTGTAGATGGCGCAGGACCTGTCGATGTGGCGAGGTAATGACTACCGATGGTAGTTAGTGCTAGAGGATCTAATTATGTTATTAAAAATTTTGTACATTTTTTATTACAATAAGAGACAAATGATCGTACGGTCCATCTGTTGGAAAGTGGTGACCTTTACTACTTTTCATGTAGCTTAACTCTGTTAATTTTATAGTGTTGAATAAAGCTATTGCATTATTGTTGTTCCTTTCTTAATGGCTTAGACTTTAGATGGCTAATAGGTTTTTAAAAAAAAAATCATTAAGTGTAATAAAATATGAATATGATGATGATAGGGAAGAAGTATGAAATCCACGGACCACCTATTTCTGTATGGTTACTGTTACACATGGACCTCTACAATGTTTGTTGAATAAATTTTAAAGTTTTAATTGGCACACAACTATGTGTGCAGGTGGAACTTTGCAATTTAAGTTTAAATTATGCTGAAATTGACAATGCAATAATACAAGTTATAAACATATTCAGACACTCGTGGTACTACACAAAGCCTACGAGAAAGAGGGTAGACAGATTTGACAACGTTTGCAACAAGGTTGAAATATCGAGACAACTCAATTAATTAAATATTGTGGCAAGAACCCGTTGAAAATGCATGAAAGTAATACAAGTTAGGTTGGCCGGCAGAGAGTTCCTATAACCTTAAGTTTAACTATGTACACAATTGCGCATGCAGGAATTAATAAACATGGTACTATGGAGCTATTGTAATGATGAAGTAGAAAGTTGGGCTTAGACATGTCCCTCTTTAAACGAGGTTTAAGAAAAATCCTGTATGGGTAACTGATAGATAACGGCTCCTCATTACTCTAGCATTGCAGAGGTTCATGAGTGATGGTGACCTTCGGGTGGGCTGTAGGCTCGTTTATCTATCTTGCAATAAAAAAGAAAAAAATAAGAAACATAGACTTGTTGTGTTTGGGCTTGTTTTACTTGCCTTAGCTCGCACTTGCAACATGATAGCCAGGATCTTAAAGTTTTTTTTAAGGTTAACAAGTTTATTTATGTTTTTAAAACAAGAAATTGGTAAACTGGACATTTTTTTACCGTAGTAAGATCTATATTTTAGTATTAATGAATTTGTGAGTTTTCTAAGTTGCATTTTTCATCTTAATTATATACAAAATGTTTTTGTCATAAGAAATATAACATTTCTATATCTTTAAACTTAGTGTATTGCTTTCTGAATAAACTTATGAAAAGAATTAATTAATACTTTTAAGGTATCAAACGTTACTTGAATTACGGGATTAACAATACTAAAATCTTTACCAAGATACAGATAAAATAGACATAGACATTGTTTATTTGTAATTAAAAAAATTACAGAAATGAAATAATAATAATAAAAAACAAACATGGATTAAATAAGTTTTCATCACAAATCACACCAAAGTAAACTATACTTTTTTGTTGTAAAAACCTTTAAAGAATACCAATAAAATATACCAATAATATATACCAATAATATAAACCATTAAAAGATCTAAAAACTCATTGTGCTGATAAAAAATGAAAAAAATATATATATATATATATATTGTATGTACTATGTAGTATTAAGGAAACGCATATAAGGTATTATTTGTAATTAAATAGTGATATTATTATTTGTGTAATGTTAGGCTTTTTTCTTTTTTTTATATTTGTTTTTACTTTGTTGATAACAACCTACAAAAAATTTACTGCTCCTATGTTTTGTTGGGAGAGCACTGGCTCCCATAGCACAGTATTTTTACTAGTTTGGGAGCCTGGGTTTGCCCTAATAATAATTGTAAAAATTGTTTCAATAAAATTTATTTCATCATCATTAAATCAGTCGGAATTCAACTTAATGTTATATGACACTCAGCTTAATGTTATACATATCTCGGAGAGGATTTTAGAGATGTATCATCAAATTGAACAGTGTAAATAATAAAGATTGTACACATAAATTTAAAACACATTAATTTCTATAACTAACAGGAAGCTACCTACACACATATCATTGTCAACTCCGTTTTGTTGAAATCAAGAGTACATTTTAAAACAATGCAATAAACATTGTGTTTAAGAGGTGTTCACTAACTTAGTTTCCTCATATATAAATTACTAGGTGAACCGCGCAACTTCGTCTGCATTACAAAGGGGTTCAAAAATTGTAGCCTATGTGTTATTCTGTATAAGCTATAATGTGGTAAAGTTTCATTCAAATCCATTCAGTAGTTTTTACGTGAAAGAGTAACAAACATACATCCATACATACAAACTTTCGCCTTTATAATATTATTATGATTCTAGAACTAACCTGTTTCCAAAGTTTGTTCTCCAGAATTCGGCAGCGTCACTCTTCGTAATCCTGAATTGATCACCGGCAAAGGTTCCATTAGGGAACATAGCCTTCAATTCGCTCAACATATGACTAAAAACTAAACTAAGCTTCGTCAGATTCCTTCGAAAATGTGAATTTTCGTCGAACATCTTTTCTTTACCCTCTTTGAACAACTTTATAGCCTGTTTACACTTTCTAATCAAATTAATTATAAATATATTAAAATGTTCATTGTTATTCAACGCTTGCATATTGTCCTCGTATTTCGAATATATTATGCGTAGCCTTTGATATGTATCAGGTAGAATGTCTAAAATGAATGGCGGGCTATTTTTCAAATTCATTTTGTGATGTTGACACAGTTTCACGACTTTGTCCATTAGTTTCCAAGTTTTGTCCAGTGTCCGTTTGTCTGTCGCAAGTTTCGTGGGACACACCGCATCGGAAAAAGCACCGTGCAACTTCGAAAATATAGAAGAAATGTTTTTTTGTTGTGATTTGTGCCGTGCCGCCGCCATATTGGAAGTTCCGATGACATACAAATGAAAACAACTTTAACGCGAATGCAATTAATTTAAAACACTAACATCACTTTATAATTATGAAGTCGGGCATGTGTTTTCTCATTATCACATAACAGCACAACATTTACGACACTAATATCGGCGCACTGCAACGATCGCCAACTGACACATTGTCGACGCGTTTGACAATTTGACAAGTTTTGCACTGGGTTGCCATGTTCTGCCCTCTTGTTTCCGGTACATACATAAAAATCTTTTTCCAGATTTTTTAATGGATCCACAATCTATCTTTGTATCTTAAACGTGAATTGTTTGAAAACCTGATAGGTATATTTATCATGGATTGACTTGGAAATTAAACATGAAATGTTATTTAAAAAATGTTATTTTAAAATCAGTCTGCTTTATCCTCATATGTAAATAATCTGACCCAAACTGTCGAAAGAAAGAACCCGATTAAATTAAAAAACAGAAAACGCACACACACACGACATTTTGTATCTTGAATGTTACTTTTTAAAAACATTTTTCTTGAATTCTCGGCAAAATTTAAACACGGCAACACAAGTAAAACGTTTTATTATTGCTAACGTTTTTTTAACTTTTGTGAATCACACTCTGGTATCTTACAATGCTTTTAAATAAATAATCATACTATAGAAAACGAAACAAAAGAAAATAATAATAATTATGAAAGTAAAATTTTTTCTCTATTCTTGTCAAAATAAATTTGATTCGATTTTACTGCCATCTACTATCAGTTACAGGCACTAAATCATGAACTGAAAACTAGTTCAGTTCTTTTTCAATAGACGGCGCACTATTAAATATTTTGCATTTTAATTTTGTAACTATAGAACTAAAATTTAATTCTGTAATGTTTCTTAAATACTAGTTAATATTAATTAATCTTCTTCATATTCTTCGACAGCTTCTGTAGTGGATGTAGTGGTTGTATGTTTCTTTGCTTTCCTCTTGCGACTATGACGTTTACCTTTCTTGGTTGTTCTAAGAAAAAAAAGTATTTTTTCACGCATTACTAGTGATCCTAAACAGTATAATACATTATCTTGTGATTCTAACCACTAGTCGAATCTCGATCAAAGTATTCTTTTTTTTTAATAATTAAATCTCTCGTTTTTTCATTGTTATTGTAAGTAGATGACTCCAGCCTATCTGATGGATAACCCCTCAATGCATTCCAAAGGTCTATGAGCGAAATAGTGATAAAGGGTCGGTAGGTAGTTTTAAAAATAAACAAAACTTGAGAGGTGTCATGGGACACCTGAATAGAACGAAGTTCCTTTCGATTAAAAGATATCTTGTATTTTTTTTCCTAACGTAAAGCGCGATAAGGAACGTGTTT
Source organism: Trilocha varians (assembly GCA_030269945.2). NCBI lineage: Eukaryota > Metazoa > Arthropoda > Insecta > Lepidoptera > Bombycidae > Trilocha > Trilocha varians. The sequence continues at coordinate 3,207,698 of AP028279.1, forward strand.
TAAAAGATTTTGATCACAGCGCCATCTGGCGATAATCATCTAAAACAAAAAAAGTGTCGTGACAACTTTTCGTAAGATTTTTTTCCGTCTAGCCCCCTTTCGATGACGCGCGATAAGGAACTTCGTTCCAAAACAAAACCATTTTACAAAAATATCTAGTTATTTTAGTTTTAGTATGTCATTGTGTTTTTTCTTTTAAGAATCAGGATCTAAAGAAATTGAAGAAAAGTTTGAAAATACATGTATGTTTAGGTACATGATGTTCAATGTCTTTGGAAAATACAGAAGCGAGTATGTTAACTTTTTTATTAGCAATTTTATATAGGGTTAAATAGACAATCTACATTAAGATTAAGTTAAAGCTTAAGCATGCTATCTTCTATTATAAACACAAAACAGAAAATTAGTCTTAATTAACACAAACACATAAACAAAATAATAATCACTTAGGCTCCGGACATGGGTTCCTCTCGTACGCTTTATATTTCAAAATGGCGCTTTTGACACCTATCAAAATGTTGTCGCTTTCATCCATGGCAAAGGAATTCACGCCACTGACGCTAAAAGTGCCTAAATGGCGCGCCGAAGCATTTTCCGGCTCCAAAATATATAGATTACTGTTCTCGTCCATCGCGTAAACTTCGTCTGAGCGACTGACATAAATTCCAGTCATTTTGTCAGTCGGCAAACCTTTTATTTTGATCGGAACTGTGTCGCCATTTTTAAGAATATACGAAGTTTTCGTTGCAACGAAATAGATGTGATTCCTTGTGTCAACTGTCAAACCGTGCCCGTTGGGAATTGGCGGGAAAAGCTCTTGTTTCTGACCGTCATTTGTCAATTTGTGCACGCGATTTTGCGGCCATGTTGCTATGTACATTGTCCCGCCATCGTTCGATACAGCTAAATACATCACATCTTCGCCTAAAGCGGCATAAAGTTGTATAGAACCGTCGTCTTTGTATTTATAAACTCCATTATCAGTGGCCAGATAAACGATGTCGTTTAAATTGTCTACTGTAGTTGATTGACCTAGTCCGGCTACTTTGATTGTTTCAAATTCTCCGCTTGGTCTTAAAACTTGTAGGCTCATTTTCATTTCTTCGCTTATTTTGGTGAAAAATATGTTTCCTGTTTTCCAATGAATGCTTATATCTGCTGGAATTCCACTTAAATTCTTCGTTTCAGCCTGTGAGTAGTACAAGTTGTTAATATTTAGTATATTTGCGCAGAAATGTTGTGTGTTTATTTGCTTCATAAGACTCTCTCTTGTCATGACTGGGGTTGAATTTGCTATCGATGCGATGTATATTAAAAGTATTGCAAGGCGTTTTTCCATCTGAAACATTATTTAGCATTTATTTACATTAATTAATATTTAACTCAATTCTTTATATCACGTAAAATAAACAAATTCAAAGCATATTTTTCTGTGCAGTGTGTTAAAAAATCTACTTATATATTACGTCTTATATTACACAATTAGTTTCAAAAACATACTACATGAGATAAATTTTCTATTATATTTTGTTGCTTATGTATACACATGTTTAGGGATATAGTCTAGCTTAGTAATAATCTACTTGAAAAACCTTTAAATCATGTTTTGACTGTATTCTGTTTTGTGTATCTAATAATGATAAATAAATAAATTATGACAAAAACTCGCTTTTATTAACACCTAAACAAAAATATAAGGAAATACATAAAATTCTTGCCATTTAAGTATATTAAAATTATATATTACATACCTTTGATTATATTACTTTTATTTCTAACCAGTATATTATATTATAATGCACTATTTCACTCTGATATCACGACATACACTGATACAGCTTATCAAGAATATGTATTTATAAACGACATTATGTATCATATAGGTTATTTACCAAACAGTCTGTTGTTTTGTCAAAACTGAGCTAAATATTCTTGAATGTTGTTATGCGATTGAACTCATTTTAATGATAATTTACATTAGGTTTTTTTGGAATAACTTGGTCTAAAAATATAGCCTGTTTTGCTAGTGAGAAATGAATAGAACGAGGAATTAAAATCGGTTCATTTACTTTTTAACAACGACATGGAATATGGAAACCACGATATGGAATGAACTCCCGTCCGCGGTGTTCTCGGAGCGCTATGACATGTCCCTCTTTAAACGAGGTTTAAGAAAAGTCTTGTATCGGTAGGCGATAGATAACAGCCCCTCATTGCCCTGGCATTGCAGAGGTTCATGAGCGACGGTGACCGCTTACCATCAGGTGGGGCGTAGGCTCGTTTATCTATCTTGCAATAAAAAAACACAATATCATTAAGAAAATTTCTCTATCTCGCTTACCTACAGCATTATGTAGAGGCTAAAACTTTTCGGTATACAAAATGAACTAATTATATCCATTATACTATAATTTTTTATGGAAGTATCTACCTACTATGCTATAAATATTTATTATTTCTACAAAATCATTAATTGTGTACCTACTCTTCAGCCTGCACATTTATAAATAACTAGCTGGCCCACACAACTTCGTCTGCGTCACATAAGGAAAATTTCTCACCGTTTAAATCTTCCCTGGACTTACTTCTACGAATATTTCAAGATAAAATTAACCCAAATCGGTTCATTCGTTCTCGAGTTTTAGCGAGACTAACGAACAGCAATTCTTTTTTATATATAAGAAGATTTCAGAAAATTTTAAATATTTGCTTGTCTTTTTCTGTATAAGTTCATCCATAGTTAATATGTTATTTTATTTACATAACAAGTAAATTCCAGTGTTTTAAAATTAAATAATAATACACATTCCTTAACCTCGCTTGAATTACGCATGCCTTATTAAACTATGCAAATCATCATCATCAGGCTATTGACGTCTACTGCTGGACATAGGCCTCCCCCAAACCTCGCCACATCGACCGGTCCTGCGCCATCTGCATCCAGTGACCTCCCGCGATGTTGACCAGATCGTCGGTCCATCTTGTGGGAGGTCTACCAATGTTGCGCTTACCGGTTCGTGGCCGCCACTCCAGAACTTTTCGTCCGTTCTTCGCACAATGTGTCGTGCCCATTGCCACTTCAAAGATGCAATTATTTGGACTATATCGGTTACTTTAGTCCTTCTCCTCATTTCTGACTTGATCACGCAGAGAAACACCCAGTATAGCCCTTTCCAGTCCAAGCCCTGTAATGTCAGAAGATGCTATGGGGCCGTCGCCTAAAACTATTTTTTATTTTAGGTACGAGTCTACGGCCCACCTAAAGTTAAGTGGTCATCGTCGCTCATGAGCCTCTGCGATGTCAAGACATTGGAGCCCGTCACCCATCCCAAATAGAGCCCAATGTGTTACCAGTTTTACTTTTAATATATGACTATTATATTTTATTTATTTATAGTCTAGGATACTCAATAATATTTCTATTACACTAAAAAATCACATTTTAAACACAGACATAAAAGCACGTATTCGATCTTTAAACAAAACGGACCCCATAATAACTGTCACCTTTCATCTGACACCAAAATCATTCAAATCACCTAATCTAAACTTTTGAAGGATCAAACATGAAAAAAACATAAACAGATTGAGTACTTCCACCTTTTTGGAAGTCGGTCAAAAACTATTTAAGCATACATAGAGACAACGAAATAAACGAAAAATCCTGAACTCTCAATTAAAGCAAAAAAGAAAATATACGACACTTTTGTTCTTCCATGCCTAACCTATGGATGTCAGACTTGGAGCCTTACAAACCAGAATACCCGATCACTAGAAACCTGCCAACACAATATGGAAAGAAGCATACTTAACATCAAAAGAAAAGACAAAATAAGATTAACAGCAATCCGAAAACAAACAAAACTTGTTGATTTTAAATATACCATAAAAAAACTGAAATGGAAATGGGCAGGCCATTTGATAAGGGATACAAAAAATAAATGGGCAAAAGATGTGACTGAGTGGTGCCCTATGCATAACAAGAGGAGAAGAGGAAGGCAATATAGAAGATGGGAAGATGATATAAAAGAAACAGCAGGAACTACATGGATGCGGGCAGCAAGAGAACGAACATTGTGGAGATCTCTTGGGGAGGCCTATGCTGGAAAGCAAGACAATCAATGACTACCGGTGTCAAACATAAGGATTTATTAGATATTAGTTTACATAATGTTATTTAAGTAAAAGTTAATATAAAAAAGTAGTTACATAAGTTTGATTGTTAATAAAGGCTATATTATTATTATAGAGACAACGTGAAGAGACATTCTTCAAACTATGTATTAGTATAATTTATGTAACTTATATTTTGAAGTGTAACATTGTAATATTAGTATACTTTGTGTATTTGTTTTGAAGTAGGTATAACATACATAATATTCTGCATCTCGTTACCTTCAAGGCCAGATGATGTGACATGTCAAGATTAACGGTAAGAGCTCGATAGAGGCGACTAGAAGGCGCCACGGTATACGCAACTTGCATGACTAGTGGCTGGCTTAACGTGGATAACATTTGCGATTTCAAATTCTTACTCATCATCATCATCAGCCTATAGACGTCCACTGCTGGACATAGGCTTTCAAACTTCGCCAGAATGGCTGGTCATGCACTATCTGCATCCAGTGACCTCCCGCGATCTTGACCAGGTCGTCGGTCGCTAGAAAATATTTTAACATTTTTTTTAACAATTAAATTCATTTATTATTGTTAATTCAGTATTCAGTTATTTGCTTATTTTTTACATTATACTTTCAAAAAAACATTTACAAAAAAATAAATTTAAAAATACAATATAAAAAACAGAGGGCCACTGGAGACGGGGTCTACGACCCAAGCCATCAGTGGTCAGGACTCAAGAGAAAGGAACCTCCTCACAATAGGTGCCGTGTCAAGAACGACCGCCTTCTGAATCAGGCCCTTTACCCAGCCGGGGAGCGAAAGCTTCTCTAGATGACGGTCGAAGCTTTTCGCTATTAGACCGTGCACAGATACAACGATCGGAACAATGATGGTCGATTCAACACGCCACATGTCGGTCACCTCGTGGGCCAGGTCCAAATATTTTATTGCTAATTATTATTAACGTTCACTTGTTTTATCTATGAATGATTTTAATTTTAAATTTAGTTACATATTATTTACGAACTAGAACTTAGTGTCATCCGTGTGTACGTGGTAAACAAACAGATTTTCTTTTTTTCTTTCTTTTATAACAGATAGGAGGTCATTATAAAAGAAACAATAATAATATCCATGTTATATTTAAAAAAAACTTGAGAGGGGTCATGGGACACCCGAATAGAACGAAGTTCCTTTCGATTAAAAGATATCTTATATATTTTTTTCCTAACATAACGCGCAATACGGAACGTGTTTTAAAAGATTTTGATCACAGCGCCATCTATCGATAATCATCTAAAACAAAAAAAAGTGTCGTGACAACTTTTTCATAAGAATTTCCGTCTAGCCCCCTTTCGATAACGCACGATAAGGAACTTCGTTCTAAAAAATTTTTTTTTTTAAATGCAATGTATAATATAAGTAAGTAAATGAATATAGAACATCCATGTTAACGCCATCGTATTTCTAAAATTCGTGTCTAGTATTCGCGTGGGCGACTTCTAAAAAGGTCAAACTATGTTTTTGTTTCGTCTTGTCTCCGTAACGTAAATTACTCTTAATTGTACACCAAATATAAATAAAATTATTAATTATAATAATACTTTGATTGATAGTCTTTTTGTTTTTTTTTAGGCATAGATCTTTTTGTAGAGATTATTTTAAAATTTTTATGTTTGTTCATTATGTTAAGCGTACCAATTTAGTTTATCTATTTGTACTCGTTATTATAGCTATTAATTTTATGGTTTACTTAAGTCAGTAAATAATAATAATAATCTTTATTTTATCACCACAGTTTACAAGTTTATCATGCGTATTACAAAAATGTATGTGTGGGTACAGTGGAAGACTGGTGCCTAAACTAGGCTTGCGGACTGTATTTCAGGTGACCAGGACTCCACCCTAGTAATATTAATTGTTATTAAGTTCAGGAAAAGTACAGTGTATTTTAGATGTAGTGGAAAATAAAGTTACTATAAATTATTGCTATGGTTAATACTTGGTACAAAAACGTATTAAAAATAAAATAGAATAGTGCTCGCTCGAGTGATGTCCAATAAATAAAAATAAAATAGAAATAAAATAACGTTATCTTATTCAAATTAACTTTAATGTTTCACAAAATGAACCATATTACCTTTAATCTTCAATATTTAGGCTTCGATAATTATAATCACAAAAAGTTTGGTTTATAATAAATTGTTTAATCTCACATAGTAAAAATACAATCAAACAAGCTCAAACATCTATACATCAAATCCAAAACTTAGAAAAAACACAATTACAGAAAACAAACCAAATAATTTGGCCACTTATTCTCAGAAATAACAATTGCATACAAACACTCTTATATGTATGACTTATGTCAATATTATAAGCTAGCAATATCAAATCACATGACATATACACAAAGATACAAACGAAAAAGAAAAAAGATTGGCTTTTATTTTCCAAAAGAAATAAACTTATACATAAAACAAAAAAAACTGATACAGTAACAAACATTACTAACAAAATTGTAGCCAATCGCAGCGCTGGTTTTAATTCTTCATCAAACAACATGAAAAGATATTCGTAAAACTCTATAAAAGATAAAGAACTAACAAGGAATACAGATACTTGCTTTTTGTTGAAAATGTCATTAGTATTAGAAATAAAAAATATCTTCAAAAATATCACACACGATATAGACGAGGAATATAATGGTATGAATAAGTCGAAAAATGCATATACGTCATCTATCAAATAATCTAAAAGTTCATCTACTTCTTCTATATTATACAAGAAGATACAAGTAACATGAAAATAATTTAAATATATATGCTTAATTAGTAAAAAAGGTAACAATTTTTGAGTCAAATAATAGTTTTTAAGTAAATAGAAAGAATATATTAGGACTAATATTGATACATATATGAAACTTGTATCTAATGTATCGATTTCATCGTCAAATTTAAATAATTCAGATCCAACGTATAGTTGAGATCTATTTTCTTTGTAATCATAATCCATTTTGCTATATTCTTTAATGAAAGTACTTATTTCACTTTAGTTGACCTATACCATGGTATACATCCAAAAATTATCCTTAAATGAATACATTTGAACTTAAACTTTTAAGTCTACTAAATGTAAAATGGATCAGTTCTTATTACATAGGATTCTTCAACATGTAAAATTAATAACAGCTATAGTTTCGCACAAAACAATTGAAAATCAGCTAAAATTAAGTTTTCACTTTGATTTTAATCATACTCTCACTCACTGCACATTTGAAGATGGGACAACGAAATTTTTGTATTTAATAATGTTTTTAATGTTATTTAACCACTCAACTGGGATCGGCAACCAAATTGGTTTGTTTACTTTTGCCAAGTCTGTGGCAGGAGCCAAAATTGAGCACAGTTCTAAAACTTGTTTTGTTTACATTTTTTAATCGTCTCATATTTTACGGAGATGATATATTTTCGCTGAAAATGCAATACAGCGTCGTTTAGTAATGAAGATTTACAAAAATATAATGTTTAATTAAAAATCAAAATAAAGGGGCTTAAACACGGTATTGATTCCGAACGAAGTCCCCAGTTTCGCGATCTAGCGAATAGTGACGTTCCCAGTTGAGTGGTTAAGATATATAAACCATATTGGTAGTGTTCTGTATATATTTTAAACCTGTAATTACGTCGCTTACAACTGCAATATGCACTAGAATCTTCAGAATATTGGAATCTAGGTTCAGCGTTAAACGAGCGCTTTTGTCGTATTTACTTCAATCCAGAGAAAAATCTAAATCGCATCTTCATTGTCTTCTTAAATATCACCAATACACCTTCTTTTATTCAGGTGTATAATAGTATTCACTGCATATCTTTGAAAATATCTCCAAAAGAAAACCTTCCTTTTTCACTTATATAATAAAGCACTGCTTATTAAACTATTTTTTCATCCTAATGATCGTTTTGAACATTTACCAAAATCTTGTACAAATTGGCGTCATCAGTCTTGCTGAATAGTTAGAGCATCCCAATCCACATTAGGCAAGCGTGGTGGACTTTTCCTAATCCCTCTTCTTAGGAAACCTGAGCACAGTGGACAGTCATGTGTTACACTACAGTACAGGTTAAGCTCAACCATTACAAAGGATACTTTAATTACCATTTATATAATATAAATATACTTTATATACACTATTAAATAAAAATTCAAAATTGAAAGCGAAAATTTGATATCGCGTATATTAAGCTTCACAGCCGTGTACTGATATTGACAAAATGAATCTAATTAAAAAGGTGTATAAAAACACTAATGAGAACATTGTAATGAATCAATTAGTTAATTAAAATGATGGTAGTTACACTAGTTTTTTCTACAGTTTTTGTCCTTCGTTTTGATTATATAAAGCTGATGAGTCTGTTTGAACGCGCTAATCAAGATCTTCTGGTCCGATTGAGATTCCAAAACTAAAGAAAAGAACAGCAGCAGCAAAAAACTTGAGAGGTGTCAAGGGACACCTGGATGGAACGAAGTTCCTTTCGATTAAAACGTATCTCATAAAAATTATTTCATTTGGAAACGCGCGATAAGGAACGTGTTTTAAAATATTTTGATCACAGCGCCATTTAGCATTAATCATGTAAAACAAAATAAGGAATTGTTTTAAAAGATTTTGATCACAGCGCCATCTAGCGATAATCATCTAAAACAAAAAAAGTGTTGTGACAACTTTTTCGTAAGAATTTTTTTCGTCTAGCCCCCTTTCACTACGTGCGATAAGGAACTTCGTTCCAATTAATACAACAACTAATCATGTTATAAGTACCTACCTTATCTATACTAATATTATAAAGCTGAAGAGTTTGTTTGTTTGTTTGTTTGAACGCGCTAATCTCAGGATCTACTGGTCCGATTTCAAAAATTATTTCACTGTTGGAAAGTCCATTTATCGAGGAAGGTTATAGGCTATATTTTATTTTCAAAAAAATTAGGGATCCGCATGAAAATATCGAATATGTAACAAAAGGTGAAAAATCGAAAACCTATTTATGCGTACGCTGCAAAAACTATTGACAATAGAACAAAATGATGTACTACGGGTTTTTAGGTCTTTTGGAGACAAACAAAAAAGTCCGCGACAGCATATATCTAACTATCATAGTTTAGTCACAATAACCACTTTTATGTTTTTAAAATTTAATATTTCGTTCCGAGATTGAATTTAACGTTAAATGAGTACGATACTCACCCTTATCCAAATTAAGTATTTTGTTATCTATACATATAATAAAATCGTAGAAAACTCAACAAAGCAGAAGAAGAAGAAGAAGGGGTCGTCGTGCCCCTCGAAGAGGGGCACGGTTTTAGGGCCTTGGGGAAATCCCCCGCTGCCCAGGCCAGACACCCCGCCTTACGAGGCGGGGGTAATCGGGTGTAAGCCCTTTAGCCGCCGCCGAAAGCCAGTAGCAGACAAAGCCGATTACGCGGCTACAACATTCTTGGCATTAACAAATGCCGTTTTACCCGGCCATGGACGCTGGCCGGCGCGACGTCTTCCCCTCTTCTTTCTTCTTCCCTCTTGAAGGGACTTGATGATATGTACAATTTTTTTTTTTTTTTTTATTATTTAAATCATTTTGTATCATTTTGTATATGTTTTTTTTTTTTTTTTTTTTTTTTTTTTTTTTTTTTTTTAAATACTCTATTTACAATATATATATACCATTAATTTAATTTACAACTACACAACTATAAAACAAACAAACAAACAACACAACATCAACAAAACAAAAGGAATCAGCTATATACAAATAGAATTAAGAAAAATAAAAAGAAAGGAATAGAAAAGATACAGTACGAGGGAACTGGGACCGTTTAGGAACGAGAGGGTGGGATCAAAATATCCCCCGTCCCGTTCCAAGGGTACGTCGGTCCCAGTTCCCTTCTTGTGGAGTAGAAATAGGAGAAAAGATGAGAAAGAGTGAACCATAGAAGGAAGAAAACAAAGAGGCCCGTCGCGCCAGCTCAAGAAGCCCAGGCGGGTACGCCTAGTTATAAATTTTATAAATTTAACCTAACGCAAGCTTAAAAACTACCCTAATACCCCCAAGCGAAATCCCCTCCTGTATTGGAGGGGGGTCCCTGAGGGGGACCTAAAGAGTCCCCCTTTAAGAGGGGGCTGTTGGCTTACCCTCATACGGAGGGTAAGTAAGGAGGGGGGAGGAAAACCCACCTCCTCGAAAAAGATATAATATAAGAATGGCCCCACCAAAATTGGTGGGGGGTCCCTGAGGGGGACTAACCCCTGAGGGGGGGGTGGGGTGAAACCGCGATTAAATAGGAAGCCAGCACCGCGGGGGGGGGGGCACTCGTAAGTTCCCTCCCGCGACTCGCATGCTGGCCGACTTCTGCTCCGAACTACGTCGGGGGACTTAACAGCTCGCGCGGCAACGCTCTTCCGTCAGGCGGCCGAGCGTGCAGCGGAGCTATTCCGTGGAGGTGGTCGTGAGGCCCCCGGTCGGCTCTCTCGAACATATTTCGAGCGAGCCTCCGGACGAATTCCTCGATCGATTCCACCTCCAGGTCCCGGGCTATCACGTCATTTCTGACGTAGATGCCTGCTCCGACAATAGTTCGGAGGGCCACATTTTGGCGGACCTGGAGCCTCTCCCGCTGTGGAGGCGAGAGGAGCTGGTACCAGGCCCCCGCTGCGTATGTCAAGCGGGAACGAACGTACGTCTTATAGACTGCGAGCTTCGTTCTCACCGGTAATCTGGATGCGAGGATCGGTCGCAGCAAGAAGCTGGCCGACCTGGCCAGACCAACCAAACGGTTGACGTGCCTGACCATGGTCAGCCTGCGATCGACGTCGACACCCAGGTACCTGGCGTGAGACTGAAGCCCGAGTTCGATTCCGCGGAGGCTGAGCTTCCTCTTGACGACCGTGTTGCAGGCCGGACCGAAGAGGACCGCGGTCGTTTTCCCCACATTGACCGCCGTCCTCCAGCGATCCAACCATTGAGGCAGAACGTCCAAGACCCTTTGCATTCGTACAAAGGCGGCATTGAGGAGGTGTGAAGACGCAAAGTAAGCGCTGTCGTCGGCAAACAGCGCCAACGTTACGTCTGATTCCCACTCGCGGAGGCGCCCCTCAAGCGTGGGAATGTCATCGGTGTAGAGAGCGTACAGAAGTGGAGATAGGACACTTCCCTGCGGGACTCCGGCCGAGATCGGGCGCACCGACGATCTTTGGCCCTCGACCGCGACAAAGAAGGAGCGGCCCTCCAGGTACGACCCGATGAGTCGCACGTAGGCTAGCGGAAGGCCCGTCCCCCGCAACTTGTGGACCAGCCCCTCGTGCCAGACCCGATCGAAGGCTTTCTCGATATCGAGAAATACTCCGACCGTGAACTGGCCCGAGTTGCGACAGTCCGCCAAGTAGTGCAGGATCCGAGCCAACTGCAGAGTCGTCGAGTGGCCTGCTCGAAACCCGAACTGTTCGGGTCTGAGGGGAATGTGCGGCGACATTCTCCTCAGGAGCAGCCGCTCGAACAACTTGCCCACGTGCGACAACAGCGTAATTGGCCTGTAGCTGGAAGGCTTACGCCTGTCCTTGCCGGGCTTGGGCAGGGCTATGACCTTGCCCAATTTCCAAGTCCCCGGGAAGTGACCAGTGGCCAGAATGCCGTTGAATAGCCGTGCCATAGCTGACACGGCTACTCCCGGCAAATGCTCCAAGGCTAGGGGGGGGGATGTCGTCCTCACCCGGCGCCTTGCGCTTGTTGAGTGCTTTTATAGTTTCGCGTATCTCCTTGGGCGTGATGATGGCATCATCGCCCAAGGGTGGCACCGGGGAGGCCATAACCTCCTCCGCGCTCTCGTACACCGCCTGGTGAAATGCCGCCTCTGAAGATGCAGGGTCGTTGGGTGTGAACTGCCTCTCCAGCGAGGCAGCCAGAATCTCAGCACGAGCCTGAGCCGAGAAGCACCGGTTCCCCTGTTCGTCCACGAGTGGACAAACTGGGGGACGCCGGCTGGAGAGCTGTCGGCAGAGCCTGTGCAGGGAGGTGGCAGTAAAGTCCTCCCTGCATCGCTCGATCCTGTCCTCCCAGGCATAGCCCCGGAAGGACTTGACCTGTGCCGACAGGCTCTCCTCCAGCCTATTCAGCTCGCGCTTGATTCTGGGACAACGGGTTGTCGCCCAGAGCCTCCTCAGCGACCTCTTACGGCGAATAAGCGCCTGGAGGCGCGCCGGGAGGCCCAAGTTGGGCCCGCCGCTGGGCACCACGGTCGTCGAATTGGCGATCGCTCCCTTAATGGAGCCGATGAGACGGTCGGCCGCCTCATCGACAACACCGGGAGCGATCGGGTCGGTCATAAAGTGCTCGTCCTGGAGCTGCGATTGGTCGGCCAGGAGACCCTTAAAGGCCTCCCAGTCGACCCTAAGCCTCCGGGGGTGGCCTCGACACGAGCACCGCTCACATCCAGTGTGACCAGCACCGGAAGGTGCACGGAGCTCATGTCGTACAGCGACTCTATACTAAGAGGGTGCTGTAGCCCCTTGTGAACGCACACGTCCAGTACATCGGGCCTATAGCCCGCTTGCACCGGAACGTGTGTTGGTTCATTGGGGCCGACCACACAATAACCCCCTTCATCGGCATCGCGACACAACCGGCGTCCCGCGGCACTGATCAGCCGGGACCCCCACGCGGTATGTTTCGCGTTGAGGTCCCCGACCACCACCACGGGGCACCGGTCGTACTCCAGGACTCGACGTAGATCCTCGAGACAGATCGTCCCACCCTCCGGAGGGCGGTAGGAGGCATAAATCCTCATATCGCCCTCCGGGACGCTCACCCTCACCCCGACCGTATTGATCTGGGTGAAGGGTAGCCTCTCCAACTCATCATGCACGACGTCTCTCCGAACGAGCGCCGCAGTGCCCCTGAACGGACGCCCAGAGGACGGAGAGATATCGTCGCGACGGTACGCATGATAATTGGGGATGGCGAATCTGTCCCGAGGGGACAACTTGGTCTCCCCCAGGAGCACGACATGAGGTCGATACTCCTGGAGGAGAACGACCAGCTCCTGCCTATGGGGTTTGATCCCGCCGGGATTCCAGTAAATGATCCTAAATTTGTGATCCATCACTGGAACCCCGGTAAAACTGGAGTAGCCCCGACCAGATTGCGTCCCCCGGGCTGGATCCGGAGGCTATGTCCTGGAGGACCGAAGTCACCACCAGGGACAATCTGTTCCACGACTCCAGCAGCATTGCGGCGAATACAGTCGCCTCAGAGGGTGTCTGCTCGCCGCGCCGCTGGCGCCGTGGAAGGGGTGGTGGCAGGGGTAAGCCCCCCACCAGTGGAATAAATGACGCAAGTCCGATCGGGGCCGAGGCAGGTAACTGGTCGCCACTCGCCACAGCCACGGGAGGTGCCACCCGACTGGGAGACGGCTCCTCCTCCACGACGTCCATAGGGACCGTCTGGGACCCGGGCTCCGGGCCCGGGGTTGGTGCCGTCACCGGGACAGTCTCCCCGGAGGACACCTTCTTCTTCTTTTTTTTATTGTTTTTTTTTTTATTGGGCGTGGTTCCCTCAGCTACTTGGGCCGAGGGAGTGGCCACATCCGGGCCCCGTGGCGGCAGTACCGCCTCCGAGGTCGTAGGGCCTGCAGGAGTTGGGGGCACCTGTTGCACTGCCTTCTTCTTCTTTTTCTTCTTCTTCTTCTTCTTAGAGGAAGAAGAAGAAGCGACGGTTGTTGCGGGTCTTGGAGGCTGATTGGCCTCCGCCATTAAGTTGGGGGCCGACGCCCTGGCCTCGACCGTGACGGTCTGGGCAGGAGCCAAAGTAATGGTAGGGGGGGGGGGGGGGCGGGAAGTATTCCCCTTGCCCTTACCCTTCCCTGGTGCTGGTGTCGCAGGGACCGTTGGTCTCTGCGACCGGGGGAGGTTGGTGGGAGCGCTTTGGGGGCCCCCGGCCCGCGGTGCCACCGGCGCAGACGCCGGAGGAGGGATCCCCATGGCCCTTGCCTTCCTGCGGTAGGCAGAGCACTGACGGCTACTAGCCGCGTGCGCCCCGCCGCAGTTGGCGCAGGTAGGGGTCTCCTCTCTCGACCTTGGGCAGTCCGCTACTATGTGTGCACCCGCACAACGCACGCAGCGGACCGCTCTGTGGCAGTTAGTCGAGGAGTGTCCGAAGGCCTGGCAGCGATGACACTGCGCAGGACCTCCGACCGACCTCCAGGCACTAACCACCACACCCGGAAGGCAGAGGAGTTCCTCCACCTTGTAAAGCCGGGCAAGGTCTTCCTTTGAGAGGTGGTCGAGTTTGGCGAAGAAAACTCCGCCTCCCCGACCACGTCTCGCAGGGATGAGTTTGGCATACGTGGCCGGGAACCCCAACGCCACGAGCTCTGCCACGATCTCCGCCGGATCGGTGTCGGCCGGGAGTCCCCTGATCGAGACCTTGGACGGGACTTCGGTCTCCAGAGAGAAAGCGTGCCACTCTATAGCACTGTCTACGTCCGAGGCCTCGACCAGGTAACGCTGGACTACCCGGTACTCCTCGGCCGATTCCGGCGTAAATCTGAATCCCGACCGGAGGGCTTTCACGGACGGGGCCCTGCCGAGCCGCTCCTTTAAGGCCGCCAAATGGCGGGGCCAATTGGGGAGACGGTCGACAGTGATGGGCGGGGGACGCTTAGGTCCCCTCGGCCCCCCGCCCGCGGCCACCGGTCGGGTGGACTGGTTGGTGGTCGGGGTCGAAGTCGACCCCGGCTGGGCTCCGGTACCTGACGGGCCTGGTTGCGGGCCAGGTCCAGTGTTACCGGAGTCTGTTCTGGTCCCATAGGGACCAGGGGAAGCAACGGCCCTGGTAGGGCGAGATTGTGTCTGGACCCCCGAGGGGCCAGCCACAATCTGGGCCAGAGTCACCGCCGGAGAAGTGGCAGCCCTTGGAGTGCCCAAGGGAGGCCAATCCGCCAGCGACGTAGGCGCAAAGTTGGCCCTAGCCAGGGCCATAGGTTCTCTACCCACCGAGGGTCCCGGGCGCGCCCGGGGATCCCTCGGCGGGGAGGAGGTCAATTTCAGGGTTGACCCAGACCCCCTCGAGAGCGGGGTACCTCTCTCACTCACACCCCGAGGGGTAGAGCCAGGGAGGTCCGCGTAGCGCGTCGAGTCCAGGGGACCCCCCGACCCACGGGTCAGTGGGGACCTCCCAGTCTCGTCCCCGATCGAGGAGATCTGGGTTGCATCAGCCGGGACTAGTATCGCTCTACCTCCCGTGGGAGGAGAGCGAGTGGTGGCAGTGGATGAGGGCATCACCTCCCCCTCCTCCCCCTCCGAAGAGGAGGAAGTGGAGGAAGAAGGGGAATCATCCCCTTCACCCTCGGCATCACCCGTCTCATACTCGGTTATGTCCGAGTCCTCCGCCAGCCTGTAAGGTCTGGGGAGGTCGAGCTCCTCCAGAGATCTGGAGGAGGGCCCGATACGGGGAGCCTTGTCCGGTTCCTCCTCTGGGGAAGAACCCGAGCCCGAGATTATGAGCACTCTGGCTTTCCTCTTCCGGCGCCGCGGGCCGCCCGCCAGATCGGCCGGTAAGGGAAACCTAGTTTCCCCCGAACCGATCGCCGGCGTGTCCGGGGCCCCGGAAGAAGGGCCAGGTGCTAGGGACACACCAAGGTGTGTGTCCGAGTGTGACCTAATGAGGTCGGAAGGGCGGCCGGTGAACGAAGTCGAGCCGTCATCACGTCCCCTACGGGACGAGCCAGGGGTGTTAATATTCGGGAGAGATTCTCCCGATGGCACTTTCCCCGCCATGCGAAGGTAGGCTTAAAAACTATAAATCAAAAATAAAAATAAAAGTAAAAGCAAAAACAAAAACATGCCTACCTACAGTAAACTTATCTAAAACTAGTATTAAAAAAAAATTATAAGAAAAGAGGGTAGACAAAAAAAAATTTAAAAATGAGGGTAGGTACAAATTTGGAAAAGGAAAAATTTTTAACTTTAAAATTAAGTACAAATTAAACCTAACCTACTGCTAAGCGGTTAGCTTAGGGCTATTGGCACCCCCTGGTCCCGAAGGACAGGGGGGAAGACAGGACACTGGTGGCCAGGCACTATTGGCGCGCAATGCACGTCTATTATTTAAAATAAATAATAGCGGGCAGTCGCTATCAGGCTGAGACACCCGCCCGTTAAACTACCGAAATAATAAGGAAGTGTCTCTTGCTTACCTGGTCCGGCTCCTCGGTGCTGTCGGGCGGCACGGCAATCAGGAGATCACCCCGCCGTCACGACCACCAGGACTGGGGCGACGCGTCAGTCGTCGCGTGGGGAGCGCGCGGCGCAGGGCAACAGGACCCACTCGCAGGCGAAGAACTGGTGGAAAAATTCCACCAAAACACACCCGCGAACAGGAACCGCACTCAACACCGGCACTCACACACACACTCACAAACACTTGCTAACACCGCACAAGATTTGGGACGAGAGAGCGATACTAGCGCCACCGGGCTCAACAAAGCAAAATACACTCTCCCAAGTCTAACAACCGTTGAACATATTGATGGCGCGATGTAGAATCCATACATTTAGTCAGTCAGCTTTGTGCGCGATAAACTCGAAAACTGCTGCACCGATGTACTTGAAATTTGGCAAGAATATTGCTTAGAAGTCGGGTCAACACATAGGCTATATATTATAGTGCTATCATGTACGAGGAACGGGATATAAAAATAATAAATTTCATTAAACATTTTTAGAGCAACGACATCTATCGGCATTCAAGTCAAATTACATGTGGAAGCATTTTTTATTAGTACGAGAGCTAGCAACGTCGGGAAAACAAACGCGCTAATCTCAGGAACTACTGAACCGATTTCAAAAATTCTTTCACTGTTGGAAAGTCCATTTATCGAGGAAGATTATAGGCTATATTTTATTTTGAAAAAAATTAGGGATCCGTATGAAAATATCGAATTTGGAACACAAGGTATATAATAGAAAACCTATTTATGCGTACGCTGCAAAAACTATTGAGAATAGAAAAATATGATGTACTACGGGTTTTTAGGTCATAAGAAGATCTAAAAAAAAGTCCGCGAGAGCATATATCTAACTATCATAGTTTAGTCACAATAACCGCTATAAAAGCGGTTCACGAAAAAATAATAATCGTCCGAAGATAAAAATCGTTAAAATAGTATCGTTATATTAATCCTTATCCAAATTAAGTATTATGTTATCAAGATTATTAATGTAGAAGTAAATTACTTTTTGTTTTATTCCAATCAGACTTTTCGTTGAGAAGTTATCACGGTATAAAACGCAAAAAAATATACACAACGCGATCCACGCAAATAACAACATTGCGAGTACTGTTTGGACCCCTTTGTGACGCAGACGAAGTTGCGGGAGTAATCTAGTCAAGAGTATTAATGTAGAAGTAAATTACTTTTTGTTTTATTCCAATCGGACTTTTCGTTTAGAAGTTATCACGAGTATAAAACGCAATGAATATGTGGGACTCAGCGAGCCGCGAAAATAATACCTCGACGGCATTGCGAGTACTGTTTGAACCCCTTTATGACGCAGACGAAGTTGCGAGGGTCATCTAGTTTCTATATACTTATGGTGAAACTTTGTCGCTTTTCTTAATTCTTTGAAAATGCTTATTATTTCTAAAACAAGTGTGTTGGATTGTCCCCCATTGTCTTGAAACTGATATACGGGACATCTTAAAAACCTAGGCATTTAAAGAAAGAGATTTCAATAGATTCATGAAACTTCCTCTGCATCACATTAGACGGAATGAATAATACTGTGTTTTCACTTGTGCTTATGATCATAATTGATAAAAAAATAATTATTCAAATCTTTCCATCAGATCACGCGTGATGTCGTGAAAAATATGAGGCGATACTAAAATGTAAATGAAACAAGTTACCGTACTCAGGTCACCTCGTGCTCAATTTTGGCTCCTGCCACAGTTTGGCATAAGCAAGCAAACCAATTTTGACGCAGTTCCCAGTTGAGTGGCAGGTGATTGCCATGTAGGCAGACGAGCCAACGGACCACCTGATCGTAGGTGGTTACCGTTGCTCACTACGTTGCTCTGTACACTATTATTCTATAACATTATCTACACAAATAAAAAGAAGCATTGCATGTATGTTCATCATAACACACGCACGCAATGACAGACATAATGATATTAAAATCACCGGATACAATATTATTGTAATAAGGTTTTTTTGTTTACTGATCTTCGTAGGAGATAAATTAATGCGGTTGCAACATTGAGAGATGAAGCTTAACTATGCTTGCCTCTTATAAACTTTACCTGAAGTAGTTTTTTAGAACTGTTAAGCTATGACACTGAAAAATATCTTTACTTGGAACCGCTGCGATCTTCCACGGTTCGCTTCCGAAGATCATTTTTGCCCCGTACCATTCCGATTTGGAATGGACTCCCGTCCGCGGTGTACCCGGAGCGCTATGGTCTCCTCAGAAGAGGGATTAGGCATAGTCCACTACGCTTGCCCAGTGCGGAATGGGGACATATCACATATCTTCAAAGGATTTTTAGAACCCTTTTCCGACATGCAGGTTTCCTCACGATGTTTTCCTTCACCGTTTTTAGCTAGTGGTGTTGTGAAAAATTGCACATAAATCTTTTTCACATTTAGATTTAGAGGTACAAGCCGGTCGAATTTGAACCCGCGACCTCCCGTTCGGAAAGACGCGCTTCGACCACTCGGCCACCACGACTATAATTGCGCGTTATTTTCGTATTTATAACATAGTAAGGATACACATATTAATATGTGGTACATGTATGGGAATCCGTTTATCGATAACCATATCGGAAACCAAATTGCTTCACTAGTATAAAACTATAATCGCATTACGCACGGTTCAGTTGGCTAAAATGCCCGCGGCTACTGTTCCTATTATCCTCTATGCACTAGGGATGGGAAAAACTGCATAGGAAATTAAATAGGTGTATTTACTGCAATTTTAAGAAAGTAAGAAATAACATGTCCCACTTTAAACGAGGCTTAAGAACAGTGTATATTTAAACTTATTCAGACACTCGCGGTTTTTTATAATACTTTCATGCATTTTCAACGGGTTCTTACCAAGATATTTAATTAACGAACGAGAAAGAGGGTAGACAGATTTGTTTGCTCTTAAATCGACTCGCAGTATCCAGTCTTGTCGTGATCATGACGTTTGCAACAACGTTAAAATATCGAGTCAACTCAATTAATTAAATATCGTGGTAAGAACCCGTTAAAAATGCATGAAATTAGTGTATATGTAGGTAACTCTCTCATTGCCTTGGCATTCCAAGACCTTCAGACGTTAAAAAACAAACGACGGTGACTTTGGTTTTGTATGCATTGACCGGCATTGAAACTATGTGAAACACCGTTTGACAGTTGGCCTACCAGTTGTCATTTTGCTGTATATTGGATGTTAGCGAGCCAATATGAAAACGCAAAACATGAAAATTAATTTTAGAACACCTCCTTTTTTCTAACATTGGGAAATCGCCAGACAAGTCCCACGAGTGGGGTATGTGAGTCGAACAGTCGAAATTCCAGTTAGCGAGCCAATATGGAAACGCATCGATACATTTTCGCGCGTTATCGAAAGAGGGCTAGACGGAAATTCTTATGAAAAAGTTGTCACGACACTTTTTTTGTTTTATATGATTAATGCTGGATGGCGCAGTGATCAAAATATTTTATTTAAGTTATAATAATTAGTTAGTTTAAAACGTCTGTCTCTCTCTCTCTCTTCTAAAGAGTTTCTAATTATTATAACTTAAAAAAATAAAATTTTATTACAATTCCCTCACTAATTAATCGAAAGGAACTTCCATCCGGGTGTGCCTTGACATTTCAAGTTTTTTTTAAATTTAAATTTTAAGTTTTGTACATAAGTGTTTATTAGACTGTAAAAGAAAAATGAAGCTTATTAATTATTTATTTATTTTAATCGAAATATCACATTTCCCATCTCTACTTCCAGTATTGTTCGTTTTAATTGTCAAACTCTGAACACATATGTCGTTCGGTTCCAGCATTGTTTTATCGATATAAATAGCCAATTCGATTGTTTCGATTCCTGCAAATCGGACAATAACAATCGAGACCAATTTGACGGGTTTTCGAACTATTCAAAAGTAAACCGATTTGGATTATTGGAACGAAGACGGAAATTCTTATGAAAAAGTTGTTACGAAACTTTTTTTGGTTTTAGATGATTATCGCTAGATGGCGCTGTGATTAAAATCTTTTAAAACAATTCCTTATTTTGTTTTATATATTTAATGCTAGATGGCGCTGCGATCAAAATATTTTATTTAAGTTATAAAAGAGAGAGAGACAGACGTTTTAAACTAACTAATTATTATAACTAAAAAAATAAAATTTTATTACAATTCCCTCACTAATTAATCGAAAGGAACTTCGTTCCATCCGGGTGTCCCTTGACACCTCTCAAGTTTTTTTATTTTCAAAAGTTTTTAAATACTAGATTTTAAGATTCTGGATATCATGTAGCAGTTAGAGTGCTAGCTAATACAAATATTACGATCCTAAACACGACGGGTCTATCTTGTTTAGCACAAGAGTTTCTATGACCACCTTCCGAATCTATCACCATATCAGCGCCATTTTGTCATATTATTGCATTGTCACGCGATATACATCTGCGTGCAAAATGTTAGCTCGATCGCAAATCGGGAAGTTTGTCAAATTTAACTAGCAAGATTCCACCCGAACTTAAATAGGTACATTAGTACATAGTTACAGTGCAAGTTAATTTATATTAACTTGTAAAAAGATATAACCGAATCGGTCGTCCTAGGTAAAACTGCGGCTAAAACATTAAGAAATTCAGTCGAATTCCTCCCTTTTGAATTCTAGATATCGCACCCCCGGTGCGACACTGTCACTTATGCAAAAATGTAGTTTTTCAGGAGAAGCATTTCAACTTTGACACCTCAGAAAACAATGATACACATCATGATATATAGATGAGATGAATAGCTTATACTACAACGTCAACTTTTAACTTTACTTTTGGATAAATATTAATCACTTTATAGTGTAAAAAATATACTAAGTATACCGTTATTTAATTTTTCCAAACTCCTCAGAAGTGACGTAGTGGCTCTAACGAAATACCATAACTGTAGTTATGTCACAATGAGTTAAAAAGAAAACAAGAACATATTGTTTACTAAGTTTACTATACTGTTATCGCACCAAGTAAAGGGGGGCTTTAGGATCATTTTTAGATATTTAACTCATTTTTGCATTTTTTGCAAAAGTGACAGTGTCGTACCGGAGATACGATATCTTAAAATGAATGATATGACTATGCATATTTCCATCTCTTCAAAATTCTTGCAAATCCAATCACAAAACTCTTCCGTAACTTCAAATCCACTGTTCTTTCCAAATTGTTTCGGATAGTTTATTTATATATATAAAACCTTCACTTATGCCTTATCTCCAAATTGAATAGCTATGGTACAAAGGACTCTGCCAAAACATGTAGGGTTGACCATTCTTTACACAAAAGATGGTGAAAAAAATAAATGATAATAGAAAGAGCCTAAAGAGCGCTGGCATTCAAAAACTGTGTATTTACTACTCTTATAATAGACGAATGATTAAGGAAAAATGTGTTTTTATGAGGTAAAAAGCTTTAGCTTGAAGAGATTGGAGAATTAACGATTCCTGATTACTTTATTAGATTTAAGAATAGGTTATAATTTTAAATAAAACAGGCAGACTTAGATGTTTGAAGATTTGTTTTAGGTTAGGTTAGATTGTTTTTGCGATTCAATCTTTTGTGAAGGTCATAAGTGGAACAAGTTGGTAAGCGCTTGCGACGTTGTATGGTCGTTTACGACTATCGTTGTGCACTTATAACATTGAAAAAAAAAGTTCAACCGATTCCAAAAATCAAAAGTGGTTCTAAGTTGGTGATTCACCCCACTTCAGCTGGTCCAAAATTGCCCACCCTGTACAGCTAGCATAGTATAGTTTAACATTATAGCATAATATAGTTAATAAATGCGGGTAGATTATTTCTTATTTTTATACCACCATTATGACAACCCTAGTTACGACCCGTTTATCTGGCGCATGATTAAACTCTCGAGCGACTTCTTGCACGAAATACAGGAAAAACCTCCACTTTTCTCCCTTGCACTAGTTTTTTTATTTCATATTACTGTAGGTAATGATTGCAAAGAAAGAAAATTATTAAAATTATAAATAAACTAGTTGACCCGCGCCACTTCGTCTGCGTCACAGAGGGATAAAATATAGCCTTCCTCGATAAATGGACTATCTAACAGTGAAATAATTTTTCAAATCCAACATCATCATCATCATTCTTAGCCTGTAGACTTCCACTGCTGGACATAGGCCTCCCCCAAAGATTTCCAATGCGACCAGTTGGTAGCGGCCTGCATTCAGCGTGTTCCTGCGATCTTAACAAGATCATCCGTCCACCTTGCAGCTGGTCGTCCCACACTGCGCTTGCCTTGACGCGGGCGGAACTCCAGAACCTTCGTGCTCCAACGGCCATCAGTTCTACGTGCTATGTGGCCCGCCTACTGCCACTTCAACTTGCTTATTCTTTGGGCTATGTCAGTTACTTGGGTTCTTCTGCGAATATCCTCGAATTATCAAATCAAATCGAACAATCATCGTTCAAACAAACAAAAACAGTTCACTCTCACAAACTCTACAGTTTTATAATTTTGGTATGGCTCGTGAAGAGAAACTCTCCTCTTAAAACATAGTATAGATTAGAAAAGTCGTGGTGGTTGAGTAAAAGTCGTGGTGCTCGAGGGGTCGAAGCGCGTCCTTCCGTACGGGAGGTCGCGGGTTCAAATCCGGCCCGGCTTGTACCTCTAAATCTAAATGTGAAAAAGATTTATGTGCAATTTTTCACAACACCACTGGCTAAAAACGGTGAAGGAAAACATCGTGAGGAAACCTGCATGTCGGAAAACGGTTTTAAAAACCCTTTGAAGATATGTGAAGTCCCCAATCCGCACTGGGCAAGCATGGTGGACTATGCCTAATCCCTCTTCTGAGGAGACCTGAGCCCAACAGTGGGCAGTAATGGGTTGGTTGCAGATAAATTAGTATAAATATTTTTTACCCAGTTTTGCTTTTTATTGTCTTACTAAATTATACATGAAAAAAAACTCAGGATTTAATTCAAAATTTCACGCTATTTAATAATATGTTGTTTATGCCGACAGTACAGGCACGCTTCGCTCAAGAAATGCTTTGCGGTCCGGCGACGTTACAATAAGACCACTCCACCTGATACTATAGACTTGGATAGACAAAGCCTTAGACGAAGGATTACTGTGAACACTTGACAACAACAGACTTGCTGGAAACTACTTGTAAATTCTATATGATTACGGTAAGCATTAATGGTTTGGAGAATTTGATAAAATAGACTATTGTAAGTACACGATAAGAGTGTAAAATTGGCACCAGGTAAACACTGCTAAGGTTTTCAAGACAAACGAGCTTATGATAGTGAGCGATAATAGTCGCTCAAGACTTCTGCAATGTCAGCACATTGAGAAGCCACTGTCTATCGAAAGGACCACTCTGTGAAGACCGTCTAAAGCATAAAATTAGTTAATTTTATCCACAAAGACCGGTCGTGCTCTGTCTACATCCAGTGACTTCTCGCGATCCTGACCAGTCGTCTGTATGTTCTACGTTTTTTTTTATGTTATTAGTTTATATCTTTGTGTCCTCTTTGTGTGTGTGGAATAAAGTTGTTTTTTTTCTTTCTGTCCATCTTTTGGGAGGTCTGTCCACGCTGCGTCTATCTGTTCGTAGTCGCCACTCTATAACTTTTCGGCACCATCGATCATCTGTTATTGTATGTGTCCTTCCCATTGCCGCTTTAAAGACGCAATTTTTTGGGCTTTGGTAATTTTGGTGCTTTACATTTAATGCATTATATTAGTAATCACATATAGTATAAACCATTATTTGTACGTGCCATCGAGTGCGAGCTCGATAACGTAATCAGCGTTACATACTCGCTGAATAAACTTGGTGTAGAGCCATTAGAAAAGCGAAATAAATCACATGTAATTAAGTACTTTAATGTCCTATAATAAGTTAAATACATGTTTGCATCGTAGATAGATGAGTTTACGGCCCATTTGATAGTAAATGGTTACTGTCATGGACACCGAATAATTTTGGAGACACCGCAGGGTCGCCATCTACGACATATAAAACTCTTCTCAAATCTTTTTTGAAGAAGGACGAGTCAAAGCGTTCGAGGAACACCAAAGAGGAGAGTCAATTCCGAAGTGATGTAGTTAGTAAAAAGAATCATCTTTTGAAATTAAACGTGGTCGCAGTAGTTCCAGATAAAAACCATGTGTTCTATCTCAGCGACGCGTGGTACGAAGGTCAGATACGACTAACCCTTGAAGCATTGCAGAGATCCATGAGCGACGGTAACCACTTACAATCAGCACTTTACATAACTGCGAAAAAAATCCAATAAAATCGCTCTCATTCATGCGCTCTCTCGACCAATGGCCCTATATTGAACACAGCTCGCTCCTGCCTCTTAAATGTACGTTATTTTAGAGTGAATAGATACTCCAAACAGCAGCCCCGTGTTCAGAACGGCCACAAATTGCACTTCAATGCAGACTCGGTCCACTCTGGTAATGCAAGAGAATTGTGATTGCATGTAGGTACTTCAACTACGTTTTTATATTTTGGTGAAATAAGTAAATTGGTATTTTCTGGTATTCTTCTTCGCATTTCAAAGGTGGCTGTCAATCATATAAAACAAAATAAGGAATTGTTTTATAAAATATTTTGATCACAGCGCCATCTAGTATTAATCATATAAAACAAAATAAGGAATTGTTTTATAAAATATTTTAGACATAGACATAGACATAGACATACGTTTATTTGTGTGTAAAAAAAAACAACATACAGACACATATTATAGAGTTAACAATATAGTTCATACACAAAACGGCCGAAACTCAGCATGTTGTTTTAATCACAGCGCCATCTAGCGTCGTAATCATCTAAAACAAAAAAGTGTCGTGACAACTTTTTCATAAGACTTTCCGTCTAGCCCCCTTTCGATAACGCGCAATAAGGAACTTCGTTCCAATAATTATGTAGCAGTTCCTCAGAGTTTCTTTCCTCAAAGTTACGCTCTATGGATTGCAAAAAATATGCATAAGATAAAGCATTATCCCCAAGATCGGGCAAGACGTGACGTTAAAAGTAAAGTAACATAATATAAATCGGTTGGTTCACACTCCACTGCGGACTCGGGTCAGCTGAGAAGTGATAAGGGTATACAACAAAGGGTCATGAAAGTATTTGGCGAAGTTTTTGGATGTGGCATTGGCTTTGGGAATAATAAAGTTAAGCATTAGAGAAAATGTTGATGGAGCCGAAAAGTTGCAGCGTGGTGGCCACGGACTCTAAGACCGACAGACATATAATAATATAAATATAAGAAAGAAATTTATTCCAATTATTGACTCTAGGCGTTGTTGGCCTTAACTTATTCTTAAACATGCTAGTAAAGGATGGCTTTTCGTTTCGATATAATTATATTATTATTTCTGTTTCTTCACTTGAAATCGAATCAAATACTAAAATTTTGGTAAAACTTGGAAATTTAGTGTTTCGCATTTCGCAACCCATATAACATTAGTATGTATTCAAACAAACCGAATCTCTTTTTTTGCCAAGTAAGTAGACGAGCCAACGGGTCATCTAATGGTAAGTGGTTACTATCGCTCATGGACCTCTGCAATGTCAGGAGACACTGTAGAGTCGCTACCTACGACCTAACTTTAAGGCTCCTCCTCAAGCCTCGTCTGAAGAAGGACAAGTCATAGCGCTCTGGGAATATCGAAGAGCCATAGCCAGATGGTGCTTGGCAAAAACATACCATATCCAAAAGATTCCTACATCTCAGGAAAGCCAGCAAAATTTGTAACAGTCTGTAGCATCTCTGTTTGTTACCCAAACTTATATTCTCTTTGTGTTTCAGTACAAAGTGTAAGCTAAAGTTGGACCAAATACAATTCAAGGAATAGTTTTAGTGGATATTAAGGAATGACATTCAATCAGTCGATGGAATCCTTTTGTAAAAGGTTACAACGAAACAATGTTTTAAATAAATTGCTAGTATTCTTATTTTAGGGTGCGTACTTGGTTCTGGTCTCGGCTGGGATTCGGATACTGAGTGTGAGCGTAGGAAGGTTTAGTGTAGTTCGATTCCCACATACTCGACCTGCGAGGCAGGAGGAATCGGCGATTTCCTCCCGACCAAAAAAAGGACTGGAACGAAGTTCCTTATCGCGCGTTATCGAAAGGGGGCTAGACGGAAAAAATTCTTACGAAAAGTTGTCACGGCACTTTTTTTGTTTTAGATGATTATCGCTAGATGGCGCTGTGCTCACAATCTTTTAAAACACGTTCCTTATCGCGCGTTACGTTAGGAAAAAAAAAATTATAAGATATCTTTTAATCGAAAGGAACTTCGTTCTATTCGGGTGTCCCATGACACCTCTCAAGTTTTTTCTTATTTGAAAAGTAGTTGTAGCCCTGATTGAGTTAGCAATTTATGACTGTCTTCGTTTGTAAAATGCTCATCATTTGGGAGGTACTGGTTCTTGGAAGTGGAATTTGCCTGTGACTTCAC
This sequence comes from Trilocha varians, assembly GCA_030269945.2. Lineage (NCBI taxonomy): Eukaryota > Metazoa > Arthropoda > Insecta > Lepidoptera > Bombycidae > Trilocha > Trilocha varians. Next base: position 3,234,600 of record AP028279.1, read on the forward strand.
GTCAGCTTCTAAAAAGCTCAGTTTGTTAAAGGCTTCTTTAAGCCACAATGTAATCTGTTAATGTGGAATTTAGTGTGTGTTGTATGTATTTTTTTTATTACCTCGTAGGCAGACGACAAGGGTAACCTGATCATAAGCGGTTACCGTCGCTCATGGACCTCTACATTGTCAGAGGACAGTGCAGAGTTTATAGGATATCTATTACTAAACTATCTACTATCTATCAGTACTTTTTTTGCACTCACAAATAATTTCGAAACCCATAATCTGGGCAATCACTTTAAACTGTATCGTCATTTTTCTGAACCGACATAAAATATAGAGGGTTGCCCTATTGTGAACCGGGGCACGATTATCTTTTACGATAACTTCTATAAGTCCAATAACTATAACGCTACGTTCATTGTACACTTGCGGACAAAAACATGGAATAAATTAAGTAATTTTTCAACTTATGTAATACCCGTAATACAGGTGAAACCTAGTAGGGATTATTGTTAATCCCTATACTGAACTTATAAACTAAACTAATTTCACAGATAGATCAGTATATTTTGTACTTGTTTGTATTTGTGAAGAAATCCTCCTCGGTATTCCCTGAGCGCTATGACTTGTCCTTCTTCAGGCTTGAGGAGGGTCCTTAAAGTTAGGTCGTAGGTAGCGACCCCTCAGTGTCCCCTGACATTGCAGAGGTTCAGGTGCAACGGTAACCACTTCCTATCAGGTGGGCCGTTGGCACGTCTGCCTATATGGCAATAAAAAAAAATGTCTTGAATTTTCTAGTTTTCATCAGTTTTAATGATATTTATGATTTAGACGTTTGACGCTTTAAATGATTTCACGGAGAGTGGACTTGTGTCTTAAAACCCCGTTATAATTATTAATTACTAGTAATTGTTGTTACAGTCAACTCTTTAAAATATGTGATCATTATAACAGTTACCTTTTATTATGCATTGTAGTGCGGGTAGTTGAGTTTCTTTTATATTGAAAAGTAATGGCAAGTGCAGGTAGTCAGTAATAAAAAACTTGAGAGATGTCAACCGACACCCGGATGGAACGAAGTTCCTTTCGATTAATTAGTGAGGGAATTGTAATAAAATATTTTGATCACAGCGCCATCTAGCATTAATCATATAAAACAAAATAAGGAATTGTTTTATAAAATATTTTAATCACAGCGCCATCTAGCGATAATCATCTATAACAAAAAAGTGTCGTGACAACTTTTTCATAAGAATTTCCGTCTAGCCCCCTTTCAATAACGCTCAATAAGGAACTTCCTTCCAAAAATTGTTACCTGACACGTTTGGTCTTTCATAAAATAATAATTAAACTAATAGTAATAAACATTTCTCCCATAAACAATAACAGTAGATATCTACGACCATCAGTTAACATCTATGGTCCAATTCGACGTCCAAACACAATAAAAAATCATCTGCCATTTTTTTAACCAGCACTGTACAACCAGCGAAGTAGAGAGGTTATGTTTTCCATTATAACCCCTGTTACTCATTCGTATAGTCCAAAATGGACAATGTTTTCGCGAATAGACTAAGTTTCGCTGTATTTTATGTTATAGATGTTAATTAAGCTATTTATAGCACCGTTGGGATGTGACAAACTATGGTCCTTCAAAGGGGGGAGCATGTTGTCTTAACCTAATTAAGACCGTTAAGATGTTGAATGAAATATGGCATGATGAAACCTTATGGATTAAAACTTTGCTTTCTACGACGACAAAAATATGAAATGGAAGTAAATTAACACTAATATTTTTAGGTTTCAGCTGAAAATCATTCCTTTTGTCTTCTTTGAGACCATAAGCTTTTGCTGAGCTGAAACATATTCGCACGCCACTGAGGACAAGCCTCTATCTTGTTCGTGTTTATTTCATTTTTTTAACTTTTTTGTCCTTGTTTAAATAGGTACTATTTAAATGTTACAACAATATGAATGTCCTCTATGTGCGTGTTGAATAAATGCTTTTTCTTTCTTTCAAATTGAAATTGACATGATATAAAATTTTAAGAATGTTATTTTTTTTATTATGATTCGTGTGAATAGGTGAGTTGTATTCAAAGTAGGTTTTCTTTATCTGTATGTATAATTAAATGTGTTTGCAATGGACTGTATTTAGAAAACTTGACTCGACTTTCACTCTTAGTTATTTTTTCAGTCGGAGGAAATCACCGGATCCCCACCCTCCCCGCGGGTGGGATATGTGGGAGTTGAATCTCACTAAAACGTCCAACTGCTCACACTCAGCGTCCGAACCCCGGCTGAGGCTAGAACCCAGCACGGGGTTTGGAGGGACGGCGCGACGCGTTACGCGCTCGGCACTCTTTCCCGTCGCGCTGTCCCCTGACTTTCACTCTTAGATAGTTTGTGCTGGGGAATATCATTGGTTTTATGTTTATTTTACTTCCATATCAGATTATTAAAAGCGAAATAAATTCTCTGCAGACATACTTAATTTCCCCGATACTCCAATAGAAAAGACTAAACAAAAAAACAAACTTGAGAGGTGTCAAGGGACACCCGGATGGAACGAAGTTCCTTTCGATTAATTAGTGATAGAATTGTAATAATTTTTGTTTTAGTTATAATAATTATTTAGTTTAAACTAACTAATTTAAACTAACTAATTAATAAACTTAAATAAAATATTTTGATCACAGCGCCATCTAGCGATAATCATCTAAAACAAATAAGGAACGTGTTTTAAAAGATTTTGACCACAGCGCCATCTAGCGATAATCATCTAAAACAAAAAAAGTGTCGTGACAACTTTTTCATAAGAATTTCCGTCTAGCCTTTCGATAACGCGCGATAAGGAACTTCGTTCCAATAACAATACTTCACATAATATATTGAAATATCCAAGACACATCCCTGATTTATAAGACACGTATAATACTAATAATATTTGCATATAACTCCAGTGTTAATCAACAATATCTGTGTAATATAGTGATTGATGCGGTACGTTTATAATGATTGGCAGTGGATGCGAGTGTTGCAGCCGACTGTAAATGCCTTTGTTCGCGTTCTGTACACTGCGAGACAAATTAACTGAACAATTATTATTAATTTCTTAATTGATTAATTTTGAACATCAAAAATTAATGTATTAACTTTACAACAAATAATTAATCGCGTTGATCTAAGAAATCAATTGTTGGATGATACTGTTAAACGAACGATACGATTATAATGTTAAACAATAGTATTCACATTGTGATTTATTAATGTTACCCTACAATTGAACCGAGGTGACAAACACAGGTAGTCGTCTATGGTACTCACGATACAGGCTTGTCTAGTGTGAGTACCACTGTTACGTAAACGACAGTAATGTCAATACCAACATGATTTTATGTATTAGAGTGTAAATTTATAATTTATTTCATGTTTGTTTAATATGTATGCATGTCGGAAATAATAAATATTTGAGTTTGAAAAAAAAAAAAAAAAATTCTACCTTAAAAATAACTATTCGTCTATCAAATGTCACTAGATGGCGCAACCTTGGCACACGTCTAGAGTTCGTTCGCTATACTTCGGAGTATCTGTTTAAATATCTATATTTTTTTTTAAATGTGTAGACTTAAAATTGCGTAGTTCTTAATTTTGGGCATAAATAATGCTCCGAACAATATGATAAATTCATAAAATGGAAACAAAATAACTTTTAGTCCCTCTTCAAATGAGTTTTAAGAAAAGTTCTTTATTAGCAGGTGATAGATAACGGCGTCTTATAGCCCTAGCATTGCAGAAGTTCATGAGCGACGGTAACGTCTTACCATCAGGTGGGCCGTAACCTGTACCTGTACCAACCCATTACTGCCCACTGTTGGGCTCAGGTCTCCCTTAGAAGAGGGATTAGGCATAGTCCACCACGCTTGCCCAGTGCGGATTGGGGATTTCACATATCTTCAAAGGATTTTTAGAATCCTTTTCCGACATGCAGGTTTCCTCACGATGTTTTCCTTCACCGTTTTTAGCCAGTGGTGTTGTGAAAAATTGCACATAAATCTTTTTTCACATTTAGATCTAGAGGTATAAGCCGTAACCTACTTAAATATAAAAAAAGGTCTAAATTAAACCAATTTCCCATTTGAGTGGATACTCTACAGAAATACAGATTATTTTTGGGCTTATCTTTTGACAAGTAACGTGAGCTAAAGTCATCAATTGAATTAAAGTCCTTAATATTAATGTGTGCAGTTTATTTGTCTTGTAGTGTAGTCAGGCAGTCAATTAGTCGAGATTAGTGCATTGAGCTTGTCAATAGAGCTACGAGTTATGAGCTGATGTGTTCTGTATACGTCAAAGACTCGTAAATCTACTGACTGAATATTGTATGTTCTCACGTTATCAATCAGGGTTGTTAGTGGCGTGCAGTGTGTAACAAACAAATAAGCTGTGCATACTTCAAGTAAGCATTTTCAACGGGTTCTTACCGCGATATTTAATTAATTGAGTTGTCTCGATATTTCAACGTTGTTGCAAACGTCATGATCACGAGAAGACTGGATACTGCGGGTCGATTTAAGAGCAAACAAATCTGTCTACCCTCTTTCGGGTACGGGTAAGAACCCGTTGGGACACCCGGATAGAATGAAGTACCTTTTGACTAAAAGATATCTTATAATTTGTTTTCTAACGTAACGCGTGATACAGAACGTGTTTTAAAAGATTTTGATCACATCGCCATCTAGCGATAATCATCTAAAACAAAAAAGTGTCGTGACAACTTTGAAAGTGTCGTGACAACTTTTCGTAAGATTTTTTTCCTTCTAGCCTCCTTTCACCACGCGCGATAAGTAACTTCGTTCCAATATTTTATTTTTAGAAAGCTACATTGTTTAGAATTAGTATTAGCTCAAAAAGATAAATTTTAATATGATTTTGCACCGGTCAACTAATTATAATTATCTATACTAATGATTATTTACTCACGTTTAAATAAACAAACTCAGTTTCATAACACGAGATACTGAACGTACTTGACCGTACAGTGGAGTGTTTAATTAATCCCACAGGTGGGCTTGAGTGCACTACGTTTACAAAGGACTTGTGCACAGATTAAACCGTTATATTTTAAAGCAATTCCTGTTTTAATAAATTGAACACAATAATTCTTTATTTCAAAGAAAACTTTTAAACTAACTTTCAGTATTCCCAGAGCGCTATGACTTGTCCTTCTTCAAACGAGGCTTGAGGAGGAGCCTTAAAGTTAGGTCGTAGGTAGCGACCCCTCAGTGTCCCCTGACATTGCAGAGGTTCAGGTGCAACGGTAATCACTTACGATCAGGTGCCCGTTGGCTCGGTTGCCTACATGGCAATAAAAAAAATACAAGCTCTTAAGATCCTGAATATCATGTAGCAGTAGAGTGCTAGCCAAGACAAGTAAAATGAGCCCAAACACGACGGGTTTATCTTGTTTAGGACAAGAGTTCCTATAACGACCTTCTGACTCCATCATCACATCAGCTCCATTTTGTCATATTATTTTATTGTCACGCGATATACTTACATCTATACTTACATCTTTAATAATTTTTGTTATAATGTTTTAAATCGTAAATTATTATTTTAAAGTCAAACTATGGCATTCACATTGTAATTAATGTTCCCCTACAATTGAACCGAGGTGACAATCACAGGGAGTCGTCTATGGTACTCACGATACAGGCTTGCCTAGTGTGAGTACCACTGTTGAACGACAGTAGTGTAGATAACAACATGAACTTAGTATTAGAGTGCAAGTTTGTAATTTATTTCATGTTTGTTTCATTTAAAAAAAAAAAAAAGAAATCTGCGTGCAAAATGTCAGCTCAATCGACCACCGGAAAATTCTAGACACGTTACCTTAATTTCTTTAAGAAAATCCTTGATTTGAATATAAAGTTTTATCTAGACTTTATAGCCTAGCCTTTATCTAGGTATTAAGTTCCAGGCAGGCTGTAAATCTAGGACGATTTGCGATGCTAATTATCGCAGTAGACGGCTGCGGGTAATACCTTTACATTTGAAATATCTTTAGTCTGTAATTGAAGTAAAAAGCTGATTTAAAGCACGATTCATAGTATACACAGTTAGTTGTATCATCAGCATATAGCAGCAAACCCCGCCACAACGACCGGTCCTGCGCTGTCTGTATCCAGTGACTTCCTACCATCCTGACCAGGTCGTCTGTCCATCTTGTGGGATGTCTGACCACGCTGCGTCTACCGTCGTCTGTTCGTGGTTCGTGGTCGCCACTCCAGGACTTTTCGGCCCCATCAGCCATTCGTTCTTCGCACTATGTGTTCTGCGTGTTGCCACTTCAAAGACGCTATTCTTTGGACTATGTCGGTCACTTTGTGTCTCCTGAGGAACTCCTAGCATAGCCCTCTCCGTTACTCACTGAGTGACTCTGGACCTGTATCAGTTCGTCATATTGTATCACTAGTTTCAACAAGAAACGCGACGCAAGAAACGAAGAATCAATCTTACATTTGACAACTAAAAACTTAGAAATTGAAACAGGAATAAATTGTAAACAAAGAATAACACGACAATGGAATTTTGTCACCGAATACGAAATCTCTTTTGGTGTTGAGTTGTTGAAATTTAATGCTCTGATTATCAAGATATACAGGGTGATTTTTTAGAGAGGGTACATATTGCAGGAGGGTGATGAGTACTCTGTTCTAATACGAAATATTACAAAAAAATAGGTAAAATTACAAATTTTTTTTTTAAATCTAAATTCGACAAAACTACCTCAAACATAAACAATTTCGGCTTAAAGAGTGTTGACTAATGACCTCTAGTGATCTCGCGCACTCCACACCTCCGCCACACTCATCAGCTGTCGAAAAAACATCATTTTGCAAGAATTTTAGATATTTTTAAGTTGCGATTACTAAGGCATTAAGCCATATTCTTTGGTAATAATATTTTTACTGGTCGTATATAACCATCAGCTACCATGACCTTCAATATGTACCCTCACTAGGAAATCACCCTGTTCAAAGTTCTCTATAATAAATATTCCAAACTTCAAGCATGAACGCCTTCAAACATCGAACCTATCATTGTAATTCGACTCCACACGTTAATACTTAATCTTGAGAAGGTCTGACACTTAATTAATCTGATCTAGACCTCTTAATCTAGTCACAACATATTTAAAGAGGTAAAACTTTATGTCTTAGATAAATGAAATGCTGGTTTCAAATGAATATTAAAAATCATTACATGAAAAAACGTCTCGATTTATCCAAAAAAGGATTTTTTTTAATTGTCATGTAGGCAGACGAGCCAACGGGCCACCTGATCGTAAGTGGTTACCGTCACTGATGAACCTCTGCAATGTCAGGGGACATTGAGGGGTCGCTACCTACGACCTAACTTTAAGGACCCTTCTCAAGCCTCGTTTGAAGAAGGACAAGTCATAGCGCTCTGGGAATACCGAAGAGGGGAGCTCATTCCATAGAATTTACACGAATTTAAGAAATATACGCAAATACGAATAATCTACCCGCAGTACTCAGTATTCCCGTGATTATGGCTTTTGCAACAGTGTTGAAATATCGGGATAGTTCCTTTAATAAAAATCGCGGTAAGAACCCGTTTAATAGCTTTGTAAGTGATGTACATAACCACGAGTGTTAAAAGAAATATATTAAACTAGCTGCCCCGCGCAACTTCGCCTGCGTCGCATAGGAATTGTTTCCGGGAATTTTCTAAAAGTACTCATCAGAGCGTTATTCCTTAACCTTCATTAGAGCGTAAACACGATGAGGTTATCTTGCTTATTGACGGAGTTCCCATAGCCACCTTCCAGCTCCATCATCAGACCTTGATCTAAGCTATCCTATCTCTCAAGTTGGATCGAACTGCACATTTTATTATAATCGGTTTAGCGGTTTAGGAGTCCATTGAGGACAAACATTGTGATACGAGATTTATATATATATGTATTAAGATTTATTTCTCTATAATTTTTCTACGCCTAGGTTGTGTAAGTACCTAAGGATCGATATTTATGATCTGAGGGCTAAGTGATGTAGGGACATTACGTCGATTGTTGAATATGATTATGTTAGCTTTAGTTAAAGGTAAGAAATGTTGCTTAATTGTACTTTTAAATGTAAAATTTACTATTTACTTTTCAAATATTGGACTGGAGCCTGTGAGTGTGCAGAGAGATTTCAGCTCTCTGTGCACTATCGTCTGGTCCATGGGGAATGCTCCGAGGAACTCTTTGAGATGATTCCTTCATCTCCCTTTTACCTTCGCACCACACGCTGCAAGGGCAAGGTTCACCACCTTTACTTGGAACCGCTGCGCTCTTCCACAGTTCGGTTCAGAAGATCATTTTTGCCCCGTACCATACCGATCTGGAATGGACTCCCATCCGCGGTGTTCCCGGAGCGCTATGACATGTCCCTCTTTAAACGAGATTTAAGAAAAGTCCTGTATGGGTAGGTGATAGATAACGGCCTCTCTTTGCCCTGGCATTGCAAAGGTTGATGAGTGACGGTGACCGCTTACCTTCGGGTGGGCCGTAGGCTCGTTTATCTATCTTTATAATCGACTGCCTCTAGCTCTATATAGGTTAGCCGATTATGATATTTTATGGAATTTGGTGTACAATAATAAAACTTGTTACTTCTTCAGTGTTCACAACCAAACTGCCTTTATTGTGTGAAAAGCATCATAAAGTAAAATTTTAAAACGTTCTAGATACAAAAATTATTAAAAATAAAAACATGAAATATAAAGAGTTCGAAATATGTGAAAAAGATTTCGTAACAATCTTGAAATAAAAAATAAAAAAAAATACCAAATATGACTTACCTCCCGGTATCCGATTGTGCTAAAATTTTGCAATAATACGTATACCTATCGTATGACAATGTAATAGTATGATACCTTGAAGCTGATCTGACAAAGAACTCGGACAAAGATCTGACAAAGAACGGAAGGTAGTCATAGAAACTCACGATTAAACAAGACAGACTCATAGTGTTTGGACTTGTTTTACTAGCACTCTACTTATTCGTGATATCCAAGAGCTTAAAAGCTTGTGTTTAAAAAGCTTTTTTTATTTACTTTATTGAAGTATTGAGCACACGATTAAAAAATAAGGTAAAGCTTTAGTTAAAGTCAATTCACAAGTTAAAATGGCTCACAAAAGAGTTTTGCCTAGAAACGGCAAACAGTACAGAGTCAAATAGGATTTTTTTTTTAAATGGCAAAGATTATAAATTTATAGACGTGAAAGCTAGATGTAAATTTACAGATCATTTTCAAGAACTACTACTAAAATAGACAGGGGGCGGCGCGACGGGAAAGAGTGCCGTGGGCGTAACGCGTCGCGACGTCCCTCATAGCCCCGTGCTGGGTTCTGGCCTCAGCCGGGGTTTGGACGCTGAATGTGAGCGGTTGGAGTTTTAAGTGCGGTTCAACTCCCACATACCCGGGGATCCGGTGATTTCATCGAACTAAATAAAAAAAACTAAGATAGACAAAAAGTACTTGATTTGATTTCAGCTCTTTCTTTCTCTCTTTGTGTGTGTGAATGTGCATGTGAAAAGAGATGTTGAAATTAATCAGTGTATGTAGAAAATATTTTTTATCGCGTTTATCTATGTAGCAACAAAAATTTAGTTGCCTGTAAAGTCGGTATACGGGCGAAAGTTTTACGTGACAACGACTCGGGCATGGTTAGCCCGCCTAAGAGCGAGAGAGACAGATATAAAAAGTGAAAGACACGCGTGCCTCTCACTCGCTCTCATTGTGAACGCATAACGTGAGCGGAGCGTAACGCAGTTTCTTGAAGTGTCAACCGGCAAACCAATTTATAAGACGTTGTCACGTCAAAAAAAGAACGAAATTACATTCAATTATAAAATTGTATAATACTGTTAAAATACTTTTAAAAAAATGCTCATATTACAAAAAAGACATGCCCGCTGAGTTTCTTGCCAGTTCTTCTCAGGACGGTGGCTACAATTATTATTTCTGTGTCCGAACTGGTGGTAGCTTTTAAATTTTGACGTCAACAAGAATGAGTACGTCATCAATGTTGACAATAAAGTATTTCATTTCAATACATTTTTTGTGTGTATTTCTTATCAATTCCCAATAAGCAAGCATAGCGGACTATGACTAATTCCTCTTCTGAGGAGACCTGTGCCCAGCAGTGGACAGTAATGGGTTGTTACTGTACATCACAGTATTTTCTTATAGTAAGCACTGCTTATTTGCCGCTATGAACTGCACGCCACCATGATCAACACAAATAAATTTGCACCTTCTACACAAATAATCTATGACAAAAGTCGAAGCGCCGTTTGTTCACACCTCGTTCCATGCGCAACTTAAAAACAGACATTCACAACTTTGTCCCGAGCTTTTGTACGGCGAAGCTTTGTGCTTCGTGTGGGAGGAACTTTGTCCACGATTTACTAGTCAATATTATTTTGTAAGTTGCGGGTCTAGAATTAAAGTTGGTACATGAGTTTGTGGAGAGGACATTTTGCGGTGTTTGACAATTTAGGTAGAGTGTTAAGGTCTGTGTATCTGCACCAACCCATTACTGCCCACTGTTGGGCTCAGGTCTCCTCAGAAGAGGGATTAAGCATAGTTCACCACGCTTGCCCAGTGCTGATTGGGGACTTCACATATTATTATCTTCAAAGGATTTTTAGAACCCATTTCCGACGTGCAGGTTTCCTCACGATGTTTTCCTTCACCGTTTTTAGTCAGTGGTGTTGTGAAAAATTGTACATAAATCTTTTTCACATTTAGATTTAGAGGTACAAGCCGGCCGGATTTGAACCCGCGACCTCCCGTTCGGAAGGACGCGCTTCGACCACTCGGCCACCACGACTTACGGTCTGTGTATGTAAGGTCGTAATGTTTGTGTATGTACTTACATGTATTTTAATATTGTTATGTTTATAAGACTTGTATAATACTCGATCGTAATTTAGTTTTACAATATCTTGAAAAATGTAATATAGAAAAAATAAAATGAGAAAATAAAATGATTTTAATGATGTCAAGGGGTCTCATTTATTTTTTTAGATCGATCAAGTACTTTTGTATCGTGTTGCGTTTTTGCGTGTATTTCTATTTAATGTAAACCGATTTTAATGATTTGTTCTCTCCCTATCTCTGAATCAGCTAGACCGATTTTCACGTGACTTTTACAGGCACTTAACTAAAGTAACAAAGTAGAATTTTATCAAAAATTACCTCACTTTCTAACCTGTAAGTTCCTCGAACTAAATTAATTAGACTAAAATAACATTTCAAAAGTATTTTTGCTGACAAAACGTGTATTTTTCCAGCCGAGTGAGCTTCCTGAATTGACCCTGGAGGACCCTTTTGCTTCACTTAACATGGTCAAAATATTTTCAATCTTCTTAAGATCGTATTCTTACGGACGCTTTTTTGATGCGTGTTAAAAGCTAATTATTATGTAATGCAATTAAAAAAAAAACTAGCAAAGTGAATAAGAACGAGCGAAAAATACTCACGTTTTTTAAATTAATATTCAACGTCTATCATCTACTTGGTAAACAGATAGCATAAGTAACAATAATTTTAATTAATATTAAATATTTGGTCGGTGCCCATCGGTCACTCCGAGGGGGAGTGGACTGAGACGGTCGGGCGCGCGTGTGAGTCTATTAAAGATATGGACTCCATTACAATCACGCCGATTGACGTAGCTTGTGCGGTGCGTTCGGCCCCGAACTGGAAAAGTCCGGGACCGGATGGGCTGCACAGCTACTGGCTGAAATGGGTACATAACTCGCACGGGCGCATGGCTGCTCCGTTTCAGCAAGCCCTTGAGTCGGGTACCCTCCCAGATTTCATGACATCAGGAGTCACTCATCTGATATACAAATCTGGCAATACTTCGGACCCTAAAAACTATAGACCAATAACATGCTTACCCACCATCTATAAGCTACTTACATCCATTCTGAGAAACAAAATTCAAATACATATTTCGGCAAATGACATAATGTCACCTTCTCAGAATGGATGTAAGGTAGGATCCCGAGGTACTAAGGATTTGCTCCTCATAGACATGGCCATTACGCAACAAGTTCGTCGAGGCAGAAAGGGAGTTCACATGGCTTGGATAGACTATAAGAAAGCGTACGATTCGGTGCCCCATTCATGGCTAATGAGAGTTTTAGAGCTTTATAAAGTACATTCCACGCTACGCTCCTTTCATGCATGGGTCAGTGGTCTACGTTTCTTCGTCAACCAGGACATGTTGGCTCTCCGGCCTCCCCGAGCTTGATAAGGATAAGGCGGGGTATCTTCCAGGGTGACAGTCTGATTCCTTTGTGGTTCTGTCTGGCGCTTAATCCTCTAAGTACATTACTTGGAGATTCAACGCTAGGCTACCGACTCAAGAGAGGGGGTGAGCCCATTTCACATCTCTTGTACATGGATGATCTCAAATTATTTGCTACTAAAAAACCAGACTTAATATCTTTACTCAAAATAACCGACAATTTTAGTAAAGCTATTGGAATGGAGTTTGTAGTAGATAAATGTGCGGTCATAGATATACAGAGTGGCAAAGTTGTAAACTCGGAGAGTTTGCAACTTAGCCAGAGTGAGGTGCTTAGATCTCTGTCTGAGTCGGAAACCTACCTTGGAATGTTTGAAGCTTTGAGTATCGTCGATGCAGATATGAAACAATCGGTGAGGGATCGGTTCTTCGGCCGCCTGATAAAGGTTTTGAAAAGCCTCTTGTCTGGCGGAAACAAGATCCGAGCCTTCAATGGTTGGGTCATGCCTGTACTAACGTACTCCTTTGGCATTCTAAAGTGGACGCAATCAGAACTGGATGCCCTGGATAGAAAAGTTCGGCGACTGCTGACGGCATACAGGATGCACCATCCACGCTCATCTGTTATGAGGCTGTATATACCTCGGAAGTGTGGGGGTCGTGGCATGTTAAATGCCAAGGATCTGCACAACCGAGAGATATACAACCTTCGGGAATATTTCCTAAAGGTGAATGTGGGTATGTACCGTGATGTAGCAGCAGTCGATAAAGGACTCACTCCGCTATCCTTAGCGAACGGGAATTGGCGAGCGCCGATGGTGATGAGTGTGGCGGATCGCACGGACGTATGGAAGAGCAAGGAACTACACGGTCGATTCTCCCGATGTAGATCAGTTAGCCTCCGTGGCCTGGCTACGATACAGTAACCTCTTCGGAGAGACTGAAGGTTTTGTCTTAGCAATTATGGACGAAGTCATCATGACGAACAACTACTGGAAATATATTCTAAAGGATGGGACGGTCGACATTTGTCGGGCATGTCACCGTCCGGGAGAGTCTATTAGACTTATCGTTTCCGGTTGTTCCCGTCTTGCTAACGGCGAGTACTTGCACAGGCATAACCAAGTAGCTAAGATCATTCATCAGCAACTTGCTCTGAAATACGACCTTGTTGAAGCCGCCGTACCTTATTACCAGTATTGGCCTCAGCCGGTTCTCGATAATGGTCATGTAACGCTCTACTGGGACCGATCTATTATCACTGACAGGACTATTGCTGCCAATAAGCCTGACATAGTGATAATAGATCGGGATGCGCATCGGACGGTGCTGATTGATGTCACCATTCCACATGACGAGAACCTTGTGAAGGCAGAAAAAGAAAAACTGCTAAAATATTTGGACCTGGCCCACGAGGTGACCGACATGTGGCGTGTTGAATCGACCATCATTGTTCCGATCGTTGTATCTGTGCACGGTCTAATAGCGAAAAGCTTCGACCGACATCTAGAGAAGCTTTCGCTCCCCGGCTGGGTAAAGGGCTTGATTCAGAAGGCGGTCGTTCTTGACACGGCGCGTATTGTGAGGAGGTTCCTCTCTCTTGAGCCCTGACCACTGATGGCTTGGGTCGTAGACTCCGCCTGCAGTGGACCTCTGTTTTTTATATTGTATTTTTAAATTTTATTTTCTTGTAAATATATTTTTAAAAATATAGTGTAAAAAATAAGTGAATAAATGAATATACAGATTTTAATTATATCTTTGAAGTTTCTACAGGAGGTTATCGCCAAGATGTTTTTTTTCCTAGACGAACTGAAATAGATTGATGAAGCTTCTTTCTCGGAATATAGTCCTGATAAATAATCAAAAAACTGATGAATAATCAGTTTTTTATTGCGGACGAACTAACGGGCCAGCTGATCGTAAATGGTTATCATCGCTCATGGACTTATGCAATGCCAATGCCACCTTTACGGACTTTCTTCAAGGCTCGTTTGAAAAAGGACAAGTCATAGCGTTCAGCTATAATAATAAAGTCAAAGTATCTTAATTATAGTGTAAGGTTTAAGGCATACGTGTTTAGATCGCTGTATATTATTGCCCACGAAACAATTGCACCGTATACTAGTTACAATCCATTACTGCCCACTGCTGGGCTCAGGTCTCTTGCCCAATGCGGTTTGAAGACTTCACATATTTTCCGATATGCAGGTTCTCGATGTTTTCCTTCACCGGTTTATTTGGGGAACTTCACATATCTTCAAAGGAGTTTTAGAACCCTTTTCCAATGTGCAGGTTTCCTCACAATGTTCACCATTTTTATCTAGTAGTATTCTGAAAAAATGCACATAATTTTTTTTTACATTTAGATTTAGAGATACAGGCTAGTCGGTTTTGAATCTACTACCTTTCGTACGGAAGATAAGCCATTCCACTAGGCCATCACGATATCGTATGGTAAGCGTTTTTTAACGCGCATTAAAAAAGCCTTCGTAAGAATGTGATCTAAAGTTCTGAAAGGCCGAATGAGATTCATTGAAATTTTTTGAAAGCACCACCGTAAAGATTCGTGATGTTATTCAATTTGCATTAAAAAGTGATGCTTTTGAAGATATCTAGGTTTTTATTTCTCGTATCAAAGACTGTGATCTTATTTTTTAAGTAGGCGCGATGGGGTATGGTTTGCAAAAGAACATGAGATTTTTTTAGCAATTTATGCACTTCAAGCTTTTTGTATTCATAATAGAGATTGATAATTCAAATAAACTCATAGTTCCCTTCTTCTGATTAAATTCGTTGCGGGGTCCAAGACAAGTCTCTGGTTCCTGGGCTTTACTGGTCAGAGTCAATACGATGGTCGCCGCTGTGGATCCCACCTACACAGGAGTTACAGGAAGTGAGGAGGACAAATAACTGAAAAACTACAACACTCATTGCCTACTGCTGAATTCGGGTCTCTTCTGTAGAGAGAAACAGTCGATCACGATATATACAGATAATACATTAGAAAAAAAATATAAAATGTTTTTTAGCATTGAAAGCCGATGAGCTAACGGGTCGTCTGATCGTAGGTGGACCTCTGCAATGTTAGGTGACTACCCGTGGCCTTTAAGGACAATTCATAGCACTCCATTTTGTTTTTAAAAGTGAGGGAGGTCGCGGGTTCAAATCCGGTCGGCTTGTACCTCTAAATCTAAAATGTGAAAAAGATTTATGTGCAATTTTTCACAACACCACTGGCTATAAACGGTGAAGGAAAACATCGTGAGGAAACCTGCATATCGGAAAAGGGTTCTAAAAAATGCTTTGAAGATATGTGAAGTCCCCAATCCGCACTGGGCAAGCGTGGTGGACTATGCCTAATCCTCCCTCTTCTGAGGAGACCTGAGCCCAACAGTGGGCAGTAATGGGTTGGTACAGATACAGTATAATGGTATTATGTAGTTTTCACGATAAAAATAACAAAAAATATATTCTACTTTCTCTGTCAACGTTACTAAGGTAAAAAGCGTTTTAATATGGTAATGGTTCAAAATAAATTTGGCATAGGCATTTTATGGGGGATGGAGTATAAATTCAATTTAATTTGGGGTCCCGCGCGGGGGATGTTACGTCAACGACTTTTATGACATAATCTTAATTTGAAGAATGGTTTCACCGACTTTTAAAAATAGGGGGGTTGTATTTTTAACACTGTATCATTGTGATGCCGGATATCTATGTGACGAAATGAGACGGTAAAGAATGTGGTAGTGCGTAACGCGCCGTGCCGGTAAGTGTGAGTGCTAAAAGGTTTTAGTGCAGTTTGATTCCCATAAACCCACCCAAGTCAACTAATTTTTTCTTATTTGAAAAAAAACAAAAGAGCAACAAATATTTTAGAAGCTATTTTGTGTCAATTGTCGAACTGTACATGATTAGTAAAAGACACTACAGCTTTACATAATACACGCAAAAACTCTGCACAACAATCGATACTAAAAAAATCGATTAATCGCAATAATTACGCCGACAAATCGATACCACAGGTCCATTAGTGTTTGAACAGCTCCAGGATACATTAGCATCAGCTTTGGAGCAAGTGGTCGGATTGAAACCGGGACGGATAACACGATTATTGGTGGTATAGTGATGGGAAAATATCGATAAAATTATTACGGTAGTTTTAAGTAAGTTAACCAGACACTTTTTAATTTCGTCTGCATCATATTAATTAAAATAAAAATGTAGTTTCGTTTTGATTCACGCCTTCAGTGAAATTGAATGTACCTCAGTACACTGCTCGTTGAACTGTCACCTATGTTGTCAAAATATCTAGCGATCTTTTTCGGGTATTTGCCCACCTCTCACTCCCACCACTGTAACTCCTGTGTATCCAGGATCCACAGCGGCAACCATCGTAATGACTCTGAGCAGTGAAGCCCAGGAACCCGAGGGAAAGCTAACTTGTCTTGGGCCCCGCAACGAATTTAATCAGAAGATAATAGAAGGAGTAGGAAAACATGAGTTTCGACTTCCCTTCTCGCAAAGCGGAAGACAATAAAATAAGATTGAAAAAGCATTACGCCAGAATTGAGAAAAGCACCACGGACATTGATTTATTAAATTGATTGGACCTATGCGGTGAGCTGTTGTACTATATCTCGCGATCTGTCCGTTCACTCGTAATTAATGCAATGGTTTTTTAAGAGTCTTTATATCTCTTAAGTTATTTCCTCAAAGTTTGAAGGTAATGGTCCCGCAGTGTCCCCTGACATTGCAGAGGTCCATGAGTGACAGTAATCACAATCAGGGGACCCATTAGCCCAGCAATAATAAAAAATAATAGGTTTGTAGTCAATCTATCTATAGTTTCCCGAATACATGAATCAAATAATATAAAAATCATCAAAATGCTGTGGGCTATCAGTGGTATTAGGCCAAAGGGAGATCTCCGACCGGGCGAGGTAGTGAATCCGAAGTCAGGCCGAAGCCCCTGTAGTAGATTTCAGATGTCGTATATATGCGAAGATTCTTGCTAATGTCGTAACTGCGATTCAGGATCTCGCGCGCTATTATTGGTCGCCACAATGCATTTCTAATATTTTGATGGTCTACTTTGACAAAAAATATATTTAACTGTAACAGTCTTAATATGTTTAACGGCATATTATCATCATCAATGCTACATTTACTTACAAATCTACGTAACAAAAACCAGTTCTAAACATTCATAAAACTATCCAGATCAAATCGACTTTACACCGCAATAATAATAAAATTTACATAAAAAACTCGATAAAAAGATAAAACAGGTAAATTCTTAAATAATCACGCACTTAATCGTTTACGTTTCGACAACATTGATCTAATAATAGATACACGGTACTAAACAGTATGAAATAGTGTCTCCAAACAACAAGTGTGGCGACCAATAATAACGCGCGATTACAACAATTCGGCCCTTAGTCTACTGTACCCACCTCAAGTGTTTTACAACTCGTCTTATGCTGCGTTTCCACATTGACTCGCCAACGTCCAACTCAAGTATGTATAAATAAGTCGGCGAGCCAATGTGGAAACACATCAACGAGTCTTCAGTTTAAAACAATTTAAATCGTAAGCGTGAAGTTTAAAAAAAAAAACATTGCTAATGTCAAAAGCCTAAAATACTACCAATTTTTTTTTCAATAGTGTTTATTACTATGTATCATTTTTACGCTCATCTATCATTGATAACGGTAAAATTCCATCGATGTTTCTTATCGACATTTCCCATCACTAGCGCAAAGATTTACAAGGCGGGCGTGCCGGTGGCGCTCTAACCTTTACTCGCATTAACAAGATATCGATCAGGTGGGAGTTTACCCTTATACTTTGGCACAACACTAGTTGATACAGATGGGCTGAATTGCATAATACACAGCCCACAGTTGCTAAGCGAAATATTTTTTAAATGTATATAAAATGAGTTAGATTCAGGTCATAGAAAAAGTATGTTATAGATTACCTTTTGCTAGATTATACTATGTTTAAAGCACCGTTGTTTTCAGACATTTGCGCCCCAAATTACTTGTTAGTGGTGATACACTACACGTAAATATAAATACAAGCCATGAAGTTCAGATAACGTCCTTTTTCCAAACTACGACAATTTTTTTTCTTTTTTTTTTTTCAGTTGGAGGAAATCCCTGGATCCCCGCCCACGTATGTGGGAGTTTAACCGCACTTCAACCTCCAACCGCTCACACTCAGCGTCCGAACCCCGGCTGAGGCCAGAACCCAGCTCGGGGTTTGTAGGAACGGCGCGACGTGTTACGCGCTCGGCACTCTTTTCCGACGCTCCGTCCCCAAAAGACAACATCACGTGGTGTTCCCAGGCGGTCACCCATCCAAGTACTGACCACGCCCGACGTTACTTGACTTCGGTGGTGATCGGGCGAGAACCAGTGTATTCAACGTGGTATGAAACTACGACCTGCATAGAAGACACGCGCAAACACTTGCAGAACTACTAATTTATTTTAAATAAAACTATAAGTACAAGCTTTGAAGATCCTGAATATCATGTACCATTAGAATGCTAGCCAAGAGAAGTAAAATGAGCCCGAACACGACAGGTCAATCTTATTTAGTACAGGAATTCCTAAGACCACCTTGCGAATCCATCATCAGATGAGCGCCATTTTGTCATATTATTGCATGGTCGCGCGACATACAGCTGCGTGCAAAATGTCAACTCAATCGGAAGCCGGGAAGTTTGTCAAATTTAGCTCGCAAGATTCTACCCAAACTTACATAGTCCAGTGCAAGTTCATATAAAGCTTGTGATATGAGAATTCTGTAGTCGTTTTATTGTGTCGACATGCATTTTGATATTAAGTGGAATTTGCATACTGAATTGCTCTTTACAAAGCTGCTCGTAATGTTTTGGTTTGCAAGGCAGGTCATTGGATAATTGCTTTTAAACTAACGAGTACGTATGTTCAAACATGTCCTTTCATATTAATATTATTGTAATTGTTTTAGGTATTACCTTATACAGGGTGGATCTGTAACTAAGGACAAAAGTTATTAAATGTCCGGCTATGGAATGAGCTCCCTTCCTCGGTATTCCCTGAGCGCTATGACTTGTCCTTCTTCAAACGAGGCTTGAGGAGGGTCCTTAATGTGAGGTCGTAGGTAGCGACCCCTCAGTGTCTCCTGACATTGCAGAGGTTCATGAGCGACGGTAACCACTTCCTATAAGGTGGGCCGTTGGCTCGTCTGCCTACATGGCAAAAAAAAAATGTTGAAATAAAACTTCGAACCATTTTTATTATATTAGTATTTTTGTTTAGGGAATAAAGCAATAGTATTTTTTTGGAATACTTTATGCTTTATATTTTATATTGCTTTATTCCCTAAACAAAATCGATACACCTATTTTTACTTAACAAACTATTAATAGATACAATTTATATCTAAGCTACACAACAAACGGTTATAAAGATGTTTCTGGCTGTTTGCGGAAAAAATCCGGGCTAAAGCGAGAGTAATTATTCGAAGCGTCAGGAACACTGGCCAGTTCCCACGACTGAAAGTAGATACTCTTGGACAGGGTTGATTATGTTAGCTTAAGAAGATTATACATCTTTTTTTGATTAGCTTTTACACTCATAAAATATTCCGCCCTTTCTGGTGCAAGAAAAATTGCGCAGGTCTTTTATGAAAACAAAAAATATATGATGCACATAACAATGTGTGAACATTTATTAGTAAAATCCATATTCATTTATTTGCTCATTGGAACGAAGTTCCTTATCGCGCGTTATCTGAAGGAAGCTAGACGGAATTCTTATGAAAAAGTTGTCACGACACTTTTTTGTTATAGATGATTATCGCTAGATGGCACTGTGATCAAAATATTTTATTTAAGCTATAATATTATAACTTAAAAAATTAAATTTAATTACAATTCCCTCACTAATCAATCGAAAGGAACTTCGTTCCATCCGGATGTCCCTTGACACCTTTCAAGTTTCTTTTTTACATTATATTTAAAAAAAAACAATCACAGAAAAATAATTTCAAAAATACAATAGAATACAATAAGTAAAATTTGTTTTTGTGTACGGCGAAAAACATCGTCAGGGACCCTCTATTGGAGATTTTTTTTAAATTACTTCGAAGTTATCTGTATTCCTTTACCCGCCTTAGGCGAGCGTGGTGGACTATGCCAGATCCCTCTACTGAGGAGATCTAAGCCTGTGTGCCACTGTACTGTACTGTACTGTACTGTACCAACCCATTACTGCCCACTGTTGGGCTCAGGTCTCCTCCGAAGAGGGATAAGACATAGTCCACCACGCTTGCCCAGTGCGGATTGGGGACTTCACATATCTTCAAAAGGATTTTTAGAATCCTTTTCCGACATGTAGGTTTCCTCACGATGTTTTCCTTCACCGTTTTTAGCCAGTGGTATTGTGAAAAATTGCACATAATTCTTTTTCATATTAAGATTTAGAGGTACAAGCCGGCCGGTTTTGAACCCACGACCTCCCGTTCGGAAGGAAGCGCTTCGACCACTCGGCCATTTCGACTGTGTGCCACATATACATAGTAATAGGTTTACAGTGAATTTTTTTTTGGCACTAACTTTATGTTACCTTAATTATAATTTTATTATTTGACATCAAACATACCGATTTTTATCGATACTTATAAATTGGATACGACGAAATATCATACAACAAAAACGATTATTCGATTCGACAATTTAAATCGATTACTTCTCGGAACTGTCTTATCGATGCTTTGAAGACTGGATTATAATAAGAGCAACTTTGACCATCTGACATCTGGCGAACTGTACAACACCGCCACAGTTCATTTAAATTGCAGTAAGTCAAATATATTTTGACGAGGCGAGATGTGAAACTTGGCGTGCAAAGCGTCCCATCACCTCGCCCAATCTCGTGCTGGGTTCTGTCCTTAGTCGGGGTTCGGACACTGAGCGTGAGCGGCAGAGGTTTTAGTGCGGTTCGATTCTCACATAACCCACCTGCGGGATGGGAAAAAAATGTCAAATATATGTACTTTGAAAGTGTGTGGTGTAGCAGGTTAACCTTAGTCAATATAGGAATAAATGGAGAAAGATAACATATTCGGTTAGCGTCCGAGGGCAGCGTGACGGGAACGAGTGCCGTAGTTAATAACGCGTCGTGCCGTCCTGCATAACCCCATGCTATTTTCTGGCCTCAACTGGTGTTTGGAGGCGATTCCTTCAAACAAAAACGTCGACCCCATTTGCCTGGAGTAAAAAAAAGCATAAAAACTGATTTCATTATCTCAATAATTTTGCTATACGTTAAATAAATTAAAAGTGAAAGAGCTTTTAGCGTCCCATAGACTCGAGACTTTTCTCCAATGTCAAGTGAGACGTACACACGATCCGAAAACACTATAAACTCATATGTATCTATTTTTTTAGAACATAAATATTATTATTTATTTATTGTAATTTTATTTATAATTATTTTTCTTGGTGTTGATTTAATTTTTGTTTTTTTTCTGTTTTTCTTATTGTTATTTTCTTTTATTTCTTATTTTTATTTTCACTAACATTTGTGACGTCACTGTCAGTTGAAACTGAAAACCAGCGTTATATGTCGGTTGGGGGTGACATATAACATTAAGCTGAGTTCCGACTGGTTTGTGATGAAAACTTATTTATTCCATGTTTGTTTTTATTATTTTTCATTTCTATAATTTTATAACTGTTTTCATCACAAATAAACGATGTCTATGTCTTTTAAAACCTCTTTCCGCACTCAAAAAGATTCGATTACGATTTTTATCACCTTTTACGTGTACTTACTGTTTCAACTCCACTATACTTGCAAACTAGCCACAGAATTTTCTCCGGGCTTGTTTTTACACCTGTCGCCGGACCAGTTGTAGCGGATGCTACAGAGCATTCACCCGAGAGAGAGAGACAACCATATAAGCGTGCCGGTAGAAAGAGATGCACATATAGTTATGAGGTATGAGTGAAAGAGACAGGTAGAGTCGCGTGGCGCGGGAAAGGAATGGGTGACGGGGTAGCTTGTATTGTTTGAGACGATTGTTGAGGCGATTTGAGGTCTTTAATGGTTTTTGAGTGCTTAGAAGGTTTTAATTAGTAAAAAATATTGTAAAAAGGTTTTTTTTTTAGTCAAAAATCTTAAAACTTCGTCTGCGTCACATGAAATGCGATAAATACAATACTCGCTGGCTGAACTGTAACCTGTGTTGTCAAAATATCTTATGCTTTATCCGTTTACTTATTTTTATTAGTATAAGCTGCGTTTCCACATTGGCCCGCCAACTTCCAGCACACGTCCAAAACAAGTGACGACCGACCAATATAAAAGTTGGAAGTTTGCGAGCAAATGTGGAAACATACCGTAATAGTGTTTAAAACATGGGCCCAGGTCTCCTCCGAAGAGGGGTTAGGCATATTCCACAACGCTTGCCTAATGCGGATTGGGGACTTCACATATCTTCAAAGGATTTTTAGAACCCTTTTCCGATATGCAGGTTTCCTCACGATGTTGTTCTTCACCGTTTTTAGCCAGTGATATTGTGAAAAATTGCACATAAATCTTTTTCATATTAAGATTTAGTGGTACGAGTTTTGAACCCGCGACCTCCCGTTCGGAAGGCAAGCACTTTAACCATTCGGCCACCACGACTGATATCGTTTTTAGAGAGATTTAATCCTTAATAGCCACTTTATCGATTGGTACAATAAAAATACAGAGATTTTTTCGTTTAGTACCAGGTTCGATACCCGGGAATGTTGAGAAAACTCTATGAATACAGTTGTATTTCTTTTCAAAAATAACGGAATAATCAAGAAAATTCGCTTAAATTATTATTCAGAATACATCCTCAGTAAATACGCTTTAGCAATTAAAACTTTTCTTTACTACAATTAAGAAAAAAATTTAGCAAAATCAGTTTAATAGTTTAGTTTTATTAGCTTACTTTAGGATAACTTTTAAAACTACAAACAAACGCTTCAATTAGATTTATTTGTCTAGTTTAGCCATCTTTTATTAGTCTTAAGTCTAGACTTACATAAGCACTAACAGAATGCGTGCTAGAAATACATGGTATCAAGAATCGCTATTTCAGTTGACGTACGAGAACGATGTACTTCTCTTTTCGTAAAAGAGGTGAGCAGAATAGTACGCTTGCTTGTGTATGTAAAATATTTGTTATGACCCGAGAGCTAGCGGCAATTTTAGGGTTTGTATTTGAGGCAAGCTGAAAATTTGGTCCATAGTTCTCCTGTTATACCCCAACTCGGAAATGCAGACCTGACTGCTGAGTAGGGGGGCTGAACGACAACTGTTAATTTGTTTTTTTCAAAAAGAAAGAGTTTTTAGGAAATTTCTGTCAGGTGATAGGATGTGGATCCAATGTTCTGACATTGCAGAGGTCCAACAGTGATGGAAGCTACCTACTTACCATCATATGAACCGTAGACCCGTTAATCCGTCAAAATTGCCTGAATGGTAAGCTTTTATATGTTAACGAGCATACGACCCACCTGATGGTACGTGGTTGCCGTCGCTCATGGACTTACATAATTTTGGTTACATCATGCTTGAAGAAGGACATGTTTGGAAAATACCCAAGAAGAGAGCCATTTTAAAACTGTGATGTTCCTGGATTAGACAAGCGCTTTGACTTGTCCTTCTTCGTAGTGTTCTCTGCCATTGCAGAGGTCCATGACAGTCACCGCTTACGATCAGATGGCACGTTAGCTCGACTGCCTAAGCAATAAAAAGAGAAATTGTTAGATCCGTTTTTACATCTATAACCACTCAACTGGGAACGTCACTATTCGCTAGATGGCGAAACTGGGGACTTCGTTCGGAATCAATACCGTGTTTGAGCCCCTTTTTAAAAACATTATTCTCCAATAATTTTTAATTTTGATTTTTAATTAAACCTTATATTTTTGTAAATCTTTATTACTAAACGACGCTGTATTGCATTTTCAGCGAAAATATATCATCTCAGTAAAATAAGGGACGATTAAAAAATGTAAACAAAACAAGTTTTAGAACTGTGCTCAATTTTGGCTCCTGTCACAGACTTAGGAAAAGTAAACAAACCAATTTGGTTGCCGATCCTAGTTGAGTGGATATAGTATAGTCTCCACATTTTAAATATAAGGAACAAAATATCATGAAACCTTCGCATTCTTCGTGGTTTAAAAAGGGCTTTTTCAAAGTTAGTTGTTTTCACAAAGGGCTATGACCACTAACCACTAGCTAAAATACTTAAACCTAAAATATCTTTAGTTTTTAGTAGTTATAATTTTATCTAGCGTGTAAAGAATAGTGCGTTGTAAAATATTTTATGACTTCCACAAAATTTCGGAAAAATACCTAACTTTTGAAAACCTGAATTCCCAAATTTATAACCTAGATTGAATAGTAATAATCTAATATAATATATAAATCTCGTGTCACGATGTTTGTCCGCGATGGACTCCTAAACTACTGAACCGATTTTAAATTAAATTGGCACACCGTGACCAGTCCGGTCGAACTTGAGAGATAGGATAGCTTAGATCAAGGTCTGATGATGGAGCTGGAAGATGGCCACAGGAACTCCGTCAATAGGCAAGATAACCTCATCGTGTTTAGGTTCTAATGAAGTGTCCTGATGAGTACTTTTAGAAAATTCCCGAGAACAGTTCCTATGCGACGCAAACGAAGTTGCGTAGGGCAGCTAGTCTAATATATATAAATAAATCTAATATATATAAATAATTATATAAATAGTATTAGCATAGAGTAGTATTTAATATTATTAAAATGCCAATAATTTATTAAGAAAACTATTTAAATACAAGCTTTAAGATCCTGGATATCATGTAGCAATAGTACTAGCTAATACATGTAAAACGCATGACCACTTTCCGACTCCATCATCAGATCAGCGCCATTTTGTTATATTATTGCATTGTCACGCGATATACATCTGCATGCAAAATGTCAGCTCAATCGAAAACCGGGAACTTTGTCGAATTTAACTCGCAAGACACCTGAACATAGTTACATCCAGTGCAAGTTAATATAAAGTCAAAGTCAAATCATTTATTTCAAATTAGATATGAACACACATACATTTTGAAAGTCAAAAATAAAATCAAAAGTTCTACCACCAATTCGCTAAAATTACGCCTCCGTCTTGAGAAGAACCGGCGCAATTAACTCAGCGGGCATGTTTTTTTTTTAAATTTATTATATTGTTTTTTTTTTAAGTATTGTTTTACAATATTTTTGTTTTTAACAAATGTATCAATTGAAATGGCAAAGCTTGTAAAAAAAAATATTCTTCATTAATTTCGCCGCAGCCTAGCTTTTAAACTCTGCACTCGCGTATCAAGTTTCATAAATATGTCACAGACTGTCGCTGCTCTGTGACCGCACGTCAGTTTGATATCAACAAGCCGGCATGAAGCACGTGAATACAGCCTAAAAACTATTGTAAACTTTGTTTAGTAGACTGTATTAGTGTTCGAAGAAATTGTTTGCGTTTTTTTAGACTGTGGCTTTTCTTTTTGAAGTGAACTCTTTCGAATTTAATTTGAATTGGAATTGTTTTTTTTTTTAATTATGAATTTTATTTGTGTAGTGTTGTGTTTTTAAACTGATACTAAAGTTGGATTGATTCTTTTTTGTGAATTAATTAGGTGAGTTATTTTTATTATTTTTTTTATTTTGAAGTTTCTGTACCTAATTAAATTATTTTTTTGAGTTTCTTTCAGTATTTTTTAAAGTTGCAAAATTAAGGTATTTTGAAGCAATAGTACTGAATAGTCCTTTTAGTTGGTTGGACTAGGTTTTATTAAAGTTTTATATTATTTTAATTTTCTTTACAAAGTTTGTTTCGCTAAAATCATCAAGAGATGGCGCTTCTAGTCACATTTGTTGTACAATATGTGGTAAATAGCATGTATAGCTGCATATTTTCATTTTGTAGTCTTATTTTTTATGAACTAAAACAAGTCTAGATTATTTAATAAAACTTGAAATATCTAACATATTACCTAAAACATAAATAAGTGAAATGTTTATTTTTTGAAATATTCTTAACTTTGAATTTATAAGTCATCAAAATCGGTCGCATACGAACGTCAAAGTAATATAAACAGGTAAGTGTTGCAAGTGCTAATAAATTTTGGCGGGAAAACGCTAAACGCAAAGATCTTTTATTTCCAAATACAAACAATATCATTAACATCCAGTTAATAACTATTTAAGTTCTTAAAAGAGTCGCAATAAACAGTTATTTCTGAACAAAAAGACAATTAGCACTGCACGAAACCTTTCATACAAGATTAGGCTGAATGGGTGTGACATCTTTGCCGAGCAATGAAATAATTACTGTGGCAATTACTACAGAAGTTAAGCCACAAAACGAACGCTTGACTTACGGCATCATGAGCCTCTTTCATAGATATTTTGGTACTTGTAGATTTAGAAAAGTGAATTTAATATTTTAAATTAGAAAAAAAATTGCTGACATTGCAGAGGCCCATGAGCAACGGTAACCGCTTACGATCAGGTGGCCCGTTAGCTTGTCTGCCTACAAGGCAATAAAAAAAAATGGTGCAATATTGGCGTATTTGACAGGTGACTTCGCCTGCGTCACAAAGGAACGTAATTTCACCAGTTTTTCCTAATTTGAATCAAGAACTATTAGATAGCTCATGACATTTACTAACAACGTAATTTACTTTTGGTAAAAATCGGTATCGAAATCGGTTCAGAAGGCTCCGAGTCTCTTTACAACGTCACAAACATCAAAATAATATTATCTTATTATAATATTAGTATAGAACATAAACAATCAAAAGCTCCTGGTCTAAATTGGGCTCCTGGTCTAAGTGCACCTTAAAAACTACTGTGTTACAATTGAACTATGAACACGGTAAACAAAATGAAGATACAAAATTTAATAAAAAAAATAAATGAAATAGTTCGGACCAAAAAAATCAAGGTCTCATCACTAACAACAACCAAATAGAAATTGTATTCCTAAAACCAAAACTCAAAGAAATATCAATCTTATTACGATGGAATAAGAAGTATTGATCTTAAAATTGTACGCATAAAATATTATTGTAATTTATGTATCTGAGTTACTGTTTTGAAATTGTTTGTTTTGGTAACGTGAGTCTTATGTTTGTAGTTTAAGATCTATTTTTGTATGTATTGGTTTTAATGTGTTCTTTTTTTGAAACTTGTTCTTCGAAACCTTATTAAGGGCAGGTGTTCAATGGAGCATTTTTTCTGAAGCCATACGTTTTTATTGTAACTTAGATGTGTAGAAGATTAATATCAAGTATCTCAGTTACTTAGTACTAGAGCGACGGTAGCCACTTACCATCAGGATGGTATGGTAACATAGGTATTAAAAATATTCAAAAATGTCGTATGGGGTCGAAATGACCTCGCAGATTTTAACGTTCTCAAATCTTTTTTTCATCAAGGTATTATGAGAAAAATATCACAATTTTGCAATTTATAAAATTTGACACTTTTTTTTCGACCTCATAAAGTTGAAAGTTTTAAAATTGATGTCAAAAGTAAAGTTTAAGACACTTCAGACAAATGTCATTTTAATTTCGACATACTTTCTCTGTCACTGTTATTTCCTGTCACAGTTTTTTGAATTTAACAATATTTTAATTTGCACTTGTAACTACATATATAACTTCGGGAGGAATCTTGTATGCAAAATTTTACTTCCCAGTTTCAGATTGAGTTATGGTTTCTTATTTTGAAATGTCACCCATAACCTCCATAGAGCACTCTGTATACAGGGTGGAATTTTCCCACCAGGGAAAGTTCATTAAATAATGATTTTAGCGGATTTTGTTGAAACGAAACATTGCTTTATTTTTGAAAAAAATAGAACTGCATTAGATTTTTTTAAAAATCGAAAAAATCACACCCTGTACATTTATTACACCAATCGATAGAGTAACTATTAAGGAACAAATCTCTCTAAGAAACGTGATAGATTAAATGAAAGGAAAACTACGAAATTCAAGTTTTAGTCAACTCTTTGTCCGTATGACACTGACCGCTTCCATTCCAGAATTGGGAAAGGGTCCATAAAATTCACATACAGTCACACCAATAAAATTTGTTTTAATTAGGAAGTATGAGTCAATTCGCAATGTTAATTGTCGTGTTTCATGAATAAATGACCACATAGTTACACATGCTTTAAATATACAATACTAGCTGACCAAATTTGTCTGCGCTGCAAAGGTCGGCCATTTTTACAAGCTTATATAGCTTATAAGCTATATATATATATATATATATATATATATATATATATATATATATATATTATGTATATATAATCCAATTTGAAAGCATAGGGTATGCAATGCATATTTGCTTGTATAAACTGCACGCCACTGAGTGCAAGTTAATATAAAGCTTGTAAAAATGGCCGCTCTTTGCAGTGCAGACAAATTTGGTCAGCTAGTATTGTATATTTAAAGCATGTGTAACTATGTGCTCATTTATTATATTATTATATATATATGAATTCATATATATATATTTATTTATTTATTTATTTATTTGGGAAACAAACAATAAAATCCTATTTTACTATAATAATTGTATGTAAACATGAAATAATTTAACTCTGATTTATGTTTCTGCATACCCTGACTTAAAAATACATGCACGCCATTGCTTGCACTGGATGTAACTGGAAGTAAGTTCGGGTGGAGTCTTGCAAGCTAAATTTAACTTCCCGGTTTTCGATTGAGCTCACATTTAGCATGCAGATGTATATCGCGTGATAAAGCAATAATATGACAAAATGTCGCTGATCTGATGATGCATTCGGAAGGTGATTGGAACTCTTGTGTTAAACAAGATAGACCCGTCGTGTTTGGGCTCGTTTTACTTGTATTAGCTAGCACTCTACAGCTACATGATATTCAGGATTCAGCTTGCATTAAGAAGCTTTCTTTAAAATAAATATTCCTATTATGTGTTACTATATCTTACATACATTTATTTATTTGCACAAAAACTTGCACGCGAGCTATGTGGTCGAACCAGTTATGATAAAAACAGTTTAAAAGCAGATGTTTAAGTATCTCTTGAGATTAAACTACTGTTACTTTGAAGACTTTATTTATCTACTGTGTTAGTGTCGCTGAGAGGTTAAACGATTTGCCTTCCGTGCGGGTGGTCGCGGCTTCAAAACCGGCTTGTACCTCTAAATCTTAATTTGAAAAAAACGCTATTTAAGCACAACACCACTGGCTAAAAACAGAACGAATGTCGAAAGGAAACCAGCATGTTGGAGAAGGTTTTAAAAACCTTTAGAAAATGTGTGAAGTCCCTAATCCGCATTGGGCCAGCGTGGAGGACTATGCCTGATTCCTCTTCTGAGGAGACCTGAGCCCAGCAGTGGGCAGTAATGGGTTGTTACAGTACACAAGTGTATGCTTTAGATATATTTGAGTTAAAATTCTATGGTCTATCCGAATTTAAGAAGGAGCTGTTTTTAAACGGTTTTTTTATTTTTTTTATTTAGCTCACCCCGTTTGTTTTATTTATTACTTATCCTTTAGTATTTAATCGTTGATTAAAATGTTTGTTTTGTAATGTTACACTATAATTAAAACAACAACGATTGTAGACAATTGACGTGCCTAACGGTTTTATAATTCCCACGACTGTATCTATTTTATTATTTTTTGGTTTTTAGTACATTTATCTTAAACATTGCAATGTATGTTTAACATAAAACCGTTTAACTTAAAAAGTTTTTTAACTGTTTTTATTATAATGAAGATGTTACATTTCTTTGAGTATTATTTTTTAAATAAACTCGTTCGGTTTCGTTCTCATTAAGAATACATAGTTTTATCTATTTCTCAACTGTATAAGATAATTACATAAAACTTAAACTTTAAAGTACTTTAAACATTTGGTACATTTGCTTTACAGGTATTTCTCTTGCAAAATCACAGAAAGTGAATATTTATTTCAATGACCTTGGCCTCTGCTTAGACTGTGCCAATTTTCACTGTGCCAGTTTTTACTCGCATTTGTTTTGCATTTGAACTATTTTGATCGAAGGATAAGACATAAAAATAATTATATAATTGCTTCCGCTCCCCGGCTGGGTAAAGGACCTGTTTCAGAAGGCGGTCGTTCTTGACACGACACGTATTGTGAGGAGGTTCCTCTCTCTTGAGCCCTGACCACTGATGGCTTGGGTCGTAGACTCCGCCTGCAGTGGACCTCTGTTTTTTATATTGTATTTTTAAATTTATTTGATTTGTAATTGTTTTATTTAAAAATATAATGTAAAAAATGAGCAAATAAACGAATAAGGAGATTAAAATTGTATAATAATGTACTGTATTAAAAAAAATAGTTTTGTGGAATGTTTAAATTGTTATCAATTGTTTTCACCGTGAAACAGTTGCTTCAAAATCGATTACGTTCAATTATTGTGCGTGGGAATAAATCGTAACGCCTCAACGCACACGAACTTTTGTTTCCAACAGTGAAAGAATTTTTGAAATCGGACCAGTAGTTCCAGAGATTAGCGCGTCCAAACAAACAAACTCTTCAGCTTTATAATATTACTATATATAAAAATATAGATTTAAAAAAAAACAAAAACATACAAAATGAGTATAACAGAAGTATTTGTTTTGTAAAACCAACATTTATGTATAATTAATTGTAATTTAGGGAAACGGAAACGAGGAATGAATTGTGTACCTATATGCGTCGTTTTGCACGTCTTCTGCGAAAATGGCGAATAACATTTCGTATTATATTTGAAAACATACGGGAGTGAAATGTATCGAACGTTTAAGTTAATGCAGTCATATTTTTTTATTTATTTATTTAAAGGAACATCAACAGTATAATTTATTGAGAAGACACATTTTGCTTATTACAACTTAAGATTATTCTAATATGTATATTACAGATGTCCACAACATTCTTAACATGCAACATACTCCAAATCAATAGTATATACTAATTATACATCTCTATTGTATGGAAATTAGAAAATGTGAAAAATAAGAGTATTGTTACCTATTCCAAGTAATATTTTACAGGCCAGGCCATTTTTTTTTTGGACGGGAGGAAATCGAAAATAGGGAGCAATGTGGGGGTTGAACCGCACCAAGACCTCCCGCCAATTGCGCTCGACATCCGATTTGGTAGGGGTGACAGGACGCGTTCGCGATTGTCGCTCACGTATCGCCCCGTCACCAGGCCTAGTGTGAGGGCCACTGGAAACATAATATTTGTATAATAGTTTTGTAAAACGAAAAATGTACATTCTCTTTTGTATTTATACTCTCATTTAACTTTATTACAAACTCATATTTTCATGTGTAAACAACTCTTATATATAAAAATGAATTGCTGTTCGTTAGTCTCGCTAAAACTCGAGAACGACTGAACCGATTTGGCTAATTTTAGTCTTGAAATATTCGTAGTAGTCCAGGGAAGGTTTAAACGGTGAGAAAATTTACTCATGTGAAGTCATGTGATGCATACGAAGTTGTGCGGGCCAACTAGTAATAAATAAAAAAAAAGTAGGTATAAAAAGTGGATACCTTCTTAGGCAAGTCGATCTAACATCAGTAGTACTTGCTCGACGCACCTGTCATCAATACATTCCGCATATCGTGTTTTTCTTGAAGCCCCGCGCCGTATCTATGCAAATTGCATTACCTACGTAAGCTATATACTTATATTTTTATATTTATGCGAACAAATACAAAATAAAGTGGAACTAATACGGTTGGGAACATTCTGGAAATATACATGTGATATTTTTGGATTTGTTCTGAAATATTCAAAGTATGTTATTGGTCTATAACAACTTATTACTGCCCACTGCTGGGCTTAGCTGTTTTTTTTTATTGATAGATAAACGAGCCTATGGCCAACCTGATGGTAAGCGGTCACCGTCGCTCATGAACCTCTGCAATGCCAGGGCAATGAGGGTCCGTTATACAGGACTTTTTTAAACCTCGTTTAAAGAGGGGCATGTCATAGCGCTCCGGGAACACCACGGTTGGATATTGATATAGATGACTGATTTTGAAGTTTTTTCTTATAGTTTTGTAGAATTTATTGTAAAATTTCAGACTATATTTTTATTGGCATGTAGGAAGTAGAAAAATATATGCATCGTTCGTTTTAAAATTTTAATTTAGAGATTTTTTCAATACAATGTGAAATCTTGGATATCATGTAAAATTGAAACTCTACTTCTAATGATATAGTTCGTAGACTTCATCATCAGATCAGCGCCATTTCGTTATATTATTCCATTGTCACGCGATATACATCTGCGTGCAAAATGTCAGCACAATCGGAAACCGGGAAGTTTGTCAAATTTAGCTTGTAAATTTCCACCCGAACGTACATAGTTACATCCAGTGCAAGTTAATATAAAGCTTGTTAAACACATACCAATCTTAAAAACACATCTAATATACCTAATAATATATTATAAAGGCGAAAGTTTGTAAGTATGGATGTATGGATGTTTGTTACTCTTTCACGTAAAAACTACTGAATGGATTTGAATGAAACTTTACCACAATATAGCTTATACATCAGAATAACACATAGGCTACAATTTATGATAATAATCTAGACGGGACGAACCTGAAGTCCACGCGAACGAAGTCGCGGGCAAAAGCTAGTATTATATACTTTCTTTACATGTCGCGCCAAAGTATACGTCTGGAGAACCGTTACTGGAAACTGGGTCAAAATAACTTAAGTCACACTTAACGTACGGCTTCTGACTTTAGATCTTGAGTATATTGATTTTAGAAAACTTATAATAGTTTTTTCTTGTAGCTAGAGACGGGAATTTTTAAAGAGATTTTTTGAAAATGCATGAGTTATTATATGTGAGCCTGATAAAGAAATTCACTGTCGCGCAACGAGCAATGGAAAGGGCTATGCTCGGTATCACTCTGCGTGATCGGGTTAGAAACAAGGATATTCTCAGAAGAACCCAAGTAACTGACATAGCACAAAGAATAAGCATGTTGAAGTGGCAGTGGGCGGGCCGCATAGCACGTAGAACCGATGGCCGTTGGAGCACGAAGGTTCTGGAGTGGTACCCACGTCAAGGCAAGCGCAGTGTGGGACGATCTTGTTAAGATCGCAGGAACACGCTGGATGCAGGCCGCTACCAACCGTTCGCATTGGAAATCTTTGGGGGAGGCCTATGTCCAGCAGTGGACGTCTACAGACTGAGAATGATGATGATGATGTATGAGTTATTGACTGACTTTCAAAAAGGAGGAGATACTCAATAGTCTGTTTTTTTGTTTGTTCCTTAGTTTGGCTGGACCGATTTTAATGATTCTAGCGTCAGATGAAAGGTGATGGACGTCATGGTGTACCATTTAGTTTTTTAAAGATCAAACATGTACTTTTAAATCTGTGTTTAATTATATTATTTTTAAATGGACTAGATTTCACGATTTATTGAACGTTTTGGCATGTATTTATTTTCTATGTGAATTGATTTTGATGAAACTTTTTTGTTAGAAAGCAAATACTTTGTACTCTCGATGTCTTATAATTAGGGGTAATTTTATTAATATTCGATTCGAATTTCGTATTTTTACAAAGAAGAGGAAGTAAAAGAAATTGAAGAAGATATTAAGCTCGAAATTGGGAGATTCTTGATGCCAAATGATGATTCTCAAGAACTTAATGTTTTGACTAGACAACGTAAGTTTTTACAATCACACAAACAAAAAATACAAAATCTGACGTCTAGCCCATTCAAGATATTATCTACAAAATACAAATTCTTGTCCTATTTCCGATGCATCGTCGTAGTCTAATTCGGAATATTCGAAAATTTTCGAATTATTCGATTCATCGAAATATTTCGATATTCGCACACCCCTACTTATAATTTTAAGAGACTAGTATTTTTCTCCTATTTTTGAAAAACAGACTCACACAGTCGGTCAATTTCATCTTTGTAAAAATTAACATCAGTTTTAATGTCTTTTAAACCTTTTGCTACAAAAAAACATTCTACAATAACGATCCATTATTAATTCTTTAAATACTAGTTTATACAACAATAGAAAACTATTAGTCTAGACCTAACATTATAGTCTAGACTGAATCTACAGTTAGTACTATACGTTATTTTAGTCTGTTCTCTAGACATAATATTAAAGTGACTTTTAAATACCTTAAAACTTGTATTAAAAACATAATTATAATAAGTAGTAAACAGAAGTCAAACATCATACAAATCGATCACACGGACTTTACTATCTTACAATACAATACAATACAAAGCCTTTATTTTTCTGAAAAAACTACAAAATATACCGAAATTGCTTATGTTTGAGGTAGTTTTGTCGAATTTAGATTTAAAAAAAAAAAAAATTGTAATTTTACTTATTTTTTGTAATATTCCGTGTTAGACCCATCACCCTCCTGCAATATGTACCCTGTCTAACAAATCACCCTGTATAAAACTATTTTCAGAGTGTCTGATGACAAAGGCTTCCTCTAGCTCTTTCCAATGTTTTCTGTCTTGAGCGGCACGTCTCCAGAATGGTCCAGCAGTTCTCTTTATTTCATCCTCCCATCTCTTGTGTTGTCTACCTTTATTTCACATGCCGTCTCTGGGGTACCAGTTTGTTATAATTTTGCTCCATTTCTCTTTTTTGTTTCGTACGGTATGTCCTGTCCATCGCCATTTTCATTTATCTATTTCCTTCAAAATGTTCGTAAATTTAGTCCTTTTTCTAATATTTTCGTGATTTATTTTTTCCCTTTTCCTTATTCGTATAACACTTCTCTCCACAGCTCTTTGACAGCTTTGGAGTCTTTCTCTATGTTTCTAATTTACTATCTTACTTACCAGTAAAGAAATGGGTATGCAAAGTAACTACTGAAATTTTGTTCACAAAAACCGGCATTAGTAAAACAAGCATACCTCAAGATGTACTTGCCGGATCTTCATAAAATTTAAATAGGACCTAACGACGACCATTACCTTTATATGAAACAAGAATGATACAAATCGGTTCACCCTAACTAAAGGTATGCATTGTCAAACAAAAAAAAATACAACTTGATACTCTCTTTTTACAAGCTTTAGATTAACTTGCACTGGATGTAACTATGTAAGTTCGGATGGAATATTGCAAGCTAATTTGACAAACTTCCCGGTGTCCGATTGAGCTGACATTTTGCACGCAGATGTATATCACGTGACAATGCAATATGACAAAATGGCGCTGATCTGATGATGGATTCGGATGGTGGTCATGGGAACTCCTGTACTAAATATAGATCATCGTGTTCGGCCTCATTTTTCTTGTCTTCGCTAGCACTCCAAAAGTTTTCTTTAAAATAAATTATTGGTAAATCCGTTAATTAAGCTTCAAATGAAATGAAATACTTTATTTTCAACATTGATGACGTGCTCATTTTTGTTGACGTTAAAATTTAAAAGCTACCACCAGTTCGGACACAAAAAATAATAATAGTAGCCACCGCCCTGAGAAGAACTGGCAAGAAACTCAGCGGGCATGTCTTTTTTGTAATATGAGCATATTTTTTTAAAAGTATCTTAACAGTATCGTACAATTTTACCTTAAATATACAAAGTAAAAAATAATTTATTATGATAATGAAATGACCTTGGCGAGCAACTCATTCCCACTTTGTGCAATCGTCCAGGTAATCATTGACCTTATAGTAGGCTTTCTTGCACAGACGTTCTTTAATAGTTTTCTTAAACCTATGTATGTTTGGAACATCTTGTGGGATTCTTCACTTCTGCATAGTATAATTATTTTGTGCCTGACGAGACTGGAAAGAGGTTTTGCTCAACAGTGGACATTATAATGACACTTAAGGACACTTACATACATAATTGTACAAGACACATTGCAATTAAATATTTTAAATAACTCTTAAGTTGTGAGATTTTTAAAATGACAGTTTTAAATAATTATTTTCTTAAACCAGATAATAACCGTATATTTACGGTTTTCTCACAAGTTTCATAATAAGTGCCGTTTAAATGAATACTTCTAAACCGACTTTCCAAAAAGAGCGGTTATCTATTCGAATGATTTTTAAAGCTTTTTTTAACTTGCACTGGATGTAACTATGTAAACTTATTCAGACACTCGCGGTTTTCTATATCTATACTAATATTATATAGATATTAGTAAAGATTATTATTAATATTATAAAGAGGAAAGAATTGTTTGTTTGTATGTTTGTTTGTTTGTAAAGAATAGGCTCCGAAACTACTGGACCGATTTCAAAAATTCTTTCACCTTTGGAAAGCTACATTATCCCCGAGTAACATAGGCTATAACTTCCAATAGACCTGAGGTTTTTGAAGATGTTACGGTTATACAAAATTTAAATTTTAATACCAACCATAGAATGGTACGAGCAAAGATCCCGCTCCTTGAACCAAAATTCTCAAGACGCCATTTACCAAACTTTCTGAACAATAAACAGTCTAACAACAATCAAAACCAAATTAAAAGTGAGAATCCTCATCCACTGCAATCGAAATACGACTCCATAATTGCCAATATTTTTCAAAGGAAAGCCAAAGGTAAAGAATCTGTAAAAATTAACAAAATCAGTAAAAAAACTCGAGATTTACTACAAGAAAGAAAAAAGTTGTTTCAACAAAAAGCAAATGACAAAACTGTAAGGAAAAAAATAACAGACATTAGTAAAAAAATAAGTCACAGCATTACAAAAGATAGAAACAAGAAAAGATCTGTGTGCATAACAAGATATATCAGACAAACAGGAGGAATAAAAAAGGCTCTAAAAGAACTAAAAGAAAATAAAGAATGGATCTCCAGTATATCGAACGAATCTGGCTCTCAGACTATAACCAAAAGACAACCTTTACTCAATGAAGCTACAAAATATTATCGCTCACTGTACTCCTTAAAAGACGAAAACGAAGATCTACAGCTGAAAGAAGATGAGTTAGAAGAAAACAAAAATATCCCTGAAATATTGGAAAGTGAGGTATTAGTGGCAATTAAATCACAAAAAAATGATACATCACCAGGGCCAGATAATATAAGCAACGAAACTATAAAATCAAACTTAGTAGAATCCACCAAACAACTTACTGCGATCTATAATCAAATCTTAGAAACCGAGTATATTCCAGAACAATGGACTAAAAGTACTATTATCCTTATTCACAAAAAGGGCGATAGAAAAGATATGGGTAATTATAGACCAATAAGCCTTATGTCAAATATTTACAAGATTTTTTCAAAAATCTTATTAAGACGACTGACAAGAACTCTTGACGAACAGCAACCGAGAGAACAAGCGGGATTTAGAGCAAACTTCTCTACAATAGATCACATACATGTACTCAAACAACTTATTGAAAAATCTAAAGAATATAAAAACTCTCTGTTCCTGGCTTTCGTTGACTACAGGAAAGCCTTCGATTCCATCTACCACAAAGCTATATGGGGAGCACTAAAATCCCAAGGAGTTGACGGCAAATATATCAGACTGATACAAAACATCTACAGATCAAGTACGGCACAAATAAAACTCGAATCCCTAGGAGAGATATTTCCCATTAAAACAGGGGTTCGACAAGGAGATCCCCTTTCTCCCAAACTGTTTTTGGCAGTTTTAGAGGAAGTCTTCCAAAAATTAAACTGGGCCCACGATGGTGTTAATATTAATGGGATGCAACTTAACCACTTACGATTCGCGGATGATCTGGTGCTAATAGCGGACAATGCTAACACTCTACAGAAGATGCTAGAAAACCTCCTAGAAGAAAGCAAGTTAGTAGGACTTCATATGAATGAAACGAAAACAAAAATTATGAGTAACAAACCACCAGTCCCCATAATAGTTGGAAATACGTCCTTGGAATATGTCGACACCTATAATTATCTAGGCCAACAGATATCATTCACGGACCAAATGAACCAAGAAATAGATACCAGAATAACTAATGCTTGGAGATGTTACTGGTCCCTCAAAGAAGTGATGAAGAGTCGTAAATTCCCAATATTCATTAAACGGAAATTATGGAACACTACAATTTTACCATGTTTGACATACGGGTGCCAAACGTGGGCTCCAACACAACGTCACGCATACAAACTACGGACATGCCAACGCAGTATGGAACGGAGCATGCTTGGCATCAAACGAATAGACAAAATCAAAGCATCAGAGATAAGAAACACTACCAAAACTGCGGATGTTGTCATCAAAACTAAACGCCTCAAATGGAAGTGGGCAGGACATGTCATCAGAGATAAGCAAGAAAAATGGACAAAAGCTATTACAGAATGGATACCGAGACAAAACCATAAGAGGAATAGAGGAAGACAGACTACGAGATGGGCCGATGAAATAAAGCAAACAGCTGGGAATTGTTGGACTAGGGTTGCTTTGGACAGAGAAACGTGGGGAAATCTGGAGGAGGCCTTTACATCACAAGGATGTGCTGGAACCTAATGTGCAACTTTTAACATGATATTGTATATAAAATAGTTTTTTCCAGTAATAAAAGGCAAATAAATAAAACATAGGCTATATTTTATGTTCAAAAAAATTAGGGATCCGTATGAAAATATCGAATATGTAACACAAGGTGAATAATCGAAAACCTATTTATGCGTACGCTGCAAAAACTATTGACAGTAGAACAAAATGATGTACTACGGGTTTTTTGGTCTTAGCAAGACAAACAAAAAAGTCCGCGACAGCATATATCTAACTATCATAGTTTAGTCATAATAACCGCTTTTATGTTTAGCAAAGTAATATTTCGTCCCAAGATTGAATTTAACGTTAAATGAGTGTCGTCATATTAACCCTTATCCAAATTAAGTATAATGTTATCAAGAGTATTAATGTAGAAGTAAATTACTTTTTGTTTTATTTCAATCGGACTTTTCGTTTAGAAGTTATGACGAGTATAAAACGCAATGAATATGTGGATTGTGAATGCTCTTCGCGCCGCGCAAATAATAATGCGACCGCATTGCGAGTACTGTTTGAACCCCTTTGTAACGCAGACGAAGTTGCGCGGGTCAGCTAGTTTATAATACTTTCATGCATTTTCAACGGATTCTTACCACGATATTTAATTAATTGAGTTGCCTCGATATTTCAACGTTGTTGCAAACGTCATGATCACGAGAAGACTGGATACTGCGGGTCGATTTAAGATACAGTGAGTGTGGTGTGTCGTGATGTGAGTTCGAGTTCCTGTGGTACTACCAAAAAGCGAACGAGAAAGAGGGTAGACAGATTTGTTTGCTCTTAAATCGACCCGCAGTATCCAGTCTTCTCGTGATCTTGAAGTTTGCGACAACGTGCAAGACTTATGATGAAAAAGTTTTTTTATCTAATTCCTAAAATAAAAGTAGTTCTAAGTTTTATTTCAATTGGTCATTCACCCCACGTCAGATTCCAAAGTTACAGATCCACCCTGTATTTCTTGTGTAGAGTTGTTTTGAGTTAAACGCTTGTATTTAAAAAACTTCAAATAAATTTGTATTTATTCACAAAAGATTATTCTTTTCTTTCCTAAAGCTCCTGATGTGGTTCTCGCGTGGAATCGGTAGGGTCCAGCTGAAAATCAGCGCTGCAGCTGTCCAGGCTGTAGCTTCGTGCTGAGCTGGTCGCCCTTTCAGTTACACCCTCGCACATAATCTTGTTTTGACGTGACAACGTTTTATAAATTGATTTGCCGAGAGACACTTCAAGAAACTGCGTTACGCTCCGCTCACGTTATGCGCTCACAATGAGAGCGAGTGAGAGGCACGCGTGCCTTTCACTTTTTATGTCTGTCTCTCTCGCTCTTAGGCGGGCTAACCATGCCCGAGTCGTTGTCACGTAAAACTTTAAAACTTTCGCCCGTATACCGACTT
The DNA here is from genome assembly GCA_030269945.2 of Trilocha varians. Lineage (NCBI taxonomy): Eukaryota > Metazoa > Arthropoda > Insecta > Lepidoptera > Bombycidae > Trilocha > Trilocha varians. The sequence continues at coordinate 3,274,943 of AP028279.1, forward strand.
TACAGGCAACCAATTTATTGTTTTAAATAATTTTTTATTACTTTTATATTATTGTTTAATCTTAGTTTTAATATATTTTTAGTAATATATTGCTCCTGTTATGTGTAAGTTGTGTGTCTGAATAAACGTATTTTCTTTCTTTCCTACAGTCAATGTCCCTTTGTACCGCAAAACTTTCTCAAATTAACTACAAGACACTTCAGGCCAAATGTAACAATATTACAACATCTTGTTACAAACCTACAACATGTTTCAAGACCGCTTAGTTATGTAGAATCGTGTACATAGTTATGTTGAATCGTGTACATTTGATGTACAGCAAACGTGTGACTTGACAATGTACTACGGTGCTTCGTTTACATTGAAATATAACGGCGAGTTACTGTCTTTTTCAAGATAGTGTTTTTTTGTTTATTTATTTAATTTCTCTTCACACAGTCACAAAATATTAAACCTAATAGTTTGTGAAGAGCTGGTGTCCGTGAAAGAGAAAACCTTTATTACAAAACACCGGGTCCCCTGTTTACAAAGACAATGAAACTGTAAAAAAATACCTAGCACTTATTAGTAACTTGTTAATTGATAAACGCATAAAGTATGTTTTTATTTCTATGTAGGCAGGCGAGCTAACACGCCACCCGATCGTAGATGGTTACCATCGCTCATGGACCTCTGCAATGTAATATTGTGGGGCCGTTACCTACGACCTACCTTTAACTCTCGATCGATTTTATTTTTAATCGTTACGTTTCTAATTCTTTCTGATGATTAATAATAATTGGTTCTAAGGTAATGCACCACGCTTGTTCTCGAAACGCACACGTACGTAACATTTAGGTCTCAACTAATTTCTAAATAAACTCAAATTCACTAACAAGTAACTCGTACAAGTGCAACATATCGATGTAAACGGTCCTCAGACCTGGTGTATTCAAGACAAATCTCCGTCAATTAGCCGGACGGGTCTAACATGTGCGGAGACGCGTTTACACATAGAGACAGACAAGTTGCTAACAATGTTTATAAGGTACGACACGATTTCAATCAAACTACGGTGAGAACAGGTCCAATGAGAATGTTTATTTATTTATGAATGATATTACCAATAAGACTTACACTAAAAAAATATTAAACATACTTTAACATACACATGGTTAATGCAGTCTTAATTACAGGTGAATAACAAATTACACATATTATAAAAGTCGGATGAGGCTACATTGCGACAAAAGTACAAGCACAAGATTATCAATAAACTTATTTGGACATTTGCGCTTTTCTATAATACTTTCATGCATTTTCAACGGGTTCTATTTAACTAATTGAGTTGTCTCGATATTTCAACATTGTTGCAAACGTCATGATCACGAGAAGACTGGGACCCGCAGTATCCAGTCAGTTAGTTAAATATCGTGGTAAGAACCCGTTGAAAATGCATGAAAAGATTATCAATATCCCTATAATTACAATTCGAGCTATTCAGAATAAATTATTTAAAAATGATATCGGCTTTAAATTATAAATGTGAGTTTGATTTTAAACTAGGTTTAGGACGACTTGTGAAGTCCTGGATTTGCTATCTAGATACTTAGAGGTCAAAAGAAAGATATTTAAAGGAACAAATAAACTATAACATTTACAAATAGTATCTTAATTTTAATAAAGTAAATGTCAGACAACAGTCGTTCATTAACCACTTTAAAATACCAATATAATATATATATATACAGGGTGGATCTGTAACTTTGGACAATCTGACGTGGGGTGAATGACCTGTAGGAATAAAACTTAGAAATACTTTTATTTTAGGAATTGGATAAAAAAAATTTTTCATCATAGTATGGAAGTCCGCAACGATAGTCGTACGTTTTCCATACAATGTCAGAAAAAAAAGTTTAACCGATCCAAAAAATAAAAATGGTGCTATGTTGTATTTCGAGAGGTCATTCACCCCACGTCAGATTGTCCAAAGTTACAGATCCACCCTGTATATTGATAGGTAGAATAGGTAGGCTCATGATATTTTACCATATTAGAAAGAGTTGACCCCCAAGGAATACGACAGTAGACAGTTTTTATTTTCTAATTTTGAAACCTTAACATCAAATACTAGTCGTTGTTATATTTATAAACTCCAAATATATATTAAAATCACTATCAATCTATGGTAAATATTCTCAAACCTCGTAAATTATACTCATGAAATCTTAACGACACGATAAATCGTACCCAAATCGTATCGTGTATTATAAAAGTCGTCCTAAGTGCAACTGCAGAACCCGTCTTCATATTGACTAGTTTCATTAACTTCGTAACGACATCTTAAATTTTAAAAGTAATTAAAGTAGATTTAATTAATTTTTGTTGCTTCCCGGAAATCATGTACTCGAGTCATTAGACGAACTGTTTTAAACGATGTTATTTATTTATTATTCGGCTACCGTTAGTGATATAGTTGCATATTAATTTTATGGTTTTTCTCATGTAAATGCGTTTTCGAATGCAAGGAAATTTAAAGTATAATCAGTCTCATTAGTGCATATCAACCATAAAAGCGAAATTCGCACGAAAATGTAGCGAACTAAAGTGATTTGTGTTTGTTATTGTAGGTAATAATTTATTTTAAAGAAATCTTTTTAAATACAAGCTTTTAAGATCCTGAATATCATGTAGTAGTAGTAGTCCTACTAGCTAATGTGGGTACCTACAGTGAACTTATAACCAAAGGGAGATCTCCGACCGGGCGTGGTAGTGTATGCCCGATCAGGCCGAAGCCCACTGTAGTAGATTTGAGATGTCGTATATATGCGAAGATTTTTGCAAATGTCGTAACCGCGAGTCAGGACGTCGTGCGCTATTATTGGTCGCCACAGCTAATACAAGAAAAACGAGCCCAAACACGACGGGTCTATCGTGTTTAGCACAAGAGTTCCTATAGGAACCACCTTCCAAATCCATCATCAGATCAGCGTCACTTTGTCATATTATTGCATTGTCATGCGATACACATCTGCGTGCAAAATGTCAGCTCAATCGGAAACCGGGTAGTTTGTCAAATTTAGCTGACAAGATTCCACCCGAACGTATATTAAAATAAATTATTAATTAAAATATTTTAACGCTATTGTCTTTTACATAAATCAATGGGGGCGGCGCGACGGGAAAGAGTGCCTTGGGCGTAACGCGTCGCGCCGTCCCTCATAATCCCGTGCTGGGTTCTGGCCTCAGCCGGGGTTCGGACGTTGAGTGTGAGCGGTTGGAAGTTTTAGTGCGGTTCAACTCCCACATACCCCGGGGAGCCGGTGATTTCCTCAAACTAAAAAAAAAAACATAAATCAATTCACAAAAACTTCTAACAAAACCTCGGATAGACTAAACTATATTACGAACTACGGACCCCTAAAAACAATTATAAGCACACACATTCAGTACGATTATCTAAACGACCCACACTGCCCCAAAACCCATTATTTGTACCAAAATCTCATTGTAACGTAATTAAGGCGGCGACAATTTAATTAAATTAATTAAAGAGATCTTAATTAAACAAGAACTTTATTAACATAATGAAAAACAATATTTATCAATGTCCCATCAGCTTGATTCCGTTATTGGTTGCGTTAAGCTTAGGACATGTTTCATAAGCGGAGCGATTTATCTATACTAATATTATAAAGCTGCAGAGTTTGTATGTTTGATTGAACGCAATGAATACACCCAACGCGGGTTACGCAAATAATATCGCAACAGTATCGCGAGTACTGTTTGTGACGCAGACGAAGTTGCGAGGGTCATCTAATTGTTAATTAGAGACAAAATATTTTTAATATTTAGTTGGATGGATGTAAGGGCGACCGATGAATGCTAAGCCGCACTTTCCGATCCAAACTGGTTCTGATCCAATCGGTTATTTCGAGGGAGGGTTTCACGTGGCCCAATCTTGGTAGGCTTCGGGTAGCCCGCCGACCGAAAGAGCCGGTGATCGCTTCAACGACGACTGCCGTCCGGACGCAACGGGACGAGACCTAAGCCTTGACGTGCAACGCGTCCGCCCAATCTCGTGCTAGGTTATGTCTTGAATCAGAATTCGGACGCTGAGTGTGAATGGCAGGAGGTTTTATTGCGGTTTGACTCCCACATACCCCACCTATAGGGCGGGTGGAAGACCGGCGATTTCCTCCTGTCACTCCTGTCAACCTTCTTATCCAAAAATATACATTTAAACAAAAATAGAATCATTGTAAATTGTGATACATGAAGAGGTATAAAAATAAAATTTGCAACCCACACAGTGATATCGGAGAGGAAAATTGATGATTTTCTGAAGTCTATTTATGTATGATTGACAGGGAACCCGAGATGTTAAGATATTTAATACGAACGCGAAATTTGAATGAATGTGCATCTAAATTAGTAAGTACTTAAATAAAATACTTACAATACTGTCCTGTACTATATTATAAAAACACTAGGCCAGGTCTTCTCGTAATCTGTTACGCTGATGACACGTTGGTCATGGCCCGGGGGCTAGACTTTATGGTGGCCCTCGTCGTCGGTCGCATTAGGAGATTGGGCCTCGCGGTGGCGCTCAATAAATCCTAGGCCATGTGGTTCCACAGGGCTGGAGCGATGCCACCTGCAGGGGCCCAGATCGTGGTAGGAGGCGTCCCAATAGAGGTCGAGGTGCAATTGAAGTACCTCGGCCTCATACTGGACAGCCGTTGGACCTTCCTTTACGGAACGGCCCACTTTACGGAACTCGTCCCCCGATTGATGAGGACAGCCGGCGCTCCCGCTGCCGTTTGCTGTTTTAGTGCGGTTCAACCCCCACAGACCCCATTCGCGGGGCGAGTGGAAGTCCGACGATTTCCTCCGTTCCAAAAAATAATAAAATAAAAAAGGCCAGGTCTTCTCAACAGGACCGGGCATAGCCCACCACGCTTGGTAATTAAATATCGTGATAAGAACCCGTTGAAAATGCATGAAAGTATTATAGATTTATGATATAATATTATCATATTAGTTCTTGTTGACAATGTTTTTCTTTCATGCATTTTCAACGGGTTCTTATCACGATATTTAATTAATTGAGTTGTCTTAATATTTCAACGTTGTTGCTAACGTCATGATCACGAGAAGACTGGATACTGCGGGTCGATTTAAGAGCAAACAAATCTGTCTACCCTCTTTCTCGTTCACTTTTGGGTAGTACCACTGGAACTCGAACTCACATCACGACACACCACACTCTCTGTATCTACAAGACTCTCTGACCATGAAACCTTAGTGACTGTTGTGTTTAGCACTGGATTCCACATACTCGATATAGAAAACCGCGAGTGTCTGAATAAGTTCATAAATCTGTCTTGTGTGTTCATTTAATTTTCATGTTATTTCCTCCTTTCACTTTAATTATACTTGACTCTAATGGAAGTTATTTTCTAAATTCTTAAAACGTCAGGATATTGACATTGGTTTGAATATAAAAGCTAACAACAAAGAAATAAGGGGAAATAACTAAATTTGTTCAAAACTGGATTTTTAGGTAAAAGCCATAAATTCTTAAAACTTGCATTTCGAACTGGTTTTCCAATAGTCTTGAAATGAATAAAAATAGTTTCCGGTGCAAAACACTCATTTTATCGGTCACTATAATTTAAATTATCTTAAATTCTGTATTTTAGACTCAATTTTATTATTTTAGATTTTATAATAGCTATGAGATTGTTCGGATAAAGCAAAGTAAAACAAGTGCTAATTCTTTTGCAAGACACATTAACGGGTCTTGCGTTTTTTAAACGGGAATGGGCATAACCCATTTTGCGAAAAATGGATGCCGATGGAGTGGACAAGTCACGAACCATGCGCAAAATGGGCAGATCTCCCACAAACCGACGATCTGGGCAGGAAGTCACTATACAGGGTGTTGGTGCCCGGTGAAACAATACTTTGAGGACTTAATCTATATCACATTTCAAATCATATACACATACTTTTGAAACGGAGATCATCACTTTATTTTCCCATACAAAGTTGAAAAATTATTATTTTGTATTCTTTTTGACAACCCTATCCTGACCTACATTCAGCGTGCTATATCTATTTTCACAAACACAAGTGCATGTATCCTGTTTAGAATGTGATTTTTGTCTTTGTCTTTCTATGATACAGGAGGTGACTAGCCGGCTTAAGTCTTAAGCTTTAGCTTTTGTTGGTGTACGTCAGTACGGTAGAGTTGATCACGTACTAATTAACACGTAGTTTTGATTAGTTATAACTTATGATATATTATGCCTAGAAAACTCAGACTTGGCTTCTACATCAAGTATACTATTTGCTGTGAAAGTATTGTTTCATAGGATTTTAACACCCTGTATACAGACAGCACAGGAGAGGTTGTTGTAGCAAGGTTCCTAAAGTCTAACAGTGGTCGTCTACGAGTTTATGATGATGATAAAGCCTACAGCCCATCTTATTAGTACTCATGAACCGCTCCAATACCAAGGCATAGAGTGGCATTACCCATCACGTACCATACAGGACTTTTCTTAAACCTCGTTTAAAGATAACATAGCTTTTGTAATAATTAAACGCTCGTCTTATGAACGACAACGCTACCTTAACTCCAAAACAACTTCAGACAACTATATCTGGTTTAGTTTCCAATTAATTTTAATTACTATATCATCTTCAAGATATCCTATTTCCAAAAAAGTAGCATTCAAAGAGAGAAATAATTTATTTTAAAGAAATCTTTAAATATTATATTATTTATTCTAAATATTATGTAGGTACCATTAGAGTGCTAGCCAAGACGAGTAAAATGAGCCCAAACACGACGAGTCTGTCTTATTTGTTCCTATGACCACCTTCCGAATTCATCATAAGATCAGCGCCATTTTGTCATATTATTACATTGTCACGCGATATACATTTGCGTGCAAAATGTCAGCTCAATAGGAAACCGGGAAGTTTGTAAAATTTTGCTCGCAAGATTACACTGCGCTGATTTTCAGGCAGAGCCTCAGAACAATGGTACACACATAATTACTGAACTATAAAAACAAAGAAACAACAATGAAATAAAATAATAAAAAAAGACAAAAAATTCAAACCTACACATGACAATTATCAATTAAATAATAAACAGATAGGCTGTATAGGTTAAGACGTGTTACATATCATATAACATCTGTACAACAAAGAACTATAACATAAGGGGTGAAGCAGATACTGTCAGTGTGGTATGTCGAAATGTGAGGTCGAGTTCCAGTGGTACCGGCAAACGAACGAGAAAGAGGGTAGACAGATTTGTCTGCTCTTAAATGACCTACCCGCAGTTCTTCAGTCTTCCCGTGATCATGGCGTTTGAAACAGTGCTGAAATATCGGGACCTCTCAATTAAAAATAATCGTGGGAAGAACCCGTTTAGCAAAACAATACTCTTTATCATAAATATTGTTTCGATTAAAAAAGTCACATCTTAGAAAGTACTCCAAAGAATTAAGTCCACTTATGTCCAATTCAATGGGTAGTAACTACACTATATATTCCTTTTTATGTGTCTATTGCAACATGAGTTTTAATACTTTGTTAACGAGACCACCGACAAGTAAAACTTTATTATCCATTTACGTTTAATGACTGTATTTAAATGTTAAGTATAGTTAGAGAAATAGTAAACAGTTTTTGGGTTTGGTATCAAGATAATGTTTGATTGTCGAAATTCTTGTTTTTATGTAGTCTTATATTGTTTTAAAGTTGGTCGATCTCATTTTGGGAAGTCTTAAACACATTTTTATTGCAAGATGAATGAATATCTCTCTGTCTCTTGATGACACTAGTTAATTAAAAAAAATATTATTTGTAGAACACTAAGTGGTATTAATGATATCGTGTCGATCCTTACCTTAGAAAACGACAGAATTTTTTTAAAAACCTAAAATATTGATATACTTTCAATCAAACATAATCTGATGCCTTAACTGTCTTTTTTTTCAGTTGGAGGAAATCACCGGATCCCCGCCCCCGGGGTATGTGGGAGTTGAACCACACTAAAACCTCTAACCGCTCACACTCAGCGTCCGAACCCCGGCTGAGGCCAGAACCCAGCATGGGGTTTGGAGGGACGGCGCGACGCGTTACGCTCTCGACACTCTTTCCCGCACCGTCCCCGGCCTAAACTGTCTAGATACTATCTGTTGAAATTAACGATTTGAACAATATCTCACAAGTTGAAATATTGTCAATAGTATTTCAGCCTAAAAACACCGCTAAAACTCCAGACATAATGTGTATGCAATAAACAAAATTAAACAACACGGATATTTCTCGAAATATCTTTGTTAAATCCTCGGAGACGAAACGTTTAGGCGATTGCAGCGGAAAGCTCATTTTTAACTGAAAGTGCAAGCGAAAATCAACCTTGAGACTTTGTAACTCACTATGGCTTCTTAACACTATAATTATTTGAGCTTTAACAGTGTGTTTTAGAGTCCATTTTTGTTTGTATATGTCAACTGCAATGCCAGACGACGGGACTAAAAAAATATGAAAAAACTGCTTAGACTTTTGCACCCCTTTCGCTAAATTTAAAGCGTCGTTAGGATTGCGTGTGTATTTTAAGATTTATTTACTGAAAATATCTTTATTTTGCACAAAGTACTAGAAATGTTGATGTTATTAATAATTAATCACTCAACTGGGATCGGCAACTAAATTGGTTTGTTTACTATTACCAAGTCTGTGGCAGGAGCCAAAATTGAACACAGTTCTAAAACTTGTTTTGTTTACATTTTTTAACCGTCTCCTATTTTACGGAGATGATATATTTTCGCTGAAAATTCAATTCAGCGTCGTTTAGTAATAAAGATTTACAAAAATATAAGGTTTAATTAAAAATCAAAATGAAAAATTATTGGAAAAAAATGTTTTTAAAAAGGGGCTCAAACACGGTCGTGATTCCAAACGAAGTTCCCAGTTTCGCCATCTAGCGAATAGTGACGTTCCCAGTTGAATGGTTATATTTATTTCACTCGACATACAAGTATTTCATTTACATATTCTACACACACGGGCTATGGACTGTTTAAAAATTTTATTGATGAACAACAAAATTTGCTGTGCGTGTTTGCAATGTATTATCTGCACGAGTCGATTACAATGAATCTGTTTTGAAATAAAATAGTAGATTATACAGGGTGTTAAAATCTGATGAAACAATACTTTCACAGCAAATGGTATAGTTGATGTAGAAGCCATCCACCAAGACTGAGTTTTCTAGGCATAATATATCATAAGTTATAACTAATCAAAACTACTTGTTAATTAGTACGTGATCAACCCTATCGTACTGACGTACACCAACAGCTAAAGACTTAAGCCGGCGAGTCACATCCTGTATCATAGAACATTGTAATAATACACAGGACAAAAATCACATTCTAAACAGAATACATGCGCTTGTGTTCGTGAAAATAGATATAGCACGCTCAATGTAGGTCAGGATAGGGTTGTCAAAAAGAATACAAAATAATAATTTTTCAACTTTGTATGGGAAAATAAAGTGATAATCTCCGTTTCAAAAGTATGTGTATATGATTTGAAATGTCAATCAATCAATTCAATCAATTTCTTTATTTGTGATCACAGGAATTTTTACATAAAGGTGTTCAGTATTGTTATAGTTCAGCCGTAATCAGCTCTGTCGAGCGTACAAATTGATACATTTAATTCTAATTTTAAAACATTTCAGTATTTTATTACAAGTCATGCACATTTCAATTTATATAAAATTATTACTTTATTAATTATTTATTTAAATATATTAAATTAGTCATTATTGTATTGTAATAACTTTGCCATTAATTAATGTTGTTGTTTTTTTAGATTTTATTTATTTATAGTTTCGTCATTTAAGAAATCATTCAAACTATAGTATGTCCCATTAAGAAGAAGGTCAGTTAATTTTCTTTTGAAAACATAGTAGTCATTTTCGTCACGTATGTTTTTGGGGATATTGTTGTAAATATTTGGCGCCATACAAAACACACTCGACCGGTACAATTTAGTCCTAGATGGTCTCGTTTTTAATACATCCTTTATTCTCTCTCTGACATGAAATTCAAATAGTTTAGTGTTAGCTTTAACGAATAGTGCTACCTCTAAAATATATAACGATGGCAGTGTCAATAACTTGAGATCTTTAAAAGTCGTCCTGCATGAGTCCGTTCTCTTGAGACCGGTCATAGCGCGTACACATCGTTTTTGAGCAATAAAAGCTTTGGTAATATTCACTGAGTTTCCCCAGAATATTATACCGTATCTCAAGACAGAGACAGCATATCCATGGTATGCCGTAAGACAGGTTTGAAGTTTAGCTACTTTTCGGAGCATTAACAATGAATACGATATTTTATTGATTTTTTTACATAATTTATCTATATGCTCCTTCCAGTTTAATTTATCATCCACATACAAGCCCAAAAATTTTGTGATGTCAGTTTTCTTAATATTTTTATTATTATAGTGTACATATGGTATCATATCTTGTTTATTAGTCTCATTAAATGTCATAAATATAGTTTTATCCAAATTTATTCGAAGTTTGTTATCTTCGAGCCAATTTATCGTATTATTTAAATTATTATTCATTATTTGTTCGTGCTTCACAGTGTCATATTTTTCAGATGCAAAAATAATAGTACTATCATCTGCAAACAGTACAACAGGTTGGTCACAAGCTTTGGGCATGTCATTTATGTAAATTAGAAATAGTAAAGGCCCCAGTACACTTCCCTGTGGCACACCATGCAGTACAGTGCGTAAATTAGAGAAATATGAGATTTCAGTCAGTTTAGTTGGTTCCAATCTTGTGATCTTTGTCATTTGATGTCTATTAGTCAAGTAAGATTTAATTAAATTGATAATATTGCCCCTTATGCCATAGCAGTTTAGTTTATGTAAGAGTATGTCGTGATTTACATAGTCGAATGCCTTTGTCATATCCATATAGAGTGCTGACACTAATTTCCTCTTGTCTATATTAGACATAACCTGGTATAAGAAATCATATATTGCTAAGTTGATACTCTTTTTGTCTCTGAACCCCTTTTGCTCCTCAATCAAAATATTGTTGGTTTCTAGATAATTATTTAAATTCCTATAAATTATCTTTTCAAAAGTTTTTGAGAAAACTGATAGAAGGGCAATTGGTCTGTAGTTATTCATACTTTTCCTGTCCTCTTTTTTAAAGATTGGAATAACAACAGAAGTCTTTAATGCACCAGGAAATACGCCATTCTCAATACATAAATTAAAAATATGACTGAGTACCGGAGAAATGGATAGGGAGACATATTTTACTACCTTTGTTTCAATTCCATCACATCCAGTACTTTTAGTGTTTTTAAGCGATTTTATAACTGAATTTATACTTTTAAGTGTCGTTGGCAAGAAGAACATGGACTTTGCGCTACTGTATTCAATTTTTCTAAAACAGTTTATATTGTTCGGAGATACCTTGACCTGCTCTATGAAGTAGTTATTGAAAGCATCAGCAATAGCGGCGGGTTCAGTTAGCCGGTTTCCATCAATAATTAGATCCGAGATGTAATCACTTGCGTTTTCATTATTCTTAATAACTTTCCATATAGCTTTCGACTTGTTTTTGCTAGTCGATATTATATAGTCATTTTGTGATTTTTTTGTTAGTTTAATAATCTTTTTTAGTCTTCGGGAATAATCTACTAAGCTGTGTTTGGTAGTCAAATTAGGTCTTTTTCGATATTCCCACAATAATTGTCTCTTACGTCTGGAACACAGTTTAATACCCTTTGTTACCCATCTTATTTTTTTATTCACGTATTTCTTTACTTTTATGATTGGAAAGCATAAGTCATAAAATAGTTTGAACTGATCATAAAAAATACTATATGCAATATCAGGACATATCGCTGTGTATACTTCACTAAAGCTAACATTCGTCATACATTCCTTAAACTTGTTCATGTTTTCTAAGCTAAAGTCACGTTTTTCTAAAAACCAATATTTAATGGCAAAGCTAGTCTTAACTGGACAGTGCATTAATTGAGCTGTGTGATCAGACAACGCCAAGTCAATTACTTTAGTTTTGCAACCATCAAAATTACAGATAATATTATCAATGCATGTCTTACTTACTAACCGTGTAGGTGTATTTATGCCAAGTTTCAAATTATAAGCTAACAATACATTTTTAAAGTCAAGTACAAATTTATTTTTCGCTAATACATCGATATTAAAATCTCCACATATAATAATTTTGCTGTTTAATTTGGAAAGGGTTTTTAAAATGTCGTCTAGTTTGTCTAAGAATAAACTTATTGCTATACTACTATTTCTAGGCGGTCGATATACACATACAATGATTACATGATGATCAATTAGTTCAATTCCACAGCACTCAATATAATTCAAAATAGCATTTTTACTGACATGATCAAGTGTTTTAAATTTAAAAGATGATTTTAGTAAAATACACGATCCGCCTCGTCTATTATTTCTAGTGAACGAAGTTGCCAATTTAAAGCCAGGAATAGAGAGCTCTGTAAAATCATCCGTAGTCATGTTGTGTTCCGTAATACACAAAACCTCAACAGAACCATGTTTAGATTTCATTTCTTCTAATTCAATAGTTAAGAGTTCAGATTTATTGATAATGCCGTTTATGTTTTGATGTAGAACATTAACTTCCCTATACTCGAAAAAAATTCTTGCGATTGTGTAGTTTTTCTTGCTGTATATTATTATTGCTGTTGTTGCTACTATTTATATTATGTGAACTACTGATTTGACATGATTCTGTTTGTGTGTCTTTATCTATATATATTTTTTTCTCCGTATAATTTACATTTCTCTCCCAAGTTTTTTTATAGTCGTTGTATGCTTTATGATATCGTATTCTTAACATTTCTCTTAATAGGTGTCGACTTGCATTCAATGAAAAATATTTGCTTTTGGGGATGAAATTTTGATAGTCTAAGTCCATGTATGTCACATTCACATATTTATTTGCTATGTATTTTGTCTCATAATTTAGTTTTCTTTCATTTAGTGTTTTGTTATAGGGAATTTCTGATATTATAATGTTCGTATTAGTTTGTGTGTGTAAGAAGTCTATTAAATGTGATTTAAATTCATATGGATTTACGTCATTTGTACCAGTCATTATGATTACGCAGTCATCAAAAGTTAGGGACTTTATTTCAGATCCATATGAATTTAGTACGTCGCTTAACCTTGCTCCTGGCTTCCAAAAAGATAATACCTGATATTCCGACCCTGTCAATTCTTGAAGTGTTTTACGCACACCTCGACCCTGCTGATCAGCGAATATTATTATCTTTCTTTTTGTGATGTTTTTGTCAGTTTGTGTTGTGTTTGATGCATTGTGATGTGAACTTAAATCGTTGTAATTTAGAAGGTTGTTTTGTTTTTCTGTCGTCAATTTACAGTTCTTCTTATCATTTGCTTCATTCAATGGTAATACATCATTTCTGTCTTCTATTAACAATGTATTGTCGGGTTCTGTACTTATTGAGTTAATCTCACTGTTATTAGTATTGTATGTAATTTGAGTGGTTTGTTGTATATGTTGTAATCGAGATTTTTTAAGTGTTGGTGTTAAGCAATGGTCTATCTTGCCTATCTTCTTGTAATTTTGAATAATCTTTTTGTGTCTATCAAGTTCGGTTTGCAAATGGCGATTTTCAGTATTAAGATTATCAATCTCGGAATGGGCAGACTGTAGTTCAGATTGCAAAACAAGGATTTGTTGTTGCAATTCTGTTCTGAATGTGTTATCTTCTAATGACGTTTCAGGTAAACTTAATACTGTTGAGTTTAGCATTGACGTTTCAAACAGATCAGTTAAGGACGTCGATTGCCGAATTTTACGGAAAGTTACATTTTCCGACATGTTTGACTTTTTATAATATGCTCTTGTCCGAACGAATAACAAAAATCCAAGGTCCTGAATATTTTTATTGAGCAATCGAATTATTCGATAAATATAAGTTCCTGATAGTTTGTGAATAGCAAAGCATTCAAACTGAATTATTTCCAACCAATGCCAAAAAGTTTCATTTATTGTGTTATTTTACTAAATTGCAGTATTATCAGTGTTTGTTTTCAGTTTTGTGTTAAGAATTTTGGTACTGTTGTGTTTGCAGAGGAATTGTTACGATTCAGTTAAGATATTCTTTAGTATTATTTTCTATCTTGTTATGTAGGTGGTCAACAATCTGTAGTCAAGTGTAACAGTGTTGTATGTAAGTGCCTCTGTTGCAAGAATTATAATTATAATGTTAATTCTTTTTTGCAATTGTCTTGGTGAATATCTAATGCATTTGTACATACTGTTTCCATTGAGAGCGACTTTCGTCATCCGCAGCCGAAAGTTGAGATGGACCGTTTTCTTTTTGTTTGAAAATATTCATCAGAAATGAAATATTATATTATTACACACACTTTACTTCTATATCACGTATATAGCACTACTTTTCAGGGACTCAATTAGGTATTTTCCTCGTAAACTTAAATTTTAAATTGCACAAACAGAAGGAGCCGTGTTAACGTTACAGCGGCTACCCGCTTTTTTGTAATGATATAGATTAAGCCCTCAAAGTATTGTTTCACCGGGCACCAACACCCTGTATATATCATATTTTAGTTTTTAATTAGTAGAACTTTAGTTATTGGAACGAAGTTCCTTATTGCCCGTTATCGAAAGGAGGCTAGACGGAAATTCTTATGAAAAAGTTGTCACGACACTTTTTTTGTTTTAGATGATTATCGCTAGATGGCGCTGTGATTAAAATCGTTTAAAACAATTCCTTATTTTGTTTTATATGATTAATGCTAGAGGGCGCTGTGATCAAACTATTTTAATAAGAGAGAGAGACAGACGTTTTAAACTAACCAATAATTATAATTTAAAAAATTAAATTTTATTACAATTTCCTCACCAAAAGGAACTTTGTTCCATCCGGGTGTCCCTTGACACCTCTCAATTTTTTTTAATTATTGGTAACACCAGCGCACACCCATCAGCTATCGAATGACAATCGTTTTGCAGGAATTATATAAGTATATATTTTTAAGTTGCTAAGTCTTTGTACCATATTCATTGATTATAATATAAATTTTATTTTACAGTTTTTACATTTTATTTTCAGTAAATTCAATTTTTGACGGCAATCTTCGTTCTTCTTTCTTTTGATTTTCATGCAACGGGTTACACTCACGTTATGCCCAATTATAAAAATAGTAAAATTGACTAGGCTGTTCATAAAATTATCAGGAACAGTAAATTGTTATTAAAACATGCTCCAACATGATATTGTAATTAGTCGTTAATGGTCATCAACTACCATGACCTTCCCTATATAATATGAGTGGGTAACTATGCATTAAAGACTGAAGAAAGTAAATTCGTTACATTTAGGTTCTGAGATCCTAAACAAAACCATAAAGTTAAACTACATAATGTTTATAATGAAAACTGTTATTCATTGGCACATTTAACTAAAAAAAACATTGAAACAGATAGGTTAATTACTCTATAAATATCTTACAAGCAAATATAACTCTTAAATTAAAGCAATAAGGCTGAAAATCCTTCAGCAATGAGAGATAATTTGACTAGCAATTACAGGCATAATGTTTCGTAACAATAATTAAATGTTTTAAACAAGTGCAAAGAAAAATGAACCTTATGACCTGTATGGCTCATTGCCCTGGCATTGCAGAGGGTCATGAGCGATGGTGACCGCTTACCATCAGGTGGGTAAAAAAAATGCATATGAAGTTACGTCTAAATCAGGTTTTAGTGCGGTTCGACTCACATACCCCACTCGTGGGACTGGCGATATCCCCATGTTGGAAAAAAGGAGGTGTACTAATATTAATTTGATGTTGTGCGTTTACATATTGACTCGCCAACTTCCAATGCACGGTCAACTGTCAAACGGTGTTTCACATAGTTGCAATGTTGGCCAATGCATACAAAACCCCCGTTTACATGTCGGCCGTCACCGTCATTTGTGTTTACGTGTGTTAAAACAAATGACGAAACGAAATATTTTTTTATTTTTACTACTAGGTAATAATGCATCTTAGTAAATATCCCACAGTATTTTGAAAAAGTATTTAAGGTAGATATTTGATTAAATAAGTTTGTAAATCAACAATAGTTATCATGAATTCGTTGGACTTGTGCGAGTGAGATAGCAACACACAATGATTATAATTAAATAAGGCTACTACATACATGCGTTTTATGGTTATCACTGAGACTTGCTTAGATTATGTAGGCTAAAGGTATTATAATATTACATAATTCAAAAGATCCTTTTTGCCCCGTACCATTCCGATTTGGAATGGACTCCCGTCCGCGGTGTTCCCGGAGCGCTATGACATGTCCCTCTTTAAACGAGGTTTAAGAAAAGTCCTGTATAAGTAGGTGATAGATATCGGCCACCTGGTCACCTGATTGTAAGCGGTTATCATTGCTCATGGACCTCTGCAAGGTCAGGGGACACTTGCGCGATCGCTACCTCAGGTAGTAGTGTGGTGTGGACCATGTTAAACATATGGACACATTGTACTTAATTTTTGGAACGAAGTTCCTTATCGCGCTTTATCGAAAGGGGGCTAGACGGAAACTCTTATGAAACATTTGTCACGACACTTTTTTTGTTTTATATGATTAATGTTAGATGGCTGGCTGTGATCAAAATATTTTAACTTAAAAAAATAACATTTTATTAAAATTCCCTCACTAATTAATCGAAAGGAACTTCGTTCCATCCGGGTGTCCCTGGCACCTCTCAAGTTTTTATTTATTTATTGCAAGATAGATAAACGAGCTTATGACCCACCTGATTGTAAACGTTTATCGTAGCTCATGAATTTGAATTTCGATTTTTTCCACAAACATTAAATTTAAAAAATCGGTAAGTCTACGTCCAGCCTAATACGCATACTCTACCTACGCATGTACTAAATAGCGCGCCGGAAAATATATGAAATATCTAGCACAAGTCGATCCCATAAACAAGACAAGGTTAGAACTAGATTTTAGACTAATAGAGTGTCACAGAACTGTAAAATCTATACTTGTAAAACTGATGAGTTTGTTTGAAAGTGCTAATCTCAGGAACTGTTAGTTTCATTTGAAAGGTTCTTATAGTGTTGGATAGTCCATTTATCGGGGAAGGTATATTGAACAAAAGAATTGGGCTTCGCATTAAAAATCCTATAATGTAACAAAAAAAAAAAACAATATCATCAACTTCCATTGCATGCAAGTGACAACTGGTAGGCCAACTGTCAAACGGTGTTTCACATAGTTTGAATGCCGGCAATTTGGTCCATTTACACGCCCCCGGATAAATTGCGGACGGATCCGTCGAACTGGTCCCACGGATCTGCCCGCGGATTGGTCCGCACGTGTAAATGGGCCAAATGCATACAAAACCCCCGTTTACATATTGGTCGACCGTCACCGTCATTTGTTTTTAACGCAGTGGCGTGTATCTATAATATCTTAATTCGGATATGCAGAAATGTAAAATTGACTTATATTTTCTAATTATATCCTTCAATCAATTTTATTGCATTTTTAGGTAATCAAATGCAAATTCTACTGTTGATATTTTGCTTTTTATTTTAATTTATGTTTTTTGCTCCTATTTTTTTTTATTGCGTGATAGATAAACGAGCCTACGGCCCATCTGATGGTAAGCGGTCACCGTCGCTCATGAACCTCTGCAATGCCAGGGCAATGAAGGGCTGTTATCTATCGCCTACCGATACAGGACTTTTCTTAAACCTCATTTAAAGAGGGACATGTCATAGCGCTCCAGGAACACCGGATATTTAATTTTAATATTTAATTCAGGGTATGCAATACATCTTTGCAAGAGTTGTACGCTACTGTTTATTTGTAACTGTTAGACATTGTCAAGAAAATATTTAAATACAACATAATGTATTCTGTGACAAAAAACTCACTTAGTCCTGTTAAAAGTTCACATATACCAGTAAAATATTTACCAACAATCCACATTAATTATATTTGGTTCCGTCAAGCATATGACAATTATATAAACGCAAATTGCGTTGTAATTATTATAATTGGACGTGGTTATGCAACTATAACCAAATGTAGTCGAGTTGTGAAATAAATCCAATTTTATTTGCATTGTGAAGTTCGAATTCTACAGGCTGATTTGTTGAAGAATTAGTTTGACCTTTAGATTTGTTTGACCATCGATTAAATAGTTAATGTTCTACTACGGTAATCACTTACAATAGCTCGGTTCGTATACCCACTTAAAATATATTTTTAACAAATAATTTACTTTCATGCATTTTCAACGGGTTCTTACCGCGATATTTAATTAATTGAGTTGTCTCGATATTGCAACGTTGTTGCCAAACGTCATGATCACGAGAAGACTGGATACTGCGGGTCGATTTAAGAGCAAACAAATCTGTCTACCCTCTTTCTCGTTCGCTTTTGGGTAGTAAATATCGCGGTAAAAACCCGTTGAAAATGCATGAAAGTATTATAGAAAACCGCGAGTGTCTGATTAAGTTTACAAATAATTTATTTTAAAGAAAACTTTAAGTACAATCTTTTAAGATGTGAGTGACAAGCCAAGTAAAATGATCCCAAACACGATAGGTATATCTTACTTGTTACAGGAGGTCCTATGACCACCTTCCGTATCCATCATCAGATCAGCGCCATTTTGTCATATTATTGCATTGTCACGCGATATACATCTGCGTGCAAAATGTCAACTTAATCAGAAACCGGGAAGTTTGTAAAATTTAGCTTGCAAGATTCCACCCGAACTTTTTTTTTTTTCTTTCTTTTGGCGCTAGTCTCAACTTTGACGAAGGACTCTGCCAGTGTCAGGTAGTGGGGGTATCAACGTTTTGAAAATGTTTGCAAAAATTACATGTTAAAATTCTTAATATAGCTTTACTGTTCTTATCGTAGCCCAGTAACAGATAATATCACAGTTTTATGTTATTGTTAATTATAAAGTGGTTAAGGACATTCACAACTTTTCTAGTAGGGAAGGTTAGCAAATAATTTATGTTAAGAGGAAACAGGATTTTAGAGTTTTTTAGTAGGGTATAAAGGGAGTCACACTTGTTATTTAGAATACAGTTAAAGAATATGTGATCTAAAGTACCTTCTTCATTTCCACAGTCGCACATTGGCGTGTCTCGAATGTTGAGTTTATGCAAATGGGTTGGTGAGCAGACATGGCTCATCCACCCGAACTTACATAGTTACATAGCTATATCCAGTGCAAATTAATATAAAGCTTATAAAATGAAAACGCCGTCAATTGAAATCTTGTCCGTTACAAATTCACATTTTTAAACACGGATCCAAAAGATCTCAAATCTTTAAAAAATAAATAGGACCCTATGACAACCACCACCTTTCATCTGACACCAGAATCATTCAAATCGGTCCACCCAAACTAAAGATATGAAGGAACAAAACATACAAACGAATTGAGTGTGTCCTCCTGTTTGGGGGTCGGTCAAAACCGACGAGAACTTATGTTATGACAACATAATACCCAAAGTGGCTGCTTCCAAAAAACAGAATCATCAAAATCGGTTCAGATCGAAAAGAAATACACGAAAAAACGCACAGAAAAAACCTGAGAATAAAATTTTATTTTTTTAAGTTATAATAATTAGTTAGGTTATGACGTCTGTCTCTCTCTCTTCTCTCTCACTGAGACTGAGACAGATGATTTAAAGTACTACTAGCATTAATCATATAAAACAAAATAAAGAATTGTTTTAAAAGATTTTAATCACTAGCGATAATCATCTAAAACAAAAAAAGTGTCGTGACAACTTTTTCATAAGAATTTCCGTCTAGCCCCCTTTCGATAATGCGCGATAAGGAACTTCGTTCCAAAAATGAAATGTTGTCAGTTAAAAATGCACATTTTCGGTTCACCCAAACTAAAGTTATCAAGGAACAAACATAAAAAAAACAGACAAATAGACTATCTCCTCTTTTTTAGAAGTCGGTCAAAAAGTCATGATTCTCTTTAGCATTAAGTCCATGTTGACTCATAGCAAAATTTTGAGACTATAAATTATAAAACCACATCTGTTTCATTCAAGTGTTATTCATATTACGGTTTTCATTCAGTATCCAGTCGTGGGAGAGTTTGTTTGAGGAGGTTCAAGGTCTTAACATAAAGGATGGGAAATTATCTATTTTTGACCGACTTCCAAAAAGGAGGTACTCTGTTCGTCTGTTTTTTTATATTTGTGAGAACATAACTAGGACTGGATAATTCTTGTGTTAGATGAAAGGAAACTCACAAGATTTCACAATTTAGTGTGCATGTTTGCGTGTATTTCTTTTCTAGATGAACCGATTTTAAAATCTTTATCTCGTTCCATTTTTTTTAAAAAGCAGACACTTTGGCCTTAGCCTCGTATAAATTTACTGCTACTCTTAAAAATGGAAGTCGGTCGATTTCATTTTTGTGATTAAAATATAATGCAACAATACTTTCATGCATTTTCATCGGGTTCTTACCACGATATTTAATTAATTTAGTTGTCTCGATATTTCAACGTTGTTGCAAACGTCATGATCACGAGAAGACTGAATACTGCGGGTCGATTTAAGAGCAAACAAATCTGTCTACCCTCTTTCTCGTTCGCTTTTGGGTAGTACCACTGGAACTCGAACTCACATCACGACACACCACACTCACTGTATCTACAAGACTCTCTGAGTATGATCTCGCGAATGACTGTTGTGTTTAGCACTGAAGTTGTGTAAAAACCCGTTGAAAATGCATGAAAGTATTATAGAAAACCGCGAGTGTCTGAATAAGTTTATAATGCAACAAACTACTTAAAACACTTAGTAACCAATTCCATACATGAATTATAAGGATAGTTTCTTATGCTACACAGATGAAATTCCTCTACTTATGAATCCAAGAAATCTTGCGTAATAGTGATGAAACAACGCAGTAATGAGATGAGTAAGTAATTAACCAGCACCCAGTCATCTACAAGTCTGGACTTGACTTCATTATTACTGGGTATGCCACAAGTACTCTAAAAATCTTTTAATGACCCAAAGTAACATTTTCTCAAAAAGAGGCGGCTTTTTTTTTATTGCGTGATAGATAAACGAGCCTACGACTCACCTGATGGTAAGCGGTCACCGTCGCTCATGAACCTCTGTAATGCCAGGGCAATGAGGGGCTGTTATCTATCGCCTACCGATACAGGACTTTTCTTAAACCTCGTTTAAAGAGGGACATGTCATAGCGCTCCGGGAACACCGCGGATGGGAGTCCATTCCAAATCGGAATGGTACGGGGCAAAAATGATCTTCTGAAGCGAACCGTGGAAGATCGCGACTTCCAACCTCCGCCTCTTTTGGTTTCATCTCACGAAATTAAAAGTTCATGACATGAAATGTGAATTGTACATTATTCATTATTGTATAGAGCTCTTTAATGCAAATTTTTGACCGATTTCCAAAAAGGAAGAGGTAGTCAATTCGTCTGTATGTATGTAGGAATTGAAAACTCTTCATATATTTAATATTAATCTTTAATCGTAATTTACACATCCATCTTTACTAACGTTTTTTCGTTATTCATAAACTAAAAAGAGTTGCAAATTTAAGATAAAACCTTCTTCTACTATTCTACATGTTTATATTTTATGTTTATTCCTCGATAACTTTAGTTTGGTGGACCGATTTCACTGATACTGGTTTCAGATCACTATTCAGCTTAATCACGATGAGTTTTCATTTATCTTATGTGCTGTAGTTAGTGTAGTTAAAGCTAAAAATTCGATCTAATTTAAAATCTGTGGTGGAAAAAACGGTTACAAATTTGAAAAGATTTTTTGGCTGTTGCTTAAATATATTATATTTGAAATTTCAAAATTTGTAACCTTTTTTCAAATGTCATTTAAAAATCGTAGTTCCTTGAACCTACAGCCGGATACACCACGTGGTAAGCAATACATTTCAACGCACGTTTTTCGACAAGGGGGCGTATTCTAAAAATATCGAAATGGTATTATATACGCACACTGCGTTAGTCACGTCCCGACACGAACCTGGATACTCGCGTTCCGAAACGAAAACCGAATTACGAATAGTATTCCCGAAAGTCGCGAAGGTTTTTCGGATTGTGAAAGTGTGCTTTGAATTTTGAACGTAAGTTTTTGGTTGAGTTACCTTATAGGGTAAAACGACCATTATTATTTGTTAATGTTAAATTTATTATTTAACCTAGAATTAAATTAGTAAGAAGTTATCTAAAACCTAAATAAATGTATGCATAAAATTTTCGTTACCATTTATATTTAGTTTTCAGCTGTATTAAAAGACCTAGTTTTTCTCAGAAATAGCACATTTGCCTGAAATATTCACTATTAAATGAAGTAGTATTATTGAGTATAGAGGCATAAATATTGTTCTTAAAGTTAGGTATGTAGCGGGGTAGTGTCCTCTGATATTTCAGAGGTCCACTTAAGATTAGATGGCGTGTCAGCTCGTCTGCCTACATGGCTATAAAAATATTTCAAATGCGATGTTGGTATCGGAAAAATATAATATAATGTCGGAATAAAATATTGTGAATATTCGGGTATTGCTTTATTAATAGTAATTTAAAATTGTAGGTTCTATTGCTAAAATTCACGGCCATATTTTCGGCCTATTGTCTGTTTTTATTTAAGACTACTACGCAACTTCATCTTCGTCAAAGAGGTTCAGGCAGCACTGTTAGATTTCAATAAGACCTACAAACCCGTAGTACACTTTTTTGCCACGCACCATCCGGCTATGGAATGAGCTCCCCTCTTCGGTATTCCCAGAGCGCTATGACTTGTCCTTCTTCAAACGAGGCTTTAGGAGGGTCCTTAAAGTTAAGTCGTAGGTAGCGACCCATCAATGACCCCCTGACATTGCAGAGGTTCATGAGCGACGGTAACCACTTACGATCAGGTGGCCCGTTGAGAGCCAAACTTGAGAGGTGTCATGGGACACCCGAATAGAACGAAGTTCCTTACGATTAAAAGATATCTTATATTTTTTTCCTAACGTAACGCGCGATAAGCAACGTGTTTTAAAACATTTTGATCACAGCGCCATCTAGCGATAAATCTAAAACAAAAAAAGTGTCGTGACAACTTTTCGTAAGAATATTTTCCGTCTAGCCCCCCTTCACAACTTCGTTCCAATATCTGTCCAATCTCTCTATGATAAACTCAGCAAACATTTTATATTTTGAATCATTATTGTCTAAACTAATTTTTACTGGTCTAGTTTTCCGTGCGTGAGGTCGCGGGTTCAAACCGGCTTGTACTATGACAACTTAACTAGAAAATATTTATTAAAGCAACTTCGTCTGCGTCACATAACACATAATAAATAAAAATGTTCTCGCAAATATTCTCATCTTACAAACCTTCTTTGGAATTCTGCGAATATTTCAAGACCAAAATTAGCCAAATTGGTAGAGTTATAGCGAGACTAACGAACAGCAATTCATTTTATATTATCACAACACTGGCTGGAAATAAATAAAAAAATGAGCATCAAAAAATTCGAAGGTTTAAATAATCCCCAACGTGCCTTAAGGATGCTAGACTGTGCCTGATTCCTTTACTAACGAGACCTGAGCCCAGCAGCAACAGTAATGGGTTGTTACAGTACTGTCATACTGTACATTTTGCCTCGAGTTATATTGGTACCCCTTGGTCTGAGTTCAGTGTACTTACCGATATAGAAACAGAAAACAAAAGGGATGAAACGAATCTGAGATATTCTCGGTATCCCTTCTTAGACGTTGAAGAATTTCTTAGGTATGTGTTTTTTTGCTAGAAGTCAGTTTAAGAGGTTTAGGATATTAACTTGCACTGGATGTAACTATAAGTTAGGGTGGAATCTTTCAAGTTAAATTTGACAAACTTCCCGGTTTTCGATCGAGCTGACATTTGGCTCGCAGATGTATATCGCGTGACAATGCAATAATGACGCTGATCTGATGATGGATTCGGAAGGGGGTCGTAGGAACTCTAAACAAGATGGACCCTGTTTGGGCTCGTTTTACTTGTATTAGCTAGCACTCTACATTTTTACATGTAAAAGTCATCTTGTTTTTATGACAAATCATTTTCAAAATTAAACAAAAATTCCAAATAAATAAAACCTATTTACAACAGTAGGTTTCTGAAGGCAATAAACAATTATTTTAAATTTATTTCATTTGAATAGATTCTCATTACACATTCCCACTGGACTTTCAAACTATTTCACAATTAACAGTTTAATTATAAAATAATTTAGTTACAAACATTTGCGATGTTAGTAAATTTTGTTTTGTAATTATAACGGACTAATTAACAAAGTTTTTGGTAATTAAACATCAGGGAATAAAATTAAATGATGAAATGGAAATAATAATGTTTCAGTGTGTTTCTACAAAAAGAAAGATTCATACAGATCAATGTACAGAACAACTATGTTACGGTTTTCTTTTGATTGGTGTACAATAAAGAATATTCTATCTATTTATCTATTCTACATTAAGAAAGCTCCATAACAATCGCTATGACAAACTCACACCTACATAATACCGATACGAAATATCAAGTGACTTCAAAAGATTATTATTGAATCGAGTGTTAAACGTCTCAGAAACATTTCAGTAATACAAAACTAAAGTCAGATTTCTATTAAAACCAAGTTCGTAACTGGCTTTTGACTCAAAACTACGACGATACAGAACAGCTGTTATGTCCTTGTGTAGTATTTAACTGTTTTTGACACTATCTTTTTTTATTCACATTGTTTTTGATTTTCACTTTTATATTTTTTACTTTATTTTTTTCTCTTTGTATGCTTAATTAGTTATAAGTAATTTGTTACTCTGTCTCGATCGGTACTATCTTGTAAATCGTAAAGGTCTCCCGCAATACAGGTCTGACCTAGTGCGAGGATCATAGCAATAGTTTAAAAATTGTAAGTACTAACTCTTTGACAGTAAATTTATTCTTTTGCATTGGATTCTGTGATTTCTTCTTCTGCTATTCTTCTGATACTCTAGCGTGTCAACGGTACTTTGTACAAACGGGTGGTACTGTACCTATTGTATTTATATTTGGTCTACGAACCAGTTAAGTTACTTATAATTTTATGTCTATGATAGTGACAGAAACTAAAATATGCATCAAAAATATCTATAACAAGGTTCAACAACTTTTCAAAACTGAACTGGTTTTACAGACATTATTTAAATATTGTTAAAAAATTCTTTGCAATATCCAAAGTTGTTCTTCCAAATTCCAAAACAACCTCTTCAAAGAATTCCCTTGTGTGTGGTCGCGTATCGTATTTCAAAACAATAATTATTGCTCAAAAGGTTTGCTTAGCATAAATATTGATGTTATGCACGGGTGCAGAATTATAAATAAACATGGCTTATGGATGTAAAGATGAAAGACTAAGAGCGAATATAGCAGGAGAGTTAGGACACATTCTTCAAATAATTTGGGCACAATAATCTGTAAAAATAATAGGCACAACAATTTAAAAAGGAGACTTAGGAGCACTTGTAATAGTCTTCAAAATATTTTTGTGGGCACAGTGCAAAAAAATAATGGGCACATGAAATTTAAAAGTTTACTGGCTTGACAATTTTAAAAGCTACAAAGCACAGAAAATGTGCCTGATTCTAGTCAAGTTTTGCTAAATAAAATTTATGAGCACAGCTAACTGAATACACTGTGGCGAGCAATTTAAAAGCTAGGACATAAAACGACAGGGCTTTACTGCTTTCTCTTAGGAGTAAGAATTTTAATGAATTCACAATTTAAATAAGATTTAAAAAGTTGTTTTGAAAAACTACATTTTACCATCAAAATTATAATTCTCTCAATAGACGCTGAACCGGTAAAACTGACACCCAAAAAACATTCACTATCTTACAATCTTAAATCTATTTGTCTGTCAACTCTTAAATCTTTAAAGATCTATTGGGAGTCTCTTAATTTTTTGCTGAACTTTTTACAAATGTGTAATTTGTTAAAAAACTTTGAGTGTTTTATGCGAGTGAAAGATTAATAAAGAGAGAGATTTTGTATTGTGATTATGTACACAGTTACAGTTTATGTACTTTGAACAACGTTTCTCAAAAAGGTAAGGTTCACAACTAACCAAGACGTCCATGTTTTATTCTCAGTTTTAGTGCACCTCCTTTGATGATATTATTTGTTACAGAAGTCTTTTATTGCAATAGATAAACGAGGATAAGGTCCATCTGATGGTAAACAGTTATTAATGCTCATGGACCACTGCAATGTCAGGGCATGAGGGGCCGTTGGTTTTACACATCGCCTTTCGCACATGACTTTAGTTAAACCTTCTACTCCTCATATCATCTTTTGATTAAATTCGTTGCGGGGCCCAAGACAAGTTATTTTTCCCTCGGGTTCTTGGGCTTCATTGCTCAGAGTCATTACGATGGTCGCCGCTGTGGATCCTGGCTACACAGGAGTTACAGTAGTGGGAGTGAGAAGTGGGCAAATACACTCGTTTTAAGATGGACATGTCAAGTACATCAATGTTGGTGATTTTTTGGTTTACTTGAATTTTCAATGCCAATTTTAACTTGATTTCTTGATTGAAAGTTTACTTAATAACTCAACGGATGTTAACTGTTATTGTTTGGTTCAAATTTGACGTATGTCCGAATGCGTTTTGTTTATAATTTAACCCGATATCCGGCATCTTTTTGTTAACTTTAACTTTATGCATAACTTTAGTTTGAAATCTTTTTTTGACCGACTTCCAAAAGGAGGGAAGGAGGAAATACTCAATTTGTCAGTATGTCATTTTTTATGTTTGTTCCTCGATAACTTTAGTTTGGGTGGACCGATTTGAATGATTCTTGTGTCAGATGAAAGGTGATGGTTGAACTTAGATCCCATTTT
Source organism: Trilocha varians (assembly GCA_030269945.2). Taxonomy (NCBI): domain Eukaryota; kingdom Metazoa; phylum Arthropoda; class Insecta; order Lepidoptera; family Bombycidae; genus Trilocha; species Trilocha varians. The sequence goes on from AP028279.1 coordinate 3,302,015, forward strand.
ATTTAAAGATCGAACAAGTTTTGGATCTGTGTTTAAAAATGTGTATTTTTAACGAAAAAAAAATCACAATTTACTATGCGTTTTAGCGTGTATGTCTTTTCTATACGAAACGGCGATTTCAATAATTATTCTTTTTTTGTCAAGAAGCAGACACTTTGAAAAATACCTCATATAAATTTGATAAAGATCTGACAGGTAGTTTTTGTGCTATGCTTAAGAAATGGAAGTCGGTCGTTTTCATTAAAACTCGATTTCAAATACAAACCCCTCTAATTTCACTTAACACTTCGACTTTATAATATGATCATAAAAGTACTTCTTGAAACCGTAGATAATTAGAGTGGTGACTATAAAAAGTAGGCGTTAAAACAATATTGTCGCCATGTGGCGAACAGACGGAGATGTCGAGGTAATGGAATAGACAGTTGAGATAGAGTGAGACAGCAATAGAAGATGAATAAATCAGTTATTGTATATTGATAATGTACAAAGATTTATGTGCAATTTTTCACAACACCACTGGCTAAAAACGGTGAAGGAAAACATCTTGAGAAAACCTGCATGTCGGAAAAGGATTCTAAAAATCCTTTGAAGATATGTGAAGTACCTAATCCGCATTAGGCAAGCGTGGTGGACTATGCCTAACCCCTCTTCGGAGGAGACCTGAGCTCAGCAGTGGGCAGTAATGGGTTGTTACAGTACAGTACAGTACAGGATTAGTTATTGTATATTGATATTGTAAAGAAGTTTCGTGATGTTTGGGACAGTGTAGGGGGTAATCTTTGGATCTATTGAAACGATTTCAAAAAATATTTTATTTTTAAAATGTAATTGTGGTATTTGTGATTCCCTACGTCATTTGATGACGCAGCAGTGAGCTGGTTTTAAATAAGTAAGTTTTAGTTGTGAGATACCTCGTATTACTACACTGCTTTTATATTTATCAATAAACCAGCAGACCCGCGCAACTTCGTCTACGTCATAAAGGGAACCAATATATCTTGTCCTTCTTCAAACGAGGCTTGAGGAGGGTCCTTAAACTTAGAACGTAGGTAGCCACCCCTCAATGTCCCCTGACATTGCAGAGGTTCATGAGCGACGGTAACCACTTACGATCAGATGGCCCGTTGGCTCGTCTGCCTACATGGCAATAAAAAAAAATGTATCTCATAGCCTTCCTCAATAAATGAACTTTCCAAAACTGAATGAATTTTTGAAATCGGATATTGAATTTACTAAATTTTACATAGATTAGTCACATTACGAAATAGCAAAGTGTCATATCCAGGGATAGTGTTTCGTTGATAATTTTTAAACGCAGATGGCCAAGCTATATGCATGTTAGTGTCACTTACACACAAATGTGGGTTTTGTTAGGATGGGAATATAGAAAAAAGAACCAACGAAAAAAAAACTTATGTACATTAAATACCAGAAATAGAAATACATGACTTTTTAGATATTTTTCAGAAACTTTGAATGATGTAATAATTTATTATGAAGAAACATTTTCAAAGACTGGGTTTTAAGATCTTGTATATCATGTATCAGTAGAGTGCTAGCCAAGACAAGTAAAATGAGCCCAAACGACAGGTATATCTTATTTAGTACAGGAGTTCCTATGACCTTCCGAATCCATCATTAGACTAATCTAATGATGGATTAACTAACTTTATTTATTAGCTAACTCCGTAGACACTTAAGTAATCATATCATCAAGTGGACAGTCAGTACGTTTAGCTCTGAAAAACAATTTAACTCTAAAAGTACTTTCATGCATTTTCAACGGGTTCTTACCATGATATTTAATTAATTGAATTGTCTCGATATTTCAACGTTGTTGCAAACGTCATGATCACGAGAAAACTGGCACTGCGGGTCGATTTAAGAGCAAACAAATCTGTCTACCCTCTTTCTCGTTCGCTTTTGGGTGGTAAGAACCCGTTGAAAATGCATGAAAGTATTATAGAAAACCGCGAGTGTCTGAATAAGTTAATAACTCTAAAAGTGTTTTTAAAAATGGGACATATTTTTAAATGCTAAAAAAAGATCCAATTAATGGAATAACAAGCAAATCCTACTTAAATTATGACAAAGAATCAGTTATTTTAAGTCCACATTAAAGTTCTCATTAAAATATTAATTTATTTTTGTAGAGTAAGCCTAGATAATCTTATAAGCTTAATGAGAAAAATCATGTCTTAAGTTATTATGAAAATAGAATTTAATGTTTAAAAGGTAGCGAGTTATTTTACCCCTCTTCGGAGGAGACCTGAGCTCAGCAGTGGGCAGTAATGGGTTGTTACAGTACAGTACAGTACAGTACAGAGTTATTTTAAGTAAACCGATATTAGAAAAAGATTTGTCTTTTTCTATCAATAGTGTCCTGTACCAACCCATAACTGCCCACTGTTGGGCTCAGGTCTCCTCAGAAGAGGGATTAGGCATAGTCCACCTCGCTTGCCCAGTGCGGATTGGGGACTTCACATATCCTCAAAAGATTTTTAGAACCCTTTTCCGTTATGCAGGTTTCCGCACGATGTTTTCCTTCACCGTTTTTAGCCAGTGGTGTTGTAAAAAATTGCACATAAATTGTTTTTCATCTATCAATCATAATCAATACTATTTCTTTTAAAAGCTTTCATTTGACTGAATCTAACAATGTTCCGATGAAATCTTGCAATTTCAATTATGCTGAAATTTGAATGCTTAAAAAAACTCCTTAAAGTAAGGTCATAGGTGACCGTCTATGTAACATGTAGATGTCCATGATGGATGGTAACCACTTATGATGAAAAGTAACATAACGCATTTCTAAACCATTACTGTCTTCCGTTTTGGGAGAAGGGAAGTCGGAATGTTATCTTATACTTCTTGTACCTCTATTATCTTCTGATTAAAAATCGTTGCGCCCAAGAGAAGTCAACTTTCCCTCGGATTCCTAGGCTTCACTGCTCAGTGTCATTACGATGGTCGCCGCTGTGGATCCCACATACACAGGAGTTACGATGGGTGTGAGAGGACGGCAATTCTCTTCTAACCAATATTTTCTATTTGTTCCAGATTCCGAAGTTCTTCTCAACTGATGCATTCTCCACTTAACTTCAAAACATGCACGCACATTTGACATGGCGGACACATACCAAAATAGGCATATGAGTTGGCGCGCGCGCACATATCCCCAGTTTAAATATAGAATAGTGGCTGAGGGGAAACGGAAATGGATGTCGGATGTCGGGGTGTGGATCCTGCTTTTTATTGTGAGCACTACCGGTTGCCATGGTTACCAGGAACAGAGATTTGCTATGGAGCCGCAGGACCAAGTGAGTATTTTTTTTTGATTAGTTTTAATATGTGAGTTGTTACAAGAACTCGTTAAGCTAATTTTTTTTTTATTGCCATGTAGGCAGACGAGACAACGGCCCACCTGATGGTAAGTGGTTACCGTCGCTCATGAACCTCTGCAATGTCAGGGGACACTGAGGGGTCGCTACCTACGACCTAATTTTAAGGACCCTCCTCAAGCCTCGTTTGAACAATATTTTGATTTCAAACATAAAACGAGCGACAAAAATTACCAGTCAGGTTTTTATCAAATTTATATGAAATTGAAGTCCAATATATATGCTTTCTAACAAAAAGATATAAGCCGACCGGTTTTGAACTTGCGACCTCACGTACGGAAGGCCAGCGTTTCAATCACTCGGTCACTATTTGTGAATTTAGTAAATTAGCATAAATTATTCCAAATGTTAATTAAACAATCGTACACATAAATTTATAGTTTAGATTTTGTTTTTATAGGTATCGTTTTGTTATATTATAGTTAATGTTGACCTTCAGAGGTCACAGTGCGATATTAAGTGTCACTAGTCTATTAATGGGGTTAAAATATTTGATTTTTGTAATTAAGGAAAAGATTATATAAATCGTAGTTTATATATACAGGGTGTCTCGAAACTTCATACCAAAGAAAAACTTGAAATATTTATAATACTTTCATGCATTTTCAACGGGTTCTTACCACTATATTTAATTAATTGAGTTGTCTCGATTTTTCAACCTTGTTGCAAACGTCGTGATCACGAGAAGACTGGATACTGCGGGTCGATTTAAGAGCAAACAAATCTGTCTACCCTCGCACTCGTTCGCTTTTGGGTGGTACCACTGGAACTCGATCTCACATCACGACACACCACACTCACTGTATCTACAAGACTCTCTGAGCATGAACCCTTAGTGACTGTTGTGTTTAGCACTGGATACCTCATACTCGATAATCTGAAGCCGTCACCCCTGTTAAAAGTGCTATGTCTTGAAACCTCGATAGCTTCTTTAACCATCCTTGCTTGGTACGTAACGACGTTCAGAAGATAGTACCTTAGGATTATGTAATTGTATCCAGTGATTGGAACCCGTTGAAAATGCATGAAAGTATTATAGAAAACCGCGAGTGTCTGAATAACTTTGAAATATTTATATTGAAAGAAAAGGTAACAAATCGTTGTCTAATATACAGGATGTCTTAAAACTGAATTATATAAAATAAAAGAATCTCTTATAGGCTGTGCTAGTTTAAAGAATGTCGTAACGCGTAATGCGCCGTGCATAATCTCATAACTCCTTGCTGGGTTTTGGTCTCAACCTTGATTAGGAGGCCGAATCTGGCCAACATTTTTAGTGAGGTTCAACTAAAAAATTCGGAATATTATGTATTATTTTATTTCTAAGTACTTATTTAATTGTCTAGAGTTTCATTTCTGAAGACTATTCTAAAGCTTTGTTTGACACTGTGTATCTTGTTATATTATATCAAAGTTTTCCAGAGTAATCAGGAATTTGAAAATGTTTGTGTACAGAATTGCTTTTCAAATTAAAATGTCTTTTTCGACACTATAATTTTGCAATACTTTGTAAAATTTTAAGACATTTTTTTTATTTTGATACACTCTGTATATAAAAACATGTTTATTTTATCTTGTCTAAAACTGGGAAAATAATGTTTACAGTGGACCCAGTAGAATAATTAAATAGTAATAAATTAAATCAAATTAAATTCCAGTAATAAAATGTAAATTTTAAGACAATCTAGAAGCAGCGTTATATTAAAAGTTTTCTTTTAATTCTTATTTTATTAATAGTTTAAAAAGCCTTGATTTTGTTCCAATTAATTGGAACGAAGTTCCTTATCGCGCGTTATCGAAAGGGGACTAGACGGAAATTCTGATGAAAAAGTTGTCACGACACTTTTTTGTTTTAGGTCATTATAGCTAGATGGCGCTGTTATCAAAATATTTTATAAAACAATTCCTTATTTTGTTTTATATGATTAATACAGAGATTTTTAAGCTTTACTTTTAATTAATATGACGTACCTTCAGGCTATCTATCTTTACAATATGAAATTAATGAATATTAATTACAACCTTTATATAAACTTGCACTGGATGTAACTATGTAAGTTCAGGAGGGATCTTGCAAGCTTTGACAAACTTCCCGGTGTCCGATTGAGCTGATATTTTGCACGCGGATGTATATCGCGTGACGTAATACGACAAAATGGCGTTGATCTGATGTTGGATTCGGAAGGTGACCATAACTCTTGTAACAAATAAGATCAATAAGACCTATCGTATTTGGGCTCATTCTAATTGTCACTCTACAGATACATGATAAGATTGTATTTAAAGTTTGCATTGCTCTATGGTTTAACCTCAAATTTCTTTCCCAACAGAGTGCAATAGTGGGATCCAGAGTCACCTTGCCATGTCGAGTGGAGAACAAGGCCGGTGCCCTCCAGTGGACAAAAGACGACTTCGGATTGGGCACACATCGGAACCTGAGCGGTTATGACCGATACTCTATGGTCGGAAGCGACGAGGAAGGTAGGTCACTATGAATTAGCTATACAGGGTGTTCCAAAACTGTACGACATGAACGGGAAGTAGCTTAAATACAAGGTGTTAAAAATTCGATGAAACAATACTTTCACAGCAAATAGTATACTTGATGTAGAAGCCATCCGCCAAGTCTGAGTTTTCTAGGCATAATATATCATAAGTTATAACTAATCAAAACTACGTGTTAATTAGTGCGTGATCAACCCTACCGTACTGACGTACACCAACAGCTAAAGACTTAAGCCGGCTAGTCACCTCCTGTATCATAGAACATTGTAATAATACATGGGACAAAAATCACATTCTAAACAGGATACATGCGCCTGTGGTCGTGAAAATAAATATAGCACGCTGAATGTAGGTCAGGATAGGGTTGTCAAAAATAATACAAAATAATATTTTTTCAACTTTGTATGGGAAAATAAAGTGATCATCTCCGTTTCAAAAGTATGTGTATATGATTTGAAATGTGATATAGATTAAGCCCTCAAAGTATTGTTTCACCGGGCACCAACACCCTGTATAAGTAGGATGGTTTGAAAGGAAACATAATTTAATTTTTGATGTTTAATAACTGCATTTATAGATTTTTCGTTGTATTTTTGGTTTGTCTGAAATTTGAACTAACAAAGTCTTAAACTAAAGGAACAACGTGAAATGATTGATTCAACATTTTCAGTACCAATAATTTATCACTGATAATGAAGAGGCTACGGTACCGCTTACGATCAGGTGGCCCGTTATTTCGCCAACAAGGCAATGGCGTTTGTCTACTAGTGCCATCTGGGGCGGCGCGACGGGAATGAGTGCTGTCGCGCCGTCCCTCATAACCCCGTGCTGGGTTCTGGCCTCAGCCGGAGTTCGGACGCTGAGTGTGAGCGGTTGGAGGTTTTAGTGCGGTTCAACTCCCACAGTTCTGGTGATTTCCTTCAACTAAAAAAAAAACTTGTGCCATCTACTGACTGAAATTGTTTTTAAACCTCTACAACTCCCTAAAAAGATTTGACGTAAGACTATGATTCAGTGTCTATTGCCAAGCAAATATCTTTCTTATTTCATTGTGTTACAGCATATTTTCCTATGAACGTAGAAACTATAATTCGCTTCACATGTATTGAAATAAAAATATTTAGGTAAACTGCGTTTGGCGCCTCTATGTAATGTGTGTTTGAGGTTAGGTTTAGAATAGGGTTGCCAGGTGGTAGGTATTTTACCTTATTTTGAAAATTTTGTTTTGTTTTTCTGACGATGTGATTGTGGATTGTAATGATAAGAAATGTATTAGTGATAATAGATCGGGATGCGCATCGAACAATGTTGATCGATGTCACCATTCCACATGACGAGAACCTTGTGAAGGCAGAAAAAGAAAAACTGCTAAAATATTTGGACCTGGCCCACGAGGTGACCGACATGTGGCGTGTTGAATCGAACATCATTGTTCCGATTGTTGTATCTGTGCACGGTCTAATAGCGAAAAGCTTCGACCGTCATCTAGAGAAGCTTTCGCTCCCCGGCTGGGTGGCGGGCCTGATTCAGCGCGGCGGCCGTTCTTGACACGGCATGTATTGTGAGGAGGTTCCTCTCTCTTGAGCCCTGATCACTGATGGCTTGGGTCGTAGACTCCGCCTGCAGTGGCCCTCTGTTTTTTATATTGTATTTTTGAATGTTATTTTCTTGTAAATATATTTTTAAAAATATAATGTAAAAAATAAGCTAATAAATGAATATGGATTAGAAATGTATAATCCAATTTGTTGGTTTTAATGTGAAAGTGTTGGATTGTTTTTGTGAAATTACAATTTTGTGTTTCATAAAGATCAGTCACAGAAAACTGACAAAACAAAAACTTAAAAATAACATCAAAATTAAGAAAAATACTCTCTATACTATAGAGTAGTTAGTACAAATACAAACAATGAAATTGATTTTGAAAAATCTCCAAAAATTTTTCTTGAAAATTATTAGAAATTTTCTCATGCCAACCCTATCCGCGAACCGGGTTAGGCACCTGTTAGATCACCAACAATGAGGGTTCTAGCGTAAGGCCAGAACCACTAGCAATGTTTTAATATTAACTATCTACATCTATACTTATAATAAAATCGTAGAGAGGTCAATTCTGTACATTGAAAATATAAAAAAAAAAACTAGCAGGGGGTGTTTGGTTGTCGATTCTGATGCCAAAAATGCAATTACAATTTTTTTTGTCTGTTTGTCTGTTTGTCTGTTTATCTGTTTGTCTGTTTGTCTGTATCTTTGTGCACGCTAATCTCCGAACCGGCTGAACCAATTTAGTTGGGTTTTTTTGTAATCTCTTATGGCAAGTCTCACTTAACATTTAGTCGTTGTTTTATCAAAATCGGTTCAGTATTAAAAAAGTTATAAGCGAAATAACGTCGATGGGTATTACGTTTACTTGGCCAACATAAAGAGATCTCCAATTTATATGGTGAATCGTCGCAACTGGAGCTCTGACTAAAGTGGCCGGCGGAACCAGTCATATTGAGTAATTCGTATTTCGACTGGAAAGAGTGCCGAGCGCGTAACGCGTCGCGCCGTCCCTACGAACCCCGTGCTGGGTTCTGGCCTCAGCCGGGGTTTGGACGATGAGTGTGAGCGGTTGGAGGTTTTAGTGCGGTTCAACTCCCACATATCCAGTGATTTCCTACAACTGAAAAAAAAAAAGTTAGTCTTTATTACATAAGCTCGGCCATTGAAAGTCCCATCCAAATCGACCCAGCCAATCATGTTTAGGCTCTACTGAAGCGTCCTGATGAGATTTTTGTGTAGAGGATGAATGTCAAGGTCTGATGATGGAGCTGGTAGGTGGCTATGGGAACTCCGTCATTACGCAAGATAACCTCATCGTGTTCAGGCTCTAATGAAGCGTCCTGATTAGTTCTTTGCGTAAAGGATGAATGTCAAGGTCTGATGATGGAGCTGGAAGGTGGCTATGGGAACTCCGTCATTAAGCAAGATAACCTCATCGTGTTCAGGCTCTAATGAAGCGTCCTGACGAGATCTTTGCGTAGAGGATGAATGTCAAGGTCTGATGATGGAGCTGGTAGGTGGCTATGGGAACTCCGTCATTAAGCAAGATAACCTCATCGTGTTCAGGCTCTAATGAAGCGTCCTGACGAGATCTTTGCGTAGAAGATGAATGTCAAGGTCTGATGATGGAGCTGGTAGGTGGCTATGGGAACTCCGTCATTAAGCAAGATAACCTCATCGTGTTCAGGCTCTAATGAAGCGTCCTGACGAGATCTTTGCGTAGAGGATGAATGTCAAGGTCTGATGATGGAGCTGGTAGGTGGCTATGGGAACTCCGTCATTAAGCAAGATAACCTCATCGTGTTCAGGCTCTAATGAAGCGTCCTGATGAGATCTTTGCGTAGAGGATGAATGTCAAGGTCTGATAATGGATCTGGTAGGTGGCTATGGAAACTCCGTCATTAAGCAAGATAATCTCATCGTGTTCAGGCTCTAATGAAGCGTCCTGATTAGTTCTTTGCGTAGAGGATGAATGTCAAGGTCTGATGATGGAGCTGGAAGGTGGCCACTGTCTGTCTGGCTAATCTCTGGAATAGCTAGACCGATTCGGACGGGCTGACTTTCAATGACTGATAGTTTATGTTATAAGGAGTAACTTAGGCTATATTCATTTTAGAAATTGTTGTTTTTTTTAAATTCTCGTTGAAGTTCAAGGATGGTATTTACGCGAGAAAAAAATCAAATAGTTGACATTTAATTGAGATTGGCGCAGACGAAGTTGCGCAGGGCAGCTAGTATTTACTAAAAACTTACTTTTATAGAAAAAAAAAAATTTTGGTCACTGAAGTCCACAATCAGTGGCAGTGGTCAGAGCATAATATTACAAGCTATATATTAAAAATTAGAAAAAAAACTGTATTTATTTAACTACTGATCTTCGCAACTTTATCTGCGTCAAAAAAGGGTTCATGCTGTTAGATTTGAATAATGTATGAAAGTTTTTGGATATCTTTTTCACACCTTGGTAAAGTCCTGTATAAGTAGGTGATAGATAACGGCCCCTCACTGCCCTGGCATTGCAGAGGTTCGTGAATGACGGTCTCCAATCCGCATTAGGTTAGCGTGGTGGACTATGCCTAGGGCTCGTCTTACTTGTATTAGGTAGTACTTTACTGCTACATCATATCCAGGGTCTAAATAAATGATGTATCTTCTCAATACACACTATATTTTGCGATTTCAGTATTGTATGTGTATAATTCACATATCTCCGTATGAAAAGTCAGACATTGTGTATTATTAGACATGCGGAGCGGGTTAGTGACCGGGAAAATTGGCTGCTTTTTCCAATGATTGTTAAAATCGACACAGTGTAGCTGTATTACAGCAAGTACACTTTAAATTTTACTGTTTTTTGACTGCTGTTATTGTGAAATACGAATTTTTTTTTTTTTAGTTTCAACCTTACAATTAACAGGTAGTTGAAGAACATAATAATTTGCAATTGCGAAAAAAACTTAATTTAACTAAATTTAAAAAGTCGTTTCTCGAAAAGCTATCAAAAAACATGCAAAAAGTCAAAAGTTAATTTTTAGTGTGATGGTGGTTTCAAACTAACAACTAAATACTTTCGTGCATTTTCAACGGGTTCTTCTCGTGATCATGACGTTTGCAACAACGTTGAAATATCGAGACAACTCAATTAATTAAATATCGTGGTAAGAACCCGTTGAAAATGCATGAAAGTATAGAAAACCGCGAGTGTCTGAATAAGTTTATAACAACTAAATATTTTTTCCACTTAATGTTTTTCGGTTATACTTTTATCATAAAATAATATATCTATGTACCTATATAAATTTGGTCAGAATATATCATTTTGTATACTGACTTAATCCTATTATTTAACATCACTGATTTCTTTCTCAACTGTGTCATTTTTTTGATTTACCAAGGTCATATTTATTTTCAAATATAAACACTTGAGTTTCTGATGCGAGCTATACTGTTGAAATCAGTGCGTAAGAGTTGAGCACTAAATTTTTTATAAAAATTTCTAAGTTTAGATATTACGGAACCCTATAAAATATTGTTACTGAAATTATACAGGGTGATTTCCTAGTGAGGGTACATATTGAAGGTCATGGTAGCTGATGGTTATATACGACCAGTAAAAATATTATTACCAAAGAATATGGCATAATGCCTTAGTTCTTAAAATCCTCGCAACTTAAAAATATCTAAAATTATAGTAAAATGATGGTTTTTCGACAGCTCCATCAGCTGTGGCGGAGGTGTGGGGTGCGCGAGATCACTAGAAGTCATTAGTCAATACTCTTTAAGCCGAAATTGTTTATGTTTGAGGTAGTTTGTCGAATTTAGAAAAAAAAATGTAATTTTACCTATTTTTTGTAATATTCCGTATTAGAACAGAGTACACATCACCCTCCTGCAATATGTACCCTCTCTAAAAAATCACCTTGTATATGGATAGTGGTATGAAATGTCCCTCTTTAACTGAGGTTTAAGAAAAGTCCTATATTGATAAGCAATGGCCTCCCAATGCTCTGACAACAAACGAATCCAAACACGATGGTCTTGTGGCACAAGCGTTCCTATCACCTTCCGAATCCATCATCAGATCAGCGTCATTTTGTCATATTATTGCATTGTCACGCGATATACATCTGCGTGCAAAATGTCAGCTCAATCGGAAACAGAACACGGAGAATATTATCAAATTTAGCTTGCAAGATTCCAAACATAGTTACATCCAGTGCAAGTTAATATAAAGCTTGTGAAATACGAGTAAATTTAAAACAAAGGCCTCTTCCTCCCTCAAGCGAGACCCTTCCAAGTACTTAATTATACAAGTTATACACGAACGTATCCCACGAGAGGTATTTAAAAGGAGAGCTTATTGAAAAGTACTCCCCAATGACTTGATTCTTGCGAATTTAACTGATTGAGACGATTTTCCTGCTTTTTCTTGTAATTTTAAAGAGGATCTTGAAAGAGATGGTTATACTTTTTGTGGGATAAACTGGCTTTATTTAAAAAGTAGTTTTATTAAGTTCAATTAATGTATGATGTAGTAATGATTGAAATAAAGAACCCCACTATAGATATAGATATTAGAAGAATAGGTATAGGCTGGCACCCCACCAGACATAGACATAAACATCGTTTATTTGTAATGAAAACATGTTTAGAATTGCAAAAATGATAATAATAAAAAAACATGGAGTAAAAAGTTTTCATCACAAACCAGTCGGAACTCAGCTTAATGTTATATGACACCCTCAACCGACATATAACGCTGCTTTTCAGTTTCGACTGGCAGTGACGTCACAAATGTTAGTGAATTTAAAAATAAAAGAGAATAACAATAAGAAAAAATAAACAAACACCAAGAAAAAGAAAAAATAAATTAAATTACAAAAATAAAAGATTAATAATTAAATTCTAAAAAAATAGGTACAGTATTTTGGAACCATGTGTATGACTCACTTGACATTGGACAATAGTCCCTAGTCTATGGGACAAGGTTTAAGACCACAGATTTACTATGAAACTATGTAAAATCAAAACAAGACAATGCTACAATGGTTACACCAGCGGAAAGTGTGAATGAGAAGGATGGATGTGAAGTATGCGGTACGAAAGTTGGACAGAAGCGAGAACTGGAATGAAAGAGTAAACAAACCAACAATTAGATTAAGAACATCCCCGATAATGTTGGCGGGATATAGATATAAAAAAGTAGTTTTATTGCAAGACAGATAAACGAGCTTACGGTTTTGATGGTAAGCGGTCTCCGTCACTCATGAACAGTGATTTCAGGACATTAAGGGGCCGCTATCCATCACTTACTTGGAGGTCTTTGCTTAAATTACATTTTAATTATAATAAGCTTTTTTATTTCAGTATAAAGTGTGTAATATTTCAAAGTGTTAGTAGATTACTTAAACTAGGTTAGTTTATAATGATCTAAAATAGTTATGTTTGTTGTAAAATATTTTTAGTTCTTCGTTTACACGAACCCCTTTCGGGCAAAAGCCTCCTCTAATTCCTTCCATTTGTCTCTATTTTGGGAAAAAGTCATCCAGTCTTTGCCTACTAAGTCTTTTATATCATCAGTCCAACGTTTAAGTGGTCTGCCTTTGCTTCTTTTTCAGTAGGCCCTGTTCATTTGGTAGTTTGTAGAGACCATCTCTTATCTGTATATCTTGACAAGTGACCAGCTCATTTCCACTTAAGTCCAGTTCCAGTTCCAGTTAAGTTAATTACATTAGTGTTGTACTAACATTAGCTTTAAGTATCGTATGCTATGGATCTATTTTCAAGTCTGAAATAACAAGATTTATGTAAAGTCCTGTATAAGTAGGTTATAGATAACGGCCCCTCATTGTCCTGGCATTGCAGAGGTTCAAGATTGACGGTCCCCAATCCGCATTGGGCAAGCGTGGTGGACTATGCCTAATCCCTCTACTGAGGAGACTTGAACCCAGCAGTGGGCAGTAAAGAGTTGTTACAGTACAATATGAGCAACTGTAACTGGGCCCGTTTATCTGTCATGGAATAAAAAAAACTTGAGAGGTGTGGAACGAACCCGGATGGAACGAAGTTCCTTTCGATTAATTAGTGAGGGAATTGTAATAAAATTTTATTTTTTTCTCTCTTTCAAGAGAGAGACGTTTTAAACTAACTAATTATTATAACTTAAATAAAATATTTTGATCACAGCGTCACCTAGCATTAATCATATAAAACAAAATAAGGAATTGTTTTAAAAGATTAGTTTAAAGTTTTAAAGAAAGCCATCTAGCGATAATCATTGTGACAACTTTTTCATAGAATTTCCATCTAGCCCCCTTTCGATAACGCGCAATAAGGAACTTCGTTCCAACATGAAATTGAACCTCTACTTCAGTGTAGAGATTTTTACTTTATAGCAGATATTTTAAACACACTTAGACTTAAGATACAAATTTGTATTCCCATTTAAAAGGTTCCTTGTTCCAGGAGATTTCTCCCTGGATATACGGGACGTAACTCTAGAAGATGATGGGAGATACCAGTGCCAAGTTAGCGGAGGACTAAATGGTAAGTAACTGTTAATGTTATTTTTTTAAACACTCGCGGTTATCTACATCACTTACAATGTTACTAAACGGGTTCTTACCACGATTATTTTTACGATACTGTCAGTGTGGTATTTCGAAATGTGAGTTCGAGTTCCAGTGGTACCGGCAACCGAACGAGAATGAGGGTAGACAGATTTGTCTGCTCTTAAATGACCTACCCGCAGTTCCTCTGTCTTCCCGTGATCATGGCGCTTGAAACCTTCTCACAATTAAAAATAATCGTGGTAAGAACCCGTTTAGTAACAGTGTAAGTAACGGTTAATGCTATGATGTAAATGTAAAAAGAGCAGACTGTGTAAAAAGTGTGTCATTTGATAAAAAATTAAATAATTACCATGGTATTTTAAAAATCCTTTGAAGATATGTGAAGTCCCCAATCCGCACTCGGCAAGCGTGGTGGACTGAGCCTAATCCCTCTTCTGAGGAGACCTGAGCCCAACAGTGGGCAGTAATGGGTTGGTACAGGTACAGGTCTCCCGCGATACAGGTCTGATCTACTGCGCGGGCTATTGTTAAAGATGTATAAGTTATTTGTAATTTTTTATGATAATAAACTATTTTTATTTTTGTATCTACGCAATACAGGGTGTATATAGAGCACTTCCGAAAACAAGGACTGGTAATACTAGTGATACTTGTGATGATAAGCCAGGAAGCGGTCCATTCAGACCATTTTTTTTTGTACAAACCTTAACATCTCAGGTGTCACTGGTTCAACCAGCCTTCGTTTTCGGGAGTGGTCTTTTTACACCCTGTATAATATTTTTCGAAATTTGCTTGAATATTCGTGTATAACCAAGACCTTTTCCACCAGGAGAGCCAGCGATTCGCTCACGATACGCGAAGCTGACGGTGCTGATTGCTCCTGATCCTCCGAGGATCATTCAGGGTGCCTTCGTGGAGACCACGGAAGGTCAGCCCATCGACATCGAATGCGAATCCGTTGGTGGTAAACCGGCTGCTGAGGTGAGGAATTTTTTAGGTTATCTTTTTGTTTTTCACATCATTTGACTGTATTTTTTATAATTATTGTCCTCACATAAATTTAAGTGAACCGATTGGTTAGTGATGAGCAATGCAAGACCAAGACTAATTTTGCTCATCACTAGTAAAAATAAAGTAACAATTCGACATGCCAACTAATATTGTTCCAAGAAAAGCATATGTTAACGCTGTTAAAAATATTTTATCTCATTTAATTACTGTGAAAAAAAATAGTTAGTTGAGTCTTGCGTATTTAGTCTTGGTCTTGGTATTGTACATACAGTCTTGGTCTTGCGAGTCCAAGTCAAGACTGGAAGACCAAGATCAATTTTGCTCATCACTAATTCCGATTTGGAATGGATTCCCGTCTTCGGAAGTGATGATCAAAATTGGTCTTGGTCTAGCAGTCTTGGTCTTGCATTGCTCATCACTACGATTGGTATGATCATATTTAAATAGAAGCATGATGATGCTCGTTCTTAACTCCCATATAAATTTTATCAAGAGAATTTATAAGTACTTTAGCCTTCAACTGTTCAAAAAATAACCATGTTCTTTCTCGTTTCCGCTTAAAAAGTATGGATTTCTTGTTTTACCTATTTTTCTAAGATAATATTTTTAATACTTTTTTATCAGATCACCTGGTTAGATGGAAACCAAGCTGTAGTGAAAAAGAACGTGAAGAGTAAAGTGGAACTGATGCCTGATGAACAAAGATATAAAACAAGGTATGTTATCAAAAAAAAAAACATAAAATGGGTTGCTAAGTGCTTTGGAAAGGCTGAACCGATTTCGCTAATATTTTTTATTTATTGTGATCAGAAGGTTTTTATAAAAGAAAAGAATTTTAAAATAATGTATGGTTGTGTTTACATATTGGCTCGCCAACGTCCAACACACGTAAAAAACAAATGAAGGTAACGGCCGACCTACATGTGAATCGTTTAACAGTTGGCCTACAAGTCAGTTGTGTGCAATGAAAATTGGCGAGTCAATATGTAAACGCAACATAAAAGTTTTTTAAACACCATTTCCTTAATTATAATTGAACTCATGTGACGCAGCCAAACCTACCCTCCCTCTAGTAACAATATAATAACAGATACCAATCAAAATTGACATCAAAACCAACCAAATTTGGCGAGACTTCAACCGCAGGCTATCAAAACCAACCACAGGTCACAACCACACAGCCTGTGATAGCTCAATTGATTCTGTGCAGGTCGGTTTTGCGGCTCCACCCGAGTAAGACACATCACAACCAGACATACACATGTCAGGCACAGAATACTGCCGATAGAGCACCAAGGATGGCCACTATACATTTTGAGGTTAGTTGTCTAATGCTGCATTTCTACAATGGTCAACCAACGTCCAACTTTCATACTACAAAGTCGACTGCCATAGTCATTTGTTTTGTACGTGAGTTGGACGGCCAATGTGGAAACGCACTATAGGAGTGTAGTACAAGATGAGTTAGTTGTCTTCAACATATATTATAGGTAACCAAAAGGCCGGATATTGAACCCATTTTTTTCTGTTCAAAAGTAACGTACTAAACGTCAAATGTATGAGGTAAAAAATTAAGCAAAATGTGATGAAATATGATCTGCTTCATCCATGGTTGACTGGTAGAAAGTGCTCATGGCATTGTGGGATGTCAGTGGACTTATGGCCAACGGGAGATCTCCGACCGGGCGAGGTATTGTATGCCCGGTCAGGCCGAAGCCCACTGTAGTAGATTTCAGATGTCGTATATATGCGAAGATTCTTGCAAATGTCGTAACCGCGATTCAGGATCTTGCGCGATGTTATTGGTCGCCACAGCATTAAGTCTCCTCATGTACATATGTGAGCATTAAGTAATAATAAATTAAGTGTTGGTATTAATTTCCTTTTTTTAGGTAAACTCCATTAAAATCTTTCAGATCATTTTTTTACGTAATCTCTATTGCCACAAAGATGAAATTCTAACAAAATTAACTCCATTTTTTAACAGGTAAGATATATTCCAAAAGTGAATATATCAGTGTCATCAGGGGTCATTAATGGCAAGATACCTGAAGGCAAAGAAGCCAGGATCCGGTGCGACTCGGCATCGAACCCGCCACCTCGCGCACACAGATGGTTCATCAACAATAACCCGGTCATTGGAGACTATACTGATGAGATGGTAAGTGGGGACAATAATCCCTATCCCTGGGGCGGCGCGACGGGAAAGAGTGCCCTGTCCCTCATAACTCCATGCTGGTTTCTGGCCTAGGCCGTGGTGAGGACTTCAACTCCCACATATCTGGTGGGGCGGGAAAGAGTGCCGAGCGCATACCCCGTGCTGGGTACTGGCTTCAGACGCTGAGTGTGAGCTGTTTGAGGTTTTGGTGCGGTTCAACTCCAACATATCCCAATAATCCGGCTGTCGAACAACGATCGATTTGATAGAATTATTATAGATAGTTTTAAGTTGTGCAGTATAATATTATACAGGGTCGCGGGAAGTCACTGGATCCAAGGTAAACATCCATCTTGTATAGCTATACATATATCATCGGAACTGTGTACCTTGTTGTATTTGATCAAAGTCCAGTCCATTAAAAACGCTATGTTATAATATTCGGGGGCGGCGCGACGGGAAAGAGGCCGTAACGCGTCGCGCCGTTCCTCGTAACCCTGGGTTCTGACTTCAGCACTGGTTCAGACGCTGTGTGTGAGCGGTTGGAGGTTATAGTGCGGTTCAATTCCCACATTTCCTCCAACTAAAGAAATAAAGTTGCTATAATATTTGGTACAAAATTTATAAAAGAACAACATCATCATAAAAATGCACTTCCGAAAGGAAACCAGCTGGAAAACTAACACTTGCCAGAATTAAAACTGAAATTGTAGCTAAGAGAATAAGCATCAGGAGAAATCACGAAGAAATGCAATTTATTATGATATATCCCATTTAAAAAAGTAAGTGATAGATAACGGTCCCTTCATTGCCCAGACATTGCAGCTGTTAAGGTGAGGTAATTGCTTCCCATCAGATGTGCCATAGACTAGCTTGTCTATCTTGCAATAAAAAAGTATGAAAATGTCTTTAATACTAGTCACAACACTTGTAACTTGCGCTAGAGTCACTACATAGTATAAAACAAAGAGAGAGAGAGAGCGAGATTCCCAAAAAAAATAAAAAAACTTGAGAGGGGTCAAGGGACACCCGGATGGAACGAAGTTCCTTTCGATTAATTGAGGGAATTGTAATAAAATTTTAAAATATTTTTTTATCACATCGCCATCTACCATTAATCATATAAAACAAAATAAAGAATTGTTTTATAAAATATTTTGATCACAGCGCCATCTAGCGATAATCATCTAAAACAAAAAAAGTGTCGTGACAACTTTTTCATAAGAATTTCCATCTAGCCCTCTTTCGATAACGCGCGATAAGGAACTTCGTTCCAATTAAAGTGGTTCTAAGTTGTATTTTGACAAGTCATTTACCCCTTCTATCATATTCTGATTAAATTCGTTGCGGGGTCCAAGACAAGTTAGCTATCCCTCGGGTTCCTGGGCTTCACTTCTCAGTCATTACGGTGATCGCTGCTGTGGATCCCACATACACAGGAGTTACAGTGGCGGGCCAATACCCAAAAGTCATTTACCCCACTTCAGCTGGTATAAATTTACAGATCCACCCTGTATTTCAGCTTCACTCCTGAAGTTTATTCTCCATTGTATATTATATAAAACAGAGCTGGTTTTTCCGTTTCGTTTCACCTCTGCAGTGCCCGCAATGCAACAGGTTGAATTTTACAAGAGAAATTTATTTATTCAAGAACCTTTCTTCATTTAAGTTGTGTAGTTTCTATATGGCGTGGAAAGAATATGTTAAGTTTGAGTTTTGGCAGTATTTCAGTAACCACAAAATATTTTCATGCATTTTCAACGGGTTCTTACAACGATATTGAATAATTAATTGAGTTGTCTCGATATTTCAACGTTGTTGCTAACGTCATGATCACGAGATGACTGGATACTGCGGGTCGATTTAAAAGCAAACAAATCTGTCTACCCTCTTTCTCGTTCGCTTTTGGGTAGTAACTGCATTCAAAGATTCCACTTAAATTGTTTAGTTTCTCTGACAATCGAATTAACAAAATCGAAAAAATTACTCTGTATTTTGATGTCAATCGAAAGAACAATTAATACAAGGAGTATGATGAAGTTTGATTGAAATTTTAAGTATCTCAGTGCCGCCATTTTGTTAATACAAATATTTTGTTTACAGATAATCTTCAACGTCACGAGAAAGCATAACAAAGCCGAAGTGAGATGTGAAATCAGCAACACGGTTGGAACAAGCTCAGCTAGTGTCACCTTGAATGTTACATGTAAGTTTTTTTAACCGACACCAAAAAAAAAAGAGGTTTATCAATTCGACGGTAGATATGCTTTACGTTTGTTCGCGGATAACTTTTTATTATGAACCGTTTTTGATAATTATTTTTTATTGGAAAGAAGATTGTGGTAGACTATAAGTTTACATAGTAAAATAATCTTCATAACAGCCTTAAATAACTAACATGCTCTCTCATATTTCAATTACTCTTATCGTTGAAAATACATCCAAATTATTTTTATGACGAAACTATTTTCTTGGAATGACACCCAACCCACTACAGCTCAGCAGGACCCTAACTCCATCAAATAGAAACTCAAGGGAGCGGCTATATGAATGACAAGATGGATACGTCATACATTACCCTTTCATTTCAAAGCACTAGTCTAGTCAACAAGTTTAATAAACATAAAGCTAAATAAGCTCATTTTTCCACGCTTACCTCGCAATTGCTCTATGAAAAAAAGGGGGTCCTTTTTGTGACGTCGACGAAGCTCCGAGATGATCTTGAGGTTTCTGGTTAAAAGTACACTGTACGACCAATCATCATTGTGTATGAAAAGTTGATGTAAAGGCGCTCGTCGTTTGTAACACACGTAAAAAACAAACGACGGTCGACCATCATGTAAACGGGGGTTTTGTATGCATTAACGGCATTGAAACCATGTGAAACACCGTTTGACAGCTTTTGTTTGGCTTACCAGTTGTCATTTACTTGCATTGGAAGTTAGCAATCCAATATTGAATCTTACCATGAGTCTTGTCTTATTTGTGTGGGTGTTCCCTAAGCAACCATAGGTGACGCAAGACATGCGTCATATACCGCGGTGAATTTATTTCCATTAACATAAACATTGTAGCTATTCTAAGGGAACTGGGTGATCTATACTAGTGTTATAAAACTGGAGTGTTTGTTTGTTTAATTTAGAAGTGTATATGCATTTTGTCTATAACCACTCAACTGGGAACGTCACTATTCGCTAGATGGCGAAACTGGGGACTTCGTCCGGAATCAATACTGTGTTTGAGCCCCTTTTTAAAAACATTTTGACGTGACAACGTCTTATAAATTGGTTTGCCGAAAGACACTTCAAGAAACTGCGTTACGCTCCGCTCACGTTATGCGCTCACAATGAGAGCGAGTGAGAGGCACGCGTGCCTTTCACTTTTTATGTCTGTCTCTCTCGCTCTTAGGCGGGCTAACCATGCCCGAGTCGTTGTCACGTAAAACTTTCGCCCGTATACCGACTTTACAGCCAACCAATTTTTTAATTTTGATTTTTAATTAAACCTTATATTTTTGTAAATCGTTATTACTAAACGACGCTGTATTGCATTTTCAGCTAAAATATATCATCTTCATAAAATATGAGACGATTAAAAAATGTAAACAAAACAGGTTTTAGAACTGTGCTCAATTTTGGCTCCTGCCACAGACTTGGCAAAAGTAAACAAACCAATTTAATTGCCGATCCCAGTTGAGTGGATAAATAACAAAGACTAGTATGGTTTTTATAAACCATTTGGTATGTAGACGAAGTTTGATTTTAGATTTCAAATAATGAGTATCACATTTGTTAAACTGTGGTGTAATTTAAAAAATGTATAAATATTGTATATTTGTCTCTTTCTCGCATATAATCGTTGATGCTATATCTATCTCTATCAGAAGTTTGTCATGCGAGATTAGAAGTTAATGCTCTATTGTTTAATCTTTATGTGAAAAAGATTTATGTGGATTTAACAACACAACTGACTAAAAACATCGTGCGGAAACCTGCATATCGGAAAAGGATACTTAAAATCTTTTGAAGATATGTCAAATAGTATTTGACGTGCGGCGTGCAGTTCATACAAGCAAATACGCTCTGCATACCCTATCATTTCAAATTTGCTTAAAAAATTGTAACAAAAAACGATTAAACGTTGTATATTTAATCAAAATACACTTTTCATTACTATAATTGGCACACATTTAGCGTAAAAGTTAAATTAAATTGATTATAGGACATAAATATGTGGAAAATTACTCAGATTTATATTTCTGCATACCCTGACTTAAATATGCATGCACGCTATTGAATACCCAATCCGCATTAGGCAAGCGTAGTGGACCTAACCCCTCTTCGGAGGAGACCTGAGCTCAGCAGTGGGCAGTAATGGGTTGTTACAGTACAGTACACCTATCGTAGGTTTATTTGTCCTAAATATTCAACACCGCGACGTCATGCCAGATTGAAAGCTGTAAGCTGTAAACTTAAATATTTTTATGGATCTAGTTTTCATACCTTATTTTACTTTAGTCTTGACACTTTGTATAAACAGAATTATATTTTTAGTCTCTGCTATCAAATTCCGTGGATAGCCAGACAGTTTTATAGCTTAATGTTCAGCGTTATTTCCTTATGCAAGTATTATTTGGGTCAGATAAATTAACTGCATTGTACGTTATTTATATTGGTTAAGACGAATGGACTAGTGGAAAGTCGTTAAAATTCTTGTTGAAAGTGTTCTGAGTTTAGAGTTAATTTTATTTGAGTATTTTTGGAGACCATTATGGTTAATTCGTTTATGTTAAGTATGGTCTTAATTAATAACTCTGAAACCTCAGAGGACAACATTATGTTTTTTTTTTTTCGACGTGACAACGTCTAATAAATTGGTTTGCCGGGTGACACTTCAAGAAATTGCGTTACGCTCCGCTCACGTTATGCGCTCACAATGAGAGCGAGTGAGAGGCACGCGTGCCTTTCATTTTTCATGTCTGTCTCTCTCGCTCTTAGGCGGGCTAACCATGCCCGAGTCGTTGTCACGTAAAACTTTCGCCCGTATACCGACTTTACAGGCAACCAATTTTTTCAGTTGAAGGAAACCACCGCATCCCGTATCTGGGAGTTCAACCGCACTAAAACCTCCAACCGCTTACACTCAGCGTCCGAACCCCGGCTGAGGTCAGAACCCAGCACGGGGTTTTGAGGGACGACGCGACGCGTTACGCTCTCGGCACACTTTTCCGTCGCGCTGCCCCCGGACACCGAATCGGCAGCCGCCGGCGATACGGCCACCGGCTCTCTCGGTCGGTGGGCTTTCCGAAGGCCGTTCATAGCGTGGGTCAATCGATAGATTTTATGTGTCTGTATTGGACAAGTGTGTTCATTGAAGTAAGTTGGCATTATTATGATGATGCTTACAATGTTTTAGTTCTGGAAGCCTACTCTCTATAGTACACTATATTTGACAATTCACCAGTCACTCGCTCCATTTGCGAACGTGTGTATCTTTTCAAAAGTTTCTTGAATTAGTGCTCTGAGGAAGACTAAAATCTCATATCTCAACGGGGAGTGCTCTGAGGAATTGTTTGAGATGATTCCAACGTCTTCTTTCTATTACCGTACCATCCGGCGTCGAGGTGGAATTCATCCTTACTATATGGAACCACCGCGGTCATCCACGGTCCGTTTCAGGAACACTTTTTTGCCACGCACCATCCGGCTATAGAATGAGCTCCCCTCTTCGGTATTCCCACAGCGCTATGACTTGTCCTTCTTCAAACGAGGCTTGAGGAGGGTCCTTAAAGTTAGATCGTAGGTAGCGACCCCTCAATGTCCCCTGACACTTACGATCAGGTGGCCCGTTGGCTCGTCTGCCTACATGGCAATAAAAAAAAAAGTTACAACAAATTTCGATGATGATGGTGAATGGTGAGTGTCAGATGGTGAATGGTAAGTGTCTTCAAAAGAATGATTACTTCTGCAATATTTTCAATAAGTTAGGCATCTTAAAAGTTTATATTTGGACCACCAACTATTTTCTGTCTGCACCCAAAAGTATAAATCAATGAATAGCTGTACTCCAAATATATTATGTACTACTGACTCATTCTTCAACTAAACTAAACTATAACTCACAGTAAAAATACTTTTCAATCTTTGAATTTTTTAAAACGTGGGTGCAATATGGCGCTGACTAATAAATCAGCCATGCTGAATGACGGCCACTCAAGAAAGATGAATGGAGCATTCAAAATAACCAGCTTCGATTGTGAAGTTGAATATTTTGCATAATGTACAATCTCGAGGAAAACAATTTCTTTCAATAATTGTACGAAAATTAAGATTATACTAATAAGCGAGCACAGGATAGAATAAGGGGTGAGCCATATTATAAAGTTTGCATTTTTCAAAATTTCGACTGTCATGTTGGCTGTGTGGCATGTTGCGCCATCCTGTTGAAACCAAATGTCGTCCATGTCATACTCTTCAACTTTTGGAAACAAAAATTCGTTGAGCATGGCACGGTAACGCTCGCCATTGACCGTAACGGCGGCTCCTTGCTCATTTTCCAATGATGCCGCCGGACCGAAACCCACACCAAACCGTAACTCTTTGTGGATGCAATGGCTTCTCAATGGTGACGTGTGGATTTTCCAACCCCCAGATGCAACAATTTTGCTTATTGACATAGCCTCCGAGGTGAAAATGGGCTTCATCTGACACACACACACACATTTCTTACAGTTTGGACTAATCCCTCTTCTGAGGAGACCTGAGCCCAACAGTGGGCAGTAATGGGTTGGTACAGGATAGGACTATGATTCATTCCAACTACATGGTTAATCTTTTATGCACTACAATAACTAGTATAAAGTCATAAACATATAACAGGCATAGGTAAAACATATTCGAGATTATGAACCACTCATCATGTCTCCATCACTTATAATAAACGAAACTATCATGTGAAAGAACAAAGAAAACATAAAAGTTTTATTATCATTTAAGTTAACTGCAGTCAATAATTTCTTTGAAACTGTTGAGTCAGACACAGATACGGTTGATAGAGAGTTATGTACATAAGTGTTTTTTGAAGACAAAGAATAAAATGCTCTTAACTTCAATTTATTTATGAATCACATGTATTATGGAGATCAATTGACAAATTAATCTGAGCAAAGTTCGAAGAATTGATTATAACATCATTAATACTGTCATGGATTTAAAATTAGGTTTATTCATCATTATCAGCCTATTTGTTTTTTTATTTTTATTTATTACTATTGTAATTGATAAGCCAAGAAATTGTAATGCTTCTTATAAGATCAAATAATATTATAATGTTTACAAGAAGAAAATTGTCAAACGTAAAAATCGACGCGTCAGGAAAAACTCCATTCCAAATTCAAACTTCTGCGTGACAGATTTTATGTAAACGTTTACCAGCCAGTCATCTGGTTCGCTACACTTCTAATATTTTCACTATCTTCTTGGAGCTGTCAAAGGCTCGAAATAAAGTCCCATATTCAAACTCAAAGTTTAGAAACATAAGTCATATTAAGATTAGATATAAGACAAATAATTGATGCTCAATTGACAAAAATCTTCAGACGATTATATTTTAAAATTATATCCTTTAGATCCACCAATCTTCCGGAATCTTTTACAAGATATAGAAGCAGAAAGCGGAACGACTGTCACCCTCAACTGTGATGTGGACAGTCAACCCAAAGCCACCATCAGATGGTTGCTGAACGAACCGGGCAGAGTCGGGGTAAGTGAATACCATGCTGTAGAAGTAAGATAATTTAAACTAGATATAAAACCACCTTTAGAGGAGGCTTAAAGGCTCAAAGAGGCGTTGTGGCTTCTTGAACATCACAGAGGTTTATGTGGTATGTGGCAACATAGTTTTATCTTAACTATTTGCCAATTTACAGCGTATTTTAAAATAGCCGAACCTTCTTCTTCTTTTTCTTTGTCTAACATCGGATCATTTTATCATAATGTTGATTTCAAATCATATCATCATAGCGGTATCAAGAGCTTCATATATTTTTGGAGAGTCACTTAAATAGTCAGCATTATGTGAGCGGTTCATATTATCCAGCAGGTCAAAGGAAAATCACCGAATTTAGAGATACGAGTGAGTGAGAAAACAGCTGGAAAATATATATGCAAAGCTACTGTCGCTGGATACCCAGAAATTGAAAGTGAAGCTACTGTTTTTATCAAAGGTATTGTAACCATAAAATTTGATGCTAATGAAGTTTAAAATTGACAGAGTTCAAGTTTTATTTTCTTTATAAATAACTGTTTAAGAAGTATTCGATTTGTTTCACTGTTTTGATCACAATATTTTTCGTTTTAAAGTATTATCTATAGTTTAGGCAAAAATATAAAAAATTATCTAAAAAGTGATTTAGTAAACTGAAATTGAATTTACATCATAACTCGAAAAAGTTGTTTAGATTACATTTATTAAAATCAATTTCAATATTATACTTTTAACTGTAAGACTTGATTTCCTTTTAGATGCTCCAAAAGTACTTTCAAATAGAACACAAATAGGTACTGAAGGGGAAACAGTGACAGTGGAATGTCTGACAGAGTCAGTTCCTAAACCTGACTTTATAAAGTGGTTCTTTGAGGGTCGAGAAATTAGTGTGATACAAGATCCGGTAAGTGATTTATTAAAACATTTTGATGAGAAAAAAATTAATAATGATAAGGAGATAGTTATAGTTAAGAGTGTTGTTGAGTTTAGAGATAATTTTAACACGAAAGTGGTTGATACTGTCGAAAGTGTAAAAATTAAGAATAAGTATAACTTGTCATTGGTGGTGGTAAAATTGACCATCAATTATTTTTTACTTTTTGTTTGAGTTTATTTCATATTACGTTTGTTAGATTTGTTCTATCTTAACTTAGAGAGATAGTCTGAGGTAGTCGTAGATAACTAACTAGACTAAACCATAGACTATCTCAATTCTACAGAAGGACGAAACAATGAGAGGAATATTTATATAGCATCAATAGGAAATAACGGAAAATTAAGAATCTTGAGAATTAATTAATTGGTTTTTTATTTATTTTAGAGCTATGCGATCCTTCAAGAATCTCTGCCTAACGGTCTAGTCAAGTCTAGTTTGGTGATCAGAGCTAGTCAGTCAAGGCATTTTGGTCTTTATAACTGTAGCGTTACGAATGAATATGGCAACGCAAATGCTGCTATTATGCTAAAGCCACTGAGTAAGTAAAGTATTTGTATTATCAGTATCTATTGTGAAATATAATAATATTATCTTCCATTGAAAATGTTGTTGTTGTTACGTTGATTTCTATCTGGTTCACTTTTTTTATGAAGTAAGTCATATAAAAGTCATTTCTAAAATAAATTATTAAGTTGTTTTTCAATACTTAGCCACAATCATTTCTTTCGATTATTTAGCTATTATAAATTCCCCATTGCACAATGATCGTCTTCTGTTTTCAACAATAAACTTTTTCTTTTTTGATTTGTTTAAAGACACATTTCCATCCTCATATTTTTATATTTTTTTAACTATTATAACCAAATAACTTCTCAACAGAAACCCTCCCACTATACATTATCCTCGTTGGAGTGGCAACTGGCATAATTCTCTTCTCTTCCTTCATTATTCTCGTGGTGGTCTGCCACAGAAGAAGAAGGAAGAATCAAATGACTGAGAAACCAGATGTGACTGTCACAACTGGAGATATGTATAAAGAGAGTGACAGGAGTTCAAATATTAGTGACTTGAAGTTGCAGCTACCTCAAAGTGAAGCAAGTTATGACTTGGTAAGTTCAATTTTACAATTTTAGTTATCTGTTTATTTTCGCCTAGAAAATTACAGCCCAAGTGTCTTCGTGAGACACTGTGGCTTTATTCATCATCATCATCAGCCTATAGATGTCCACTGCTGGACATAGGCCTCCCCCAAACCTCGCCACATCGACCGGTCCTGCGCCCTCTGCATCTAGTGACCTCCCGCGATCTTGACCAGATCTTCGGTCCATCTCGTGGGGGGTCTACCAACGTTGCGCTTACTGGTTCGTGGCCGCCACTCCAGAACTTGTGGCTTTATTATGTTTAAAGAAATAAAACCCGTGGATGTTGATTAATTGCTGTATTACTTATTTTACAATGGTTTTTAGAATATAAAGAATGCGTGCGTATCGTATATGGATTAGAGATGAATGTTCTGCTTGTCAAATATAATGTTTGTTGGTGATCGTTAATAATAATTTGTATGAGCGCTGTCATCGTGTACTGCAGGTAGATGTGATTCGGCGAAATAGTGTTTTGCTCAGTCGGAAGCGGAAGACGCCGCGACACCAAGATTTATTTAGTATTATAGAAAGCAATTATAAAAACGAAAATACACATGTTCTAAATTATTACTTTTGAATTATTAAGAAGCCTTTTAATAGTCACACACATTATAAACCTTAAAACTACCTATATTTTAAAATTCAATTTGTCTAATCTCAAGCTCCTTTAAACACTAATAAATTAATTGTTAAGTATACAGGGTGTTAAAATCCGATGAAACAATACTTTCACAGCAAATAGTATACTTGATGTAGAAGCCATCCACCAAGTCTGGGTTTTCTAGGCATAATATATCATAAGTTATAACTAATCAAAATTACGTGTTAATTTGTGCATGATCAACCCTACCATACTGACCTACACCAACAGCTAAAGACTTGAGCCGGCTAGTCACCTCCTGTATCATAGAACATTGTTATAATACACAGGACAAAAATCACATTCTAAACAGGATACATGCGCCTGTGTGCGTGCAAATAGATATAGCACGCTAAATGTAGGTCAGGGTAGGGTTGTCAAAAATAATACAAAATAATATTTTTTCAACTTTGTATGGGAAAATAAAGTAACTATCTCCGTTTCAAAAGTATGTGTATATGATTTGAAATGTGATATAGATTAAGCCCTTAACGTATTGTTTCACCGGGTACCAACACCCTGTATTTTTATCTACAATAACTTACTTTTTAAGATAATGGTTTTTTCAATTATCTTAATCGTCAGGCCTTATATTCTTTACTGAATTTAAGCCTTTAATGACTTGACAATTTACTCAATCATTTGTCCATCCAGGATTATACAAGTTCAGATCGCTCAGACACTAAAGTTCCAGTGGGTCTTCCATTGGCTGGTCCAGTTCCTCTACCAAACATTAGGCTAGATGACTTCAATTATAACAATGATTACTCTGACCCAGCTTACCATGATTATGGTTATAAGGTAAGCTATTAAATATTATTAATGATTATCTCTTTTATGAGGTTTGTCGTTTGTTTATGAAATCAGTGAAATTTAAGATTAGATGAATATAAAAGAACTCATTTTAATACTTTTTTATTCAGGGTGGCTCAAAAGTGGATTGAAGTTGTATTTCTACTCCACCCTGTATGTTTGTTTTATGTGTCATCATAAGTAATTTAATGATAAAGCACCCGTAACCTGTAACAACCCATTACTGCCCACTGTTGGGCTCAGGTCTCCTCAGAAGAGGGATTAGGCATATTCCACCACGCTTGCCCAGTGCGGATTGGGGACTTCACATATCTTCAAAGGATTTTTAGAACCCTTTTCCGATGTGCAGGTTTCCTCACGATGTTTTCCTTCACCGTTTTAGTCAGTGGTGTTGTGAAAAATTGCACATAAATCTTTTTCATTCGACCACTCGGCCACCATGATAAAGCACGGGTAACCTTTACTTGTAAATCAGATCCGTTTAGCATTGTAATTAATTTTTGTGTGCATCAGTACATTTAAAGTTATAGTCAACTCTTTTGCTATAATTACTGTAAGAAATTGTTTTACTAAAAATTCATACTTGCATACATTTTATGAATATATTTTTGATATAAACAGACTCCTGCTGGGTATATATACGACTACCCGCACGGGTACGCCCCACCGCCACATCTGAGGGTACATTCTCCCGCACTTGAAGTACCTCCTAGTAGGTAAGTAAATCCTGACTCTTGTTGTAGCAGTTTAGCTGTATAAAAACTACTTAAATCATGTTGGGGACTGGGGACTTTACATAATATACTATTGTGGGGTATCAGTGGTATTAGGCCAAAGGGAGATCTCCGACCGTGCAAGATAGTGTATGCCCGGTCAGGCCGAAGCTCTTTGAAGGGTTTTATTTCTAAAACAAAATGCAATTTCTTTCACCATTTTTAACTGATTGTTTTGTTAAATAACACTATTGTTTTAAACATTATTCTTAGCACGTTAAGATTTACTAGTTTTGGTTGACCGAATTTAAAATCGCTATCGAAGAACCTCACAGCTGCCATATCTTGTTTACTCAAGGCACATAATATTATGCCTCTGGATTTCTATCAAGTATATTTTGTATAAACCACTGCATTTTTCCAAAAAAACCACCCAAACTTACACAACAATAATAAAATTGTGTTTTTTCCTATATATACTATATCTATCTATTACATCTTGTAATATTTCGCCCTAGGTCTCAACAAGGTTCTCTAACTCGTAGTATAGACACAGCATCTACACTTCCTCTGTCTAACAGCAACGGATCTCAGAACAATACTTTACAACGAACGAATAAACCAGACGAGAACGATATAAATAATCTTGGACTGCCAGTTGGTGGAGAAGGTAATTTACAATATTATATTTAAGACTAGCTGAAACTTAGCCTGGGCCCGGTTCTTATTTAATACTAGCTGGCACACACAACTTCGTCTGCGTCACATAAGGGAATTTTCTCACCGTTTAAACCTTCCCTGGACTTCTACTTCTAATATTTCAAGATTAAAATAAGCCTAATCGGTTCAGTCTTTCTCGAGTTTTAGCGAGACTAACGAACAGCAATTCATTTTTAAATATAAGAAGATTAATTTTAAAACAACACAAATAAATTAGCGTTTATGTCGGAAATAATTTTTGGTATTGGTTTAGTAGATCCAAAAATTACCTATTACAATGCCCCCCCCTTTTGCGATGCCACTTTCTGGTAAAGAGAGCTACTTCTTCTGCTTACTTTGATCAATATATTATACAGGGTGTTGTTGCTCGGTGAAACAATACTTTAAGGGCTTAATCTATATCACATTTCAAATCATATACACATACTTTTGAAACGGAGATAATGACTTTATTTTAAAAGTTAAAAAAATATTATTTTGTATTATTTTTGACAACCCTACCCTGACCTACATGTAGCGTGCTATATCTATATGCTATTTTCACGCACACAGGCGCATCCGATCGCAATTTTAGAGTTCCGTACTATAATAAACTCCTACTAATAGAAAATTAACACGTAGTTTTGATTAGTTATAACTTATGATATATTATGCCAAGAAAACCCAGACTTGGTGGATGGCTTCTACATCAAGTATACTATTTGCTGTGAAAGTATTGTTTCATCGGATTTTAACACCCTGTATATGACGGCGTAAATAGTGTGTTGAGGTGTAATGACGTTGTAATTAGTCGATCTTCATTTGGTTTTGTCAGAAATGACGTCACAATATCCACTCTCAACACTTTTGAATAAAAACTTCAAAATAACGAGTTTTAACAGTTTATTGCTTTTACA
Source organism: Trilocha varians (assembly GCA_030269945.2). Lineage (NCBI taxonomy): Eukaryota > Metazoa > Arthropoda > Insecta > Lepidoptera > Bombycidae > Trilocha > Trilocha varians. The sequence continues at coordinate 3,332,835 of AP028279.1, forward strand.
TCAAGAGGTCCGTTCGCCTCGACAATTCAAAAACGAATGAATAATAACAGCGACCAACGCCTGTATTTATAGCGAGTCTCCACTTCCAACTACCTGCACGGTGAATAGGTTGGTTTCCCTTGTTATCACCCCGATATATACAATGTTTTCATCTACATCCTAAAGATAGCAATTTGGATTTTAATAATAAATATTTTTTCTGCTAATAGCAGGTCCACAAACACCGGTTTATGCGCAACCAAATGCAAGACCACAAACTGGAGTAGACCCAAGATTTTCAGCGACATACGGAAATCCATACTTAAGGAATAGTATAGGTATGAAAACCGAAATTTTATCTAAATAATTTAAAATTATTGTTTACATTTGTTTAATTCCATTTTTAAATACTCTTACGCGCTAACAGGTTAAATGAAATATTTTCTTTCCACGTCTTATTTTTTCGGAAAAAAAATATCTATTCTTTTTGTAAGTTCTGTTAAAAACTTATTAAAAGTTGTTTTTTACGAAAACTTTTTCAATTTCTTTTAATGCAAAAATAAGTACCTACCACGAATTACATTATCTTTTTTTTTATGGAAGGTTATGGAAATCCAGTCCATACAGCCAAACCTGCATCTACACCAGCCCCACCACCGTACTCTGCTGTCAGAAATTCTCTTCCAAGCGGTAAGTTGACATTTTAAACCAACCCCGTTGACAGCGGTTCTCAAATGTGAACAATTTTTCTTAAGAGTTTTTGACTCAAAATATAGATATTTAAAGATAGTAAATACTTATGAAACACGATTGATTTATTTATTTTATAGCATTTGAGTTATATTACAAAACAGTTTTTCACATAATACTTATTTTTTCAAATGAAATTAAATTGCATAATTATAACTGATTTCCAAAATAGGTCAAATCAGTAACGCGGAAGATCAAGATGGTAAAAAGTAAAGGAAAAACAACAGATATAGGTAAATGAATAGAAAAAAAAAACTATAGCATTTTAAACGATTTTGTCATGAATTTTTCCTTAAGTAACAAATTTAACTCCCTGCTTAAAACAATTTTTAATACATCCTAATATCCAATGATAACAGAAAAGGCATGTATTTTTGCAACCCTTTAAAAACAATTACAGCTTGTGTGTTTTATTTTACTTTTTCTTAAATAATGATTTTGTAACTAAAATACCATAAACTTATTCAAACACTCGCGGTTTTCTATAATACTTTAATGCATTTTCAACGGGTTCTTACCACGATATTTAATTAATTGAGTTGTCTCGATATTTCAACGTTGTTGCAAACGTCATGATCACGAGAAGACTGGATACTGCGGGTCGATTTAAGAGCAAACAAATCTGTCTACCCTCGCACTCGTTCGAGAAATATCGAAACAACTCAATTAATCAAATATCGTGGTAAGAACCCGTTGAAAATGCATGAAAGTAAAATACCTATTTAAAAATAATATCTATTTAATTCAGATTTTTGTGTATTTATCAATTTTTTACTACTTGATGGTTTTTTTTTTTTTTTTTTTTTTTTTTTTTTCAGTTGGAGGAAATCACCGGATCCCCGCCCGCCCCGCGGGCGGGGTATGTGGGAGTTGAACCGCACTAAAACCTCCAACCGCTCACACTCAGCGTCCGAACCCCGGCTGAGGCCAGAACCCAGCACGGGGTTTGGAGGGACGGGGCGACGCGTTACGCCATCGGCATGCTTTCCCGTCGCCCCGTCCCCGGACGCCGAACCGGTAGCCGCCGGCGAATACGGCCACCGGCTCTCTCGGTCGGCGGGCTTTCCGAAGCCCGCCAAGATGGGACCGCGTGTCACCCTCCCGCGGAATACCCCGCTGGGTCAGAACCAGCGTGGGTCGGGGAGCGCGGTCTACCATCCCCCGGATGCTCTAGCGCTAAGGGCGTGTTGAGCGAGACACGGCACCTTCTTGGGTCCCCGCTCGCACTCGCATGCGTTGGGGACCCGAAACTCTTAGGGGGCCAGAATCCGGGCGAGATCCCGGTCCCGGCCCCCTGCTCGACGGCGGCGGGTTGGCAAGTTGAGAGCGGCGTAAAGCCTCTCTCTCGCAGCCCCCGCCACCTGCTTCTGCGAGATGGTGGACTCGCAGAAGTCGAGCATCGCCTTCCAGGACTCGTCGCTCTCGAGCATCGACGCCGCGACGCCCGGGAGCGACAAGTCCGGACCTATTTGTTGGACCGGGACACAGCGCTGCCTCTCCCATGCGGGGCAGCGCGCGAGCGTATGCTCCGGCGTGTCCTGGTCACATCCCAACTAATTGGTGGTACCTACATTTTGTTGCTTTGTGTGTCAAGTAAACATCCCTTTATAATAAAAGAGTATAAATATATTAGTACCAATTCTATTTTGACACTGATCAGTGGTACAATAACTTTTAATAAGATGGATTGACAGCATTCTTTAATTAACAGTCAAACAGAAAAACGTATGTTCTACGTGAAAATTTATTGCTCTTAATAAAATAATGCCAACAAAATGCCATGGCGAATTGCACTAAACAAAACCAACTGCAATAAAATAAAGTATTTTCGTTTCGAGTCTGGCAATACTAATAAAACTACGCTTCGTACTGGCAACACCGCATCAGAGTTCCGCGAAATCTAATTGCATTCAAACAGAGGGTCCCGTTGAATAATTTATTGGTTTAAGTTAAAGTTTCGTCGGTAACTTATTTGCCGATTCAAGTTTAAGTGATTTTGCGCGAACTTGATATTTTTGGTTAACAGGTTTTGTTTGCTATTGTTGAATTGTTTCACCATTTTAAACGAGGTTATAGAAAAGTCCTGTATCGGTAGGTGACAAACTTATTCAGACACTCGCAGTTTCCTATAATACTTTCATGCATTTTCAACGATACAGTGAGTGTGGTGTGTCGAGAAGTGAGTTCGAGTTCCAGTGGTACGACCCAAAAGCGAACGAGAAAGAAGGTAGACAGATTTTTTTGCTCTTAAATCGACCCGCAGTATCCAGTCTTCTCGTGATCATGACGTTTGCAACAACGTTGAAATATCGAGACAACTCAATTAATTAAATATCGTGGTTAGAACCCGTTGAAAATGCATGAAGGTAGGTGATAGATAATGACCCCTCATTGCCCTGGCATTGCAGAGGTTCATGAGTGACAGTGACCGTTAGGTGGGCCGTAACTTGCAAAAAAAAACAGTTTTATATTTTACCATGATAGTTACGGAATTCATATTTCTACACCTTCTATCGTCTTCTGATTAAATTCGTTACGGGTCCAAGACAAGTTAGCTTTCCCTCGGGTTCCTAGGCTTCACTGCTCAGAGTCATGACGGTGGTCGCTGCTATGTGTGTATTTCGATGTGTAGATAAATGTTAAAACAATTATGTTTTATTACGTAGTGAGACAATAATGTAGTAGGTTTAAATAAGAAATCAATCATTAGTAATTCAATTTGTCAAAAATTCAATATCGAGTTGTTCTACAATTTTCCAACATAAATATTTAATGTCCGTGGCTAGTCTAAGTCCCTACGAATAAAATGCAAAGAAATCTTTTAATAAGGCACGATATTTTTCATAATATCTTATAACAATTTGAATGTTATCATAAATTCAGTTAATAAAACGCAACGTCGCATCCCCTTCAATATCACTTAGGTTAATTGGGGTAATTTTTCACAGGTAATGGGAGTAACGATTCTCAGGGCACCCACGTGTAAAGCGGGAAAAATAGCGGACATTTTTTTTAAGTTCTCATTTATGAACAAATATTTTTTAGGTTAGTACTCATTCGCGAACAAAATTTTTTGGGAAAAAAATTTAAATGTAAATCGATTTCAATTATTATAAATAAACAAAATATAAAAATTGTTTTTTTTTAAATCAAAATGATATTGATGTATTTTTACTTAAGTACTCTTTTCGAAGTCGATTTACAAAATGCATTAAACTGAATTTTAATTTTTGTTTCATTAAATAAAGTTGTGTGTAAAAATAAATTTTTATTTCGCAATTTTAAGAAAAGGAAAATGTAAAAATTATGTAGACTGCTTGTTTGTTTCGACTGAATTTGTAAATATAAATAAGTTTATCATTATAAAGTTACACAAAATTTCAAAATACTTATGACGAATTTAGAAGATTTTAACTCGACGTTGACATAACTCGTATTAAATGTGTAATGTAATTTTAAACTTTTCAACTTGACAGACGTTGATAAGGTTTGTTCTCATTATATTAAAGATTGTTTTTACATTATTAAACATCGTTATTTTATAGTCGGCCCGAAAACACTGTTATGCTTATGAATTTATTTATTTGAAGTCTCAATAAATGAACCCTTAATTTTATTTATGTGCGATAGCTTTTGCTCAATTTCAAGGGAAAAATAATCTTGGAAGGAAGGTTTTTTTATGTCAAATAATGTTTTTTGAAATAAGTTTGTGTTCAATATTATTTAAAAAAATCCTTTATAGTATTGTTGTAAATAAAAATGGTGCCTTATTTCAGTGGTTACCATAATTTAATTTGTAAATATTTTTTTCATGTGCTTTTATTTTCTTTAAATAAATAAAAATAAATAGAATTTGTAAATAAAATGACTGAATTCGTATGATAGTATTTTTTGAATGTTAAAAAAAATAGTTATTTTCTAATTAGATACAAAATTCACGAAAAATATGAAATATATTCTAGAAATGTATATTATTCTGTGATATAATTACTGTGTAGATAAATGAATTTAGAAATTACTTAATAAGATATAGCGTGAAAGAAAATTTTGTATGTAATATTAAGTATAAAATATTTTTTTTAATAAAAGAAAGAAAATGTAGAATTATTATTCAAAAAATATTTTATGCTAATTGTAGAATAAATTCAATGTGCCACTTGCTTTTTTGAGAAATCTTGAATCGTAATTCCAGAATCAGAATTAACCACTCAACTGGAATCGGCAACCAAATTGGATTGTTTACTTTTGCCAAGTCTGTGGCAGGAGCCAAAATTGAGCACAGTTTTAAAACTTGTTTTGTTTACATTTTTTAATCGTCTCATATTTTACGGAGATGATATATTTTCGCAAATGCAATACAGCGTCGTTTAGTAATAACGATTTACACAAATATAAGGTTTAATTAAAAATCAAAATTAAAAATTATTGGAAAAAAATGTTTTTAAAAAGGGGCTCAAACACGGTATTGATTCCAAACGAAGTCCCCAGTTTCGCGATCTAGCGAATAGTGACGTTCCCAGTTGAGTGGTTAAATAAAAAATACGATTCGATTTTTCTCTATTTCCAATTAATTATTATTTAAATATATTATTGTAAAAAGGACATTTTTGTTGTTAAAAAATATTAAAAATCAAAAAATAATGCATGCGTCCAGTGTTTCGTTTTTTTTCTGCATGTAAAATATTTTATATAATATTCAGTTAAATAAGTTTTCGAAATAAAATGATGAGTCGAACACATTTCTTGTTTTATTTTTGAATTTCCTTTGTTTTAATTAAATGTTCACAAAGATTTTGAATCTATTTTGATGACTAGTTTTTTTTTGAAATATGGTCATCCTTCGTTAAAGTTATTAAGTCATCAATTAGATTATTGTACACAAAAATGAGGTTGAGCCGATTTTGATTACTATTTTTCTTAAATATGGTCAAACAAAATAATGAAGTTTTCAATTAAGTCTAATTAACCCGTTTAGTAATAATGTAAGTGATGTAGATATGTGATTTTTGTAAATTAATCGATTTTAATAATCGATTTTTTTGAGAACATTATTTTGATTTCAATTATATCTAACAAGCGGGCCCACGCAACTTCGTCTGCGTCACTTCTAATTAAAAGGTAGGTCCTATGTTCTTTCTCAGGGTGTAAAGATTGTCTGTGCCAAATTTCATCAAAATCGGTTCAGAGGTTTAAGCGGGAAAGTGTAACACACAGGCAGAGTTAGTTTCACATTTATAATATTAGTAGGGATTGTGAAATATTTTATATCAATTATTTTTAAAATCGATTATTTTCCCATCCCTAAATACATATCCGCATCACCGATAGTTCAGCGACACCAAACTTGTTAGTCAAGATGTTTGCGGTCACACACGGTGGTCACAGATATGTGACAATTCCTGTTTCATAGATATTATTGTGCATTTCGACGCATTGGACTCGTGGAATCATTGGTTCGAAAAATGGTTTTAAAACGATACATTTTTCAAGAGCACAAAAATTAGTAGGAAGATACTTTTTCAATATTATGTCATAAGTGTAATTTATAATCTATAGTTGAATGTAACACACGTAGAAACTAGCGCCACCTATACTGTACTGAATACCATTAATTATCTATGCTGTATAATAAAAAAGTTAGTTGATTACAAGTTGATTACAAGATACCACTGTGTTTTTATAGGTTATGGGCCCAGTGCGATATTTAAATAACAAAAATAAATTAAGTTTTCGATAATAATATCTACGAATTACTTGGTGAATGTTCCCAAATTAAAAGGCAAGGAAAACTATGACGACTGGTGTTTCGCTGCAGAAAATATGCTCGTGTTGGAGAAAATGGCCGGCCATGTAGGTGCCGTCTTACAAACAAAAAATCTTTGAAAAGAAATATAAGCAAACACGCAAACAAAATCGTGAAATTAAATTACTTTAAAAGATACGGATACTAGGTACGATCTTTAAAAAAACATTATTTTTTTTTATTGCCTTGTAGGTAGACGAGCTAACGGGCTACCTGATCGTAAGCGGTTACCGTTGCTCACTATGGGACTGCAAGACAACTATCCCTTTTCAGAGTAAAAAAAAACTCATCCGAATCGGTTCGCCCAAACAAAACCCATTCGAGGACAAACAAAAGAAAATAGATACTCAACTTGATAACCTTATTCTATTTGATACTTAAAAAACTTAAAATATTAATTAAACTTAACTAAAGTACATACATATTTACGTATAGGTATATATAAACTGTTACAAATACAGAAATAGACATTAAGACTAGTGCCGTCGTAAACACATTCTCAGAGGTCAGTCGGAGTTGAAATACACTGAATATAACAGTTTTAGAACCATCTGACCCATTGGGACTGACACAGAAAAATATACTTTACAGATGTAAAGCTTAAACTGAGAACTGACCAAAAATGGCGTTTGTCTGGTCGTGTCATCTATTGGGGTCATTTGACAGCCAAGAAAGTGTGGTTGATCACTAAATTAGGAAAAATACCAAAACTGGTTTGTTTACGCCAAGTATGTGGCTGATGCCAAAATTGAGCACGAAGAATATACTGTACAGATGTCAAACTTAAATTGGGAGTTGGCCAAAAATGGCATTTGTCTGGTGGTGTCATTTAAAGGCTAGATTTCTAGATAGATTACTACTAGATTCAGCAATGGAGTGTTTTAAATTCGAAGTAAAGCGCATCAACTTCAATTCAAACATAAATTCAAAAAGTATTTACATTAAGAGGATTGAATTAAAGTTATTTAAAGTATTTATAGATGTCGCTATCGTCGACAGTGTCTTTATGATAAAGTTGATTCCGCTGCCAATTTTACGCTTAAAATTATTAATTTCGTCTAATGTGATGCAGACAAAGTTGCATGGGTCCATCATCATCATCATTCTCAGTCTATAGACGTCCACTGCTGGACATAGGCCTCCCCCAAAGATTTCCAATGCGATCGGTTGGTAGCGGCCTGCATCCAGCGTGTTCCTGCGATCTTAACAAGATCATCCGTCCACCTTACAGCTGGTCGTCCCACACTGCGCATGGGTCCACTAGTTAGAAATAACTTTGAAGTTCCTTATAGCGTTTTGTATGAAGATATCCTTTTGTATTGTCATTCTGAAACTGTGTCAATGCGAAAGAAAGGCCCGTATTAAGAGAACGTTTTGCCTCTCAATAATATGGACCACTATACTGCTTCGTTCCGATAATTTGTTTAATGCCTAAAGCCCTTCACTTAAGGTTCGAAATTAAACTTGATATTATTTATTGCCTCGTAGATGTACGAAAGAGATAGTAAGTTAAGCCCTTTCATAGATGCCTGCAATGTCACCTAGTACGGTATAACTTTCTTAAATCTTCTGGGGCGGCGCGACGGGAAAGAGTGCCTTGGGCGTAACGCGTCGCGCCGTGCCTCAAAGCCCCGTGCTGGGGTTCGGACGCTGAGTGTGAGCAGTTGGTGATTTTAGTGCGGTTTAACTCCCAAATACCCCGGGGATCCGGTGATTTCCTCCAACTAAAAAAAAAAAACATCTTAAATCTTCTAATCCTATTTGTTGTAACAACCCATTACTGCCCACTGGTGGGCTCAGGTCTCCTTCGAGAAGGGGTTAGGCATAGTCCACCACGCTTGCCCAATGCGGATTGGGCTAATCCTATTTAAAGAAGGACAACTCATAGCGCTATAAAGTATAATTAGGGGACGATTAGATAACGGTTCCCTAATGCCGTGGCATTGCAGAGATGAGCGATGGTAATTGGTAATCAGATATGTCTTTAGCTTGTTTATCTGTCTTGCAATATAAAACAGCAAAGAGATAAGTCCATCTAAAATCGAGGTATAGATAGACGAGGTCAAATTTCATGTCAGTTTTAGTTCGTGTCAAAAAGGAAAACAATTTAAAACTACTTCTGAATGCGGCTCCTACAGATGCAATGCACCACGTTAAATACTTAAGTCTCTTAGCTACGTTTCAGCGTATTTTATGACACGCTAAGATGACTTCCTCTTTGTAGTGCTGCAGTACGGAACAATAAATATCATTCCTTTTTTTTTACAGATAAAAAGTTTACTTTTTAAGGCTTCGCACCCAAACGACGGAAAAACATTGCGAGGAAACCTGCACATCGGAAAAGGATTCTAATCACGCTTGCCCACAAGCCACATTGGGCAAGCGTGATGGACTATGCCTAACTCCTCTTCGGATGAGACGTGAGGCTAGCAGTGGGCAGTAATGGGTTGTTACAGCACAGTACAGTAAAAACGGGACTCTATTACTGAGACTTCACTATCCGTCATACTGTCACCAGATTATATCTCAAGAACGGTGTTAGCTAGCTAGTTTCATAGATGTTGAATTTCCATTGAAATCACCTCTTAAAAAAAAGAATCCAAAGACGGTGGTCAGAAATAACGGGACCACCATTTGCCTTCAAGAACCTCAACAATTTAAAGAGAAACACACCTAATAATTCCTGCAATTAAAAGGTGGAAACAAACCCCATAAATAAACTAATTTAACTCCAGATACGTTAGAACGTATGCTGGCACACACCCATTGTGGACCTATGAGCATAAATCTTTTGTGATTAATCTCGTAGGCGCTACGATGTTTGGACGCGGTCCAGCTCTGAATCTATGCAATTAGGATTACCTGCGTACGTGTGGTGAGGGTGACGATAGTTTAATAGGTATTTGGATATACAGGGTCGATTTAACCTTGTGCTAGTGAAAGTGGGGTTGTCCTGTAGTCCAACTTAGAAACCCCTGTTTTTGGAATATGTTATTTTTTTCGAGTATTTTTTTTTCTTTTTTTATTGCCATGTAAGCAGACGAGCTAATGAGCCACCTGATCGTAAGTGGTTCCCGTCGCTCATGAACCTCTGCAATGTCAGGGGACATTGAGGGGTCGCTACCTACGACCTAACTTTAAGGACCCTCCTCAAGCCTCGTTTGAAGAAGGACAAGTCATAGCGCTCTGGGAATATCGAAGAGGAGAGCTCATTCCATAGCCGGATGGTGCGTGGCAAAAAAGTGTTCCTGAACGGACCGTGGATGATCGCGGTGGTTCCATATAGTAAGGATGAACTCCACCTCGACGCCGGGTATGACTTTAATTGCAGGCTATTACCCAACTTTCTCTAGTACAAGGTTATAAATCCACCCTGTATAATGTAGAATCCTGTATATAGGTTGGGTTTAACCTTGATCTAGCTATTCAACAAGTAAATGTAGTTTTATTTTGACCGATTATTCAACGAACTTCTGCTAGCTATTGCAGGCGCAAAGCGGCAAGATCTCCCACAAGGCTGACCGATGACCTGCTCTTGGTTGCGGGAAGTTACTGAATGCAAATCGGGCACGAATGGTCGTCGAATGGCGAAATTTTAAAAATGTCTAGATCTAGCAGTGGAAATCTATACGATTTTTCTTGGTAAGCGGGTACTGTTGCTGAACCTCTGCAAAGCAAGGACATTAGGGCCGTTACACATCACGTACAAGACTTGTCTAAAAGTTTAAAGAGGGACAAGTCATGGTGCTCTGATAACACCGAGGACATTCATTCCAAATCGGATTGATGATTTAATAGAAGCAGACAGTGCACCATGCATGCCTAATGCTATTTGGAGACTTCACATATCTTGAAAGGATTTTGAATACTTCTCCAAATCCAGATTTTCTAAACTAAATATTTATCCTCCATGGTCACCCTTATAAGCTTAGGGTTAGTGCAAAGCTGTTATGCAAGATCACACCGTTACCATCTCACTGTTTTGATTACGAATCGAATCTCCTACCACCTTCGTTTAACAAAATAACAGAGGAGTACGTTTAGTAGCGCTTGTACCGCTAAATCTAAATGTGAAAAAGATTTATGTGCAATTTTTCACAACACCACTGGCTAAAAACGGTGAAGGAAAACATCGCGAGGAAACCTGCATGTCGGAAAAGGATTCTAAAAATCCTTTGAAGATATGTGAAGTCCCCAATCCGCACTGGGCAAGCGTGGTGGACTATGTCTAATCCCTCTTCTGAGGAGACCTGAGCCCAACAGTGGGCAGTAATAATGGTCGAGCAGTAATACTGTTACGAGCGATCGGTGCACTTTAAATTGGCTTCATTCTGTTGTTCATGATGTTGATTCTATGTGGATAAAATACATTTGAAATAGCCAAAATTCGTTCACCTTTTCAACCAATTGCCAGTACATTATACTAATAAATATTAATATGGCGTCGGTCATAATACTTCACCTTTCAAATGGGTTGTCATGTTATGTTATGATGCGTCGTTATTTACGGAACTCGACCGGAATGAGCCGGTTTTATCCGGATCGTACGTCTTTATTTACGTAGGGTTCTGCAGGTCGAATTTCCTTAAAAATATTATCTATAAAAACTTTGAAGAATACGAGAAGACTGGATACTGCGGGTCGATTTAAGAGCAAACAAATCTGTCTACCCTCTTTCTCGTTTGCTTTTGGGTAGTACCACTGGAACTCGAACTCACATCACGACACACCATACTCACTGTATCTACAAGACTCTGTGAGCATGAACCCTTAGTGACTTTTGTGTTTAGCACTGGATTCCACATACTCGATAATCTGAAGCCGTCACCCCTGTTAAAAGTGCTATGTCTTGAAATCTCGATAGCTTCTCTAACCATCCTTGGTACGTAACGTCATTCAGAAGATAGTACCTGAGGATTGTGTAATTGTATCCAGTGATTGGAACCCGAGTCGAGCACATGCTCTGCGATACCCGATTTATGCGGTTCCTTGTTTTTAATCACTCTGATGTGCTCTTTGAGTCTTGTAGAAATCGCACGTTTTGTTTGGCCTATATACAACTTGCCACAGCTACAATCTATTTTATAGATATCTTGATGGACTAGGCGGCAGTTATCCTTAGGTGATCGCAGATGTTTAAGTATTATAGAAAACCGTGAGTGTCTGAATAAGTTTGAAAAATACTTTTAAATGTAAGCTTTTAATATCCAACATGGACTCGTAAGGAATAGAGTGGAATGGAGCTGTTTAGAGGAGGCCTTTGTCGATAGACAAGTTGCAGAAGAATGAGTACCATTTGCCGATAATTACAGGTACGGTAATTAATATAATAAGTAGAATTAAAACTTGAAACACAAAAACTAACACTTTTCGCACTTGCTTCACTTGTTCGCTTCTAACACTTTAAAAGCACTTTTTGACGATAAGTGCCATCATTCTCGTAAATAAGTTCTGGATAAAATTATGGTCGCTATCAAAATTCCTTTGTGGAGCGCTAACCTAATTTTCACTTCGGAAACCTGTGGCGAAATTCACATCAAAGACTGTGTGTAGAAGGGCTTGTTGTGCGGGTAAATTTACACAGAATAGTGAAAATGTAGATGTGCCATTAGTTAATTTGGGTTTTGAGTTATACTGTGCCAACACATTACTGCCTCAGGTCACCTCAGAAGAGGGATTAGGCATAGTCCACCACGCTTGCCCAGTGCGAATTGGGGACTTCACATATCTTCAAAGGATTTTTAGAATCCTTTTCCGACATGCAGGTTTCCTCACGATGTTTTCCTTCACCGTTTTTAGCCAGTGGTGGTGTGAAAAATTGCACATAAATCTTTTTTTCACATTTAGATTTAGAGGTACAAGATACTAGATATCATGTAGCAGTAGAGTGCTAGTTAATATTAGGAAAATGAGCCCAAAGACAACAGGTTTATGTTATTTAACACAAGAGTGCCTATGACCACCTTCCCAATACATCATCAGAAAACCGCCATTTTGTCTTATTGCAATGTCACGCGATATATATCTGCGTGAAAAACGTCACCTCAATCGGAAAACAGGGTTTGTCAAATTTAGCTTGCCATCTGAATTTACGTAGTTACACCTAATGCAAGTTAATGTAAAGCTTGTAATAACATTATTTTCGGAAAATGCCACATCCATAATCAGCTCAAACGTCTTCTTTATACGTGAACGTTTCCTGAATACTTATGAATTTATAATAAGACCCTGTCGTAATAGGAAGTTTCGCTTCAACCATCGCAACCAAATTGTAACGAGATTAAATTTATCTTGTTATAATTTGTGATGTTGATCCTGGTAATTTTGTTATTGTTCGAAATGCATTGTTTGAGACAAGCAAAGGGTTCTTCTTTTTGAACCTCGTCCATCAAGACCCGGGACGATTCGCCAATGTCAAGTGAGACAGATACACGGTCTATAAGACACTAAACCAAAGTATAGTTCGCAAAGGGTTAAAAGTGTGTTTTTTTGATCGAGTTCCTAATTCAAAATGGAGGTTCAATGCGTCTGTTTTGTTTTTTGACTTATTTCCCAAAAAGAGATTTTCACAATAACTGTATTTTTGATGTTTGTTCCCGTATAAATTTAATTGGGTGGTCCGATTTGGATGACGAAATTTAAAATGAAGTCAATCAAATGGAAATAAAAACGACTTTTAAATAATTAACATAAAGTTATTTTATTTTCTAAACAAACCATCGAAATCTAATTATTCAGACAAAATAAATGCGGACACGTAAAATAAACCGAGAATTTGTTCGAATAAACTGAATCTTTGAAGCAAAGCCAAGTGCCGGTGTCTTAATAAAAAACAAGCATCACCGTTCTTACAAAACAAACCATCCAAATCGGTTCATCATCATCATCATCATCATCAGCCCACACTCGACCACTGCTGGACATAGGCCTCTCCCAAAATACGCCACTGAGCTCGATCTTCTGTTCGTCTCATCCAATTGTTACCGGTCACCTTTCTTAGGTCATCGTTCCATCTAGTTCCAAATCGGTTAACTCTAAAATATTAGCTTCTGGATTTGTTTAAATGAAAAACATCTGAAATCCATAGGGATATATGAGTCAATGGACCAGTACCAATAAAACTGTCCAGATCCCACTTAATGGCACCACTGCGCGTCAAATGGTACTTAAAAATGACGTCATTAATCCCACGCGCGAACCCCGTCGTTAGTAAGTGAGACACAGCATAGGTAGCGTGTAGAAGTAAATCCTTATGCTATGGAAAGAGCAGAGGTCGACAACTTTAGAGATGGTAAGATGCTCAAGATAAATGGCGAAAACTGGAGGCCTATGTCAAAGGACAATCTGGTTTAGAAGAAAAAAACACAGTATAACATAACGTGATTTATAAGTCAGAGAATAAAGGCTATTTTTATTGCTGGCTTATGGCTACACATGGGTATACCACTGCGCTCAGCACGCACCTGTTATAGTAATAGGGCGATGGTAAACCGCTCTGTTTTTGACCCAGCGAGGTATTCCGTGTGAGGGTTTCACGTGGCTCGTCATGGATGGCTTCGGACAGCCCACCGACAGGCACAGCTACGGCACTTTTTACTGTTGCATCATTTTACATCTCCAGATTGCTCTTACGAAGGATATCCGTGTACTCTTAAGCAATGGCGTAAAACTCTCTCTGGTTTTTGGAGGACCCGGTACCCTTGGGGGTTCAAATCGTAAGACAGATTCAAAATTCAAACAATTGCCAAATGGCGCCGGGTTTAAGCGCGGAGAAAAGAGCGCACATGCCCCACCACCTCCGTTCAGGCAATATTCAATTTTGATCAATGAGGTTTAATTTCAAAGACCTAGCACTGACAGATCACATCTTTTCTATTGTCTTTCGGCTCCCGACGCGACGCGGATCGTATGTCGTCGGAAAAATTAATAATTATATCGGATTACAATTGTGATTAACGGCGGCCGCCTAGAAGAAAGAATCTCATCCGTCGAGCATCGGTCTGACTAGCAGAGGTAAGTTGGATTACATTGTTATTGATGTGTATCGGTCGGTGTACATGGTTTTTGTAATTAATCCAGGTCGAAATTGAGAAGCCCGGATCAACGCCTACAAACATAATACAGTCCACTTTAAACGCCACACCACAACCTCCTTTTGCGATATGATCTACTCACTGTAGTTTAGTATCATCACACGTTGCACGGGTATGATAATTCGAATTTCAGTGACCAGGACCATTTGACACATTCCATGTAAGACAAACAAGGTACGTATGCGACGCCGTATTCAGGTCATAATAATATATGCACAATGATGAAACCCCATCACCTGAATCAGGACCAAAAGGTAACGTTTCACGGTTCACCCTGTGTTCAAAAATGGAAAAGAATTCCTACCGATAGTTACTCTGTTCAATATCTCCAGAATTAATTTATTGTTGTTTGGTTAAAAAAACAGTTTTAATTCACCAAAATTAAAACTGTTTTTTTTCATAAGGGGTGGGCCATATAAAGTTTGCATTTTTCAAAAGTTCGACTGTCATGTTGGCTGTGTGGCATGTTGCGCCATCCTGTTGAAACTAAATGTCGTCCATGTCATACTCTTCAACATTTAGAAACAAAAATTCGTTGAGCATGGCACGGTAACGCTCGCTATTGACCGTAACGGCGGCTCCTTGCTCATTTTCGAATGATGCCGCTGAACCAAAACCCACACCAAACCTCTTTGTGGGTGCATTGGCTTCTCAATGGTGACGTGTGGATTTTCCGATCCCCAGACGCGAAAATTTTGCTTATTGACATAGCCTCCGAGGTGAAAATGGGCTTCATCTGACACACACACACATTTCTTACAGTTTGGACTGAAGACTCACCACTTTGGAAGTAACTTTTCAATATTTCCCAATTTTGTTCAAGCGTATAGTGTCCCATTTCGTAAATGTCAAACCTTTAACTATATTATGAACACAAATTGAATGACATTTGATCTGCTTCTCTAAATAAACAATAGTTCAAAATGCAAACGTTAGATTGCCCACCCTATATTAGTGCAAGTGTCAATGTTAGTGTCAAAATTTAGATATCACATACATAGTAATACTTCTGTATGGTTTAACCATTCTGTGCGTCAGTCATTAAGGATACGTTACATTTTGAAATGTTTTTAACCCTTTCGCCGATGTACGTTTAGCGTTTGTTTTATTTATTTTTTTCATGTGTTTCCTGGTGTGGTTATGTTCTTGAGTTCCAGCGGGTTTCAGGCTTAGTCTTTATGGTGTATAGATCTTTATTAAAGCTCTACATTCCTTAAAGAAAATAAAAATTATAAACAAACCAGTGCTACAAAATATTCTCTTTCAGTCAATCGTCCATACTGGATGTAACCATGTAAGTTCGGGTGGAATATTACGAGCTAAACTTGACAAACATCTCAGTTTCCGATTGAGCTGACATTTTGGGTAAATGTATATTTCGTGTCAAAACAATAATATTTTGATAAAATAGCGCTGATCTAATAATTAATTCAGAAGGTGGACATAAGAACACTTGTACTAAACAACATAGACCCGTCGTGTTTGGGCTCGTTTTAGTTTTTTTTTTATTGCGAGATGCCAGGACAATTAGGGGCCGTTATCTAACACCTACCCATACAGGACTTTTCTAAAACCTTATTTTACTTGTATAGCTAGTTACTGCTACATGATATCCAGGATCTTAACACCTTCTATTTAAAGTGTTTTCTTTAATAAAAACGCTACCGCTTATCACTAAAATAACACCATTAAGCATCGCAAAAGCCTGGTAACCATTTCCGCAAATGACTGTCGGTATTCGTATGACGAAATGGGTTATAACTTTTCATTGCCCAATGAAATATTATGTGGCGACAAGCAAAATAAAACTGCGGGAGTTCATGTGTGGTTATTGCGAGCTGAAGTTTCTATGTATGCTAAAGGTTAGATGTAGGGGTGTGCGAATATCGTTCGAATCGAATAATTCGAATTATTCGAAATTCAACGAATATTCGAAAAAATTCGAATAATTCGAAAAGTTTCGAATATTCGTCGAATTTCGAATAGTATCGAATTTGACTACGACGATGCATCGGAAATAGGACAAGAATTTGTATTTTGTAGGTAATATCTTTAATGGGCTAGATGTCTACAAAATAGTCGTATTTAATAATTCGAAGATTCAAATTATTCGAATCGAATAGTAATATTCGATTCGGAACGAATAATTCGTGAGTTCGAATTATTCGCACACCCCTTGTTAGATGTTTTGCACAATGAGTCTTTATATGAAAGAACGTGAGATTAAAATAAGAGCAAGTATTTTCACGAAAATGAAAATTACTGAGTTTTGTTTTTACTAAAAACTTTAAGTAGTTAACTAACTCAAAAATAATTATTGAATTAGATTTCTTAAAAATAAAAATAAGCACAACACATTGTGTAATTGTATCAGTTTAAAAAAAACATAGCTCAAAGAGTAGGAACAAGTCTAATCACGAAAAAAATAATTGAACGCCACCTCAATCCTTCTTTCATATAGAAAAAAAAATCATCCAAATCGGCCCACCCAAACTACGACAAACATAAAATAAACAGTCAACTTGATTACCTCTTTTGCGCACTTGTTCAAAAAAAATCACATCAATTCAACAAAGACTCTTAAAGCCAATAACATCCAAACCTAAACTAAAGAAAGGACATACAAATAACATGACAAAAGCCAAAGCAACAATAACAAAATGCTCAAATGTGGACCATTGTAGAAAATCAACAGAATTGACCGACGCATAAACAAGACATCAAAACTTCGGTCGGATGTTAAAAAAGAGAAAGAATTGCCTTTGAAATGAAGGTTCCAACCTTGTTACAACCTCCCTTTGAATTAGGTCACACGTACACATAAATATATATATGGAGTTGTTAGTTTTATAAATAAATAAATTTTATTTTCATGCATTTTCAACGGGTTCTTACCACGATATTTAATTAATTGAGTTGTCTCGATATTTCAACGTTGTTGCAAACGTCATGATCACGAGAAGACTGGATACTGCGGGTCGATTTAAGGGCAAACAAATCTGTCTACCCTCTTTCTCGTTCGCTTTTGGGTAGTACCACTGGAACTGGAACTCACATCATGACACACGACACTCACTGTATCTACAAGACTCTCTGAGCATGAACCCTTAGTGACTGTTGTGTTTAGCACTGGATTCCACATACTCGATAATCTGAATCCGTCACCCCTGTTAAAAATGCTATGTCTTGAAATCTCGAGACAACTCAATTAATTAAATATCGTGTTAAGAACCCGTTGAAAATGCATGAAAGTATTATAAAAAACCGCGAGTGTCTGAATAAGTTTTTAAATTAATTTTACTCAATGGCAGAGATGACAATTTTACTGCTGGGCATACATCCGAACCGGATTCAAAGACTTTAAAAAAGTTGGACCAATTCTAAACTAGTTAATTCTGGAAATAACCCTACCCCTAAATATAGTAGCTTCAACTTGTGCATGAACACTACTTAAAATTATAGCAAAAAAATGTCACATTGTAACAAATTTGTCACGCGAAACCCTTTTTAGCACGATTTTGTCACGGAAACGAGTATAGGATAAACATTAGCTTTGGAGCTAGTAAATTATTTTGTAATGTTCTTGTTAGTAATATGACTTGCTACTACGGAAGTCGTAAGTGTAGTAAAAGTATGCATGTATGTTAAAATCTTTGTCAAATGTTAATGTGTAAAATGTCTGCGTCAAAAAAGGGGTTCAGACAGTACTGTTAGATTTTAATAAGACCTACAAACCCTGTACTGTACTGTAACAACCCATTATTGCCCACTGCTGAGCTCAGGTCTCCTTCGAAGAGGGGTTAGGCATAGTCCACCACGCTTGCCTAATGCGGATTGGGGACTTCACATATCTTCAAAGGATTTTTAGAACCCTTTTCCGATATGCAGGTTTCCTCGCGATGTTTTCCTTCACCGTTTTTAGCCAGTGGTGTTGTGAAAAATTGCACATAAATCTTTTTCATAATTGATTTCAATCCGAAAATGCCTTTATTGCTATTCTAGAACTAGGATGGCATATATTTACAAGCTTTATATTAACTTGTACTGGATGTAACTATGTAAGTTCAAATGCAATCTTGCAAGCTAAATGTTACAAACTTCTCGGTTTCCCTTTGAGCTGACATTTTGCACGCGTTTGCATATCACTGTGCAGTAAGATGGAGCTCATCTAATGATGGATTTTGAAGTTAGTTAGAGGAACTCTTGTACTTTAATGATAAGCATAGCTGTATTTTCTAGGTATGTTGTGTGTGTTTCCGTCATAAATAAGCAATGTCTATAAACGTGTCTATGTGTGTCTAAACTTAATAAATGAAAGATCATCATAGCATTTTGTTGTGTTTTTTTGGAACGAAGTTCCTTATCGCACATTATCGAAAGGAGGCTAGACGGAAAAATATCTTAAGAAAAGTTGTCACGACACTTTTTGGTTTTAGATGATTATCGCTAGACGGCGCTGTGATCAAGCGCGCGTTACGTTAGGAAAAAAATTATAAGATATCTTTTAATCGAAAGGAACTTCGTTCTATTCGAGTGTCCCATGACATCTCTCAAGTTTTTTACTAGTATTGTATTTCATTAAACGTGTTTCATTCCTTCTTTCTACATTTTAGGCTCATATTGTCTAGCACTCAGATACGTCCTTGATCACAAAAACTTATTTTTTTCAAACATTATTTGTTAAATATTTCAACTTTGACACATCCAAAAGGCGCCCAAGACCCTTCACGATGATAAATCCTCATTTTAAATCGCAAATCAGTTTTATGACTATAATTTACGAGCCCATGTACTTGTGGTTCGTTTATGTCCCTTTAAAGCTCTTTTTTGTCGGAATAACCATTATGGGGGAAGGCCGGAGGATCCATGGAGGAAAATGATTCAATATTGTCGTATTTTAATAGATATGGTGTTCAGTGATTTTATTGAGATTAAGATGATCATTTTTTGTGTAGTTACAAAGTTTTGTTATGTTGAAGACCGCAATAATTATTATAAGAGTAAATAGTTTTTTGTATGTAATATTTTATGCTTTACACCACTGTTGAACAACAAAAACTTGAGAGGTGTCAAGGGACACCCGGATGGAACGAAGTTTCTTTCGATTAATTAGTGAGGGAATTGTAATAAAAAAATATTTTTTTAAGTTATAATAGAGATACAGACGTTTTAAACTTTTTTTTTTTTTTTTTTTTTTTTTTTTTTTTTTATTGCTTCTGCAATCAGTCTTAGACTATAATCAGAATAGTTGTAGGTTCGCGCTGTGTGAGTGTGTTCTCCAGTGAGAGCACTACTCATAGTAGGTAGGAAGCTTAGAATCTTTCCTGTAAATTTGCAATATGATATCTCTTCAGTCGTTTCGGGTAGTGCTCAACCTTCAGTTGGGCGGCCAGTTTATTAGGATGCATGGACAATCGCTGCTGATAGTTTTTAGAATAAAATCCTATTTCTTCCTTTACTGTAGGTATTTCAAGATTTTCATGAATTTCGGAGTTTCTGACATGCCAGGGTACCCCAGCGATGGTCCGTAAAATAATGTTTTGAAGTCTTTGGAGCACTGCGATAGTGGAATCACAGGCGCTTCCCCAGAGTTGTATGCCATATGTCCAAACTGGTTTTAGAACAACCTTGTATATCAGTAACTTGTTGTCAATTGATAATTTGCTGTTACGTCCCAATAGCCAGAGGAGTGTCCTGTATTTTATGTTTAATTCCTCTCTCTTTGATTTTATATGATTCTTCCATGTCAGTCTCCGATCTAAATGCAGCCCGAGATATTTAACTGAATTGCTGTGTGGAAGTCTGCTATTTCCCAAGTTCACTGGAGGACAATCGCCCTTTCTTAGGGTGAAGGTTATATGTGTTGATTTTGATACGTTAGCTTTTATCCTCCATTTGTTCAACCAGTGAGTGATTTCATCCAGTCCTCCCTGCAATGTTTGCGAAGCCAACACCGCATTTGCATTGCTAGAGAGCAAAGCGGTGTCATCAGCAAACGTAGCTATAGTCACTCCTGGAACTTGTGGTAAGTCATACGTGAAGATAGTGTAAAGCACAGGGCCCAGTACTGAACCTTGTGGCACTCCAGCTCGAATTTCATAAAATGGTGAAGTTTCATTCGACTCTTGGACTTGAAAAAGTCTATGCGTCAAGTATGACCGTAGCAAGCCGTGGAAACTATGTGGAAGTGTTATCTTTAATTTATACAGTAGCCCCTTATGCCACACCCGATCAAACGCCTGATGGACATCTAGAAAAGCTGAAGAACAGTATTCCTTCCTTTCCAGTGATTCTCTGATTTTGTTAGTCACTCTATGAACCTGTTCTATTGTCGAATGAAGCGGACGAAACCCAAATTGATGATCTGGGATGATGCTAGTGCTTGTTAAGATAGGTAGTATTCTACTCAGCAATAGCTTCTCGCAAACCTTCGACAAGATCGGCAGTAGACTGATCGGTCTATATGATGTAACATCATTTGGTGGCTTGCCAGCCTTGTGAATCATTATTATTTTAGAAACTTTCCACAGAGACGGGAAATGCTGCACTCTTACTATACTATTATACAAAGTTGTTAAATATACTACTGCTCTCCTTGGCAACTGCTTCAATATTTCCTTTGTAATCAGATCGTAGCCTGGCGCTTTTCGATCTTTGAGATCTTGAATTACTCGCCAGACCTCTTTCACCGTTATAGGTTTAGGTGGTAGCGACAGTTGATAGGGCTCCTTTAGTACAGCGTCCATTTCCTCCTCTTCCAGGCTGTCGCCAGTCACATTGGGTGCAAACACCGTCGCCAGATGAGCCGCAAATGTGTTAGCTTTATCTTGAGCCGTGCGGGCCCAATTATTATTGTCTTTTCTTATTGGAGGCTTACCAATTTGAGGTTGATTGTAGGACCTAGTGAATTTCCACAATGAATAATTTGTATGAGCGGTTGGAGTCAGTGATTCTAATCTCGCACTAAGGGTCTCATTGTGCCATTCTTGCAGTAGTAACTTAAGGTTGCGACTTCTCCTGCCAAATTCGCGTTTGTCTTCTTGGTTTCTGCTATGTTGCCAAACTCTGCGCGCCCTACGCTTTTCAATTATTTTTGCTTTTATATGTAGTGGGATGTTCGTTGCAGTGCCACAATCTGTAAGTTCAGGTGTTGCTCTCCAGCAAGCATCTTGTATTAGAGACGTAATACTTTTGGTAGCAGTCTCAATATCATCAGCGCACTTGAGTGCTACTTGCAATTTGATGTTATCTTCAATGTAGTCCCGAAAGTATTCCCAATCTGTACGCCCGTTTGTAAGAGTAATTGGTTTACTAGATTCAATTATCATGGTACTCACTGTTAAAAGCACAGGTGTATGATCTGAGGATCCATCCAGACAAGGCTCCGGTTTGAAATAATGTCTAGATAAGCCTCCAATAATGAAGAAGTCAAGCAGGTCTGGAGTCTTATTTGTATCTGTAGGCCAATATGTAGGTTCAAGTGCTGATATAGCATGCAGGTTATGATGCGTAATGCTAGCACGCAGTTGTCTTCCTCTAGTTGTAGTCAACCTTGAACCCCAGTGAGTATTCTTCGAATTCCAGTCACCACCGGCTATAAATCTTCCACCCAAGGTGTTGAAGAAATGATCAAACATTTCAGTGGATATTTTGTGCCTAGGTGGACAATATACAGCGCTCACATTGAAGTAGCCAGATTTCTCCTTGATAGATATGGTTGAAGCTTGAATATGTGCTGTTTTATATTGCGGCAGGAGTTGGTGACTTATACTGCTGCGTATAATGATAGCAGATCCCGCGTGTCCTGTTCCATCGGGATGATTTGTAGTGTAAGTTAAGTATCCACCAAATACTACACTGGAAGATGCAGTGCAATGTGTTTCTGATATCAACAATATATCTATTTTATGTTGTCTTAATAGAAGATCTACTTCTTCTTTGTTGGGTGCAAGGCCATTTGGGTTCCAAGTTGCTAGGCGCAAGGCCATTACTTGATTAATTTTTCTAAGAGCGTTGTTATGAGTTGCATTAAATTACTCATTTGTTGTAAGATTAATTCAAATTTTTCTGTTTGCTGTGTTAAAATTTTTTCCAGCGCTGTACTTGAGGGATTTAAATTGTTTGAAATTGATTCTAGTATCGGATTTGGTTCCTTTGGTTGTGGTGGTTTTTTGGTCATCCATACATTGTCAGTTTTCGTTCCAATGCTAGTTGAATTGAGATTAGGTACTGGTTTTGCAGCTGGATTATTGTTAACTTTATCCTTAATAGGCCTTACTGTTGCAGTTTTTCTTGCCAGAATCTCTTTGTATACTTCACACCCTTTATAATTGGCTGGATGTGGTCCAAAACACAAGGCACATGTAGCCGGGGTTTTACGATCGCGTTTTGTGCATTCTGATGTTCTATGTGCATCTCCGCATTTCACACATCTGTATGGCCTCATACAATAATTTTTAGAGTGGCCATACTGCTGACATCGTTGGCATTGCACAATAGATTTTTGCTTCTTTGGATCCTCAATGACCACCGACTGGTGATAAATGTATTTTAGCTGTTTTACTGCTTTATTTTCAGGTCCAGCCTTAAGATTCACAAAGAAGGTAGAGGTCGGTATCTTTTCCGGTCCATATTTAGAATTGATGATTTCACCCACAACTATGTTTCCTGTGTTCTCTATTTCCTCGAGTATGGCAGCAATAGGCGTTGAGTGATGAAGATTTTTAATTACTATTCTGTAATTCCGTTGGTCTTTTCGATTGAAAGTATGCCCTACGAGGCCCTTTTCACGAACTATTGAAATAAGCTTCTTATGTGTCTCTACATCGGCGCAGCTTATTCGCATTTGATTTCTGTTCACTATTTTGTAAGTAAAATCCTCCGTTTTTGCACAAGTCTGTAGTAACTCTGTCAACTTGCCCACATCTTCAACTCCGTATAGAATGATAGGAGGAGGTTTGTTGGGTTTAGGTATTTTGACTTCTTCGCCTTGATCAGTTAAATCTACAGGTAGATCGCTGTATCTATTTGTGTTCTTAATACTTTCGGGGGATGGTGTTTGCGTAATTTTTTTACGCTTACGATTGTTGCTCATTGGTATTTTTTGCCATTGAGGAGGGTGAGGGCTAGGTTGATTGGAAGATTTAGTTTCTGTGTTCTCAACTGGTGGCGGTTGAACAGTAACAGGTAATTTTGGTAACGTGCCTACAGAGGCGCTTCTTGGTCTACTATTAAGCAAACTTGGATGGAATATTTGTTGAATCATCTTCTTATTTCCAGTAGCATTTGCTGATGTAGAGGCCTGGTTCCCCACCTCTACACAGCCTTCGGTAGCCAATTTCACACCCTCTGGCCCGGGAACCAGAGGGCGCCGGGCGTTAGCCGGAGATTCCGACAAATCACTCATATTTCCATTAGACATTTATCCATGTTGTTTTTTTCTTAAAGAATATTTGATACTGATTCTCCATTGATGATAATAAATTGCGTGTAATGGAACGCAACTATCAGCCCTTGGTAGAAAATTAAAAAATGTGCTGGTAACACTGTCGCAAATGTCAGATGTCGTTGACAATGACAGTCAAGTTCTTGTTTTTATTTCCTACCTTCGGATTGTTCGTGGATTGTTGTTGTAACAAATATTCAACTTAACTTTGTTGGCAAAATCCTTCGAATTATGTAGATCTTATTCCTTGAACTTCTTCCAGAACTCCAATGCTTTGATTTGTACAATTGCACTGGTTTGAAATTCACTTCTAACTATTTTTAAAAGTGTGTTTTTAACAGAGAAAGATTACGCGATGTTGACAGTTCGAAGACCGGAAACGGAAAAAACAACTAATTATTATAACTTAAATCAAATATTTTGATCACAGCGCCATCTAACATTAATCATATAAAACAAAATAAGGAATTGTTTTAAAAGATTTTAATCACAGCGCTATCTAGCGATAATCATCTAAAACAAAAAAAGTGTCGTGACAAATTTTCATAAGAATTTCCGTCTAGCCCCCTCTCGATAACGCGCGATAAGTAACTTCGTTCCAATAAATTGTAGCTTTCTAAGAAATAAAGTTATTGAAAGTGTTGGTACTGTATTAATTTATGAATTAGATAGATTTTTTTTCACTTGACTTTAAAAAAAAACCATTGATAAACGCACGCGGTCGGCGAGTGAACATCAAAATACTAAATTAACGTTATATTTGATTTTTTAACTTTTTATTTCTGCCATTTTAATCGTGTACCCCTAATATTATAAATGCGAAAGTAACTCTGTCGTCCTGTCTGTCTTTCTGTCTGTCTGTCTGTTACTCTTTCCCGCTTAAACCTCTCAACCGATTTTGATGAAATTTGGCAAAGACAATATTTAGAACCTGAGAAAGAACATAGGCTACCTTTAATTGAAAGTGACGCAGACGAAGTTGCGCGGGCCCGCTAGTCTAATATAAATTATCGAATTTAAATTTATTATATTTAAAAAACACACTACTAAACATCTCTATACAACTCCGACAAGGCTAAGAGTCGACTTCTCTCAATTACGTAGTTCGGACCCACAGATGTCTAAATAAATAGAATAATTTAATTCTTCTCGGTTTTTGATCCTCATCCCATTGAGACGTGTTGTTATTTAACAGCGATTTGTTTTGATAAATATTTACTTTCAATATAATGAATTTAGAAAGAGTAATACACTGAAATCAAATATTTTTATTGGGCAACATAGCGCACCATTTGCAAAAAAGTAAACACTGAATTATAATAATAAGTCTTTAATTTGAACTCATAACAAATACACAATTTACATAAGAGATAATAAAACAAAAATTACTAATAAAAGAACTTACTCTAAAATTAAATATCTTGATTTCATTACCATTAAAGTATATCCCTAAGTTCAGAGTGCCTCTTGGTATAGGCCTCCTCCAATGTCTTCTACTGCTGCCAGTCCCCTGCTACCCTTCTCCAGTATGGGCCGGCTGTCTGCTTCAAGTCATCTTCCCATCTTTTATGTGGTCGCCCTCTGCACCTCTTCCCATCTCTTGGATACCAGCGGGTCACAATACACTGAATTATGATATTTTATTTTTCCATGTATAATAATAAAAATAGCTTAATTTTGTGCAGAAATATTCCCAAAAACATTTCACCTATGTCATTTTTCTTTTACAAATAATAACTTCCATGTTATTATGTATGTATATGTGTATTTCACAACACCACTGGCTAAAAACGGTGATGGAAAACATCGTGAGGAAACCTGCACATCGAAAAAGGATTCTAAAAATCCGTTGATATGTGAAGTCCCCAATCCGCATTGGGTAAGCGTGGTGGACTATGCCTAACTCCCCTCTTCGGAGGAGACCTGAGCTCAGCAGTGGGCAATAATGGGTTGTTACACGTGTACATTCAACAATACAGGATAGATGTGTAAATTAGTGCCAGCAAAAGTCGAGTGTATGTACCAGTATGTATGTACGATTGTCATTGCGGGCTACCATACGATATAAAAAAATAAAAACTTGAGAGGTGTCAAGCGACACCCGGATGGAAAAGTTGCTTTCGATTAAAAGATATCTTAATTTTTTTTTCTAACGAAACGCGCGATAAGGTACGTGTTTTAAAAGATTTTGATCACAGCGCCATCTAGCGATAATCATCTAAAACAAAAATAAGGAACGTGTTTTAAAAGATTTTGATCACAGAGCCACCTAGCGATAATCATCTAAGTTCTAAGTTGTATCACGACAAAAAATTCATCCCACTTCACCCCTTTGTAACAATACCCTTGTTCTGTACCTACCTACTCTTTACACTAATGAAATTCAGCTATTAATAAATAAAATAATCAATTCTCAACTTTATATACTTTAGAATTCTGTTAATTAAAACCAGTTTTTCTCGTGAAAAATCCTCAATTTTTTTCATCTTGACATTTAACTCGACCTTCGTCAAGGGTTCTTGAGGGCTCATTACTTCTAAATGAACGTATTCGCAAAATCTAAATTATATTTTTCCTTTAAAACCTTTTGTTAGCCACAATTAATTTATATTTGCTGTTGTTTTAATATTTATAGGCATTTTGTGGCGTAGGTAAAATTGTTTGACTGGAGTTTTTTTTTTTTTTTGTGTTTTATAACTAGGTATTTGATTGTGATAAAAAAAAAAAACTTGTCGTGGGACACCCGAATAGAACAAAGTTCCTTTCGATTAAAAGATATCTTATATTTTCCTAACGTACCGCGCGATAAGGAACGTGTTTTAAAAGATTTTGATCACAGCGCCATCTAGCGATAATCATCTAAAACAAAAAAAGTGTCGTGACAACTTGTCGTAAGATTTTTTTCTGTCCTGCCCCCTTTCACAACGCGTTCCAATAAGCAACTAGCAATAGAGTACTAACTAATATAAGTAAAACGAGTCCAAACACGACGGGTACATCTTGTTTAGCACAAGAGTTCCTATGACAACATTACAAATCCATCAGATCAGCGCCATTTTGTCATATTATTACATTGCAAAATGTCAGCTCAATCGGAAACCGTGAAGTTTGTAAAATTCAGCTTGCAAGATTCCACCCAAACTTACATAGTTACATCCAGTGCAAGTTAAATAAAAACTTTTTCATTTCATTAAATTTTAATCCTAACGCCTTATACTTAAGGTTCAAAATAGTTAATAGCATCGTTGTAGGGTTGATATAAGCTCAAATGTTAAATAATACATTCACCCCGTTTTGGATCCAAAAGGATTAGAAATACTCTGAATAATATAGTGAGATTTAGTCATATCTATGCATTTACAATTTTCTCATCACACCTTGACATTGTTGAAAGATATTTTCTACGTTCTTTCACATTATAGTACAGGAGGCGGTGAAAAACTATCTTCACCTATCTAACAATAGAAAAAAAAATGTTACAGTTTTTTTTAATTGAACGCTTTTTGATAAACCTTTGGTTGACTGGAAGAG
This sequence comes from Trilocha varians, assembly GCA_030269945.2. Classification (NCBI taxonomy): domain Eukaryota; kingdom Metazoa; phylum Arthropoda; class Insecta; order Lepidoptera; family Bombycidae; genus Trilocha; species Trilocha varians. The sequence goes on from AP028279.1 coordinate 3,360,436, forward strand.
AATGCCTTAAGCATTAAGTTCGGCTGTAAGCGACAGAATCAACAATAATATTTTATTTAATCTACCTAAGACTTTAGGTACTGTCGACAAAAGCGCCATCTATAAATAGTTTAACTAATTGTTATTTAAACCTCTTTTATGTAAATACTTTTTGAATTTGTGTTCGAATAGATGTTGGCGCGCTTATTTGAATTTAGAACATTCCATTGTCGAATACAGTACGTTTTGTACATTTTTTCACAACTTTTATTTTCTTAGTTTTATTTTATGATTCGTTCATTACTCCTCTCTCGCTGGCAGCATTAGGTTTTTTACACCACCATTATACTTTCCATTGTGCATAGAGTATAATAAATAAATAAATAAACTGATAAAAGTAACGTCAAAGTTAATAATATTAAAAAAAATACGATAAAGTTTTCAAAATAAGAATGTGCCACATTACAAGCTCACTTGAATGATTCGTTTTTTTAAATATTAATTGTGTAAAATAGGTACAAATGCTATAATTATTATAGAATCAAATTGTTTATTTTATGCTTAAAAAGTAATGGTGCTTTTTATATCTTTCTCTTATACCACAAACTTTTGATACTGCATTTCTTAGAACTCTAATCATCAGATAGGTGAAGTGTCCTCTCATACACCTCTTAGCTTACAACAAGCATCAGAAATTCAATTTATTCGCCATCAGCTCACCTCGTCTCGGATCCTTCAAGTATTTGCATATAAAAATGAGTTCGTTGCATTACTGTATGTGCTTTCTTTTATCTTAAAATATTTTGACAAAACTTTAAAGGGGCCATCCCTACAATGTAATCTGTAGCTCTTTTTTGTGACAGGAGGAAATCACCGGACTTCCAACCGCCCTGCTGGTGGCATTAAAACCTCACACTCAGCGTCCGAACCCCGGCTGAGGACAGAACCCAGCACGACATTGGGCGAGGTGACGGGACGCTTTACATGCCAAGGCTTACGTCTCGCCCTGTCACCCCCTACTGTAACAGCCCATTACTGTTCATTGTTCGACTCAGGTCTCCTAAGTAGAGGGAGCAGGTATAGTCCTCCACGCTTGACTTTAGGAACTTCACATGATCATGTAATTCGATCAGTCCTATAAAGATGTTTTTGGCGTGATCTTTAAATTAATACACAATTTTTTTTTCAAAAATGTATTATTTTAAAACGGCGAAAGAAAACATCGTTAGGATACCTACATACTCGAGAAAGATTTTAAAAACCCTGCATGATGAACTATGCATGATCCCCCTACTGTAAAGACGAAAGTAATTAGTGTTTGCCATAATTTGTACCAATCATTATGATATATAGATAATAATACATATAAAACGCAGGTGGTACCAATAAAATCTTTGCGTAGTACATCGCCTACATTAGTATTCCCACAGAACGCTACTAAGAACAAAAACTCATAAACATTATTTTATTTGTGCGAAAATTCAGTACGCGAGTCGATGCTTTGTGTAAGGAAGAAATTTGGGTGCATACTGTGACTACACTATGCTAAGATACTTGGCTGAAATACTTTTAAAATTGATATATACAACTTAAGCACTTAGCGAGCTCAGCATCAGTGATTAGAAATGAAAAACTACTGTTCGAAATGTTGATCAGTTCAATTAACATGCATGTACGTCATCGATGATGATCGTCATCTGATGATGACGCTCTGATTTTATCAGGCATGTAGTTGATCTACTTGTAAACGTCTACAGCTGGACATAAGTTTCTCCCTTAACCTCGCCACAACGACTGGTCCTTTGCTATCTGCATCCAGTGACTTCGCGCCTGACCAGGTCTTCGGTCCATCTTGTAGAAAGTCTACCCACGACACCCCATCGGCCATCTGTTTTACGCACAATGTATCCTTACGTAGTGTACGCATATAATGACCATTTCTAACGTAAAAACCCGGGCACGTACCATTTTGACAAATGGTTGCTTGCGGCACTCTGTATAAGCAGACAAGCCCTTTTTGTTTAGTCACAGGTCATAAAAACGAAGGGCGATGCAGGCCCTAAAGGGAAAAGCGATCATAAATTGGGAAAACAAGCTATATTGCAAAATTTCACTTGTAAACAGCCGTTTGAATGGGATATTTCGGCGATTGGTGGTGGGAATTACTTCATTTTCTTTGTTAAAGTATTTGTGGGAAGTAAATTGGGTGTGTACACTTAATTCCTAATTTTGTATCGTTTGTTTCATGAGAAATATTTGGATGCTGACTCAGAGTCACTCATAGAGCAATGAAAAGCGCTATGCTGGGAGTTTCTCTGCGTGATCAAATCAGGAATGAAGAGATCTGCAGGAAGACCAAAGTAGTCGACATAGCTCAAACTAAAAAAAACTTTGAAGTGGCTATGGGCGTCCACATAGCCCAAACTAAAAAAAACTTTGAAGTGGTTATGGGCGTAGACTCATTGGGCGAAGAACGAGATTAATCGATTTCTAGGTATAAAATAAAATCTATGAATGCAATTGTATGTCTTATCAAAAATAAAGGAAATTCATTATAACGAGTACTTTTTCTGGACGTTTACAAATTCCACCCTGTCTAAGAAAAGTCTAAAAAGAAAATTCCTGTCCAGTCAAAAGCGTTCTTTACAGCTTAATTAGCACAAAGTCAAGAAAATATTACAGACTGAAGAAGTCTCAAATTAAACTAAAAATAAAGCCACAGAAAAAAATACAGAGAGGGACTTAACTTCCATAAGTTTTAAGTGAATATTAAACCTTAATATTATTTTCTATTGCGCAGTTTTCTTTTAAAGGGACATTTTACTGTCATCCAAAAGGTACGTACGAAGTTGGTTGTTTTTAGTTTTTGCATTACTATAGTTTGGGTGAATGAATTCGAAAGTTTATTTTTATACTAACGGGCCCACCCAACTTCGTCTGCGTCACTTTCAATTAAAAGCCTATGTTCTTTCTGAGGGTCTCAAGATTGTCTGTGTTGAATTTCATCAAAATCGGCTGGGAGGTTTAAGCGGGAATGCGTAACAGACAGAGTTACTTTCGCATTTATTAATATTAGTAGGGATAAAAGATGTTGCTTTTCTTGGAGTCATATTATTATCAGTCTGTTAGGAACTTTTGAGCTGTGATTTAAAATGTTGTGTTCAGGTGGTGATGGGTGAAAATGGTAATAGTAAATGATTACTCTTATTCGAAGTCGTGGTGGCCGAGTGGTCGAACCGCTTACTTCCGAACGGGAGGTCGTGGGTTCAAACCCGGCTGTCTTGTACCTCTAAATCTTAATATGAAAAATATTTATGTGCAATTTTTCACAACACCACTGGCAAAAAGGGTGAAGGAAAACATCGTGAGGAAACCTGCATATCGGAAAAGGGTTCTAAAAATCCTTTGAAGATATGTGAAGTCCCCAATCCGCATCAGGCAAGCATGGTGGACTATGTCTTACCCCTCTTCGGAGGAGACCTGAGCTCAGCAGTGGGCAGTAATGGGTTGTAACAGTACAGTACAGTTTACGTGGTGATGGGTGAAAATGGTAATAGTAAATGATTACTCTTATTCATGTACCCTTGCTATATAACAAGAACCTGTGGTGCCTCTAACTGCCACAAACTGTATAGAACTCTTCTCATACCTCGTTTAAAGAAGGACAAGACAAAACGCCAAAATATGTGCAGCATTGTGCAGTAATGGGTTGTTACAGTACAGTACAGTTATTATACTGGCTCGCCATCATCCAACACACGTAAATAACAAATGACGGTGACGGCTGACTAACATGTAAACGGGGGTTTTGTTAGCATTGGCCGGCATCGAAATGTGAAACTCAGTTTGACAGTTGGCCTACCAGTTGTCATTACATTTTCAAAAGAAACTGAAATATTGATATACAGGCAAATAAAATTTTAATGTACTCGTAGTATTTTTTTCATTATTCACCTGCAATGTCATAAAACAGTAGCAAGTCACATCAATTTTGCGAGAGCGATCATTGGCTGAGACGAATGGCCGAACATAAAATATATTTCTGCACATAAATACGGAAGTTTGGGACGTATTCAGAAGCTATAAATGAGGGTTTATTGTTTTAGACCTCGTTCATGATGTAGCGTTTAGATATCCATTGCTGGATATAGGCCTTTTTCAGTTTTTGTTGAGGGAAAAGGAATGTGCTGTGTGTTACTAAGATAAGTATCAAAATTTTGTAAAAAAAATGTTAAATTATTTGTTTGAAAATGTAGAAAAAGTGTCCCAAGGTCGATTGGTTTTTTGAATGAGAAAACTACCACAAAAAATTTTGGTGTTGATGTATTTACAGATTGACATTCAATTTTTGACCAGTAGGCGGGTTTATCTGAAAGAAGAAAAATAATAAACGAAAAAAAAACCTTACGATATGAAAACAAACATTTAAAAATAAATTAAAAAGATGTTACTTTCCGTTTCATACAATAAAATAAGAATTTACATTTTTTTTTTATTTATTTTTTTATTACCATGTAGGCAGACGAGCCGACGGGCCACCTGATCGTAAGTGGTTACCGTCGCTCATGAACCTCTGCAATGTCAGGGGACATTAAGGGGTCGCTACCTACGACCTAACTTTAAGGACCCTCCTCAAGCCTCGTTTGAAGAAGGACAAGTCATAGCGCTCTGGGAATACCGAAGAGGGGAGCTCATTCCATAGCCGGATGGTGCGTGGCAAAAAACATTGACCAAATTCACAAAAATTCAAAGCTAGTTAATCAGGTACAGGTTAACCCAACTGAAATAACAACACTCCTTAATTCTTCAACAAAATACCCCCCTAACATTTACCCAAATACGGCCCTGTCTAAAAAGGCAGGTCGCTTTACTGTTATTGGTACAATAACTGTATGTTACCGGCTCGCTACCCGAATTAGGTGTATGTCTGACAGTTCTGTACCTAATCATGGTTTCTCTCTGTATTCCAATTGTGACGTACAGGTTTTTCATTGACAATCGTGAAGAGCCTTTTTTGGGTACTTTTTTAATCTTTGTAAATAGACGATTTATTGTAAAATAAACACAGTTTTGTGACATTCATTGTCAGTTGTTGTTCTAATTCAATTTAACATATGGTTGTTAAAACTCTAAATATTTTTGCATAGATGCCCTAAAAGTTGGTGTGCAATTATTCTTGCCCCAAACTATACATTTAACAACGAAGAACAATAAAAAGCATTAAGCTTTTTGACGCAGACGAAGTTACGAGGATCAGGTATAAAGAGCTAAAGGTACAGTTACAAATGCTACTTTTGAGCAATTGCTACTTAGTGGTACGTGTATCGAAACATTGCCAATAATAAGCATGCTAGTTTCCAGTACAAAGTGAACTAGCATACTAAAAAGCATGCTACTAACTAGCATGTGTTACTGTACCTTAGCATACTGAAAAACAAGACAAGACTAATAAATACTACTAAAGTCTGTTTCACTTCAAAACAAACAGATCAAAACAACGGCAGCCTCGTGACCTCGTTCGAGATATTAATTTCCTGTCTGTATGTTTCACTGCGCTTTATCTGTTTCATTCTATGAACTTGTGATTCTTCAGTTATCTAGTTTGTTTGCTTTAGTTATATGATTGTACTTGATCCGCACAACTCCATCTGCATCACAAAGGGGGATATAGTCTCAATAGACTATAGAACACTGAAATAATTTTTAAAATCGAACCTTAATTACTTGAGGTTCAATCAATTCTTCAGCTTTATACAGGGTGGATTTGTAACTTTGGACAATCTGACGTGGGGTAAATGACCTGTCGAAATACAACATAACGCCATTTTGATTTTTTGGATCGGTTAAACTTTTTTTTCTGACATTGTATGGAAAATGTACGGCTATCGTTGCGGACTTCCATACTATGATGAATTTTTTTTTAAATTCCTAAAATAAAGGTGGTTCTAAGTTTTATTTCGACAGGCTATTCACCCCACGACAGATAGTCCAAAGTTACAGATCCACCCTGTATATAGGTAAGTATAGATTTCGCTGCTGTTTTCAAACTTTAGATGGCAGCACTCTTTTGGAAAGCGAAATATTTTACGGAACCCTTAAATGAAACAAATTGATTGATATGTACTATACATTCGATATAGTCGAGTTCGAATAGTCGTGGTGGCCGAGTGGTTGAAGCGCTTGCCTTCCGTAAGGGAGGTCGCGGGTTCAAAACCGGCCGGCTTGTACCTCTAAATTAAGATTTAATGTTTAATGTTCATATTAAGATATGATAAAGATTTATGTGCAATTTTTCACAACACCACTGGCTAAAAACGGTGAAGGAAAACATCGTGAGGAAACCTGCATATTGGAAAAGGGTTCTAAAAATCCTTTGAAGATATGTGAAGTCCCCAATCCGCATTAGGCAAGCGTGGTGGACTATGCCTACCCCTCTTCGGAGGAGACCTGAGCTCAGCAGTGGGCAGTAATGGGTTGTTACAGTACAGTACATTCGATAAGAATATAATATTCTTATTAGTAAGTTTTAATTGGAATGTACAAAGATCATTATCTTCAGTAAACTAGTATACGAGTTATCTGATAGTAAGAGGTGACAGTTACTCATGAAACTACAATGTTAGATTACATAGTTGGTATCTATAACCTACCATACGTAAAAGAAATATGTCAGTCACTTTCGACTATTTTCAAGAAAAAAAAATATAAAAAGTCTCATATTTCGAAGAAAAACGAGTTATTTACGTATGAAGCTATAAATAAACTAACCTGAAAACTCTGATTAATATAACAGAATATTTTATAACTGAATTAAGCCCGTAATTTTTTAATAAACTTAAAAGCACATGCATATTATAGCACGTGAATCATAAGCTTTGAGCACGCGAGTTTCTCGTTAAAATATTTGTTTAAGTTCAGCTGTAAACAGAGATTATTTTACATATAATACTAGTTTTTTTTCTTTTGGAACGAAGTTCCTTATCGTGCGTTGTGAAAGGGGGCTAGACGGAAAATAATCTTACGAAAAGTTGTCACGACACTTTTTTGTTTTAGATGATTATCGCTAGATGGCGCTGTGATCAAAATCTTTTAAAACACGTTCCTTATCGCGCGTTACGTTAGCAAAAAAAATATAAGATATCTTTTAATCTAAAGGAACTTCGTTCTATTCGGGTGTCCCATGACACCTCTCAAGTTGTTTTTACATCTTGAGATTTCTACAGACTACACCAGTTGTCCAACTGAAACGGTGACCGCTTCCGATCAGGTGCCTGTTAGCTAGTCTGCCATGTCTACAAGACGGTAAAAAAAAGTTTTTCATACATTTTTGACATATTTTACTACGCGCTACGACGCGTACGACGTAGACACTGAACACACTAATAGTGTACCTAGAAATTTGTAAAAAAAAAACTTACTCTTATGAGCTCAAAAACCTACTTTTCATCCTGTACTTACGAGTATTCGCACGAGTGACACTAGCTTTGAAATATTTTACGAGATCTTATTTAGGTTAATTACGATTAATGAATCCCTCTTTAAGAGGCTATAAGTGGTTCTAAGTTATTGATAAATCTAAGTTATGAAGCTTAGTGAGAAAGCTCTTAATTATAGTAATTAAGTGTCTGAAGCACATGACTTTGAAAGCTCGCTAACATAGAAGTATATCGTTGAAACTGTTAAAATATATATTTTGCTTTCATGCATTTTCAACGGGTTCTTACCACGATATTTAATTAATTGAGTTGTCTCGATATTTCAGCGTTGTTGCAAACGTCATGATCACGAGAAGACTGTATACTGCGGGTCGATTTAAGAGCAAACAAATCTGTCTACCCTCTTTCTCGTTCGCTTTTGGGTAGTATTTAGGGATTGCAATCCGGCATCATTTTCAATCCGGCCGGATCCGGTCTGTATTAGCGTCAATCCGGCCGGATCCGGCGGATCCGGTCCGTATTAGTTTATGCAGGCAGATTTAAATATTTTTTTTTAAATTTTGTTTTTCGGGTCAAAATTTACTGTCAGTAGGTTAATTAATTGTCATAGTACATACAAAGTACCTACAAACATACTGCATATAATCTAGCGCTAAAGAGGACATTAATTTAGGTTTCTGAACAAACAAAAATAATTCTGTTTTAGGTCTATTGGTCATAACTCAAGAGATTTATTCTTATTTCCTTAGATGTTCAAATTTGTATTCAAATATTATTAAATCAGATTTTTATGGCATTTTAAACTCAAAATGTTTAAATTATAGATATTCTACGGTCAGTTTTGGCTAATTAATAAACTCATCAACATTAGCAATGTTAGATAGCAAAAAACTTTTTAATCAGGTGGTTCATTTTTATAGTTTTTCACCTCGTTATCTTTGATGGCCGATTTCAGCCAAAGTGACCCAATGAAGTACTACTTTTTTTAAAATAATTATGAAACTTGAGAGTTACAGTATTATTTAAATAATATTTATTCAAAATTACTAAGTTAATTATTTTAAACATAATAGTTGCAACTCATAAAGATAAAGAAGTCTTCTGTCTAAAAGGTCTAAGATTTACATAATTTCTGAAAATAGCTTATAACTCGAAATCAACAAAAAATCGCGGAACATACATGAGGGTGATTCGGATATCTCAGGAGGTGCTCTATTTCTGGACCTCCGCTTATCAATACTTCCTGGGACACCCTGTGTTACGTAGATACTTGAAAAGGTCGAAAATAAATAAATACATTTTTGTTAATTATTGTCACAATACTGGCTTATTTCGAAGCTTTTTGCTGTTTTTTTTAGTTTTAATCAATGCAAATGCAATTCTGAAAACCAACACATCATAACAACTTATTCACTAAAAATACTAAGGCAAAATTTATACTGAATTTGTCTAAGATTGGCACTACCGGATCCGGTGACCGGATTCGGTATATTAGTACCGGATCCGGTCGGCCCAAAAAGACACCGGATCCGGCGGATTACCGGATCCGGTTTTCCGAATTGCAATCCCTAGTAGTATTATAGAAAACCGCGAGTGTCTAATAAGTTTAGATATTTTGCATTGTGAATATATGTGATATACCAAGTTTGAATCTTATTGAATTATATCATTGAGTTTTTTAATTTATTTTATAACTAGCTGGCCCGCGCAACTTTGTCTGCATCACTTTAAATTTAATGATTTCAGTGAAAAGTTCCAATTGAATGAATGAAATGCAGGTTTCCTCGCAAGAGTGTTTAGGCTTAGTCCATCACGCTTGCTCACTGCGGATTGGGAACTTCACATATGCGGCTTAGCAAACACATCACTTAAGGTTTCTTTGAACAATCCTACTTTGCGCATGGCTCAACAATTCAATGATTTGGACAATAATGTTAACATTTTTAGCTCCAGTTTTTGTTCTTTTAAATATACTATATTACAAACATTTAATGAGACTACATAATTCATATAATTTACTCACAGTATATATAGTTAAGTTTTAGATTTAGTATAAAATTATGTACTTCTGGTAAATGCTGTGCATACCTTTAATTGACTTATGTACACGTCATAGATTTAACTTAAATGTATTTTACTGTAATAGGATTAAGTGTATGTAAATTGTTGGTGTGACTTACAAAAATAAAAAAAAATAATGTTGCGAATGATGAAGACAATAAAGCAGTAAACCAATTTAGTTCTCACGCCTGTTTTCTAATAGTGTTGAAGACAATAAAGCAGTAAACCAATTTAGTTCTCACGCCTGTTTTCTAATAGTGTTGAAGACAATAAAGCAGTAAACCAATTTAGTTCTCACGCCTGTTTTCTAATAGTGTTGTGCATAGTCGTAAAGCAATAAAAAGCCGGTAAACAATGAGACATAGACAAGACAAAATTAGTTCTCACGTAATAAAATCATTTCGCTATTTATTTGGAGAAAAACAACTTTTTTCGTAGCGACTCGAATATTCTAAATTCCCAGGCTCGGAGTATAAAATGTCGGAGCGGTCCATCAAGAAGGCAGTCTGTCATCGGGTACAGTAAGATCAACAACGAACATTAGTGCTAAGTACACTGTGTGTGTAATTACAAATAAACGAGTTAAGATTGAGAGTGCATTGTTTGTCTTTATCCCGACCCCTAGCCCGTAACATTTGGTGTCAGAAGTGGGATAAAGACGCAAAAATGCCATTAACTCCGCACGACGAGGACTTGGCTCGCACCCGGAGTCAACGACGTCTGGAAGAAACGCGACGCCAGGAAGAGCTGGACCGGAGGCGATTCGGGAATCGTTCGCTGGACGAAGTAAGTGAGCCATCGCCCAACGACTCGGAAAACGTCTCTGGAGTACCTGCTGCACCTGCACCTGCTTCGCCTGCTACATTCGACATGATGTCAATGTTCCAAAAACTTTACGAGAAAATGGACAAACAAGAAGAAGCGGCTCGAAAACAAGACGAAGCGGCTAGAAGACAAGAAGAGCTACTAGTAAACTTACAAGCAACTTTGGAAACAAAATTAAAGAAAGTGAATGACAGACTCGAACGCCATGAAAGCATCATAGAAGATCATACGACTATGATAAAAAACTACGAGAGCCGCATCGTGGAAACAGAAGCAAACATTGCTGATGTCAGAAGGACGATGCACGTCCTCAAGTCTGGAGGAGTGACGGCGGTGACAGCGAATGGATCCAACAGCTTCAAGGTAGCACCGTTTGATGGAAGTTCTTCGTGGACGGCGTACAAAATCCAGTTTGACGCCATCATCAAAGCGAATGGATGGAGCGCCGAACAAGCTATGACTGCCCTCACCGTCAGTCTACGTGGCCAGGCCGCCGCTGTACTGGAAACACTTGGGAAGGACGCGACATACGAGAAATTACTTGAAAGGCTGGAAAATCGTTACGGAGACGCCCACCTGGAACATGTCTACAGAGCACAGCTGAATGACCGAGTCCAACAAAGAAATGAAAACCTTCAAGAGTGGGCTCTCGAAATAGAAAAGATCTTCTCCAAGGCATACCAGTCTTCGCCAATGTACAACGAAGAAGAGCTGGTAAACGCATTCGCCAGAGGGATTTACGACCACGAAGTAAGATCCGCGGTCAAACTAGCGCATCACAAGACGCTGAAAGAAGCACTAGCTCACGCCTTAGAGGTAGAAACAGTGCGGTGTCCACCGAGCCGCAGAGACTCTCAACGCATCAGAGAATTGAGAGAAACGTCTACTCCGTTTGGTGGGAGATGCTACAATTGCCATCAAAAAGGACACATGGCACGGAATTGCCCAAGACCATTGAACAGAAGAAACGAGCGTTCTTTGGAAGATCACGATGGTGCAACCCAGCTGCAGGGAAACGAATAAAAGCCAGAACCAAGGGGCGGGTGCTGGCTGGTTCTAATGGAGCCCCACGGATTTCAATTTCACAAGCTCACGACGGGAACAGCTTGATCATCAATGGAGAAATCAACGGAGTGCCTTGTAAACTCACATTGGACACTGGAGCATCAAGAACAGTGATTAGTTCGCAACTGGGCAAGAAAATTCAACAAAATTGCTGGAACTGCAATACTATTCGACTCATCACTGCAACCGGCCAGCACATAACCGTCCGAGGGGAAAAACCAGTGATGCTGAAGCTGGGTGAGAGAACTTTCCAGCACAAAGTTATTTTGGCCGACATAGTCGACGACTGCATTTTGGGCTTGGACTTCCTGCGCGAACATCACTGTGAGATCGACGTGAACCAAGGGATCTTGAGATGCGGAAAAGAGGAGATCTTCATGGAAGGCGCGAAACCTGGGAGTGTCTATTGCCTGAAGCGAACCGTTCTGCCACCGAGATCAGAAACCATTGTGGCTGTGAAGCTACCAGAAAACCCTGGAAGTCCGCGACGATGTGTGTTGATTGAGCAAGTGGATAGCAACCAACCATGGAAGATGGCGCGGACTTTAGTGAAAACTACTGGAGCTACAGCAGTGCGTGTACTGAACGCAAGTGATGAAGAACACCTCATTAAGGGAGGCACGTTGATGGGCACTTGTGAGGAAGTCAACTGGATGCGCAACTGTCAAGAAGCACGTAGCGGCGACCAACTTCAGAGTGATCGGGATGTGTCAGCAATCTTGAAGGACTGTCGCAAAGATCTGTCTGGCAAAGAACTCTTGATGGCGAAAAAACTGCTGTTACGCTACACGGATATCTTCGCTTCAAGTGACGACAACATTGGGAAAACTGGATTAGTGAACCACACCATAAATACTGGAGACATGGCACCGATACGTCAGCGGCCTAGAAGAATACCAGTGGCCCGAGAAAAGGAAGTTGACGCCATGCTGGAAGAAATGGTGAAAAGCGGTGTGATTGAACCTTCATCTAGCCCATGGTGTTCTCCAGTGGTGCTTGTGAAGAAAAAGGATGGAACCATGAGATTTTGCGTGGATTATCGAAAACTCAACGACGTAACAAAGAAAGACAGTTACCCACTACCGAGAATCGACGATACCTTGGATACACTAACAGGGATAAGATGGTTTACAACCCTGGACCTAAAAAGTGGGTACTGGCAAGTCGAAATCGACCCTAAGGATAAAGAGAAGACTGCATTTTCAACTAGAAAGGGCCTCTGGCAATTCAAAGTGATGCCCTTCGGTTTATGTAACGCTCCGGCCACATTTGAAAGACTTATGGAGCTCGTACTAGCTGGACTGATTGGAGATGCCTGCCTCGTGTATCTGGATGACATTATAATCGTGGGAAAGACCTTCGAAGACCACCTTAAAAACCTGGATCGCGTGTTGTCAAAGATTCGAGCTGCTAATCTCAAGCTAAGCTCAAAGAAGTGTTCGTTCTTCAAGCGACAAGTGAGTTTTCTGGGACACGTAGTCTCGGAAGCGGGTGTGCAGACCGATCCTGATAAAATCGTCGCTGTTAAGGAGTGGCCAACACCGAAAGACAAGACTGAAGTTAGAGCATTTTTGGGACTATGCTCTTACTATCGACGATTCGTGAGGAGTTTCGCCGACATTGCTAAACCATTGCATAAGCTCACGGAGGAGTAACGACTTTTCTGCTGGGACGAAAACTGCGATGGTGCATTCAAGGAATTAAAAAGACGACTATGTGAAACACCGATCCTCGGCTTCCCAGACACAGAGAATGAGTTCATCGTGGATACCGACGCAAGCAACATTGGTATCGGGGGTGTATTGTCACAACGGAAAGGAGAACAAGAAGTTGTGATAGCTTACTTCAGCAAGTCGCTATCCAAGCCGGAACGAAACTACTGTGTGACAAGGAAAGAACTGCTCGCAGTAGTAAAGACACTACAACACTTCAGTAAATACCTACTTGGAAGAAGATTTCATCTAAGGACTGACCACGCTGCACTGAAGTGGCTACTTCAATTTAAGAATCCTGAAGGACAAGTGGCAAGATGGATCGAACAACTACAGGAGTTTGACTTTTCGACGGAACATCGTAGTGGACGACTGCACGGCAACGCGGATGCATTATCGAGGAGACCATGCCCTGATGACTGCAAGCACTGTCTGCGGCAAGAGAATAAAGAGGCAGTACCAATCAGAATGCTCAGGACGGATCTTAGCGACGAATGGAAAGATACACTTCAGAAGGCGCAGCACGAAGACGTCGACATAAAACCGATTTTTGAATGGATCGAGTCTGGTGCCGCCAAGCCCAGTTGGAGTGAAGTTTCGACCATGAGTGTTACAACGAAGAGTTACTGGGCTCAATGGGAGAGTCTCCTGATCCACGAGGGGGTTCTGTGCCGTAAATGGGAGAACGCCCGAGGCAACAGCTCTCATCTGCAAATGATAGTCCCCAAAACCAAGATACCTGATGTTCTACACCTGTACCATGAAGGATTCTCAGGAGGACATCTAGGAGTGAAAAGAACACTGCTAAAGATACGAGAGAGATTCTACTGGATCAACTGCAGAGACGACGTTGAAAATTGGGTCAGAAAGTGTACCAACTGTGCTGCAGTGAAAGGCCCTCATACTCGTAGCAGAGGTGCACTGAAAGTATATAACGTCGGAGCACCGTGGGAGCGCATAGCCTTGGATATCGCAGGGCCATTTCCCGTTAGTGAAAGTGGCAACAAATACTTCATGGTTGTCATGGATTACTTCACAAAGTGGCCCGAAGTTTTTGCGATTCCTAACCAAGAAGCTTCTACAGTTGCCGATAAACTAGTCCATGAAGTCTTCTGCCGATTTGGAGTGCCTTTGGAGATACACAGCGACCAAGGGAGAAATTTTGAGTCCCAGTTGTTCCAAGAGACGTGTCGAGTTATGGGTGCTCACAAAACACGAACTACGTCGTATCATCCGCAGTCGGACGGCATGGTAGAGCGATTTAACCAAACCCTGGAGAGATACTTGGCTAAAGTAGTGGGAAGCAAGCAGCGAGATTGGGATAAACACATCCAGCCATTTTTATTGTCGTATCGTAGTGCTGTCCATGAGAGCACTAATGTGACTCCAGCATTCGCAAACTTTGGCCGAGAACTGCGACTACCAGCTAACCTGATAACTGGCATACCACCTGATTCACCACAAACAATCACGGAATACGCCGGCGATCTTCGAGTCAAGATGAACGAGATCTACGAGCACATCAGAGAATCCGGGCAGAACGCATCACAGAAGATGAAAACTCGATACGACCGTAAACTCAACAACCCCGGGTTTCACGAGAACTCTCTGGTATGGCTTCACAATCCAGTACGCAGCAAAGGGAAGTCTCCGAAGCTACAAGCCAAATGGGATGGTCCATATCGTGTGGTGACCAGGATCAACGACCTGACATACCGGATACAGAAAGGACAACGGGGCACACCTAAGATCGTTCACGTGGATCGGCTGGCGCGTTACTACGGGTCTAATGATGCTCGGGACGAGCATGTCTTAGAGAGAGGGTAGTGTTGCGAATGATGAAGACAATAAAGCAGTAAACCAATTTAGTTCTCACGCCTGTTTTCTAATAGTGTTGAAGACAATAAAGCAGTAAACCAATTTAGTTCTCACGCCTGTTTTCTAATAGTGTTGAAGACAATAAAGCAGTAAACCAATTTAGTTCTCACGCCTGTTTTCTAATAGTGTTGTGCATAGTCGTAAAGCAATAAAAAGCCGGTAAACAATGAGACATAGACAAGACAAAATTAGTTCTCACGTAATAAAATCATTTCGCTATTTATTTGGAGAAAAACAACTTTTTTCGTAGCGACTCGAATATTCTAAATTCCCAGGCTCGGAGTATAAAATGTCGGAGCGGTCCATCAAGAAGGCAGTCTGTCATCGGGTACAGTAAGATCAACAACGAACATTAGTGCTAAGTACACTGTGTGTGTAATTACAAATAAACGAGTTAAGATTGAGAGTGCATTGTTTGTCTTTATCCCGACCCCTAGCCCGTAACAATAAAAATAAAAAAAATATCTTTGAAGGATTTTTAATGCTCTAAGTCTGAAATATAAACAGCAACCTCGATTCATATTCATACACAACTCCGAAACAAAAATATTTAGATTCAAGTCACAGTTTTTGTGAACACGGCTCCGAAATCAACCTGGGGCCGGGACCACGGCGCGAGAATTAATAATGAATCGTTTGTATGATCACAGGAACTCGTTCGTGACCCACTCCCAATTAACGTGGAGTTGAAATTAATTTATTCGCACTGGGCCTTGTCGTGTGGCTCTAATGTTAGCGTGCTATGAAAATCATTAGGATGAAATTTTAATACAACAAGAGAGAGTTGAAGGTTAATAAGATGCTGACAAACTTTACTGACAAATTTTAAACTGCACGTAAATGAGCACCTCTGAAATGCCAATATATTGGAACATCTTTTAAAGAAGCACAAGTCATAGGTTTCTGGAACACCGAGGAATTCAAAACAAATTAAGTTAGCAGAAACAACATAAAAATAAAATTATGAAACAGAGTAAGACAAGTGTTCATAATTTTCCAGAAAAACTTCGGTATCACAGACGTCTTTGCCGACATGACCAAAAAAGGTTCCTCGTTTAAACTACAAACCCTAAAAAAAAATGGTAAGCCATATTTAAATTCTAGAATAAATTAGTCTAGTCAAGTAGATATATCATTGTTTATTAATTAATTATTAACTGCTAGATGGAACGATGACCTAAGAAAGGTGGCCGGTAACAACTGGATGAGACGAACAGAAGCTCGAGCTCAGTGGCGTTTTTGGGAGAGGCCAATGTCCAGCAGTGGACGAGTGTGAGCTGATGATGATGATGATGATGATTAATTAATTATTCTTAAGCACGAATCAAACTGCACCTTAATACGACTATGTGAATTAATTCACGCTTCCGCTAAATAAGGGACCACTCCTTTAGGGCGCTAAAAGGTCTATTATTCAGGTATACTACAAATATCATATTGTATTTATTACGCGAACGAGAGATTAAAATAAACACTCCTCAATTTGTATCATTCTAACTTGTTGCAGATAGACTTTAGGAGCTTAGAAATAAGGTACAAAATTGTAGATCAATGATTGAGAAGACTAGTTCGATATTAATAAATTTATTTAAAAGAAAACGCTTTAAATACAAGCTTTTATGATCCTGGATATCATGTAGCAGTAAAGTTACTAAGACAAATGAAATGAACCCAAACTCAACGGATCTATCTTATTTATTTATTATTAGGTCCATCAAGATTTACATGGTAACAAGCAAATTCTCAGACATATGAAAACAATACACTACATGCAATCCTAATTATAGATGAACACAACGTGGTAAGAAACATAGTACACAAATCACATAGCATAACATTTAACAAAAAATAAAATAATAATTACAAGTTAGATTACATTTACGAATTTAAAAATAAGAACAAACAAATTAAAATAAATGAAAATTACAAGCAGACAAAAAATAAAATAGAAATTCATGGCATTAAACTTATGATTGAAATGAGAATACATTGTAAAATTGAATAAAGTAGAATAGAATAAAATAAAATATAATAAAAATCTTGTTTAGTACCTACTGGAGTTCCTCTGGCTACCTTCCGAATCTATGATCAGAACAGCTTCAAAGCACCATAATATTAATTACATAATACACGTCTATAACTATTGAACGCAATATCCAAAATAATCATGCATAGCGTCGTTTTGTGGGTTATGTCAAGACCTTTCAAATTATGTATAGTATTGCCAGATACGAGCTCTCTAGCGTTGTACATAGCGAAAAAGGCGGAAGGAAGATATTTGACAAACTTTATAAAGAGTGGGCGATCTAACGTTTGCATTTTGAACTACTGTTTATTTAGAGAATGACAGCTCATATGTCATTCAATTTGTGTTCATAATTTAGTTAAAGGTTTGACATTTACGAAATAGGACGCTATACGCTTGAAAAAAATTGGGAAATATTGAAAAGTTACTTCCAAAGTGGTGAGTCTTGAGTCCAAATTGTAAGAAATGTGAAAAAAAAAATCCATAAAAATGATTGGCCTATGTCAATAAGCAAAATTGTCGCATCCGGGGGTCGGAAAATCCACACGTCACCATTGAGAAGCCAATGCACTCACAAAGAGTTACGGTTCGGTGTGGGTTTTGGTCCGGCGGCATCATCCAAAAATGAGCAAGGAGCCGCCGTTACGGTCAATGGCGAGCGTTATCGTGCCATGCTCAACGAATTTTTGTTTCCAAAAGTTGAAGAGTATGACATGGACGACATTTGGTTTCAACAGGATGGCGCAACATGCCACACAGTCGAAAAATTAAAAAATGCAAACTTTATATGGCCCACCCGTTATTATTTCATTGTCACGTGATGTAGTCAGATGGTTAAAAAAATTAATCTCTAACAGAAATCGAGAAAGTCAAATTAAGCTCGTAATTTTCCACCCGAACTTACAAAGGACTTCATTTATATCTGAGTACCATAGAAAAACAATCCAATCTTAGATTTTAACTTCATTTCTTTATAAAGCTTATAATTCCCAAAACTCTGTATATTTTACTCTATTTATGAACCTGGTTGTCGAAAAGGAAGCACGCTCACTTCACTAATAATTAATGAGCCGATATTGATGAACCTTTTAAACGAAACATTTTCGGGACCCGCTTTTAATTTTGAGATCTTTGGTATCTTTCATTATTGAAATCACTGTTTTCACTTAAACTGTAAAATGATTTTTTGTCTCTTAAATGATCGGCACAACTTCTCATGAAAAAAGGGTAGGTACATAAAAAAATAGTTTAAAATGGTAGTATATATTATTATAATAAAAACTATAATGTAACCAGTAAAAAGGTCCACGAAAATCGGTTCAGTAGTTTCAAAGATGGCGCTGATGGCGTCGAAGAAGTGTGACCAATAGATGGCGCTTCTGGTATTTCTATTTCACCACAATTATGTGCGACGGTTGACCTGATTGTATAAGATAAGATAAATTTATTTTTCAAACACAACTATTACAAATTATATAAATTACTTAGTGTATTGTAACAACCCATTACCGCAACTGCTTTACTCAGATCTCCTCAGTAAAGGGATCAGGCATAGTCTACTCACCGCCCTTGCTCAATGCCAATGGGAACTTCACATATCTTCGAATTTTGAAATCCTTTTCTATAAATTATATTTAACTTCACATAAAATTACTATAGTTTATAGTTGGACTTATTGATTATTTAACTAAGCAACAATTTATTTATGAATTTTTAACTAAGCTCAAAAGTTAGAGTTAAAAAAAAGATGAATTTGCACTATTCAGCTTAGTCTAGCAGAAGTAGCCTAGTTCTAGCCATTACACAAAAACATTGTCTAGACAAAGTTACCAAAACCTGAATAATAAATCTAAGAGACATGATGCTATATACATAGAATTATCACATCTGGAATCAACATCATGAACAAAAGAATGAAGGCAATTTAAAGTGCACCGATCGTGCGTAACTACAACACATTCTGACTCAACATCATGAATACTAAAGTGAAATTTTAAATAACTTATGTGTATTTATTTTATTTGTATGCTAAACGAATTGAGTGTCATCGGCGGCCTCTAACGTCAGATAGTCGAGTTGTTACGTGCGATTGGCGTACTTTCAATAGACATGACGACAGTATCAAAGATTCGAAGATTTAATGATATACAATATTACTATTAAAAAAAATTAAAACACTAATTGGAACGAAGTTCCTTATCGCGCGTTGTGAAAGGGGGCTAGATGGAAAAAATTCTTACGAAAAGTTGTCACGACACTTTTTTTTTTAGATGATTATCGCTAGATGGCGCTGCGATCAAAATCTTTTAAAACACGTTCTTTATCGCGCGTTACGTACAGAAAAAATATAAGATATCTTTTAATCGAAAGGAACTTCGTTCTATTCGGGTGTCTCATGAAACATCTCAAGTTTTTTTCTTTACTTCTTTCTTTCATGATGTTGTTTCCAGACGTAATAATTCTATGGCTGTATCTTCCAACGTATTAATCTCACAAGTCGAGTGTTCTGAGTAGGGTTGGTTGTCACGATAAGCGTCCAGGTGAACGAATAGTCTTTAGAAGGGTTCCGTCAAAATGCCCTTAGTGACAGATCTGGTCCTTCAAGGTTTTCTTGTTTCTATTTCGGGGTTTAAAGCTTTTAAGATTAGAGTCTGGTGGAGTGGTTGAAGTGATTGTCTTTTCTGTGGTCACGGGTTCGAACTGGTCGATTATTAACTTTAAATTTAATTTGTAATAAATATGCGATTTAAACAATTAAAAACTAAATCAATAGCTAAAACGGTGAGGACGGAACTCAGCATATGATTATGCAGCGCGACGCGTTACGCACTACGACATTCGATGTAACATAACCGGCTAAAAAAAGCAAAATCATCTTTTAAGTTAATAATTACTCACTCAAATTAGAACATTACTTTTAATACCATGGATTACTAAAATCTCAATTTTATCAAAAGACTAAGGTGACCCGCGCAACTCTGTACGTCTTTAGCCTTCCTCGATAAATGGACTTTCCAGCAGTAAAATATTTTTTCAAATCGGACCAGTAGTTCCTGAGATTAGCGCGTTCAAACAAACAAACTCTTCAGCTTTATAATATTAGTATAGATTAAGAATAGATTCCGCCTAGTAATATAAATTTCAATTCTGTATAACTTCGCTATTCTTCAATTTAATATGATTTATAGTTAGACTTATTAAATTCTAAATACGTAACGGTAGACGTATTTATTTGATCGATTTCATAGGCTAAGAGCTGTCTTAGTAGTAATTTCACGTTATGTTTGTTGAGAAATAAATCTTCTAGAAAAAAAATACACGCGGTGAAAATTCTGAACTCTTGATTTTGAAAAACTATATGTTTTAAATAGATCTGATTTTTTAGTTTTTTACAATAATTTATGTTAATTTTATATTCAAATTAAAAATTAAAAATTTGTGTATTGTGATACTAATTTAATTGAAAAATTAAATAAACAAATAAAGTGTATGAAAAATAATATAACGAAAAAAAATCCAACTTCCATTTTTTAAAACTAACACGAAATGTTTGTGCTAGTTCTCGTATTTTCCAATATATGAAAAAAAAAACATATAGTTTTCAATACAAATCCAACCTCTTAGACTATAAATTCCAGCAAACATTGTTCCAATATCCACACTACGTTTATTATAGTTCACTTTATTTAATAATATTATCCGGGAGAGTCTATTAGACATATCGTTTCCGGTTGTTCTCGTCTTGCTAACGGCGAGTACTTGCACAGGCATAACCAGGTAGCTAAGATTATCCACCAACAACTTGCTCTGAAATACGACCTTGTTGAAGCCGCTGTACCTTATTACCAGTATTGGCCTCAGCCGGTTCTCGATAATGGTCATGTAACGCTCTACTGGGACCGATCTATTATCACTGACAGGACTATTGTTGCCAATAAACCTGACATAGTGATAATAGATCGGGACGCGCATCGGGCAGTGCTGATCGATGTCACCATTCCGCATGACGAGAACCTTGTGAAGGCAGAAAAAGAAAAACAGCTAAAATATTTGGACTTGGCCCACGAGGTGACCGACATGTGGCGTGTTGAATCGACCATCATTGTTCCGATCGTTGTATCTGTGCACGGTCTAATAGCGAAAAGCTTCGACCGTCATCTTGAGAAGCTTTCGCTCCCCAGCTGGGTAAAGGGCTTGATTCAGAAGGCGGTCGTTCTTGACACGACACGTATTGTGAGGAGGTTCCTCTCTTTTGAGCCCTGACCACTGATGGCTTGGGTCGTAGACCTCGTCTTCAGTGGGCCTCTGTTTTTTATATTGTATTTTTAAATTTTATTCCTTTGTTAATTTTTTTAAAAATATAATGTAAAAAATAA
This sequence comes from Trilocha varians, assembly GCA_030269945.2. Classification (NCBI taxonomy): domain Eukaryota; kingdom Metazoa; phylum Arthropoda; class Insecta; order Lepidoptera; family Bombycidae; genus Trilocha; species Trilocha varians. The sequence goes on from AP028279.1 coordinate 3,381,794, forward strand.
GTGTAAATAAATGAATACATGATTATTACTTATACATAATGAATCTCTATTAAACGAAGTTAATTAAAACTTTATTTAATAACATTTTAATCATTCTGACTGATTTCTCAAGAGGAGGTTTTATTATTTTAATAAAATATTTTTTGTGAACCAATTTGGTTGATTCTTTTTGGTTATACGGTCTAGATTTTAAAAGTTTATACTCAGGTTGTGAAAAAGTTTTCGGTACAAAAAATTAACTTGCACTGGATGTAACTATGTAAGTTCGGGTGGAATCTTGCAAGCTAAATTTGACAGGCTTCCCGTTTTCCGATTGAGCTGAAATTTTGCACGCACGTGACACTTCAAAATGGAGCTGATCTAATGATGGATTCGGAAGGTAGTCATAGGAACTCTCGTGCTAAACAAGATAGACTCTACGTGTCTGGACTCATTTTACTTGTATTAGCACTCCACCACTACATGATATCCTGGATCTTAAACGCTTGTATTTAAAAGATTTTAAATCAATGATTAAACCGAGTAACTGTAACAACCCATTACTGCCCACTGTTGGGCTCAGGTCTCCTCAGAATAGGGATTAGGCATAGTCCACCACGCTTGCCCAGTGCGGATTGGCGACTTCACATATCTTCAAAGGATTTTTAGAACCCTTTTCCGATATGCAGGTTTCCTCACGATGTTTTCCTTCACCGTTTTTAGCCAGTGGTGTTGTGAAAAATTGCACATAAATCTTTTTCATATTAAGATTTAGAGGTACAAGCCGGCCGGGTTTGAACCCGTGACCTGTACGGAAGGCAAGCACTTCAACCACTCGGCCACCACGACTATCTGTAAACCGAGTAAACGAGCTCTAAATATGGCGTCATTTTAATATAAATAAAACCTTATAATTTGTCAAAGTGCGGTCTAGAGTCATCGTTATTTAAAAACTCGCTCTTTGATATCAAAAACAAACAAGTCTCATTAATTATGAAGTTTGCAAATGAAGCCTTAAAACTTGCTCCGATTGTAAAATTTTCATTATTGTCTGCGGTTCGGAGTTTGAAATCGAAGAAAAAGTTTGTGATATGAATAAACAATATTAAAATATTTCTGCTAGTGTTTACTAATTTATTTTAAACTTTAAATATAAGCTTTGAAGGTCCTGGATATCAATAATGTAGCAGTACAGTGCTTTTTTTTGGATGGGAGGAAATCTCCGGACTTCCACTCGCCTCGAGTGGGGTATGGGTTGAACCGCACTAAAACCTCTCGCCGCTCACGCTCGACGTCCGATCCGGCCGGGGACAGAAACGGAGACAGGGTCGGGGAGCGCGGCTTACCATCCCCCGGTAGCTTGTACAAAGGGTGCGCGCTGAGGCCTAGCGCAGCACCCCTCGGGTCCGGTGTTGATGGACCCGGTACTCTTAGGGGGCCAGATCCCGGGACACCTGCCGAGGCCGGCCCCCCGCTCGACGTCGGGGGCGACGGGGTCGGTCGGGTAGGGAAGAGCTCTCCCTCTCCCGCCCCAACGCCTCCTTCTGCGAGATGGTGGACTCGCAGAAGTCGAGCATTAGTAGTACAGTTCTAGCGAATATATGTAAAACGAGCCCAAACACGACAGGTCTATCTTGTTTAGTACAAGAGTTCCTATGGCCGCCTATCGAATCCATCATCAGATCAGCGCCATTTTGTCGTAATATTGCATTGTCATACGATATATATCTGCGTTAAAAATGTCAGCTCAATCGGAAACCGGGAAGTTTGTCAAATTTAGCTTGCAAGATTCCATCCAAAGTTACATAGTTACATCCAGTGCAAGTTAATGTAAAGCTTGTAAATTAGGGTAAACAATCTAGATGCTCGACCTACAGTGCATAGGGGGCGGCGCGACGGGAAAGAGTGCTGTGGGCGTAACGCGTCGCGCCGTCCCTCATAACCCCGTGCTGGGTTCTGGCCTCAGCCGGGGTTCGGACGCTAAGTGTGAGCGATTGGAGGTTTTAGTGCGGTTCAACTCCCACATACCCCGGATCCGGTGATTTCCTCCAACTAAAAAAAAAAAAACCTACAGTGCATCATCCATTTTCAAATTAGTTTTTTTTATTAATTACTATTTTTACGGATATTTTTCATTGTATGATAGTTAAACGAATCTATGGCTTCCTTGATGGTAAAAACTCTTTTTAAATCTTATCTGTAATCTTGTTGTGTTTCTTCTGACAGAAACTCTTAACCTAAAAATAAAAACTTGAGAGGTGTCAAGGGACACCCGGATGGAACGAAGTTCCTTTCGATTAATTAGTGAGGGAATGGTAATTTTTTTTTTTTTTTAAGTTATAATAATTAGTTTAAAACAGCGTCATCTAGCATTAATCATATAAAACAAAATAAGGAATTGTTTTAAAATATTTTAATCACAGCGCCATCTAGCGATGATCATCTAAAACAAAAAACTGTCGTGACAACTTTTTCATAAGAATTTCCCCCTTTCGATAACGCGCGATAAGCAACTTCGTTTCAACAAGCACTGGATGGTAGCATTGATTATATTGGTCTGTGTCGATATTCAGCCATACATAATAATATGTTGAGTCTCAGCTGGTTTGTGATGAAAAAAAAAATAGTTTTTTTAATTGTTCTGTAACTTTCTTTTTAACTACAAATAAAGTCTAACTTCAAATTGCCCAAGTTGATTAACACGAAAGAAACCAAAATTCTTCACGAAAAAAACCTTATGAACCCTTAATAAAGCCCTTTACGGGAACCTGAATAATTTGGGGCCTGTTAAATTTTTTATTCACCCTTTTTACGTTTACACGATCCATCCCTACCGGGGGGTTGTGCCCTGCATGAATAATTGAGTGCGGCCCTGTTTTACTTCGTGTAAAATTGTTTTCGAATCGTTTCAATTGGTTTTTCTCTTTGTGTTTAATTAATTCGAGGTCATTTGGAAGTCCGGATAAGTAGAAAGGAATAATGAATTATCGAAATCGGTTGCAAGCGAATGTTATACGAGAATGCCTACAGACACCATAAATAGCAATAATAAACTTATTCAGACACTCGCGGTTTTCTATAATACTTTCATGCATTTTCAACGGGTTCTTTAATTGAGTTGTCTCGATATTTCAACGTTGTTGCAAACGTCATGATCACGAGAAGACTGCGGGTTGATTTACGAGCAAACAAATCTGTCTACCCTCTTTCTCGTTCGCTTTTGGGTGGTACCACTGGAACTCGAACTCACATCACGACACACCACACTCACTGTATCTACAAGACTCTCTGAACATGAACCCTTAGTGACTGTTGTGTTTAGCACTGGATTCCACATACTCGATAATCTGAAGCCGTCACCCCTGTTAAAAGTGCTATGTCTTGAAATCTCTATAGCTTCTTTAGCCATCCTTGGTACGTAACGACGTTCAGAAGACAGTACCTGAGGATTATGTAATTGTATCCAGTGATTGGAACCCGAGTCGAGCACATGCTCTGCGATCGCCGATTTGAAAATGCATGAAAGTATTATAGAAAACCGCCAGTGTCTGAATAAGTTTAAAGCTACAGAGTTTGTTTGGTTGTTTGAACGCGCTAATCTAAGGAACTTCTGGTCAGATTTGACAAATTCTTTCACTGGAAAAGTTGGAAAGTCCATTTATCGAGGAAGGCTATGTTGTATCCCTCTGTGACACAGACGAAGTTGCGCGGGTCACTTAGTTATAATATAAGTATAGATTTCCATTTAAATTTCTTTAAACACTCGCGGTTGATATATATACATCACTTACACTATTACTAAACGGGTTCTTACCACGATTATATATTAGCAGACAGAAAGAGGGTAGACAGATTTGTCTGCTCTTAAATGACCTACTCGCAGTTCCTCAGTCTTCCCGTGATCATGGTGCTTGAAACAGTGCTGAAATATCGGGACCGCTCAGTTAAAAATAATCGTGGTAAGAACCCGTTTAGTAATAGTGTAAGTGATCCATTTACATTATTTTTGTTTAAATTATATCGATTTAACAGGAACAACGAGTTAATTCGTTACAAACTTTTATGAACACATTTTTATACACTTTTATCTTTATGGGGGTTCAAATTGTTTATGGTTCAAGTTTTTGAATAGAACCTTATCTTCAAGCTCGTTTTCTGTTATGGGGTATGGAGCTAAAACATCTGGAAACAACATCAGTGAAGCCTATTGAAAGTATTCCGATGAAGATAAAAAAATCGTGGCCGAGTGGTTCCATACGGAAGGTTGCGGTTGCGGGTTCAAAACCGGCTTGTACCTCTAAATATTAATTTGTAAAAATATGTGCAATTTATCACAAAACCATTGGCTAAAAACGGTGAAGGAAACATTCATATTACAAAAAAACTTGCGAGGTTTGAGAGGTGTCAAGGGACACCCGGGTGGAACGAAGTTGCTTTCGATTAATTAGTGAGGGAATTGTAGTAAAATTTTATTTATTTAAGTTATAATAATTAGTTAGTTTAAAACGTCTGTCTCTCTCTCTTTCTATAAGACGTTTTAAACTTATAAATTATTTTAACTTAAACAAAATATTTTGATCACAGCGCCATCTATCTATTAATCATCTAAAACAAAAAAAAGTGTCGTGACAACTTTTTCATAAGAATTTCCGTCTGCCCCCTTTCGATAACGCGCGATAAGGAACTTCGTTCCAAAAGATTCCAAACTCTTCGAAGATATTTGTGAAATCCTTCCGCATTCGACTAGTGTGGTGGACTATGCCTGATCCCTCTACTGAGGAGACCTGAGTCCAGTAGTGGGCACGTAAGTTCTTTGTAATTTTACTTGAAATTGTTTCCAGTTGTTTTAGTTCCGTGGCAGAAAGGGACCCTTATTGTTTTGGGTTGCGTCGATTTTTGTATAAAATCACCCTTGGAGTAAAAGATTAACGTAAACTCTATTTTATCTTAGGCTACGGTGCAAATAATAATATCCTGTTCTGATTCTAAAATATGACTGACAAACTTATAAATGGGAAAGAAATCCTATTAAATCAAATTTGTTTTACTCAGTAATAAGCATTAAGATAATAATCAACAAAATATAGCTCTTATTTTAGAAGTTTCTGAACGAAAACAATTATTTACTTAATAATATTTTTTGGCTTATTTTACAAACGATTAAAAACAGAGGGCTACTGCAGGCGGAATCTACGAGCCAAGTCATCAGTGGTCAGGACTCAAGAGTGAGGACCCTTTACCCAGCCGGGGAGCGGAAGCTTCTCTAGATGACGGTCGAAGCTTTTCGCTATTAGACCGTGCACAGATACAACGATCGGAACAATGATGGTCGATTCAACACGCCACATGTCAGTCACCTCGTGGACCGGGTTTTAAAATATTTTTGCACTTTTTGTCTTCACGAAATTCTCTCTATCATATACCTACATATCATAACATGATTGATTATCTTCTCCGAAAACTTATTCCACGAAATAGAATTTAATATTTCTTCTTTACTCTGTTTAATTTAATTTCAACAAAAAACACGAAACAAATTACTCGAAACGGCTGAATAATTGAGTGAGCTAAGATTAGAGCAGTGTATTGCCGAAAAGGGTTCGGGCAAAGAATATAAAATTTTGATTAAAAACAGAAGGATTAAGGACTTCACTGCTCAGTCATTACGATGGTCGTTGCTGTGGACTCTAGCTACTTAAAAAATCGCCGGACTTATCTGCTTAGCAGGTTCGATATGTGGGAGTCGAACCGCACTCACAGGTGGTTTTTTTTATTTTATTGCCATGTAGGCAGACGAGCCAACGGGCCACCTGATCGTAAGTGGTTCACGTCGCTCATGAACATCTGCAACGTCAGGGGATACTGAGGGCTGACCTACAACCTAACTTTAAGGATCCTCTTCAAGCCTCCTTTGAAGAAGGACAAGTCATAGCGCTCTGTGCGTTGTGAAGGCCTACGTATCGCCCCGTTACTACTAATTCCACACTGTCATTAAGGGTAATTTAAATGTAATTTAAAAAAAAATAACAGCCAAATAGATAGTAGAAGTCGTGGTGGCCGAGTGGTCGAAGCGCTTCCTTCCGAACGGGAGGTTGCGGGTTCAAATCCGGCCGGCTTGTACCTCTAAATCTAAATGCGAAAAAAGATTTACGTGCAATTTTTCACAACACCACTGGCTAAAAACGGTGAAGGAAAACATCGTGAGGAAACCTGCATGTCAGAAAAGGATTCTAGAAATCCTTTGAAGATATGTGAAGTCCCCAATCCGCATTGGGCAAGCGTGGTGGACTATGCCTAATCCCTCTTCTGAGGAGACCTGAGCCCAACAGTGGGCAGTAATAGGTAGGTACAGTACAGCCAAATTATTTCTCACAAAATTACTAAACGGGTTCTTACCAAGGTTTTAATTAAAGTGATGCAGACAACTGCGAGTGTTTAAAGAAATTTAGCCAAACTACAAATTTTATTGCATGACTGATTAACAAGCATACGCCCACCTGATGGTAAATGTGTCTGTTACTGTCACTCATATGCCTTTGCAATGTGTTACCCATCACTCATTATACATGCCATAAAAATAACAAAATAATACCTTAAATATATCCACGTATAAAGAGGGTACGTCAGATCGAAGACCGTAGGGAGATCTTCAAAAATATTGACAGATTGATGTGTAGCTGTTTCATACATTTTCATACATTGTTTTATTCATTTCATTGTTTTTGTTTGTTTCATTGAAGAGAAGTTAAGTTATACTTTGTATCTGACTTTTGAAAGGAAGGTATTAAACAAGGCGTTAATAAATTGGTAATTTACTTGTGATTTATTTTTTAAGAAATTCGTTTAAAATATAGTTAAGAATTTTTTTTTCTAAACTAATTATGTCAAGAAAATTATTCGAAAGTTCTTTTATTTTATCATATTAGCAAATCTAATTTTTTTTAAGCATAATAGAACTAAACAGTATTGGTATAATTTTAGATGTCCATTCTGATTTTCTTGTAAATTTTTATATCTTTGTCTGAAGCCTATTAAGAGTGAATTTATGTTATTTATTACATTTTGAATAAAAAGGAGTTAATTTTTTCTACATTAAGATTAAAGTTAAGCTTTGGATTAAAATTTGGTTAATTGGTAAAGTATAGTTTTTTATTACACGAAAATTGTAAACGCAGCGGACAATACTGTTGGATCAAAATTAATTTTGGTGAAATAAACATAGATAGAAGATAATAGAATATTTATGTGCAATTTATCACAACACCACTGGCTAAAAATGGTGAAGGAAAATATCGTGAGGAAACCTGCATGTCGGAAAAGGGTTCTAAAAATCCTTTGAAGATAATATGTGAAGTCCCCAATCCGCATTAGGCAAGCGTGTTGGACTATGCCTAACCCCTCTTCGGAGGAGACCTGAGCTCAGCAGTGGGCAATAATGGGTTGTTACAGTACAGTACAGAAGATAATAATATAACAAGTGAGTTCACAAACAACAAAGTGATATTTTTTTTATTTCATTTGATGAAAAATATTAAATTCTTTATTTGAAAGTTAGGGAAAAAAATATATAAAGAGTGAGTGCACGAACAACTACGTAATGCCATTTTTTTTTTAAATTCAGTTGACGAAAATTAAGTCATTACGTTTGCTCCCCGATTTTTCATATCTCTGACGTTTTAAAAGTCAATAATGGTAATCACTTACCGTCCGGACAATTATCATGTATTTCTATTTAAATAAACATTTTAGAACCAAATATATAACATCGGAAAAAGTAAGACAAGAGAAAAAAAAATAAAGCTAGTCAAACAACATAAATTTCCCCGTTTATCCGTAGTCATATTAAATTTGTTGTATAAACCTTCGCAAATAATATTCAAGAAAAGAAACATAATATTATAGGCACGTGACTTTTGTATCAAAACGATTTTGATATTATGAAAAAAAATACAACATAAATAAAAAACGGACGTGTTTTGTTATAAAAACGTAACATCCCTATTCCGCTATAAATATCGTTGCAGGGCCGTACTTAGAAATCAAGTTGGGGGCGAAAAAAATTTTAATGTGTAATGCACGAAAAAGTTTGCATCTCTTGAAATATTTTTATGTTACCTCATTAGTAGTATCGTGAATAATTAAGTTTACACCTGCAAGGTCTCTGTTTTCAAGTATAATTATGCAGTTACATGCAGCATAGTATCGTTGAATAGTGGTAGGTTTTTTATGCAGGTAAAATATGGAAAATAAATTAACTATAGTAATAGAAAATAGTAATAGTAATAAATGGGAGTAGTATTGGATTGTTTTAGAAACGGGGGTGTGCGATAATTGAATGGAAATTATGATTATTTTACCAAAAATTTTGAGCTATATTTAAAAATGTTGTTATGTCACCGATCAGGTGGCCCGTTAGCTCACCTGCCCACGAGGCAATAAAAAAACAAAAAAAAAGTTAACAAACCACGAGATTGTTATTTTTTTTTTTTTTTTGTTTGTTGTTTAATGACGTTTTTCTCTTTTTGATGATTATTTTTATTCTTTGTTAATTTATAATTTATTTCTTGTTGCCCTTTGTTTTTTTTATACTGTAACTAATTATTATAATTATTTTTACTGTGATGTGTATGTGTATAATAACTAATGCCGTGATGACGTTCGTGAACCTATGGCTTCAACTGAAAATCAGCGCTGTGGTGCACCACCACAGCATATGCTGAGTTGAAGCCTTATGGTATGCAGTACTATGTTTTCTTTTTTATTTTTGTACTTGTTTTTTATACTGTGTAACCATTAAACGTTTTTTTCTTTCTTTCTTTGACACTACAACATTTTTAAATACCTATAGCTCAACCTTATCCCATTTTTGAAAATAATAGAGTAGTGAATGACCTCCCATTTAAAAATAACCCAATTTTATTCTAAATACCTCTCTGTACTGCGTAATATTAATTCATGCTTATTTCTATGCAAATTTAACTTTATCGTTCTGCGCGGAATACGGACCTGTTAGGTACGTGGAAACGTATGAAATTTACAATTAATTTACTCTTAATGTGTAAACAAAACACTTGTTTTGTGTACTGTAATAACTCATTATTAGACTGGGTAAAGATCTTCTCAGAAGAGGGATCAGGCATAGTCCACCACGCTTGATTAGTCTGTGTTGGAGACTTCAAATGTCTTCGAAGAATTTTTACAATCCTTTTCCTATGTGCAGGTTTTCTCACGATGGTTCCCTGAATCGTTTTTAAAAGCTTTATGTAACCACTAGCTTTTGCCCGCGACTTCGTTCGCGTGGACTTCAGGTTCGTCCCGTCTAGATTATTATCAAAAATTGTAGCCTATGTATTATTCTGATGTATAAACTATATTGTGGTAAAGTTTCATTCAAATCCATTTAGTAGTTTTTACGTGAAAGAGTAACAAACATCCATACATCCATACTTACAAACTTTCGCCTTTATAATAGTATTATGATGTAAGTTCGGGTGGAATCTTACAAGCTAATTTGACAAAAGTCCCGGTTTCCGATTGAGTTGACATTTTGCACGTAGATGTATATCGTGTACCCTTAAGCATAAGTTTTCATTTGTGTAATATATTATATTAAATACCCTTACGGTCTCCTGTAAAGGATAACTACTAGTGAGTAAGTTATTTACAATTCTGCACACATTAAAAACGGTTTTTGTAAAACCGGCAACATTAAATATTAACTTTTATCCCGATGTAGTGTTGGGCAATATCGACATCGATAAAAATATTTTGTTAAAAAGCCTAATCTAATTTGAGAATAAAATATATGTTTTACTCAAAATTTAATTACATCTACTGTGTAATCGAAATAAATAAATAATACTTCCATGCATTTTCAACGGGTTCTTACCGCGATATTTAATTAATTGAGTTGTCTCGATATTTCAACGTTGTTGTAAACGTCATGATAACGAGAAGACTGGATACTGCGGGTCGATTTAAGAGCAAACAAATCTGTCTACCCTCTTTCTCGTTCGCTTTTGGGTGGTACTACTGGAACTCGAACTCACACCACGACACACCATACTCACTGTATCTACAAGACTCTCTGAGCATGAGCCATTGGTGACTGTTGTGTTTAGCACTGGATTCCACATACTCGATAATCTGAAGCCGTCACCCCTGTTAAACGTGCTGTCTTGAAATCTCGATAGCTTCTTTAACCATCCTTGGTACGTAACGACGTTCAGAAGATAGTACCTAACTCAATTAATTAAATATCGCGGTGAGAACCCGTTGAAAATGCAAGAAAGTATTATAGAAAACCGCGAGTGTCTGAATAAGTGTATAAATAAATAAATTATACAACATTTATTTCGAAAGATACTTTTATAATGAACATACGCACACACGTTGCTTCCAATGTAAACAAACCCACACACACATACACACACATAGTAATGTATTTATCTGTTCAAGTTTATAACGATATTGTAGAGGTTGGTTCTCTACTTGTTTGAAAACCAATTAATTTAATTAATTTCACACTGTGTGGATTTATAATTTAGATATCTAAATACAACTTCCAACAACTTTTATTTTTCAATCTGTTATACTTATTTTTCAATTTCATTATAGTAGGTACTCAAGGATAATCGTACACCTACAAGTATTATGTGTTCTTTTATATTTCTTAACTAGTTGTTAAGTTCAATTTTCTTTCCTTAATTATTATTATATTATTAAAATGTATGATTTGTACGTTAATTCAACGAACTAACTTCGATATCGATATACACTACAATAAAAACATCGATATTTTCCCATCCTCAGTGAGAGCTGTCCTACTTCCTGTTGTTCTCAAGTTTGGTTTTTTTCTTAAGTTCATCTCAAAGGGTAGCTTGAATATTTAATATCAGGAAAGTTTTGTTTACGAAAGAAATATTTTATTTACAAAAAAATCAACTCGTTCTGTTGTCGAAGGGTTGAGAAATAGCCGGGCTCCATTTTGTTTTATTTGTCGACATGTTCTGCAATGGCGGATTTGTTTAAAGGTACAAAACGTTTTCTACACTAAAAAACTTGGTAGATACTATATAGAACTATACAGGGTGGATCAGTAACTTTGGACAATCTGACGTGGGGTGAATGACCTGTTGAAATAAAACTGCATACCGCCAGCGGGGTGGGCGGGGATCCGGTGATTTCCTCCAACTAAAAAAATAAGCATAATTGAGATTAAGACCTTGTTCAGTAATAAATCTTGCATCTACATTACCACTATAAAAGCCCCAGGTAATTTTTCATCTCCATTTAATACGGTAAACAAAAAAGCTTGGAAAGCTTCAGGTGCACGTGTGAAAAGCTCCTAGACTACTGCGCTCGGAAGCCTCCTAGTCTAGCGCGCTCTATTGTGCAACTCAAACCTGACGACGTTTGAAGAGCAAACAACGTGTACTGGGTACAGATGATGACGTAACGCTTATTTTTTTTTTAGTTGATCGGGCGTGGTCTCCTTGTGTGATGCAGATGATGTTGTCAAATAGATTTTCCAGGTTTTAGATCGGCTACCTTCGTTGATTACAAGCTTTTTATTAACTTGCACTGGATGTAACTATGTACATAAGTTTGGGTGGAATCTTGCGCGTTAAATTTGACAAAGTTTCCGTTGTCTGATTGAGCTGACATTTTGCACGCAGATGCATATTGCATGACAATGCAATAATGTGACAAAATGGCGCTGATCTGATGATAGATTCGGAAGGTGGTCAGAGGAACTCCGGTACTAAATAAGATAGATCTGTCGTGTTTGGACTCATTTTACTTGTCTTGGATAGCACTCTACTGATACATGATATTCAGGATTTTAAAAGCTTGTATTTAAAGTTTTCTTTAAAATAATTTTTCTCTTACTATTATTTAGATTACTTTTTAAACTTTTCCCCCATCTGTGTCATTGTGTTGCAGAAAAATAAGGTCAAAATTCCTTTATTGTGTAATAGGGTCAACATAGACTGGAATACTTTCATGCATTTTCAACGGGTTCTTACCACGATATTTAATTAATTGAGTTGTCTCGATATTTCAACGTTGTTGCAAACGTCATGATCAAGAGAAGCTTGGATACTGCGGGTCGATTTAAGAGCAAACAAATCTGTCTACCCTCTTTCTCGTTCGCTTTTGGGTGGTACCACTGGAACTCGAACTCACATCACGACACACCACACTTACTGTATCTACATGTATCTGTATCTATTTTGTTTGCTCGACAACAACACACACAACTCAATTAATTAAATATCGTGGCAAGAACCCGTTGAAATGCATAAAAGTTATTTAATTGTAGAAAAGCGCGAGTGTCTGAATACGTTTATAGACTGGCATTTTTGAAAAAGTTTGACTGGTCTCATTGACTAATATGCAGAGAAATTTGCTAGTTATAGGATTATTTCTGCTGTAGAAATTCTACATCAGCTATGTGCTCCGAAAGTATACATTTAAAGTTAAATTAGAAATTTGTATCATTTTCGTGCACGACTGTCCATCATACATTCTAGTGAACGTATGCTTGTGTCAATATTGTAGCATCAGTCATGTGCGTCTCTTATGTCGTAGATATGTAGCGGGCGTGTCGCGAAATTAGCCACGTTACGAAATTCAAATTGTTTCGTGACGTCATCAGAATACAATTCTGTGTTGTTGTAATTGTTTTGCAATGTACTTTATTTTGGATACAAAGCTTGTGCTAGTCAAAACGAAGTGGTCCACGAGTTCAAATACCTACCCAAAAATTGGTGCCAGCTCTAATACTCTCATACTAGGGATGTAACGAATATGCGCATTCACATTCGCATTCGCTAAAAATCATGCGAATGTTATACGAATATTTTGAAAAAGTAAGGAGGAAGTTGTATGGATGTACAGGGAATCTGACAGAGCCAAAGTAAAGGTCTTTAATTGCCCTTTACAATGAGCCCAAACTCGATAGGTCTACGACCTTTCGTTGTCAAGATAATTTGTGAGGGGGGTTTCAATTATTTGGTGGGGAGAGGCAACTACCTCCTACCTTTGTAGTGACTATAAATTCCAATGACTTTTGGAAGCTAAACTTGACTTGTCAGTGAAAAACCATGAACTTTTTATTTGAAAGGTCAGCATTCGCGTTCACACAATGTCCAAAAATCGACATTCGCAACATCCCTATATCATACACGGGAATACTATGAATAATTCTGTCTCATGCGACGCAAACCAAGTTTCACGGATCATCTAGATAACAAAGTATTTGCAAACTATTTAAATTATATATTGTCCGATTTCAAACTATTCTGCGACACAGGGTTTAGTTGCAAGCACGTTCTGTTTACTGAACCCCCAGTATTGGCAAACATTGTTTGGTTCCGCACAAATAGTTAAAGTGGTCGAAAACACAAATTGAATGAAATACTTGTATTTTTATCATGAAGTTGATTTAAATAATTTATTTATAAAACTTTTTTGAAATATAAATTTTTAAGATACTGGATATCGTATAGCAGTGCTAGCTAATACAAGTAAAATGAGCCCAAACCGGTCCTGCGCCATCTGCATCCAGTGGCCTCCCGCGATCTTGACCAGATCGTCGGTCCATCTTAAGGGGGGTCACAGGAAACAGTAGCCACGGCGTCGAGAGCGGATCACTTACGCGATAGCCTGGACGAAATAGGACGTAAATGGATAAACCTGTATATGAAAATTTTAATTATACATTTTTGTTTGAATTAAAACATTGTATTTGTACGCATTTTTCGTAACATTGCAAGAACTTAGGTAGTTTATACAAGATTTATATTAACTTGGATGTAACTATGCAACTATGTATGTTCGGGCGGAATCTTCCAGCTAAATTTAATTAACTTCTCCGATTGAGCTGACATTTTGCACGCAGATGTATATCGTGCGACAATGCATTAATGTGGCGCTGATCTGATGATGACTTCGGAAAGTGGTCATAGAACTTCCTCTAGGTACTAAATAAGATAGACTTGTCGTGTTTCGGCTCATTTTACTTTTCTTGGCACTCTACTGATGATTTTTACTATGATTTTTTTTCTGTAGCCTGTCAAAATTCACAGAAATTACGTGTAAATATGTAGAAAACAATGTCAACTAAGTAGATTTTTAAAACTTTATGTTATTATAATTGTAACGTCGTATTGGTTATGTAACTGTAAAGATGTTATAAATGTGTGTGTCAATAAATAAATAAATAAAAACGATTTTCATTTTCTTAAAAGCTTGTATTTAAAGTTTTATTTAAAATAAATTATTATGCTGATATTCTTATTCAATGTTTATTTTCACCATGATTCAGCATTCTACAATTTGTCTGTGAAAAGCTATGCTTGTGTGTCGTCAAAGCTGCCATTACTAAGAATTACAAACTTTAAAGCCTTTTAATTTAAAAACGTCATGTTAAATATCTCTTGTGTTTCTGCAATAAGGACCTTGGTATAATAAATATTTTATTATAAGCAGTAGAGAATTATATTTTTTTATTTAATATGTTTTTGGTCTACAACTTTTTAATTCACTTATTCAGATACTAGCGGTTTTCTATAATACTTTAGATATAGACAGACTTGGATAGACATATTTGTTTGCTCTCAAATCGACCCGCAGTATCCAGTCTTCTCGTGATCATGACGTTTGCAACAACGTTGAAATATCGAGACAACTCAATGCATGAAAGTATTTTTAATGCACTATTATTTTTAAAGTTTATCAAATATCATCTACGTCTTTATGCAAGCAGGGCGAGTTTACAATCGGACGTGGAAGGGGACAAGAAGCAAGGAAATGGAATTTTCAAGCGAGAGTCCATGTTTATGGATTTCTTACTTGTTCGTAATGATGTCTTAAATATTAAATTAATTTTTTTGACCTCATCTATAAGTCTATCTAAATAAACCTTTGTATGTTTGTATAGTACTTAATAATAAAATAATAGGTTCCGTGTATGAATTAAGTAAAACAATTTTAGATTTTTTCTGTTTGTTTTTGGTAATCTTTGAACAGGTTGATTTTGATTAAATTTTGAAGGGTACTAGATTTATATTTTCATACGGATTTTCTTAATTTTCACAGGATAATATACAGGGTGGATCTGTAACTTTGGACAATCTGACGTGGGGTGAATGACCTGTTGAAATAAAACTTAGCACCACTTTTATTTTAGGAATTGGATAAAAAAAATCATCATAGTATGGAAGTCCGCAACGATAGTCGTACGTTTTCCATACAATATCAGATAAAAAGTTCAACTAATCCAAAAAATAAAAATGGTGCTAAGTTGTATTTCGATAGGTCATTCACCCCACGTCAGATTGTCCAAAGTTACAGGTCCATCCTGTATGATGTTTTAAATAATTTTATACGAGATTTAACACTTCTAGAACTTCATTTGGATTTTAATATAATTTGATAACATGATAAATTCTTATTTTTGTTCGTTTACTAGTAACACAGTAATTTGCAACACAGTATCAACTAAGTTATATTATCAAATCCAATTTGAACTTTAACACAACACAATAAAGTCGAAATAAAAAACTCCATTCAAACAGTTCATCACCTAATTCACGTTATCGTGAAACCTTTGTTTTGTTATGTTGGCAACAGCTTTATTATAAGATTAATGTTTGAGTTCCATTGCTGCCAACATAAGCAACCCCTCGGTGATAATTTCATTTTGCGTGCGTTTGTACTTGAAGTACACGCTACAGGTAATGTACAGTATGTCACATGAAAAAAAAATTGAAACACCTCATATAGCATCAAATTGAATAAAAAAAAACTTGAGAGGTGTCAAGGAACATCCGGATGGAACGAAGTTTTGATCACAGCGCCATCTAGCGATAATCATCTAAAACAAATAAGGAACGTGTTTTAAAAGATTTTGATCACAGCGCCATCTAGCGATAATCATCTATAACAAAAAAAGTGTCGTGACAACTTTTCGCAAGAATTTTTTCCATATAGCCCCCTTTCATAACGCGCGATAAGGAACTTTGTTCTAATTATTTTTGATTCTAAGAGATTCGCACTAGGTACTTAGGGATGTATACTTAAACTTTGCTTAAACTGCTATTGCTAATATTGTATCTTTAATTTTTCCACTTTAATTAATCATTGATCTAAATATAGGTCTACAAATAGTAGTGAAACTATTCGAATAGTAGTGGATTCACGGTTATGCACCAAAATAACAGTGTTTATCTTTGGATCCTAGAATCTTAGATTCCATTCTCAGATCACAGTTAACGAAGGCACTGAACATAAAATGAAAAAAGACACGATGATCGCGAAAAGATTGCGTTACACATACTACTAACACGCAACATCGAGATGTTCAATGGTTGTATGATGTATATGACAATGGTTGTATGGTGTATACGTTACTGGTCAAATTTAGGGAAGAATAGGGTAATGGGAGTCACCTTCACCACGAAACACTACATGAAACTGACGCGTAAACAGGGTCCTAAGCTTTCACTCCAGGCCCCCGAGCAGCCAGTAACAGCTCGCACCAGTCAACCCATTTTTTTTTTTCACCGGGTATGTGGGAGTTGAACCGCACTAAAACCTCCAACCACTCACACTCAGCATCCGAACCCCGGCTGAGGCCAGAACCCAGCACGGGGTTTTGAGGGACAACGCGACTCGTTACGCTCTCGGCACACTTTCCCGTCGCGCCGCCCCGCCAGTCAACTCATGCACCACTGAGGAACGACCGTTTTTTGTTTCTGTACTCCGTTAATATAATTTTACGTTTACTAGTTACATTAATACATTTGTATAATCAAGATACTTTATCATAAACAGGGTTTGAATTTTTGATATATAGATTCTAATAATAATAAGGCAACGTATTTAAATAGACTGCTCTCGTAGCAGTACACGAACTATCACTATAGCCAAATTACTATCGACATACTGTATCTTCTCTATCTTACGTAGAGCATGACAACGCACTGTGTGTGTGTTCGGGTGGAGAATTAAAGCAATGTTCCGTTGTTTATTTTTATTACTTCGCCGGGAATTTGAACTTGTACTGTCGTTTAAAACGTTCATTACGAAATTAATTAGGATGTGGTATTTTAAATAAGCCATTTCATGTAATGGACAAGGTCGTTCATGGACATGATATTATAGAATTTATGTATTATAGCTTCTGAAAGTTTGATTAAAAGATTTGATTTTCTGTGGTAAATAAAAAAAAACTTCCCGCCAGATGTGAACAGGTAACTTTAAGTTTCATTTCAGTGAAAGTGAGCACCACTGACTAAAAACGGTGAAGGAAAACATCGTGAGGAAACCTGCATGTCGGAAAAGGGTTCTAAAAATCCTTTGAAGATATGTGAAGTCCCCAATCCGCACTAGGCAAGCGTGGTGGACTATGCCTAATACCTCTCCTGAGGAGACCTGAGCCCAACAGTGGGCAGTAATGGGTTGGTACAGGTACAGTAGCCCCACTTTTATAGATTTGCGATTTCAAACTAAAGTTCCTCCAAATGGTAAATTCATCATACTCGTAGTTTCGTTCATTGCGTACGTTTAAAACACTTTGTTTGAAAATTCTCATGGGTAAGTTGTAGATAGCGGCGGCTTCTAACTATGCAGAGGTCTGATGCCTACGAGGTTATAAAAAATAACTGTTCCAATTATACAGGGTGTTGGTGCCCGGTGAAACAATACTTTGAGGGCTTAATCTATATCACATTTCAAATCATATACACATACTTTTGAAAGATGATCACTTTATTTTCCCATACAAAGTTGAAAAAATATTATTTTGTATTTTTTTTGACAACCCTATCCTGACCTACATTCAGCGTGCTACATCTATTTTCACGAACACAGGCGCATGTATCCTGTTTAGAATGTGATTTTTGTCTCGTGTATTATTACAATGTTCTATTATACAGGAGGTGACTAGCCGGCTTATGTCTTTAGCTGTTGTTGTACGTCAGTACGGTAGGGTTGATCACGCACTAATTAACATGTAGTTTTGATTAGTTATAACTTATGATATAATTATGCCTAGAAAACTCAGACTTGGTGGATGGCTTCTACATCAAGTATACTATTTGCTGTGAAAGTATTGTTTCATCGGATTTTAACACCCTGTATAGTTTGTCTAATTAAAGATAATTTTTACTGCCTCCAATTTTTTCTGCTCAAATGTTGCTGAGTAATGACAACACAAGAATAACACAAGGTCCTCCATTTCAGTTTTCGTTACTCAATGTTACTAGGAGCAGTTTTACATGCCAGTCCGCCATACATCAGTATTTATCATTGGTGCTCGGTAGCTTCACCTATTAAGAAACTTTAGACAAAGCTATTTTTACCATATCCAACAGTTATCGTTAGTGGTTACCGTCGCTCATGAACCTCCTACCATTAAGGACTTTCTTCAAGCCACGTTTGAAGGAGGACAAGTTTAAATTCACCTACATGAGAAAATTGTCTTTGAACACTCGCGGTTATCTACAACACATACACAAATATTAAACGGGTTCTTACCACGATTTGATTCAGTAAGCGATACCAAAAGATATTTCAGCATATTTTATTTAATAAAATTCGTGATAAGAAAAATTTTGGACGAAGTTATTTTACCAAAATATCTATCGGGTCTGATCGTAAGTAGTTACAGTCGCTCATGGACCTCTGCAATGTCAGGGGACACTGTTGATATCTATGACCTACTAGTAAGAACTCTTTTAATTTGAAACCAACAATCTTAGGTTCGGATTTCATGTAATAGCGCAGAAATAAGTTCCATTATTATACATAACGGGGTGATAACAAGAGAAACCAACCTATTCACCGTGCGGGTAGTTGGAAGTGGAGACTTGCCATAAATACAGGCGCTGGCCGCTGTTATTATTCATTCGTGTTTGAATTGTCGAGGCGAACGGACCTCTTGATGTAAAAGTAATAAACTGTTAAAGATCGTTATTTTGAAGTTTTTATTCAAAAATGGTGATCATCGAATGTTCAAGTAGACATTGTGACGTCATTCCTAACAAAACCAATCGAAGATCGACTAATTACAACGTCATTACACCTCAACACACTATTTACGCCGTCATACAAATCAATATCTACTCGTATTTTCCGAGGTATAATAGTCACCCATTTTTGCTTTTTACGAGCTCACCATATCTTAAAAGTCTTGAAACTAGTAATTTGAACTTGAATTATATTTAGCCCAGTAAGTCTATAATCTAATGTAATTAAATTTTTGGAACGAAGTTCCTTATCGCGCGTTGTGAAAGGGCTAGACGGAAAAAAATCTTACGAAAAGTTGTCACGACACTTTTTTTGTTTTAGATGATTATTGTTAGATGGCGCTGCGATCAAAATCTTTTAAAACACGTTCCTTATTTTGTTTCAGATGATTATCGCTAGATGGCGCTGTGATCAAAAACTCTTTAAACACGTTCCTTATCGCGCGTTTTGAAATGAAATATTTTTTTTAGATAGAGAGATAGATAAGATATCTTATCTTTTAATCGAAAGGAACTTCGTTCTATTTGGGTGTCCCATGACACCTCTCAAGTTTTTTTATTTTTATTTACTCTTAAATTTTTACCATTTTTCCAAGTAACTTTTCCTACAAAATGAGCATAACTTAAATTTTCAAATTTATTATTCTTTGAAACTCGTTTCACGAACAAAGCGTTCAAACCCGCAACTGGGCGTTTAACTTAAGGGTTGGAATTTACAGGGTCTCAACCCTTATAGGGTAGGCCAATAACGAACTCAAATATGAGCCAACTTTCGATGACGTCATACCCGCATGTACAAGTTCCCTTCTTGTTTTCGTGTGAGTAAAATATATTTGATAAAAAAAAATTAGATTCCAATTGTTAATTTAATCATTTCATCATTTGTTATTGAAATTTCAGTTCAGATGGAGAGTTCAAAACATACATACTTAGTTGAATTTTGAAATTTTTATCAGCATCTGGATAGCAGGAATTTTATATTGTTAAGTTGTATTTGAGATTAAAATTTCTGCTTTAATTGTGTCTACATCACTTAAATAAATAAAAAAACCATTATCATAATCGTTTCAGATATATCGGGGTGATAACAAGGGAAACCAACCTATTCACCGTGCGGGTAGTTAGAAGTGGAGACTCGCTATAAATACAGGCGTTGGTCGCTGTTATTATTCATTCGTGTCTGAATTGTCGAGGCGAACGGACCTCTTGATGTAAAAGTAATAAACTGTTAAGAATCGTTATTTTGAAGTTTTTATTCAAAAGTATTGATCATCAAGTGTTCAAGTGGACATTGTGACGTCATTCCTGACAAAACCAAACGAAGATCGACTAATTACAACGTCATTACACCTCAATACACTATTTACATTCATATTTAGATTAAAATATAAGTAACTGAATCGAAAAATACTCGTTTACATGTTATTTCCATACACATGATTTTCCCTCACGAAAACCTCTATATAAATAATTAAAAGCATTAAAAGTAATATTTCCGATACGTATGCATATCATTAAGGTATACGTCAGACTGCTACATATCCGACAAATGTATGCGCATATATTATCATGCATGGAACGTCAAAAGTGTAACGTTTGAGCTACGTGCGTTTCTGTACAACTACCCATTACTGGTCACTGGGCTCAGGTCTCTTCAGAAGTGGAATTAGGCATGGTCCACCACACTTGCCCAATGCTGGCCCGTAAGAATTGCCGAGCGCGGCCATCTTGACCGAAGCGTGGCCAACTCGATTTTGAGAAGAAAAGAAGACAATTTGACATAACAACAAAAAAAAGCTTAAAATATATAATCGGACGTTCCGAATAAACATAACTAATTGAATTCTACAACGATAATATTAAGATTGTTCATCATTGCCACCTTCTACATCATCCCACGAGACTACATATGAAGACTGCAATAATATTAAGGTAAGTGGAGTGCTGCTATCTACCACATTATTGGGCGAGGAGCGAATTTTACTTCACATCTAAAAATTTCTTTAACATACAGTCCACTCTTCAACATTATAAAAACCACTTACATTACAACTAAACGGGTTCTTACCATGATTATTTTTAATTGAGTGTTTAAACCGCGAGTGTTTAAAGAAATTTATTATAAAAACCAGCTAAAATTCTTTTAATTAATGTGTTTAATTACGCAAAACGATACACATTAGATTTCTTAGTAAGGTTAGGTTAGCTCTTCTCTCCACGCAGACGAAGTTGCCTTAGTCGTATTATAATCGTTTAGGTACTTTACGGAATCCCTTGAACAATTCAAAGTCCATCAAAAAACCCATCATATTATTTTCCATTTACGTTCCATTTTATCAGAATCAGACAAAGAGCGGGTAAATAAAACGAATAATTTATATGAAAACAATAAAAATGATGATGCATTGCCCGAATCTGTGGCAGACAAAATTTACGGTGGGCTACCATCGCGTTTTGGATTAAAACAGCTTATACGAGGTTCGAGAATATATGGGGATATTTATATTTTTCCATAAACAAAAAAAATGGTTCCGATCTCTTTATGAGGATCTCTGAATATTTTAGCCATTACAGTCCTGAGATTTGAATCTTTCCGTAAATGTTCGGAAGAGGTTTTTTTGGATTTATTGTTACTAGATTAATTTATGAATAAGCTATTTATTTTTGTTGCAATGCAGACGAGCTAGCCACTTAATCATAAGTGGTAACCGTCGCAATTAGTGTAATGTCAAAACACTATGGAACCATTACATACAGCCTAGTGCCTTCCTTTAAGGACAATTATTATTATTAAAATTATTATTGTCCTTCTTCAAGCCTCGTTTGAAGAAGAACAATAATAATTGCTTTTTGTATCACATCATCTATGGCCAAAAGGTAAAGGATAGGATTGTGACCAAACGATGAGATTGCTGGCTGACTTTAAGATACGTGAAGTCCCAAACAGTTCAGCTTACTACTGGGAAATAAAATAATAAAATTGAAAATCAAAAATAATAATTAATTATAATAACTTCTAATCAAACGTTTGACTATTCTGTCTCTAGAATTAAACCAATCAACAATAACAATTTTAACCCAATTCGCAAACAGCTAAATCCCTGCATTTTACCAATAAACCAACACACCAACTTCCCTGGCCAACTGCCAACAGCCAACACCGCATTATAACTTATTCTAACTCTTAGATGAATGCGCAGCAATTCCTGAATCCGGAGACTTGTGGTGGCCAAATGCACAATCTGAGGAATACGACCAAGCTATGCAGTTGGTTTAGGAAATGCCTACTGCATTGGATGCCACAGTCCAGCTGGTTCCGGCCACAAAATGTGTCTATTTGGTGGCGAATACGCAAGCATTTCGCATGAGTTTGGAGAAAGGGATATTTCGTTTCACTAAAAATGTGTATTTTGGACGTAATTATTAGTATAACTAATTTCTTATTATCTTAATAGACAACGTTGTGTTAAATTCTAGTTTTGATAAAAAAATAATGATTTGCTGTTCAAGTTTAGTCTCGCTAAAACCCGACACTAATCGATTTAGCTAATTTATATATAGTCTTTAAATACTTATGTAAAACTAGAAACGGCTTAAAATGTAAAAAAAATAAAACCCTCGGAATTAGCAATTAATTTTTTCTGCACTTATCGCAATTCGGAGGTAAAAGTTGACTTTGTTATGCAAGATTGTGCAGAATTAAACGCTCTTGTGTTCTGCATGTCATGGTTGAGATCGCGGGTTCAAACTGCCTGTACCTCTAAATCTTAATGTGAAAAAGAGTTAGGTATGTAGATTTTTTTCAAAACTCCACTGACTAAAATGGTAAAGGAAAACACCGTGAAGAAACCTGCATATCAAAAAATGATTGTAAAAATGTTTCGGAAATATGTGAAGCGTGAATTATGCCTATTTCTTCTTCTGAAGAGACTTTAGCCCAGCAGTGGGCAATAACGATGAAATTAATATTTTTTTCATATACCTTTTTATTTATTTTCGATTATATTCTTTTATTTTAATGAAGTAATTTCACAGTATAACTACAACAGTCGCATCCATCAGTCATAAACCCATAAGATTAACGTTACAACATTAAAATGCAAGACAATGCTGTAAAATTACATACTTAACTAATGAATAATCTCCTCGTACCGTCCTAAATACACATACGATCCCAAACAAAACGTTTGCACAGGGAGCGTACAGTGAATGTCTCTTTTGCGGTCGGAGATAGCGACTACAGAAGGTAGGATGAGATAATTATATTACTAACAGCAATTGGAGATATTTTTTAGCCATTTATCAAAAGAAAATACCCGTAAAAATTGTATAAGTAGAAAGGTTTAACTGGTAATAAAGAAGTAAAGAGCTAAGACAAGTAAAACGAGCTGAAAGACGATGAGTCTATCTTGTTTGGTTATGGTAGTTGCTATAGCTTTCGAATCCATAAGATCAGCTCCATTGTACCATATTGCGTGCAAAACGTCAGCTCAATCAGATATCGGGAAGTTTGTCAAATTTAACTCCCAATATTCCAGTCGAACCTGATACATAGTTACATCCAGTGCAAGTTAAATAAGTGGCTACAGTCGCTTATGACTTATGAGCCTCTACATTGCATGTGCATGAGTCGAAGTATTTTTAAAATCGGTTAAGTCGATCCAAAGACAACCCTTATAGCGAAAAACAGCACGAGTCACGACATTACCTCTTTAAAATCTTAGCATAGACTTAGTTTGATGAAGATTCTCGTAAGCTAGAATCTCGACTGGTCTAAACAAACACAGGCAATTCTCGCGTTCGATAATGTCATAAGCAAGTCTCGTATGATATTCTCGTAGGCGAGAGTTTAATTCTTGCCTGTGTCTAAACATTCTGATACGATTATGTTATGGCGAGTATTGCTTGAGATATTTTCTCGCCTCGAACGTTCGAGAAAATGTCTTCATCTAAATCAGGCCTTATATTCCAATTTCAAAAAGATAAAATTTCCTTTAAGTTAAGAAAAAAAACTTGAGAGATCATGGGACACCCGAATAGAACGAAGTTCCTTTTCAAATAAAAGATATCTTTTGTTTTTTTTCCTAACGTAACACGCGATAAGGAACGTGTTTTAAAATATTTTGATCACAGCGCCATCTAGCGATAATCATCTAAAACAAAAATAAGGAACGTGTTTTAAAAGATTTTGATCACAGCGCCATCTAGCGATAATCATCTAAAACAAAAAAAGTGTCGTGACAACTTTTCGTAAGATTTTTTTCCGTCTAGCTCCCTTTCGATAACGCGCGATAAGGAACTTCGTTCCAAAAACAACACTATCGCATCAGATTTTAATAAAACAACAAGTCCAACTTCTGTTCAATAAATACACTACACTCTTCACAAGATAATCTTATATAATAACCCTTGGTGACAAAGACGATTACAAGATTTTACAGAGCAGTAAGGATTTCAAACACGTTCTAACGGCCATGTTTGCAGTTAGCACTCACTTAAGGACCGGGATTAACCCTCCCGAATCACGACTTAGGACGATTGGTTAATTTTGGCTTGTATGGTTTTTGAATTGGCTCTTTTTGGTCGATACTTGATATAGGTTTTGCGTTTGTTGTTTTTTTTGGAATATCTAATATATAAAATTCTCGTGTCACAGTCTTCGTTGCCATACTCCTCCGAAACGGCTTGACTGATTTTTTTTGTGATTATCCGGTATCTATGAGAATCGGCCAATATCTATTTTTCTTCTTAAATTTATGGTTTTGTCTACTCGTCAACATAATGTTAAGTATCTGATTTTGTAGTGCATACATGTTTTATGTTTCAAGCCAGTTGCTGTTCTCATATAAACTTGTAAAACTTTATTTTATATTGATTGTAACGTGTTTTGTGTGCCAAATAAATAAATAAAAAAAAAAAAAAAAATTCGAACCTTTGTGACGCAGACGAAACTAGTTTATATTTAATTCAAACTAAAACTTCACTATTCATGATACAGTTTATAACCTATAATTTCTTGCCTTTCCAAACTTCAGTCGTAAATACAGAAACGGAAACAGCAATTGCACAATGCGCTTCTAAAATGCAATTAGAACCCTAAGCATAGCTCTACGGAACCATTTGGAACATAAATTTTAGTGAACCACGTGTAAAGTTCAAGTAAAACCACTAATCCTGGTAACTGCTATGGAAAATGTTTTCGTAGCTTAAATGTGTTGTAGTGAATTATCTGTTATTGTAAGATTTAACAATATTGGAACAAAGTTCCTTATCGCGCGTTGTGAAAGGGGGCTAGACGGAAATTCTTATGAAAAAGTTGTCACGACAATTTTTTTGTTTTAGATGATT
Organism: Trilocha varians; assembly: GCA_030269945.2. NCBI lineage: Eukaryota > Metazoa > Arthropoda > Insecta > Lepidoptera > Bombycidae > Trilocha > Trilocha varians. The sequence continues at coordinate 3,407,158 of AP028279.1, forward strand.
ATCGTTAGATGGCGCTGTGATCAAAATCTTTTAAAACACGTTCCTTATCGCTCGTTACGTTAGGAAAAAAATATATAAGATATCTTTTAATTGAAAGGAACTTCGTTCTATTCGGGTGTCCCATGACGCCTCTCAAGTTTTTTTTTTATTACAAAAATGAAAACGACCAACTTCCATTTCTCAAGCATAGCACAAAAACTACCAGTCAGATGTTTATCAAATTTATATGAGATTTTTATGCTCAAAGTGTCTGCATACTAATAAAAAAATAATCATTCAAATCGGTTCATATAAAAAAGAAATACACGCAAAAACGCATAAAAAAGGAAATTGTGAAATTTTTGAAAAAATACACATTTTTAAACACGGATCCAGAAAGAACTAGTTTGATCTTTAAAAAAAGTATGGGATCTAAGTTCAACCATCACCTTTTCTGAGATACCAGAATCATTCGGTCAGAAATATATATTCTCTCATTAGTATAATCATCATCTTCAGCCTATATATAGTCTACTGCTGAGTAGGTCTTCTCCAAAATTAGATACAACGTCCGGTCCTGCGCTGTCTGTATCCAGTGACTTCCCGCGTCGGTCCATCTTGTGGGAGACCTGTCTTCGCTGCGTCTACCAGTCCGTGGCCATTAGTATAGTTAGCCACTTCAGAATATTTTTTACTCATCTTCTGATTAAATTCGTTGCGGGGTCAAGGCAAGTTAGCTTTCCCTCGGGTTCTTCGGCTTCACTGTTCAGAGTCACTACTCGCGGTTTTCTATGATACTTTCATGCATTTTGAACGGGTTCTTACCACGATATTTAATTAATTGAGTATGTGGGAGGTGTGATGATCTTGAAGGAGGCGTGTTCTTTGTCGAGAGTCACCAGTTGTGGGTACAGTGGACTTATAGCCAAAGGCAGATCTCCGACCGGGCGAGGTTGTGTATGCCCGGTCAGGCCGAAGCCCCTTGTCGTATATATGCGAAGATTTTTGCGAATGTTCTAACCGCGATTCAGGATCTCACGCGCTATTATTCGTGGTCTCGATATTACAACGTTGTTCCAAGTATCCTGTAGATTTGAGTTTTATTAAATTACAGGACATAAGAGAGCCAACAGTGCAACTGATGATAACAAGGCATACGAAAAGTAGCAATAAATAGTGACAAATAGGTACAAATTGAATAAAATTGGAATTTAAAGTAATTTAAGTTAATCCGGACAAAATAAACACGATCACGATTTTTTGATGTTTTACAGCAAATAGATTACATTATGAATGGGGCACATTTTATTTGCTCACGTGCATAGTATAGAATTGTCAGTAACTACAGTCCATATGCTTCAATATTACTATGCAATGCTTGAGCACTGAGGGACCGTTATCTTTTACCTACTTATACGCTTCTAAAACTGAAATAAAAATAATAGAATATCTATTGATAAACTTTATGGGTATGCAAACTGTGGATATAACTGTGGATGCATTTATTTATTTATTTATTAATTTATTTATTTATTAAGAAAGACAACAGTGTTACAAAAATACTTATAACTAATAGTAACAAATAATAAGACCAATTACAGTCCTTCCTATAACTAACCTAACGCAAAGTGTTAACAGTACCTAAAAATTATAATAAAAAGAGAATACAAAATCAGTGACTATCGCATCGAAATGATTGTCTGCACCAACAACCGCTTCAGTTGTAATTTAGAGTTGTAAAACAAGTCAATATGTTCAAAGTGATCGCTATACGTTCTAGTAATACGTGTAAGCGCAGAATTTTTTGCATATTTTGTGTGTCGCAACGGTACATGAAACAATTGTGTCCTGCGAGTACGTCTCGTCGGGGCGCAATAGAATAAGCTACCAACCAGATCAATGCAATCAACATTACTATGTATAATGTCATACAACAGAAGCATGTCTAACATAATACGTCTTTCTTCAAGTGTTAAGAGTTCATACTCCGCGCAACCGTCTACATAGGTGGATGAGTTTTTCCTATATCTATAGTTCATATGATCAATAAACTTTTTTTGGATTTTCTCTAGTCTTTGCTTGTAAATGATATATTGGGGAGACCAAATCGAGCTCGCATATTCGAGTATACTGCGAACGTATGCACAATATACTGATTTAAGCGTAAAAGGATCTTTAAACGGTTTACAAACTCTCAAAACAAAGCCTAAATTTTTATAAGCTTTATTTGTTACAGTATCAATATGATCATCCATAAGCAACCTATTATCCAATAATACACCAAGATCACGCACACATTCTGATCTAGGTATTACAACAGAGTTAAAGTTATATGTGTAGTTCAATGGTTTTATCTTGCGAGTGAAACTAATCACTTGGCACTTAGTAGTATTTACCGTTATTCTATTTTTTGTATAGTAAAGGAACAGATTATTAAGGTCGCTTTGGAAGTTCACACAATCCTGCAAACAACGTATTTTACAAAATATTTTTTTATCATCTGCATACATTAAGTGGTTAGTAAAAGAAAAACAATCAACAATATCAAATATATATGCATTATAAAATAAAGGTCCCAAATGAGAACCTTGAGGTACACCCGTTGGAATGCTAATAAAGTTAGACCTATATCCGCCCATTACAACGGCTTGTGAGCGATTCGACAAGTAGGATTCAACCCAGCGAAGTAGATCTCCGTGAATACCGAGCATGTTTAGTTTATGAAGTAAAATGACGTGGTCCACCCTATCAAACGCTTTTTCAAAGTCAGTGTAAACTACATCTACCTGCCCACCCTGGTCCATATTCTGACATACAAATTCTGAAAAACATGTAAGGTTGGTAATCGAAGATCGCTTACGTAAGAAACCGTGTTGTGTTGTCGGTATACCCTGACAAATCACCGGGTAGATTTCATCGTAAACAAGTTTTTCGAATACTTTCCCCAACGTATTTAAAATGGATATACCTCTATAATTTTCTACTTTAGCCCTAGAGCCTTTTTTGTGGATCGGAACTATATGTGCTTGCTTCCAGAGACTAGGAAAATTACCTTCATGCAAAGATCTATTAAAAATAATAGTAATAGGAGTTTTCAAGGCTTTTACACAGTTAGCCCAAAAGAAAGGTGGGATCTGGTCGCTACCAGGACCTTTCTTTGTGTTAAGCAAAGATAAAACTTTTTCTACTTTAGTTTCTGGAAACTGTAACATTGACAAGGAGTGACAAGGACTATGAGATGACCCAGGCAAATCATAATCCATAAGAGGTGTACCAAAAGAACTGCGAAAGAAATCGTTGAACGCGTTGGTAATATTCATCCCCTCTGTGTACTCATGGTTACCTAGCGTTACCCGTTTAGGATAATTAGATCCACCTCTTTTGGATTTTATATACGACCAAAATTTTTTGGGATCAGATTTTATAAGATTTTCTGTAACATCAATATAGTTTTCAAAACATTCCTTCTGAACGCGATGTTGCCTACTTCGCAATAGTTTAAACTCATCGTAATCGCGAAGATTCCCGAATTTTTTCCATTTAAAATGAGCTTTAGACTTTTCACGAATAATTCTAATTAAAGCCTTACTGTACCAATTTGGATATTGCTGTTTTTTGTAAGTCACAATGGTAGGAATGAATTGTGATATGCAACTGTTTATAATCATATAAAATTGATTAATAACCTCGTCGAGACAGGGTTCATTCATTATAGATAGCCAATCAACACCACAGAGAAATTCATTGATTTTCTCATAGTCACCTTTCCTAAAATTATATCTGAGTAATGAGGATTCCCTTAATGGTATAATATTAATATCTAAAATTTCTATATCTAGACTGGGATGAGGCAAGCCTTCCCTTAGGAGCGGCATATTACAATGAGTTATATCTAATGGAAGGTTTGAAAAAATTAAGTCTAAAGTATTCTGTTTATGATTACGTAATGAATTGTACTGAGACATGCCCAATAGAGCCAACTCCTCAACAAGACAAATACCTGCATTCTGGACGTCAACAGAACCTTTTTTTAAATAAATTGGCGTCTGATTCTCCCACTTAATACAAGGTAGGTTGAAGTCACCGGTTAGTATAAAGAAATCGTTTGGAAAATAATTATTAAGTTTCTTAAGTGATTTTAGAACATTCTCAATGTTTTTCGGTATGTCACGCCCATCTGGCGGGATATAAACCGTACCTACATGTAAATTTCTTTTCGTCGATAAGAAACGTTTAGGAATGGTAGCCCACAACATTTCTGTTGTCCCTATTTCAAATTTATGACACCGGTCTGCGCCGAATTCCTTCCGAATCAGTACCATAACCCCACCGCCCGTCTTTTTATTGGTAGCAACAAGGTTTCTATCGCTTCTAAATATATCGTACCTAGAATCACACAATTCCCCGCTAAGAACGCCCTCACACAACCAGGTTTCCGTAATGATGATAATATCGTAATTATGCGCCAATATATTACTGAATAGTTCCAAGGTTTTACTTCTCAGTCCACCAACATTCTGATAGTACATCGATAATTTATTGTTAATTATTATATTCAAAATCACTACCACTCACATTAGTAATTAATATACAAAAATAGCAATTTACAAAGAATAGTAACAAATCCGAACAATGTAAACATTGAGAAATGAGATTATGAAGGTAGACTGAGAAATTGATGTCGTTAATGTGAGACCTTAAGAATTGAAGTAATATAGAAAATACGACAAAAACCGGTGCGCTGAATATGAAAGTCAACACTGAATGACAAAGCAACACAATATAATTGAGCACAAAAAATGGTAGCAGGATCATTATAGTTATAAATTTGAATTTGTGTAAAATACTATGTATAAAAATACAACTTGAACATTTGAATTTTCTAAGTATCGTTGCGACGTCAACAAATACGGAAGCGAATATCGAACATATAATACGATTATAAAAGCGATAGCACTTTAAACAGAAATCTAGTATTAAAATAAAAATTAAAAACAAGTCGAGTAATGTTATTAGTAAAATTAGATTTTGCTGCAGCCGAGTTGAGCGTATGTGCAGTGCAGTTACAAAGTAGCACAATGCATGCTTCAAAGAGTAGACAATGTTAACAGAACCGACAATGACAATAATACAACGAGCTATATTAAACACGGTCAATTTGGTGTTATAATATGTTAATGCATGAATGCGAATAAAACGATCAAAATAATTGTTGAAAGCAAACAATAAGGAAAACAATTTAAGAAAAAATAATAAATGAAATAATGAAAAAAAGAAAAGGATATAAAATTTCGACGTTCCAGCAGCACGACGAAGAAGCGCTATACTATTTTCCCCAAGTCTTCTTCTTCCTTTATGTGAATAGCCGGTCCTTTGTCGTTTTTTCTAACATATATGTGACAGTTCTTAGTCCACACATATTGATACTGTTTGATCTTGGCTTTCTCTTTGCTTCTACGCAGAATTTCTTTATAAAATGGTGTTAAATGTTCGTTGATGTAGATAGGTTTAGATGTTCCATGGATCTTCAAATCTGCAGTTGTTATACGCGCCTTTCGAGTTCTTGATAGTATATTGTCTTTGATAAGCCTAGATTTCAGTCTCAGTATGATAACTCGTGGGCGTCCTAAAATTTTTGTTTTAGGAGTTACCCTGTGTATATGTTCTATTGCTGTCGGTTCTATATCTATACCAAAATGCTTTCCTATATTGGCCACAATATCGTATACATTTTCATCAGTACTTTCAGGGATACCAATAATTTCCAAGTTATTTTGACGTTCCCTTTGATTCTTCATTTCCAAATCTGCCTTCAATAAACGATTTTGTCGCGACATATTCTCCAATTCGGTTTCGATTTTACTGATTTTATTAGTTTCCACATCTACTTCCTGAATTTTCTGACTGAGGTCATCAAAATTATTGCTTAAAAATTGAACAGAATTCGTTAGGGTCACCATTTCTTCATCATATTTCTTTTCCATTTTATTAATGGAGTCGTTTAGTTTAGAATAATCTTTGTGTAATTCATTTATTTCTTTTTTAAGTTCTTCGGTTGATTTATTTACATTATCGACAATATTCTTCTCCATACTTATTTTCCAAAACTCCAATTTAGATATGATTTCCTCGTTAAATGCTTGAAGAATGTCGCTGATGTCATTGGTGTGCTTCCGTTTTCTGACATTTTTTGAAGATTCCAATACCGAAGTACGAATATCTGGATTTGATCCGAAAGATTTTTTCGGAGAACGTAACATATTTGTTTCTTGGCACTTCTGTTTTTCTAATCTTTGTCACTATTGATCACGTCAGTGTGGGTAAGAACAGGTAAGAATGATATTTATTCACTATTGATGCTACACGATAATAAATCTTAAAGAAGTTGAAATAAGCCCTATTATTGATTGTTAATGATATTTAACTACTGTTAACGCGTCCACTCCGTATGCAATACCACGGGCAACTGACATACGCATACAACATAATATGACGTATGCATGTATTTTTCATCGTTTTTAGTCAGTGATGTTGTGAGAAGTTACGCTTATTATCTTCTTACCAATGAAGATTAAGAAGTGCTAGCCAACTTGTTTGAACCAATACATCGGTTTCCAATGAAGGTACCGTACATTGTACCGTGTACCAGACGGTACAGTACATCAATACTTCTTTCTTACACACACAAATAAGATCAAATATACTTATACTATGTTAATTATTTTAAAACGTACAACTCGCTGACGACACACCCACTCACACACTCACATAACACATACACTCATACACCACATACACACATATAACTAAAACACACGTTTAATCCAATAAGTTACTTTTCTCTTTAATATTATTTTCTTTTATTTAAATTGTGCTTACTTTGTAAGAATGTTGTGGTTCAATAGGGAAGAAGCGAGTCATTCCCACCACAAGTATTATTATTACTTACTGGGAGGACTCATTAATAATAATTTGTTACAAAGTTTCTGAACATAAAGCACTTTTTACTTTCTTTCGCTACACCTTATCCCATTATGATGGGGTCAGCGCGATATCTTCTCTCTCTACTCCTTTCTATCCACTAATAACTGTAGCTGAAGGGTTTGTTTGTTTGTTTCAACGCGCTAGGAACCAATGGTGCGATTTCAAAATTCTTTCAGTGTTAGATAGTCCATTTATCGAGGAAGGCTACATAATATCCCTCTGTGACGAAGACGAAGTTGCGCGAAACTAGTTTTTCATAAAATTACTATCTCAGTTGACTGACTGCAATTAATTTGCACTGTGCCAACGCTTTCGATCGGAAACCAAACAAATAAACCGAGTTTGATGAATGTATCGAATGAAATGAGATTTTTTGAGCTCGCACGAAAATTCTTTCACAAAATTCAGTATTATTTTTAATAGTAAAATTGACTTCATTTCGCTGAAATTATAATTTTATCTTTATCTATTTGCAAGAGTTGTATATGTATACTCTTTTATTTTTTATGGCCTTCTATTGCACCCTGAGTCATTGATATTATTGCAGTCAACTGATAGAGAATGCCTATGACAGTAAGTCAGCTTTTGTGAATAATTTACGTGTATTTGTGCAAAATGAATAGCAAGTTGTGAAATTTTGTCCATTAAAAATACACATTTTTAATCACAGATCTAAAAGTGTGATCTTAAAAAAAGTATGGGACTTAAGTTAGTTAGTTCAAACTTTCATCTGACACCCGAATCATTCAAATCGGTCCACCCAAACAAAAGTTATAGAGGTACAAACATAAAAAAACAGATGAATTTAGTTCCTTCCTTCCTTTTTGGAAGTCAGTCAAAAATACTCTTTTCTACTACTACTACTCGACTACAATACTAGCCTTGTGCGACTTAAGGGATCAAAACAAACCTCATATAAACTTATTCAGACACTCGCGGTTTTCTATAATACTTTCATCCATTTTCAACTGAATCCAGTGCCAAACACAACATTCACTAAGGGTTCATGCTCAGAGAGTCTTATAGATACAGTGAGTGTGGTGTGTCGTGAGGTGAGTTCGAGTTCCAGTGGTACTACCCAAAAGCGAACGAGAAAGAGGGTAGACAGATTTGCTCTTAAATCGACCCGTGACGTTTGCAACAACGTTGAAATATCGAGACAACTCAATTAATTAAACATCGTGGTAAGAACCCGTTGAAAATGCATGAAACCTCATATATCTCACTTTTCTACAAAAACAAATGAAAAACGCAGTATCCGCACAAAACGGAATGAAACAAAGAATCGCCCAACATCAGTCGAGACTGACGAGCTATTGTTCCAGTATTGATGACTGAACGTGTGTTGAAATCCAGACCAATCAATATTTTAGGATTTAACGAACCTCCGGGCTAGTCTGTTATTTTTGGATTAAAGGGGAATATGGTTTTTGGATTTGAATCGAGGAATGAAATAATGTAGATACTGGTCATCTCATAAAGGCTTTTATTAAACTTGCACTGGATGAAACTATGTATGTGTGGTAGAACTTTACAGGTTAAATTTACTTTTCGGTTTCGATTGAGGTGAAATTTTATGATGAAGTAGAAAGCCATAGATATCGTGTTGAGGTTAAGCCCTATTTTACTTGTATTGACTAGCTCTTCTACATTATAAAATATGAAAAGTTATCTTAAAAAATGTTATTTTAATAATAAATTATTCTCTATAAAAGAAAAACTGTTAAAATATTTGGACTTGGCCCACGAGGTGACCGACATGTGGCGTGTTGAATCGACCATCATTGTTCCGATCGTTGTATCTGTGCACGGTCTAATAGTGAAAAGCTTCGACCGTCATCTTGAGCAGCTTTCGCTCCCCGGCTGGGTAAAGGGCCTAATTCAGAAGGCGGTCGTTCTTGACACGGCGCGTATTTTGAGGAGGTTCCTCTCTCTTGAGCCCTGATCACTGATGGCTTGGATCGTAGACCTCGTCTTTCTTTGTATTTTTTTAAATATACCTAAATTTAATGTAAAAATATGTGAATAAATGTCGTCGAAAGAAGTCGTGGTAGCCGAGTGGTCGAAGCGCTTCCTTCCGAACGGGAGGTCGCGGAATCAAAACCGGCCGGCTTGTACCTCTAAATCTAAATGTTAAAAAGATTTATGTGCAATTTTTCACAACACCACAGGCTAAAAACGGTGAAGGAAAACATCGTGAGGAAACCTGCTTGTCGGAAAAGGATTCTAAAAATCCTTTGAAGATATGTGAAGTCCCCAATCCGCACTGGGCAAGCGTGGTGGACTATGCCTAATCCCTCTTCTGAGCAGACCTGAGCCCGGGCAGTAATGGGTTGGTACAGTACAGTACAGTGAATAAATGTGATATAGAGATAATAATCATTCACTATTAAATCCTATTTTGTTGTTCATGTTGGTTAATTTGCAACCCAAAAACTCTGTTTTTTTAATGAAATATACACAATATGTTTACCGAATCTTGTTTGTTATGATTCTGAAGAAAACATATTAGCCTGTCGGGGATTATATATTTTTTGTTTCCTTAATACAATGTAGCGTTTTAATTTCCTGTCAGTTTACCCTCTGATGTAATATGGGATGGGGTACAGTATATTTATAACGGTAGGTTCAGAATATAGTTTTCTAAAATATATTATTAAGGTGAAGTGTTTGTGGTATTGAAATAAGTGATTTTTATAAAGTCATATATCCTTACTATACAGGGTGATTTCCTAGTGAGGGTACATATTGAAGGTCATGGTAGCTGATGGTTATATACGACCAGTAAAAATATTATTACCAAAGAATATGACTTAATGCCTTAGTAATCGCAACTTAAAAATATCTAAAATATTTGCAAAATTATGGTTTTTCGACAGCTGATGGGTGTGACGGAGGTGTGGGGTGCGCGAAACCACTAGAGGTCGTTAGTCAACACTCTTTTAGCCGAAATTGTTTATGTTTGAGGTAGTTTTCTCGAATTTAGACAAAAAAAAATTGTAATTTTACCTATTTTTTGTAATATTCCGTATTAGAACAGAGTACTCATCAGTACTCTATTCTAATACGGAAAACACGTTTTAAGTTCTGAAAAATGTAGATTTCGCCTCTTTTCTTCCAAAGTCAATAAGACAATTATTTTTACGTTATTACGAAATTATTGTAACAGTAACTGAACTTACTGTTTAGATTATACTGCCAATCTTACGTTACAACATAAAAACCTTTTCGATTATATTAATATTTATATCATGAAAAAAACAGTGCTCTTTAATGTAGCAAATTGGATTAACAGATTAAAATAATGAAGAATTATATTATAAGAATGGATACTTTGCTGCATAATTACTTCCGTGAAAATAATATATGACGGGGTGATAACAAGGGAAACCAACCTATTCACAGACATTCACCGTGCGGGTAGTTGGAAGTGGAGACTTGCTATAATACAGGCATTGGCCGATGTTATTATTCATTCGTGTTTGAATTGTCGAGGCGAACGGACCTCTTGATGTTAAATAATAAACTGTTAAAACTCGCTATTTTGAAGTTTTTATTCAAAAGTATTGATCAGCGCTATGACATGTCCCTCTTTAAACGAGGTTTAAGAAAAGTCCTGTATCGGTAGGCGATAGATAACAACCCCTCATTGCCCTGGCATTGCAGTGGTTCATGAGCGACGATGACCGCTTACCATCAGGTGGGCCGTAGGCTCGTTTATCTATCATGCAATAATAAAAATAAAAAAATCTAGTATTCAAGTGGACATTGTGACGTCATTCCTGACAAAACCAAATGAAGATCGACTATTTACGCAATCATTACACCTCAACACACTATTTACGCCGTTGTATATTAAAACTGTAGATATAAAAAGAGTTGATGTTTGTTAGTCTGCCTAAAATACGAGAACGGCTGAACCGATTTCACGAATTGTAGTCTTGAAATATTCTTGAAAGTCCAGGGTTATACGGTATTTATTTCGTCTTATGTGACGCAGACGAAATTTTGTCAATTACTTTAACACTTCTTTGGATTCACTGATTTTTTTATTTTTTTTATTGCCATGTAGGCAGACGAGCCAACGGGCCACCTGATCGTAAGTGGTTACCGTCGCTCACGAACCTCTGCAATGTCAGGGGACATTGAGGGGTCGCTAACTACGACCTAACTTTAAGGACCCTCCTCAAGCCTCGTTTGAAGAAGGACAATGCAGATACAATTTCAACAAAATCAAATAAAAAAGCATTTTAGATGACTAGTTCATTAAAAAACTATTGTACCCATAAGTATCATTACTGATCTAAATCTAGTCTCATATTATATTGAAAAATCTGCATAAAACGAAGTCTTTTCAATGAAAAAACTTTAGAAAATGGCAGGGGCCATAAGGGCTCTTCAACAAAAATAACAAAAAGTGGCCACCGTAGACTATAGGTCTAGCTAGTGAAAAATATGGTACATAGATGTAAAGTAAATGGAATAGATTTAATAATAAAACTTCAATATTAATATCTTTTTACAAAAAAGAAACTTGAGAGGTGTCATGGGATCCCCGAATCGAACGAAGTTCCTTTGGGTTAAAAGATATCTTATAAAAAATATTTTCTTTCGTAACGCGCGATAAGGAATTTAAAAGATTTTGATCACAGCGCCATCTATCGATAATCATCTAACACAAGATAAGGAACGTGTTTTAAAAGATTTTGATCACAGCGCCATCTAGCGATAATCATCTAAAACAAAAAAAGTGTCGTGACAACTTTTCGTAAGAATTTTTTCCGTCTAGCCCCCTTTTACAACGCGCGATAAGGAACTTCGTTCCAAAAAGCTTTAAAGATTTTGGAAAACACAAAGCAGTACAGTGCTAGCTAATACAAGTAAAACGAGCCCAAACAACGTCTATCTTGTTTAACACAAGAGTTCCTATGGCCACCTTCGGACTCCATCATCAGGTCAGCTTCATTGCATTATTATTGCACTGTCACGCTATATACATCTGCATGCAAATGTCAAAAATACCGGGATGTTTGTCAAACATTCCACTCGAACTTACACAGATACATCCAGTGCAAGTTAATATAAAGCTTATAAAATCCAATATATTCCACTATAATTAATTTGATGATGAAATTGTTACTTTTAGCTTTTGTTTAGTATTACCTACTTAAGTTATTCTGTCAGTAGATATTAATTAAGTTGTGTATTATTAAGTTGTTATTCTGTTTATTTTTGTTGTGCCACTCCCACGGGGCCCATCTGAAAATCAGCGCTGCAGCTTGCTTTCTGCTTGCTTGTAGAATTCAGCTGAGATGGGTACCTTTTTTGTGGCAAAAAAATGCTTCTTTTTCGTGTGATAGTTGTAAATGAATATTTATCTTTTTTTTTTCACAAATAAATGTTTTAGTTCTTTCTTTTCTTTCTTTTATAGGTCATTCCATTACCTATACATCATTGTATAGGTTTTTTAAATAAATTCTGTGACAGAGAAGCGAGGAACAAAGGGGGTAACACAAAGCGTTGTCGCCTACTTGTGGCCGCTTCGAAGCCTTTGTTTGTAGGTGTGTGAAAAATTGTTTATTTATATAAAAGTTAAATGGCCTTATTTAACAGAAAAATGTCGCTTTACTTGTGCTTGCCTTCTGTACGGGAGGTCGCGGGTTCAAAACCGACTTGTACCTCTGAATCTTAATATGAAAAAGATTTATGTGCAATCTTTCACAACACCACTGGCTAAAAACGGTGAAGGAAAACATCGTGAGGTTCTAAAAATCCTTTGAAGATATGTGAAGTCCCCAATCCGCATTAGGCAAGCGTGGTGGACTATGCCTAACCCCTCTTCGGAGGAGACCTTAGCTCAGCAGTGAGCAGTAATGGGTTGTTACAGTACAGTACAGTACAGTACTTGCATCAGGGTAATTTCATAGTTATAACATGGTTTGTAGGAGAAAATTACTGGACTTAAATCTACCCTACAGGTGGTAGGTATATGAATTCCACTTAAACCTCCTAATACACTTTAGTCCAGAACCCATGACAAGGTTCGGGTATTTGCCAGGATCCACAGCGGCGACCATCGTAATGACTCTGAGCAGTGAAGCGCAGGAACCCGAGGGAAAGATAACTTGCCTTGGACGCAACTTTACATTAGTTAACAGAAGATGATAGAGGGGGGAAATATGAGTTTCAACTCCCTTATCACAAAGCGGAAGACAATAAGAGACATATCGCCAGCTCTAAAGAAGTTGCAGGACATCAAATAGGGTATATATCAGTTAAACTGCATTTAAACCTTGTATCACATAGCATCCAAAACTCGATTTATCATCATCATTATCAGCCTGTAGACGTCCACTGCTGGACATATGCCTCCCCCAAAGATTTCCAATGCGACCGGTTGGTCTGCCTGCCTGCATCCAGCGTGTTCCTGCGATTTTAACAAGATCATCCGTTCACTTTGCAGCTGGTCGTCCCACACTGCGCTGGCCTTGACGCGGGCGCCACTCCAGAACCTTCGTGCTCCAACGTGCTGATGTGGTTAAATAGCTCAGATCGATGATGGGCAGCAGCATCAATGACGCAAGAAGCCACATCCTGCACTCGTCAACCCGTATGCCAAGCGTGACGAGTATTGGCAAAATCCCCCCAAAAAACACGATTTATACAAGAATTTATTACAAGGCTATGTGAAATGACTACACGATTTTGGCCTTAAAAAACTCAAAATCTAGAAGTATATTCCATTGAGATTTGAATCCGCTCTCTTAAATTTTCATAAACATAAAGCCTTGTACTAAAAATACGTTCGCAATTCAAATTAAAAGCCCAAAAATACTTGGTATTAATTAAAAAATACTTTGTCTCATATTTTAGCAGAAAGCTATTTTTGCTCTCGAATCGTTTATTATGAAAATATCATCTAATATCGTTAAAAATATTCGCGTTGACGTGTTGATGGATCGATTGCCGTAATGTGATGTGTCTACGTAAGACTTTGAAGCATAGAATAGACAGAAAACAGATGGTGCAATGGTAAATTTGCAATGTCTAGGAATGAGTGTTTAGTTGGAAGAAAGCACCGGATTTTCACTCGTAATATGTGAGTGTTGAACCGCACTTAAACCTTGGAACTACTATGGACACGTGTTGGAAAGACAACTTTGGATGCAGTTGGAGGAGGCCTGCTACAAGGCATCAAGAATTGACATATTAAAGATCGGGTAACTGGATAAGTTGTACTTTCATGCATTTTCAACGGGTTCTTACCACGATATTTAATTAATTGAGTTGTCTCGATATTTCGACGTTGTTGCAAACGTCATGATCACGAGAAGACTGGATACTGCGGGTCGATTTAAGAGCAAACAAATCTGTCTACCCTCTTTCTCGTTCGCTTTTGGGTAGTACCACTGGAACTCGAACTCACAATTAATTAAATATCGTAGTTAGAACTCGTTGAAAATGCATGAAAGTATTATAGAAAACCGCGAGTGTCTGAATAAGTGGATAAGTTGTGTTGTTTGTTTTGTTAATTTCTACTTTTTGCTTTTATAAAACACTTTTATCTTAATGTAAAAATGTAACTCTTAATTTTGTATACAGAGTGGATCTGTAACTTTGGACAATCTGAAATGGGGTGAATGACCTTTTGAAATACAACATAACACCATTTTTATTTTTTGGATCGCTTAAACTTTTTTACTGACATTGTATGGAAAACGTACGACTATCGTTGCGGACTTCCATACTATGATGATTTTTTTTTATAGAATTCCTAAAATAAAATTGGTTCTAAGTTTTATCTTGACAGATCATTCACCCCACGTCAGCTTGTCCAAAGTTACAGATCCTGTATAAAAGGCTAAAAAAATAATCACCATCCTATCAAACTAGGCCTCCGAACCCCAGCCTACCGAGGAACTTACAATAACAATGTATAAATAATATTTAGCAAGAAACTAAATAAAAGCATGTATAAGTATAAAATAACCTAATAAGAAAACTAAATATATATTACTGTATAATAAGTTCAATAAATGAATAATGTACAAATTATTTCAATAAAGAACCCCACATATTAGCATATTAGAAGAATAGATTAGATAGATAGGCTGGCATCCCACCAGCGGAAAGTGTGAATGGGAAGGATGGATGTGAAGTATGCGGTATGAAAGTAGGACAGAAGCGAGAACTGGAATGAAAGAGTACACAAACTAAATTAGATTAAGAACATCCCCGATTATGTTGGGGGGATTTAGTTTAAAAAAAAAAAAAAAAAAAAAAACCCCAGCTGAGGCTAGAACCCAGCACGGAATATTACGGGGCGGCACGACGCGTTGCGCTTTAAACTATTTCAGAATAAGTACCCTCTCTGAAAATAATGTTAATCTATGGTGTAATTTAAGAGAATCGATGACTACGTGATCTTGGGCAAACGTATAAAATTGCAGATGATACAAATATGTCTTCAAGTTTATTTTGGGAACAATAATAAAATTTATATTTTTTGTTCTTGGTGTTGATTTATTTTTTGTTATTGTTATTTTCTTTTATTTTTTTTATTTTTAAATTCACTACCATTTGTGACGTCACTGCCAGTTGAAACTGAAAACCAGCGTTAAATGGCGGTTGAGGGTATCATATAACATTAAGCTGAGTTCCGACTGGTTTGTGATGAAAACTTATTTAACCCATGTTTTTTTTATTACTAGCTATTGCCCGCGACGTCGTCTGCGTGAATGCTATGTACTACACCATAATAATATACCAACAATTGTATCTTTTAAACTAACATTAATTTACTGGTTTTCTTCTTTACCTTTCATATCTACACTAAACAGAGTAACAGAATAAGACTGTTTTTTTGTAAAATTGAAGGGCAAAAAGTGCTAATTTAGACCCGTTTCGAATAAATGACTTTAAGGTGATTTGGCTGAATTAAGGCAAAAGTTGTGACTAAAGCAGATGTAGAAAATAATCAATTTAAAACAAATATAAGATAAGATTAGAAGATAACGTAAAAAAACATGCTTATAGAACTTCTCAATGAACTACAATAGTGGTTTGGCTCTCCGCAGTCAAAATGTAAAGAGAGTCCGGACCGGTGACGCGGAAGCAAGCGACGTACCGGTGCCCGTGTGAGAAGCAGCCCGTCCTGAGGTCGACACCCGCTGTGTCTGCCCCAGCGACTTATCGATAGTCATCGCGAAGCAAACACTCACAGGGAACTGTACGCGCTTGAACTGGAACGGAAAGTTCAGGAACATACCTCATGGTATGAGAGGAATGAGTGATATAAATACTGCGTCGCCGACGCCAGAACCCGTAACAATTTCCACCTCAATTGTGTGTTTGTGGAGCGAGATGACTTTAAGACGGGTCCCGTTAGACAACTTCGGAGGAGATAGGTTCCGAAGAAGCATAATCGGGACACTGACCTTCAGCTTGACAGTATGCGCTGGAAAACCACTTGCTGACAGAGAGTTCAAAAATTCTACAGGATAATGTGTAGCATCATCTTGCTCGACGACAATTCATTTCCCTCAATTTCTGAGAGAATTCGTTAATTGCTGCAGCCTGGTCATTTTAGGGTGTCAAAATGGCTCGCTCACACATCCAAGAATTCTGCTGGTGTGATATACGACTGATGTCGTTGTACACACAGCGAATGAGTTCTTCTAATCTAAGCTGGATACAACTCTACCGAGAGACATTGGAGGCACCACTTATCCATCTCTATCTTCTGGTAGAGTACCTTCACCAAGACTTAGAAGGACATCGGAGGATTATTGAGCACGTCTAAATTGGGGATGGATCTACTTCGTAGGTTTGCTTGTTCTTCAAAATCACTCAAAAAATAAATTTGCAAAAATTTTGAAATATCTGTAGCTAACAGCGAACCAATTTAATGGTAAACATGTCCCTGGATCTTGAATGTCGGCATGAACCCTGTTTCAACGATTTGATTTGCACCAAACGAAGTCATCTGGAAGGTGCTATTATAGGCTCGAATGTTTTTCAAAAAATGGCTGGACCCGGATGTTCGTCGCTTAGTAAGAGTTTCAACAGTTCTGGTGGGTCTTGCATAGACTCCAAGCGTACCTTACCAGATGCACAACACATCCCATTGGGCTCCACTCTCTATTTGCGGGCTCGACAAAGGGCGCACACTTCTTCTAAGATTGCTAATATCTCCGTGTGCGGCGTAGTTAATCGCAACATTGTACATGAATCCGCTTCCCTCTTTATTTAGCCATGGTTGCTCTTGCAACTCCTGCATTCTGTCCCGGTCTTGCGATACATGAGCAGAAGTATCGTCACGTACGTCCTGATAACTTTGCTGAGCAGCTGTACTACGCTCTTCAAGCTGCTCATCAGTCTCCAACGACCGTGAAAGAGCAGGCTGAGAGTGATCTCTCCTTAACTGAGTATCCTGCTCTTCAAGATATTCGATCGACTGAGTTTCCGCAATGTGTTCTTATGTAAAGAGTTGCCATTAGCCAACCTAGCTTCATGCTCAACGGCGGTTTCTAGACGTCGAGCTAACCTTTTCCTTGGAGTATCGTTTGAGCATTGGGATAAATTAGATCGTTATCCAGGCATTTTAAGTCGAAACTAAATAATAATATAATGATAGCTAAAGAGTTCAATTTGACTAACCACACGATGACTTATAGCAAAGCAGGTAACCTCAGTTTTGACATTTGGTGTACAAAATAATAGCGCGATTCAAAATAATTCAAATTTATACGCCAACGCCATCTAGTCAGCAAATAGGAAACATTGTCCCACAATGACATAATCAACTTTAAATTATTTATATCAACAAAAAAATGCTTCCATATCGTCGCCCCAGTGCTTGTTTGGCCTATCTGACATTTTTTACGAAAATGACTTTTTAATGCAGTATTATAAAGAATTAAATTTCCAACCTACTGGTAAAATAACTTTTTAAAATTTTAAATTCTAAAGCAATAAAAATCTCATTTTAATTTTTTTCTCAACACGGCACTTAACGAAAATTCCGTGCTTGTTTGCTGTATCGGTAGTTTTTAAAAATTTCAGTGCTTGTTTGTTGTATCGCAACTCAATTGACCAATCACAGCCGGCGTAGCGCCGTATCGCCATTTTGTATGACGTAACAGTAGTTCGAAACACAGTGAGATTCCCATGAAATCACAATAAAAAATGAGAAATAGTTTATTAAATTATGTTTTTTTTTCATAAATTTGATTGAATAACATTTTAAAAGTATTTCTTCAACAAATCATAAAAGCAAAGATGAGCAGACATCGCTAAAAATAGAGAAATACGTATTTTTTTTAATTAACCGTTGACTCAGTTGAATTTCAAACAGGGTGTTCTATTTAAAAACTTTAAACCAATTGTCAGGTTAAGACAAGTATCACGCCCGTTTTCCATACAAATAAATAAAATTCGAGTTTTCGAAATCTGTTTGTAAATTGTTCTGTACTGTAAATCCTGGATCCGGATGTTGGATTCTGCATCTTGAATAAAGGATCCTTGATCTTAATCAAGATCTGATGATGAAGCTGGAAGGTGACTACGGAAACTACGTCAATAAGCAAGATAACCTCATCGTGTTTAGGCTCTAATGAAGCGTCTTGATGAGTTCTTTAAGAGGTGAATGTCAAGGTTTGATGATGAAGCTGGAAGGTGGCAACAGGAACTCCGTCAATAAGCAAGATAACCTCATCGTGTTTAGGCTCTACTGAAGCGTCTTGATGAGTTCTTTGCATAGACATGAATGTCAAGGTCTGATGATGGAGCTGGAAGGTGGCTACAGGAACTCTGTCAATAAGCAAGATAACCTCATCGTTTTTAGGCTCTAATGAAGCGTATTGATGAGTTCTTTGCATAATCATGAATTTTAAGGTCTGATGATGGAGCTGGAAGGTGGTTACAGGAACTCTGTCAATAAGCAAGATAACCTCATCGTGATTAGGCTCTAATGAAGCGTCTTGACGAGTTCTTTGCATATACATGAATGTCAAGGTCTGATGATGGAGCTGGAAGGTGGCTACAGGAACTCTGTCAATAAGCAAGATAACCTCATCGTGTTTAGGCTCTAATGAAGCGTCCTGGTGAGTACTTTGTCCCTACATGAATGTCAAGGTCTGATAATGGAGCTGGAAGGTGGTTACAGGAACTCCGTCAATAAGCAAGATAACTTCATCGTGTTTAGGCTCTAATGAAGCGTCTTGATGAGTTCTTTGAGAAGAGGTGAATGTCAAGGTTTGATGATGAAGCTGGAAGGTGGCTACAGGAACTCCGTCAATAAGCAAGATAACTTCATCGTGTTTAGGCTCTAATGAAGCGTCTTGATGAGTTCTTTGCATAGACATGAATATCAAGGTCTGATGATGCAGCTGGAAGGTGGCAATAGGAACTCCGTCATTAAGCAAGATAATCTCATCGTGTTTAGGCTCTAATGAAGCGTATTGATGAGTTCTTTGCAAAGACACGAATATCAAGGTCTGATGATGGAGCTGGAAGGTGGTTACAGGAACTATGTTAATAAGCAAGATAAATGTATATGCAAAGAACTCCTCAAGACGCTTCATTAGAGCCTAAAAACGATGAGGTTATCTTGCTTATTGACGGAGTTCCTGTAACCACCTTCCAGCTCCATCATCAGACCTTGACATTCATCTAGGGACAAAGTACTCACCAGGACGCTTCATTAGAGCCTAAACACGATGAGGTTATCTTGCTTATTGACAGAGTTCCTGTAGCCACCTTCCAGCTCCATCATCAGACCTTGACATTCATGTATATGCAAAGAACTCATCAAGACGCTTCATTAGAGCCTAAAAACGATGAGGTTATCTTGCTTATTGACGGAGTTCCCGTAACCACCTTCCAGCTCCATCATCAGACCTTGACATTCATGTATATGCAAAGAACTCATCAAGACGCTTCATTAGAGCCTAAACACGATGAGGTTATCTTGCTTATTGACGGAGTTCCTGTAGCCACCTTCCAGCTCCATCATCAGACCTTGACATTCATCTAGGGACAAAGTACTCATCAGGACGCTTCATAAGAGCCTAAACACGATGAGGTTATCTTGCTTATTGACGGAGTTCCTGTAGCCACCTTCCAGCTCCATCATCAGACCTTGACATTCATCTAGGGACAAAGTACTCATCAGGACGCTTCATAAGAGCCTAAACACGATGAGGTTATCTTGCTTATTGACGGAGTTCCCGTAACCACCTTCCAGCTCCATCATCAGACCTTGACATTCATGTATATGCAAAGAACTCATCAAGACGCTTCATTAGAGCCTAAACACGATGAGGTTATCTTGCTTATTGACGGAGTTCCTGTAGCCACCTTCCAGTTCCATCATCAGACCTTGACATTCATGTCTATGCAATGAACTCATCAAGACGCTTCATTAGAGTCTAAACACGATGAGGTTATCTTGCTTATTGACAGAGTTTCTGTTGCCACCTTCCAGTTCCATCATCAGTCTTTGACCTTCATCTACAGACAAAATACTCACCAGGACGCTTCAAGCGCAGAAAACCCATCAATCAAAAATCGAGTTGGTCATATTTTAAAATAATATACGGAACAAGCGAAATCGGCAGTAAAACTTATACTAATTAAAAACTTACATCCTGTATCAACAATATTAGCACTTAGCACAAACAAGCACGGAAAATTATCACAATCCTTTGGTCAATCTTCAGTGCACGTTTGTTGTAAGTAAACATCCGAAAAATTTTTAGTGCACGTTTGGCCTATCGTCACACAAAACATGTAAAATACGCTAGAATCATAAACTATTGTATATTATTTCTTTATAAATCAATTTGTGGGTAGCTCGTGTATTTATATTAAGTATCAAATTAAAAAATTAAACGTTATTTAATAAATAAAACAAAAAAAACGTCTCCTGTAAAATTTGCTCGAGTGCAGATAGGCCAAACAAGCACTGAGGCGACGATATGTAATTCGACTTGAAGGCCAATAGGTGTCGTTGCTCTAAAATTGCTTAATGAAATTTATTTAAATGTATAGATCTTGCTAATCTCTGAAACGAATTAAAGACACATTTTTTAAGAAGGAACAGAACTCTTTGTATCTATGACAATTAAAAAAATAACCATTGACAGTGCCAAAAATGACACAATCAAATTTAAATTATGGTATAAGAGCTAGCAACGTTTTTGACAGAGTATTTACCGATACGGACTGTCTAGTAGTAGCCTCCAGCCGGTAGTGGTAAGGTCCGGATAAAAAACCGATTTTTCAAATTTTTTTAAGACATTTTTCTTTAAATTATTTTTACTATACTTTTCATTTATTATAAAAAAAATGCATTTATTATTGCCAGATATTTTTTTGTTGTTCTTCTGTGCCAGACGATAATTCTGAATATTTTTTTAATGAAGTTTTATGACCACTTAAAAACCTAAAATTAATTTGCCAACTGATATAAAAGTGAAAGAGTATGAGAGATAGCATATATAAAAATAAAAGCTGGCTTTACTGGAATGTTTGTTTTCCCAACGTTGCTAGCTCTCGTACTAATAAAAAAATGCTTCCACATGAAATTTGACTTGAACGCCGATAGATGTCGGTGCTCTAAAATTGTTTAATGAAATTTATTATATTTATATCCCGTTCCTCGGACATGATAGCACTATAATATATAGCCTATGTGTTGACCCGACTTCTAAGCAATATTCTTGCCAAATTCGAAGTACATCGGTGCAGCAGTTTTCGAGTTTATCCCGGACAAAGCTGACTTTTTTACAGAACTAAATGTATGGATTCTGAATCGCGCCATCATTATGTTCAAAGGTTGTTTGACTTGGGAGAGTGTATTTTGCAATGTTGACTTTTCTATCATTTTATTATATGTATAGATTATTTCATTTCTGTAATTGTAAACCTGTTTTCATTACAAATACACGATGTCTATATCTAATTGTTTTTACAAGCTTTATACTAACTTCACTGAATCTAACTATGGAACTATGACCTATGTAAGTTCGGGTGGAATCTTGCAAGTCGAATTTGACAAACTTCCCAGTCGATCAATAGGAAGATTGGGCTGACACTTTGCACGCAGATGTATATTTCGACAATGCAATAATGTACTGTCGTTTCCTTAAATAAATAAAATAAAATAAAAATAAAATATGATACGATGGAGCTGATCTGATGATGCAGTCGGAAGACACCCGTATTAACTCCTGTTCTGAACAAGATCGACTCGTCGTATTTGAGCTCGTTGTATTTGCAGTAGTTAGCACTTTACTGTAACATGATATTCAGGATCTTAAAAGCTTGTAATTAAAGTTTTTTCTTATAAGTAAATTATCATAAAATTAGTTAAAATTCAAGCTATATCTTAGAAAGAAGCTGGGGGCCTACCACGACCTCTTATTGCGATCCAATTTAGGACCTAAACTGAATTGTTTTGTTATTTCGTACCACAACGTCTTAATTGCGATCGACTTTACGGTCAATTCTCGTATAGCAATGGAGTGAAGTTACACCGCCATGTTTATTTCATTCGTTCAATCGCGCTATAATCCGTACCATGACTATTACGATAGTTAGACTAAATTATGATAGTTAGATATATGTTCTTGCGGACTTTTTTAAGATCTTACTAAGACCTAAAAACTTGTAGAATATCACTATTTTATATTGTTAATATTTTTGCAGCGTACGCACAAATAGGTTTTTGAGTTTACACCTTGTACTACAAATTCGATATTTTCATAACTTTTTAAACTATAGCCAATAACCTTCCTTGATAAATAAAAACAAACAATGAAAGAATTTTTGAAATCGGACCAGTAGTTTCCGAGATTAGCGTGTTCAAACAATCAAATAAACAAACAAACTCTGCAGCTTTCAAATATTAGTATAGATGAAACTCATATCACTTCACAACTTTGAATAATATCCTGCCAAAGAATTGACATTGTTATGTGGAGCCTATTGATCCTCCGTTCTGCTGTTGTCACCTTCAGGGAATGATTGATGGGGAGGTTTTACGCCACCTGAGCTGGTAAGGGTTGGTGTGAGGGGTAAAATTACTTCGTGTTGGGGTGGTTTATTTTACTCTTGTCAATGTAAACGTTTTTCGAAGCCAACAACATCTCTATAAATATATATATATATATATATATATCTGAAATCTATTACAGTGGACTTATGGCCAAAGGGATATCTCCGACCGGGCGAGGTAGTGTATGCCCGGTCAGGCCGAAGCCCACTGTAGTAGATTTCAAATGTCGTATATATGCGAAGATTTCCGCAAATGTCATAACCGCGATTCAGGATCTCGCGCGTTATTATTGGTCGCCACAACTTGAAAACGCAAAAGTCGTAATACACAAAGATTTTTTTCACACCCAAAGGAATTTTCCGTTCGAAAGCAGAATACCAATATTTCACATAACAAACAAGCTTTCACCCTTTGTAAAGTTCAATTGAAGAAGCCTTAAATCATTCCTGAACTCAAACAATGAACACATGGATTTCATTGAAAACCTCATTTCTTTTGTGCGGTTAAAATCGAGAGTTTTGGCTGAATTTCATTTGGCTTCCTGGCACGTGTTGTTTTTGTAACTGTTGTTATATTTACCTGACTTCAAAAAGTCTCGTAATTTGACTGTATGTGCTTGTAATATCCCTCTTCTGAGGAGACCTGAGCCCAACAGTGGGCAGTAATGGGTTGATACAGTACAGTACTTGTAATATACAGGATGGAATTTAAAACAGGGTAAGTAAGTACTCAAAATAATGATTATAATTTGATGAAACGAAATATACCTTAATTTTTTAAAACAAAAATCTTAGAGAGACTGAATATAAAGTATAAAATCTTTATTATCAAAAACACAACACACTCAAGGAAATCATAGTGGACCCCGCACTAGGTAATACCAGTATCGCGGGAGACCGATACGATTAACAATATATAAGTTCACAGAGGATTAGAACCAGGCAGAGCGAGATTATACTATAAAATAGTTACACTGTTTTTAGAACATCAATTATCAAAACACCGAGAAATAACTTTACCACGATCAATTACAAATTAAGAAAATTATACATCGAAGATTAAAATGAGCTTTTTCGTTTCGTCATAGTCGAATGGCAACAGCCATTCCCGAACTTTTTTTTTAATCATTTGAGTGGAGAGGATATATTTGTAAACATAGCTGAAAAGTACCTACTTTTGAAATATTAGCTTACCAACACACGTTAAAACAAATGACGGTGATAGTCGACCAACATGTAAACGGGAGTTTTGTATGCATTGGCCGTCATTGAAACTATGTGAAACACGGTTTGACAATTGGCCTACTAGCTGTCATTTGCGCGCCTTGGAATTTTCCGAGCCAATACGCGGCATCATCATCAGCCTATAGACGTCCACTTCTGGACATGAGCCTCCCTCAAACCTCGCCACATCGACGGGTCCTGCGCCATCTGCACCAAGTGACCTCCCGCGATCTTGACCAGATCGTCGGTCCATCTTGTGAGGTCCACGTTACGCTTACCGGTTCGTGGCTGCCACTCTAGAACTTTCAGCCCCATTGGCCATTCGTTCTTCGCACAATGTGTCATAACAATTCAAAGTGCCAACAATATGAACCACGCAATACCACAAATTGAAAATGAACCGTCTCTATTAATACAAGATTGGAAACCAACGCCATAATAAATTACATTCACATCAAAGTCTCATCAAAACGAAAACAAAATAATTAAAGTATTATTTCGCGAAATTAATTAATCCCTGTCGCTTTTGAAGGTGAATTTCCATCAGAAAGCGAAATAATAATGAATAGAAATAAGATTAATGAATCTTATCGTTAATAATACGCTTAGAAAAGATTTTTGTGTTCATTGGAAAATAACTTAAATTGAGATCTAAGGATTTAAGCATAATGTCTTCTTTTTTCTGTAACAACCCATTACTGCCCACTGCTGGGCTCAGGTCTCCTCCGAAGAGGGATTAGGCATATTCCACCACGCTTGCCCAATGCTGATTGGGGACTTCACATGGAAAGGATTTTTAGAACCCTTTTCCGATATGCAGGTTTCCTCACGATGTTTTCCTTCACCGTTTTTAGCCAGTGGTGTTGTGAAAAATTTCACATAAATCTTTTTCATATTAAAATTTAGAGGTACAAGCCGGCCGGTTTTGAACCCGCGACCTGTACGGAAGGCAAGCGCTTCAACTACTCGACCACCACGACTATTAATGTAATGGGTTGTTACAGTCTACTTTTTCGTCTATAAAGTGATATTTTTTTCAAAAATCGACCTACTTCTATTTACCAATGATAGCACCCAAACTACGTGAGATCTTTTCCAAATAAGTATGACTATGGGACCAAAGTATTAGCTTTATGAAAAATCGCTAATCGACGAACTAACTACCCATATGCGAACGTACACACAAAATCTTATCCACAAAAAATTGGTTGCCTGTAAAGTCGGTATACGGGCGAAAGTTTTACGTGACAACGACTCGGGCATGGTTAGCCCGCCTAAGAGCGAGAGAGACAGCCATAAAAAGTGAAAGGCACGCGTGCCTCTCACTCGCTCTCATTGTGAGCGCATAACGTGAGCGGAGCGTAACGCAGTTTCTTGAAGTGTCACCCGGCAAACCAATTTATTATATAAGACGTTGTCACGTCAAAAGTTTTCATATCGGACCTATGTTTAGGGCTAATTTTTTTTGGTCCATTTAATTTCATTTCATTTTAAGTGTAGCTCAAAAGGGGGCGGCGCGACGGGAAGAGTGCCTTGGGCGTAACGCGTCGCGCCGTCCCTCATAACCCCGTGCTGGGTTCTGGCCTCAGCCGGGGTATGTGTGACAAGTTGGAGGTTTTATTGCGGTTCAACACCCACATAATCACGTGATTTCCTCCAACTAAAAAAAAAAGTGTAGCTCAAAAAGCATAATATAATTTACTGGGACTCTACGACAAATATTACCTTTCACACGGAAAACTAATTATCAAAATCGGACAACGGAAGAATTCAAAAGAGTCTGCATGCATCAAAAAAGTACACAACCAAAGTCACTTTTTGATCTTGACATTGACAACCCGAAATCAAAACAATCTAATCAATTCCAAACTGAAAATGTAACTAAAAATCTATGTTGAAAACCATTAAAACAATGCCACAAAGCTAACACATAAACACCATTTCTGAACCGGGATAAAACCAAATATGGGTCTGGTCAATAGTAAGGATTTTAAGAAAATTGATGAAGCAACTAGCAATTCAAGGTATTTGTCAAAGTTATTGTAAAAGTAACCATTACTACTGAAAAGAACACCACTGACTAAAAACAGTGAAGAAAAACATGAGGAATCCTGCATTTCGGAATAGGGTTCTAAAAATCCTTCGAAGATATGTGAAGTCCCCAATCCGCATTGGGCAAGTGTGGTGGACTATGCCTAACCCCTCTTTGGAGGACACCATGCTGTAGGGAGTAATCAGATCGACTGAACCGATTTTGAAAATCTTTTACTAAAAGGAAGCTGCGTTATTTGTGATTGTCCTAAGCTATTTACCTATACACCTTCTAGTAAAAATAATACTTTACTAAATTATTCAGACACTCGCGGTTTTCTATAATACTTTCATGCATTTTCAACGGGTTCTTACCACGATATTTAATTAATTGAGTTGTCTCGATATTTCAACGTTGTTGCAAACGTCAAGATCACGAGAAGACTGGATACTGCGGGTCGATTTAAGAGCAAACAAATCTGTCTATCCCCTTTTTCTCGTTCGCTTTTGGAGATACAGTGAGTGTGGTGTGTCGTGATGTGTCGTGTGTGCAAAAGCCGTTGAAAATGCATGAAAATATTTAACTATTTACTACAACATCAGTGACTAAAACAGCGAAGGAAAACATCGCGAGGAAACCTGCATATCGGAATAGGATTCTAAAAATCCTTCGAAGATATGTGAAGTCCCCAATCCGCATTGGGCAAGCGTGGTGGACTATGCCTAACCCTTCTTTGGAGGAGACCTTAAGTGGGCAGTAATGGGTTGTTACAGTAAATTCGAGTATTAGAAAACGTATCTAGTTTATAAAAGTAAGGTCAAGTGAGGTCGTATTTCAAGAAAAAACGTAAGACTTATAAAATCTTTTTATAAAACCTTTGTTGCTCCGGGCTTAGCAACCCACACAGTACTTCAGTTGGAAAAATATTTTATCATTTAGAAATAGCATCTCCAATGGAAATATTATTGTGTTACTAAGAGATATAATATAATAAACATTTATTTTAATCTTTGTTTTGAAAGCTATTGCATTGTTTTATAATTTAATTTGGTATTTGTTTATTTGGCTTTTAGCTACTTCTAAGAACTGTGTTTTGTATGTTTTTAGTAAAAAAAAAGATTTCGTTGTCTTGTTAATGGTACTGTAATTTACTGTAAAGATATCTGATGAGCCTTGCACGGACGGGCCTTCGGGTAGCCCCATTGCCCGGGCTTGATCTCCCCACCCTTTCTGAGTGGGGGTGATGTTGAGTTGTGGCCTTGTTAAGAGTACCCATCTTGGGGTTTTGCCATGGGCTGGCGTTGGCGCTTCAGCGCGCCCGTTGTGTTGAGTCAACTGCAGTGTGGCCAGTTCCGGCCGAATCTGCGCCCGTTCTGGGCAGGCTTCGTTGTCGAGTCAAGTCTGATGAGCCCACTGATGAGTTCAGGTCTCCTCAGTAGATGAATCAGGCACAGTCCACCACGTTCGTTCAATGCGAATTGGGGACTTCACATGTCTGCGAAGGATTTTGAACCCCTTTTCCAACATGCTGGTTTCCTCACCATCCTTTACCGTTTTAGCTAGTGTTTTTTTTTATTATTGCCATGTAGGCAGACGAGTCAACGGCCCACCTGATAGGAACTGGTTACCGTCGCTCATGAACCTCTGCAATGTCAGGGGACACTGAGGGGTCGCTACCTACGACCTAACTTTAAGGACCCTCCTCAAGCCTCGTTTGAAGAAGGACAAGTCATAGCGCTCAGGGAATACCGAGGAGGGGAGCTCATTCCATAGCCAGATGGTGCGTGGCAAAAAAGTTGTTGTTGTGATAAATTGGCCATAAATCTTTTTAAACTAAGATATAGATGCCGGTGCAAACCCATATAAGGCAAGCGCTTCCACCACTGGGCTGAGGCTTAAATCCAGTTATTGACTGATGAAGTATTCGTTGTTTTGATGAAAAAAATAA
Organism: Trilocha varians; assembly: GCA_030269945.2. Lineage (NCBI taxonomy): Eukaryota > Metazoa > Arthropoda > Insecta > Lepidoptera > Bombycidae > Trilocha > Trilocha varians. The sequence continues at coordinate 3,435,384 of AP028279.1, forward strand.
TCCAAATATTTTGTTTTTTAGCCTATCTAACATGCGTTACGTTATCACAGAGAAACCGAAGTGGAAAGTATTCAAGAAAAGAGAGTAAGTTACTGTCTTCTTTGTTATTCTAAATTCCTACATCTATGCTTATATTTTAAAGATGTTTTTTTTTTTTGACGGGAGGAAATCGCCGGACTTCCACTCGCCCCGCAAGTGGGGTATGTGGGGGTTGAACCGCACTAAAACCTCCCGCCAATCACGCTCGACATCCGATGTTCGAAGGTTCAGTAGATCTAAAGATTACTACGTCACAAATATTTTAAAGATGTAGTGATATTTGTGACGTAGTAGTCTTTAGATCTACTGAACAGACTTTGTCTTTATCTATATAATAATATTCTTAGGCCTTGTTTAAGACGCTATGTCTCTTTGTATATTTAAACACGTATCCACGTATATAACTATGTATCTTTAAACACGGTCCGAAAAGAGTACTTAGAGAGTAGCAAGCCGACAATATCCTCTGACATTGTTTCTTTTTTTTTTTCAGTTTGAGGAAATCACCGGATCCCCGCCCGCAGGGTATGTGGGAGTTGAACCGCACTAAAACCTCCAACCGCTCACACTCAGCGTCCGAACCCTGGCTGACGCCAGAACCCAGCACGGGGTTTGGAGGGACGGCGCGACGCGTTACGCGCTCGGCACTCTTTCCCGTCGCACCGTCCCCACGGTAACCATCTACGATTAATTTTGTTGACTCAACCACAAGTTTTCTTGCCTTGTAGATAGATGAGTAAATCACCTGATCGTTAGCCGTTACCATTGCTTGTCGACCTCTGCATTGTCAGGGGACACTGTCTCGCTATCTACGGCCTACCTGTGGCTACCTACAAGTCTTAAGAAAGACAATACCAGTAGTCAATTAATAGTGACGATGTCAGTTTTATAGAGATGATGACATAATAGATTGTTACAAGAATATTTATATTAAAAAAAAATGACATAACAATATCAAAGGGGAACTCGATAGGAATGGAGTTGTAGAATACCTTCGCTACTGGTCATAAGTACATAGCAAACATAGCGAGTCAATAAAGCTCTAAGCGATGCTGTTGCGTTTATAGTGTGCATTGATCTTTACAGAGCCGTAGCTATTCCTGCATACACAGCCCTAAAGCCTTTGAAAGGATGTCCATGTGGAAACAGTGGCGCTTGCAAGCAGAAGGTCACGCCAAACGGAGTGACTATACATTATCCACAGAAGTAAGATTCTACTCTATGGCTTCTAGATATAGCTCCCCCAAACCTCGTCACAACGACCGATCCTGCGCTGTCTGTATCCAGTTTCGGCGATCCTGACCAGGTCGTCCATCTTGTGGAAGGTCTGCCGGTTCGTGGTCGCCACTCCAGAACTCTCTTCCCCCTCACTCCTCCCTTTACTTACAGTGAATGTGACAAACAATTGTGCTATGATACTTTCATGCATTTTCAACGGGTTCTTACCACGATATTTAATTAATTGAGTTGTCTCGATATTTCAACGTTGTTGCAAACGTCATGATCACGAGAAGACTGAATACTGCGGGTCGATTTAAGAGCAAACAAATCTGTCTACCCTCTTTCTCGTTCGCTTTTGGGTAGTACCACTGGAACTCAAACTCACATCACGACACACTCACTGTATCTACAAGACTCTGAGCATGAACCCTTAGTGACTGTTGTGTTTAGCACTGGATTCCACATACTCGATAATCTGAAGCCGTCAGGCCTGTTAAAAGTGCTATGTCTTGAAATCTCGATAGCTTCTTTAACCATTAAAACCGCGAGTGTCTGAATAAGTTTATAATTGTGCTATGTTTTATACGCTAACGTATGTATTTGTCTTTTTCTAAAATCAAGTAAAAATACCCCCCACACTCTAAATAGTGTCGCAAAATAAGTACTAGTGTTTGTAGTATGAAAATAAATTGGATTACAAAACTTTACGAATTAACACGTATCGTTAAAATATTTTAACATTAAAAGAGATATACGAGTAATTAGATTTACCGGAATTCCGAAAAAAAAATTGATATGGCAAATTACACTGATCATTACCGATAATCACCAATCTCGTTAATCCTCTCATTAAAACTTCAAAAGCAAATCCGAAACATGATAAAATACTCAGAAATCAGAATTTATCCTTCAAAAATCAAATACCAAATTTCCGGGGCTCAAATTCCTGGAATGTCCCTAAAAAATTTCGTCTAAAATATCAGGATAGTATGTAGGGATCTTCGATCAAATGTAATCAGATACACATAGTCTTGATATTTTATTAAATACAAGCTTTTAACATCCTGAATGCATGCCCGCTGAGTTTCTTGCCAGTTCTTCTCAGGACGGTGGCTGCAATCATTATTTTTTGTGTCCGAACTAGTAGCTTATAACTTTTGACGTCAACAAGAATGCGTACGTCATCAATGTTGAAAATAAAGTATTTCATTTCATTTCATTTCATTGAATATCACACAGCAGTAAAATGGTAGTAAAGTAAAACATGTCCATCATTAGATTAGCTCCATTTTACCAAATTAGTGTATTGTCACGCGATATACATATGCATGCAAAGTTTTAACCCTATCTGAAACCGGGAAGTTGGGAAATGATCTGATGATAGAGTCGGAAGGTAGCTATAGGAATTCCTCATAGTTCTAAACAAAAAAAAACTTGAGAGGTGTCATGGGACACCCGGATGGAACGAAGTTCCTTTCGATTAAAAGATATCTTATTTTTTTTTTTCTAAATTTTTTCTTACGCTCGATAAGGAACGTGTTTTAAAAGATTTTGATCACAGCGCCATCTAGCGATAATCATTTAAAACAAATAAGGAACGTGTTTTAAAAGATTTTGATCACAGCGCCATCTAGCGATAATCATCTAAAACAAAAAAGTGTCGTGACAACTTTTCGTGAGAATTTTTTCCGTCTAGCCCCCTTTCACAACGCGCGATAAGGAACTTCGTTCCAATACTCATCGTGTTTGGACTCGTTTTACTTGTAATAGCTAGCACTTTACAGCTACATTTCACTCTCTTAAAACGTATACATAAAAAGGTTTTTAAAAATAAATTACTACGCTCAAATTGTACGCTACATCTAGTTATATTTGATCCAAGGTAGGGATAGACGTTAAGCCCTTTAGATCCCTTGGATTGAGATCGCACCTACCCACGGAGTAACCTCAGGGTAGGGCCTAATTACAACAGGATTACTGGAGAACCCGGGAAGGCTATTGCAATTTTAGTGGAATTTGTTTCATTTTACAATATTTTGTTATAACTACCGATTCATGCTGGACTTCGCGGGTTTCAAATCGACCTCTAAATCTTAATTAGAAAAAGATTTATCTAGTACCGTGGTGGCCGAGTGGTTGAAGCGCTTGCCTTCCGTACGGGAGGTCGTGGGTTCAAAACCGACCGGCTTGTATCTCTAAATCTTAATATGAAAAAGATTTATGTGCAATTTTTCACAATATCACTGGCTAAAAACGGTGAAGGAAAACATCGTGAGAAAACCTGCATATCGGAATAGGGTACTAAAAATCGTTTGAAGATATGTGAAGTCCCCAATCCGCATTAGGCAAGCGTGGTGGACTATGCCTAACCCCTCTTCGGAGGAGACCTGAGCTCAGCAGTGGGCAGTATGGATTGTTACAGTACAGATCTAGATTTAAAACGGTGAAGGAAAACCTTGCGAGGCAACCTGCATATTGGAAAATGATTCCAAAATCCTTTGAAGATATGTGAAGTCCTCAACACGCATTAGGCAAGCGTGGTGGACTACACCTGATCCCTCTACTGAGGAGACTTGAAATTGCTAGGCAGTAGTAGCATTTTTACACGATATCCTGGCAGATCATGTTTTCTTTAGCGCTGTTTACAACAAATTTGAAGACCAGCATTTGCCGTAAAGGTTCAATGTATCATTTCATCATCATCATTTATATTGTGGTAATGTTTTATAACTCTACTTAGAAAACTATTTAATAACATAATAAAAGCCTATATATTAGAGAAAGAACAAACTGCAAACAAAATACATTACAAATTTTATAAAATGTCTCTTAACTCTACATGCCTTCTGGCATAGGCCTCCTCCAACTGCTTCCATTGCGTTCTGTCTGCAGCCACCCTTGTCCAGTACGGTCCCAAAGTCAGTCGTAATTCGTCTTCCCATCGTCTAGTTGGTCGACCTTGTCTCTCGGAAAAGAGAGAAAACTAATTTAATTAGCCTAAAAGATTTGTGTAATTTTCAGGAAAAGAAAGTTTTCAGCGTTCGGCACAAAATCCAGAAGAAACATACCTGGTAAATCCGAAAAAGGACTCTATGGAGCAAGGCAAGTGGTTCAAAATACATTACTGGGCTTAAGTTTGTAAAAAAATCTGTGTCTGGTCTTGAAAAACATTACAATGAATCTTCCAAAAGCCAGTGTTTTTGACTCATAAATATGGCGCGATTTATTTTGTTTTTCTAAAGTTACATGTAATCATGTTTAAATACCTGTATTTTACGACATAAATAAAAGGCATCGGAGGTAATCCGCCATTTTGTTTGGCCGTCATCTTGGATTAATTTTCAACAACATGTCTATGACTCTTGACTAATTCTCCTTTAATACACAAACTAAAATCGTTGCTCCCACAAAACATCTATTTTTAATTTTTTAGGTTACATAACGTCGCCTCAGTGCTTGTTTGGCCTATCTGCACTCGAGCAAATTTTACAGGAGACAGCAAACAAGCACGGAATTTTCTTTAAGTGCCGTGTTGAGAAAAAAATTGAAATGAGATTTTTATTGTTTTAGAATTGAATATTTAAAAAAAAAAATTACCAGTCGGATGGAAATTTTATTCTTTATAATACTGCATTAAAAAGTCATTTTCGTAAAAAATGTCAGATAGGCCAAACAAACACTGAGGCGACGATAAGTTATGAACACAGACACACAGTCCAAACAGTTTTTATTTTATTAGTAATTACTTTTCAGTCCACGTGAACGTCCAAAGGTGAAAATAGTGCGTCCCAGAAAATTCCCAACGTGGAGACTGGACAAAATAACTTACTATACTTATGGGTATGTATAAACTTAACTTAATATTAAAATAAAAGATAATAAGCCTTTATTACTGCTAATCTTACAAATAACTGATCTAAACTATAATAAAACTAAATTACAGCTTGTCTCTTGACAAAGGACTTCCAATCTTGCCTATTCCTTGCCACTCGTATCCAAGTCGATCTAGCCATCTTCTTGAAGTCTTCCTCCCACCTTTTATATTGTCTTCCTCTACTTCTTTTACAATTCCTAGGGTACCACTCTGTCACTAATTTGGTTCACTTTATTAATATTATTTTACTTTAATTTAAATACAGTATTTTTTTTTTTAACAACAAAGCAGTTATCAATTTGAAAATTGACAACACCAAATCAAAAAATAAAACGTCAAACATGAATTTAATAAAAGTTATTTTACAGAGCGTCGACAAATTTGATGAAAAAGCTACGAAATTTAATAAAATCTCTCTTTTTACAGAACACCAGCTCTTACACCGAGAGTATAAAGTTAATTATGAAATAAAACGTGTTGTTAATATTATAAAAGATTGAAGACAATGAAATATAACAGTTTGCAAGTGTTGTTTTATTTTATTTTGCCTCGTAGGCAGACGAGCTAACGGGCCACCTGATCGTAAGCGGATACCGGCACTCATGAACCTCTGCAATGTCAGGGGACACAATTAAAGCATAATTTTTGATACATAAATTGATACGTCTATTTTTGACGTCATATTGGTAGGTACGTATTGACTATCGAATATCTTTTAAAGTACAATAGCACTATTTATTTGATATCGGTCAATATTTATCACTATTTCGTAACAATTTTTAGACATAAATGACGGGGTGATAACAAGGGAAACCAACCTATTCACCGTGCGGGTAGTTGGAAGTGGAGACTTGCTATAAATACAGGCGTTGGCCGCTGTTATTATTCATTCGTGTTTGAATTGTCGAGGCGAACGGACCTCTTGATGTAAACGTAATAAACTGTTAAAACTAGTTGTTTTAAAGTTTTTATTCAAAAGTGTTGATCATCAAACCAAACGAAGATCGACTATTTACAACGTCATTACACCTCAACACTCTATTTACGCCGTTATATACAAAAACATTAAATTCCATTGTGTGCCTGCCAACATGACACACGCCATTGCAGGTTATATCAAATGACTAAAAAGTAGTTTTCAGAAAACAAAGGTATACATTTCTCATTGTTAATGTCTAAGTATTTTAATGGACGATTCGAAAGCAAAACATCAAGGGAAAGTAATTAAAACTCGACTTAGTTGGACGCCTAAACAGTTTAAACTTAAATTACTTGCCTAGCTACAGACAAGGGCCCTCTAAATATACCTGTTTTTGTCTTTTATCTGTAGATAGAGAGATAAAGAATGTTATGAAGAAGAATGTGATTTTTTTGTTGTTTGTGTAACTAAGCACGGAATAATAAAGCTAAAAAAACTTGAGTGGTGTCATGGGACACCCGAATAGTTCCTTTCGATCAAAACATGCCTTATAATTTAAAGGAACGTGTTTTGAAAGATTTTGATCACAGCGCCATCTAGCGATAATCATCTAAAACAAAAAAAAGTGTCGTGACAACTAAAAAGGTGTCGTGACAACTTTTCATAAGATTTTTTTCCGTCTAGCCCCCTTTCGATAACGCGCGTTAAGGAACTTCGTTCCAATAATTTAATTCCATGAAAATGTGAGTATTTTCAGAAAATCACATTTTTTTTCACCCACATAAACTTGAACTATCTCAAAACCAGACACATAAGCATAACTTGCTTAAAATATTATATTACATATATTGGACGGTTATTCGTCATTAGGATCTTAAATTTGATATCTAAAGTTTTTTTGATAATTTACGTTTATTGTGCAAATATATTATTTATTTATTTATTTAACAAAAATCCACAGCTACAATTACAATTAAATTCAACACTAAATTATAAAACAAAAAATTAGCCAATTACGAACTTACATTTTGTTTACACTAATTTTAGTCCTTAGGGGTACAATGAGATAAATCAAACAAAATATTATAAACAAATAGTAAAATTATGTAATGTGTAACGTGTGTTTATGTGTGTGTACATTACAAAAATGGACAAATCTCCCCTAGCTCCTCACTGACTAATGATAATGTGTTATACACTTTAGAATGGCCTTAAATCGATTAAAACCAAAAAGAAATAAATCATAAATTATGTAGACCAATCAGGAAGCCTCATATAATATTCGATTTTTCCCGGCGACCCATTAATCTTGCCCATCGCGAGTTACGCTCATGGAACGTTTATACCCGTCACAACATAACTATTGTGCAGAAACAAATGATCTTACAAATCATGGTCAAACTCAAACTCGTCTCCGGAAAGAGTTACCAAGTGCAATACAAGTGCCCATGTAAGAAATATTACATCAAAAAAAAACTTGAGATTTGTCATGGGACACCCGAACAGCCCGAAGTTCCTTTCGATTAAAAGATATCTTATATTTTTTTTCCTGACGTAACGCGCGATGAAGAACGTGTTTTAAAAGATTTTGATCACAGTGCCATCTAGCGATAATCATCTAAAACAAAAATAAGGAACGTGTTTTAAAAGATTTTGATCACAGCGCCATCTAGCGATAATAATCTAAAACAAAAAAGTGTCGTCACAACTTTTAAAGTGTCGTGACAACTTTTCGTAAGATTTTTTTTCGTCTAGCCCCCTTTCGATAACGCGCGATAAAAAATAATAGGTAAATTTGAAGTAACCGGTAACAGTCACAAATAGTCTCATTAACAATACCGGTGGTAAAAATAATCCAGTAGCGACATCTCGGCATGTTTGAACTGATTTAGATGCAGTTATTTTAGTATTTTTTTAGTAAAAAAGTGAGACGTTTTATATGCACTAAAGAAATGTATTTTGGTTTGGATAAGATAACCCAAATTAAACAAAAGAAGAACTTCTGAACATAATTACGCTGTGCCCTTATTATCGGGTAAAAATTGCAAATTGAAGATCGCACAAAGTCGTCGTAACATAAATCATTTGGTGTATTGAACGCTACCCACGTCGCCGATCCTTGGGAACATATTGCGTAGTTCTTTTCCCTCTTCAGATTATGGGGGAATCTTGCGGTTGGACAGGGCTGTCACAATGAATAAAAATATTTTTTCAAAATTTCAGAATACAAATTAATACGTTGATTAAATTAAATAGAAGAAAATTAGCGCTTTTATTCACAGAAAACTGCATTCTGTACCAACCCATTACTGCCCACTGTTGGACTCAGGTCTCCTCAGAAGAGGGATTAGAAATAGTCCACCACGCTTGCCTAGTGCGGATTGGGGACTTCACATATCTTCAAAGGATTTTTAGAATTCTTTTCCGACATGGAGGTTTCCTCACAATGTTTTCCTTCACCGTTTTTTAGCCAGTGGTGTTGTGAAAACTGCATGATATTTTATAATTGCGTATTGAAAAACAATTACAAACAATTTGTTTTCATAAAGAAATGTATTTGCATTTACATAATTAGTTTAACCTTTACTTGTTTCTTTCTTGAATAATTATTTCACCATTCGAACGCTACATTATCCACGAGTAATGTAAGCTAGATCCTGTTTTGGAAAAAATAGAGATCCCTACTAAAACTTTAACAATGTAAGCCAAGGCGTGAAAAAATATACAAAATTGTTCTTACATCGCGTGCGCTGCTGCAGATGTATCGATTATATAACAAAACGATGTACTATTGGTTTGTTGGTCTTAGTGCTGCCTGAACCCATTTTTGACAAAATTGCGATGATCAGATAGTTTAAAAAAAAAACTCGGGAGGTGTCATGGGACACCCGAATAGAACGAAGTTCCTTTCGATTAAAAGATATCTTATATTTTTTTTTTAACGTAACGCGCGATAAGGAACGTGTTTTAAAAGATTTTGATCACAGCGACATCTAGCGATAATCATCTAAAACAAAAATAATGAAGTGTTTTAAAAGATTTTGATCACAGCACCATCTAGCGATAATCATCTCAAATAAAAAAGTGTCGTGACAACTTTTCGTAAGATTTATTTCCGTCTAGCCCCTTTTCACAACGCGCGATAAGGAACTTCGATCCAGTAAAAAAATATATAAGTGACAACCCTACAATAGTCAAGGTAGCGTTGTTATGATTTCTCAGGAGACTTTTCCGTTTGTAGTCGGATTTATTAAAATGGGGAGTCAGGATATTCAAACCGAATTAACATTTATTTCTTTGACATAAGGTCAATTTTAGCAAGTTCATTCGATAATCCGTGACTAACATACCAATTATGGATTAGTATCAGGTAGGATAAAATGTGGTTTATTTTGATTAAATATTTAAACGATTTATAAATAGAGAGAATTACTATTTCATTTACACAATTATGAAACGGGTTCTTACCTCGATTTTTATTAAATGAGCGATTCTATTTCAACACTAATACAGACGCCATGATCACGGGAAGACTGAGTACTGCGGAAAGATTATTTAAGAGCAGACAAATCTGTTTATGATTATCGTGGTAATTTATGTTAATTTTTTCACAACACCATTGCCTAAAAACGGTGAAGGAAAACATCGTGAGAAAAGGATTCTAAAAATCCTTCGAAGATATGTGAAGTCCCCAATCCGCATTGGGCAAGCGTAGTTTCTGATCTGTGTAGTGGACTATGCCTAACCCCTCTTCGGAGAAGACTGAAACCAGCAGTGAGCACTAATGATACAGTACACTGTACAGTACAATTCATTTTTTTTTTTACGAATACTCAAAACACGCGAATATTCGTCAAGTCTTAAACCCCTAATACCAAACTGTGGAGTGTCGCGACGGGAAAGTGTACCGCAGTGCGTAACGCGTCGCGCCACCCCGCATAACCCCGTGCTGGGTTCTGGCCTCAGCCGGGGTTCGGACGCTGAGTGTGAGCGGTTGGAGGTTTTAGTGAGGCTCAACTCCCACATACCCTCATACCCCTCATCCCTCATCCCTCATACCCGCCCCGCGGGTGGGGATGCGGCGATTTCCTCCAACTAAAACAAAAAAAACTACGAAAGTGTATTAGTAAGAATAAACGTTGATATAAAAGCGATGTCTTGGCAGCAATAAATCTGAGGGTAAGCCTGCACTCAAGCGCACTTGGTGTCAAACTTAAACCATATTAAACTCTAAGTTTAAGTTTTATACCTACGAACAGGGAAGCTTAAGTTAATACGAGGTCTTATATTGTCGAGCATGTTGGCTGAACTCTCGAGCATGTTGGTTTTACTTTTTTTTATTGCCATGTAGGCAGACGAGCCAACGGGCCACCTGATCGTAAGTGGTTACCGTCGCTCATGAACCTCTGCAATGTCAGGGGACATTGAGGGGTCGCTACCTACGACCTAACTTTAAAGACCCTCCTCAGGCCTCGTTTGAAGAAGGACAAGTCATAGCGCTCTGGGAATACCGAAAAGGGGAGCTCATTCGATAGCCGGATGGTGCGTGGCAAAAAAGTGTTCCTGAAACGGACCGTGGATGACCGTGGTGGTTCCATATAGTTAGGATGAACTCCACCTCGACGCCGGGTGATACGGTAACAGAAGGGAGATGTTGGAATCATCTCAAATAACTTTTTGCTTACTTCTCAAAAGGAATCAAGGTGACTGTATATTTTTTTAGGTTTGTTCTCGCATAACTAATTTGGGTGGACCGATTTGGATGACGTCCATATCAAAGGTGACGGTCGTCGTAGGGTACCGTTTATTTTTTTGATCACATTTGGAGTTTTGTTTAAAATTTCAAAAATACCGGTTATTTGTGTCTGTTTGCGTATACTTTTTTTCTGGATTAACTGATTTTGATGTTACTTTTCATTAGAAAACAGTTATTTAAAACTTTAAACGTAGTCTCATATTTTGATCTTTACCTGACTGGTAGTTTATGTACTATCCTTAAAAAATGGATTAATATTATGTTTTTAGTGTATAAATGTAATAGTGTATAAATGTAATGTAATAGTGGTGGTGGCCGAGAAATTGAAGCGCTTGCCTTCCGTACGGGAGTTCGCGGGTTCAAAACCGGCCGGCTTGTACCTATAAATCTTAATATGAAAAAGATTTATGTGCAATTTTTCACAACAACACTGGATAAAAACGGTGAAGGAAAACATCGTGAGGAAACCTGCATATCGGAAAAGGGTTCTAAAAATCCTTTGAAGATATGTGAAGTCCCCAATCCACATTAGGCAAGCGTGGTGGACTATGCCTAACCCCTCTTCGGAGGAGACCTGAGGTCAGCAGTGTACAGTGTATAAATAATAGTTCACCTCGACTTATGGTTTACATTTCTAATTTCCACAGTATTATCTAAATAATATAAGTAATTGTAAGACATGCTCGACGCAATACAAGCCCGTGAGTACACATTTAAAACTAAGCTTTTGCTGAGTTGGATGTGTAAATAAACCAAATTTTGAGGAACCCAGTGAAATTATACCAACCTTCTGGCTAACTTTTAGTAAGATGAACTTTATAACTTAAAATATAATATCTTGTCTATTATTTTACTTTATAAATTTAAACCTTATTTTCTATGTAATAGCTGAGTAATATTTCAAATATTTAGTTTGTAAAATTATTTGGAAACACCGCGGTCATCTATGGTCCGTTTCAAGAATTATTTTCTGTCTCGCACCATCCGGCTATGGAATGAGCTCCCCTCTTCGATGTTTGCTGAGCGCTATGACTTGTCCTTCTTCGAGGCTCCAAGAGATTCCTTAAGGGTACGCCGTAGGTAGCGACCTCGCAGCGACAACTGCTTACTGTCAGGTGGGCCGTTAGCTCGTCTGCCTACGGGACAATAAAAAATACGCCCTATTATCAATCTATTTAACTTTTACGCAAAATAATAATAATGAGAAGTGTGTTTTGATAAAATATGCAGCGTCAATCGATTGTCATTGTAAATATTTAAATCAAATTGTAAAGGCATGCAAGCAAGGTTCATGAGCGAAGATGACCGTTTACCATCAGGGCCGTAAGCTCGTTTATCTGTCTAGTAAATAATAATAAAAAAATAACATAACTATATAACATAATTATGCATAGGTTTATTGTGTAGTATAGTATAGTATTTTATTTATTTATTTATTATTTATTTTATGTATGGAAATTTTATTTATTATATTATATTTATATTTTATATATATTTTTGTAATAAATCAAATTGAGCACCTACCATTGTTTTCTTTACACCCCCTTTGGTTGACTGGTAGAGAATGCCTGAGGCATTAAGTCCGCCATTGTACCATTTATGTGCATAAAGTTTAATAAATAAATAAATAAGTGCAAATATATAAAGTTTTACACCAGGTGCGCAATAAAAGGGGTAACCACCCCATTAGTGCAGACAGTGAAAGCGCAAACTCCATTAGTGTAAGTGCGCTAACTTACACCAACTTGACAAAGTACACTAAGTGTCAGCGAATACCGAAGTGAACCGGCTGCGACGCGACTTTCGGAAACAATTACTCAATATTACACAGTTTGTGTTATGACCCTTAATTTACATAGTGTGGAGACATACGGGGGGTAATTTTGGTGAAAACGCTGCGTTTTTTTCTGCGCGTTTAAAAAACCGCGTTGTTAATTATAGCAACTATACCTAAAAGCTTATAAGATCCTGGATATCAAGTAGAAGTAGAGTACGAGCTACAAGTGAAACGAACTTGAACACGACGGTTCTATCTTGTTTGGTATAGGAGTTCATATCACCACTTTCCGACTCTATGAGTAGACACGTCAGGATATTGCGTTGTCACGCGATATAGAATTGCGTCCAAAATTTCATAAAATCTCAATTCTATAGAAAACCGTAAAGTTGGTAAAAAAAACTTGAGAGGTGTCAAGGGACACCCGGATGGAACGAAGTTCCTTTCGATTAATTAGTGAGGGAATTGTAATAAAATTTTATTTTTTTAATAGAAGAGAGAGAGACAGACGTTTTAAACTAAGTAATTATTATAACTGAAATAAAATATTTTGATCTCTAGCATTAATAATATAAAACAAATAATGAATTGTTTTAAAAGATTTTAATCACAGCGCCATCTAGCGATAATCATCTACATAAAACAAAAAAAGTGTCGTGACAAGTTTTCGTAAGATTTTTTTCCGTCTAGCCCCCTTTCACAACACGCGATAAGGAACTTCGTTCCAAAAATGAAATCTTACAGCGAGCGTTTTAAATCACATTTTTGCTCCATATATTTTCAACGCGTCCCTTCCTATTCATTAGTACAATATAAAGTATCGACCCGCCCGACCGTTCTAGAATATTCGACTAATTTATTCTATCAGTTCCAAATAGAAACTAAAATTTATAGGGCAAAGTTGTTTTAGTGAAACTTACTTAGTGCTCTGCCATTTTTGCTCTTTGTGGCCTTCGTATTATAATATAAACTTGGCGTTATACTTACTGTTCAACTTATATTACGTACTATTAGCCTCATTTGATCTGTACTGTACTGTAACAACCCATTACTGCTCACTGCTGAGCTCAGGTCTCCTCTGAAGAGGAGTTAGGCATAGTCCACCACGCTTGCCTGATGCGGATTGGGGACTTCACATATCTTCAAAGGATTTCTAGAACCCTTTTCCGATATGCAGGTTTCCTCACGATGTTTTTCTTCACCGTTTTTAGCTAGTGGTGTTGTGAAAAATTGCACAATGATTTTTTTCACATTTAGATTTAGAGGTACAAGCCGGCCGGATTTGAACCCACGACCTCCCGTTCGGACGCGCTTCGACTACTCGGCCACCACGATTTTATTTTTATTTATTTATTTATTTTTTTGAAAAAGTTGCACCAACAGAGTAAACATCAAATCAAACATAGTACTTAAATTATAATTTATTAAATTATAATTTTTGGAGGTACACGCCCCGTAGTAGGTAATTCCTTTCGCAAGGTGGATCTATGACCTAGTCAAGCCCGCGGGAAGTCACTAGATGCAGATGGATTGCGTTTAACACTCGCTCTGGATTCGTTAAACATTTTGATATTCCATGTGGCAGGTGAAAAAATAATCTAGATTAAACTTTTTTGCCTTATATATTCTCTACTTACCTAATAAACTAATCCAGCATTAAAATCAGTTCACACAAAAATACTCGAAGTGTCTTTTCAAAGTCGGTCAAAGGCAGTACATCAATCAAATGGTCTTCTACACAAAACTACGTGTTTTTAGCGAACGTACTTCAGACAGGCATGACACTGACAGATGCTTGTACGTTTGTCGTCACATGTCAATAAGCTCCTTCGGCCCTTCAGATGGATTCCCGTCAATGTTATTTGATTAGACACTAGCGGCAAATCAGCGGCGTGCAGTTCATACAAGCAAATACGGACTGCATACCCTATCATTTCAAATTTGCTTAAAAGATTGTAACAAAAACCGATTAAACGTTGTATATTTAATCAAAATACACTTTTCATTGTTATTACTAACCAACAGTTATAATAAGTACGCATTCTTATTTCGAGCATCGAAACAGTTATTTGAGCTCAACAACAAACTACATTCAAGTTAATTTGAACATTTGAACTCTTACTAAAGTTTTACCTTTGTGCTGACTGGCCAGCAAACAGGCTACTTGATCATAGTACGTTTTTTTTTTGCCTTGTAGGCAGACGAGCCAATGAGCCACCTGATCGTAAGTGGTTACCGTCGCTCATGAACCTCTGCAATGTCAGGGGACACTGAGGGGTCGCTACCTACAACCTAACATTAAGGACCCTCCTCAAGCCTCGTTTGAAGAAGGACAAGTTATAGTGTTTGAAAAGTTTGAACTTTTTTAAAACACCAGAACTAAGTCTCAGTTATCAAGTATTTTTTTACTGGACATAAAGTTACAAATAAGAGTCTAAAGCTCTATCAACTAATTTGTTAATAGATTCTAAGAGTCTAAAGCTCTATCCGCTACGAAGTTTCGAAAGCTCCATGTGAAAGGCCCGAGGGCGTTCTCAATATTATCATTGTTTCAGCTCTCTGAGGCTTCATACGACATTTCTGAGTGACTGTACCACAGAATAGTAATCGTACAGAAGTATTTTGTGGCCACTTTGCTACACAAGTATTACTATTTGGAACCATGACTTGTCCTTCTTCAAAAATGAAGGCAGTAAGTAATGGCGTCGCAGTATCCTCATACAATCAGATAAGTCGTTAGCTCATTGCCCACCTGGTGCGACCTAGTAAAACACCGAGAGGAATGGCGAGAACTTTTATCGGATACCAAAACTTCACTTCACGTGTTTATAAACTCATATGTGCACTTCACTTGTACACCTACTTGTTGTTCTCTCTGCTCTTCCCTTGGTTGACTGGTAGATAATGTATCAGGCATTAAGTCCGCCATTGTACTACTTTTTTGTACATGATAAATGAAAAAACTCACTTTATGTCGCTGAACTAGTGGAGTATGGACCACTCTTTTCACAAGTACCGTTGATACTTGCACGAGCATCAACAAATTTGAAATTCAAATTCATTTTACCATACACATGATGTTTCTGACCTCCCACAAGATGGATCGACGACCTGGTCAGGATCGCGGGGAGTCGATCGTTGTGGCGACGTTTGGCTGCCTATGTCCAGCAGTGGACGTCTACAGGCTGATGATGATGAAGAGTTTTCTGAAACTGTCGTTTTAGATCTTTTAGATTGTATGAGAGGTTCATTTTTGTAAATTCGTGACACCATTAGATTATATTTTCTTTCTGTATTATTCTGTGTCTAAACCTTCAAGAACATATTGCCTTTTTGCTAGGTCGGGCTTTTTGCTGCGGGCGATTTTATAAACGGAATAAATGGGTCCTTTGTTGTAGCATTCATTGTTTTTTTAGTTTTTTTTTTTTGCGTTGTTACATCTTTAGATGGGATTTTGATAGTGTTTTTGGAAATGATGCTTACTCATGTTATGGTCTTGTAAGGAATTTAATTATGTCGTTTGTTATGTTTACATATCTTCTCGCCATCTTCTAATGCGCGCAAATGACAAACTGTCAAACGCCGTTTCACATAGTTTAAAGCCAGCCAATGCATACAAAACCCCTGTTTACATGTTGGTCAGCCGTCACCGTCATTTATTTCACCGTGTGTTAGACGTTGGCGGGTCAATATGTAAACGCAACATTAAAATTGATATTGTATGACATCAACCTTGTCAAAATACTCATACCGCGTTTCCATATTGGCTCGCCAACTTCTAATGCACGCAAATGACAACTGGTAGGCCAACTGTCAAACGGTGTTTCACATAGTTTTAAGGCCAGCCAAGTAGTGCTATCCTGTGATCGTCTTGTGTTGTCACTCTGTTGTAGATCAAGCACACCGCACAGTATTTTGGCTACTTAATTAAGCAATACCGTGTACGCTCCTTCCTAACTTGACACTGGCGAATCGTCAATGGACGGGAGCCATAAATAAAAGAGGAAGAAGAAGAAGAAGGCCAGCCAATGCATACAAAACCCTTGTATACATGTTGGTCGGCAGTCACCATATATTTAAGTATGTTTACATTTTTATACTTATTTATACAAATTGTTGTAGTTCACTAGATAAATAAAATGAGTTAGCGTAAAATATAGAGTCCGTACCTCATTTTTAGTAGTCATTTGAAACCTATTAATTTAATTAAAGAAATAGATAAAGAATTAAAACTTTGCTGAAAGCCAAGACTTTTAATTAAATTATAACGAATCAAAATTGCTTAATAAAACATTCCGAAGATCAAATGTCTTTTATTATTTTTGTCATCGTTTTAGAAAGACAAAGAATGTTTAATAAAGACTAGGTACACTTTCTTAATTGGATCTTCTGTAATATTGAGTACTCTTTGAAATAATTAGTTGTCTACTTCAAATTAAATTAAATGAAGTCCGGGGAAAAGTTAGGGGTCTGTTTTTAAAAGGTTTTTATTAATTTTCAGTGAATGTAACTATGTACTAAAGGCATTATAATTTGTGGGTGTGTAAAGAATGTAGTGCGTAATAATAATAATAATAACCCCACCAATGTGTCTTCACGTTGTCGTCGTGGTGGGGCTTGCGTGCTACAATGATCATCTAAGCTATAGCGGTAGAGCCACTCATGCCGGCAAGGTTAGATGTGAGGAGTCAGACAAAGCAAGACACTGCTTCTGATCCACTCCCAGACCAGAAGTATTCCTTATACCACCCCCCCAATCCCTCTCCTACTATCTTTATCCCTCAAATCCTATATATCCTATCCTGTCCATTTTATCCCATCCTTTTCCTACTCCAAGCTAAGGTGGAACAGCATACGCCGAGAGCTGCATGGCTAAGGGAGAGCTTAGTCGCTAGTATGCGAACTCGAGAAACCAGGGGAAATCTCGTTTGATCCTACCCTTCCCGCGGTGAACGCAGGGCTCTGCCGCGGGTGACCACTAGTCCCTAGCCACTCGTGGGAATACGATGAATACACGCTCAAAAAATAAAAAACTTAAATGCAACATGTTTGCAATAAATGGCCCAACAGAGGCCGATCATGCCGTTTTAGAATTATCAACATCATCATCACAAATGGCATCATCATTATCAATGCAATCGGCATCATCATCATCACAAAACCCTTCTAAATCTCCTATTCGATCACCTTCATCTTCTTCGTCATATAGCCTTTTCCCATCACTCAGTTCACCACTAAATCTATCTAATTCATCCATTTCATCAATGTCAGTGGATGTTGTACAGGAAGCATCCGCTGTTAACCCTGTACCCACCACTAGCAACAAACGTGTGCGCAATAAATGGACTACAGAAATGAATGAATTCATTTGGCACACATATCTCACCATTACAGAATTAGAGACTAAAATTAAAGGTTACCTGGACCCCCTATACCAGCACTTTATTCAAAAATTCCCACACTTCCATGTATCTAAACAAAGGATAGGGGACCAGCGCAGGGTTATTGTTCGCAATAAATTATTACCTCAAGAACTTATGGACAAAATATTCAACGACGTTAAAGCTATAGTAGAAACAACAAACACACAAACAACACACCACACACAAACCATAAATTCACAACAAACAAACCAACGAATGAAATGGACCGATGAACATAACGAAACAATAATAAAAGCGTATTATAAAATCACACATCTAGAAAGCAATAAAACAATGTACCGGAAATATTTGCACCAAGAGTTCATAAATAGATTTCCCCATTTAACTCACATATCTGAACAAAGAGTAGCGGACCAAAGGAGAGCCATAATTAATAATAAATACCTATCAGAAGAAAAAATTGCAACGATTAAACGGGACATTGCGAAAGATTTAGCAAATTTTAAAAATAAACAGCCCAGTAACAGTATACTGCAGCCTACTACTGATAACTTGATAGAATATCCAATACAAACTCACCAAATCAACTCGACGCACTCCGCGCATACTCCAGATGATCCACCAAACCCAAGCACGCACCATAACACACATTTACAGACTAGCCCACTCTTGTTATCAAGCCCTCATTCTAATACCATCACATCCATCTATCACGAAACACCCAACATACAGCCAGAACAAAGTGAAATTCAAACAGATAACATCGAAATTCAAAAACAATTTGAAGAAGTACTCGCATATTTTACTGACACACACCCAACTAAAAGAAACTACATCCCTAAACAAAGAATAACTAGGAAACTAGCAGTGACAGTTCAATATTTAAACAATACTTTACTTCCAATGTACTTAAAA
This sequence comes from Trilocha varians, assembly GCA_030269945.2. Classification (NCBI taxonomy): domain Eukaryota; kingdom Metazoa; phylum Arthropoda; class Insecta; order Lepidoptera; family Bombycidae; genus Trilocha; species Trilocha varians. The sequence goes on from AP028279.1 coordinate 3,454,269, forward strand.
GAAGATCAAGATTTCAATACATTCCAAACGATTATTTATAGTGCAGCTTGGACCGCTGCAAAAATTAATGGAACAAAACTCTCACTCACCCCTGAAACAACTGACAGACGGGTAAATTCAAAACCAAAATGGCAAATTAGATTAGAAAACAGAATTAATGATTTAAGGACTAAAATTGGAAGATTAACGCAATACATAAATGGTAATAGAAATAAAAATATAACAAAACGAGTTCATTTGATTTGTCAACAATATAAAATACATTCAAAACATGAAGATCCCAATACAGAACTAACGCATTTCTTAGATACTCTTAAACAAAAACTTAGTGCCATAACAAATCGACTAAAACGGTATAAGAATTGTACACTTCGTAAAAAGCAAAATGCACAATTTAAAACAAACGAAAAACAATTCTACCGTTCCTTCACAAATCCTACTTCACAAAATACAAGCAATGAGAGTAATCTTTCACCGGAAAATTTCAAAGAGTACTGGACAAAAATATGGGATGATCCAATCCACCACAATAGTCAAGCTTCATGGATTGAAAGTTTACATGTAGAAAGTGCAAGTTATGAAACAATGGAATTTAGCAATATTCCTATAGAAGTTTTTACCGTTGTTATAAATAAATTACATAATTGGAAAACTCCCGGTTCAGATCACTTACATAACTATTGGTACAAAAAGTTCACTCACGCTCACAGATACATACTCAAACATATAAACAATTTCATTTTTAAACCAAACTCCATGCCTACATACATAACTGAAGGAATTACCTATATGAAATCTAAAGACCCCAATGATATAAACAATTCATCCAAATACAGAGCAATCACATGCCTACAAACTATATACAAAATTATGACCTCTTGTATAACAGAATCTATTTACAAGCATATCAACAAAAATAATATTTTAACTGAAGAACAAAAAGGCTGTAGAAAAAATAGTCAAGGGTGTAAAGAGCAACTTATTATAGACTCAGTAATTTCTAAACAAACTACGAATAATAAATGTGATATATTCACCATGTATATAGATTACCAAAAAGCATTCGATTCCGTACCTCACTCCTGGCTCCTGTATGTGCTAGACTTATACAAAATTCACCCCACACTTGTTCAATTCTTAGAACATGCTATGCAACACTGGTCAACCGTAATAAAACTATTTAAAGAAGGAAACCCCATCCAATCTGAACCACTAAAAATACGTAAAGGAATTTTTCAAGGGGACGCTCTAAGTCCTCTATGGTTCTGCCTAGCACTAAATCCACTCTCGCATCTACTAATTAAATCCGGTAATGGTTTTACGCTGTCCAGTGCTACAAGTAATTATACTATATCTCATTTGCTCTATATGGACGACATCAAACTCTACGCAAACACTGCAAACCAATTAAACGCTCTAGTTGATATCACCCACCGTGATATCAACTAGAGCGTTTCCGAAGACATTAATATGCAATTTGGTATAGATAAATGCAAAATGCAGTCCATTAAAAAAGGAAAACCAGAACCAAACAGTTATACTCTTCACGATGGTCAAACAATAGATCCAATAGACAATATTTCTGGCTATAAATACTTGGGTTTCCCACAATCACAGCAGATACATCAAAAAGAAACCAAACAAAAACTCGAACAAATTTTTAGGAATAGATTACATAAGATATTAAATAGTCAGCTGAATTCAAGAAATATCATTAAAGCCATCAATACATTTGCTACTCCAATTCTGACATATTCATTCGGAATCATCAATTGGTCACAGACAGATCTGAAAAGACTGCAGCGTGTAATAAACACCCTTTTGACAAAATACAGAAAACACCACCCACGAGCTTGTGTTCAAAGACTCACTCTCCCAAGAAAGGAAGGTGGCCGTGGCTTAATAGATGTTCAGAATTTGCACAATAAACAGATAACCACAATGCGCACTTATTTTAGAAATCATACTACTAAATCCGTCCTACATAAAACAATAGCAGAATTAGATATTAAACTAACACCACTGAATCTATCTGACTGTACACAACAAAAAAATGAAAAATTATTAACTAACGATCAAAAGCTTGATGCTTGGATACAAAAGTCTCTCCACGGTAGACATCGGCAAGATTTGCTAAATGTTAACATTGATAAAGAAGCATCAAATGCGTGGCTTACCCGTGGAGAGCTTTTCCCTGAAACTGAAGGGTTTATGATTGCTATCCAAGATCAGACGATAGATACGAAAAATTACAGAAAACATATCATTAAAGACAGATCCCTAAGATCTGATATTTGCAGACATTGTTATAGCAGCTCTGAAACCATACAGCACATCACTGGAGCTTGCAAATCTATTACGCAAACAGACTACAAACATCGTCACGATCAGGTAGCTGCCATTATACATCAATATCTCGCACACAAATACTCACTTATCACAGAAAAAGTACCTTACTACAAATACACACCACAAACGATATTAGAATCTCAGCATTGTAAACTATATTGGGATCGCACAATAATAACTGACAAAACCATTTATTACAATAGACCTGATATTCTACTTCACGATAAAGACCGAAAAATTATATACCTCATAGATATAGCCATACCCAACACACACAATCTCACATCTACACATACAGAAAAAATAACCAAATACACAGAATTATCAATAGAAATAAAAAATCAATGGAAAGTGCAAACCGTTAAAACCATACCCATAGTTCTTTCATCCACTGGTGTTATACCACAAACATTGCATACCAGTCTTTCATTACTAAACATTCATCAATTAACATACACTCTTCTACAAAAGGCAACCATACTTAACACATGCAGAATTGTAAGAAAATTTCTGTCACTAAACTAACTTTTTTCTTTTATCTATCATATTTTCATTATTTCTCCACCTCAAGCTTGGTCAAAAGCCCGCTGAGGTGGTAAACCCCATTTGATTGGGAGCACACAGTTGATTTGAACGATAATAATAATAATAACCCCACCGATGTGTCTTCACGTTGTCGTCGTGGTGGGGCTTGCGTGCTACAATGATCATCTAAGCTATAGCGGTAGAGCCACTCATGCCGGCAAGGTTAGATGTGAGGAGCCAGACAAAGCAAGACACCGCTTCTGATCCACTCCCAGATCAGAAGTATTCCTTATTCCCCCCTGTCCCCCCCTCCTACTATCCACCTCCATCCTTCAAATCCAATACACCCTACCCTGTCCATTTTATCCCATCCTTTTCCCACTCCAAGCTAAGGTGGAACAGCATACGCCGAGAGCTGCATGGCTAAGGGAGAGCTTAGTCGCTAGTATGCGAACTCGAGAGACCAGGGGAAATCTCGTTTGATCCTACCCTTCCCGCGGTGAACGCAGGGCTCTGCCACGGGTGACCACTAATCCCTAGCTACTCGTGGGAATACGATGAATACTCGCTCAAAAACTAAAAAACTTAAATGCAATATGTTTGCAATAAATGGTCCAACAGTGACCGAACACACCAATTCACCATCACCAATTTCATCACCAGTAGCAACATCATCATTATCACCGCAATCTACATCATCATCATCAAAAATCCCTTTTAAATCACCCATTCGATCACCTGCATCTTCATCCTCATATAGCCTCTTTCCATCACTCAGTTCACCACTGCATTTGTCAGACTCGTCTATTTCTTCAATACCAGTGGATGTTGTGCAGGAGGCATTCGCTACCAGTCCTGTACCTACCACTAGCAACAAACGTGTGCGAAATAAATGGACCAATGAAATGAACGAATTCATCTGGCACACTTACCTTACCATTACGGAACTTGAGACAAAAACGAAAGGCTATCTCGACCCACTATATCAACAATTTATACAGAAATTCCCACAATTTAATGTGTCTAAGCAAAGGATAGGAGACCAACGAAGGGTAATAGTTCGTAATAAACTTTTATCCCAAGAACTATTAGATAAAATACATAACGAAGTAAAAAAATCATTAAACTCTCACACTCATACTGAAATATACTCACAGTCTGTGAATACACAACAAACAAACCAGCGAATGAAATGGACAGATGAACATAACGAAACGATACTTACAGCCTACTACAAGATAACACAGTTAGAGAGCAATAAAACCATGTATAGGAAATATTTGCATCATGAGTTTGTAAAAACATACCCTCATTTAGCACACATATCTGAACAGAGAGTTGCTGACCAAAGAAGAGCTATAATTAATAACAAATATTTTACAGAAGACAAAATAAAAGAGATAAAACATAAAGTAGCCCAAGAATTACCTAATACCCAAGACAAGCAATACAATACTATTCATAAAAATAACCAAAAACCTACACAGCCAGTCACCGAACTAGCCAACAATTCAATATATACCCCTACTGAGAACATCGAAATTAACCCCAGGTAAATTAGTCGTGCCTTTGAAGGCCCACTAAACTCCGATACGTCAATAACACACTCACAATCCGAACATTTACTTATAAGTTCAACCTCACATTCTGAAACAATCACACCCACGCACCATGAAACAGACAGTATACAATTAAATCAAAACGAACCTGAAGCGGATACCTCGGAAATTCATAATCAATTTAAAGAAGCACTTGCAATTTTTACAGACACCGATCCATGCCAAAGAACATACATTCCAAAACAAAGACTGACGAAAAAATTAGTTAATACAGTACATCATTTAAACAATACTTTATTACCAATGTATATTAACGACGACACAGATTTTAATACATTTCAAACAGCGATTTACTGTGCAGCCTGGACTGCCGCAAAAACAAATGGTGCAAAACTCTCACTCAGCACTCAAAATTCCACCGGAGCGATAGACTCAAAACCTAGATGGCAAATAAGACTAGAAAGGAGAATTGAAGACCTTAGAACCAAAATCGGGAGACTAACACAATATATTAGAGGAAATAGAAGTCCAAAAATTACAAAACATGTCAACTTAATCTGCAACCAATATAAAATTCACTCCAAACATGAAGACCCTAATACAGATCTTACTCACTTTGGGGTTTTAGGGTGTCTAAGAAGACACCCTAAAACAAAAGCTCAGTGCATTAACAAATCGACTCAAAAGGTATAAAAGCTGCACTCTTCGTAAAAATCAGAATAAACAGTTTAAATCGAATGAAAAACAATTTTACCGATCTTTAAACACACCATCATCTGAAAACAGAAATAACCAAAATCACCCGACACCAGAGAACCTAAAAACATTCTGGAGTAAAATCTGGGAAGAACCTGTTGAACATAACTATCAAGCTGAATGGATAAAAACCATAGAAGAAGATAACGAGACCTGTGGAGCTATGACATTTATAGACATTCCGAAAGAAATTTTCACTGGAGTAATTGGAAAAATGCATAACTGGAAAACCCCAGGCTCAGATAATCTGCACAACTTTTGGTATAAAAAGTTTACATTCACACATTCATACCTACTCAAATTCATAAATAATTTCATTCTCAACCCAAACACAATGCCATCATACATCACAGAAGGAACAACTTATATGAAGCCCAAAGATCTCAATGACACACAAGATGTAACAAAATATAGACCTATCACATGCCTCCAAACTATTTACAAAATTATAACATCGTGCGTTACCGAGACCATTTACAAACACATTAATATCAATAACATATTATGCGAAGAACAAAAAGGATGCAGGAAACACAGCCAGGGCTGCAAAGAACAATTAGTTATAGATTCCGTTATCTCCAAGCATGCAATGAATAAGAAAAGTGATATATTTACAATGTATATTGATTATCAAAAGGCGTTCGACTCAGTACCACACTCATGGCTTCTTTATGTTTTAGAACTATATAAAATACACCCTACACTCATACAATTTTTGAAACATTCCATGCAGCACTGGTCAACCACCATAAAACAGTTCAATAAAGGAAATATCACACAATCTGGATTGATGAGAATACGCAGAGGTATTTTTCAAGGTGACTCTTTAAGCCCTCTGTGGTTCTGCTTAGCCATCAACCCACTCTCACATCTCCTAATTAAATCCAATAGTGGTTTTGAATTATTAGGTTCCGAAAATAGATATACACTATCCCATCTACTTTATATGGATGACATTAAGTTATATTCTAACACTTTACATAAATTACATCAGTTAATAGACATTACACAACAATTTTCGAATGATATCCACATGCGATTCGGTGTAGATAAATGTAAAATACAGTCCATACAAAACGGCCACCCAGTTGCAAATAACTATAAACTCGATAATGAACAAATAATAGATTCAATCAATAATATTACTGGCTACAAATATTTAGGATTTAAACAAACACAACAAATACACCAAAAAGAAATAAAAAAAGAACTAGAAAATAATTTTAGACATAGATTACACAAAATTTTAAACACCCAACTCAATTCAAACAACACTATTAAAGCAATCAATAGCTACGCCGTACCAATACTAACTTATTCATTCGGAGTAATTAAGTGGTCACAAACCGATCTCAAAAGACTTCAACGTGTAATTAACACTATGTTAACCAAATATCGCAAACATCATCCCAGATCTTGCATTCAAAGACTCACACTTCCAAGAATAGAAGGTGGTCGGGGTTTAATAGATATTCAAAACTTGCATAATAGACAAATTACAACAATGCGCACCTTTTTTACGAAACATTCAGAAACATCCACACTACACAAAACAATCACACAATTAGATATAAAGTTAACACCGCTCAATCTAGCTGACAGAAATCAACAGAAAAATGAAAAAGTAATTACCAATAATCAAAAAATAGAAACCTGGTTACAAAAATCACTACATGGTAGACATCGACAAGACCTACTAAATCCAAAAGTAGATAAAATTGCATCCAACTCATGGCTAACAAGAGGAGAACTATTTCCTGAAACAGAGGGATTCATAATTGCCATTCAAGACCAGACAATAGATACCAAAAATTATAGGAAATATATTATAAAGGACAGAAACCTGGTATCAGATATTTGTAGACACTGTCACAGTAGCCCCGAGACCATACAACATATTACCGGAGCCTGTAAGTCCATAACCCAAACCGACTATAAACACCGCCATGACCAAGTCGCCGCTATTATACATCAGCACCTCGCGTTCAAGTACTCTCTAGTTACAGAAAAGGTCCCGTACTACAAATATACGCCCCAGATAATATTGGAATCGCCTAATTACAAAATGTACTGGGATCGTACTATCATCACGGATAAGACAATTTACTACAATAGACCGGATATTCTCCTCCACGATAAAATTACAAACACCGTATATCTCATAGACATAGCCATACCTAATACCCACAACCTAACAACGACACACACAGACAAAATTACTAAATACACTGAGCTAGCCATAGAAATAAAGAAACAATGGAGAGTGGAAACAGTCAAAACAATACCTATAGTCATTTCATCTACAGGAGTTATCCCACATACATTACACACCAGCCTCTCTCTCCTCTCTATCCATAAACAAACATACACTCTCCTACAAAAAGCAACTATTCTGAACACTTGTAGAATAGTAAGGAAATTTTTATCTATTACTTAACTAGGTTAATTTTTGTCATTAATCATCATCATCATTCTAACATTGTATCATCATTCTAAACTCACTTCAGCTTGGCCAAAAGCCCGCTGGAGTGGTGACATACCCCCAACTAACTAGTGGGAGATTAAAATTGACGAAAATAATAATAATAATAATAGTATCTGTGCACGGTCTAATAGCGAAAAGCTTCGACCGTCATCTAGAGAAGCTTTCGCTCCCCGGCTGGGTAAAGGGCCTGATTCAGAAGGCGGTCGTTCTTGACACGGCGCGTATTGTGAGGAGGTTCCTCTCTCTTGAGCCCTGACCACTGATGGCTTGGGTCGTAGACTCCGCCTGCAGTGGCCCTCTGTTTTTTATATTGTATTTTTAAATTTATTTTTTTGTAATGTTTTTTTTAAAATATAATGTAAAAAATAAGCTAATAAATGGATAGAGACAATAATAATAAAACATTTATTCCAAGCAATACCTACACATGATTACAATTAAACTTAATCGCTACATAAACATAATTAACATGCTTGGAAAAGGTTGTCGGCTCAGCTATGTTACAGTACCGTGGTACTACAACGCTGGTCTTCCGCCGACACCGCCGAGTGACGAACATGCCAGCACCAAGCTAATCAGCTAACACATTTTTCAATTACATTTAATTTAAAACTAAAAATCGCAAAAAAGAGTAAAAAAATAAAATAAAGAAAACAGTACCTACACTAGGAAAAATTACATAAAATAGAGCTAAAGTAAAAGTATAAGTAAATAAGGAATATTGTAACACAATAATAATAATTGATTAAGGCCAAATTACAAAAATGAATAATTACAACGAATATTTTCAAATTTAGATTGCAGGTTTAAAAGAAATTGTTTCAAACCTGCCTTGAACAAAAACAAAGTTTTGCAGTGTCGAATAGGTGGTGGGATATTGTTCCAACATTTAGTGGCCACATAACGAAAACTTCCCCTAAATGCAGCAGAACAATGTTTGTGAGTTGCCAATGGTTGCGTGCACTGTCGCTGTCGCCTATCTGTGCCACCAAAATACTCTAGCTTAACGCGTCGTGCCGCTCGCATAACTCCTTCCAAGCTCAGAAAATATTTGAGTGGTAGAAGGTTTTAGTGCGGTTTAACTCCCATATACCGGGGTAGGTAAAAGATCAGCCGATTTTCTAAAAACTAGTCAACTTATTTACCTTTCATAATTACCCGCAAGACGATCGAGTAAACTCCGTTTTAATAACGTCGGCTCCCTGACTATAATGTATCAAATCAAATCAAATTAAATCAAATGTTCAAAATAAATAAGTAATACATCATACTATAGACTGAAATGACAAGTAATCCGGGAAATAGGTTAAACATACTGCAAATGTACACTACTACTACATACAATGTAATTTTATGGATTAATTCACGTTTCCACCAATGGACAATTTTAAATGCTTCCAACCGACTTTAGAAAAAGAATAGGGATATTTTTGACAAGACAGGTAAACTTTACATGCATAAAGCGTGACAATACAATACATGTGGTATACTGGAGCTGATCTGACGGTAGATTCGGAAGGTGGCCATAGGAACTCTTTTTTTTTTTTTTTTTTTATTGCAAGGTAGATAAACGAGCATACGGCCCACCTGATGGTAAGCGGTTACCGTTGTTGCACTTGTTCAATCGAAAATGTTGGTTTTAATGCAGACTCCAAGAAATTTAATTCATTGCGTCCAAGACAGACGAGCTTACAGTCCACGTGATGGTAACACCTGGAATAAGTAAATGAGTTTCAATCTCGAAGTATATTAATGTCAACTTTAGTTTCAATCTCCTCAAAAAATTGCAATGTCAATTCCATGAGCGACGTTAACATCTTTTAATCAGGTGGTCTGATGACTTGTATGTCTACAAGGCAAAAAAAAGAAAAAAAAATGTCAACAAGTCCAATGAAGGTGGGTAACAGCCTCACAGCGTCTCCTGACAATGCAGAGGTCCATGAGCGGCAGTAATCAGTTACAGTCAGATGTCCCATTAGCTCGTCTTCCTACGTGGCAATAAAACATTGATCTACTTCAAAACCATTACATAAATAATTTAAAAGTATGTTAAAAACAGTGGAAATGGTCCCCATGTTAATTATCCATTTTATGTCTCTTGTTTTATCTGTGTCTAAATCCCTAAGCTAGTAAAAATAGTTGTTAAAGTAGGTCTCGTTTCAGTCTGTATTATCTGTGGACTTCAGATAGATATTTAGGTAACAACCTAGATAATGGAGTTATAAACATTTTAGGTCATAAAATATGTATAAAAATTGTATTATTAATCTTAATTGATTTATTTAAACTTCATGCACAAAAGAGTGTACATAGGCGGACTTAATGCCATATATGACAATATAATATTCTTATATTTTCTGTACAAAGAATACAGTTTGATTTAGTAAGTATTTTTGCCACGCACCATCCGGCTATGGAATGAGCTCCCCTCTTCGGTGTTTCCCGAACGCTATGACTTGTCCTTCTTCAAACGAGGCTTGAAGAGAGTCCCTAAGGGTAGGCCGTAGGTAGCGGCCCCGCAGTGTCTTCTGACAATGCAGAGGTCCATGAGCACGGTAACCGCTTACGATCAGGTGGGCCGTTAGCTCGTCTGCCTGCGTGGAAATAAAAAAAAATGATAAAAAAAAGTAATAGTATATCTTACTCTATGCTGAACTATATTCTTCTGATATATAAAAATAATTGCTGTTGTTCTTGTTTCTGTTGGTCTCGCTAAAACTCGAAAGCAGCTAAACCACTTTGACCAATTTTATTCTTCAAATATTCGTCCAAGGACGGTTTAAACGGTAAGAAAATTTACTTACGTGACGCAGATAAAGTTTGGCGGAGCACCTAATACGGAATATGTATAGGTTGGTACTCAAAATTCTTGTCCAACAATTATTACTAAATAACAACAGTCCTTATCAATAACAACCTAAAGCACATTTCAAACAAAAAATAAAAATAGGTAAAAAACTTTTTAAGTTAAACGGTTTTATGTTAAACATACATTGCAATGTTTAAGATAAATGTACTAAAAACCAAAAAATAATAAAATAGATACAGTCGTGGGAATTATAAAACCGTTGGGCACGTCAATTGTCTACAATCGTTGATTAAAATGTTTGTTTAGTAATGTTACATTATAATTAAGACAACGACGATTGTAGAAAATTGATGTAACTATTTTTATTTTCTAGTTTGATAAAAAATTGTTATCAGCCATTTTGTAGCGGCCGCCATCTTGAATTTCAATTTTTTATAGTACATTGTATCCTGCTTATTGAGCCCTTTCATTTGATACCCATATTGATGGGATTGATAAAACCTACGTTATCCGCCATTTTTCAACGGCCGCCATCTTTAATTTATAATGATAATGAATAAACATAATTGTATTGTCACCAAAATCCAAAGTGTATACAAAATTTCAAATTAATCGGTTGAAAGGAAGAGGGTGAAATTTGAATTACTAAATTTGACAGAAGAATAAATAATAAATAAATAATAAAGAATAAAACAAACGGGGTGAACTAAATAAAATCGTTTAATATTAATAACAATTAAATCGGTCCACCAAAAAAATTACAAACAAACTTATATTCTTTTCATTTTAAAGCTCCATGAAATATAAATACGTGTCTCCCATTCAACTTGTTTCATAATATTTTGCAATCAATATACTGTATTCCTTTATGCACCCCAAAGGAATACATTTGCATACAGGAAAATAATATTTCATGTTAAACCCTCTTTGACATATCAAAAACGAGCTTACAGACACAGAACACTTTGAAACAGAAGTTAATTTTTTTAATACGAGTTTTAGACCAAATATAATTATGTTCATGGTTGTGTATATCAGCTATTAGCGATTTTTGGCAGGTAAACTGGGACCGGTATGACGGGAAATGGTGTCATACTGCGTAACGCGTCGCGACGTATACCTCGTGTGAGTGGTTGGAGTTTTTAGTACGGTTTAACTTTCTCTGGCAATTTCCTCCAACTTAAAAAAAATGGACCGCATAATCGGTTTTGAGAAATGCGAATAATCATTTTCGACATTCATTTTCCAGAATTGAACAAAAAGTTCAAGTTCAAGTTCAGAAGGGATACTGCCCTCTTCCACCAAGTAATTGCTATGCCCTCGCAAATTATCTTCAGAAGGTCGTAGCGTAGACCCATCGTGTTTAGAATCATTTGAAAGGGCATAAGCAAACCTAAATTTTAGGCCTATCAGATACCCTCTACTTAAGAAAATATTTGTCAAAACTTCGCGTTATTTTTTGGGATTTCGAGTATTCGTTATAACCCTGATATGTAAGTACTTGCCTTCTGTATGATATTTGCTAGTGTTACAGTCCTGTACAGCATTGGAACTCTACACTCAACATCCATTTCCTACTCTAAAGTCTAAATCTTAAACCTTTTCAACAACTTGACCTAGTTTTCAACGGTTAGAACCAAAAGCATCAGCGTTTTTATTGACTTTATAGTTTATATTAATTTGCACTGGATGTAACTATGTAAGTTCTAGTGGAATTTGGACATTTTGCACAATGATTTATATCCACACAACTAGGTGCTGCATCAAAATTGGTTGGTTTACTTTTGCCAAGTCTGTGGCAGCAACCAAAATAGAGCATGAGTCGTTGCGTTAGATCGATAACTTTTTGATTACATTTTATTATCGTTTCATATTTTCCGGAGATTATTTATTTTTGTCCAAAATGTGTAATAGCGTATTTTAAAAATAATTAATTTCAAACATTTTCTTAGTTTTAATTAAAAATTTTGCAGGCCCAGAGCTAATTTGTAGCATTCCCTCGGGTTCCTGGGCTTTACTACTCAGAGTCATTGTCTACGCGCGTCTACATAATTCTACATTTACACAACACTCGTCTGCATCGTCCAATAAGGAGGTGAAGAAGGAGGAGCGGGGCAAGATACCCACTGAGAACACGTCAAGGAGTCGGCGACAACTATCCATACGAACAACACGTACTTTATCTTCTTATAAATTCAATCATTGTAAAGTCTATTTACCTAATAAAACAATTATAAAGTCATCGGGGTCATCAACTGCACCAACAGTCATTACGGTTGTCGCCGCTGTAGATCCTGGCTACACAGGAGTTACAGTGGTGGAAGTGAGAGATATACAAATATCCGAAATACAGACTCTTATTCCATATTTAATGACACAAATATAATTTTACTTACAATCGCTTTCTTTTATGCTTTAAACCAAAAATGTCCTCAAAACTTTACCTACCCGCAACTTTGCTCTTAGAAGCGACTTATTGCATAAATCTTGTTTATTTATATAAAGATATTAAACTACCATTGATCTAGAGGTTTATTGAAAAGGGTATTAATATTTTAACCTTTTGATTTTAATTAGAGATTTCGGGGAATTTGGATTATTTAAATTTTGATCTGTTATTATAGGTGTAGGTTGGTAGTTTACGTGATGTGTTTATTTTTAGTATTGTAGGTGCTTTTAATTTAAATTGGATTAAAAAAAAATACTAATAAACAATTGTTATTACGTGTACGGCACAGGAAAAACAGCGTCGCAGTGCCGTCATTCTAAGACTACTGTGGCATTGCTGAGCCGGAAACCATTTCTGGGCACTTTTGTTTTAGTTTAAGCTGTTAATAGTTACAAGATTGTTTTATGTGCACAGAATAAATGTTTTTTTATTTGATTTGATTTATTAGTAATTTTTGTTGACATGTAGGCAGACGAGCTATAAGCCCACCTGATTGTAAGTGGTTTCCATCACTCTAATGATGTTATAAAAGACAGGGTGTGATTTTTTTAGTAGATGCTATTTTCGTGAGTTGAGTGTTTTAAAAAATCTTTGAATGCAGTTGTATTGTTTTCAAAAATTAAACAATGTTTCCTTTCAATAAAACACAGTAAAATCGCCAAGTAATACTTTTTTTATTTGTTAAATTGTTATATATGGTTTAAACTGCTTGAGTTTAAACCATATATAACAATTTAACAAATAAAAAAATACCAAAACCAACCTACCCGTGTGGGCTACTTATACCACTTCAACCTTATCCCTTCATCTACAAATAGAACTCCAGTAGAAAACCTCCCAATATTAAAGATATCTGATAACATTAACAAATGTATCCAAATCGACGCAACGACAATCAATTATCCGATTAAAATCGATACTGTAATCGAGGAGGTTAACGATTATCGTAAATCGATTACTTATCTGGCACCTAATAAATATAACAGCTTTGGTGGCGCGGTCTTTTACAAGCTTTATATTAACTTGCACTGGATGTAAATAAGTATGGAAATTCGGGTGGAAGCTAAATTAGACAAACTTCCCGGTTTCCGATTGAGCTGACATTTTGGCAAGTAGGTATATCGCGTGACAATGCAATAATGTGAAAATAGCGTTGACCTGATGATGGATTCGGAAGGTGGCCATAGGAACTCTTGTGCTTAATCAAAAGGACGCGTCGTGTGGCTCATTTTTACTTGTATTAACTAGCACTCTATTGCTACATGATATCCAGGATCTTATAAGCTTGTATTTAAAAACTTTTCTTTAAAATTATTATATAAATTGTGTCGTATATAAGCGATATTACTTATATGATTTTAAAGCTGATACCACTCCTCTTTAACGTAAAAATAAATCGATGAACGCCTTCGATACAATCGATACCAAAGTATCGAGTTGTTACAATATTTATCAATATTTAATTTCTCTTAGTGTTGTTTTAACACTTTGGGTTATTTTAGTTTTGATTAAGAGTTTCCGGGTAGTTATAGAATTAATGAATTAAAATAGTGTTTTGAGTACCTATTCATTATGGGGTTTTTGGAATGAAGTTCCTTATCGCGCGTTATCGAAAGGGGACTAGACGGAAATTCTTATGAAAAAGTTGTCACGACACTTTTTTTGTTTTAGATGATTATCGCTAGATGGCGCTGTGATTAAAATCTTTTCAAACAATTCTTTATTTTGTTTTATATGATTAATGCTAGATGGCGCTGTGATCAAAATATTTTAATATAAAAATAAAATTTTATTACAATTCCCTCACTAATCGAACTTCGTTCCATCCGGGTGTCCCTTGACACTTCTCAAGTTTTTTATTATTATGGTATCGCGGCCCTAAAGCGCTCTTTTCTTCGGAATTTTTTCCCCCACATGAATAATATCTACGCCATCAAAATCATACCATAACATTCTCGTTCAAACAATGTTACAGTGACGTATGAGCTCGTTTATAACCATCGGACCGTCTCCATTGGCGATCGAGAGTCATCTCGAGTGATGGGTACTATTGGTACTGCCAAAATAGGTTCGAGTTTTGTGTGAGTCTTGACTGAGTTTTGCGACTTTGCCTGAGACATATAGGGAGGGAGTTTTATTGGAATTTTAAAATGGATCCCTATTTAAAACCATCTAATATTTTTTAAAAACAATAGTATCGGTCCCTTGATATTAACGCGTAAACAAAAGATGAAATTTAACATACATAAAAGAGTCTACCCGTCGCCTCAGTGCTTGTTTGGCCAATCTGACATTTTTTACGAAAATTACTTTTTAATGCAGTATTATATAGAATAAAATTTCCATCCGACTGGTAAAATATTTTTTTTAAATATTCAAGTCTAAAACAATAAAAATCTCATTTAATTTTTTTTCTCAACACTGCTCTTAACGAAAATTCCGTGCTTGTTTGCTGTCTCCTGTAAAATTTGCTCGAGTGCGGATTGGCCAAACAAGCACTGAGGCGACGTACCGTATACCTGATCGTAAGGAATTACCGTGGCTAAAGACCTCTGCAATACCACGGAATTGAGGACTTACTTTTCTCCTAACAAACAAAACTTTGAGAGTCTATTTCACACTAAGAAAGTTACTATTGTTATAATAGTGGGTTTTTTTTATCTACATCCCCCCAACATTATCGGGGATGTTCTTAATCTAATTGTTGGTTTGTTTACTCTTTCATTCCAGTTCTCGCTTCTGTCCTACTTTCGTACCGCATACTTCACATCCATCCTTCCCATTCACACTTTCCGCTGGTGGGGTGCCAGCCTATACCTATTCTTAATAGTGGGTTTAGGTAAACTCCCCTCTTTAGTATTCCCGAAACGCTACTTAATATGTCCCTCTTGAAACGAAATTTGAGAAAATTTCTATACAATAAATTATAACCTATAATGTCTCCTGCAATTTCATTTATAAGCGACTGTAACCAACAGTGTATCTTGTCCTATTTGACCGACACTCACCTGAACTCACATCAAACTCGAAACAAAAAACCAGTAGTAATAAAAAACGCTCAGAAGGTCCGACCGCACTCAGTTTTATCACCGAATAGATTTTCCGTGCGATTTCAGCAAACAAACGCCGAGCGATTTATCGATTAATGCGGTAACTCAGCGATTTATAGCTCATTTACTAGAATCGAAATTGTTATAGTTGCAACCGATATTCGATTCGAGTTATTTGGTAAATCGATCTTTTACTCGGTCGTTTTTCTTTCTGAGTGGTCTGATATTTTATTGCTATATTAGGATATTAGACGGTTTCCAGTAGACATTAGTCTAGACGCAGTGTTGGCAGACCTCCCACAAGATGGACCTGATCAGAGTTGTGGCTTTATGGCGTTGTGGAGTTGTGGCTTTATGGCGACGTTTGGAGAAGGCCTTCTACAGACTGATGGTGTTATGCTGTTGTATTTCTGTGCCATGTACCATAATTGGGTCTAAAGGCTTCTCAGAGTCATTAAGGCAGTTGTCATGGATCCTGGCTACACAGGAGTTAAGTGAGAGTGAGCATTGGACGAGGTGGGTGCCTGGTTCCTCATTATTTTCATGCAATACTAAGGCACGATGGAGTAGACGGGTTCTAGAGTGGAGATCGCGATGTGGTAAACGTAGTGGTGGGCGCCCCACTCCTACATGGAACGATGACCTAAGAAAGGTGACCGGTAACAACTGGGTGAGACGAACAGAAGATCGAGCTCAGTGGCGTATTTTGGCGTATTATGTCCAGCTGTGGGTGAGTGTGGGCTGATGATGATGATGATGATGATGACTAAGGCACCCATTTGTATAGTTATAATGTATACTAGTAATATTAAGAGGCAATGTTTGTGACATTTTTAATTTGTATATTTCTGTTGGTTTCTCAAATAAATAAATTGTAGACGGTATCTTTGGATATAATAACAAATTTCAAAAACTATTTTACCAATAACAAAGCAACGTTATTAATTACTGTTCTTCTAAAATTAAGTGAAAACTATCTCCTTTATGGCGCAAGAAAACTTGCACGGTTCAACTAGTAAAATAAAAAAATAAATCGAAACCCCAAAGAACACAACAATAAACAAAACTAAATGATGGGGGGAGCGGAGATTCTTTGAGATAATTCTCTATTCGAGAATTGTTGGAATCATAACGGGGAGGCTGCGACAGTGACAAACGGGGCGTCTCTTGAGCTTTCGGGTTCTGCATAAGTTATAGGAGGCAGCGGGATAAAGTAAAAGGTATCTTTGATCGTTAATGTTTTGTCTAATATTGGCCCACTTGTTATTCCTGTAAAAACTATTGAGTATTGAGCCTAAAGAGAACACGAAAACTTTCTGTCTGACGAAACAAATTAAAGTTGCACAACACGAAAGAATAAAAGTAGTTTCTTGGACAACAGCTATGTGATAGATGCCAGTGCAAATCTACTAAAAACAAATACTTAAAACAAACAAACAAACATATTATATATACATATTTTTATGAACCAGAAGTGGTCTTTACTTTTTTAAAAAGAAATCATTAATGGTATGCAAGGAACCTAATTGAAAATAATAAAAAGTATACGAAAATGAATCCAAAGCAAATCCAACGTATCTTCCGCGCTAAGCTGCGCAGTCTATCAGTTCCATAGACAATATATGGGTCGGCGCCGGGTTACTGAATCTTTTCGTTTGACACTCTTAAGAATATATACATATGGGGTTGTCCATTAATCACGTGAGGCTTGAAAGGGGGGGGAGGGGTTTGATAAAAATCACGAAAATAACACAAGGGGGAGGGGGGGTGTAGTAAGATATCTCGTGTATTTATTTTTTCGTCAAACGCGCGATTTTTAAACAAATATTAAGCGGTTGTTAGTGTTGAAGAATGTCTTGCTAATCCGTGGTCCGAGGACAATATACATTAAATATTAGTAGACATTTTTATTATGGTCCTTAATTTCAGAATGAAATAAGACTATAGTTTATACCTGTATTTAAATTAAGATAATATTCAGAAAATTTTAAGATTCGTTGTAGGTACTATAAATACACGTGATGTTGAGAGGGGGAGGGGGGGTGGTCTTAAACCTCACTACGTATCACCGATGGGGGAGGAGGGGTTAAAAAATGCTAAAAAAAGATCACGTGATTAATGGACAACCCCTATAATATATTGATGACAGACAAAACTTTGTCGAATGAACTTTAAATGTTTATTGTCTTCTGCCTTGCAAGAAGGGAAGTCGAGATATATATTTCCTACTTCTTCTATCATCTTCTGATTAAATCGTTGCGGGCCCAACACAAATTAGCTTTCCCTCGGGTTCCTGGGCTTTATTGCTCAGAGTTAGTCAGTCATTACGGTGATCGCCGCTGTAGATCCTGGCTACACAGGAGTTATAGTGGTGTAGATGTGGTACAATGTATCCATAATTGTTAAGCTATTGCATAGCTTCTATAATGGGCATTGAGCGCGGGGACTGAACCCAGAAATTCCGTAACGCAAAAACCTAACGCTCCAGTCATGCGGTACCTTGGTGTAGTGGGCAGGGCCATAGCTTTATTCAGAGTTCAAATCCAGGAGTCAACATATTTTTTTTTGTTTTTTATTTTGTTGAAACATTCCGCTAGTTGTATTTCTGTCTTCTGAGACACGTTTGTATTATCTTAGTCAGCAGTCTGTTTTTAAAGTCCACTGATTATTTCTCGATAATGTCGAACAAATAATATTATCTGCTTGGTTCTCGCCAACGCTTCTAACTTAAAACACACCGAAAACACATATTTCGTAAGAAAACATCTTACGCTCAGACTCGGACGGGTGTATAATTCTGTAAAACGAAACAGATGACGTTACTTCATCTAATTTTTTGTCTAAGCAGAATCTGGAAATAAGAATTATGAAGGGGAATAAAATGAATTTTTCAACGTACGCCGTTTTTAATTCGATTCTTTTGGATACGAAAAATAAATGAGGCCTTTTAAAGGACTTTGCGAATTGCATTCCCGTAAAGAGCTTGGTTAATTGGAATTTGTAAAAAGGAGTTTTATTTACGTTGCCATTACTGAAATTAAAATTGTGTACTTTCATGCATTTTCAACGGGTTCTTACCACGATATTTAATTAATTGAGTTGTCTCGATATTTCAACGTTGTTGCAAATGTCATGATCACGTGAAGACTGGATACTGCGGGTTGATTTAAGAGCAAACAAATCTGTCTACCCTCTTTCTCGTTCGCTTTTGGGTCGTACCACTAGAACTCGAACTCACTTCTCGACACACCACACTCACTGTATCTACAAGACTCTCTGAGCATGAACCCTTAGTGTCATGACGTTTGCAACAACGTTGAAATATCGAGACAACTAAATTAATTAAATAGCGTGGTAAGAACCCGTTGAAAATGCATGAAAGTATTATAGAAAACCGCGAGTGTCTGAATAAGTTTATAAAATTGTGTAATTTTCATTTTCGAGTATGTTACCAGTATTCACATGATGAATATTTTTTCTGACATTAGATGTTTTCGAGTGATTCTATGATTTTAACAACATTTACTTTGCGTGCTGTATAAATAAGCGATCAACTAGATGCCTAAAGCATTAAAGAACGGTTACCTCTCCATATGAAAATGAGATTATAGAATCTCACTCACAAATACCACTTACCACAAAGTCAGTCGTACGTTCATCTACTTATAGTCATCATCATCATCATCAGCCTATAGACGTCTACTGCTGGACATAGGCCACCCCCAAACCTCGCCACATCGACCGGTCCTGCGCCATCTGCATCCAGTGACCTCCCGCGATCTTGACCAGATCGTCGGTCCATCTTGTGGGGGGTCTACCAAAATTGCGCCTACCCGTTCGTGGCCGCCACTCCAGAAGTTGTATACTACTTTAACTACTTATAGTGCATCAAGAGAATCTACAACTTTTGTCGACCACTGCACTGGACTAACTGATTTTTGGTGAAAGCCAATGTCCAACTAAAAGCAAATAATGCTTGTTATACCGAAGTAGGTAGATCAAAAAAATCGATAAAATTTAAGACTCTATCATCTATGCTAAAAGCAAATCCAAGCAATACAAAAACTACCCAAAACCCTTTCCCAAAGTTATTACAGCTTTCAAAACACACAAAGAAATCATCGAACAGGTAACCTTATTACCGAATCCTTTCTCACAACAAAAAAAAACATCCAACACAAGAACTAAAACTAAATTCTGCTCCTCGGGAATATACTCAAAAACATAAAGGCCGAACCACAACCCTTTGGGAGAGACCCTTGCATGTCACATTTCGTGAGAGTAGCCCTTGGCCCATTAGTTTTCAGATTATGCCCTTTTTAGGGTTACTTGTTTGTCTGCGAAATGGCAACATGGCGCTTCTACATACGAACTCCCTATTGGTTTGGTTGACGTTTTAATAATGGCCAGTGTAGTTTATTGCCTGGGACAATTTTAAGTGGAATTGTTAAACAGTTGGCATAGGGGGATCTTTATTTTCCCGTTACGGTGGTATGTTTATGAGTCAGAGCATACTTATGCATGTTATGTGTAGGTAATATGGACCTAAGAATTGAAGCCTTAAAGTGAAGTTTAGCATGACATGGTGTGTACTGATTATAAGTTTTTACGCTGATCTTTGACATTACTAACCTCTAATTTTTGACTCTCGTCATCAACCTCTCGTCAACATGAAGAATTAGAAAGATCTAAATTCAGCAGTAGATGTCAACAAGATGATGAATATTGCAACCGCTGCAGCAGGACAACTCGTACACCCCAGAAATAGCCATAAAACATATTCTCAGAAATCGAAATAGATTTATATTATCTTGATGTAAGAATATAACTTTTAGAAATCCTCACAAGCTTTTTCATACAGTAAGCTATTGTTACTACAAAACACTTTCATTTAAAACCACCTTCCTTGTGAAGTATGTTATGACGTTATCAATCATAGGACCAACTTCCATACATTTTTGCCCCTTCTAAAAGCAATCAATGTCCATTAACAATAATCCTCTTCAGCAATTACAGAAGATAATAAGCGATCATTCCGATTTGCTTATCTCAGATAAAGGGGTCGTTTGGTTCAGTCAGCGATACGGCAGTCAACGGATTGCGTTAGGCTGACAGGGCGACACGCTAATGAGGACAATTGGAGAGGAATCACGCACTTGACAAATTCACTCGGATTGACACAGTACAGTTTGTGGAGAAGGTTTATTTGGTAAACGATTCTGGATTATAAATTATTGAATTCTGTTTGGAATAACTAACAACGTGGATGTTTTTGTCAATGCTTAGTATGAGTTCATCAGAGTGATTCATGATAGTATGAAATTTATTTTTGTATAACTATTTAGTGATTAAAGTATAGGGTGGGCAGTCTAACGTTTGCATTTTGAACTACTGTTTATTTAGAGAATGATAGCTCAAATGTTATTCAATTTGTGTTCATAATTTAGTTAAAGGTTAATTTACGAAATGGGACGTTATACGCTTGAACAAAATTGGGAAATATTTAAAAGTTACTTTACTATTAAAAGAAATGTGTGTGTGTGTGTCAGATGAAGCCCATTTTCACCTCGGAGGCTATGTCAATAAGCAAAATTGTCGCATCTGGGGGTCGGAAAATCCACACGTCACCATTGAAGCCAATGCACCCACAAAGAGTTACGGTTTGGTGTGAGTTTTGGTCCGGCGGCATCATTGGAAAATGAGCAAGGAGCCGCCGTTACGGTCAATGGCGAGCATTACCGTGCCATGCTTAACGAATTTTTGTTTCCAAAAGTTGAAGAGTATGACATGGACGACATTTGGTTTCAACAGGATGGCGCAACATGCCACACAGCCAACATGACAGTCGAACTTTTGAAAAATGCAAACTTTATATGGCCCACCCCTTATATCATAAAATGTTGTTTTGAACTGTGATACAAAATAGTTGTTTCATTCTCCATGCATATGCAGAAAAGTAAAGATATGCGATACAACCTTCTCTACAAGTCCAGAATGTAAAGGTACAACAGGTGTCTTAAGATCAAAAATTATATTAACATAAATGCAAAATCATAAACATTCTAGCTGCTAATAGCTGCCGTCAAGCATTTTCTTGGATCATTCCTCAAGAAAAATTGTAGTAATCAAATAGTAAAATGAACATTCTGTACAAAATGTCTTGGACGAAACTCAACGAAAAGCAAACGTCGCTGGAGCTGATTTATCGTTCGAGAAATTTGCCGATCGAAATATGAAGATAGATAAAAGAATAACTTGCTAGATTTCGTTGTCAATTTGTTGGAAAACGATTTCATTGAGACAACGATTATGTCAAATTGTGCGTCAATTTATGGAAATGGATTTAAATGATTGATCAGTCGGTCGGTTTAAGAGCAGATTTGTATGGAATTTACTACATTTCGATCTGATTAAGTGGTCTGTTGTAAGGTTAAAGATTGAAGATGTGAGCGTTGGATGATTTTTGAGAGCAGTTTTATTGTAGGCCCTCTGGTTGTAAGTGGTAACCATTGCTTATGGAATAGCAATGTTGGGGTTACTGCGGGGCCGCTATCTATGGATTTCTTTAAAGACTATGTTTGTTTGAAGAAGGACACTTAATAGTACTTTGAAAAGACGAGTATTACGATTGTTCTTTGAACTTCTTTCGTTTTTGAAGTTGTTACTATTTGACGTCCATAAGCTGGAAGTATCATGACCTACCTTTTTGGACAAAAAGGACTTGCGCAAGGACCCCACAGTGTCCCCTGACATTGCAGAGGTTCATGAGCGACGGTAACCACTTCCTATCAGGTGGGCCGTTGACTCGTCTGCCTACATGGCAATAAAAAAAAAGTATTAGAAAGGAGTTGCTGTAAAATAATGTAGTAACTTTAGTATTTATTCTGTTAATATTTTTTGAACTGGTAATCTTTGTAAGGCTCCTTCTAGCAAAATATCATTAAGACCATATAGGAAATGGACAGCCAATATATTTCTTATACGCAATATCCGAATACGATTATCCAAATATCGACATGTATTTGCATTCGAGACATATTCTTCGAATACTCCAGCCCGAGGAAATACAATTACAAAAAAGAAATCCTTACGTCAGCTGCAGAACGGCTATGAGAGAATCTTTTGATGTTATCAGAGAATACCCCACTTTCACAAATAAGAGAATGCGTGCGGCTTAAATTGAGAGATATAGCGATTTTGTAAAATAAGGAAAGCTTATGTGAAAAGTGGATTCACTAATGGAGCTAGTGGAAATTTTGGGTATTCCAGGCAAGCTGAAAACTTGGTCCATTGTTCTTTTGATATACCCCAACTCGGAACTGCAGACCTGGCTGCTGAGTAGTGGGGCAAAACGGATCCCTGCGTTTTGTAAGCTATATGACCCGTCTTTGACATTCTATAAAAGTACCCTTTTAATTACTTACTTACTTTTTTCTTTTTATTTCTTTTTTAGTCTGTAATCAGATAATATAGTTTAAATGTTATGTAGACTATCAATGATTAGTACATAAGTTTGATTTGTGTATCTGAGGGGTGGAAGCCTGGTGATCCATAACACAGGTCTAACCTAGCTTGGCCGCCAGTCTCCTATACTACATCATGTTAGGTTATCATTATAATGTACTATTTTACTTTTGGAAATTATATTTAATTGTAGGAGAAAATAAATAAACATTCATTCATTCAATTACCTGTATGCGGTATACGGTGGTAGCAACTAAAACCGATCTTAGTTACGTTCCTTGTGGATCAACAAGTATTGTAATCTTGCCTTATATTACAATTCTGCACCAAAGCCTAAATGAAGCCTGAACAGAACTCTTTTCTTTATCTCCGCTTTGTCTAAATTTCATATTATATTATCATATATGCTAGTTGCTTAGCGCAGTACTACGTTTGCCTCACTTCCATGGTGCAGGTGGATCAGCGCTATAGTATTAACCTTGGTAATCCTATTGGCTTTGCCGAGCCGGTATCCAATTTTAAACATTTTTTTTTGTTATTTTATGTTTTAATATACTTCTAGTATATGTTTGTTTGAAATAAATATTTTAATTAGGCAGAGAGTCCTAAACACATCATGGTAGTATCCCCATTTTATTTTATTTTTGTTTTAGTTGAAGGAAATTATGTGGCAGATGAACCTCACTTAAACCTCCAAGCGCTCACACTCAGCGTCCAAACCCCGGCTGAGGCCAGAACCCAGCACGGAGTTATGCGGGGTGGCGCGATGCGTTACGCACTGCGGCACACTTTCCCGTCGCGACACCCCCATGGTAGTATCCCCTAAGGTGCAAGACCATTGATTCACTAGACTAAGCACCATTCTGCCCTTCGATTTTTTGGGGTAAGGGCCATATTCTTTACTAGACGCAGTCTGATATCACTCCGCTGAAGTCCACAACTTGGAGTATCGCCTAATGAAGTGGAAGGAGCTATTATGGAAATTGGGAATGAGTTCTCGTTTCGTTCAGAATACGACAGTTTTGATGTTTGTCTTATTCTCCGAAAGCCGATCTGCTGTGGATCTATTAGGCATGTTGATTTAGCCGGATTTAAAACAAATAACGTTTTATTTGATGCCGATCGTGTTTATACAATCTGTTTTTGAATTCATGAGGATGCCTTTGGGGCTACAGATTGTTGAGTTTCTGTGTGCTATATTATCAAGCTGTCAGTTATTTTGCGGTTCCTTATATTATAGGAGAAGGCAGTGGCGTGCAAAATGGAGATTTAACAAATTTGCATGTTTCAAATATTTTTTTCTTTTTTTGTAGCTGAGAGTGTATCGTAAACCATTTTTGTAGTTACTTTTTGAATTGATTTTGATAAGTAAGGGTAAGCAATGGGGGCGGCGCGACGCGAAAGAGTGCCGATGGCGTAACGCGTCGCGTCATCCCTCATAACCCCGTGCTGGGTTCGGACGCTGAGTGTGAGCGGTTCGAGGTTTTAGTGCGGTTCAACTCCCACATACCCGGTCCCCACGGAAAAAAAGGGTATGCAATGCTTATTTGCAACGATGCACTGCACGCTGTTGGGAATTGCCTAAACGCATAAAAGCCCTGAGTTTGATGCAAGATCTATATGCAGTACTTTTTGTTATATGTGTATAAATATAAACTAAAAAAACTACTAATAAAACTAAAGATTGTTATACTTTACTGTGAGAAAAATAAGTATTATATTGTACGTGCTCGAAGGAGAAAGTTCTTCCAAACTCATCTCATTATCGGAGTGAAATTCATATCCTCATTATGAATTTAAAATTTCTCATTTACCTTTAATTTTGCGTCAGAAAATCGATTTTAGCTACTGGAGGGGTTTAATAGACCGCGTGTCACCCTTATATCTGGTCATAATCCGGGCCGATAACACCTCGTGTCACAGCGAACGTGCTAACTAATTTTCTATTTGCTTTAGATAAAATTACCTCCAATTAGGGGTGTGCGAATGTCGTTTGAATCGAATCGAATATTCGAATATTAGATTCGAAATTCGAATTTCGAATAGTATCGAATTTGACTACAACGATGCATCGAAAATAGGACAAGAATTTGTATTTTGTAGATAATATCTTTAATAAGCTAGATGTCAGATTTTGTATTTTTTGTTTGTGTGATTGTAAAATTGTGTTGAAATTTCGGATTATTCGAAATTTTTCGTTGTTTCGAGTTCCGATCGAATATTAATATTCGATTCGGAACGAATAATTCGTGAGTTCCAATTATTCGCACACCCCTACCTCTAATATGTCTATTTTCAAATACAATTTCCGAGGTATTCTAACAAAATCTGAATAAATTCCCTAAAAAAAAGCCCACGATTGAGAGTAACAGGTTCTACTGTCCATTTCAAGTTGGATATAAAATATTTTCAATCCGGGGTCCGAGTAACCGTGCACGCGCCGGACGACTGAACGGATCACGTGCCCGGTAATCCAGGTGGATCGTGAATATACCCGGACATACCTTGGACGCTACAGGTGGACGAGATTTATAGACATCTTTATAGAGAGACACCTATAGCAATTAGATATTTATTAGTGGTAGTCGTGATGGCCTTCCGTAGGGGAGCGAGTTCTGAACCGACCGGCTTGTACGTGTAATGATAATGTGAAAAGAATTATGTGTTAATTTTATCAGCACTACTGGCTCGGTAAGGATAACATATTGCAAAAGGATTTTAAAATCCTTCGAAGATATGTGAAGTCACCAATCTGACCAAGCGATTTATAATACGATTTTTTGTCAACCGAAAACAACGTTACACAATGCATAAAACGCGTTTTTAATGCTAAAACCTCCACATTTCACACAAACACAACATTGTAAAATAACAAAATAATACAAAATCTCATCATAAAACAATATTCATTATAAGTTCAGCTACTCCAATTCCATTCACATAAAAAAAGATCACAAAACAGAAAGCCATCTAAAAAAATCGGCAAAGTAAGATCCGACATCATTACAGCAGGATTAAAAGACCTCCAGTTTCCGGCTTCGAGCCATACGGAAAACCCATACTACCATAGAGCCTCCCGCATTAAGATAAAACCCTATAAAAGAAAGAAACCTTAACTACGACCGTAAAACATTTCTGATAAAAAAGGATTAGTGAATCACACCCTGGGGCTATATTTCCTGTCAAAATCACTTAAATTAGATCCTTGGTCACTATTTTACGTCTTATCATAAGGGCCTTAGAAAATGTCGCCATAAAAGAGCTTTTAAAGAAGCTGTTCTGCACCAAACATGGGAGAATAGCCTCTATAGTCGACAAGACAAGGTGTTTTTTAGCTTGGGTGTGAAGGGGCATCTTGTCACCGATTTTTCTTGGGGCTTGGACACGTACAGAAAATTGATTTATAGATGAATGTATCATAGTTCTGGCCCCTCGGAAGGGAAGTTCACACGTAGTAGAGTTGGCATTCAAGATTGATTCTATTAATATTGTAGACGCCGAGAGTGGCAGTCTGGAATTTATATACTGCGCAGTTAGAATTAATTGGTTTGCTGATTGTCCTCATGGTTGTAGAGAAATGGCACTGATCCTGCTCATTATTGGGTTCCAAATAGTTTCAATTAATGATTTACTGGAAAGGTAGGATAAATAGAAGTAATATCCGTAGCCTTGCCCATTCATTAGTTTGCCCAACATTTTAAGACTTTTAACAGCTTCTTAGCGTAAAGTCTCTTAATAGTTGATACCACACTAGAGTTAACAAATTCAACTTCAGATTTAATTTTTGCATATCTTAATACCTAAATCCGTTTCAAAAGACCTGGAAATTCTCTGTGGTTAATCAGCATCAGATTGATTCGTATGATGCTTTTAAATTTTATAAGAGGTAATATAAATTTCTAGCAGTCTCAATACTAGTACAAATCAAAATATTATTCTATATAAACTGGATCATGAAGTCAATCGCGGTACAGACAGAAAAAAACAGCAAGATTTTCCTCCACGGAAGGAAACCGTCTCGAGCTCAACGCGACAAGATAAAAGAAATTTATTGAACAGATTAAACGTAGAGGCAACGATTGTTTTGTGCGGCGTCAATCTGTGCCCGAATGTTGGGGATTTGAGAAGGGGCTTTATTACAGCGGGGATATTTGTTAGTTAGTTAGTTTTAAGTTTTTAATTAGTTCATGTCTTGTATCGTATAATTTACATCATCATTATCATCATCATCAGTCTGCAGACGTCCACTGCTGGACATAGGCCTCCCCCAAACCTCGCCACATCGATCGGTCCTGCGCTGTCCGCATCCACCCACCTTCCGCGGTCCTGACCAGATAATTGACATATTTGCTGCGATTAAAGCAATTCTTGGTAGACATAAACATAGACATCCTTTATTTGTGGCAAAAATGGTTGTAAGTGATGAACAAATAAAAGGCAACCAGAGCCGCCATTTTCCAAATGATAAATCTTTGAACCGTTTTTTGAAGTTCAACGTCTTTGCATCTAAAGTCGTAAAATTGTCGGAAAGATTTAGGAGTCTTAAGTTCGTCACTATTTATTTAAATCTTAAAATAGTAATTCTAAGAAATTTTATAATAACTCTATAATATTATGTTTGTCAGTACTTTTTGTAGTACTTTCAAGCAAAATACTCTTTGTAGTACCTAACTAGACTCTACACAAAATTAAATAGTATTGGTAGCTATGAGTGACTGATTTTGTAATTTTATTGACATTTTTTTAAGATACATACCATTTATATACTTCCTAGAATAGGATCATTAATAGTATTTTATAATATTTATTTTACCATGGTTGCGCAGAGTATAAACTATTAACACTTGAAGAAAGACGTATTATGTTAGATATGCTTCTGTTGTATGACATTCGGGTATTTGCCCACCTTTCACTCCCACCACTGTAACTCCTGTGTAGCCAGGATCCACAGCGGCGACCATCGTAATAACTATGAGCAGTGAAGCCCAGGAACCCGAGGGAAAGCCAACTTGTCTTGGGCCCCGCAACGAATTTAATCAGAAGATAATAGAAGGAGTAGGAAAACATGAGTTTCGACTTCCCTTCTCGCAAAGCGGGAGACAATAAAATAAGATTGAAAAAGCATTACGCCAGAATTGAGAAAAGCACCACGGACATTGATTTTATTAAATTGTTGTATGACATAGTAATGTAGATTGCATTGATCTGGTTGGTAGCTTATTCTATTGCGCCCGTCGAGTCGTACTCGCAGGACAAAATTGTTTCATGTGCCGTTACGACACACAAAATATGCTAAAAATTCTGCGTTTATGCGTATTACTAGAACATATAGCGATCACTTTGAACATATCGACTTGTTTTACAACTCTAAATTACAAATGAAGCGGTTGTTGGTGCAGACCATCATTTCGATGCGATAGTCACTCATTTTGTATATTTTTTTTTAACTTAGGTACTGTTAATATTATCTTTTCAATATTGAACTATGTGTGCATGTATGTAAACTTGTACACTTTGCGTTAGGTTAGTTATAGGAAGGACTGTAATTGGTCTTATTACCTGTTACTATTAGTTATAAGTAGTTTTGTAACACTGTTGTCTTTCTTAATAAATAAATAAATATCTACATGTGCTGTGCAAATGAGAAGTAAGTCCACGTGTAATTTTTATTTAAACGCTCAACGCTACGCTACAATCTACGCTCCCACAAAACCGAGAGTTTTCACCGATTGCCACACTACTTACACGCCCCGAGAACACGTGTACGAATATTTTTCAGTTTCTTGAAATGAGACACTCCATTCGAGGTTAGCCGAGTTTTCTTGGAAATTTTCGTATTCCCTATTAAGCTATCTGATTTCAAAGAATTAGAACGTTTGATTTATTTGAAGAAACCTGAAGACTTAAGCGGTTCGAGGTCGTGTTTTGATTTTGTTTACTATAGTTAAGTTGTTTTTGTTTGTTGAGGAAAAGCTTATGATAACGTAAATATAGATTGAAGATAAAGTTTAAAAAAGAAACGATTAAGCAAAGAAAGAAAGAAAAAAATCTGTAAAATTGGTGAAAATGTTTTATACATCAAAGAGTAAGTCGAAATACTCGTCATTATTTGTATCTTATGGATCTAATGCCTTTCGAAACTTATGAGTAGAATTTGGCATACTTTTTGAAATTTTGCACATATAATATATTCATCGCGGGACATTGAAATAATGTGATACTATAGAGCTGATCTAATGATGGAGTCGAAAGTTCGCTATACATACTCCTGTACTAAACAAGACCTAATCGTGTTACTCGTTTTACTTGTCTTGACTAGGACTCTAATCCTACATGATATCCTGGATCTTAAAATCTTGAATTAACAGTTGTAGGCGTCAGTGGACTATGGCCAAAGGGAGATTTCCGACCGGGCGAGAGTTTAGGTTAGGCCAAAGCCCACTGTAGTAGATTTCAGATGTTGTATACATGCGCAGCAAGCTGAAGTGGCAATGGGCTGGGCACATGTGTCTAAGAACTGATGCCCGATGGAGTAGACGAGTTCTAGAGTGGAGACCGCGATGTGGTAAACGTAGTGTTAAGAAAGGTGGCCGGTAACAACTGGATGAGACGAACAGAAGATCGAGCTCAGTGGCGTATTTTGGGAGAGGCCTATGTCCAGTAGTGGACGAGTGTGGGCTGATGATGATGATGATGATGATATATGGGCCAAACATTGCAAACATCAATAGCGCGATTCAGGATCTCGCACGCTATTGTTCGTCACACTTTTTAATAATTGATTAAAAAACTACAATATTTGGAGCAAGACACTTTTTCTAGAAATTGACATCATTTGAAACAGCATGCTTCAAATATCACGATATATCGTACGGAATTTATTCTAAGCAACCGCAGATTTACCTCACTCGCTGCTGTGAGGTACCGCGATGGGTTTTAGCTATTTTTGCCGACTCCAAAGTTATGTGACTTGAATGCAGATGACAATGAATGACTGTTCGTTTAGAGCTGGGGACTTCGGTTTTAAAACCGCGACATTCATTATGAAACCTGTTACGTCATCGATGTTATAGAATTTTGCATTCAGATCAATCTTTACTGCATTATCATCATCCCATACAATAATACTGAGACTAAGGATCTATACTTAATATTATAAAGCTGAAGAGTTTGTTTGTTTGAACGCGCTAATCTCAAGAACCACTGGTCTGATTTGAAAATTTTTTTCAGTGTTAGATAGTCCTTCTATCGAGGAAGGATATAGGCTATATTGAATCTTTCTGTGATGCAGACGAAGTTGCGCGGGTCAACTAGTCTTAGATATTGTTATTTAAATATATCAATAATTATTCGCTAAGCAGTTCATATAACACATCAAATTCCTACCAATATTATAAATGCGATAGTAACTCTGTCTGTTACGCTTTCCCGCTTAAACCTTTCAACCGATTTTGATGAAATTTGGTACAGACAATCTTTAGATCCTGAAAAAGAACATAGGCTATCTTTTATTGCCAAAAAAGGGACAAAGAAAAAAAAGGGCTATAGAGTTAACACACACGTCGCGGGCAGCAACTATTAGTAAAATAATAATTCGCAACTGGAATCACACTTTTTATTAAACGGTTTTATTTAGCTCACCCCGTTTGTTTTATTTATTCTTGCGTCAAATTTAGTAACTCTTCCTTTCAACCGATTAATCTGAAATTTTGTATACACTTTGGATTTTGGTGACAATACAATTTTGTTTATTTATTATCATTATAAATTCAAGATGGCCGCCGCGGGGGCCATCGTCACTGGCGTATTTTTTGGTTTTTAGTACATTTATCTTAAACATTGCAATGTATGTTTAACATAAAACCGTTTAACTTAAAAAGTTTTTTTACCTATTTTTATTACGTGTAATCCTACACCAAAAAGTCCCAATACGAAAAATATTACACTAAGAATTCAAGTTACACACAAAAATATATGAGAAAGTCGCTTAGTATGAACACGGACACGGAAGCGAGTCTGATAACATTTCCGTTCGGCAAATTACAGGAGTCGTGGTTAGAATCAAACAGAATCGGGAATACTGTGGAAATCTTTGTGTATGGAATATTTGATATATTTAAAAGGAGTCGTGTAAATATTATCAATGAAATATACAAAGTAAACATATTTTATATACCTACTTTTCTGAGATTTTTTTACAAAATGTGTTGTTGTACATAAAAATGTATTAGATGTTTATAGTATACTAGTATTAGACTTATTCAGACACTCGCGGTTTTCTATAATACTTTCATGCATTTTCAACGGGTTCTTACCACGATATTTAATTAATTGAGTTGTCTCGATATTTCAACGTTGTTGCAAACGTCATGATCACGAGAAGACTGGATACTGCGGGTCGATTTAAGAGCAAACAAATCTGTCTACCCTCTTTCTCGTTCGCTTTTGGGTGGTACCACTGGAACCTGCACACTGGAACTGTATCTACAAGACTCTTTGAGCATAATATCGTGGTAAGAACCCGTTGAAAATGCATGAAAGTACTAGTAGTAGGTTTACAAGGCAAAAGTTCTCGCTACTCAGCAGCTCTGCACTT
Organism: Trilocha varians; assembly: GCA_030269945.2. Taxonomy (NCBI): domain Eukaryota; kingdom Metazoa; phylum Arthropoda; class Insecta; order Lepidoptera; family Bombycidae; genus Trilocha; species Trilocha varians. The sequence goes on from AP028279.1 coordinate 3,486,311, forward strand.
CCGATTTGGAGTATATCAGGAGAACTATGGACCAAGTTTTCAGCTTGCCTCAAATACCTACCCAAACAATGGCACTAGCTCGCGGGCCATGGTCAAATCTTTTTTTTTTTTCAGTTGGAGGAAATTACCGGATCCCCACCCACCCCGTGGGTGAGGTATGTGAAACTCAGCGTCCGAACCCCGGCTCAGGCCAGAACCCAGCACGGGGTTATGAGGGACGGCGCGACGCGTTACGCGCTCGACCCTCTTTCCCGTCGCGCCGTCCCCGAACGTTGATAGGCTTTTTTTTTCAGTTGGAGGAAATCACCGGATCCTCAACCGCCCCGCGGGTGAGGTATGTGAGAGTTGAACCGCACTGAAACCTCCAACCGCTCACACTCAGCGTCCGAACCCCGGCTCAGGCCAGAACCCAGCACGGGGTTATAAGGGACGGCGCGACGCGTTACGCCCACGGCACTCTTTCCCGTCGCGCATATATCTTACGTAGCATAAACGTATGGTTTCAATATGTCTAATTCTATTAACAAGAAACCATCAACCATATTGAATGTACCGTTTTCCTCAAACAACCAACAAAAACGGTCGAAGCTTTTAACGTTCTTTGCTCAGAGCTTAAAAAGCTTCTATTATATATACGACATCGAAATTTGTCATTCATTTTAATGTTTTTTATTGTGTTTTCGTAGCTTTTCTTCGTCCATTATCGCTTTGAAATTAATATTTTTTGCGAGTAAATTATTTTTGGAAACAAGCTTTAACATCATTATTATGTGCAAATGTAATGTATGTGGCGAGGGGTTTGTAGAACCGCATTCCCGTCGGATTCCCTTTCGTCGCTTGAAATTAATTTATTAGCGTGTAAATTTTATCAAAAAAATTCATAGACAAAACATCAAGAACTATATTTGTTCCAATACTATATTTTGAATGATTTAGACACATAAACCTTCCTCTTGAATAAGTTTATATACAAATTAGCATTAAAATTAGTTGTGTAGTTCAAATTAGGTTAAGTATAAGGTCAGACAGATAGCATGCATAGCACTTTTTATGTTATTTTCAGGTTCAGGTTCATCTAAACCAAAGTATTGTCTTTACAAGCATAAAAAAATTGAAAGTCCAATTGAATCAAATTAAGAAATAAAAAGTACATATTCTAGTTCTCATTACTGTACGATAATTTTCAAACACTTCATAATGAAGATACCATAAAGAATACTAATTAATTAACTTCAAAAACATAATTTATATTTTCCACATCTACTCTATAAAAAGCCGACAATTCCAAAAACACCTAATGTTGCTTTTACATATTGGTTCACCAACATCCAACACACGTAAAAAACAAATGACGGCCGACCATCATGTAAACGGGGGTTTTGTAAGCATTGGCCGTCATTGACACTATGTGAAACACCGTTTGACAGTTGGCCTACCAGTTGTCATTTGCGTGCAGTGGAACTTTGTGTCTTACAACATTTTAACAAAAAATAAACGTCAAAACATCGGTTTTTCAGCTGTTTGAATAAAAATGAATTTACTGAAGAAGTTAATAAGGTACATTTTCCTTTGTAAACACCAGTTTTTAAGATAATATCAATATTATCTGTCTCCGTGTGAAAAAGTATTCAGACAAGAGATCGAATAAAAAGATTGAAAATAAACACAGTTTATCATAATCTTAATTTTAGGGTTAAGTTGTTTTTTTGTAAAATTATATGAGTGTTTCTTATTTCGTAAGACTAAGTTATTAAATTAAAAAAAGAAAAAATTAAAACGTATCGATCAGCAAAAATGGAGGTGGACTGGTCACATGCTTCGATGCAGTACCAATAAGTGGACTAAGCAGATAACTCTCTGGTATCCCAGAGATGGAAACCGGAACAGAGGACGCCAAACTTTAAGATGGGAGGACGAGTTGAAGCTCACTCTGGGACCGTACTGGACCAGGGTCGCTGCAGATCGAGTATACTGGAAGGAGTTGGAAGAGGCCTATGCCAAAAGCCCACACCGAGCTACGAGATATATTATAGTTTTAAGTTAAATTGATGAACTTTGTTGCATAAACTCGGAAATAAAGGCTATTTTATTTTATTTATTAAGTTATTGAAGATCGAAATATGCCAGACAAAAGATTAGAACTTACTTTTTTTCATTCTTTACAATCAAATCGGTTCGATAATTTCTCGTACGGAAATTATATTTAATATGACTTGCTTATTCAGACACTCGCAGTTTTCTATTAAACTTTCAAGCATTTTGAACGGGTTCTTACCACGATATTGAATTAATTGATTTGTCTCGATATTTCAACGGTCTTGCAAACGTCATGATCACGAGAAGACTGGATACTGCGGGTCGATTTAAGAACAAATAAATCTGTCTACCCTCTTTCTCGTTCGCTTTTGGGTAGTACCCAAAGTACCAGGTTTTGTTCATAGGGTTATTACATCTGGAATCAACATCATGAACAACAGAATGAAGCCAATTTAAAGTGCACCGATCGCGCGTAACTACACGTTATTCTGGCGTTAGTGTACCGATGACACTCAATTCGTTTAACACACTAAAAAAATATTACATACACATAAGTTCTTTAAAATTTCACTTTGTTATTTCTGATGTTGAATCAAATTATCGTGTTGTTACGTGCGATCGGTGCGCTTTAAATTGGCTTCTTTCTGTTGGTCATGATGTTGATTCCAGGTGTAATAATTCTATGGTTTTGTTATAATAACGCATTCGATGTGAATGATGTGATTGTTAGAAAAAAAATATACAAATTATGAGTCTTACGACACTCACAATTAAAGAAAAATAATTTTCCAAATCGGTTCAGAAGATCACGACATAGCCTAGTCACACAGGAATAAGACATTTAAAGTTAATAATTAAAAAAAAATCAATTTGCATTTCCTTATTTAGTAACGTACAGAACCCATACCTTAACAAACTAATCGATCTTAAACTATGGCGGCTATCGTTAAAATGGTAACCGCTCTCAATTATCATGTTATTCTGACGTTATCATACCATCATCGATGACAAGTGACCTCCGGTTATCATTCAAGATGACGATGATAAAGATTTTTTTATTTTTTATTTTACTTGTACTGGGTGTTGGTACCTGTGTATGTATACAACTATGTAAGTAATGAGGATAATTTATTTATTATTTCATTTTATTGCCATGTAGGCAGACGAGCCAACGGGCCACCTGATCGTAAGTGGTTACCGTCGCTCATGAACCTCTGCAATGTCAGGGGACATTGAGGGGTCGCTACCTACGACCTAACTTTAAGGACCCTCCTCAAGCCTCGTTTGAAGAAGGACAAGTCATAGCGCTCTGGGAACACCGAAGAGGGGAGCTCATTCCATAGCCGAATAGTGCGCGGCAAAAAAGTGTTCTCAAAAGATTTGTTTGCTCTTAAATCGACCCGCAGTATCCAGTCTTCTCGTGATCATGACGTTTGCAACAACGTTGAAATATCGAGACAACTCAATTAATTAAATACCGTAGTAAGAACCCGTTGAAAATGCATGAAAGTACAATACAAAAAAGTCGTTGACTTCAAATCAATATCTGCAATTTGTTTTCCATACTTCGATCGCAGTTTTCAAAATGCCAGATCTTACCCTTAAACCCCACAATTGAGTCCAGAACAAAGCTGGCAACATAATTCTTTCCCGCTACAGGAAAACGTAAATCAGCCTCTCCTCTGTTCATTGTTCTGCGCTAAAAACCTCGTTTCCTTAACCATAATTAAGTAACAAAAGCTTTGTAATTATGCAAGATGCGAAACAATTCACGTCGAGACGTCGAATTAGATGTTCTGGATATATTAGATGATGAAACACGCTTATTCGCGAAAATATTAAAAAAAGTAGCCTATATGTTAACTCTCAAGTTAGGTCTCATGTTAGCTTTCAGTGACAATCGATCTAGATTTTCTATGGGACACCCGAATAGAACGAAGTTCCTTTCGATTAAAAGATATCTTATAATTTTTTTTCCTAACGTAACGCGCGATAAGGAACTTGTTGTAAAAGATTTTGATCACAGCGCCATCTAGCGATAATCATCTAAACAAAAATAAGGAACGTGTTTGAAAAGATTTTGATCACAGCGCCATCTAGCGATAATCATCTAAAACAAAAAAGTGTCGTGACAACTTTTCGTAAGATATTTTTCCGTCTTTCACAACGCGTGATAAGGAACTTCGTTCCAAAATTTATAAGTATAATTAAATACAAATTTTCAAAATCACGTAGCAGTAGAGTGCTAGGCTAAGAGAAGTAAAACGAGCCCTAACAGGCTGGATCTATCTTCTTTAGTACAGAAGTTTTTATGCTTCCGAAATCGTCATCAGATCAACACCATGGTACCTAATTGCATCGTCACGCGATATACATCTGCGTGCAAAATGTCAGCTAAATCGAAACCGGGTAGGTGTATGATATTCCGTGGAGCTGAAAAACTTACCGTTCGTCGGTCGACCCGTCCGCGAAGCGAAGTTTTGGTCGCCGTCGTTGGTGAAGTCCTCACAAATTCCGTGGAATATATCACACAGTCCAAAGGTCGCTGGTGAAGTCTTGGGTGTGTAGTTTTTGCACTAACAGGAGTAGTCTGAACCTTCGCGTCGGATAATAATTACAACGTTCGCAATTTCGGCTGTTGCTTGCGCATTCAAACATGAAGTCTTTCTTTTATTTGTGTTCGCGACAGCCAATGAGCGCGCGACGCACTAGGCTTCTGGCTACCAGAACGAATGGCTTGTCCACAGCTCACGGAAACATACTCCGATAAAACTATATCTTGTGTGTGTGCAGTATTGCAGCTCAGTATTACGACCAATAATAACAATAACAAGAAAATAGAATTAAAAGCTAAAACCTGTGAACACGATATCCGTTCCAGTACGGAACAGTAGGTTTAGTTAGCAATCATTGCAAAATGCACTAAACTCTTCTTAGATAAAAGTACAAAATCTTCACACTTATATCTGTGTTTATAAAATCTTATCGTTTCCAGTTAATTTTGTAACTCTATTTCGGAGTGACGTTGCGGGGAACGTTAATTCCATTAGGAGATTAACGAACCACAAGAGCTCTTCGAAATCGGTTGCTCTCGTTCCTCTTTACATGTAAATAAGAAATGATTTTAGTTTGTTTACGTTTATGCCAAAGGAAATACTGTAGAGTATGTAAATCACTATATACTCTTAAACAAATATTTTATATCTTCCCCCCCCCCGCAACTTCGTCTGCGTCACAAAGGGGTTCAAACAGTACTTACTCGCAATGTTGATGCGACATAATTTACGCGGCCCGCGTTGAGTGTATTCATTGCGTTTTATACTCGTGATAACTTTTCAACGAAAAGTCCGATTGGAATATAACAAAAAGTAATTTACTTCTACATTAATACTCTTGATAAAAATTACTTAATAAAAAAATAATAATAAAAAACTTAATTTGGATAAGGGTTAATATAACGATACTCATTTAACGTTAAGTTCATTCTTGGGACGAAGTATTATTTTTCAATAAACATAAAAATGGTTATTGTGATTAAACTATGATAGTTAGATATATGCTGTCGCAAATTTTTTTGTTGGTCTTACAAAGACCTAAAAACCCGTAGTACATCATTTTGTTCTATTGTCAATAGTTTTTGCAGCGTACGCAAAAATTGGTTTTCGATTTTACACCTTGTGTTACAATTTCGATATTGTCATAGGGATGCCTATTTTTTTTTCAAAATAAAATGTAACCTATAACCTTCCTTGATAAATGGACTTTCCAACACTGAAAGAATTTTTGAAATCGGACCAGTAGTTCCTGAGTTTAGCACGGTCAAACAAACAAATACACCTCGTGCTGGGTTCTGGCCTTAGCCGGGGTTCGGACGCTGAGTGTGAACGGTTCAACTCCCATATACAATTTTGCGAATCTTATATATTTCATCGGCTTCAATATATATTCTCAACCATTCAAAATAATTTAATCACAAAAAATCCTCGATTCCTAACACCATTAAATATCGAAGGACCCTATAAAAGTTTCGCAAATCTCGATCAAGAGACATCGGACGTCCGAACAAGATAAGCCATATTCGACGATTTGTCGTCGCTAATACTCCCCGTTCGACATTGATCGATAGAGCGACAGTCCAGCCAGATGTCAACAAGTCGTGCAGCATGATATCTTTTTTCGTTGAGGAGTTACATAGAGGGACTGGGGTTTGGATGTGGCTTTGGCAATAGCCTTTGTATTTGGTGAAAATTTAAGTCACGAAGAGACTGGTCTAGGCAATGGACTACGTCGGTGGCTTCTACATGGGGGTTGGGTCTTGCGGCTCCTCGTGCTTGTCTCGCTATAGGAGGTTGCGTGCTGAGGCGGCGTAATCCAACCTGCAGAGCGGATGCCTTGTCAGCAATCAGCGAGTCGCTCCAGTTTTCGTATTTCTGGGGTTGATTTGTCAATCTGGTGGTGGCTTCAACCTACCGCTTTACGGCGAGATCTAACCCACCGGGACAACCGGTCCCGATGAGCAGTTGTTCGCCGGCGATGAGGAGCGGTCAGGTCCAGGTGGGAGTCGAATAGCCTCCTTTTCATTTTTCATTTTCAAATATTAATGCCACATCCAAACGCAGTATAATCAAGGTTCGTCGAGGAAAATCAGATCATTATTATGTTCCAAGATAATCCTATTACATTTCGGGGCTACGTTCATCTTTATATGTGACTTTTTCGCTTTACTGTGTGTCATTGTGTTGATAAAATCGATAGAGGTCATCGAACTCGTCCTGTTTTATGTCTACCCTCTAGTTTGGTAAAGATTTTTTGAGGAAGTTGATTTTTCTTATTGAATTTGATATGTGTATAGAGAAATGTGATTTAGTAAATGTAAGGACTTCGAAATTTTATTTGAGATTTTGTACAATATATCTGCTTTCTAAAAAAATCCAAAATATCACAGAAATCGGTTCATAAAATCTACGGAAATACGTACACCAAATCTTACAACTTTGTCGGTTATAAATATACATATTATATCTTGAAAACAATTGAACTCAAGAACCTCTTTTTTAAGAAATGTTGGTCAAAAACAAGCTTAACATTCGCTGCGATACGAGGCCTAAACGATCCCACCTGCAACTTCCCTGTGATAAAACGTGGACTTCCCTGTGGATAACTTTGTTAAAGGAGGTGGGGTCTAATAGACCGCGTCCTAACGTCTGGTCATACTGCGGGCCGATAACACCTCGTGCCGCAGCGAGCGTGTTAAAACTTTATAGTTTATATTTATTGTAAAATATAGACATTAAAAGCAATTAGTTGCGGTACAATTTTCAACAATGTTGTTTAAGTCGTGAAAATTGCTAACAATATCGTCTGGTATCTAATAAAATGTTTAATGTCCGCCATTATTGTTGACTTACTTTGTTGACTTGTTAACTGCTTAGAGTAAGTGATGGTTACTTTGTTTCTAAGAAAATAATTGTATTTATAAGTTTAGTTTAAAAACTTGGCTGAGATGCAAAGAGGACGATCGACTTCCATTTTTAAAGAATAGCACAAAAAGAATAATCGAAATTGGTTCATTTCGAAAATAAATACATGCGAAAACGCACAGTGAATGGTGACAATTAGTCCGTTATAAAAACCAAAAGTACTACGATCTCTAAAAAAACGAAATGGGACCCCAATCATTAACTTTCATCTGAAATAAGAGTCATCCGAATCGGTTCACCCAAAACAAAGTTATGTGAGGACATACCTAAAAAAAGTGAACTCAATTATTTCATCCTTTTTCAATTTCTATCATTACTCCACTGCTTTTTCTTTTACTTTGTTGCTGATATACATGTTTAGCGACATAGTCTGTCTTAGTAAATTTGGACTGTATTCTGTACTGTACTGTACTGTACCAACCCATTACTGCCCACTGTTGGGCTCAGATCTCCTCAGAAGAGGGATTAGGCATAGTCCATCACGCTTGCACAGTGCAGATTGGGGACTTCACATATCTTCAAAGGATTTTTTAGAACCCTTTTCTGACATGCAGGTTTCCTCACGATGTTTTCCTTCACCGTTTTTAGCCAGTGGTGTTGTGAAAAATTGCATATAAACCTTTTTCATATTTAGATTTAGGGGTACAAGCCGGTCGGATTTGAACCCGCGACCTCCCGTACGGAAGGACGCGCTTCGACCACTCGGCCACCACGACTTTTTTATTCTGCTTTATGCCAAAAAGCTCACACAAAAATACTATCAAATCGAAATTCACAGTTCAAAAAACATCCCAAAAATTTCAACTATTTTACGATACTCCGAATTCCATTTAATTCAGTACATTCTTAATAATTCCCTTTGTAGTCACGACTGCCCCTAATTGAGGCTTTATGTCCGAGTGAAAGAGACAGAGCTATAGTGAAATAAAGAGAGTGAAAGGGATAGCAAACTGATATCGGATGCATTGGGCTTACGCTGCAAAAGGGTAGGGATTTCAGTGTAATTATTTTTGGAGATAAAGATAGTTATATTATTGAATTTTCGGATATTGTTTTGGTGTTTTAGGGATGTGCTTTTGCAGTAAGTTAATTTATATTATTTATATATTAAAAGGAAAACCAACAGCTATTATGTGATTTGGCATACATTCGGTGTAAAATTAAAGTTTGAATGGATATACAAATTACTATTAGAGAGTCGTAATTCTACTATTAATTATATCATCATCATCATCAGCCTATAGACGTCCACTGCTGGACATAGGCCTCCCCCAAACCTCGCCACATCGACCGGTCCTGCGCCATCTGCATCCAGTGACCTCCCGCGATCTAGACCAGATCGTCGGTCCATCTTGTGGGGGGTCTACCAACGTTGCGCTTACCGGTTCGTGGCCGCCACTCCAGAACTTTTCGGCCCCAACGATTTATTTATTTTATATCAATCACATATTTTTACTACGATTAGGTTATTGTTGGACCGACCTATACTCATAATTATATTTGAAAAATAGATGATCTATCACCATGATATATTAATAAACGTCACAACATAGACTTTTTGCTTACTTAATTAATCTCTTAAGTATGCCATCAAAATTAACACTCAAATTCTATACGTATATAAATACACCTGCTTTTTGTTATTAACTTTAAAATAAATCCCATTGCATCAAACGAGCAAAGCCGTAGCAAATACTAGTGCAATAATAAAAACTTCAAACAGAAACACAAAAAATGTAAACGTAGAGTCCGTATCTAATCAAATCCCAACACGAAATTCTAGGAAAAATGATATTTTCCCGGAAAAGTAATATGTACCAAAAGTCACATATTAAAAATATTCCCTGGGAATATAAATTACGGGACAAAAAACGCGAACTTCCGTCTCATGTGGTTAATTATACTTTTTCAAAGTCGTTTTAATAAAAATTCATTATCTGACTCTACTTTGTTTCGTAGAGTTCGGATTTTTGATACTTTCACTTTTTATTGCAGTTGTAATAAAATTTGGGATATTATTCTTGTAATTATTGGTACGTAGAGAAATATCTCTCTCATTCTCATTTTGTTATGGTATGAAAATGTACGCGAAACTCTACAAAGAGTTTTAGTAAATTTCTTTAAACACTCGCGGTTATCTACATCACTTACACTATTACTAAACGGGTTCTTACCACGATCATTTTTAGTTGAGAGGTCCCGATATTTCGGCACTGTTTCAAGCGCCATGATCACGGGAAGACTGAAGAACTGCGGGTAGGTCATTTAAGAGCAGACAAATCTGTCTACCCTCTTTCTCGTTAGTTTGCCGGTAACACTGGAACTCGAACTCACATTTCGACATACCACACTGACAGTATCAGTACCGAATATAATCGTGGTAAGAACCCGTTTAGTAATAGTGTAAGTGAAAGAGTTTTAGTGTTTAAGTTCAAAAATATACGTTTATGAAAACTGACGAGGTGATGGGCAAGGACCTTTTGTGTCCTGGCATTGGTAACTTACCATCAGATAGATCGTAGACTCGTTTGTTCATCATGCAATAAAAATCTTATTTTCTAGTCTTAATGTAATCAAATTTCAAGGAGAATTAACAATCGTCCAAAAGAAAACATTTAAATCGGTTTATTCAGAAAGAAGTTGCCCTGATACTACAGTGTTAGGTTGAGCTTAACCACTCAACTGGGATCGGCAACAGAATTGGTTTGTTTACTTTTGCTAAGTCTGTGGCAGGAGCCAAAATTGAGCACAGTTCTAAAACGTCTCGTATTTTACGGATCTAATATATTTTCACTGAAATTGCAATACACCGTCATTTAATGATAAAGATTAATAAAAATTTCAGGTTTAATTAAAAATCGAAATTTAAAAGTTTTGGAATAAAATGTTTTTAAAAAGAGGCTCAAACACGGTATTGATTCCGAACGAAGTCCCCAGTTTCGCCATCTAGCGAACAGTGATGTTCCTAGTTGACTCGACAGTTGAGTGATTAAGGATTATACATTTTTTTATCTGATTTCAAACAACGGGACCAAAACAGCTCCAAACCTTAAAAACATTATTGATATCGGTTATTTCCTACCAATATAGTAACTTAAGCAAAAAAATACATCAACGGTTATATCTAGTAAAAAACTTTATACCATAGCTGTTATGGACAGTCACCGTCCACCATAAACGTGATTCTGACCATCTGCCAACCGAGGCGTGCACAGAACAATAATTTTACTTAAAAAAAAGAATGCAACTACGTTTCAACAGAAGTGTCGCTTGCCTAGTTTACATTTATAATTTTTAACGTATAAGGGAATAAAGGAGATAAATTTGATGTATTTTTAACCGACCTTAAATGAAAGAATAGTTCTCAATTTGTGGTATTAATTTAGGTTGTATCACCCATTGTTTTATTTTTGAGAATATAATGAACTCATAAGTAGGTCCTTTTTTGTACCTGTATTTGATTTTCCGATTCGACATTTTTTATGAGACTTTTTACTTGAATTTCAGTTCTTAAATTAGATTAGAAAAAACTCCAATAATTATTTCAGTAGGAAGTATGGTATAATCCCTATTAATATTGTAAATACGAAAGTAACTCTGTCTGTCTGTCTGTCTATCTGTCTGGCTGTCTGTTACACTTTCCCTATTTTGATGAAATTTGGCAAAGACAATCTTTAGATCCTGAGACAGAACATAGGCTACCTTTTAATGAAAGTAACGCAGACGAAGTTGCACGGGCCTAGTCTTCTATAAATGTTATTATTTTACTGATGAAATTATTAAAAAATAATTATAATGTGAGTAAAACCCGTATTTTTATTTCTATTTTTACTCGCAATTTTTCATACTTCTTATTACACATACTTAAGTATTCATCCTCAAAATGTTACGACTAACTTAAAAACAAAAAAAAAACTTGAGAGATGTCAAGGGACACCCGGATGGAATGAAGTTCCTTTTGATTAATTAGTGAGGGAATTGTAGTAAAATTATATAAAATAAATAGCATTAATCATATAAAACAAAATAAGGAATTGTTTTATAAAAGATTTTAATTACAGCGCCATCTTTCTTTCTTTCTTTTTCCATCTAGCGATAATCATCTAAAACAAAAAAAGTGCCGTGACAACTTTTTCATAAGAATTCCCCTCTAGCCCCCTTTCGATAACGCGCGATAAGGAACTTCGTTCCAAAAACAAAAATAATTTCAACTAAAAAAAGTTTAATAAAATCTGTCAATTACCGAATGTTAAATTTTCAAGTATACTACAATAAAAGTGTATCAAGCGTGCTGCGAGATAGAGATAGAAATATAATTAATATGATATTAGAAAGAGACAGAATATAGCTTTAAGCTCACGACGCAGCGTAACTGTTACTAATCTTCCATCGTTTATTTTTGTCAACAATTAAATGTGCGTTGACCTCAAGATATCAAAATACAATCATGGTACACGTTAATATGCAGAAATGATTACATAAATTTGCTTTTATTTATTTGATTATTAGAAAATCTCACCAATAGTATGAGTTACATCAATGACATTACTAAGATAATAATATAATCACATATAAATGAAGAAATGCTGTGTAACGATACTAACAATAGGAAAATCTCTTCAACTCTACACAGACAACAAAACACTAACACACTTACTAATTTAATATACTCTTAAGAGTGTCAAGCGAAAAGATTTATATATTGTCTATGGAACTGATAGACTGCGTAGCTTATCTATGGGTTCTGGGATTGGCGCCAATTTTGAGAGGTCGTGAAAAAAGATACGTTGGACTTGCTTTGGATTCAGATGCGTATTATTTTTATTACTTTCCATTATTAAGTAAAGGAGGTTCCTTGCATACCATTAATGAATGCTTTTTAAAAAGTGAAACCACTTCTGGTTCATAAAAATACCTATAATACTAATAAAAACTTAGAAAAACTCTTAATTTCATAAATTGGAAATACTAAGTTGTTTGAAATGATTTAGTGTTAAAAGTATGAAATACATCATATCTGAAAACAATAATTAATTAAAAAGAAAAATTTGTAAATAAAGTTTCGTCAACGCAATCTTTTGCAACCTTGTCAATTATGATCAGTATCTCAAGACTGTCGCTAGAACAACAGTAACCACTTACGTTCAGTTGCATGGCAGTAAAAATAACTATTCAAGAGTCCGTTTAAGGCAGATGGAAGACAATCTAATAGTCAAAGTCAAATAATTTATTTCAAAGTAGATGTGGACACACACACATTATGAATGTCAAAAATAAAATCAAAAGTTCTACCACCAGTTCGCTAAAATTACGCCTCCGTCCTGAGAAGAACCGTCGCAAGAAACTCAGCGGGCATGTCTTTTTTTTAATTTAATATATATTTTTTTTAAATATTGTTACTAATATATTCCCATCTAATTTAAGATAGATGTATTGGACTGAAAAATAGTCCACGGTATTCTTAAAAGTCCAACACATCTCAAAACCATCAACGTGCCTACAATCCGCTACTTTCCATATCTCAGCAACAAATAAGAAGACAGAGAACAATAAATTCTTACATCTAAATAACTACAACTCTACAAATTGCTCTACATTAAGAAAAACACAGTAAAACACTTAAAATCTAACTTATAATCCAATCAAATATTAAACTCCAAACTTAAGTAGCCACTTAGAGTAATTCAGATCACTTACCGTTGAAAGATCCGTTGTTCTGACTCACATAATGTATCTCAAGTTATTACAAACATTACACTCTCTCGTACAAAGCATTAAAATAACTTCGGAACTAAAAATATTCCAAATTTTTACTCTTGAGATGAGTCAGATATTGTGCCCTTGTGTTGTTCTATAGTGAAGCTATGCTATGCTACATGAGTTTTGTTGTACCATAAATTAAAAAAAAAACTTGAGAGGTGTCATGGGACGAATAGAACGAAGTTCCTTTCGATTTTAAGATATCTTATAATTTTTTTTTCCTAACGTAACGCGTGATAAAGAACGTGTTTTAAAAGATTTTGATCACAGCGCCATCTAGCGATAATCATCTAAAACAAAAAAGTGTCGTGACAACTTTTCGTAAGATTTTTTTTCGTCTAGCCTTTCACAACGCGCGATAAGGAACTTCGTTCCAAATATTCCAATTATAGGCGTAAACAACATGCCAATAATACAACAACAATTAAAAATTCTAAGAGTAAAAATCAAAATTAAAACAATTTCATAAAACTTAGATAAAATATCAATTTCATTTAAAGTATTTGACTATAACAATAATAGCAAAAATACTAGTGAAATACTTTAGAATAATATTAAACAGAAATTACAGAAAACAAAAACAAATTAAATGAAACACAACGATAAAAAATATAAAACCATTAACAACAATAAACATTTAAAATTAGAATCTGAACATCATGCATAACAGAACAGACTATAACAGCATATAGCATAGCATATCTTTATAAGTACCGTCGACAGTATTTAAAATATTTATATCGCATTCCAACAACAATTAGTCAGATAAAAGCATTTTAAGAAGGCTTCAATATTTATGCTAATACATATCTACCATTTGTACCAAATAGTTTTAAAGCAATTTTGGTAGTACAAATATTTTCATGGCTTTTATAATGTTAGCATTTTTGTATGTAATTAATTAACTAGTAACAGTTTTGTCAAGTAATTACCCTTTAACTGGTCGAAGTAATTTTGTGTCTAGGAATAATAAAAACTCGTTTTTTGGGTTTATTGTGGGTACTTTAATAACTTTTATTTAAGAAAAAAAATAATCATATTTAGTGGAAGAAGAAAACATTTTCACAATAATATGTTCCGTTTTACGCAGCGTCACTAAGTTTTAAAGTATTGATGCTACAAAGTGGAACAAATAATTAAAATATTGGTGGCACACATATTGCCACCACAAATAAAAGGGTTAATGGAAAGAGATAATTTTAGGTTGAGAGAGAAAGGATTAATAAATTAGTTGCATGTATTGTGTTTTTCCAGTGTTCGTAACATAACGAAAACTGAAACTATTGAATACAGAAAATTTATATAGCACAACCGGGGTGGCGCGACGGGAAAGAGTGCCGTGGGCGTAACGCGTCGCGCCGTCCCTCATAACCCCGTGCTGGGTTCTGGCCTCAGCCGGGGTTCGGACGCTAAGTGTGACTGGTTGGAGGTTTTAGTGCGGTTCAATTCTCACATACCCCGCCCGAACCGCGGTGATTTCATCCAACTAAAAAAATAAATAAAAAAAACATAGCACAACCAAGTTACATAATATTATTATTTGTTTTATTTACTATAAACTATATAAAAAATCCAAAGCCTTAAAGGTTAAAGACAACACTCAGGGAATTCTAAAGAGTTCATCATCTCATCATCATCAAGAGGTCATTCCATAGCCGGATGGTGCGTGCGTGGTGAAGTTGATGATTATGGTGTGGTCAGGTCCTGTGCTATTTGAACCCAATGACTTCCCAAAACCTACTTATTATGATCTAAAAACATGACTTCACAGTATCATATAGCACATATTACATACCACACACCTGCCCAAAAATAAACAACCAATTCTCGTAATAACCGTCATTCCTCAAAAACAATAAGCATTTCTCGCTAAGAATCCATCAGTTGCTGTCTCAATCAATACGAAAAATATCCTCGTATCCACACAAAGACTTTTCAAACAAGAAGCTGACAAAACACATCAATATCTCGCGAAAAAAATCGGCAAAACCGATACAAAGGAAAACTTTTTGATATAATTTGTGTGCTCTTACAAACTTTTCACTCAGTACGTTCGGGCTTTGTCAAGGAAAGTGCGAGAACTCTATGTATGGCTCTATGTATAACTCTATATTTTTTGGCGAACTTATTAATATGTAAAAAGAAATATTGATAAGTTTTAGAAATGGTTTTTGGTATAGCTTGACTACTTTGTGCTAAAATATAGATATTTTATGAAGGACTTGCACGTTTTGGGACGAAGTTCCTTATCGCTATCCAAAGACGGAAAAAAATCTTACGAAAAGTTGTCACGACACTTTTTTTGCTTTAGATGATTATCGCTAGATGGCGCTGTGATCAAAATCTTTTAAAACACGTTCCTTATCGCGCGTTACGTTAGGAAAAAAAATATAAGATATATTTTAATCGAAAGGAACTTCGTTCTATTCCGGAGTTCCATGACACCTCACAAGTTTTTTTTTGTTTATATTTCTTTTAGTTTTGACATCGGCATAGTCTGCCATACTATTAAAACCACAAGTGTAAGTACTTTGTGTTTTTCTAAGCTTAAGTATTGTATTACATTTTTATTTGATTACAAAACTGTGTTCATTACCAGAAAGCTTTAATTAAATCGATTATGTTTTTAAGGAACTTACACACTTATGAATAAAACACGACTTGTGATTTTACACGTAGCATTTTAGATGTCCGGATATTTTTCTTTTTTTTGTTGTAAGATAGATAAATGCGCGGACGGCCCACCTGATAGTAAACGGTTTCCGTCGCTCGTAAACCTCTGCAATGTCAGGGTAATGGGATCAAAAAACAAAAATATAAGTACACTCACCTTAGTACATCTGTTTTTTTTTATTGCCATGTAGGCAGACGAGCCAACGGGCCACCTGATCGTAAGTGGTTACCGTCGCTCATGAACCTCTGCAATGTCAAGGGACATTGAGGGGTCTCTACCTACGACCTAACTTTAAGGACCCTCCTAAAGCCTCGTTTGAAGAAGGACAAGTCATAGCGCTCTGGGAATACCGAAGAGGGGAGCTCATTCCATAGCCGGATGGTGCGTGGCAAAAAAGTGTTCCTGAAACGGACCGTGGATGACCGCGGTGGTTCCATTTAGTAAGGATGAATTCCACCTCGACGCCAGGTGGTACGTTAATAGAAGGGAGATGTTGGAATCATCTCAAATAATTCCTCCGAGTGTTCCCCACCCTAAGGTCGACTGGTAGAGGATGCCTGTGGAATTAAGTCCGCTTTTGTATAATGTAGTATTTTTGTGCTTAAAGAATTTAAAAAAATCGAATTCATTAAGCATTATGGTAAGAAGCAGTTTTTATTATAATATTCTGATTATACGGCTTAGTAAAAACTCAGCCCCGTTAATTAATGTCGTTGTAGTGAAGTTCATACTTAATACATCGTCCGTTTCAGGATTATATTTGTCGACGCACTATTATACATTTACAATATTTACCGAAATGTAAAACAGGTTATTGGCATAGGGCAAACTACGTCCAAAATCAATTCAATGTGGGTACAGTGGACTTATGGCCAAAGGGAGATCTCCTTGCGGGCGAGGTAGTGTATGCCCGGTCAGGCCGAAGCCTGCTGTAGTAGATTTCAGATGTCGTATATATGCAAAGATTTCAAATGCAAATGTCGTAACCGCAATTCAGGATCTCGCGCGTTATTATTGGTCGCCACAATTTCAAAATGCAATTTCATTTAAAATCATAATAAATTAGTAGAAAAAACATTCTACTGCTACTAAAGTATTTCTTTTAAAACTATTGAAACACCAAAACAGTTCAACTTCAAAAATTGAATTCATTCCCAACAGCGTTTTTCGACCATTATAAAACCTCCTTAAAATCACTTAAAACTATTCCTTTAATGTATTCGGTAATAAAAACAGATATCTGATTACTCCTAATTAAATTAAGAGGGAACCTGTTCCAGGTTTATAGCGTCAAATCAATTTTGAGGTTATAAAATTTGTTGTGGAGCGTTAAATTAGTGAAGAAACGCCTTATAGTTTAAGGTTATATAACCATAGTGTTCCTTGTTGTGGCCGAGTGGTTAAAGCGCTTGCTTTCCGTACGAGAGGTCGCGGGTTCAAAGCCAAGTTGAGCTAAATATAGTTTGGAAAAGATTTAAGTGTTAATTTATCACAACACGACTAACTTAAAACGTGAAAAAAATCTGCATTCCAAAACTCTTTTGAAGATATGTGAAGTCCCCAATTCGCATTGGGAAAGCAAGGTAGACGATACCCGATCCCTTTACTAAGGACATAAAATTTTTGTGTCTGATTTTATGTAATAACTTGTACTGTTGTTATCCAAATAAATAAAATTACAAAAAAAAAGTATCGTGACAACTTTTCGTAAGATTTTTTTCCGTCTAGCCTCCTTTCGATAACGCGCGATAAGGAACTTCGTTCCGAAAAATGGCAATATTACGGAGTATTAGAGACTTATTTTTTTAAACAAAAATTGGTTGCCTGTAAAGTCGGTATAAGGGCGAAAGTTTTACGTGACAACGACTTTGAGTGGTAAACGCGTCCCTTCCACTTTTTATGTCTGTCTCTCTCGCTCTTAGGCGGGACGCGTGCCTCTCACTCGCTCTCATTGTGAGTGCATAACGTGAGCAGAGCGTAACGCAGTTTCTTGAAGTGTCACCCGGCAAACCAATTTATAAGACGTTGTCACGTCAAAAAATATATCCCATTAATCTACAATACAAACAATTATTATATTTGTTAGCATCTTAAACTGATATCTCAAGGGACACCACGCTACCTACAATTCACTCTAAAGGACTCTCCTCAAGAATAAAAAAAGTAATAAAATATTCTTCAACTCTATAAAAACGGTAGGCTCTCGCATGGAAACGAACACATGTATGAGAGATAATAAAACCAGATTAACTGCACTGACTCTTACTATACAGGGTGTTAAAAAAAGCCTCAACTTTGTTTATCTATACTAATATTATAAAGAGGAAATGTTTGTTTGTTTGTAATGAATAGGCTCCGAAACTACTGGACCGATTTAATTTTTTTTTTACATTTGGAAAGCTACATTATCCCCGAGTAACATAGGATATATTATCCTTAATATAGAATATATAATCCTTACTAAAACTCCAATAATGTAACATAAGGTGTAAAAAAATGACCTGAAGAATTCCTTACGTCGCGTGCGCTGCGAAAACTATTGATGATAGAAAAAAATGATGTACTACGGGTTTTTAGGTATTATTAATACAAATAAAAAAGTCCGCAACAGCATACATCTAACTATCATAGTTTAGTCATAATAACCGCTTTTACGTTTATGAAAAATATTTTATCGTCCTTTTGTGAATAAAAAAAAACATTTCGTCCCGAGATTGAATTTAACGTTAAATGAATATCGTTATACTTCGTATATCGTTATTATTAACCTTTATCCAAATTAAGTATTATGTTATCAAGAGTATTAATGTAGAAGTAAATTACTTTTTGTTTTATTCCAATCGGACTTTTCGTTTAGAAGTTATCACGAATGTAAAACGCAATGAATATGTGGGTGCACTTCGCTTAAACTAGCACACAGCCTACCAAATGATAAGTGGTCAATATCGCTGCAAAAAGAGTGCTTGATTTGGTTTATCTTTGTTTGATTTTATATTAATGAGTAGTATTAATTTGTTTTTAAGAAATATGGAAATAGAATAATGTGCCTATTTTTATTTTGTTTTTTTTTCTATCGCTAATAAACCACTGCAATGACACAACAAGGTCTCAACCTACCTACACTTGAGTCTTCTTAAGATTTAAAAAAAAATCCTGAACTTTAGCTCATAATGATTCACCCTGTATATAGTGTCTAAAACACCTGTTCTTCTCAACGAATAGGATGCTCTCATTGTACTTATAGTAACTTAAATTCACTTTGAATATTAAAATTTTACTTCAACTCGAAATTTAACGGGCATTTAAATTGGTTTTAGTTACTGTTTTTGTAATTATTATTGGGTATTTATGGAGATAAGGAATTTAAATGGTTTATCAATAAAAACTATATACAAATTTGGATTTGATGATAGACCAGATGTGGAGAAGTTTGGCGTCTCATAAAAAGTTTTAGGTCATTGTTTTTTTTATACGAAGAGTGTACATGTATAATAGAGATTGTTGATAGAATGTTGGAATTACTGGAGCATGAAGTCGCTCCTGATGTGGTTCTTGTGTGGAATCGGCAGGGTCCAGCTGAATCAGCGCTGCAGCTGTCCAGGCTGTAGCTTCATGCTGAGCTGGTCGCCCTTTCAGTTACACCCTCGCACATAAACTTTTTTATTTCATTCTTTGTTTTAAATTATTTCTATATTATTTTTATTCTTAGTTTTAATCTATTTTTAATATATTGTTCCTGTTATGTGTAAGTTGTGTGTCTGAATAAACGTATTTTCTTTCTTTCTTTCTTTCTCTCTTTCTTTTTACTTGAGATATAAATTTTGAAATACTTATTATGTTGTGTTAAATTATATAGGGAAAAAAATATTATTAAAATATGTTAACGCCATTTTGTTATGACCGCTATCTTAGATAATAAGTTCATCAAACAATGAACATCTAAGTATAATTTCGTTTTTTCTACCTTTATTTTCATAACCTAACACAATGATGTCCACTAACGGGCTGCCTGATCGTAGACGGTAACCGTTGCCCATAAACCTCAACATTATCGGGGGACATTGCCGCTACGTAGGTCTTTAAAAGAAGGACAAGTCATAGCGCTCAGGAAATACCGAAGATTGGTCCCGACCCACGCTGGTTCTGACCCAGCGGGGTATTCCGTGGGAGGGTGACACGCCGTCCCATCTTGGCGGGAGAGCCCGCCGACCGAGAGAACCGGCGGCCGTATCGCCTGCGGCTGCCGGCTCGGCGTCCGGAGGGGGCGGCGCGACGGGAAAGAGTGCCTTGGGCGTAACGCGTCGCGCCGTCCCTCATAACCCCGGGCTGGCTTCTGGCCTCGGCCGGGGTTCGGACGCTGAGTGTGAGCGGTTGGAGGTTTTAGTGCGGTTCAACTCCCACAATCCGGTGATTTCCTCCAACTGAAAAAAAAAAAATCCGAAGATTGGTCATCACATAGCGTGTATGGCAAAAAAATATTGCACACTACACCAACATTACTTCAATAAAGTCTACAGTTTTCCAAGATTATTTCCAGACATTACTAAGTCCTGTCTCAAAGCGGAAACGTACAAAGAAGACAGGCAGATTTTACGCTGACATCGTAATGCACCGTGCGACAACTGCAGAGCAACGATGTACGAAAACATGAGGATGTGGTATTCGAAAATTCGTACAAAAGATGTAAGTATCTGTTTTATTTTTGTTTCGATATTGATAAGTATCGTGTGGTAATTTAAGAGCAACTACATAGGGTTCAAAAGTAATTGACATCTATTTAAGTAGTTTTGAAACCTTCAGGGAATAGTTTTTATCATCGCACCACCCGACGCCGAGATGTGGACCATTCTTACTATACGGAACTGCAAACAATCACACAAACACCCCAATTTCCGATTGTGCTGACATTTTGCACGCGGATGTATATCGCGTGAAAATATTTGACAAAATGGCGCTGATCTGATTATGGATTCGGAAGGCGGTCATAGGTACTCTTGTGCTAAACAATTTAGAACCGTCGTGTTTGGGCACGTTTTACTTGTATTAGGTAGCACTCTACTGCTACATGATATCCAGGATCTTAAAAGCTTGTATTTAGAAAGTTTTGTTTAAAATAAATAAGTACTGGTTTTGTTTGATTTATTGCTCACACTCAGCCTCCGAATCCCGACTACCTCCGACCGTCCGATCGCTAAGGCTTATGCATCGACCTGATACATCTACAGAGATTAACGCATTGTTGTTAACCCTCGCTTAAGACTTTTGCTGCCAGCGATCAGTGCTGACCGACTCGCCTTTGAAAATACTTTTTTTTCAAAGGTTTTTTTCTCGGCAGGTAACTGTACTGCACCAACCCGTTACTACCCACTACTGGGCTCAGGTCTCCTCAGAAAAGGGAGTTAAAGAAAAAACTGCCACATCCATCCATCTCTACATTACTGTACAGTCTTGTAAAGTAAGTAGATCCCGCAGATCCTTTGTGACTGGAAGATCGTCTTCACAGTTAAATGTACTTCACGTTATTTACACGTCGTTGTGCGATTACTTATCTTAATTACGATGTAAATTGAAACTAAATGGAAACGATCCCCATATTGAGACGCAATTTTAATTCTCGTGTCAATTTTCGATAAATATAACGATTTCGATATATTCTCCTTTAAAAAAAAACTATAAGCAATTTTTTTTCATTTTGGAGCTATAAATTACACATAAACATTCACTCATATACATACATACATGGAAACACACAAAGATACATAGAGACGCGACATACCCATAAACCTTCATTTTCATTCATTTATTTTCCAAATATAATTTCATCAAATTATTCATATAATGTCATGTTACCTATTCTAAATTACAATACAGCAGTTACACTACAAAGTTCAACAATAAACTTCTTATTAACTTGTAAGTTATATGTGTATGTTAACAATTTCGTATGCATATCAAGGAATATAGTTACGTGGGTATAAGTTATGAGTGAAAGCGTTTTTTGATTTTCGTCATCATCATCAGCCTTTAGACGTCCACTGCTAGATATAGGCCTCACTCAAACTTCGCTACAACGACCGGTCGAACTGTAAGTGTGGATGTTTTCTTAAGGAAGGCTCTTCACCACCGTGATAGCGTTCGTGAGTCATCACTGGGTTTAACTGACAACCAGCGCTGTGGTAATCCGGAGCATATGCTGAGTTGAAGCCTTGTGAAACTCAGTACAATTCCAATGATGTGATTTTATGTTTATCTCCAGATCTTACCTACTATTTTATTGTATTTTTACTAGTATCAAGTTTCATGTTGTACTGAGTTTTCAACAAACATATTGGAACGAAGTTTCTTATCGTGCGTTATCGAAAGGGAGCTAGACGGAAATTCTTATGAAAAAGTTGGCACGACACTTTTTTTGTTTTAGATGATTATCGCTAGATGGCGCTGTTCTTAAAGTATTTTATAAAACAATTCCTTATTTTGTTTTATATGATTAATGATAGATGGCGCTGTGCTTAAAATATTTTGTTTAAGTTATTAAATAAAAAAAAATATATATTACAATTCCCTTACTAATTAATCGAAAGGAACTTAGTTCCATCCGGGTGTCCCTTGACACCCCTCAAGTTTTTTCTTTCTTTCTTTATTAATGAACCACCAACAAGACTTACACACTCTTTCTCGTTCGTTTGCCGGTACCACTGAACCCATTTAGTAATTGTTTAAGTTGTGATGTAGATAATCGCGAGTCTTTAAATAAATTTACATCACAATTAGTGATAATTAACCCTCTGTCAACTTTTCACTTGCATCATATCAGAATAGAATTATTGCAATTTAACCCGTTAACTGCCCAGACAGTGATAGTGAAGACACCCAATTTAGACTTAACCTGCTCTCTACAATTCACCGCAGCATTGAATGTGTTAAGATAATCTTAATATTATCGTATGAGATATAAAAATGTTTTAAATCTCGCAGTGTTCATGTTTTTAGTTAGTATCAATTCATAAAGTGTGTTATTAAATTTAATTAAAACTAGCTGGCCCGCGCAACTTCGTCTGCGTCACAAAAAAAATACCATTATATCACATATTTTTTCACCGTTTAAACCTTCCCTGGACTACGACAAACATTTTAAAACCAAAATCCGCTCAACCGGCCCAACCGTTCTCGAGTTTTAGCGAGACTAACGAACAGCAATTCATTTTTATATATAAGAAGATTTCATTAAACAATTTTAGAGCAACGACATCTATTGGCCTTCAAGTCGAATTACATATGGAAGCATTTTTTTTGTTGATATAAATAATTTAAATTTGATTATGTCATTGTGGGACAATTTTTCCTATTTCCTTTTTTTCTATACATATAATAAAAGGATAGAAAAGTCAACATTGCAAAATACACTCCCCCAAGTCAAACAACCGTTGAACATTTTGATGGCGCGATTCAGAATCCATACATTTAGTTCTGTAAAAATGTCAGCTTTGTCCGGGATAAACTCGAAAACTGCTGCACCGATGTACTTCAAATTTGGCAAGAATATTGCTAAGAAGTCGGGTCAACACATAGGCTATATATTATAGTGCTATCATGTCCGAGGAACGGGATATAAATATAATAAATTTCGTTACACAATTTTAGAGCAACGACATCTATCGGCGTTCAAGTCAAATTTCAAGTTGAATCATTTTTTATTAGTACGAGAGCTAGCAACGTCGGGACAACAAACATTTCAGTAAAGCCAGTTTTTTTTATATATGCTATCTCTCATACTCTTTCACTTTTATATCAGTTGGCAAATTAATTTTGGTTTTTAAGTCCTTAAAAAGCTTCATTAAAAATAATAATTCAGAATTAGCGTCTGGCACAGAAGTACAACAAAAAAATATCTGGCAATAATAAACTAATGTAGCAAAAAGTATAATAAAAATAAATTAAAGAAAAAAATGTCTTTAAATAATTTGAAAAATCGGTTTTTAATCCGTACTCTACCACTACCGGCTACTACTAGACAGTCCGTATCGATAAATACTCTGTCAAAAACGTTGCTAGCTCTTATACCGTAATTTAAATTTGATTGTGTCATTTTTGGTACTGTCAATGGCTTTTTATTAATTGTCATAAATACAAGGAGTTCTGTTCCTTTTTAAAAATTGTGTCTTTAATTCGTTTCAGAGATAAATAAAATCTATACATATAAATAAACTAGCTGGCCCGCGCAACTTCGTCTGCGTCACAAAAAAAATACCATTATATCACATATTTTTTCACCGTTTAAACCTTCCCTGGACTACGACAAACATTTTAAAACCAAAATCCGCTCAACCGGCCCAACCGTTCTCGAGTTTTAGCGAGACTAACGAACAGCAATTCATTTTTATATATATGAAGATTTCATTAAACAATTTTAGAGCAACGACATCTATTGGCCTTCAAGTCGAATTACATATGGAAGCATTTTTTTTTGTTGATATAAATAATTTAAATTTGATTATGTCATTGTGGGACAATTTTTCCTATTTGCTTACTAGATGGCGTTGGCGTATAAATTTGAATTATTCTGAATCGCACTATTATTTCGTACACCAAATGTCAAAACTGAGGTTACCTGCTTTGCTATAAGTTACCGTGTGGTTGGTCAATTTGAAATACTTAGCAATCATTAGATTATTATTTAGTTTCGACTTAAAATAATTAAAATGCCTGGAAAAGGATATCTAATTTATCCGGATGCTCAAACGATACTCGAAGGAAAAGGTTAGCTCGATGTGTAGAAACCGCCGTTGAGCGTGAAGCTAGGTTGGCTACTCTTCGAGAACACATTGCGGGAACTTAGTCGATCGAAGATCTTGAAGAGCAGGATACTCAGTTAAGGAGAGATCACTCTCAACCTGCTCACGGTCTCACGGTCGTTGGAGACTGATGAGCAGCATGAATAGCGTAGTGCAGCTGCTCAGCAGCGCAGACGACGTCGCGGGCAATAGCTAGTTACTAAATAAAATAGTACTTATTTAATTTTATAGAAAAATTAATGTAATTTTATGAATATTTCACCACAGGATAATGTGTGGCATCATCTTGCTCGACGACACTATTTATAAAGTTGTAGACCACTTCATTTCTCTCAATTTCTGAGAGGATGCATTCATCAACGCAAAAAAATGCTTCCATATGTAATTCGACTTGAAGGCCAATAGATGTCGTTGCTCTAAAATTGTTTAATGAAATCTTCATATATATAAAAATGAATTGCTGTTCGTTAGTCTCGCTAAAACTCGAGAACGGTTGGGCCGGTTGAGCGGATTTGGGTTTTAAAATGTTTGTCGTAGTCCAGGGAAGGTTTAAACGGTGAAAAAATATGTGATATAATGGTATTTTTTTTGTGACGCAGACGAAGTTGCGCGGGCCAGCTAGTTTATTTATATGTATAGATTTTATTTATCTCTGAAACGAATTAAAGACACAATTTTTAAAAAGGAACAGAACTCCTTGTATTTATGACAATTAATAAAAAGCCATTGACAGTACCAAAAATGACACAATCAAATTTAAATTACGGTATAAGAGCTAGCAACGTTTTTGACAGAGTATTTATCGATACGGACTGTCTAGTAGTAGCCGGTAGTGGTAGAGTACGGATTAAAAACCGATTTTTCAAATTATTTAAAGACATTTTTTTCTTTAATTTATTTTTATTATACTTTTTGCTACATTAGTTTATTATTGCCAGATATTTTTTTGTTGTACTTCTGTGCCAGACGCTAATTCTGAATTATTATTTTTAATGAAGCTTTTTAAGGACTTAAAAACCAAAATTAATTTGCCAACTGATATAAAAGTGAAAGAGTATGAGAGATAGCATATATAAAAAAAACTGGCTTTACTGAAATGTTTGTTGTCCCGACGTTGCTAGCTCTCGTACTAATAAAAAATGATTCAACATGAAATTTGACTTGAACGCCGATAGATGTCGTTGCTCTAAAATTGTGTAACGAAATTTATTATATTTATATCCCGTTCCTCGGACATGATAGCACTATAATATATAGCCTATGTGTTGACCCGACTTCTTAGCAATATTCTTGCCAAATTTGAAGTACATCGGTGCAGCAGTTTTCGAATTTATCCCGGACAAAGCTGACATTTTTACAGAACTAAATGTATGGATTCTGAATCGCGCCATCAAAATGTTCAACGGTTGTTTGACTTGGGGGAGTGTATTTTGTAATGTTGACTTTTCTATCCTTTTATTATATGTATAGATATAGATTTGAAAAAAATCATTTAAATACACGAATTTTAAGAACCTGAATATGATGTAAAATGTTCACAAGTAAGTTAAAACCAAACATGATGAGTCTATAAACTTATTCAGACACTCGCGGTTTTCTATAATACTTTCATGCATTTTCAACGGGTTCTTACCACGATATTTGATTAATTGAGTTGTCTCGATATTTCAACGTTGTTGCAAACGTCATGATCAAGAGAAGACTGGATACTGCGGGTCGATTTAAGAGCAAACAAATCTGTCTACCCTCTTTCTCGTTCGCTTTTGGGTGGTACCACTGGAACTCGAACTCACATCACAACACACCACACTCACTGGTATCACCTGGTAAGAACCCGTTGAAAATGCATGAAAGTATGATGAGTCTATCTTGCTTAGTAAAGAAGTTCTGCCTTATGATATGACTACCTTCCGATTCCATCATCAAATCAGCTCCATTGTATCATATCATTGCATTGTTACGCGATCTACATAATAATACTACTATTATTATGCTATAATATGCTATATCGGACTCCGAGAATTTGGTCAAATTTATTTCACAAGTCGTAGGTAGCGACCCCTCAGTGTCCCCTGACATTGCAGAGGTTCATGAGCGACGGTAACCACTTGCGATCAGGCCCGTTGGCTCGTCTGCCTACATGACTATAAAAAAAGTTAAATCAAGGTTTTAAAATTTCATATTGTTGATCCTAGTGTATGAAATGAAATGAAATACTTTATTTTCAACATTGATGACGTTCTCATTCTTGTTGACGTCAAAGGTTTAAAGCTACCACCAGTTCGGACACAAAAAATAATAAGTATAGCCACCGTCCTGAGAAGAACTGGCAAGAAACTCAGCGGGCATGTCTTTTTTAAACGGTTTTATTTAGCTCACCCCGTTTGTTTTATTCTTAATTAATTTATTCTTCCGTCAAATCTAGTAATTCAAATTTCACCCTCTTCCTTTCAACCGATTAATCTGAAATTTTGTATACACTTTGGATACAATTAAGTTTATTCATTATCATTATAAATTCAAGATGGCGGCCGCTACAAAATGGCGGGTAACGTAGATTTTATCAATCCCATCAATATGGGTATCAAATGAAAGGGCTCAACAAGCAGAATACAATGTACTATAAAAAATTGAAATCCAAGATGGCGGCCACTACAAAATGGCGGATAACGTAGGGTTTATCAATCCCATCAATATGGGTATCAAATGAATGGGCTTAACAAGCAGAATACAATGTACTATAAAAAATTGAAATCCAAGATGGCGGCCGCTACAAAATGGCGGATAACGTAGGGTTTATCAATCCCATCAATATGGGTATCAAATGAATGGGCTCAACAAGCAGAATACAATATACTATAAAAAATTGAAATTCAAGATGGCGGCCGCTACAAAATGGCGGATAACGTAAGTTTTATCAATCCCATCAATATGGGTATCAAATGAAAGGGCTCAACAAGCAGAATACAATATACTATTAAAAATTGAAATCTAAGATGGCCCTCGCTACCAAATGGCTGATAACAATTTTTTATCAAACTAAAAACTAGAAAATAAAAATAGGTAAAAAACTTTTTAAGTTAAACGGTTTTATGTTAAACATACATTGCAATGTTTAAGATAAATGTACTAAAAACCAAAAAATAATAAAATAGATACAGTCGTGGGAATTATAAAACCGTTGGGCACATCAATTTTTTACGGGCATGTCAATTGTCTACAATCCTTGATTAAAATGTTTGTTTTGTAATGTTACATTATAATTAATACAACAACGATCGTAAAAAATTGATGTGCCCAACGGTTTTATAATTCCCACGACTGTATCTATTTTATTATTTTTTGGTTTTTAGTACATTTATCTTAAACATTGCAATGTATGTTTAACACAAAACCGTTTAACTTAAAAAGTTTTTTACCTATTTTTATTTTATATAATGAGCATTTTTTATTTTAATATTTGTACAGTATTACACAAATTTACATTAAATATACAAAAAAAAAACGATTACGATAATGAAATGACCTTGGCGATCTTGGTATCTATAAAGTATTTAATTTTATAAACATCTAAAAACCGAAAGATTCAATCAACAACTCAACAAAAAACATTGAAATTAAAAGCGAATGTAAACCCCAGTGTTTTTTCCAGTCATCTACTATTTAGACGTTGCGGTGAACAGTCCCGTCCCCGAGGAAATCATGGCGCTTTCGAATCTTATTGATTGTAACCCAACTTTATTTGTTTTTAAATTATTCATTGCATTAGAATCACAGCGTAAAAAACAGGGGATAAATAATTTAAGTAGTATAAGGACAAAAAAGAATGAATGATTTGGATTCTATGTTTCATTAAGATAAATAAAAATTTGAGAGGTGTCATGGGACACCCGAATAGAACGAAGTTCCGTTCGATTAAAAGATATCTTACAATTTTTTTTCCTAACGTAACGCGCGATAAGGAACGTGTTTTAAAAGATTTTGATCACAGCGCCATCTAGCGATAATCATCTAAAACAAAAAAGTGTCGTGACAACTTTTCGTAAGATTTTTTTCCGTCTAGTCCCTTTTCGATAACACGCGATAAGGAACTTCGTTCCAATTATACTTATTTAAACAATAACCTCAAAATTAATCATTATATTTTTAATATCGTAGGACAATAACTTTTATGACATAATTTTATATGACTTGTCTTTTTTTTAAACGTAGTTGAAGAGAGTCCTTAAGATTAGGTCAAAGGTAGCGAAGCCGTCACACTCACGATTAGATGGTCCAGTAGCTCGCCTGCAATTAAAGAAAAATTAGAGGTTATGATTTTAGGGATATAGTACACCCCACTGCTGGGCTCATGTCTTCTTAGTAAAGGGATCAGGCTTAATCTACGCTTGTCCAATTCAGATTGGGGAGTATACATTTCTTTGCAACGTTTTTCAAATCCTTCTCCAGTATGCAGGTTTCGTCACGATGTTTTACTTCACTATTTTGGACAATTATTTTTATATTTTACTAGCTGGCCCGCGCAACTTCGTGTGCGTCACAAAAAAAATCCCGGGTATTTTCTCACCGTTTAAACCTTCCTTGGACTACGATAAACATTTAAAACCAAATCGGCCCAACCGTTCTCGAGTTTTAATCAGACTAACGAACAACAATTCATTTTTATTTATATGGAAGACTAGCTGGCCCACACAACTTCGTCTGCGTCACATAAGGAAATTTTCTCACCGTTTAAACCTTCCCTGGACTTCTACTAATATTTTAAGATTAAAATAAGCGGAATCGGTTCAGTCGTTCTCGAGTTTTAGCGAGACTAACGAACATCAATTTATTTTTATATATAAGAAGACAAGATATAGATAATAGATTGTAATTACATGTTCATATTATGTATTCCAAGTATGTAATTACTAGTAGGAAAACCTAAAAAGACTTTTTCGTATACCGCAAGCAGTTTAAATTTTAATTAGTGTGGTTCCCAATTTGGGTCAGCAATTAAGTGTCTGTAGTGTTGCCAGAATTTTTATACGAAAAAAACCTATTTGAATTCCCGCCAACGTTAGATTAACTGATGTTTTAAGTTGGCAACACTTGGCTTATTGCCAGGGACTTGACTGATTTATGTTCTTGTCGATTTTAAATGGTAGATGGAGAGATGAGTTTCAGATAGTGCATCGATGGAATTTTTGGGTGTCAAAGTGCAAAAAAACTGATAGAAAAAATAGTGTCTCCAAACATTATAGTACCCTTTGAGTGACATAGGTAATATCTATACATATAATAAAATGATAGAAAAGTCAACATTGCACAATACAGTCTCCCAAGTCAAACAACCGTTGAACATAATGATGGCGCGATTCAGAATCCATACATTTAGTTCTGTAAAAAAGTCAGTTTTGTCCGGGATAAACTCGAAAACTGCTGCACCGATGTACTTCAAATTTGGCAAGAATATTGCTTAGAAGTCGGGTCAACACATAGGCTATATATTACAGTGCTATCATCTCCGAGGAACGGGATATAAATATAATAAATTTCATTAAACAATTTTAGAGCACCGACATCTATCGGCGTTCAAGTCAAATTTCATGTGGAAGCATTTTTTTATTAGTACGAGAGCTAGCAACGTTGGGAAAACAAACATTTCAGGAAAGCCAACTTTTATTTTTATATATGCTATCTCTCATACTCATTCACGTTTATATCAGTTGGCAAAATAATTTTAGGTTTTTAAGTGGTTAACAAACTTCATTTAAAAAAAAATATTCAGAATTATTGTCTGGCACAGAAGAACAACAAAAAAATATCTGGCAATAATAAATTCATGTAGCAAAAGTATAATAAAAATAATTTAAAGAAAAATGTCTAAAAAAAATTTGAAAATTTGTTTTTATCCGGACCTTACCACTACCGGCTGGAGGCTACTACTAGACAGTCCGTATCGGTAAATACTCTGTCAAAAACGTTGCTAGATCTTATACCATAATTTAAATTTGATTGTGTCATTTTTGGCACTGTCAATGGTTATTTTTTTAATTGTCATAGATACAAAGAGTTCTGTTCCTTCTTAAAAAATGTGTCTTTAATTCGTTTCAGAGATTAGCAAGATCTATACATATAAATAAATTTCATTAAGCAATTTTAGAGCAACGACATCTATTGGCTTTCAAGTCGAATTACATATGGAAGCATTTTTTTGTTGATATAAATAATTTAAATTTGATTATGTCATTGTGGGACAATGTTTCCTATTTGCTAACTAGATGGTGTTGGCGTATAAATTTGAATTATTCTGAATCGCGCTATAATTTCGTACACCAAATGTCAAAACTGAGGTTACCTGCTTTGCTATAAGTCGTTGTGGTTAGTCAAATTGAACTCTTTAGCTATCATTATATTATTATTTAGTTTCCACTTAAAATACTTAAAATGCCTGGATAACGATCTAATTTATCCCAATGCTCAAACGATACTCAAAGGAAAAAGTTAGCTCGATGTCTAGAAACCGCCGTTGAGCATGTAGCTGGGTTAGCTAATGGCTACTCTTTAAGAACACATTGTGGAAACTCAGTCGATCGAATATCTTGAAGAGCATGATACTCAGTTAAGGAGAGATCACTCTCAGCCTGCTCTTTCACGGTCGTCGGAGACTGATGAGCAGCTACAGTTGCTCAGCAGCGTTACCAGGACGTATGTGACGATACTTCTGCTTATGTATCGCAAGACCCGGACAGAATGCAGGAGTTGCAAGAGCAACCATGGGTAAATAAAGAGGGAAGTGGATTCATGTACAATGTTGCGATTAACTACGCCGCACACGGAGATATTGGCATCTTAGAAGTATGTGTCCTCTGTCAAGCCCGCAAATGTATAGGGGAGCCCAATGGAATGTGTTGTGCATCTGGTAAGGTACGCTTGGAGTCTATGCAAGACCCACCAGAACTGTTGAAACTCTTACTAAGCGGCGAACATCCGGGTCCAGCCATTTTTTGAAAAACATTCGAGCCTATAATAGCGCCTTCCAGATGACTTCTTTTGGTGCAAATCAAATCGTTGAAACAGGGTTCATGCCGACATTCAAGATCCAGGGACAAGTTTACCATCAAATTGGTTCGCTGCTACCTACAGATATTTCAAAATTTTTGCAAATTTATTTTGTGAGTGATTTTGAAGAACAAGCAAACCTACGAAGTAGATTCATCCCCAATTTAGACGTGCTCAAGAATTCTCCGATATCCTTCTAAGTCTTAGTGAAGGTACTCTACCAGAAGAGAGAGGTGGACAAGTGGTGCTTCCAATGTCTCTCGGTAGAGTTGTATCCAGCTTAGAAGAACTCATTCGCTGTGTGTACAACGACATCAGTCGTATATCACACCAGCAGAATTCTTGGGTGTGTGAGCGAGCCATTTTGACACCCTAAACTGATCAGACTGCAGTAATTAACGAATTCTCTCAGAAATTGAGGGAAATGATGAAACGCTTCCACGTCACCGGTCCGGACTCTCTTTATATTTTGACTGCGGAGAGCCAAACCACTATTGTGGTTCATTGAGAAGTTCTATAAGCATGTTTTTTTACGCTATCTTCTAATCTTATCTTATATTTGTCTTAATTTGATTATTTTCTACATCTGCTTTAGTCACAACTTTTGCCTTAACTCAGCAAAATCACCTTAAAGTCATTTATTCGAAGCGGGTCGAAATTAGCACTTTTTGCACTTCAATTTTACAAAAAAACAGTCTTATTCTGTTACTCTGTTTAGTGTAGATATGAAAGGTAAAGAAGAAAACCAGTAAATTAATGTTAGTTTAAAAGATACAATTGTTGGTATATTATTATGGTGTAGTACATAGCATTCACGTAGACGACGTCGCGGGCAATAGCTAGTTACTAAAAATAAAATTAGGCAAAAAAGTTGCACAAAACAGTAAGTCTATTATGATACAATCTATCTATATTTTTTACCAATATAAATCTGAAGATTTTGATCGTTTAGAAACACTAACCTCAGAAACCGCTGGTCCAATCTCAAAAATTATTTCCGTGTAGTTAATAGTTAATTTATCGAGAAATGCTATATTATGTTTCGAAAAAAAAAGTCAGAGTCAGTCAGTCATTTATACTTAAAAATTTGCTAATATTAGGTTGTCAAATATCTCTCTTCCATTTTTTGCTCTTTTTTCAACGCTTTATAAAACGTGTTACAGTGATCGAAAATATGCGCCGTTTTGTTTCCATCTAGACGGTAACTTCATAATACCTCCCTCGTAGAAGCCTCTCCTTATTTGTGAAGAACTCGGACAGTCACTTTTCACAAGCCTCTTTTGAGTTCAAGTTTATATCACCAGGGGCGTTCGCCATGGACAGGAACAGGTGGTAATCACTTGGCGCTATGTCCGGGCTATATGGTGGATGCGATTATGTAACGCAAGGTGTCAAATGACTAGAAAAATTAGACAGAACCTCTTTTTTGGGTAAAATGCGGTCCATCCATTCCATTATAATACAATTATATAACACACAAAAATATTATTATATTTAACTTGCCACCGCACGGTAATAGTGTTACTTTATTACTTATTACCTATTTGATGCGGTGGGCATGTGGCTTCTACTGATAGAGTACTGGTGAACGAAAGTGCCGACCTTTTAACACAAAAAGATTTTATTATTCAGAAATTTTTGGAACGAAGTTCCTTATTGCGCGTTATCGAAAAGGCTAGACGGAAATTCTTATGAAAAAGTTGTCACGACACTTTTTTGTTTTAGATGATTATCGCTAGATGGCGCTGTGATTAAAATATTTTATAAAACAATTCCTTATTTTGTTTTATATGATTAATGCTAAATGGCGCTGTGATCAAAATATTTTATTACAATTCTCTCACTAATTAATCGAAAGGAACTTCGTTCCATCCGGGTGTCCCTTGACACCTCTCAAGTTTTTTTATAATAAATTTTCGACAAAAACTACTGACACTTACTGTTGCTTGATTGTTGCACACGCAACCTTCCTAAAACGATTTACACTCGATTGATACCTTTTAAAATCTCGGGTCAGTAAGATGTTCACAAGTCGGCCTATACTAGACAAGTGCAGTGGCTATGCCTGAACTGTCTGTATAGTAGACCTGAGTCTAGCAATAGATAGTAATTGTGAGTCCTTCTAGAAACGAGATTCGAGTACAGTTTTAAACAGTGGGTCGTAGGTGCTGGCACCACATTGTAACAACATTTCAGGCAAAAAGAAAGGGTTTTTTCGAGCTCACCTCTCACTCCCACCACTGTAACTCCTATATAGGCAGGATCCACAAAGGCGACCACCATAATGACTGAACAGTGAAGCCCAGGAACCTGAAAGCCAACTTGATTTGGGCCCTACAACGGATCAAAAGGATCAAAAAATAAGAATTCCAAAAATGGTATAGCTAACTTGCCTTACAACGAATCAGAAATCCGAAAATAAGAATGCCAACAAAAACTTTAAACTACATTCTCCAAAACGATACCTCCCACGTAAGTTGTTGTATCTCCAAAACTGCAAATTTACAGTAGAGCGTCATAGTAATATTATTACTTAAAATATCTTTTGACGACGTTAAGACGACTATTATATTACATTAAAATACGAAATTTCAAAAAGATGTACCAATAAATGCAGATTTTGGTTCACTTTGAATCTTTGAAACGCTCTACTGTAAATTTGCAGTTTTGTAGATACAACAACTTATAGTACGAGAGCTGACGACCAAAATTTTTGTCTCATAGCAATACGACCAAAACCGCATCAAATCGATAGATACGATTATCTTGAACTCGAAAATATCAATATCAGACATTTTCCGCGTAGCGTTTGATCTGACCGAATTTTCAAAATTGTCAAAGAATTTTACCGAACTGCATCATAGCAATATGTCTGATTTGCAGACTGTAGTTGAATGATAGTTCTGAGATACCAGAAACATATTTTTCAGACGTTAGTGGTGTAGCGCTAACCCGTAAAATCACTTACAAAAATAAAAAATGAGACAAAAAAAATGTCTCATAGCAATATGTCTGAAAATCTTTTTTATTAGTAAAGTTTGGTTATTTGATGCGAACAAAACAATTTTCAGACGGAAATATGAACGCATTAAATTTTGAGACCGTTTTGAAAATGTTAACAAATTTTACCGATCGGTATCATAGCAATATGTCTGAAAATTATTGGACATGATAAAATAAGTTGTCCACATGTGCAAAAAATTTATATCAGACAAATTAAGTGACCTTCTCTATCAGACAACTTTTCGATACCCAGATATCATTTAAAAATCGTATTGAGGCATCTTGAATTTTCTGTTACAAATCAATGAATACGTTGCGTCCCTGAATTTATTAGATGATAATTAACAAAGAATTTACCCGAAACCGTAACATTGAAGTTGAAGGACTGAAATAAATCGCACAAAAGGAAACTAGGATGAAGTTGAAAAACAATAGTTGCTACACTTAAAGTGTCTGAAAACAGGTTTTTGGTAATCATGGCAGCAATACGAAAAGTTGAAAAAAAAAATTATCCGTATTGCTATGATACAGGTCGGCTAAATTTGTTGACATTTTCAAAAATGCGCTCAGGCTATATGCTACGCGCAAAATGTCTGAAAACACACTTTTTCGTAATACAATTATAAAATCTATGTACATTTTCACTATCAGACGTATTGCTATAATACCGACTATATTTTTTTATTGACACAGCAGAAATGGGCTCCCACGCAGTTGCTACACTTTCGACCGTTACTACACGCGTAGTCGGGTTCAGAATCATACAATCTAACGATTTTGTAGGGTTTTTGCCGTATTGCTATGAGACATGGTTTTGGTCGTCAGCTCTCGTAATATTACGTGGGAGGTTACTTAAATACACGTTCCAACAATAACTTGTAGCCGTACACTCGTACAGCAAAGTTATTACCACAATTGAATTAAGATTGTGTCATTACGACTCGCGGTCTGTACCAATGAAAACATCAGCGTTATAAAAACCATTGGAATGTCGGATTACGTTTATTTGGGAGACTGATCGTCTGAGAGTTTTGGATGAAGATATTTTCAAGTTATAGTGCATTATTGTATGTTTTTAAGACGTCTTAATGTGACGTTGCAAATCAGGATCTTTACAGCGGGGTTTGGGCGACTAAATAGCCGCTCATCTACTTGTAACTTTTTTTAAACGTCCGTTTAGCCCCGCTACTCAGCAGCCAGCTTTGCAGTTCCGAGTTGGAGAATATGAGGAGAACTATGGACCAAGTTTTTAGCTTGCCTCAAATACTTACCCGAAAATTACTCTCATACCATTATCACACCATTCCGAACTCCTAATATCATCATCATCATCATCATTAGCCTATAGACATCCACTGCTGGACATAGGCCTCCCCCAAACTTCGCCACATCGACCGGTCCTGCGCGATCTGTATCCAGTGACCTCCCGCAATCTTGACCAGATCGTCGGTCCATCTTGTGGGGGGTCTACCAACATTGCGCCTACCGGTTCGTGGCCGCCACTCCAGAACTTTTCGGCCCCACCGGCCATCCGTTCTTCGCACAATGTGTCCTGCCCATTGCCACTTCAAAGATGCAATTCTTTGGGCTATGTCGGTTACTTTAGTCTATCTGCACATCACATCATTCCGAACTCCTAATATAGAACTAGCAAAACTATAACAAAATAAAAATACCGATACAGAAAAATGTAATTTTCCACAGCTTGGTTTCCCTCAATGCTCAATTGTTTTTATCCGTACCGAGTGCCAATAGCGAGAACAGTACGTGTCTATTATTAAGTTCTTGCTGTCTTTTGTATTAAAAGTGCGTCACAAGTTGCTAGATTGGTCGTTTTTTGAGCAAATTGGGTTAGGTGTGTATACACGTAGTGATCTTGGTGTTTGAATTGTAGGTTGTTGCAAACTTGTTGGATCTCAAATCAAATCATCTTTATATTCTCATCGCAATACATAAAGTATTTAAAATAAGTTACAGTACATTATATTATATTGATCTGACTGACATGTATTGATTAATTGATCAGATTACACAGTGAGTTGAAAAAAAGGTGATTCCGTTTTTGGAAAGTAAAAGATTAAAAACTATTTCAAGGAATTCCAGAAAAGGTAATTATTTTTGAGGTGAAGGCAGATACAAAAGTAGGTAGGTACCTATCGTATGTAAAGTAATGCCTAAGTAGATTAGGAAGTAAAATATCTAAGATAACAGATATTTAAAATCATATAATTTTATTTAAAAAAATATGCAGTCTGTAAAATCCTGCACGTCAAACGCGCAGATCGATGTCTTCGTGTAAATGCACCTAATTAAATTGTTTTTCTAACAATGTTACTTGTTTGGTTGGACAGTTATGTTTTTTAAATTTTTACACAATTTTTACTAAAATTTCTTGTTAGATACTTGTTACAAGAAAAATACAATTCAGCGTCATTTTCTTTTATTTATACGATGATTTCAGTCTTCGCAAATGGTTTAGGTAACTTCGTTTGGGTGACTTTTTACAAGCATTATATTAACTTGCACTGGATGTAACTATGCAAGTTCGGATGGAATCCTGCAAGCTAAATTTGACAAACTTCCCGGTTTGCGATTGAGTATGTTACGTCACAATGCAATAATTAGGAATTTTATATAATACTATAAATTAATAAAATATTAAATTAAAACAACTTTAAGTAATGGCAAAGTTATAACAATATAATAATGACTAATTTAACATATTTAAATAAATAATTAATAAAGTAGAAAATATATATAAATTGAAATGTGCATGGATACTTGTAATAATATACTGAAATGTTTTAAAATTAGAATTAAGCGTATCAATTTGTATGCTCGAGAGAGCTGATTACGGCTGAACTATAATCATACTGAACACCTTATGTAAAATTCCTGTGATCACAAATAAAGTAATTGATTGATTGATTGATAATATTACAAAATGGCGCTGATCTGATGATGGATTCGAAAGGATATGAACTCTTGTGCTAAACAAAAACGCCACCACGAATTTAAAGACAATATAATTTAAAGCAAAGATATATAAATTACCTTAAATAGAAGCGTGGCATTAATCGTATATCAGAGCAAGTAGCCTTTACTCCTAGTGTCGTAATCGCAGATCCCTTTCAAAATGGCGGTCGTTGTGAAACTGGGCTAGGCGTGTCTTCAATTTGAACTTAGGCCTTTTGTGAATCACTTGAGAATCCGATTTCTTGTGTAATATGGTGACCGTGAGATATATTTTTAGATTGAGTTCCAGAAGAATGATTTTAAAAATTTTATACTCCTTTATCATGTACTGTATGTAACTATGTAAGTAGAGGTGGTATCTTGCAAGCTAGATTTGACAAACTTCCCGGTGTCCGATTGAGCTGCAAAGACATGTATATCGCGTGACAATGCAATAATATGACAAAATGGCGCTGATCTAATGATGGATTCGGAAGGTGGTCTTAGGTAATCTTGTTCTAAACAAGATAGACCCGCGTGTTTGGGCTCGTTTCATTTGTGTAATCTAGCACTCTAGTACTACATGATATCCAGGATGTCAAAAGCATGTCATATGAGTTTATCTTTTTACTACATTATTTATAATATATCTATACAGGGTGATTTTTTAAAGAAGGTACATATTGCAGGAGGGTGATGAGTACTCTGTTCTAATACGGAATATTACAAAAAATAGATAAAATCACATTATTATTTTATTTTTATAAAATTAAGTTCGACAAAACTACCTCAAACATAAACAATTTCGGCTAAAAGAGTGTTGACTAACGACCTCTAGTGATCTCGCGCACCCCACACCTCCGCCACACCCATCAGCTGTCGAAAAACCATCATTATGCAAGAATTTTAGATATTTTTAAGTTGCGATTTCTAAGGCACTAAGCCATATTCTTTGGTAATAATATTTTTACTGGTCGTATATAACCATCAGCTACCATGATCTTCAATATGTACCCTCACTAAAAAATCTCTCTGTATATAATATATTAAGAAAATCGACAAAAATCAGTAGCTTTATAGAACGCGCTGTTCAGCTTGAAAAAGAATATATGAGAATAGTTTCAGTGGCCACTCTATACAGGGTGGATCTGTAACTTTGGACAATCTGACGTGGGGTGAATGATCTGTTGAAATACAACGTAGCACTATTTTTATTTTTTGGATCGGTTAAACTTTTTTTTCTGACATTGTACGGGGTTGAAATAGGGTGCTAGCTAAATACAAGTAAACTGAGCCCAAATACGACACGTCTATTTTGTTTAGCACGCGAGTTCCTATGACCTTCCGAATCCATCAACAGATCAGCGCCATTTTGTCAAATAATTGCATTGAAGTTTGGCAAATTTAGCTTGCAAAATTCCACCCGAACTTACAGTCACATCCTTCTTCTTATTAAAACGAGCCTTCGACTTATTTAAACAAGATTTAAGAAAAGTCCTCAATGGCGGGTAATGTGCAACAATGCACGTGCATACCAAAAGCCTATGAGCGACGGTAATCACTTGCCATCGGGTGGGTTGAATATAACTCTGTAAACAATTTAAATAACCATCAGATGGGCTGGATAGTCGTGTGTCAAAAAATGTAGGCAATTTTTTTTTTGATATAAGATAAACAATGACGGTCGTTCAAAAATCTTTTTTTTCTGTTGTTGGTTACAATGTTTAAAACTAAGTCAATACCGGTTCACTCCGATAGCCGTAGTTGGCGGCTTATTATAAGTTTAAAGTGATATTTGCATTGCGATATCTTAGTAACTAGGATTTTCTATCTCTTTCTTACATTTGGAAATACTGATAGTGAGAAAGAGATAGCTGTGTTTGAAATTACTTGTACAGTATTATTTAAGAGAATTGATATAAATAAATTATTTAGTTATATTTCTTTCATCCATACTCAAGTTACCTATGCGAGGTCAAACCGAGAACCACTACGATAACTTCCGCCTTCCAAAAGTTGTTCAAAACTGTATTTAGTACGAAAGTATAGGCCAAGTCTAAATCATGAGTCTTTAACAAAAAAATGTTAAATTGATTCGATTCCACAAAAAATAATATTACAAGATTACAAAATAGCTTAAATAAACAAAATTTATCACTTAAAGCAATTTCTTCCAGGTAACCGTGTCTGTTTGTCCATCTTTGTAAAATTGTATTTTTTCTTCTCATTAAAGACTCTTATAAGAATTTACTGTACGTTACTCTTCCTAAAAATCGAGAACGGCTGAAGCGATTTGGCTAATTTTAGTCTTAAAAATATTCAAAGAATTCCAGGGAAGTTTATACATTCAGAAAATTCTCTCTTATTTATTGCTATGCAACGCAGACGAAGTTGCACCAGCTAGTCCGTTCCAATAAAATTGTCTCTTGAGTAATCTTGAAGTAAAAGTTTTAAAAGAAAAACTTTCTAGAATTTCGTGCTGACAAAACTTTAAGTGCAGATTCTTCAAACATTTGACCAGGACAAAGTGAGCTTTGACCTTTCGACTTATTGACCGCTAAACCGAGTATTATCTATTGATTTTTACAGTCGATTTTGAGTCTAATTCCTTTTAAAATAAAGACGTATTTTGGTACAAATATTGACAAAGGTTTCGATTAGGGGTGTGCGAATAATTCGAACTCACGAATTATTCGTTCCAAATCGAATACGAATATTCGATTCGAAACTCGAATCGAATAATTCGGATCTTCGAATTATTCGAAATTCGCCGAATATTCGAAAAATTTCGAATAATTCGAAAAGTTTCGAATATTCGTCGAATTTCGAATAGTATCGAATTCGACTACGCACACCCCTAGTTTCGATATATTTTTACTAGCTTTATATTAACTTGCACTGGATGGCACTATGCATCTATGTAACTATGTAAGTTCGGGTGGAATCCTGCAAGTTAAATTTGACAAACTTCACGGTGTTCGATTGAGCAGACATTTGTACGCAGATGTATATCGCGTGACAATGCAATAATAT
Source organism: Trilocha varians (assembly GCA_030269945.2). Taxonomy (NCBI): domain Eukaryota; kingdom Metazoa; phylum Arthropoda; class Insecta; order Lepidoptera; family Bombycidae; genus Trilocha; species Trilocha varians. The sequence goes on from AP028279.1 coordinate 3,527,089, forward strand.
GACAAAATGGCGCTGATCTGAGGTCATAAAAACTTTTGTGCTAAACAAGATAGACCTGTCATGTTTGGGATATTTTTGTATACGAATTGATGACCTCCTCCTTTTTGGAGACCGGTCAACAAAAAAAATAATGCATCTTATAATCACTACATTCACTTCAAGTGTACTATCGAAATTACTAAATAATTAAACCTTAACGGAAGAGGATGTGTTATAATTACAAATTTAAAACACATTAACTGTTTCAACTGAGGTACTATTACAAAACGCGATGACGATCAGATCTCAAGGCGATTGTAATAATCATTACAATTTTCGAGATTCAGTTGCCAAAAAAATCTATTTATTTTATTTATTTATTTATTTATATCAGAAACACCAACTACAATCTCACTTAACTATACTTAAACTAAAAATACATAGTTTTCTCTTGGCCCGAGTGGAATGTAAAAAAGAGGTGCATACAGCTTTTAAAGTATAGGTGTTCTGGTCGAAACTCGAAAGATCCAAAATTTCAAAGGTGTGCTCTGTCAGGACCTCCGCTTATTATACTATTTTCTGGGACACCCTGTATAAAATTGAATTGCTGTTCTTTAGTCTCGCTGAAACTCAACAAACAAATCGGTCCACAATTAATTATTAATTAGTTATAGTTTATTATTGTTAAGATGATAGTAGAATTGTTGAGGATTAGATAATGACTTGTTTAGTAATAAGTAGTATAGTTATTTTGTCTTTATTTTTCTTATATTTTTTACTCTACTTTAGTGTTATAAAAAAAAAAAATTGTCACTTAGTGTATATTGTAACCTACTTAAAGGGAGAGCACTGGCTTTCATAGCACAGTAGTTTTACTACTAGTTTGAGAGCCTGGGTTTAACCTATATAGTGTGTTGTAAAGTGTTCCTCAAATAAATAAATAAATTGGGCTAACTTTGGGCTTGAATTATTTGTATACCAGTGGAGTTAAAATGGTGAATATATATACAAAAGTTTATGCTTTTGTTTAGCGACTAAGGTACTATAGCGATAGACTATAGCGATAGACTTATTCAAATACTCGCGGTTTTCTATTTTAAATCACGGGTTCTTACCACGATATTTAATTAATTGAGTTGTCTCGATATTTCAACGTTGCAAACGTCATGATCACGAAAAGACTGGATACTTCTCGATTTACGAGCAAACAAATCTGTGTACCCTCTTACAACCCGTTTATAATGCATAAAAGTACTATAGCGATAGCATTATTGCAATGACAATCGCATTTTATAATACACCCTGCAAATAAGAGTGACTAATGATTTTTTAACTTCAAATTAAACGTTTGATTACATCTATGTGTTACCATATTCAGATAACCGAAGATGTTACGGTAAGTTTGCTTACCGTCTTCATACTTACCGTTTTATTTAGTCAGTATCTACTGTTCTGATTACGAATCTAATTTCAATCTTAGACCTATAAATGGTTTAATGGAACTTTTACAACTGTTATTAAAACTACTGTACTGTTAGTAGTTTTAACGATAAACTATTGGTATCGTTTTTTTTTATTGCAAGGTAGATAAACGAGCCTACGGCCCACCTGATGGTAAGCGATCATCGTTGCTTATGAACCTCTGCAATACCAGGGCAAAGAGGGGCCATTATCTATCGCCTATCCATACAAGACTTTTCTTAAACTTCGTTTGAAGAGGGACATGTCATAGCGCTCCATGTCATAGGTTTTAGGTTTCTCAATATCAGTTCTTTTGGTCTACTTTGAAACCATAAGTTTTTGCTGAGCTGAAACCTACTCGCACACCACTGAGGACAAGCTTCTATCTTGTTCGTTTTCTTCAGTCTTAAGAATCAGAAAGTATGTACCTACTCTAAATTATACCGTTTAATGTTATGTTATGAATGTCCTTTAAGTGCGTGTAGTATAAATGTTTTTTCTTTCTTTTAGTGCTCATTCACAACCGTATTGCATGAGCGCAAATTGCAATTATTTCCTTCAACAACAATCATTCACAAATCATTAACGTCGCTTGTTTACACAGAAATCTTTTAAGATTAATTAGAGGCACAAGGCGGCTGGCTAGAACCCGTAAAACCAGCGAAAGAAAAAAAATGGGATCCTATTTCATCACTTTCTTATCTGAAATAAGAACGGTCCTTCCAAAGCAAAGGCACAAAGAAACACAGTCTACTTGTTAATCTCACCAAAATACATTTCAACAGTTCTGTCACTTTTCTCACATATAAAAAAAAAATGCAAATAGAAAATAAAAAACAAAATATACGAGTGTGGTCTATCCAAGGGTTATCCGGGAAAAAGCGATAGTGTCGTAAAACGATGGCGGATATATATCACCGGTTATTTATGGAAAACGGATATTGAAAAAGCCATCGTTACTAACTGTTCAGCTAGTTCAAATTGTCTTGAGTTTTGATTTTGGCTCCTAAAAGCAGGAGATTGTGAAGTTGATTGTAGTTAGGTTTGTATTTAGTTTGGGTGGACGGATTTGAATGATATATGTTTCCAATTGATCGTTATGAAGTTTTATTTTATATAATTTATTTTATACTTTTGGAGCTGTGCTGCTTAAAAATGTATATTTTGAACATAACACCATACAAATTTGAAAAATATCGGAATGGTAGTTTTTGGGCTCTTTTTGAAAGTCTAACTCTAATATTTTATCGGTCCAGTATATCCAAACATTACCTTCCCCATCACAAACATCACCACACAAGTTGGTGTGCTCTTTATAATATTAGTATAGATCAAAAAAACGATTGCAAAATCTTCATTTAAGTCTCTCATACGACGACTTAAAATCGAAATCTTAAACTCGAACGAAATGGAGCGAACTCTCTAACACCCTTTTAGTATAATCTCAAGTAACATTCAAATAAAAAGCAATAAAATCTTCGAGTGCCATTTAAATAAGGCCAAATAAGAGATCAAGAGAAGCCATAAGCCGATTTCAAACTTGACATTTGCATTCGACACATTTAGAGTTTGGAAAAATCAAATATATTCCGTCGAAGTTCGAACAAACGAAGAGGTTAATGCGAATCCTTAACGAGTTGAAAGAAAATGTATAAATCAATTCGATATTTATTTGGAGAAAGAATACGAAATGAGATTGCTTTTTGTTTTAAATTATGGTGATTTAAAGAAAGCTTTATTCGACTGTGGCGAGCAGCAGAGCATATCTCACCTGGTCAACACGTAGCATCGGCCCCGCCTGGCAGCATCTCCGACTCACTGGAGACCGTGCATTAGCAGCACAGTTCCGACTCACTGGGACACTGGCTCTGGATTCAAGCACACAAGACAGAGCGTATGATTCGACCTCCCGTCTCCGAAGATAAATAATAACGAATAATAACGCGCGAGATCTTGAATCGCGGTTACAACATTTGCAAAAATCATCGCATATATACGACATCTGAAATCTACTACAGGGGCTTTGGCCTGATCGGGCATACACTACCTCGACCGGTCGGAGATCTCCCTTTGGCTATAAGTCCACTGTCCTCACTTCGACATTCAGATAAAGGACATAATATTACTATTAGATACTGTATAGTATCTAAATATTACACAGGGTAAAATTTTTAAACGGGGACCTACTAGCAATAATGATTTTATGGGAATTTAATCGATTTTTTTTCGAAGGAAACTTTCTTTTATTTTTGAAAGGAAACACAACTGCATTTACAGATTTAAAAAAAAGCTTGTACACCCGAGAATCGAACCAAGTACAATACATAAAAATCGCACTATGCATTTTTTTATTGTTTAAAATTGCACTCTGCGTAATTATAATAATATGTAGGTCTTACGTAGTTTTGCTTTTAATCGTCAGGTTTCGTGGCTTATCATCACAGGTGTCACTAGTACAATCAGTTTTCGTTTCGGCAGTGCTCTTTAAACACGCTGTTTATCACGCAATACGAAGAGGATTATGAGGAAGGACATTTTTGTGTTAAATAATCGAATATAATTCTGTAATTACAGAATTTCACAACGTTGATTCAATATATGAAGTGACTTTTCATCTGAAGAGTTATCAAATTGTGCCCGATTAGGAAAGAGAATAAGAAAACTAAAAAAGAAGTAATTTCGGAATAAAACCTATTCCTTCATAGGGTGTTCCTAAAGTCCAATCTTTCTTTAGGGTCCAGCTGAAAATCAGCGCTGTAGTTCCTCGAGCTGCGACATTATGCTGAGCTGGCCACCCTTTCATTGCCACTCTTGCATAGATACAAATCATCCATAGATTTTTTTTTGTTATTCTTCATTTTACTTTTGTTACCTTTTATATTATTGTATCTTCATGGAAATTGTTGTATTTTTTTTAAATTGAACGTTTTTCTCATGTAAAATTGTGGTATGAATAAATGTATTTCTTTCTTTCTTTACGCTCTATGACTTAATTCCGAAAGACCGCATGCAGTTTGAATTTTATATCCAAATTTCAAACTCACGAGAAACCCTGGACCATCTATTATTTCTCTATTTACTCTATACTTATCCAAATCCTCTTTAAACAAAACATCTTAACTTAAACAAAAAACCTTAATGCCTCTTCACGAGTCGTTTCCAACTTTTTCGTTTCTACCCTCGAGAGGAATTCGAAATTTAAAAAGACGCAATTTGAATTTCCAATTCGGCGTCAGTCGACGGCTGGCCGTGTCACGGTTAGCACGTTATAATGAGCTGCATCTCGCAGATGGCGGGGAATACCGTATTTTAATTAATTCGTGCCTCTGCTTCATTAAGATTGTGGTTTTACTAAAGAGCTGGTCCTTAGGAGGAAAATGTTATAATTTTAAATGAATATTCATGGTCTCAGTCTGCTGTTTTAGTATTAAAAATTTCGTGTACAGCTTTGTTTGCAAAATTGAAGTTTGAGACTCTAGAAAGTTCTATTTAGATTTAGTAGTATGTTTTACAAGTCGTGGTGGCCGAGTGTTGAAGCGCTTGCCTTCCATACTTGTTCCTCTAAATCTTAAAGTGAAAAGATTTATGTGCAATTTTTCAGAACACCACGGTGCAGGAAAACATTGTGAGGGAAACCTGCATATCGGAAAGGGGTTCTAAAAATCCTTCGAAGATATGTTAAGTCCCTAATTGTGGTGGACTGTGCGTAACCCCTCTTCGGAGGTGACCTGAACCCAGCAGTGGGCAGTAATAGGTTATTACAGTACAGTATGTTTTAACATAAGCAAAAACGAACTTCACAGCTCAGAGTCATTACAGTGGTCGCCGCTATGGATCCTGGCTACACAGGAGTTACAGTGGGTGTAAGAGGTGGGCGAATACCCGAACGCTTGTCGTTATAACCAGCTATGTATTTTAATATTACAAACAGACACACTTATATTTTATTTTATATATTATTTATTAAGGTAGATAGAGAGCAGATCTCTAGAGAGATGGATCCATTACATGCCCGATGTTGGCAGTATATTGTATACTTTATAGATACCGTCAATTCTCAAAAGTAGCATCAGGTGAATGTTTGAAAAGGCTCGAATATGGAGATTAGTTGGGAGAAGATCCAAACGAGGCCTAAATGATCCCTCCTTCAACTTCCCTACGAAGAGTAGATCATAACTTTGTTAAAGGAATTGGGGTTTAATAGACCGCGTGGCGCTCTAACGTCTGATCATGGTGCGGGCCGATTACACCTCGTGTCGCAGTGAACGTGTTAAATATTATTCGCCAAAATGCATTATGATGACGTCACATTAGGCATAAGTGTAAATTTTAATATAAGTACTTTCATGCAATTAATGGATTTTAACCATGATATTTAATTAATTAGTTGATTAATATTTCAACGTTGTTGCAAACGTCATGATCACGAGAAGACTGGATACGGGTACGAAATAGCGCTGATCTGATGATGGATTCGGAAGGTGGTCATAGGAACTCTTGTGCTAAACAAGATAGACCCGTCGTCTTTGAGTTCGTTTTAAATGTATTAGCTAGCACTGTATAAGCTTGTATTTAAAAAGTTGTATTTTTAACGGACAAATTTTCACAATTTGCTATCCGTTTTTGCGTGTATTCCACTTTTATATGAATCGATTTCGATGAGTTTAAGAATTATTTAATATAAATTTGATAAAAATCAGATTTTGTGCTATACTTGAGAAATGGAAGTCGGTCATTTTCATATTTGTAAAAAAAATATTATTGTTATTTCATAATAGCTAAATGTTTTTTTGAAAATAGGATGTAAACACAAGTTAGTAAATAACACATAACAATTATTACTTTTACGAAATGTTGCATAAATCATTATTATTATTTACTGTTAAAACCTAAATAGGTCACTAGTTACAACTCATTCATTGTAGACGACCAGAGCGCTTTACGGACTTCTATTACAAATAGGGTTGTCACTAATTAGTTTTATTACTTTTTAAACGTCGTGGTGGCCGAGTAAGTCGTGTTGGCCGAGTGGTTGAAGCCCTTGCCTTCCGTACGGGAGGTCGCAGGTTCAAAACCGGCCGGCTTGTACCTCTAAATCTTAGTATGAAAAAGATTTATGTGCAATTTTTTACAACACCACTGGCTTAAAACGGTAAAGGAAAACATCGTGAGGAAACTTACATATCAGAAAAGGGTTCTAAAAATCCTTTGAAGATATGTGAAGTCCCAATCCGCATTAGGCAAGCATGGTGAACTATGCCTAACCCCTCTTCAGAGGAGACCTGAGCTCAGCAGTGCACAATAATGGGTTGGTACAATGTTGAGTCGCATAATTGATAATAATATTTACAAAATCTACTATAATATTAATGCTTGGATTGCGAATACGTGAACAGGAACAAAAATTAATCTCAAAGAAAAACACACCATGAGCCAACCCTAACCACAGGATACCCTTATTTCAGAGATAAAGACGTTTCATTATCCTACAGCTTCTTTTATTTTATTTTCATTGCGCCCTTTCATAGTGGTAATTAAAGGATCAGCTGTTTTGTATCTGCCGAGTTTATTGTGACACAAATTAATCTTGATTTTATCCCTATGGCGATGGGAGAACTAATCCGTATTGTTCAAGATAATGGAACTGGGATGATGAGAAATAAAAGCTGATCTGGGCAGTGGAATTTTACTGTCTTTCGAATTACTGAAGGTTTTAGCTTGTATACTGTTCTGATGTAAAAATATATTGCACGACATCATGAATGAGATAAGGTTAAGCTTTTTTTTTTGGACGGGAGGAAATCGCCGGACTCTCACTCGCCCCGAGTGGGGTATATGAGAGTCGAACCGCACCAAAACCTCCTGCCGCTCACGCTCAGCGTCCGAATCCCGGCCGAGGACAGAACCCGGCACGAGGCTGGTAGGTGTGACAGGACGCGTTCGCGATTGTCGCTCACGTATCGTCCCGTCACTCCCGGACGTCGAACCGGCAGTCGTCGGTGAAACGACCACCGGCTCCCTCGGTAGGCGGGCCATAAAGTTAAGCTTAAGAAATAGTTGTCAAGTACCTTGATATGTATACCTTTTTTACTATACTGTTATATTTATGATTGTTCCTTACACAATTTTAGACAGTGTATGAATTGCACACAAATCTTTGAAAATTACATTAAGTGGTGGTAAACCCAAGATTCAATCTCAACACCACTAGTTCCTACAAAAGGTGATCAGTATATTATAATTAGTATGTAAGCAATGACATACGTCAGGTGGCAGGGATAACATGGGGAAGAGTTGCCATGGAGAGGAACGAGTGGAAGAGGTTGGTGGAGGCCATTGCCGATTGGCAAACAGACTGATAATATCATAACTTTTAAATTGTATACTGTACTTAACTAACAGTAACATATATATGTCTGTCAATAAGGCTAATAAATAAATAAATAAATTTAAGCAATATTATGTTGTATATTTTAAAGTTCTAGTATGGTAGCTCAGAATTGATATAATAAAATAGACAGTTCGAGGGAAATGACTGAATGTTAACGCAGGACTAGTTATATAGGCGCAATTTGGGTTTTGTCTATTTCCAGCAGAGGAAGTCTACGAAGTTGACATTTGATAGTAAAAGACCATAACACGACGTGATATATTGTAACAAACTTTTGAAAATACCGATCTAGTTACCACCGAAAAATGGCGTCCTATATGCAGGGTGATTTGTTAGAGAGGGTACATATTGCAGGAGGGTGATGAGTACTCTGTTCTAATACGGAATATTACAAAAAATAGGTAAAATTACATTTTTTTTAAATCTATATTCGACAAAACTACCTCAAACATAAACAATTTCGGCTTAAAGAGTGTTGACTAACGACCTCTAGTGATCTCGCGCACCCCACACCTCCGCCACACCCATCAGCTGTCGAAAAACCATAATTTTGCAAGAATTTTAGATATTTTTAAGTTGCGATTACTAAGGCATTATTCTTTGGTAATAATATTTTTACTGGTCGTATATAACCATCAGCTACCATGACCTTCAATATGTACCCTCACTAGGAAATCACCCTGTATAAAACTAATATAAAAAAATTGGTTGCCTGTAAAGTCGGTATACGGGCGAAAGTTTTACGTGACAACGACTCGGGCATGGTTAGCCCGCCTAAGAGCGAGAGAGACAGACATAAAAAGTGAAAGGCACGGGTGCCTCTCACTCGCTCTCATTGTGAGCGCATAACGTGAGCGGAGCGTAACGCAGTTTCTTGAAGTGTCACCCGGCAAACCAGTTTATAAGACGTTGTCACGTCAAAATCAAATATATTTTGCCTGCACACTCATGCAGAAAACTTTACAGATCTTCATATTCTAAAAGGATATTACAAACTATGAATCGAAACTTCCTGTACTAGTCTTTGTAAATACGTCACGTTTCCACTTTATAGATAGAGCAGCTGGGCGTTAAACTTTACTGTTCCCATTGCTAGCTCGAATAAAAAGATCCTATTTCCACTGGATGTACGTACTTTTCTGGTGTGCGAAAGTTCATGTATGAAAATTGTAGGAGATTAGAAATGTTAAATGCATTTGTAATGAGTAAAATGGGACAGCAATATTGGGTAGTTCTGGAAAATTTATTGATTTAATTTCACAGGTTTAAGGGAATTCCTTAAAGGTAGGTCCTACAGTGTCCCCTGACATTGCACAGGTCCATGAGCGACGGTAAGCACTGGTCAGTAGATGGCCCGTTGGCACGTCTGACTACATAGCTATTAAATAATAAAACATTGCAAAAGTTTAAATCGCCTAAGCCTTGACATTGTAGTAGAGAAACAATAGCTGTTTACCATGAGGTGGTCCATGAAATAAAAACAAAATGCAACAATGCCAACTAACCGAAGGACTTCATATTAATCCGCTAAGTTTTTTTTTTTCTAAAACTACTTTACCTGTACAAGTATAAATGGAATCAGCCAGAAACTCGTTCTTGATTCAGGTCCAAAATCGAAGTCCCAGAACTCGACTAAACTTACAAACTAAAAACATTTCGCTAAAAGCCAGAAAGGGGCCTGCCCACATAACCCATATAAATTCATGTCCCAAAAGGTACACTAGGACGCAACTCACAAAGGCTGTACAATCTGGAGGCTTTAACATTATGCAAAATACCGAGCGAGGGTATAGTTGGAACTGTCAAAGGCAGTTACGAAACAATAGATGAAAGTAGGGTTGCTGAAAGGGGTGATTGTAGAATAAGGTGCGTTCATAGATTGGGACTGAAAATTTTGAGTGACCAATATTAGAAGGTCGGTCGATGTGGCGAAGTTTGGGGGAGGCCTATGTCCAGCAGTGGATGACTATAGGCTGATGATGATGATGATGATGATGAATATTAGAAGGTTTAACAAAAGGGAAAAATAAAACAAATTAAAGATGCAACCAACATTTGCTTTTTGAGCGTAGCGGCTGCCTTCGAAAGAAGACTGCCAAGAATGGGCTAGGACTTGGCCGGGGATGGTCGTGGCTCGAAGCGAATTGAACACAAAACTTCCAGGCGCGTGGATGCGCCAATGCCAGTCCATAGTTAAACACCAAGATGGGTTTCAAATAATGCCACACCACATCCACACCTCCGTCTAGAATGGCGGAGAGATCAAGCCCGGGCAGCGGGGTGCCCCCAAGGCCCGTCCGACATGAAGACCCCCAAGGCCCGTCCGACATGAAGACCCCCATGGCTGGCTGTAAATAAAATATGAAGTGGTTTTTATAGACGGTGGCAGATTCGAATGAAATTTATCACAACCCTACTGCAAACTATGTTTCGGAACCCTGCTGGAAAAGTATATAACTCTAACAGTAAAGTCCTCAACCCTCTTTAGGCACGCTTGGTGGACTATGCTGATCACTGTGGAGATCTGAGCCAAGTCGAGTGCAGCAATGGTTTGTTTACAGTTCAGTTGATAATGCCACAAAATATATTAATAGTGCAGATCAAAGATAAAGATCTTAGATGCTTTTCGAAAAAGTTGGACAATCACTATATTTCCCCGATTTCAAATTAAAATGGCAGTATAATATCTTATAAAGAGAGCAACTAAAAGTTGAATGTACCTATCAACAAACTACTAACAATTATAGTGAGAAGTAAGAACTTCTGTGTGCCTCTTATTAGGGAGACTAATACTCTGCTTAATCTAGGTTACTTATGCTATAGTCGTTGGCACAGCTCCAATGCTAAGTTGAAGACATTGAGTATTATACATTCTCAAGCTAGAAGAGTTAACGGGTCGTATCGTAAGTGGTTAACGTTACTATTGTACCTCTGCAATGCTAGGGGTCACTGCGAGGCTGCCATCTACGACCTACTTTTAAGGACTCAAGATTCGTTTGAAAAAGGACAAGTCTTAAATCTTGAGAATACATCTATTTTTTGCAGCGACTTATTTCAATACTCAATTATGGAAATTGTTGGCAATTTCGATAAATAAATCAGTTATAAGTAATCATTTTCTTAAAGTTTACAATATTAATTATGACCCAGAATCAAACGAAGAAAAAATAAATAAATAAAAAGCTCTATCGATTACACATATAATGTTATAGCGCATTCCTTAAAATGATAAATTGAAAATCACAGCAATCACGCCGCAGGGGCAAGGTTCACCACCTTTACTTGAAACCGTTGCGTTCTTCCACAGTTCGGTTCCGAAGATCATTTTTTCCCCGTACCATTCCGATTTGGAATGGACTCCCGTCCGCGGTGTACCCGGAGCGCTATGACATGTCCCTCTTTAAACGAGGTTTAAGGAAAGTCCTGTATCGGTAGGCGATAGATAACAGCCCCTCATTGCCCTGAATTGCAGAGGTTCATGAGCGACGGTGACCGCTTACCATCGGGTGGGCCGTAGGCTCGTTTATCTATCTTGCAATAAAAAAAAAATCGGTTAACAGCATTTTAGTTTTTGTGCAAGTTTCATGTTGAATTCAGTCGTCGGTTGTGAACGAACTTTCTCGAACGTCATAAGTAGGAGCGCTGTAGTTTCGCGCCATTACTCGAGATGTTCCGATATATCGGCGAGGAGTGGGGCGTGAAATGTTTTTTGTATGAAATCGTATGGAAATTGAATTTGTATTGATTTTCTATCGCGTTCCCTTTATTGGTTTGTTAGTAAATTAGGTTTTGACCTTGAATTTTTTGCTCAAAGGCTTTGAGTTTCGAGGGAAACTTATTTTTTGTGGTTTTTCTGGAAATCTGGTGATTGTGTTACAGAACTTTAGTATTGACTTATCCCAAGATAGGAGAAATAACATACAGATTGCACTTATCCTAATTCCTAATGTATAGTATTCATTGTATAGGAAGAGCAAGAAAGAAGAATAAGAAAACTTTCATATAATGGATAGGATAACATAAATGGATGATTATACAGGGTGATTTCTAAGTGAGGATACATATTGAAGGTCATGGTAGCTGATGGTTATATACGACCAGTAAAAATATTATTACCAAAGAATATGACTATATGCCTTAGTAATCACAACTTAAAAATATCTAAAATTCTTGCAAAATGATGGTTTTTCGACAGTTGATGGATGTGGCAGAGGTGTGGGGTGCGCGAGATCACTAGAGGTCGTTATTCAACACTCTTTTAGCCAAAATTGTTTATGTTTGAGGTAATTTTGTCGAATTTAGATTTAAAAAAAAATGTTATTTTACCTATTTTTTGTAATATTCCGTTTTAGAACAGAGTAATTATCATCCTCCTGCAAGATGTACCTTCTTTAAAAAAACACCCTTTATAGTTAAAGCAAAACATAAAATGAAAATCTTTATATGTAATTAAAAAACAGACTTTTAGCCCGAGAGCTAGTTTTTTGGGTAGGTACTCGGTACTCGGAACTGCAAACCTGGCTGCTGTGTAACGGAGCTGAATGGATCCCTACATTTTTACATCAAAATACGGTAGGTGGCGTGACAATCGGAAAGGATAACGGTTATGGAAACAATAATCATTCATCATCATCTACCAACTCAACAATCACCACAAAAGCATAAAGATTTAATAGCAAATTGATCTAAATTCAAACAGGCAAATTAGGGATACACTCAAAACATGTACAATTACATCCCAATTATGGTGAAGATCGAGAGATAAACAAAAGCCTTCGATAGCTATTTGTAAATCGATATCCGTCCTAATACCACTAATTGCTTCGTTATCGATACTAACCAATTGGGAACAGTTTACGTCATTCGATTCTTATCGTTTCTACAATCGAGTTGGTAATTCTTGTTTAACGGAAAGTTGGTTTTTGAATTTTGAACAGTTTTTTAAGGGCGTAGATTAAAGATTTGTAATTCATGGGCCGCTTACGATGGGTTTCTTTAGACGACTCAGAGTCACCCAGAGAGCAATGGAAATGGCTATGCTGGGGGTTTCTCTGCGTGATCAAATCAGAAATGAGTAGATCCGCAGAAGGACCAAAGTAACCGACATACCCTAAAGAATTGTGTCTTTGAAGTGGTAATGGGCAGAATAGAACGGATTGCCGATGGGCTGAATAGGTCTGGAGTGGCGGCCACGAACCGATAAGCGCAACGTGGGTAGACCTCCCACAAGATGGACCAGCGACCTGGTCACCTGGTCAACACTTCTGGATATAGCATCTGTAGATAGATATCTCTAGATATGCATCTGTATCATACTATTTAAATACTGCTTCTAATCCATTATTCCTCAACGCCGTACAAAAATTATGCGACAAGGGGAAAAAACGATGGTTGCAATCCCCTGAATGCTCACCTGCACTCAGTTGGACAGCTTACAAGTGACGTCATAGTACTGAATCTTATTATTTTATGCTAGAATTTCGTTTTAGATAGGTCACCTGGTGGTTCAAATGACCCATAATTTTTCTTCATGGGCCTGTAGTCTAATCTCCATTCGAAGAAGGACCAAAGTTACCAAAAAATAGCCCAAAAAATTGCGTCTTTGTCTTGATCAAAACCTTAAACTAAAACGCTCCAATTCTCTGTGAAGTATAAAAATAGTCGTCTATTTTTAAGAGATACTTTCCATGAATATAATAATATACTATTATCATTTTAAGTGTTACAATATCCTAAGAATGGTCTATAACGCATTCGACATCGCGGGGGAACACCTTACCATAGTTCTGATCCCTTTTATAGCATTGGGCCGTCGGAAAAGCGATTTGGATGAACTATTTAAAATAATTTTCATTATTGCGTGGATGTCAGTGCTCGTTTTCTACAAAAAATCACTATTGGAACGAAGTTCCTGATCGCGCGTTATCGAACGGGGGCTAGACGGAAAAAAATCTTACGAAAAGTTGTCACGACACTTTTTTTAGATGATTATCGCTAGATGGCGCTGTGATCAAAATCTTTTAAAACACGTTCCTTATCGCGCGTTACGTTAGGAAAAAAAAATATAAGATATCTTTTAATCGAAAGGAACTTCGTTCTATTCGGGTGTCTCATGTCACCTCTCAAGTTTTTTATATTTAAGTTTATTGTATTAAAACTAAGTTATGAAAAGAGCCATGTCTACTATTTTCTAAATCATTTACTTCAATGTCAATACAATGCAAGATGCATTGAAATCTAATGAACGCACCATTAGACATTCCAACTTGCATATTAGTCAGCCGCATTTTTTTTGTACGCGTGTTGGACGTTGGTGAGCCAATGTGGAAACGCGGCATAATATAATTATTTTCAGTTCCTACCTTCGCGATTAACGATTTAGCATTACTTTTCCCTGGAAGTTCTCAATCTTTTTAGGTAGATGATCTGTCGTACTTATTTGTCTCCAAGTTTTTTATTTGGACGACCTGATTCTAAGTCTATAATAGCTCATGAACATCAATTACCTACGACACACCATTAAGTACTCTTGAAGCCTAGTTTGAAGAAGAAAAAAATAGTATCTGAATTATTAACACCAATACAACCGCTCCTTAATTGTCTCAGATATCTTGGTCTAAAAATCGCTGTTCTCATGCCCCAACCGCAGCAGAGGCGATAAACATTTTACACCCCTGTACGTATCGGGGATGAATCACAAACCCCTTATAATATCCGTAGCGAAAGTTGTAAAAAATCTCCCTTCATTTTAGAAATAATTTAGCATCGGGGCGAAATTTGCATGACTTGAGCCTTTTCGCGCTTTTATTGAACTTTTTACTTACAAAAAAAGTTTTATCGCTATTAGTTAACACTCGTAATTTAGGAGTTTCTGAGTAGTTTTAGTAGGCTTTGAAGGTGTGTTAAGCTTGTACTTATAAAGCTTACTATTGTTGACGTTCGCGATAGGTGATGAAAATCGAGTTAGACATTTATTTTATTACTAGCTGCCCCGCGCAACTTCGTCTGCGCCAATCTCAATTAAATGTCAACTATTCGATTTTTTTCTCACTGTAAATACCATCCTTGAACTTCATCGAGAATTAAAAAAAAACAACAATTTCTAAAATTATTATAGCCTAAGTTACTCCTTATAACATAAACTATCAGTCATTGAAAGTCAGCCCGTCCCAATCGGTCTAGCCATTCCAGAGATTAGCCAGACAGACAGTGGCCACCTTCCAGCTCCATCATCAGACCTTGACATTCATCCTCTACGCAAAGAACTCA
This sequence comes from Trilocha varians, assembly GCA_030269945.2. Classification (NCBI taxonomy): domain Eukaryota; kingdom Metazoa; phylum Arthropoda; class Insecta; order Lepidoptera; family Bombycidae; genus Trilocha; species Trilocha varians. Next base: position 3,542,189 of record AP028279.1, read on the forward strand.
TAAAGACGCTTCATTAGAGTCTAAACGCGATGAGGTTATCTTGCTTATTGACAGAGTTCACATAGCCATCTTAGAGCTCCATCATCAGACCTTGACATTTATCCTCTATGCAAAGATCTCATCAGGACGCTTCATTAGAGCCTGAACACGATGAGGTTATCTTGCTTAATGATGGAGTTCCCATAGCCACCTACCAGCTCCATCATCAGACCTTGACATTCATCCTCTACGCAAAGATCTCATCAGGACGCTTCATTAGAGCCTGAACACGATGAGGTTATCTTGCTTAATGACGGAGTTCCCATAGCCACCTTCCATCTCCATCATCAGACCTTGACATTCATCCTCTACGCAGAGATCTCATCAGGACGCTTCATTAGAGCCTGAACACGATGAGGTTATCTTGCTTAATGACGGAGTTCCCATAGCCACCTACCAGCTCCATCATCAGACCTTGACATCCATGCTCTACGCAGAGATCTCATCAGGACGCTTCATTAGAGCCTGATCACGATGAGGTTATCTTGCTTAATGACGGAGTTCCCATAGCCACCTTCCAGCTCCATCATCAGACCTTGACATTCATCCTCTACGCAAAGATCTCATCAGGACGCTTCATTAGAGCCTAAACACGATGAGGTTATCTTGCTTAATGACGGAGTTCCCATAGCCACCTTCCAGCTCCATCATCAGACCTTGACATTCATCCTCTACGCAAAGATCTCATCAGGACGCTTTATTAGAGCCTGAACACGATGAGGTTATCTTGCTTAATGACGGAGTTCCCATAGCCACCTTCCAGCTCCATCATCAGACCTTGACATTCATCCTCTACGCAAAGAACTCATCAAGACGCTTCATTAGAGCCTAAACACGATGAGGTTATCTTGCTTAATGACGGAGTTCCCATAGCCACCTACCAGCTCCATCATCAGACCTTGACATTCATCCTCTACGCAAAGATCTCATCAGGACGCTTCATTAGAGCCTGAACATGATTGGCTGGGTCGATTTGGATGGGACTTTCAATGGCCGAGCTTATGTAATAAAGACTAACTTTTTTTTTTTCAGTTGTAGGAAATCACCGGATATGTGGGAGTTGAACCGCACTAAAACCTCCAAACGCTCACACTCATCGTCCAAACCCCGGCTGAGGCCAGAACCCAGCACGGGGTTTGTAGGGACGGCGCGACGCGTTACGCGCTCAGCACTCTTTCCAGTCGAAATACGAATTACTCAATATGACTGGTTCCACCGGCCACTTTAGTCAGAGCTCCAGTTGCGACGATACACCATATAAATTGGAGATCTCTTTATGTTGGCCTTTCCGAACGTAATACCCATCGACGTTATTTCGCTTATAACTTTTTAAATACTGAACCGATTTTGATAAAACAACGACTAAATGTTAAGTGAGACTTGCCATAATACATTACAAAAAACCCCAACTAAATTGGTTCAGCCGGTTCGGAGATTAGCGTGCACAAAGATACAGACAAACAGACAAACAGACAAACAGATAAACAGACAAACAGACAAACAGACAAAAAAAATTCTAATTGCATTTTTGGCATCAGAATCGATAACCAAACACCCCCTGCTAGTTTTTTTTTTGATATTTTCAATGTACAGAATTGACCTCTCTACGATTTTATTATAAGTATAGATTGGAACGAAGTTCCTTATTGCGCGTTATCGAAAGGGGGCTAGACGGAAAAAAATCTTACGAAAAGTTGTCACGACACTTTTTTGTTTTAGATGATTATCTCTAGATGACGCTGTGATCAAAATGTTTTAAAACACGTTCCTTATCGCGCGTTACATTAGGAAAAAAAAAATAAGATATCTTTTAATCGAAAGGAACTTCGTTCTATTCGGGTGTCAAATGACACCTCTCAAGTTTTTTTATTTTATTTTACATTTTTAGGAAAACAGCTAGGTACAACATTCACTTTTATCACTCTGCTAGTGATTAATTGTGCCCAACTTCTGCTATGTAACATTTCATTTGGCGTGGACCTCACGACGTGGCTTTGCCTAGTGAGAAGATCATTGGTAACTTGCTCAGGCACATCTGTAAGTTGAATCCTATGTGTATTTAGTATAAGTTTTCTCTCAAATGTGTAATGGATTTAACTCACAATTAACGTCTTTATCTTACATTAGTACTGTACGGTAACAAACTATTACTGCCAACTGCTGGGCTCAGATCGCCGTAGAAGAAGGATTAGGCATAACGCTTGCCCAATGCGGATTGGGGACTTCATATGTCTTCAAAAGATTTTTTTTCTTAACATTAGTGTGACGTATTTTTTTAAACAGTAGAGGATACTAGATGAGTTTTTAAAAAAAACGAATTGGAGTGAATTTCATGTCAACATTTTTGAAGAAATCTAACAACTAAACCTTGAAAAATATTGCAGGTAATAAGTAATACTTTCATGCATTTTCAACGGGTTCTTACCACGATATTTAATTAATTGAGTTGTCTCGATATTTCAACGTTGTTGCAAACGTCATGATCACGAGAAAACTGGATACTGCGGGTCGATTTAAGAGCAAACAAATCTGTCTACCCCCTTTCGTTCGCTTTTGGGTAGTACCACTGGAACTCGAACTCACATCACGATACACCACACTCACTGTATCTACAAGACTCTGTGAGCATGAACCCTTAGTGACTTTTGTGTTTAGCACTGGATTCCACATACTCGATAATCTGAAGCCATCACCCCTGTTAAAAGTGCTATGTCTTGAAATTATCTTATTATCTGCTTACATTATATTTAAAAAGAGGTTTCAAAATAAAATTCCAGAAGAATAGGCCAAAGTTTCATTTTATTTAGAAAAGTATTTTGTACAATTTCACTAAAATTAAATTATATTTATAATATATTTTTTGCAATCATTTAAAAACTTTCAACCGCATACACGCTTTTTCTCACTCATAGTTTAAACTTAACTCTTGCTTATCACTAACCGCTAATTTTATAATAAAAGAAAGCTTTAAAAATAGACAAAAAATAATACACTTGAAAAACTATGAAAAAAAAAATATCATAAAAAACTTTCAATTATACAGGGTCATTTCCTAGTGAGGGTACATATTGAAGGTCATGGTAGCCGATGGTTATATACGACCAGTAAAAATATTATTACCAAAGAATAAGGCTTAGTGCCTTAGTAATCGCAACTTAAAAATATCTAAAGTTCTTGCAAAATGATGGTTTTTCGATAGTTGATGGGTGTGGCGTGCGCGAGATTAGGTACTAGAGGTCATTAGTCAACACTCTTTAAGCCGGAATTGTTTATGTTTTGACGAATTTAGATTAAAAAAAAAATATTTATATTTTGTAAAATTACCTATTTTTTGTAATATTCCGTATTAGAACAGAGTACTCATCACCCTCCTGCATTATGTACCCTCTCTAAAAAAATCACCCTGTATAAATAATACAGTGTATTTTTTTAAAATATAAATTAGCCTGCTTCAAATTTGAATTGAAAAAAAAAACTTAAAAAATTCTACCATTTTTTTTTAGATATAACAGTAGTAAAACTAGACTTATTTATTTACATCTACATAGTATGATTTCTTAAAATTCACTCTTATTTTAAATAGCATATTTACAAGAACATTTTTATTCTATTTATCACAGAAAAAATAATTGTATTACTAGCATAAAATAGTTTTAATAGTAACAACAGGAATTTCGAAGAACCCATAAGAGTTCATTATATATTTCACTAAGACATAAAAAAATCTATGTGTAAATAGTGATTTGAATAAAATATGCTTCTAAAAAATTTAAATAAAATTATCTATTTTTTTTCTGAAATTGACATTGTGCACGTGGCGTATTTTAAATATTAAAAAAAAAGTATTCTAAAAAAGTTTTTTTTTCTTTAAACAAAAAATAGTTTTTTTGTTCTTTCTTTTGTTCTGTTTGTTGTGTTCTTGTGTTTTATTAGTAGAAAGATTCTTGTGCCAAATAACAAAAGTTTTTCAATATTCATAATTATTTTAATAAATTTCTTTAAACACTCGCGGTTATCTACATCACTTGCACTATTACTGTGAGTTCGAGTTCCAGTGGTACCGGCAAACGAACGAGAAAGAGGGTAGACAGATTTGTCGACTCTATACATCCTACCCGCAGTTCCTCAGTCTTCCCGTGATCATGGCGCTTGAAACAGTGCTGAAATATCGGGACCGCTCAATTAAAAATAATCGTGGTAAGAACCCGTTTAGTAATAGTGTAAGTGATTCATAATTAAATAAAACATAAGAACAATTATGCGTGTTTATGGGTTAGTCTAGTCAGTCTTAGATCGAAATTCCGAAATGAATAAAAAAATGAAGTTTTCTATAGTATTTTGAGCGTAAAGCTATCTATTACAAAATTTTTAACTATAGTTCGGCCGTTCAGAGAATGCATTCCTGACACGTAACTTAGTAATGGCGTTGCGGTTACGATAAAATTATTTTTGCTGGTTGTTTACAGTTTTAACAATTGATGAGCTTTAAAACAACATTATTATATCAATAATCAATGAATGTTATAATTTTGTGCCAAACTGAGCGTCAAATAACTTGGTAAACAATATTTTTCGTGACTAACTGATAGGTGTCAGGAACGCATTCTCTGAACGGCCGAACTTTAATTAAAGAAACAGTGTATTTTTTAGTTATTATTTGACTTTGAATAGAGCATGTTTCTTTTAATTAGAACATAATTGTTCACAAATAGTTGTTTTGTTATCACGGACGGTTGTATTTTAATAATGCGTGAATAATTTTTTTAGACGAAAAAAATAAATTTTTGTTTTTTAGTTTTACTTGCGTGCTAAGAATCAATGTAAAATTATTTATTATTTTAAAGATATGTACGTTGTATCTTAATGGCACATTCCCTAAAATTAAAGCTAATTTTTTTTCTTGATTTAAATAAAAATTATGTGAAATAAATTTTATTAATTATTTTTAATTGACTAAATTACTAGTTTGAGTAATTTTTCATGGGTTTCCTTCTTAGCGTGAAAATTAATAAAATTATACATTTTTAAAAAGTGAAGAAGCACCATATTAAGATTTGTTTAAAATCAAATTTAAACATAATCGAGAGAGAAGTAAAATTAGAAGTATTTTTTTTTGTGTGTGGAAAGTGAAATGCTGATTTTTAAACAATCAAAATTGCGTTAAGTGTGATTTATTTGTTTAAGTTTAAAATCCGAAAAATTTACTAAAATAAAAAAAAAATTCTAAGCAAAATAATTTTATGCAAAACACGTTTGATATATTTATTTATTAACTAGACTATCGCGAAAAAAATTATAATATTTGTATACAAGATAACAAGTTAGTTTTATAATAATTAACATTTACAAACATTTCAATTGAACAAGAATTGACACTTTACATTAAAATTATTTTTACATTTTTTACAATTTTACAAGTAAAAGTCTTTTTTATATTTTTAATTCACACGTGCGTTGCCAGAGGCGACTGTAGGCCGTTACCTGTAGAAAAGAAACAATTTTAAAAAAAGTAATTACAATGACTGATCGTGTGTTACCGTCGCTCATGGACCTCTGCATTGCGTGAGACCCTTTTCCCACGACGATCGATCTTTAAGGACTCTCTTCAGATCTCATTTACCATCGAATGACAGACAGTAAGTACACAATCATAACATTCTCAAAAAAATATCAGTCACGGCAATTTTTAGAATACGCAAAATTATCAATTTTTGTCTTTAATCGTTCGTCAATAAAGTCCTAATAGGTAAGCAGTAGGTATCAGCCCCGCAACGTCTCCTGACAAAGCAGAGGTCCATGAACAATGGTAACTGCTAACGATCAGATGGCCCGTTTGATTGCCTACCTACAAGGCAATAAAAAAATTGTATAAAATTTCTACGTACATTTTTATATCTATGAAACAATAATAAAGCAAAAAACAACTATTGAAATTACTACACTATTTACACTACATTTGAATACAACAAAACCAAACCTCTACAACAAAAACAGACACAGAACCAGTTAAAGAAGCTCAACTAAAAAAGAACCATTACCTTTTTTAGTAACCGCCGCAGTAGTAATAGTCCTGTTTGAAGGTGCTAATATGTAATGTGCACTAGGAGACTGAGGGGTTGCAGACGAAGTAGCCACGCCGGTCTGTTGGGAAAACATGCATTAACTGAGGAATTTGGGGAATCTTGCAGAAAGTTAGGTCTCAGCTAAAGAAGGCCCTAAATCGGATATAGTAAACTATTTTGAGGAGGTAGCTAAGATAGATGAAATTATTATCTTGGTAATTGAGGTATTTTTTATTGTTATAACTAAAGAACAATTTTTGCAATAAGAAGCTAAAAGTATACGAGATTTGAAATGAGTGTTTTGGCAACAGTGACTGCTTTAAAGTTAAGTAATTTAAACAATGTACAAAATTATGGAGTTCAGAGCCAGGAGTTAGAGTCACGCCGGTCTGTTAGGAAAACATGCATTAACCGAGGAATTTGGGGAATCTTGCAGAAAATAAGGTATCAGCTAATATGTTTATTCTTTTAACTAAAGAAAGCCCTAAATTGGCTATAGAGGCTGCAAGATCATAGAAGTAAATTATAGAATCTTGCAGAAAATTAGGTGTCAACTAACAAGACACTGAAATACTAGATAATTTTGAAATTCAACCTAGTAGAGCTATAGTGATTGTTAAAATGCCAGGGAACTGTTCATTTATCAGGCGAAACTAGGAGAAATTTCAAGGATAATTAGCGCTTTGAAATCGCGATTAGAATTTTACGGATTGCTGAAATAACTCAGGAGGTGTCAACTAAAAAGGCCGAAATTAATATTACAAATCTATTTTGCCAACAGAGACTATTTTAATTGCAAAGTATCAAATAAATCTCACTGGATTTCGATAAAGGGACTATTTGAAACAAGGAGTTAAGAAGAATCAGGGTTTCTGAATATCGACGAATGATAGATATTATTTACGAAAAACACTGGAGATATCTGCCGAAAGGTTTTGATTGTAATCATTCCAAAGTTATGAGGAACTAAGCAGGTTGGCAGAACTGTTAATAAAAGTATAGGCTCCAAAAGTGGCAAGGTAGAAGATATTTAAAGCCTAATTGTGCTGAAGTTAAAGCAACTAGGGCAGGGAAATTGTAGCGCAGCACAAAGCTTAGTATCAAATATCTTCGCATTTCGGCTATAGACTGGATAGGTTAATCAAGTTTATTAAAATTTTAAGAATTTCTAAATTATATTCTAAATTATAGACAAATTACGAGTCTAAGAAAAACTAATCTAAGATTAGACAAAATGCCTATTTTTTTGCAAGAAAGTTGGAATCAAGTTTTATAGATTGTGCTATAGTTTTCAGATTTGTAACAAATCTACAATAATCGGAGGCAATATTTCTAAAGAATGGGGAAGTGCAAAACTTCTTCTTAGGGAAATCTTTTTCTGTTGACCTGTGAGGGAAAACGACAACCTGATAAATTTATAGACCGATGAAAATTTTTGAAATCAAAATTTAACTTCAATGAGGATAAATGATTTTGAACTTTTGACTTTGTTTCTCAAGATACAGGTTAGTGCAGCATTTGTTTATCTTTATTAGTCACAACTTAGCAATTATATTAACTTGAAGCATATACAATAGGAGCATATACATCTTAGTATGATGTATATTCCATAAGGTTCAAATCACTTTTTATATAACACATTTTCCTATACCACCCAAACAACTTCTGACACTATGTTACAAACAAAATTCAACCTTAATGTATATATCTGACTTACCAAAGGCTGATTGCTGTCCGTTGACATAGTCGATGTTGTTATTGGACTGGTCGCACATTGAGGTGAAGCAACGCTTGTTGGTGATGTGATTGAGTGTGATGAATTACCTGATAATGATGATTACTTCATTAGAAATGAGAAAGATAATGTTGATGATGATAAAATGAGGAGTGAAATTATTGTTAAGGTTACGTATGTTGGGAAAGATATATAGTTGTATTTAAGTACAGGAATAATGGGATACAAAAATCATATTCATTTTTGACTGAGACGGATTAAAGTATTTCTTTGTTAGACGTTTTGTAATTAATAGGTAGAACAAAATAATCTTATTTGAAACAATATGACTGAGAATTGACTTCAACTAAGATCAAGTTGACAACAAAAAAACAAATTTTAATTTTATACACAAATCCTTTCACCTACCTGAAGGTAATATAACAGAGTTCCTGACTGAAGAGTAAGGCGGTGGTGCTGGAGTGGAAGCCGGCTTGGCTGTATTAACAGTGTTGAAGCCCAAACCACCTCCGGTTCTCAGATGTGGATTGCCGTATGTCGCGGCGTACCTTATATCCACTCCATGTATACCACCGTTAGGTACTCGATTTACTAAAACAAGTGAATGAGGTTTTATTGGCAATATTGCTGGCTGGATTTGATATGGATTAATGGTCTGGGTAAGGTTGTGGGATGAGTTGAATCTAAATAGTTACTAATAAATACTTCAGTGTTTTGTTTTCGGTAATTTATATTCTACCACCAGCAGTCCCAGACAACTTCGTCGGCGTCAATTCCGATTAAGTTTAAATGCTAATTATTTGAATCTTACTTGCCGTAAAAACTATCTTTGCAAATATAAAAAAAATAATTTAATGAGTTTTGTGCTTAGCAAAACATTTCGTGATTCATTTTTATTTTATAGATTAGTTAGTAATTGAAGTTTTAGTATATTAAGAATCTGGGCATGAAATTCGGTGATATCGTCATTCATTTGTGTCCTTCGGTGATTGGTCTTTGGTCATATGAATCACTGGTGATTGAAATATTCATATTACTTATTTGTGCAATGATTTTGATCATATTGTCAACATCATCATCATTGTCATCATCATCATCATCATCACAATCAAAGTTATGATGAAGCATTGTATTGTACAACCCAAGGTTAGCTATTGTAGCGAATCTACAATGCTTAATAATAGTATTCAAAATTGTAATAAATAAAGTATTCAATGTATCTAACAGAGTCAGAAGTTCTATACAATCCAAATATAAAGACAACAATGAAAAATGTACGTGTTGTAAATTTAGAACCTCTCACAAAATCAGTTTTGAAATAATATTTAAAAAGCTGTTGAAACAACAATGGACGCACTAGACCAGCAAATGTACGATTTTTTGTGACAAACGACAGCTATTATGTTTTCCCTCCTAATACTTTAGAAGCTTTTAGAGAAAAATCAACGGAAATGCTCGTTTAAAATACTCGCTCAATACGATTTACTTTAGAAATTATACTAAAGAATTTCTCGCTCGTTATTAAAATGTTTCAGAGAGAATTTCGTGTTGTAAGCACTTTTTAAGTTATGTTACTTGTGTTTGTTGTTTAATGGTTTTAGAATATTTGATGGAATACCCTACTTCATTATTATCTAAACTAGTAAGTTTAGATAATAAGAAGTAAAAAAAACATTCACCATAAACCATATTCAACTTAATTATTTCAATTTGAAAGTATCAATATATATAAATATTGTTAAATTCCATGTTTTTGGAACTATTCCAACGAAAACGTATATACAATCAACAGTATCAAAGCAAAAGGGAACCAAAAATAGTTTCCATTCAAAGGAGAACTATGGACCAATTTTTCAGGTTGCCTCAAATACTTAACGCAAAATTACCACTATCTATAGTAGACCTACTAAATCAAATTTCAGTACACAATATATGAATAGACTCACCGTCAGGAAGGCCCAGGTTGTTCAAAGCGTTGCTACTGTCCTGTCCTTTAGTTTGACGTTGTAGCGAGTTATTCTGGGATCCGTTCCCTGCGTATTGAACCGTTGATGGAGTATCAACGCTTCTTGGGAGGCTGCCGTTAACTGACCTAGGGTATAATGGGTTGTTGTTGTAAAGATTTTATTGGTAGTTCAGTAAAATGTTGGGTTGTGATTGAAAATCTTTGTGGTAATCTTATGTCTAATTATGGACGTCTTGTCGCTGAAAATGATGATGATAATGTAGTTGGATTTGACTATTGTTACTATGTTACAGGTCATTGTGACAAGGTTTGGGGGAGACATATGTCCAGCAGTCTAAGGGTTTTTGCTGTTGATGTTCTTTATAATGATAATGAATTTAATGTAGTTTAAGTTATTTCTTAACTAACTGACAAATAGTTACGGAAAGGTGAAGCAAAAGGAAGCAAGTCGAAGACTAAATATCGAAAACCAAATTTTATGGATATTTGCACTTAATTGTAAACAGAAACAAACCCTAATATATTTAACCGTATCCACATAAAAATCAACGATACATTACTAAAATCCAAAACTACAACAAAGGCAAACTTAAAACAAACAAATATACACCTTAACACTACGCAATACGGCTTACCTGTTAGGGGTCAGTTTGTCGCTAGCTACCGGCGACTGCACCCTTAGCGAGCCGGGCGTGTAATCATGTCCATAATGAACGTACGTCTGATAGCCGTTGTTAAAGCCATTCACCTAATAACAATGTATTTTTAGTGATGACAGACATATAATGTTTACTTATGTCGGCTCGCCAATTTCCAATGCACGCAAGTTTAACATAGTTTCAATGCCGACTAATGCAAACGCTCGTTTACATGTTGGCTGTCATCGTCATTTACGTGTGTTGGACGTTGGTGAGCCAATTACGATTAGGATTTTGGTCTACAGTATCGATCCAATATTACTATTAAGATGAAAGTCGATACTAGAGATCCTTACAGGAATAGGTATAGGGATTACAAGATACTCTGACAAAACCCTGACAAGACAACACTTTCTGGACTGTTGCTATATCTTGTTGGTACCTATATGAACATCAAAAGGGAAGCCGATATCAATGGAGTTGTATGTAGCTTTGTCACTGAGTAGATATACTGTATGGGATAAAACAGTACGAAATAGTGTCTCCAAAAAAATAACCTACATTGAATATTTTTATAAAAATCTTAAACAGTCTTCAGTTAAACACAGTATAAATTTTAAGCGTCAGCGAAATTATGTTTTGCTTTTTAGATACTCATTAGCGATGAAGACTTTAAAAGAAAAATGAGATTTCAATCAAACACAAAAGGGTTTTCTGTACCTAAATCATTTTACAGTAATTTAAGGTTACTAATTTAGTAGTGACATTTATTTATTATTCATCTATGTCCATGAAGAAAATATAGTTAATAGTCATTGTTGAAGCCATTAAACTAATAACAATGTGTATTTAAATGATGACAAACATATTGATTGTAATCTTTCAACAAGATGATACAATTCTTCTTGGTCTTAGTATTTTGTGTCTTGATGTTGTTAACCTATTTTATCATCTGGTATATTATTACTAGAGATGCAACGAATTCGGCATGACCACCAGCCGAATATTCGGTATCCGGCCGCCGAATATTCGACCGGGGGTGTGGCGGCAAGTGACAGTGTGCGACAGAGATAACGCTCTACAAAACCGAAGTTACGATATGCTCTGTTTCTAAAACACGATGTGCATTTATTCCTGCCCCTATGTATACATATAAGTTTTTTTTCAACTACCAGTATTATCACCAAGTTACTTTAAATAATTGATTTATTATAATAAGTTTAAGTTCTTTAAGTTAAAGCTTTAATTACAACTGTGTCTCTATTTAGATTCCATTCATAAAATCTACCAAGTGTACTATCCGGTATCCGGCCGGATAGTAAAAAAGGGCCGGATAAGCCGGATACTGAATAGTAACCGAATATTCGGTGCATCTCTAATTATTACATTTTCTTATCATCATTATTTAATGACCGGCTGATCCTCGGAACTTCGTCTGCGTAAAAAAGGGTTCAGGCGGTACTGTTAGATTTTAATAAGCCGCGAAAACCCGCAAACCCCATTATGTTCAATAATCAATAATTGAAAGTTTTTGGGTATTTTTTCACACCTTGGCTTACATTATTAGAGTTTTAATACGGATCTATAATTTTTCCCAAAATAAAATCTAGCCTATGTTACTCGTGGATAATGATTCAAATGGTGAAAGAATTTTAAAAACGGTCCAGTAGTTTTGAGCTTATTACAACCTCTTTATAATATTAGTATCTATCAATCCTATCAGATTCTTTTAATTTTATTTTATTTTTTATTTTCTTTGTTTTAAGTTATATAAGTTTTAAGAAATTAGTTTTACATTTATGTTACTATATTCATTTATTTGCTCATTTTTTACATTATATCTTTAAAAAAACAATCACAAGAAAATAAATTTAAAAATACAATATAAAAAAAGCAGAGGGCCACTGGAGACGGGGTCTACGACCCAAGCCATCAGTGGTCAGGGCTCAAGAGAGAGGAACCTCCTCACAATACGTGCCGTGTCAAGAACGACCGCCTTCTGAATCAGGCCCTTTACCCAGCTGGGGAGCGAAAGCTTCTCTAGATGACGGTCGAAGCTTTTCGCTATTAGACCGTGCACAGATACAACGATCGGAACAATGATGGTCGATTCAACACGCCACATGTCGGTCACCTCGTGGGCCAGGTCCAAATATTTTAGCAGTTTTTCTTTTTCTGCCTTCACAAGGTTCTCGTCATGTGGAATGGTGATATCGATCAGCACCGCCCGATGCGCATCCCGATCTATTATCACTATGTCAGGCTTATTGGCAACAATAGTCCTGTCAGTGATAATAGATCGGTCCCAGTAGAGCGTTACATGACCATTATCGAGAACCGGCTGAGGCCAATACTGGTAATAAGGTACAGCGGCTTCAACAAGGTCGTATTTCAGAGCAAGTTGTTGGTGGATAATCTTAGCTACCTGGTTATGTCTGTGCAAGTACTCGCCGTTAGCAAGACGAGAACAACCGGAAACGATATGTCTAATAGACTCTCCCGGACGGTGACATGCCCGACAAATGTCGACCGTCCCATCCTTTAGAATATATTTACGGTAGTTGTTCGTCATGATAACTTCGTCCATAATTGCAAAGACAAAACCTTCAGTCTCTCCGAAGAGGTTACTGTATCGTAGCCAAGATACAGAGGCTAATTGATCTACATCGGGGCTCATAAGGGCCCGGTAGAACCGTCCGTGTAGTTCTTTGCTCTTCCATACGTCCGTGCGATCCGCCACACTCATTACCTTTAGCGTCCGCCAATTCTCGTTCGCTAAGGACAGCGGAGTGAGTCCCTTATCAACTGCTGCGACATTACGGTACATACCCACGCTTACCTTAAGGAAATATTCCCGAAGGTTGTTTACCTCTCGGTTGTGTAGGTCCTTGACATTTAACATGCCACGACCCCCACACTTCCGAGGAATATACAACCTCATAACAGATGAACGTGGGTGGTGCATCCTGTATGCCGTCAGCAGTCGCCGAACTTTTCTATCCAGGGCATCTAGTTCTGATTGCGTCCACTTTAGAATGCCAAAGGAGTACGTCAGTACAGGCATGACCCAACCATTGAAGGCTCGGATCTTGTTTCCGCCAAATAAGAGGCTTTTCAAGACCTTTACCAAGCGGCCGAAGAAACGATCCCTCACCGATTGTTTCATATCTGCATCGACTATACTCAAAGCTTCGAACATTCCAAGGTATTTGTAGGTTTCCGACTCAGAAAGAGATCTGAGCACCTCACTTTGGCTAAGTTGCAAACTCTCAGAGTTTACAATTTTACCTCTCTGTATATCTATGACCGCACACTTATCTACTCCGAATTCCATTCCAATAGCTTTACTAAAATTGTCGGTTATTTTGAGTAAAGATATTAGGTCAGATTTTTTAGAAGCAAATAATTTGAGATCATCCATGTACAAGAGATGTGAAATGGGCTCACCCCCTCCCTTGAGTCGGTAGCCTAGCGTTGAATCTCCAAGCAACGTGCTTAGAGGATTAAGCGCCAGACAGAACCACAAAGGACTCAGACTGTCACCCTGGAAGATACCCCGCCCTATCCTTATTAAGCTCGGGGAGGCCGGAGATCCAATATGTCCTGGTTGACGAAGAAACGTAGACCACTGACCCATGCATGAGCTAAGAAAGGAGCGTAGAGTGGGATGTATTTTATAAAGCTCTAAAACTCTCATTAGCCATGAATGGGGCACCGAATCATACGCTTTCTTATAGTCAATCCAAGCCATATGGACACCCTTTTTGCCTCGACGAACTTGTTGCGTGATAGTCATGTCAATGAGGAGCAAATCCTTTGTACCCCGAGACCCTATCTTACACCCATTCTGAGAAGGTGACATTATGTCATTTGCCGAGATATGTATTTGAATTTTGTTTCTCAGAATGGATGTAAGTAGCTTATAGATGGTGGGTAAGCAAGTTATTGGTCTATAGTTTTTAGGGTCCGAGGTATCGCCAGATTTGTATATCAGATGAGTGACCCCTGATGTCATGAAATCTGGGAGGGTTCCCGACTCAAGGGCTTGTTGAAACTGAGCAGCCATGCGCCCGTGCGAGTTGCGTATCCATTTCAGCCAGTAGCTGTGCAGCCCGTCCGGTCCCGGACTTTTCCAGTTCGGGGCCGAACGCACCGCACACGCTACGTCAATCGGCGTGATCGCTACGGTGTTCATGTCTGTAATAGACTCGCACGCGCGTCCGACCGACTCAGTCCACTCCCCCTCGGAGTGACCGATGGGCACCGACCAGATATTTTTCCAAAATGAGGTCATCGCATCCTCATCAACTGGTGGGAGTCCATCGGTAACTCTTCCTCGAGAAGCCTCCCAGTTTCTGTAGACACTCCTCTGATTACTCTGGAAGACTCTATTCAAGTGGTACCGCTCCGATCTTATTCGGTACCGACGAATACGGTTCGCCCATGCGCAAACTTTTTGCTTCCAGTAGTCAACACGCTCGACGACACGAGCCAGGTAGTCGTTCCTGCTGACACCGGTGTCAGCGAAGGCTCGGTCGACGAATCGCATTACGCGCGGGCGCGTGTTGCCTGCCTGGAAGCAAATAAGCTTCGCTATAAGGGTCCTGGCTGCATCTATGCGCCTCTCGATTCTGCACTGCCATTGCGGCTTACCATCATGCCGGCGGTACGTCTGGTTCGGGTTCGGGAATTTATGTTATTATTATAATGTTCTACAAATGTTGTTCAATAAGAAAATTGTATGTTCTACGTTTTTTTTTATGTTATTAGTTTATATCTTTGTGTCCTCTTTGTGTGTATGGAATAAAGTTGTTTTCTTTCTTTCTTAGTATATTAATACCATTATTACTATTATTGCTCACAGATCAGCAATAAAAACTTACAATAAAATATTCAAAATCTCATCTGAACCACTCGGGGAAAACTCCACAGGTTTGTAGAACCTTCCCAATGATCCTTAAGGGTTACTTAACGTATCTAATGAGGTGCTACGTGTTAACAAGATACCTTAACAGATTCACATGTCAAGTGATTTGACTCTATCATTACCGATAATGAATTGACACTCTTGTGTCATAGTATATGTTTGAACTTTCAAGATGTGTGGGCTGTGAGCTACTTTAGACAATGGATTGGTATTGTGAGTAATTGTAGATTTAATTATGCAGAATATAATTACAATGGAATATATTAGTATATGGAATAAATGAAGGTTCAATCAAAGATAATACAACCTTACTATCTATACTAGATGGATTTGTTATCTTCCAGTCGAAGTGGGGTGAATTATCGAAATACAATGAATACATTTCCAGTAATAGGATTTTTGAATATATCGCGATATTCTATCTCTATCTATATCAATATATCTATATTGAACTTCCTGAACCGATTTTAATAACTATTTTACTAATAGAAACCTGCGGAAATTATAATTATCATATGCTATTGTCATTCTAAATTAGAATTAGGTTAAACTTGCCTCCCATCGCGCAGGCTAGATTCTGACAGTTACCTAACTAACAAAATTGACGACAATAAATTTTTACTTGCAAAATCTATTACCTCATTTGACCTACTCTTAAAAAAACTTACAGAACTTAACAGTACCGACAGTAAAAATGGACGCGATGGAATAGTAATCGTAGCAAGTATTTTATACCGATCGAACAGCGTTGATAAGGTTCCAAACCACTCATTACTAACAGTAAATATTTTAGGCAGTCGTTAAAATTATGTCGCTAATAATCTGGCTGGTAATACTGGCAATAGTGTTTTCGTTTGAAATTGGTTCAGCTTTTATAGTTTTGTTGAAATGAATTTTATGTTTTATGGTAACTAATGTTGGAGTATTTGTTTATAGTGGTTTAAAACTGAAAAGTGCATGTATTTAAAAAAATCCTCTGATCACTTCAGATCTTTAAATCAGAAATACAAGGACCAAACCAATAAAATATAAAATCAATACAAGCGTCGTCATAACAAAGTAAAATTGGCACCGATTGAATACCACCAAAATCACCGAATGTGACCATAATTTGCATAATCCTCGTAGTTTCTTATTGTAATTATATAAGATTATACTTTTTGGAGACACTACTTCCTAAGGCCTTTGAAACTGTATTATTACATTTAATCAAATAAAAAACATAGGACTCACCTTATAACACTCCGCGTAAGCTGGATCGCTATAATCATTGCTATATCTATAAGGATAGCTTTGGTTCATAGATGCCAAAGGAACGGATCCAGCCAATGGAATGCCGCTGCCTAATTTGGCATTAGAACACAAAGTGCTATCAGAACCGGTGTTGGAATAATCCTGGAAAGGAAGGACATGTCAAGTCTATGCATATTTATGCGAAGGAAATGCAATAAGAACCAGTATTGCTGGTTTTGGTATGGTCATAAAACCATTGGTCTAATGAGCTGTTTTTACTATTTAGAGATAAGTTTCAAGCTAGAAATCTGAACTGGTATATTAATATTTGCTTTTTAACTAATGGAGATAACTGTAATTTAGCTAAGCAGCAATGAATCGAACTGATTACTTTATCTATGGACAAATGTTTTAGTAGATTTTGTTTCTCTGTTAAAATAACTTCACAAAAATTCTCATCTGATTATTGGAACAAAGTTCCTTATCGCGCGTTATCGAAAGGGGGCTAGACGGAAATTCTGACGAAAAAGTTGTCACGACACTTTTTTGTTTTAGATGATTATCGCTAGATGGTGCTGTGATTAAAATCTTTTAAAACAATTCCTTATTTTTTTTTAATGGTAGGTGGCGCTGTGATCAAAATATTTTATTTAAGTTATAATAATTAGTTAGTTTAAAACGTCTGTCTCTCTCTCTCTCTTTTGAAAGAGATTTTAACTAATTATTATAACTTAAAAAATAAAATTTTATTACAATTCTCTCACTAATTAATCGAAAGGAACTTCGTTCCATCCGAGTGTCCCTTGACACCTCTCAAGTTTTTATTAGACAGATGAAAGTTACTTTTCTATATCTCTTAAACTACATTTAACGTCTTCAATACTTACAATTTCACAACTCCCGTTCGCTTGCCTCAATTCCAGTTTTAAATCACTGATATTCGAGTTCCTGTCGTTATCTTTGAATAGTTCTTGAGCTGTCACTGTCACATCAGGTTTTTCAGCCACTTGACTCTGCTTTCCTCTTTTCTGCTTTCTTTGGCATATTATTATGACCATAGTCAAACAGACTACAGCAATCGTGCATGTGGTTACGCTGAAGATTATTACTAGCAGTGGTAGGGCCTCTGAAAACGTCTTTGAGATTAGTTTTATGTTTCATTCTTCTAAATATTGTGTAAGTAAGTAATAGTATTGATTGTAACACAAAATTTTAAATATAAAAGATTGCAAGTATTTGATGATCTTAATTTAATAGGTAATAATTTGAAACTTTAGCATAGTCTGAATATTATTATAATTGTAAAAATAAAATGTGTTTTAAGTGTATTTTTTTTTGTTGGAGTAAATCATCACAATCAAGAAATGGACTATCTAACACTAAAATATTTTTTCAAATCAGACCAGTAGTTCCTGAGATTATCGCGTCAAACAAACAAACTTTTCAGCTTTACAATATTAGTATATATTGTAAACGTTAAGCTTGCAAAAGATATATTATGGTATATTCTAGGTGCGATATCAGTTTCTTAAATATAAACTGCTAGACTTGATAGTGATTCTAAGGATTAAAGAGCGCTTAATTATTACGTAGTTGAGGCTTTTAGCAGAAGCACTTAGTGTCTTAGTTCTACAGATAAATTAGTCTGGATTAGTATTTCAGCCTTGAGGTAGCAAATTAATGTTACATCTAGACTAATCCAATTAAACGAAATGAAATTCTTACGTGAGGTAAAAAGGTATAGAGAGAATGAAGATGAAAAATGTAGATACGTTTTTGAATTAATTAGATGTATTATGGGAAGCTATTATTATTAAAGTCGTGGTGGCCGCGTGGTCGAAGCGCTTCCTACCAAATGGGAGGTCGCGGGTTCAAATCCGGCCGGCTAGTACCTCTAAATCTAAACGTGAAAAAGATTTATGTGCATATTTTCACAACACCACTGACTAAAAACGGTGAAGGAAAACATCGAGAGGAAACCTGCATGTCGGAAAAGGATTCTAAAAATCCTTTGAGGATATGTGAAGTCTCCAATCCGCACTGGGCAAGCGTGGTGGACTATGCCTAATCCCTCTTCTGAGGAGACCTGAGCCCAACAGTGGGCAGTAATGGGTTGGTACAGAATTATTATTAAAAACATGATACAGCCAAATCTAAAACCAATGATAAATAGAAACAGAACAATTGATCAGCTTTAAATAACCAAAGATAAACGAAAATGAAAGCCAATTTTCACGTGTTAAGTTAATACACGTACCATTCTAACAACAGTGGCCATTGTGACCCAAAAAAATACATTAATATCCGCAAGGAGCTAAACTCCATCCATTTACAAAGTTAACACAATTACTTAATTCAGCGAAGAATATTCGTACAGAATTAGGGACGTGGGCAGGCCATTACGGCAACGGGCACGCATTATCGTAAATGTATTGCCGTTTTAACTTTACGGTCGTCACTTTAGTGTCTCTCATCTATCACTTTGATGCGAGGATGTTGGACAATGATCTTGGCATTGTCAGTGGTCGCTTCCAAATTTTCTTTGGTATTTGGTCTTTTTACACCATTTTTATAGCTAGAATTCACATTCTACCATATAATGATAAACCAATAAAAGAGACTAAGAAATCAGAATATATTTACAAGATCTACATGTGGGGGCGGCGCAACGGGAATGTGTGTCGTCCCTCAAAACCCCGTGCTGGGTTCTGGCCTCAACCGGGGTTTGGACGCTGAGTGTGAGCGGTTGGAGGTTTTAGTGAGGTTCAACTCCCACTGAAAAATTTCCTACAACTGAAAAAAAGGATCTACATGTAATTTCTAAAATGACCGTGATTGGAAGTTCAGAAATTCAACGAAAAGCCTTTGACCTCAAAATGAATATGATTATAACATGATAGAATACTATTTTCTTTATATGATAGTTTCCACAAATTCACGAACATAATAATCAAATTTTTGGCATCATTCAATAAAAATCGAAAACCGTGAATTCATTATACGAAATTAGTCCTTCAAATAAATCTGAGTCAGCATTTTTCAAAAGCTTACGATAAAATATTTGGGCTAATACGCGAGATCGTATTTGCCAAAGACGAACAATAGGAATTCGAAAAGGGAAACTCAAGAATTCCTTGAAAAATATCCGATGGAATGCGTACGTTTAGTAGAAAAATCTTTTTTCTATACAATGAAACGTTACAAAGGCTTGTATGCTTAATTTATTTTATCGCTTTGAGAATAGAAATATCGTTGATTTATTGTTTGCTTTTTGTTTGTTACTAAATAAAGGTTTCTGTCAGAAGGTGTTTTTTATCGGTTTCGGGTCGTGTTCCTTTGCTGTATATTGTTGGTTGTATCGGAAATTTTGGATCAAAGCCCTGAAGTAAATCTGGGAATAAATCATAAATATATTTCTCGAGAAATGTTTCAGTACAGTTTGATTTTAGAGGCTTCAATTTCGTAACTTATATTGTGTGATTTAGAAAAAAGTATATTCAGTAAGATTTAGATATCATCATCCCTATTAAAAGCATCCGATAAAAATTTATGTACTAATCAATGTAAATTTTTATGCTGTTTTTTTTAATGATATTTATATGTAAAGATTTAATAATAAAACTGATTTTAGCTATATATTGCTTCAAAATAAGTCAAAAAAGAAGTAACAATCAAAAGCCAGTGAAGAACTCAACGGTACTTATTTTAAATCTAATCAAACTAACAAATGATCAAAGCTAAGAAGCAAAAGCTCGTCAATCGGAAAGTACTTTCGAAATTTAACGACTCTCAAAAAGAAAGGTCGTAAACGATCCAACGTAAAATAAGACGTAAAACACTTCTAAACACACTAATGACTCGAGCCATTGCAAGTTTAGAAACGGATCACCATTAGGATTTAATATGCTTAAGCTTAACAAGGAAAAAAGATAAGGTATCTAAAACAACAAGTATATAACAGACAGTGAAATTTCAATAGACAAAACAAACATAGTCGAGAATCATTAAGTGCTAATCAGTGCCAAAAGTATACAACCTACTGTACTCTACGTTAATTAATTGGTTCGTACAAAGTATTAAAAATTGTATATGAAATGTATTGAAAAAAATATATTTGACATACAACCAACTTAATACATATTTTTTTATACTAAACTGACCTTTAGCAGTAACGGTGATTTCCAAGGCATCACTCCCATAGTCATTGGACACGTTGCATTTGTAGACGCCAAAATGGCGGTATTGACTCTCACGGATTATAAGCGTCGAGTTCACAATACCACCTGGTTGTAGATCTTCGAGAAAAGCGTAGTCCTGAACGAAATATATTGACATTAATGAATATAACCAATATACTAGGAGTGCTAAAAATTAAGTTATATAAGAATATTCGTTTCTTGAAATATATTTAGGAACTAGCTGCTGCCCGCGACGTCGTCTGCGTGAACCCTATGACCCGTTTTTTTCAATTCTTCCCGGCAACTATTCGATTTTTTTTCCAAACCATCCTTGAACTTCAACAAACATTTAAAAAAAAGATTTGGCCAAATTGGTCCAGGCGTTGTTGAGTTATGCGCTTACCAACACATTTTGCGATTCATTTTTATATATAAGATATACCTACTTGAGAAAATTAAAGTATTACAAGCTTTATTTACACTTTTATCACTAGCATCGAAAATTCCATACGTTCCTACTACTTTATACATTCGATTACTATCTTCTCAAACTAAAACTAGATCTTAAAACTCATCTACCTCTTCGATTTTTATTACCTGATCGTGAAGAGAATCGATTTCTCTTCCGTTGAAAGTCCAGATTATACTGTCTATTCTTGGAACGGCGAAGGCAGCGCACTCGATGTTCACTGTATCCCCTTGAGTGCCGAATTGAGTCTGATTCGATATTATCTTTGGCGGACCTGTAATAAATGTAATGTAGTCTACTATCTATGATTGTGAATTAAAATAATGTTTTAGATACTTTTATTGAATGTAAGTTGGTAGCTGTTGTATTTTTAAAGTTTGTCTCCTTTTATCTGTCATCTATAGGGTGGGCAATCTAACGTTTGCATTTTGAACTACTGTTTATTTAGAGAATGACAGCTCAAATATCATTCAATTTGTGTTCATAATTTAGTTAAATGTTTGACATTTACGAAATGGGACGTTTTCGGTTCGCCCAATGGGCAGAAGATCGTTTGGCCGAAGATGAGCATTTTTACCGATAAATCGTCTTTTCAGATGAAGCCCATTTTCACCTCGGAGGCTATGTCAATAAGCAAAATTGTCGCATCTGAGGGTCGGAAAATCTACACGTCACTATTGAGAAGCCAATGCCCCCACAACGAGTTACGGTTTGGTATGGGTTTTGGTCCGGCGGCATCATTGGAAAATAGCAAGGAGCCGCCGTTACGGTCAATGGCGAGCGTTACCGTGCCATGCTCAACGAATTTTTGTTTCCAAAAGTTGAAGAGTATGACATGGACGACATTTGGTTTCAACAGGATGGCGCAACATGCCACACAGCCAACATGATAGTCGAACTTTTGGAAAACGCAAACTTTATATGGCCCACCCCTTACTAAGAAAGTCTTTGATAACTTAACATTTTTAATAAGGCTAAAAATTTTAATGTTAAGGTTGCATTAAGATATATTAGATTGGATGGTACTTTAAAAACAACGATATTACTAATAAGTCATATGGTAACTATTTTGAAACTGTTTCTCATGTAACAGCTCATTATGGTCATCTATAAGTGCATGAAAACTATTTTAGGAGTCAAACACATTAAAACAATGAATTTCAAATTTTCAGCACATTTAAAACGACCGATCCCAATTACGTTTCTGAAATTGTCATTTTATTAAAAGCTTCATTTTACGATCTCGTGTGAAACGGCAGTTTATCAAATGACGCAAATTGAATGTTTCATAATATACTAGGTAATGATATACTTATTACTTAGAAAAAGGTACTTTGTATAACATAGAGTAGTGGGTGTTTAGTAGAAAATTAAAGGGTGGACATTCCTTTGAATTTTGTCGCAAATAGTGAATTGTTTACTGGAGTAGACTACATTGCTGTGATTATTATGGAATTTGTATTGGATTTTATTTGTTGTTTAGTATTTCCTGTGCTATAGGAATTGTGCTTCTTCAAAGAAGTTTTAAAATAATTCTTAATCACATGCTATACTTGACTATGTTTGACAAGGTCAAGAAAATCAATCTATTGATATCTAAGAAAGCGAATGGAACGACTTTGGCTCCACTGCAAATCAGACAGTAATGTGAGTATTTCATAAACATTTGAAATGAAATGTTCCGATTTGAAAATAACGTTTTCAGATTATTGTGATTGAAGTTGATTAATCTCAATGTATGTTCGCAACTATAAAGATTAAAGATTAGATTAAAAATATTTATTCAGCCAAAAATTTACAGTGTAATATACAATTAACCATTAGATCTCCACACTAGGTCAAGCCTGTCTCGTGGAGATCTTACTAATACATTTATCAGTCGAATTAACCATTTGTATCGATACCAATTTACAAACAGAAAATAACTTCTTAGTGGCTAGTGAGACAAAACATAGGCAATTATTGATTTTAATAGCAAAACGGTGAGCAGTCTGCGTATGATGAGTGTATGTAGTGTTTGTAGGTGTTGTGAGTGTGTGTGTATGTGAATGTGTACCTACGTGTTTATGAGTATTTTCAAGAAGAGTGGACAGTAGAAGAGTGCGCGCAAGATGAAAAGTCAGAAACCAGTACGAATGAACATTTCAGTCTCTTGATAAGAAAGACCCAATAAAAAAATGTTACCTATAGTTTAACAGGAGAAATACCAAATTTCGATATGAAAAAAGCAATTACCAAACTTATTTGCTATTAATCACTCAATTATAACTTCAATTGAAACAATTTTGTTAAATACCATCCAATTAAGAGATCGCTAAAAATACTCTTGTAATTGACGACATAACAGCTTTGGTTTAAATTTTTCCATTGCGTAGGTGATCTGAAATCTGTAACTAACCTTTTATGAACACCGAAGCTTCGGCTTCTATTTCTGGGTAGCCGTCAACGCTGGCTTTGCACAGGTATCTTCCAGAAGTGTGGGTGTCGACAGTGAGCGTCAAATTAGGTGTCCGACCTACGCGCTGTTGGGAAAGTTAAGTACATTACAGTCTAAATTTAAGTTACTTTATGTAGCTTATATATTTTGTTTGGCAATAGTTTCACGTTTATTTATTTATTCTTCTTGTACAAAAAAAAAATAAGTACAATGGCGGACTTAATGCCTGAGGCATTATCTACCAGTTAACCACGGGTGGAGCAGAGAGAACAATAAGTAGGTGTACAAGAGAAGTGCACACATGAGCTTAAAACACGTAGAACAATATATACAGTAAGACAGATTTCATATATAAAAGATTACAATAATAATATACATTTTTGTGTGATTGTTTTTTTAAAAATATAATGTAAAAAATGAGCAAATAAATGAATACTGAGATATATATTTATAAATACACATAAACAAAATATAATTTTATTCTTTCTGGTATATATTATTCCAGGATATCTGATCATTCAGAAAAGTTAGCATTGAAGATATTGGCTACTCTCTGATTATTATGACACACTATGACTATAAAATGAGCTACCCTCTGCTTTATTTCAAACACTATAACTTGTCCTGCTTCAAAAGAGGCTTGAAGTTCTTTAAGATAAGTAGTAACCTCGCATTGCAAAGGTTTATGAGCAATGGTAACCACTAACAATCAAGTGTCCCATTAGCTTGTCTGCCTACATGGCAATAAAAAAACTACAAAACTATTACTATACATAATTTTCAGAGTCCAGTCATTAACTATCTTGAGGGAGGCATATGTTCCCACTGTCTGTAGAGTGATGGTTAAAATAACTGATGATTCAAAACTCACAAAACATTTAAGTACAGACGACTAAAATTCAATCTGACATCTTACATACTATCCCTAATTTAACACCATCCTATTCGATGTTACGGCATTCTAAAGAGTGTCATTAATCCCCATATTTAACCCCATTCAGGAAATAATAAAATTTTATATCACATAAACACTATTTTCAACGTGTTTTAAAAGGTGCAGGACAAAGGGTAAAAACACGATAAGGTTATAATTACCAGCTCTCAATAGCTCAATGTACTTTGGCCTAAATTGAATTTTCGATTACAGGCCACGGTCGATAGCCGTTTTAAATTGATGGTTTTGAAAAGGCATTTTACGATTAAGCTTCTGGTAATTACTAGACTTTAATAGATGTTAGATGAGAAATCATTTAATGCTTGTATAGCAAGTTCTTAAAAATAGGGGTTTAAGAATAATCCTGTGAGGACTAATGACCTTAATGCTTTAGTATTGCAGAGGTTTATAGATGACGGTAACCTCTTATCAGATGCACTGTAAGCTCCAATGCACAGCAGTGTTTTAAAAGATTTTGATCACAGCGCCATCTAGCGATAATCATCTAAAACAAAAATAAGGAACGTGTTTTAAAAGATTTTGATGACAGCGCCATCTAGCGATAATCATCTAAAACAAAAAAGTGTCGTGACAATTTTTCGTAAGATTTTTTTTCGTCTAGCCCCCTTTCTATAACGCGCGATAAGGAACTTCGTTCCAAAAATCCGACATTGTGCGATTTAAATGATTTAATAATATATCAGTATTTCCATATTTAATGATTCCCTATGCATATTATTATCATATTCTAACATGGTAGTCGATATTTTTTTTTCTAATATAACTGTAGGAAATCAAAAACTTCCAGTGAAAAGAAAACTTCAGAACAAGAAAATTTAATAAAACAATAAAACTTAGAGCAAAAATATGACGCAATCTGTGTTTTACAATGTTCACACCAATTCTATTTTCGAAAAAGCGCGCCAACATTGCATCGTACATTTAAAAAGTATATTTACAAATGAGGTTTTAATCATTCTTATTACAACTATTTACAGATGGCGCTTTAGTCGCTAGTACCTTTGCCCTAACATTGTTAACATTCAGTCGCCTACAATAACACTTATAAAAGAAAAAAGCTAGACAGAGAATCTCACAACCTTGTTATTATATTAGCAATTAAAACTCTTCTGGTTATTGTTGCTTTGACATTGGTTTCTTTATTACTTTCAGTGGACATTTTTCTTAATTGGATTTCTATTTGTAAACGTATCTTGTTGAGTTTCAACATGTAACTAACTTTTCATTTTAGGTAATCTATTTGATCAGCTTTGGTAATATTATTTTTACTGGTCGTATATAACCATCAGCTACCATGACCTTCAATATGTACCCTCACTAAGAAATCACCCTGTATACGTATCTAATAGTTTCATATGAACATTTAAGTAACATTTTTTTTTTAGTTGGAGGAAATCACCGGATCCTTGTATGTGGGAGTTGAACCGCACTAAAACCTCCAACCGCTCACACTCAACGTCCGAACCCCGGCTGAGGCCAGAACCCAGCACAGGGTTATGAGGGACGGCGCGACGCGTTACGCCCAATGCACTCTTTCCCGTCGCGCCGCCCCCACATTTAAGTAACAAGAACCTATTGATTTTATTTCAGTGCCATTTGCTTGATTGAGGTTAAACAACAATGTCCCAAATAAAAGTGAACTCTACTAAAATCGATGTCAAGTGTTAAATTTAAATGATGGTTCAAGTTAACTATTCATGAATTTTAGAAATTTAAAAGTATACCTCGCTTTAATTTTGTGTCAGCTGTAAAATATAGAAGCTAGCAGCATTTTACATATTTAAACAATTCAACAAAACAAAAAATAATATCTTTTAAAGTTAAAGTAAAGTTACCAAAAGTAAAATCATTTTAAACCTATATTCTCCTAATATTCTTCTAACATCATCTTTTAGATTATCACACATACATTATAAACAGTTTTCGGGCATATTAAATTCTGCTTCAACATTCCATATTCATTTATTTGCTAATTTTTTTATATTATATTTAAAAAAAAACAATCACAAAAAAATAAATTTAAAAATACAATATAAAAAACAGAGGACCACTGGAGAGAGAGAGAGAGAGACGGGGTCTACGACCCAAGCCACCAGTGGTCAGGGCTCAAGAGAGAGGAACCTCCTCACAATACGTGTCGTGTCAAGAACGACCGCCTTCTGAATCAGGCCCTTTACCCAGCCGGGGAACGAAAGCTTCTCTAGATGACGGTCGAAGCTTTTCGCTATTAGACCGTGCATTTTGATTATCAATATCAAATATATTGTCAATATTATTGCAATAGGAACTTAAATAAAACTTACAATAGTAGCATCCTCTTCATGGTGGAGCCATCGTATCTCAGCATTAGGGTAGCTATCCACATCACAACTCAAAGTGACGCTCGTACCTACTTCGGCTTCAACATCCTTAGGAAGATGGCGGAATGATGGTGCATCTATGTGAAATAAACGTTTTTTATATATGGAGATAAAGTTTTAAGTACTAGAAATTAGTGGTTTTCGATTGAGTTCGATTTATATAACGGCCCAATGTTTTGGCATTGGAGAATGTCATGAGCAATAGTAACCGAATACCAGTGAGTCCTCCTCCTCCTCGTTTATCTGTCTTACATTAAAAAATCTGTTTTATGGTTCCATACTTCAACGGGTAAAAATAATAGCTCTGCAGTGTTCTCTGCCAATGCTCCATCAACAACGGTAACCGCTTATCATCAGGCCTGTTAGCTAGTCTGCCTAACAGGCACTAAAAATATACTTACATGTAATTTCTAATGTTTCTTCTTCCTCACTCTTTCCAACGTCATTATAAACTACGCACTTAACTATAGCATCGTGATATTTTCTTGATATGTTGTAGATTTTCTGCAAAAAAATTATCACTTAAAACCTTTTTCTCAATACTAGGATTGAGATTTTTGTATCAAAAAATCTTTATACATACATTCCTTCATTCAAATCTCAAAATTTGGAACTGTTAATAAATCCCAGTAACCTTTAAAGTCAACATATGTATTATTGCTTCCGCTACTTTAAAGAGTGGCAACCACAAACCGAATAGGTACTGTATAAGTAGGTTACATAGATAGACTAATATGTTACAGAAATATTAGTAACAACAATACAAACGATAATAAAATCATGTTTATATAGAATGAATCTTTATTTTACTCTGTACTTTTTTTCTCTCTCTCTCTGTACTTTTGAAATCGTATGGTGAATACACGACTATGGTGGACTTCCATATAACATAGAAAAATGCTTAACCGATTCCAAAAACAAAAGTGGTTTTAAATAGTATTTCGATGGGTCATTCATCCCACTTTAGCTGGTCTAAAGTTACATATCCACACTGTATAATTGAATAACCAAAAACCTCTCAATATCAAAATACTGCATAAAACACTGCTAGTAATAAAACACTTCGACCCAATAATTTGTTACCAGTTCAGCCATCTAAAATTCTAAAATCGTCATTCTCCGATCCGGTATTTCAAAAGCACTCACCAATTCTGTAGTGTTTCCATTTATAGATTCCTCATTTATATACCATTTGTAAGTTAGATTCGTCGGGTTGGCGTCTGCTTTGCAAGCTGTCGAAATAAACTTAGGTATATTTAGGTGTCTATTGATTGAGCTCAAAAAGGTCGAAATCTATTCATAGTTATTTGGGACTAGCGATGTCTGTACCAGGGACTTTAGGACTTAGTAACTATTTGGCATTGAGGTGTTGAAAAAAGTGTAATATATGACTTTATATAACTCAATATGAGATTTTATGGGAATGGTTCTATTGTAATATTTGGTAAGATGGGATGTTTTAGTTGACTATACAGTACTACCTTAGGAACTATAATTCTATACTAATTCTGATGATTTCAGTACAGAAAAGGCATGTGAGTCAAGAGTTACCAAAAATATAACCCACAAATTACCAAATTTACGTTAAAGCGCAAAATTTACAAACTCCATTGAAAGCCTTTTCAATAAACCACACACAATAATTTATAACGAGCTGAAATCTCCAATGAAACGACCCTTTCTGTCGTAACATCTTATGTTAAATTAGTGTCGGGATCTCCGAAACTTAGGACCAACTTAAGACATAAAGTACAAGTGGATCTAGACATAAATCCAGACAATAGGTCCAGACTGGATAAGTTGGGGGTTCTACGTTAGTTACGAACTTCGGAGAAGCGGTTGTTTATGACATTAGTAAATTGATTTCATGTGGTAATAACGTTTGATTTATATAAGACGATATATAAGACATTGTTAACTGAAACCGAGGGTTTGATATTCGATTTTGTGGCTTATAAAGTGTGTAACAGAGGCTATTTGAGAATATGATTGATAAGAGTGATTTGAATGGTTCTTCTCAAGTTTAAATGAAGTTCCTTGCCTTTGAGAATGCTGTCATATAACTGACAGTGACCACGAAAATTTGTGATCTTTTTCACTAATTAAATTAAGCTCTTTACTATAATCCTTACAAGGCCTTTATCTACCGTTACAGAATCTTCGTATAAACGTCCTCAAAATTTAATAAACAATTTTGAAATCAAAGTTGTTATTAACTTACCTATTGTTACGTCGTCCCCTTCAGGTATTCGCCCATTGACCCTTGATTTTATGTAAATCTTCACTTTGGGAGCGTATTTCACCTGAGAACAACAGAGCTCGATCAGTTTGCGCACAAATTTTAATTGAACTCTGAAATTCAATTAACAATTGAATTAATTCAATGTTTAACAAACAATTGTCGAGTTTCAATTTATTTATTTGTAAGCTTTCCTATTGTGTTGCAATTATTGTATACAGTCTTTATTTTCGACTTTGTTGATAGGTAAGTATAACTGTAAGTACCTTTTTTATGTGGTTCCTTAGACTTTTTAATGTTAAATTAACTAAACTTTCAGTCCAGCGTATGTTAACAACTAGTCCGAGAGCTAGTGGGAAGTTTTGGGTAAGTATTTGAGCTGAAAACTTAGTCCATAGTTCTCATGATATACTCCAACTTGGAACTGCAAACCTGATTGCTGAGTAGCTATGCTAAACGGATCCCTACATTGTCAACGTCATGATCAGCAGCCTCAAATACGTTAATAACTCTATAATAATATGTTATGTCAATGTCACTAAATTGACCAATTTCGTCTATACATGAATTTCTGCAATCTCGATTTACAATATTAATACCTTTCAAAAACATAATGCTACGGAATTGTTCTTCGGGGACATAACAACACCATAACACCGAAAATAATGTCTTAACAAGAACGATAACTTATAAAACAAATGATGGTAGAAGTCTAGCCATAAAAATAACACATAGGGGCCTCGGGGAGGAAAAAACATGCAATAAATATAAACAGGATGCCGTGTACGGGCTGAATAATGAATGGGCTAGTTTCGTTATTTTTATTTATGTTTGGACTGTTTTAATGGTCTTAAACTGGGGTGTATTGTGATGTGGGGTGCAGTAATACTGAATTTGGGACCTCAAATTGCTTTATCTATTACCATTCCAATCGAGAGTAGAAAGGAAAGTTGGGATGATCTCAAACCAGATTACATCTACAGGGTGATTGTTTAAAGAAGGTACATATTGCAGGAGGGTGATGATTACTCTGTTCTAAAATGGAATATTACAAAAAATAAGTAAAATTGAATTTTTTTTTTTTTTAAATCTTACTTCGACAAAACTACTTCAAACATAAACAATTTCGGCTAAAAGAGTGTTGACTAACGACCTCTAGTGATCTCGCGCCACACCCATCAGCTGTCAAAAAACCATCATTTTGCAAGAATTTTAGATATTTTTAAGTTGCGATTACTAAGGCATTATACCATTCTTCGGTAATAATATTTTTACTGGTCGTATAGAACCATCTATCATGACCTTCAATATGTATCCTCACTAAGAAATCACCCTGTATACTAGTTATTTTGACACACAATATGTCTCAGTTTACGGAGAACCAAACAGAGGTAGCATTTAAATAGATTATTGGTACATGTATATTCATAAACTTAGTATTAAGCTACGACCAAGAGACGATAGTTTTAACACCATACATGACACCAACTCGATTCAACAGATACACTAAATTTTGTATATACTCATAAAAATATTGATATAAATAAATAAACAAAATAAAAGCTACATATCCAGGAAGATCATGTATATATGTCGCCAAGAAATATGGTTCTTACTATGTTTACGAATACCAAGTGTCTCAATACCACAGCAGTATCGTTGGCCATCTGATCATAAAAAGTAATTGGGTGGCTCGTAAAAAGGGGTTTTATTTTATGACGGAAAAGAAAAAATACATGATAAATAAGTCGTTTCCTTCATAACTGTTGATATAGATGTGTAGATGCTAGATATAATAATATTTGGGGTGAAATATGATATCAATGGTTTCAAAAGAGTTTTGATTATAAGCATTCTGTTATTAACTATGAATACATGTCACTGTGTATTCCTTTTCTATGTTATTTATTAGTCACCGGATCGTTGTCTGTTGACCTGGCTTGTATTATATGAAGGACTTCTGCACCCGTGATACAGTTTTTACTAGTACGGGCTCAAACGTTCCTTCCCACTATAAGCTTACCATGTAACGTCGGTTTAATTTGGTTCACCTTAGTTAGTCTATGTGGGAAATTTATATGTAACACTTATTACTGATCATTCTCTTCTGAGGAGACCTGAGCCCAACAGTGGGCAGTAATGGGTTGGTACAGTACAGTATTGACAAGTGACTGTTGTATTTATTAATGCCAAAGAAGATATTAAGAAAATAAGCCATGTATGATGATGCCGTTAAAACACAATAATCATTAAAGTTTATCTACAACATCAAATTTCTAATTAAAACAATTGTGACCAACTAACCAAGCACATTGATTCCCCAGACCGAACATTTTTCTCCGATTCCAAATATTCTCATTTTCCCGGACAAACAATAACAGTAAACAATAAACATGGCGTAACAAAACGAGGGGCGACTATATTAATATTAATATCGCATCTGGATGCTTTCTCTTCGTTTGTAGAATAGCAATTCCCTTTAACCAATTCTTTGCGAGACAATTTTTATGAAGAATCGCCTTGATGTTGGCCCAATGGTGATTGGGTCACTAATGTTCTGTCAAATGTTTTATATAACCTATTTGTAGTCTCGTTGTGTCTTTTGTGAAGGTTCTTTATTATATGAAGCAAATGTAGGTTTCGCAAATATACACGCTTTTGAGGATAAATAATATGAAGACTATATTCATGCTAATGTTAGAAAGAGGTATACTTTTGTAAGTTGAGAAATTGTAGGTATTCTTATTCACTGACTGATAGCGTCATTCTTTGTATCATACATACAGGGTGGATCTGTAACTTTGGACAATCTGACGTGTGGTGAATGACTTGTTGAAATAAAACTTACCACTTTTATTTTAGAAATCGTAAAAAAAAAATTCATCATAGTATGGAAGTCCGTAACGATGATCGTACGTTTTCTATACAATGTCAGAAAAAAAAATTTAATCAATCCAAAAAAATTAAAAAGGGGCTAAGTTGTGTTTCGACAGGTCATTCTACGTCAGATTGTCCAAAGTTACAGATCCACCCTGTATATGCTATATTTGCAAACCCAATAGATTTTAGTGTAATTGAGCATAACAATATTTTTCGGGAATGTAGTATATTTAACTATTTTCAATACTTATTACAGTTTTCCTTCAATAAAAGAGCCTACAAGAATACTCAGAAGTAACTCGTCAATCTACGAAGTAAACGACCGAAATAACCAACACTTTTTCGTGTTATTCATATCAAAATACAAATATGTGTTATTATGTGGGTTGTATTATGAGACAGGAAATAGCGGGTCGGCCATTTCGCACCGGAAGCGCTCAGGTAACCTATAATATTCGAGCTTTCTGTTTATCTATTGCGTGTGGAACTAGTTTTCGTGGTCTAGATCTAGATTTAAAACCCTACCGTGTTGGTGTAACTGGGTCTTGTTAAGTATCTTATTGATGACTTGGCAATTTCATTTGAAGTCGCAAATTTAGACTAGGTCGGGTCGGGTATTACCATTTAGGCTTTCTTGGTGTAATGTGGGTAGACGGTTTAACAGGTCATCTGATCGTTTGTGGTTACCGTCGGTCACCTCTGATTTGTCAGGGGAAACTGCAAGGCCATCTAGGGACTATTTTTAAGCACTTTCTTCAAACATCCCCTTTATCCCCTAGGATAGGATGTATTGCGGATCTTTCTAATTGTGTGTTTCTTAAAAGTAAAGTATTTGTAGCATATTCGTCTTCTATAATTTAATTGTAAAGCTGTTCGTAATTTGGTTTATCGATAAAAAGTTAAGTTCTGAAAAAGTCTGTATGCGACAATGAAATCTTAATGTTCTAAATTAAAATAAAGAGCGCAAACAAAGAGGTTTACAACATTTAGATAAAACTATGAATATATCGACGTCTACATTAATTTTAAATACAAGAATAATTTTATCAAATTAATATTGATTCAGTCGCCGGCAAAAAAAAACCAACTCTTTTATATTACAAAGTTTACTTCAGGTGGAATGTTCCAGAAACGAAGTTCGATACGAACACAATGGCTTGTTCGTGGTTCGGTAATTAGGTAAAGAAATCTCAGAGTTGCTTCTATTGTCCGGGTTTAAACATCAAAGTCTTAGGTTATTGGGGAAGCCATTGTTATTATGATAAATTTCGTTTTTGATGTAAATACTTTCGATTTTAATCTAAGTGACCTTGTTTTTTGGATGTTTAGTAGGGTTGGTATGTATTTTACAAGCTTTATATTAACTTACACTGAATGTAACTATGTAAGTTCGAGTAATTTTGGTTTGTGCTAAGTTCTTGACTATACTTTTCTTATTACCTAAAACTGTTTTCAATGTATCAAAATAATTGCTTTTCTTTCTATAAAAACTGCCACAGTCTATATTTCTTTTCAATTATTTGTCATTCAAGTATTTCTCATTCTTCAAATTTACGTTTTGCCTCTTTAACTACAATATTACTTCATTATTATCAGCCTGTAGACGTCCACTGCTGGACATAGGCCTCCCCCACGAATTTCCAATGCGAACGGTTGGTAGCGGCCTGCATCCAGCGTGTTCCTGCGATCTTAACAAGATCATCCGTCCACCTTGCAGCTGGTCGTCCCACACTGCGCTTGCCTTGACGCGGGCGCCACTCCAGAACCTTCGTGCTCCAATGGCCATCGGTTCTACGTGCTATGTGGGCCGCCTACTGCCACTTCAATTGCAACAACAATATTACTTAATCTTATATTACTCGGGTTCCTGGGCTTCACTGCTCAGAGTCATTACGGTGGTCACCGCTGCGGATCCTGGCTACACAGGAGTTACAGTGGTGGGAGTGAGAGGTGGGCAAATACCCGAAAAATATTACTTAATGAGATTTTTAGTAAACATGCAATTTTAACTTTATGTATTTTTGAAAGTTTTTCTAAATTCAATTACCGAACATTCAATGTGATTGACCGTAGTAATCCAAGTTTCAGAGTTGCCTTTGCCAAAGTCCGAGTGTCTCAGGGGGCCTCTAAAGTTGTCTTGGGCCCAACATCGAATTTAATTATAAGATTGATGGGAGGTATAGGAAACTAATTAAGGAAATTAACAATGTAGCCCTTTGGTTCTAATTTATTATACTTTGAAATTGTTATGTACCTTTGTCGGTCTCACAATGTAAGGTTTGAAAGATTTGTTTAGTCTAGGTTCACAGTACAGCATATAAGTCCACTAAAATCGGTACGGCTGTTACAGAGATCCTTGAGAACAAAGAGATGATACTTTACTTTAGATCATTTTTGCCCCGTACCATTCCAATTTGGAATGGACTCCCATCCGCGGTGTTCCCGGAGCGCTATGACATGTCCCTCTTTAAACGAGGTTTAAGAAAAGTCCTTTATCGGTAGGTGATAGTAACAGTCCCTCATTGCCCTGGCATTGCAGAGGTTCATGAGCGACGGTGACAGCTTACCATCAGGTGGGCCGTAGGCTCGTTTATCTATCAAGCAATATGAAAATATCGAATATGTAACAAAAAGTGAAAAATCGTAAACTATTTATGCGTACGCTGCAAAAACTATTGACAATAGAACAAAATGATGTACTACGGGTTTTTAGGTCTTTTGAAGACAAACAAAAAAGTCAGCATATATCTAACTATCATAGTTTAGTCACAATAACCGCTTTTATGGTTATGAAAAATATTTTTTCGTCCCAAGATTGAATTTAACGTTAAATGAGTATCGTTATATTAACCCTTATCCAAATTAAGTATTTTGTTATCAAGAGTATTAATGTAGAAGTAAATTACTTTTTGTTTTATTCCAATCGGACATTTCGTTTAGAAGTTATTACGAGTACAAAACGCATATGTGGGTGCACTTCGGGCACATAATAACGCGACGGCATTGCGAGTACTGTTTGAACCCCTTTGTAACGCAGACGAAGTTGCGCGGGTCAGCTAGTATTATTATAATTTAGTATCTGGCCATATATTTGAGGTCTCCAACAGTTCAACAATTTTTCAAATCGGTCTAGTAGTTTCGAAGCTTATTCGAGCTTCGAATTTTTTATAACCATTAAAGATGTTCACAGCAATCAAATCTTTGGCAAATAGTCCACTGATATACATTCAAACAGTCGTTTGCAAAACGAGATCCACCGGAAACAATATGTCTGATATGCTCAAACACAGCGGTATACTCGACAAATATAAACCGTTATATCCTTTAAAATATTATTTCCAGTAGGACCAGATTATTTATAGATAAATTAGAGATAACACTTATACAGAATACGAGAATTATAGGACATCCGTTGAGAAAACATGCACACATTAACACTCGAGTCATATATGATATTAAGCATGGTATATTTTACGTTATTATTAGATTTATGTGCAATTTTTCACAACACCACTGGCTAAAAACGGTGAAGGAAAACATCGTGAGGAAACCTGCATATCGGAAAAAAGGATTCTCAAAATCCTTTGAAGATATGTGAAGTCCCCAATCCGCACTAGGCAAGCGTGGTGGACTATGCCTAATCCCTCTCCTGAGGAGACCTGAGCCCAACAGTGGGCAGTAATGGGTTAGTGCAGAGAGAGAGAGATATTTTACTTAATCGACGATAATTTTTATATACAGGTAATTTTTATATTTTTAAGGGGACGTACTCGAAATAATGATTTTAGCGAATTTTGTTGAAAGGGATCATTCTTTTATTATTGAAAAAAAAAACACAACAAAATTCATAGATTTAAAAAAACAATTTTGATACACTCAGGAATCGAATCTGGTACGATACGAAAAAATCACACACTGTACTTTTATAGCACCAATCGATAGAGTGACTTATAAGGATTAAGTGGCTCTAAAAAAACATGAAAGATTAAATGAAAAAAAACCTTCAAGAAAGAAATTCAAGTTTTGGTCATTAGATTTCTCTAAAGCAGCGTTTCAAAATTCCACCCAGTACAACGTTTTGATGCTATGCTTTGCCTGTCTCTACGAGTAAGATCAGTGACTCCATTTGATGCTCTAGATATACATAGCTACATATAGCTATCTCTTCTATCATCTTTTAAATTAATTGCAAATCCCAGGAAAGCTTTCCCTCGGGTTCCTTGGCTTCACTGCTCAGTGTTATTACTGGCTATGTACAGGAGTTACAAATTGAATATATTATTTTATAGCTTATTTTGGACGGTAAGAAATCACCTGCCTTACAGATCAGCTCTGTGGTAGCTGGACCCCACTTAAGCCTCCTGCCGCTTACGCTCAGCGTTGGAACACCGGCTAAGGCCTGAACCCAGCATTGGATTTTGATAAGGCTTACCTACGTCTCGTCCCATTCCCCCCCTATTATTATAGCTTACCTCAATTTGTATGCTGGCCGCTCTATATGCTCGATCAGCTGTGTTCTGAGCTTGACATGTGAATGTTTGGTTATGGTGTTCCTTCTTCGGCGTCATATTTATGATGGACCTGTACAAAAATAAAGTTTTGGAATCCAACTTAATACTAAAGGTAAAGAGTAAGCTACAACTGCAGCAAGTCATTTACTTTCAAGATTTAAAAATTAAAGACTAACTTCTATAATATATCAAGATTAATTATCGAAATTGGTTCATCAAGATCATTTATGATGTAATATAGATCTCATCTGATCTCTTTTCAGCAATATTTGGATCTACTGTCTTCTATAGCTTTTCTTCAGATATGAATTTTACATTTAGATACCTATATCTTGATTTATAATCTGTTAACAATATAAATTTAACAGAAATCTTTAACAGAGGAAATTACGGATGTTTCAAAGAAAGTTTAATTTTCAAACAGAGAGTCTGTCAAGTTTCGA
The DNA here is from genome assembly GCA_030269945.2 of Trilocha varians. NCBI lineage: Eukaryota > Metazoa > Arthropoda > Insecta > Lepidoptera > Bombycidae > Trilocha > Trilocha varians. Next base: position 3,579,261 of record AP028279.1, read on the forward strand.
AGTCTTACATAACTTTGTCTACAACTTTAATAGGTTTAAAACTATTTTAAAGCCAATTGGGATCAGATATATAAGATTCTTAATTCAGATTTTTGTAATTAGACAGTTTAATATACTCTAATATTATAATAAACTAGGTGACCCGCGCAACTTCGTCTGCGTCATAGAAAGATACGACATAGCCTATGGCCTTCCTCGATTAATGGACTTTCCAACAATGAAAGAATTTTCAAATCGGTTCAGTAGTTCTTGAGATTAGTGCGTTCAAACAAACAAACTCTGCAGCTTTATAATATTATATATAGTATAGATATGGGTCTTATAGTTTCATTTAACAGATCAAAACAGCTATTTTTCTATTGTTAATAGAATATCTGTTATCTTAAGTATTCATAATGTTGTTTATGTGAAACCAAATAAAGTTTCTCAACACAAAACACATAAAATACTCTTATTAAATAGCATATTAAGAACTAATAAAGCAAAAAAATATGAAAGCAAGTTGTGACCAAGATTCCTTTGAATACGTACCTAGCGGTAAACCTTTGTCCGTCAGATAAGGGCTCCACGCTGTAAGTGACACCTTGGGTCAGGACACCGGCATTGCTGTCCACCCACGTTATCTGGAAGATATTCACATTTAAATTCAGCAGTTCAAGTGCCTCTAAATTTGTCAATCATCTTTTTACTAGATTTATGTTAACTTGCACTGGATGTAACTATGTAAGTTCCGGTGGAAGGTTGCGAGTTATATTTGTCAAATTTTCCGGTTTCCGATTGAGCTGACATATTGAACCTGTACCTTTATTAACCCATTACTGCCCACTGTTGGGCTCAGGTCTCCTCCGAAGAGGGATTACTTAGTCCACCACGCTTGCCCAGTGCGGATTTGGAACTTCACATATCTTCAGAGGATTTTTAGAACCCTTTTCCGATATGCAGGTTTCTTCACGATGTTTTCCTTCACCGATTTTAGCCTATATATATATATGACAGATTTTGTTGTGAAAAATTGCACGTAAATCTTTTTCACATTTAGATTTAGAGTAACAAGCCGGACGGATTTGAACCCGCGATCTCCCATACGGAAGGACGCGCTTCGACCACTCGGCCACCACGACTTATTGAACGCGTAGATGACTAAACGGCACTGGTCTGATGATAGATTCGGAAGGTGGTCATACTCTTGTGTTAAACAAGATAGACCCATCATGTCTGGGCTAGTTTTATTTGTATTAGCTAGCACTCTACTGCTACATGATATCCAGGATCTAAAAAACTTTTAATTATGCGAGATCACTTGAGGTTAATCAGCACTCCCGTCCGAAATTATTTTTGTTTGGAGTTTTGTCGAATTTTGATATAACACCAATTTTTTTTGGAACGAAGTTCCTTATCGCGCGTTATCGAAAGGGGGCTAGTAGAAAAAAATCTTACGAAAAGTTGTCACGACACTTTTTTGTTTTAGATGATTATCGCTAGATGGCGCTGTGATCAAAATCTTTTAAAACACGTTCCTTATTTGTTTTAGATGATTATCGCTAGATGCCGCTGTGATCAAAATTTTTTTCCATAAAAATCACCCTGTATGTTAGCTACATACTCCATTAAACAGATTATGAAGTTACACGTAATACAAAATATCATAAAGTAGATTACGTCATTTTATGAGTTCTATGAGGTGGCCCATATACGTTTATTACCCACATAATTATACTGGCTTCTTTGTAAAAGTAGCCGTTGAAAAATATCATTAGCGTTATTCCAGAAATGTATTTTTTTTTTCATTTCAGTTGTATAAAATTTCCATCTGTACTGTACTGTAACAACCCATTACTGCTCGCTTACCTAATGCGGATTGGGGACTTCACATAACATTCAAAGGATTTTTAGAATCCTTTTCCGACATGCAAGTTTCCTCACGATGTTTTCCTTTACCGTTTTTAGCCAGTGGTGTTGTGAAAAATTGCACATAAATCTTTTTCACATTTAGATTTAGAGGTACAAGCCGGCAGGATTTGAATCCTCGACCTCCCGGCCACCACGACTTAAAAAATTGCGTTTGTCACTTATTCTACCTAGTATAAGTAGGAGCCATCGATCTGCCCCATTCTATTTATGTTATTCTAGAACATTTTAAATAGAAGTGCAAAAAGAAGCAATCACATTTAATAATTCAATTAAGTTTCATTTAAAATCTTAACACTAAAAGAGATTTACTTAGAAAAATAAATCTTTTTAATCCTAACTAGAAAGTAATCTAATTAAGTTGAATGGCCAGATTGTCTTAAGCTATATTAAGCTGAGTTTATGCTCGCTGCAATTTCGTCGCAGCATCACTTTCAATTTGTTCTCTAATTGGGTATATACCTCGGTGCATACCGTACCTTGGTCAAATGAAATACTTGGACTAACGGATGGATATATTGTATGAGTTAATTTGAAACTTTGTTGTAGTATTGTACTGTCCTAAAGTGGAATTGGGTATCTTTATAGTGTAGTAGAATTCCAATGTAGACTAAAAGTCTGCTATGTAGTTTAATTATCGAGTTTTGACAATCTAGCTTGATTGAGATGAGACCCAAGGATGATTGTAACTATTTATGTGTGTGTTGAAGTAAGTTTTAAAATCGTGGTGGCCGAGTGGTTTAAGCGATTGCCTTCCGTACGGCAGGTCGCGGGTTCAAAACCTGCTGGCTCTAAATCTTAATGTGAAAATTTGTATGTGCAATTTTTCATAACAGCGCTGACTAATATCGGTGAAGGAAAATATCGTGAAAAAACTGCAAATCGGAAAAGGATTTTAAAAATCCTTTGAAGATATTATGTGTACTCCCCGTCCTCAATTTGCATTTGGCAAGCGTGATGGACTATACCTAGGCCCTCTTCGGAAGAGACTCAGGCTCAGCAGTGGGCAATAATTGGTTGTAAGTCTTAAAGTTATGAAAAATAACTGTTGTATTTTTTTGTATTGTAACATACCAATATCTAGTAACATTTTAAGTAAAAGTTTTTTTTTTAAATATTGATCTTCATCCAGCATTTGCTAAATTAGCACTATCTCTGCAATTATTGTAACACTAATCCTTTCGACTTGAATTCCCAGTCTATTTGCTCTTCTAGAAATGTTAGAGAAATATCGTGAAGCAAATAGCGCACGACCTAATGAAGATCACGAATAGTTTAAAACAAGCGTATTGACTGACATGAAAATTTACTCTCTAAGAAAGACGCTCTAATTGGAATTCGATAATAAAAATACAACCAATTTTATAGCTTTCTATATTTGCGGTAAGGAATCCAATACCTCTAAATTTGAATTGCTAAACTTCATGTAAGTATAGTTTTCAAAACACAACTTGCTAAAAACGGTGAAGGAAAGATCATGATGTAGGTTTTACATTAAAAGAAGATTTCAAAATTGTAGTAGCGTAGTCTACAGCTATTGTAGAGGAGATCTGATCAAAAGGTGAAGAAGACACTTTATTTAGTACTATACTTTAATCGCAATGCAATGAGTATAGTACCACAGTAAACTGGACTTCATTTGTGACGTCACTGAAAACCAGCGTTATATGGCGGCTGAGGGTGTCATATAACATTAAGCTGAGTTCCGACTGGTTTGTGATGAAAACTTTTTAGTCAATGTTTTTTTTTATTATTATTATTATCATTTTTGCAATTGTAAACATGTTTTCATTACAAATAAACGTTGTCTATGTCTATGTCTATTTATTAATAGTTTTAAATCTTCCTCAATAAATATATTCACCTTGATTTACTTCACCGTTTTCAACCATTCAAAGCATCCCAAATTTCCATATATACCTACAAGCATTATTAGTGTTAGATGTTCTCAAGCAAAACTAATTAATTCCCTAATATTATCACTGTTAAACGCGTCAGTGTACACAAGCGTAGTGGATTACGAAATCGATACAAAATCCACTTTAATTTGTGTAATAGCTTCATTTCCATTTACATAATTATCCCGTTGTTGTACGTGGCTCCTCAAATCCAATTAAACGTATTAGATATTAATTCTGTACGTTACACTGTCATATTCAAGTAGCGTATATACTTGTTAGATACTCAAATTGTGTGGTGTGGTATACAGGGTGATTTTTTAGTGAGGGTACATATTGAAGGTCATGGTAGCTGATGGTTATATACGACAAGGAAAAATATTATTATCAAAGAATATTATGGCTTAATGCCTTAGTAATCGCCACATAAAAATATCTAAAATTCTTGCAAAGTGATGGTTTTTCGACAGCTGATGGATGTGGCGGAGGTGTGGGGTGCGCGAGATCACTAGAGGTCGTTAGTCAACACTCTTTTAGCCGAAATTGTTTATGTTTGAGGTAGTTTTGTCAAATTTAGATTTTTAAAAAAATGTATTTTTACCTATTTTTTGTAATATTCCGTATTAGAACAGAGTACTCATCACCCTCCTGCAATATGTACCCTCTCTAAAAAATCACCCTGTATACTTGTTAGATACTCAATTTGTGTGGTGTGGTATATACTTGTTTTTATATGTTTTTTAGGTGTTTTAATTAAGCAATTTTGATACATTTGTTTTTGAGCACTCAATTGTGAAATGAATTTGGATTTGTAATTTTTTTAAGTAAGGTGATTAAAATTTGTGTTATCATGACTGTATTTGTATTACATGTTTGAATGTATAACATGTTGGTATCTAACACATAAAGGTTACATGAGAACCATTTTAGCTACATTCGGATACTTTTTGAGTATAGTGTCATGATACAACGACTCTTATGAGTTTTAAACATTATAAATAAAAAAAATGATACGGTTGTAACGGAAATAATGATGGCAAACTTGAATAATTATGTTGCTGATTTAATATTGCAAACTGAAGGTTATAAGCTTTCTCAAAACTAAACTAAACCAAAAGTCGTAAATGTTATATTACAGACATAAATCTTAATTTTCATATTTGACTTTTATTTTCTCGTTGAAAGCATTCTCAACAAAATAAACATCAATTTCCTAACAAAAGCTAAGAAACAGACGTCCTCATTTAAACAGGGTGACTTCAAGAGATTTGAATGCGAAAATAAGAACGTGAAAAATGCCACGAAAAAATGTTGAATAGAAGCCTTACTAGGTCACGCCTCATCCACCCCAAAATTCTATTAAAGCAATGACATTGATTAATTAACTTTATAACAGCCTTCAAAATGGATGACAATTTAGAAAAGGTTATGGGGATGTTTTCTGGGCAGCTTAAATTACGATGGTGTCGTGTTGGAGACAAGTTGTCTCAGAAGTTATTTTGAATCTTGCAAAGTCTATAAGAATATGATCTTTGTTAGGAAAGCAGTACTGAATACTTAAGAATATTGCACATAATCAATGGTTGAGGTAAGCCGAAAAGTTTGGACTCAGTCTAAAACTATCTCAAACCTAAACACTAATGACCTCTAGTGATCTCGCGCCCCCCACACCCTTCAGCTGTCGAAAAAACATAATTTTGCAAGAATTTTAGATATTTTTAAGTTGCGATTATTAAGGCATTAAGCCATATTCTTTGGTAATAATATTTTTACTGCTCGTATATAACCATCAGCTACCATGACCTTCAATATGTACCCTCACTAGGAAATCACCCTGTATACGCATGACCTCTTTTTGATTTTCATCCATTTCGCCACAAAAAATTCACAGTTACTCATGCACAAAGCTAAATTAAAATACAGTTGTATTTTTCCATATGCCCTTTTGTACCAGCGTTTCAGAATGTTTAATGAATTACATAAGGGCTGGCTCATGAATAATTGGGTAGGTAGATGGAAATGGACGCAGATATATTGCTGCACTCAACTTAAGTTAGTCTATCTGAGTCACGCAATTCGTTAAGGGAATGGGTGTCAAGTCGTGAATATTAAATTACAAATGCTGAAAAATAAGTAGCAGTATATTGATTGTACGATGAAGATATCTAATATATAAAATTGTCGTGTCACGGTGTTCGAACTTGAACTCCTCCGAAACGGCTCGACCGATTTTGATGAATTTTTTTGTGCTTATCCGGTACCTATGAGAATAGGCCAACATCTATTTTTCATCCCCTAAATGTTAGGGGTTTTCCACCCCTATGTTTTTTTTTCAGCGCAGACGAAGTTGCGCGAGTCAGCTAGTTTTAATATAAAATGGTCCCCGCACGAGGTCAGACCTGTATTGCGGGAGACCTTTACGATTTACAAGATAGTACCGATCGAGACAGAGTAACAAATTACTTACAACTAATTAAGGACACAAAGCGAAAAAAATAAAATAAAATAAAAAGTGAAAATCAAAAACAATGTGGATAAAAAGATAGTGTCAAAAACAGTTAAATACTACGCAAAGACAATTAACAGCTGTTGATATAAGTAATGATTTGTTTTAAAGAAAACTTCAACAATCTTTTAAGATCCTGAATATCATGTATCAGTAAAGTGCTAGCTAAGACAAGTAAAACGAGCCCAAACACGATAGATCTATCTTATTTAGTACAAGAGTTCCTATGACAACCTTCCGAATCTATTAAATTTATCAGCAGCGTTATTTTGTCATATTATTGCATTGTCACGTCATATAAATCTGCGTGCAAAATGTCAGCTCAATCAAAAACCGGGAAGTTTGTCAAATTAAGCTTGCAAGATGCCACCTGAACTTACATAGTTACATCTAGTGCAAGTTAATATAAAGCTTGTAAAAATGACTCAAATTGTTCCTATTAATTCTTCCTGAGTCTATATTATGTTTCAAACCTTGGTGTCAGCTAAATGTATTCGATCAAATTTACTAAAGACACAGGCAGAAGAATATCGAATAGAAACAGTACTCTATAATTACAGTTTCTGAAACGATTGCCACTATCCATACTGATATATAGCAGAAATCAATTCATACCTCAGCGGGCGGCTTTCCACCTATGGACACGCATTCCAATCTGATCTTTCTGTCTTCAGTTGTAGAGTAGAAGTTCCCTTGTATGATTTTCGGTGGTTCCGGCGGGACTAGCACCGTGAGCTGGGCGTATCTCGACCTAATTGCTGGTTCACCTGAACAAAAGAGTTGAATTTATTTATGTGTGACTTTGAAAGTATTTAAATACTGCATTATTATCGTTACTGAAATAATATAATCGATATTTGTGAGTCTGAATGTCGTATTTGTTATATGAGGTACTTATGAAGATATTATTACTAACTAGCTGCCCCGCGCAACTTCGTCTGCGCCAATCTCAATTAAATGTCAACTATTCGATTTTTTTCTCACTGTAAATACAATCCTTGAACTTCATCGAGAATTAAAAAAAAACAACAATTTCTAAAATTATTATAGTCTAAGTTACTCCTTATAACATAAACTATCAGTCATTGAAAGTCAGCCCGTCCGAATCGGTCTAGCCATTCCAGAGATTAGCCAGACAGACAGTGGCCACCTTCCAGCTCCATCATCAGACCTTGACATTCATCCTCTACGCAAAGAACTCATAAAGACGCTTCATTAGAGTCTAAACGCGATGAGGTTATCTTGCTTATTGACAGAGTTCACATAGCCATCTTAGAGCTCCATCATCAGACCTTAACATTCATCCTCTACGCAAAGATCTCATCAGGACGCTTCATTAGAGCCTGAACACGATGAGGTTATCTTGCTTAATGACGGAGTTCCCATAGCCACCTACCAGCTCCATCATCAGACCTTGACATTCAACCTCTACGCAAAGATCTCATCAGGACGCTTCATTAGAGCCTGAACACGATGAGGTTATCTTGCTTAATGACGGAGTTCCCATAGCCACCTACCAGCTCCATCATCAGACCTTGACATTCATCCTCTACGCAGAGATCTCATCAGGACGCTTCATTAGAGCCTGAACACGATGAGGTTATCTTGCTTAATGACGGAGTTCCCATAGCCACCTACCAGCTCCATCATCAGACCTTGACATTCATCCTCTACGCAGAGATCTCATCAGGACGCTTCATTAGAGCCTGAACACGATGAGGTTATCTTGCTTAATGACGGAGTTCCCATAGCCACCTTCCAGCTCCATCATCAGACCTTGACATTCATCCTCTACGCAAAGATCTCATCAGGACGCTTCATTAGAGCCTGAACACGATGAGGTTATCTTGCTTAATGACGGAGTTCCCATAGCCACCTACCAGCTCCATCATCAGACCTTGACATTCATCCTCTACGCAAAGATCTCATCAGGACGCTTCATTAGAGCCTGAACACGATGAGGTTATCTTGCTTAATGACGGAGTTCCCATAGCCACCTACCAGCTCCATCATCAGACCTTGACATCCATGCTCTACGCAAAGAACTCATCAAAACGCTTCATTAGAGCCTAAACACGATGAGGTTATCTTGCTTAGTGACGGAGTTCCCATAGCCACCTTCCAGTTCCATCATCAGACCTTGAAATCCATGCTCTACGCAAAGAACTCATCAAGACGCTTCATTAGAGCCTAAACACGATGAGGTTATCTTTCTTAATGACGGAGTTCCCACCACCACCCATAGCCACCCATAGCCACCTTCCAGCTCCATCATCAGACCTTGACATTCATCCTCTACACAAAGATCTCATCAGGACGCTTCAGTAGAGCCTAAACATGATTGGCTGGGTCGTAATAAAGACTAACTTTTTTTTTTCAGTTGTAGGAAATCACCGGATATGTGGGAGTTGAACCGCACTAAAACCTCCAACCGCTCACACTCATCGTCCAAACCCCGGCTGAGGCCAGAACCCAGCACGGGGTTTGTAGGGACGGCGCGACGCGTTATGCGCTCGGCACTCTTTCCAGTCGAAATACGAATTACTCAATATGACTGGTTCCGCCGGCCACTTTAGTCAGAGCTCCAGTTGCGACGATTCACCATATAAATTGGAGATCTCTTTATGTTGGCCCCTCCGAACGTAATACCCATCGACGTTATTTCGCTTATAACTTTTTAAATACTGAACCGATTTTGATAAAACAACGACTAAATGTTAAGTGAGACTTGCCATAATACATTACAAAAAACCCCAAATAAATTGGTTCAGCCGGTTCGGAGATTAGCGTGCACAAAGATACAGACAAACAGACAAACAGATAAACAGACAAACAGACAAAAAAATTTCTAATTGCATTTTTGGCATCAGAATCGATAACCAAACACCCCCTGCTAGTTTTTTTTTTGATATTTTCAATGTACAGAATTGACCTCTCTACGATTTTATTATAAGTATAGATGACCAAATTATTTCAAAATAATAACAGATGTAAAATTTTTATCGTCTTATTTCGTACTAGTTAACCCGCGCAACTTCGTCTGCATCACAGAGGGATATAATGTAGCCTATAACCTTTCTTGATAAATGGACTATCCAACACTAAAATATTTTTTTCAAATCGGAACAGTGGTTCCTGCTATTAGCGCTTTCAAACTCTTCAGCTTTATAATATAAGTATAGATAAATTCATCAATGTGGCATAAAATATATTTGTGGACTTTTAACATTAATGTTTAGTATTAGTTACATGTCCATGTTTCCACTTTAATAGCCATTATTAGGTTTGACAGTATCAACAGTTCCTAAGGCCCAAGCACCAAGACTAAAGCTCTCGTGGACTTTATCATCAGCAAAAACAGCCTCTAATACCCTACTTCCTACTATCAAAAGTCTTCATATATCTCTAGCACAAATCGAACGAATAACGACACTGTTTACTATTCGAATAATAATCGAAGCATTGGTATTCGGTTTCGGTACGGACCGTTTGTTGTGCTTCACTATCGAGTCGTTGATTGAAATCCGCATTGGAAATAATACGAAGCGTTGAATCAATTAACTCACTGTTTGATATATTAGATTTTAGGTAAATAGCTTTTGAAAATAAACTAGGTGAAAAGGAAAATAAAGTGATACTACCAATTAGTGACAATATTTTGGACTTTTAAGGTCTAGTAGTATATCAAGTGTTATTTATTAGGATTAAGAATTTAACGTTTATAAAAAGGTAGATATTGCAAATAAATTGAGAATGATGAGAAAAATCGAATCCACATGTCCAAAACAAGTTATTGAAACAAAGTGTAAATCTCGGAAAAAATTGATAAAAAGGATGAGGCGATTCCTAGAAGAACAAGACAAAGAAGAAATTGTTTATGTATTTCTCAATTCCGTATAGTTTTCAATTCATCTAATGAAAAGAAAAAAAATAATATAGATTCTAGCTATACCTAGTAAAGATTGAGAATGTATTGAAATAAAAAAACTTGAGAGGTGTCATGGGACACCCGAATAGAACGAAGTTCCTTTCGATTAAAACATATCTTATTTTTTTTTCCTAACGTAACGGGCGATAAAGAACGTGTTTTAAAAGATTTTGATCACAGCGCCTTCTAGCGATAATCATCTAAAACAAAAAAGTATCGCGACAACTTTTCGTAAGAATTTTTTCCGTCTAGCTCCTTTTCACAACGCGCTATAAGGAACTTTGTTCCAAAAATTTGTAAAACTAGCAATGACATTCATTATGATTTAGTAAGCTAAATCTATATTAAAAGTTAGACAAGGCAATCGAATTAATCTATTATGAAACTTTAATTTAAAGTCTTTTAATTCTTAGAACATTCAAAGAATTCTTTCCTTTGATCTTACTATTAACTGTTATAGTTATTTGAATAAAGCCGAAGTCCTGTTAGCTCAAAGTAATTAGCTTTATTAGTATCTTAGGGAATTAAATATCTTCGTTCCTTTGAGTTTAGATATTTTAGTGAAATCGTTTCTTCGTTAATTTGCCTTTGAAATAAGGACGCTCATGATTAAGATAAGTAATTGAAATAAAATAGGAATAGAGGATAATCTAATATATAAAATTGTCGTGTCACGGTGTTCGAACTTGAACTCCTCCGAAACGGCTTGACCGATTTTGATGAAATTTTTTGTGCTTATCCGGTACCTATGAGAATCGGCCAACATCTATTTTTCATCCCCTAAATGTTAGGGGTAGTCCACCCCTAATTTTTTTTTTCGGCGCAGACGAAGTTGCGCGAGTCAGCTAGTATTTATATATTTTCAAGAATGAGTATACTGGAAATGATCTGCTAAATTAAAGGAATTCATATTTTTATGCTAGATAGTGACTGACTTGTGACACTTCGTTCTTTTAAGAAAAAATCCCTGTCATTGCAGGTTATATATTATAAGAGATGGTAACCACATACAATCAGATGGCCCGACGGTTTGTTTAAAGATAATTCGACGTTTGATTAGTTTCTAATTTCTTTGGTTATTTTATTCGTGAATGGTCTTTCTCACAGTTCAGATCAATATCTGACTAAATATAGACACACAATGTATGTCAGAAAAGAACCATATGGAGGAAAAAACATATTAAGCTGACCTCATTTGATCAGGATAATTTGAAGCAAAAGGAAAAGAGTAGTATATCTGAATTGAGCTAAAGCTGAGACCACAAATTCTCTCTCAATCGGCTCCAAATATGGTAGGTATAATATAAAATCAAAGTAACATTTCACAAGAGATCCCTGATTTATATTAGTATTACATTCAGCAAAGGAAGATACAATTAAAAGACAAAACCAAATTTCAAAAATCATAGCTTCAAACTTTTCCATCCACAACAGACTGGCTCGGGGCGGAATCGTACTTGGCACTATTTAACTTTGGAACTCGAACTTCGCAAAGACGGGAAACTCGTTGTCTTTTCTCCTCTCGTATTAAATTGTGATCCCGGAGTATCGTAAGGCAGTTAGTGCAACCGCGGTCCCGAAGTTTGTTTGTTATATTGTTTGAAAGTCAATCTGTTCTGATATTAATGCTTTGGGGATTGGCTTTTTAGTTCGTTGGGTTGACAATGAAATTAAAATGGATTTTGAAGATGATTTTAAGCTGATGGAAGTTGGGTTATTGAATGATATTGAAAATGCTGAAGCAATTAATAGCAAGGACAGATCCATTATAAGAATACTTTTGAGAGTAATTATATTAATATCCAATCATAATAAAACAATGTTTATTCTTTAAACAAAAGTTTTGGATGCAAAAGTAATTGTACAATTATATACGCAGTAAGACTAAAGACTTTTAGATAATAAACAAATACGAAAAAATACCATCCTAATTCCAAAAACATACTTGATTCAACGGATACATTCTTCCTCAACAATTTTGGATGGAAAGGAAATGTCATTTCCGCTTAACACGTTTGCTGCGTAACAGGCCGATATCGGCCTGCCGCGGTACTTCAGCTGGTGCGGACGAAGAAACCTACGTCCCTCTCGCTTGTGCGAAACGATTACCTCAGGTGTTTGTAAATATTTGACAGAGACAAATATATATTTCATATTGTGGTCAAAATTGTAGGTGTTCCCCTTCAAAACATAACGGCAGGCTTTTATCGACCGACCATCGCACTTACGGTGAAAAACATCCACTGAGTGCGGCAGCGGGCCTCTTTCGGCCCGCCCCCCCACCAGGCAGCTGGTGACCCGATACCGCACAGAGCGCGCGCGCCGCCAATTAGTGTTGTGCCATATAATTGATCTGACGTTGCGTTCGTAACTATTGTCATTATTTTGCATGGCCTTCGTGCATGAGCTTTATGCTGACTCCACTATTTTTCTGCGAGCAAAGTATGGCGTTTTTTGCACTACTGCTTCTATTGTGGTATGTTATGGCACTATTTATTTTACACGGCCAATTTTTTTCTTTCTAATATCGACCTATGTTCTTTGGGGAAAGTTGTTCAGTGACTCGGTTGCATCTCAGGAACCACGCTTCATACTTACTACCTTTTTGCATTATATTCTTGTTTAGACGTTTATTAAGTGAATAATTGTATTCCTACAATGCGATTAAAATGCTAAGCGAACAAAGAGCCGCCACGCCATCTTGCCATTTCCATTGGTCAAACCTTGGTCAACAACTTCAGATTTGTTTTCTCACTCTCTCGCACTTATTGTGTTAGAAAGAGACAGCAACACTTAAGGGAGTGAAGTTTGTCACTAACGCCGTTAAAGATTTTGATTTTTTTGACAGTTGTTCCTTTTTTTTGAGATAATTTAAGAAAAAAAAATCATTTCAGAAAATCAAGTAAAACATAAGGACAATGACCATATCCTTGAGATGAGCGCTAAACGAAGAAAGTGTGCAGGGTGCTACGATAGACTGCGGAAAACCTTTAATAGTACCCAAGCAAAAAAAAAAGGTTAAGAAAATAAAAAAATATTGCAGGAAATGCAACCAACACCTTTGCGTAACATGTTTCAAAGACAGGCATGAGTAAATAAAAACATTTTGCAGTTCTTTTACGATAATTCTGTTTTATTTTCGATATGCCCTTATTTTTCTCTATCCCATCACTACTAAAAATACTTTCTAGTGCGGTTCAGGTCGATATCGATCTGCCGCTTTTCCTGCTTTATTTCTCATTTCCTGTTTGGCAGATCCCGGGGCGAATCAAACTTAAGGAAGTTGGATTCAAGGTCATTCTAACAATATAAAAAAAAAATATGCATTATGTTTCCACAAATTTATAGCAATTATCAATCAATCTTAGTGCTGGTGGGTCTAGAAAGACCTGCCACGCACTGGCGGAAATATCATTGGGGGCGCATTTTGGCCCGCCACCGCACCAGATGAAGAATTATGATTTTACTTGCCGCAGTAAACGTGTTAAACCAAATAAAATAAAACAGGCAATGAAATAAAGATAAAACTCAAATTAGAGATTTCGAACAAAGTAGTACACCCAAGCTTATTATTAAGATACAAGTTCCCGAGAGCTTTGAGCTTTAACAAAACAATAAACTCAGTAACTTCAACTTGTAATTGTGGAAGTGATATGTTCATTGTAATTTTGGTCATTTGGGAAATGGTTAATAGTAAGGTAGTAACCGGAATTTGGTAGAGGCCCTTTGATCGCCAAGCTGAAACCTGATGTTCACGAGGTTATGTTTAGCTACTGTATATGTAAGTAGACGCCGTTTTCAGCAGTAAAAAGGTAACAACTGAATGGAAAAAGCTGTTAGTAGCGATATAGGTAAGAGACGTTCGAAGGCGATAAAGTCATTGAGGGTAAGGTCAGAATCCTGACTGAAAATGACTGGGGAAGAAAATTAGGATAATAAAATTTCTGGTTCAAGCTAATAACCAAACAAACCAACACTACTGGTTGAGTCACCAAAATTATTTCTATTTTGTTTTACGCCAAAGATTAAATTCATCAAGCCAGTCATACGAATGAATGTAAAAATTAGCATATGGCTGCAATATTGAGAATAAAACTCGACTACCGGCATATCTGCCATTGACATTGTCATGTTCGTGACTCATTTCCTACTTGGCTTATTAATTATAACTACTGTTATGACTTATGAACGGAACTCCTGTGACGTCATCAGGCGTTTTAGGGAGTGGAAAAGACTATGGAACGACACCCTTACTTTTCAGGGAACGTCTTGTTATTGCCTCGTCTTTTCGGTATAACACACTTCTGTTTAAGGTGTAATTTTCATTTCGGTCGTGGGGGACAAATTGAGGCACTATTTAAAAAAGGTTAGGAAAGGAGTTTCAGAGCCAACTTTGGACTTCTTCTGGACCCGAACTTTATATTCAATGTTCATTTCTCAGCTAGTTTCAGTATATATAATGTTATTCAATTATTTTTATTTATATTTAACTAAAGAGAATTTCATACGACTTTATTTCTACCTTGTCTATTTTAGGCTTTTGATTTTCATCAGATAATAAAACCTCAATATGAATAGGTAAGTTGAATACCACAATTAAGGTCAAAGGGCCTGATAAAAATAAAACATCAATAGATTATGACGTGCGTGGTATATCATAATACTCTGTGGGTTACGAGATGGTTTATCTATCTGCCTACACTAAAATATAACAAATACCGAGAAAGAGATAATTATCTCCAGGTTTATTATGTGGGTGGTGACATTTGCATTGTAACAAGGTTCTTAAGTTACTCTAGACCGTGAAATTAAGTAAGCAATCATATTTGGGGTAAACAAGGAATTTTAGCAATATTTATTTATTTATTTATTTGTTTACACATGAAAGTTTGTAATAAAGTTAAATGAGAGTAGAAATACAAAAGAGAAAGTACATTACAATATGATAACGCAGTTTTATCGTTTACTAGTTGACCCGCGTAATTTCGTCTGTATCACAAAGGGATAAGTTATATAGCTTTCAGTGTTGCATAATCGATTTATCGATCATTTTCTAAATCAGACTAGTGGTTCCTGAGATGAGAACGTTCAAACAAGTAAACAACATTTCAGCTTTGTAATATTAAGTATAGATGATATTGTTAGTTGTTTTAGATATAAGTGATAGACCACTATTGATTGAACTAGATATTGAGACTATTTGAACTAGCTTCGAAGAGAAAGAAGGTGTTCAGAAAGTGTCTTTAGTACTACTGAGTAGATTTAGCTCAAATCAGCAGTTACGATATCACACAGAGGTGTGCGATCGATAGAAGCCAATATACATTGCAAAAATGCACGTTGCTCATGCCACATAAACATTAAATATATATTTATGTATCTTTATAAATATTACGGCGACCGTAGTCCAAAACAGCATTAAATTTAAAAATCATGAATTAAACATTTCCCTAATCGCCTACTCCATAAAAATTCCGAAACACTCCCTTGTTAGAAGGTTACACTGCTCTCAGAAAAAGTACCCTCAGAGGAATCAATAAAAATTAATTGCAAGAAAACCGATCTCCGGCCTCGGGATGTAAATTAGAAGGAGAACGTAAACACAGAAAGGAGAAAAAAATTAAAAACAAATTACAATACTCCCGAATCCGAATTGAGCAATAGAAAAGATTGTAAAATATATTATACAGTGGGAGGGAAAGAAATGCGGGGAGATTCTCAATTTATAAAAGGCAAACACAATTTCGAGACGAGGCGCCGAAGAAACAATAGTTACTTGGAATCTGTGCCTTAAACTAAGAGTGAAAGCGGTTTCATTGGCAAAAATCTAAACTTGGCATCAAGATCTTCCGGTAATGTGTTCCATTTTTGGATATTAAGAAAACTAGGTTTAAGCACTCCACATAATATAATATAGTTTGATTAAATTATGTGATGCTGATTGAAAGCTCTGCTTGTATATTATATAAGTATTTCTGATTAAATTACTTCCCAATAGAAGAGGTGCTTTGTTGGCTTCATATAACTGAGTAGAGAGTAATGAAAAAATGGTGTAGAGATCGGACTGCATGGACCAAATAGCCGATGGAATCGAATGAATATTTGCCGTGACTCTATGGTCGCTCTCGACTTGAAAATTCTGAACACTGAATTCATTGACATAGTTTCAGGATATTAAAAAAATCAACGTAAAAAAATATTTTGGACCTTAATGTAGGATTTAGTCTAGAATTCTAGAATTATCGGGTCGAGAATGACCATAAAATCACAGTATTTAAGGTGGGTCACAGAGAAAGGTGTAGATGAATGTATGATGATTTACAGAACGCTGTTTCCTATGTTTTAAACACCAAAAGCCTCATTTTCAGCACACACAACAAACGTCTAACAAGCCCTCTTTGTTATATCCTCCATAATTTCATCGTATATTGATTCATTGTTACAAATTCTACAATAGAAAGCGTTCCTTATAGTTCACTCGTAAAATCTCTCGTGACAATTTAAATGTTTTACACCATTTTCAGCATTAATAAAGACTTATGTGACAGGGGGTAATCGCTGAACTTTCACCCTCCCTGCAGGTGGGATACGTGGGAGTCGAACTGCACTAAAGCCTCCTGCCGCTCACCCTCAGCGTCCGAACCCCAGCTGAGGACAGAACTCAACACGAGATTAGACGAAGTGACGGGATGCGTTGCACGCCAAAGCTCACGTCACACCTCGTATTAATGAAGTCTAGTTGAACTTTATTTTTAGACATAGACTTTATTTGTGGTAAAAATGGTACAAAAGGCGAATAACGAAAAACATAGTCATATAACATTTCCACCACAAACCAGCAGAAACTCAACGTATTGCTGAACATCGATTATAGAATTAATGCCAACATCCAGCGCTGGTTTTTGGTTCATCAACTTCATCTGCGTTCTATGTTTGTTCTGTTTCCAAAACAAAACTATCAGCAACATCTTTCAAAGTTAAACTGATAACAGTATCGTATTTTATCGAAAGGTTTTTTTGGGTTGTTGGTTTTCCCACATAAGACCCTTATTTTACGATCGATTAAATGGCTCGCTTTCAGTGAATCGATACGATCCGATTGTTCGTCCAATTTCATGAATTTCGTAGAATGCCATGTGAACCTGCCGTATGTTCTTAGTAATTCATTATCGACTGCTAACTCTTTAACGAATTATTTATGTAGGTTCTAAACTTGGTTAATCATTGTAACCTAGAATATATTTGGGTTCCATATGGACATAGTTTAAATCCTGGGCAACAAATGTATATCTTTGGAACCTTCACTTATATAGGGTGGGCCAATCTAACGTTTGCATTTTGAACTACTGTTTATTTAGAGAATGACAGCTCAAATGTCATTCAATTTGTATTCATAATTTAGTTAAAGGTTTGAAATTTACGAAATGGGACGTATTCGGTTCGCCCAATGGGCAAAAGATCGTTTGGCCGAAGATGAGCATTTTTACCGAAAAATCGTATTTTCAGATGAAGCCCATTTTCACCTCGGAGGCTATGTCAATAAGCAAAATTGTCGCATCTGGGGGTCGGAAAATCTACACGTCACCATTGAGAAGCCAATGCACCCACAAAGAGTTACGGTTTGGTGTGGGTTTTGGTCCGGCATAATCATACGAAAATGAGCAAGGAGCCGCCGTTACGGTCAATGGCGAGCGTTACCGTGCCATGCTCAAAAGTGGACGACATTTGGTTTCAACAGGATGGCGCAACATGCCACACAGCCAACATGACAGTCGAACTTTGGGAAAATGCAAACTTTATATGGCCCATCCCTTACTTTCATCGACAGTTTACCACAATACCACTACTTGAAACAGTGGAGAAGGTGCCTAATGAAGAACATCCAATAGATATTAAATGTAAAGTCATGAAGCAATCAGAATTCAAAATGCACTTTTAACCACTCGTCTGTTGTCAAACGCACCTATATGATACTACTAGACACAGTAGCATCAGTTTTCATTGCTGAGCCAGAAGCTACCTGCGTTTACTTATATTTTTTATATGCTTAGTTAAATGTTTTTAATTTTGGATAGCGGGAGGTCACTGGATGTAGATAGCACAGGACCGGCCGATGTGGCGAAGTTTGGAGGAACCTATGTCTAACAATGGACGTCTATAGGTTGATGATGATGATGATAATAGTTGATTCCCAGTTGAGTAGTTAATGTATAAAGAAAGAGATACATACCTTTAATACCAGAACTGACTTGGCACTGGTATTTGGCGTCATCATCCAAATTCACATCTCGGATGTCCAGTGAGTAGTCACCTAAAAGAGAAACAGATTATTGAGATATTCATTATGATCACATATAACTAGATACCAGAATCAATGTTATGCATTTTATGCTGTGTAAAATAATATTGGCTCGCCTACTTCCAATGCTCGCAAATGACAACTGGTAGGCCAACTGTCAAACGGTGTTTCACATAGTTTCAATGCTGGCCAATGCATACGAAACCCCCGTTTACATGTTGGTCGACTGTCATTTGTTTTTACGTGTGTTGGACGAACGCAAAATTAGAACCATAATTTCTATAATGTTACATCAAAAGACTACCAATTTTGAGGGGTTTAGTTTGTGTGGCGCACGAGATCCTGAATCGCGGTATTGACATTTGCAACGTTCGGCGCATATATACAACATCTGAAATCTACAGTGGGCTTCGGCCTGACCGGGCATACACTACCTCGCCCGGTCGGAGTTCTCCCTTTGGCTTAATACCACTGAATCCCAAAGTTTGTACCATTTTTACCCTCCAATCGTGTATGTAGAATATTTCATCGAAGTGAAATACTAATATAATATTCATAAATTCATGAAATTATAGTAAAGTTGGAGCGTAACTTATGTAATTATTTACTTTGATAATTGGGAAAGTGATTAATTGCTTCGTGACGAAATTCATTCCCAAAAGTATTTTAGGCTTAACATGTACTTAGGCGGTATTTAGTACTACAAATTATTTTGTGCGAGTAACATTGTAACTCGGTGATAAGCAACCAACTCACTTTTTGACCGACTTCAATGATTATATTTACAAGCTTTACATTAACTTGCACTGGATGTAACCATGTAAGTTCGGGTAGAATCTTGCAAGCTAAATTTGACAAACTTTTCGGGTTTCGATTGAGCTAACATTTTGCACGCAGATGTATATTAAAAAAAATTTACTACTTGTTCTAAAAAATAATACTTGACTAGAAAAATCTTAACCATAAACTAAGGGGGTGACGGGGCGATACATGAGCGACAGTCGTGAACGCGTCCTGTCACCCCTACCAGCCTCGTGCCGGGTTCTGCCCCGGCCGGGGATCAGACGTCGAGCGTGAGCGGCGGGAGGTTTTAGTGCGGTTCAACCGCCACATACCCCACTTGTGGCGCTAGTGGAAGTCCGGCGATTTCCTCTCGTCCAAAAAAAAAACCATAAACTAAGTGTTCTAATACATAGTATGATGTCATCTTTAAAGAGCAATGTGATATTACAAAAACTCATCTGATGATGGATTCGGAAGGTGGTCATAGGAACTCTTGTACTTAACAAAATAAGCCCGTAGTATTTGGTTTCATTTTACTTGTACAAGCTAGCACTTTAATGTTTTCGAAAAGTTTTCTTTAAAAAAAATATTTCAGTTAATCTACTAATTTTATACTAAAAATTTGAGTTGTTTAGCAAAAACTTTTTAGCTTAAAACTCCGTAGAGTAAACGTTATAAAAGTTTTCATAAGTCGTTAAAGACCGGTCGTTCGGTCCGAATTTTTAGCTTTTCTGAACTTTATCTGAATTTCACAACCAGCTGTTTTTCCTGGAAAATAGCCGCCAGTTATTTTTGAAATAGCATAGACCTCGTGGTGTTTCAAAATTAGGACATAGTCGTTACTATGGTGAGTAGGTAGGTAAGCAATATTGAAATATAATATTGTAACTTAAATCAAAGCAAAGAGTCTCTTTGAGATTTTCTTTGGTGTAGGCATGTAAACTCAAAAAACCTCAGTGTCACCTGACATTGCAGAGGTTCATAACCACTTCCTATCGGGTGGGCCGTTGGTGGCTCGTCTGCCTACATGGCAATTAAAAAAAAATAAAAACTTCTGTCCAATTGGTTATGATTGACCCCTATTTTAGGCGACATTTAAAAAGGAGTTTTCTGAACTGATGTTTGTTCGCAGATAATTCCTTAGTTAAGATATTTGAATAATCTTGCAGCGATCCTAAAGCTCCCAAAATTTACCTAAACTTTACTTAATCCAGAGATTCTCAATCTCCACCAAGCCCTCATTAACTCAAATTTCGACCTACCTTCTTCATCACTGCCAATCATCTTGTACCGGTCGTAGCCACTGAGGTCCCTGTGTAGGCCAAGGCCGAAGTCATCTTTCGTCCATTGTAGTTGACCAGCCTTGTTCTCAACCCGACATGGCAAGGTCACTCGCGAACCAATTACAGCGGTCTGGGAACAAGGCAGTGTGTTTTATTGTGTTGAATTGACTACTAAAATATTCAGAGATTATTTTTGATTATTGGGTAGGTAAAGTAGTAAGATTGCCCTGGCATTGCAGAGGTTCATGAGCGACGGTGACCGCTTACCATTAGGTGGGCCGTAGGCTCGTTTATCTATCTAGCAATAAAAAAAAGATAGTTTATCAAGTATTTACCCACCTCTACCTAACCTAAGACAAATTATGTATGTGGTCCTTTATATCATTTTTTTACTGACTAGCTGACTTGCGCTACTCTGTTTGCGTTACAAAGATTTAGCCTATAGCCTTTCTCGATAAATATAATATTCAACTGAAAGAGTTTTTCAAGTTAGAGAATTCAACAAACTCTTCATCTTCATAATATTAGTCAATATTTCGCCTCAACAATGGTATATTTAATTTAGCCATAAACTTCGAGAATTTTATGGTATAATAATAGCTTAGGAATGAACTGGTGTTCTCCAATAGCTATGGCTTGTCCTTCTGTACCTCGTGTTTGAGAAGAGTGGAAGACTGCAGGCTCTTCGGTATCATTTGATATTGCAGTAGTCTATGAGCAACCCACTTACCTAAGGTGGATACTAAGCTCGTCTATTACATGGCAATAAAAAATATGGTCCTATAAGACAGTCCATTCCTCTTGGATACTATGGTACCCAAACTTTAAGCCTGGTGATCAGTGATTATAATCGCTAATGATAACTTTGTGTACAGTACTTTATTTCATAATATAATTATAATATATCCTAATAATATTATAAAGGCGAAAGTTTGTAAGTATGGATGTATGGATGTATGTATGTATGGATGTATGTTTGTTACTCTTTCACGTAAAAACTATTGTATGGATTTGAATGAAACTTTACCACAATATAGCTTATACATCAGAATAACACATAGGCTACAATTTTTGAATCCCTTTGTAACGCAGACGAAGTTGCGCGGGTCACCTAGTAATTTCATAAATTTGAGAAACAATATATTTTTCACAATTATACTTTTGTTAATACGCATTAACATAATATTAATTAATAAAAAAATCTCACCTGATCCTGTGGTTCCATTGCAAACTTCTGCTCAGTATAACCGCAACACACACTGAACAAACTAACAAACACAGCACAGAACACAAACACACTACCACATTTAGTCCTCAAGAGCAAAAACAAAGGCTTCACATTCCTACTAGTTGTCCTGTTATATGTCATTTTGCCTAAAACATAAGGATATCCGCTGTGTGTGGACATCACATTTTTTCAGCTCCCTCTCGACTGTTCTATAAGGGGAAGATCGTTAGGGCTAAGCGCCATACTATTTTGAGCTGATGAATGATTTATGGGCGGGCTGTTTGAAGTGATCTCCGACGATTATCTGGAACAAAAATAGATTTTGGTTAGATTTTTTTGGGGTAAGGAGTTTTTCAAAAGAGGGTCAAAAATAGTTCTTAATGAAAGGCTTAGATGAGCAATGGTTCTCAAATATTACTAAGAGGGTCATTAGCGTCTTTTTGATCTATACTAATATTATAAAGCTGAAGAGTTTGTTTGTTTGTTTCAACGCGCTAATCTCAGGAACTACTGGTCCGATTTCAAAATTTCTTTCAGTGTTGGAAAGTTCATTTCATTCATTACAAATTATCGAAAATGTAACGCAAGGTGAATAATCGATAACCTATTTATGCGTACGCTGCAAAAATTATTGACAATAGAACAAAATGATGTACTACGGGTTTTTAGGTCTTAGTAAGACAAACCAAAAAGTCGACAATATATATCTAACTATCACAGTTTAGTCACAACAACCGCTTTTATGTTTATGAAAAATAATATTTCGTCCCAAGATCGAACTTAACGTTAAATGAGTATCGTTATATTAACCCTTATCCAAATTAAGTATTATGTTATCAAGAGTATTGATGTAGAAGTAAATTACTCTTTGTTTTACTCCAATCAGACTTTTCGTTTAGAAGTTATCACGAGTATAAAACGCAATGAATATGTGGGTGCACTGCGGGCAGCGCAAATAATAACGCGACGGCAATGCGAGTACTGTTTGAACCCCTTTGTAATGCAGACAAAGTTGCGCGGGTCAGCTAATATGATAATAAAAATAGTAGTTTCATGTTATTATTTTCTGTGATAAAAGTGTGAGTTCAATGACAACATTAAGTTGATTTTACAAACTTGAAAACTACTAACACTATGAATAATTAGATGAAATTCGACTCCCAAATATGTTTATTTCGATTCCCATGATAAAATTATTGAAATGATTGATACAAAAATGTAAATAATTAATTCAAATTATTAACTTTACATGTAGTCGAGGAGTTGGTGATCGTCTGATTGGACCACAAAAATAAGTTTAATCCTATTTATTAAAAATACTATCGTCTGTATCTTCTTACAGTTTAACTCTTGAAAAATGTTCATAGCTATTTAAATAAATTAATAAAAATAGTTCAGTTCGTTTTCTTTACGAAATGATTTTTTTTCACACTATTAGAAATTTTAATAAGTCACCCCTACTTGGTGTTTTTAAATTATTTGGACTTGTTCTCTTTTGAAAGTCGTGGTGGCCGAGTGGTCGAAGCGCTTCCTTCCGAATGGGAGGTCGTGGTATCAAATCCGGCCGGCTTGCACCTCTAAATTTAAATGTGAAAAAAGATTTATGTGCAATTTTGCACAACACCACTGGCTAAAAACGGTGAAGGAAAACATCGTGAGGAAACCTGCATGTCAGAAAAGAATTCTAAAAACCTTTGAAGATATGTGAAGTCTCCAACCCGCACGGGGCAAGTGTGGTAGACTGTGCCTAGTCCCTCTTCTGGGGAGACCAGAGCCCAACAGTGGGCAGTAATGGGTTGGTACAGGTTCTGTTTTGGCGAGTTTTCACAATCACTGCAAAATTTAGGGGTGACTTATGTCCAGCAGTGGATGTGGGCTTATGATCACAAAAGAAATTGTTTTGCCTTTAAGTTATATTTCATTCGATAAAATGAGTATTATATTATATTTTATTTTTAAGATGGGTATTTCACTATTCTCTGTCTCTTAGTCTAACGCATTTAAATACATATACGATTGAAACTTATTAACATAAATGGAGACACATTAAAAACTATTTGATTACTTATGCGAATGATTTTTGAATAATTTTAAGATTACAATCCTTGATTTAGGTTTTAGTGTCAAGTTTTTGAACACATTAATTTTAAGTATAAATAAATATCAGAAATACGTTAGAGAATTTTTATCACATTTTTTTTACTAAAAAAAAAAAAACTATGTAAGTATATGGATGAGTTTTTTTAAGGATTTTAATACTTACAATTGTAATTTTTTTTTAAATGAAATTATAGGTAAACTAGCTGCCCCGCGCAATATCGTGGCGTCGTAAAAATAAAAAAAAATTTGGGGGTGGACTACCCCTAACAATTAGGGGAATGAAAAATAGATATTGGCCGATTCTCATAGGTACAGGATAAGCACAAAAAAAATCATCAAAATCGGTCAAGCCGTTTCGGAGGAGTATGGCCACGAAAACTGTGACACGAGAATTGTATATATTTTATTTATATATATTTTTTTTATATTAGATGAGTGGTTAAAGTTGCTACTGTACCTCTGTAATTTCATTTATTAAATTATTATTATTTATTTTTTTAAGTTTGGTAAAACATATACCACATTTTGTGAAGTCCTTTAATAATAGATTTAGAAGGTTTATTATCTTTTTCAATTGAACTGTAAATGAGAATTTATGTACAAAGATAAAATGTACCTAATTGGATCCCTTTGAAGGGATTGTGAGGTAATTTAGGGATCCATACAAGATAACTTAATCGAAAAATTTGGTTTAAATGTCTTAATGGATATTGTAAATGATAGCCAGATACCATGTGCGTCCCTTATGTTACTGTGTTTTAAACACAAAAAAAAGTTTTTTTGTATTGAAAATAGCAGTATGAATTGTATTTCATTTTATTTTGATAGATATATAATAGCACCTCATTGCTCTGGCATTGCAGAGGTTCATGAGCGACGGTGGCCGCTTACCATCAGGTGGGCCGTAGGCTCGTTTATCTATCAAGAAATAAAAAATATAAAAAAATCGCATATCTTAAGCTCTTGGTAATATTATTTAAAAAAATATGGATAAAGTATAAATAATATTGAAAATTAAAATATCGTACAAACACAAAATTATTGACAATATTCTAAATATTGACAATTATAAAATCAGTAGCAACATCAAACGGAAATAAGTTTAAAATTACAAAATTTCAAAATTGTTCTAATACCTAATTTATTATCACCACAAAATACACAAAATGTACTCACATGGACCACCCCTCTTCGGAGGAGACCTGAGCTCAGCAGTGGGCAGTAATGGGTTGTTACAGTACAGTACAATACTCACATGGACAAAACCACAGAATTCGAATTTCTGGTCAAAGCTCCACTCTCTACCACTGCAGGAAACTTACTAAGCGATCGAACTTTGACTAAATTATTTTTAACTCACCCCCTAGTCAGTTCTGTCTCGGAAATGAATCATGCTGTATCCACGTAGTTAAAACATCAGGAGAGTAAACTAATAATAAACCAGACAAGTCCTTCTTCAAACGAGGCTTGAAGAAAGTCCTTGAAGGTAGGCCATTGGTAGCAGGACTGTGTCCCCTGACATTGCAGAGGTCCATGAGCAACGGTAATCGCTTACGATCAGATGGTCCTTATCTGCCTACAATGCAATAAAAAAAGCTTCCTATCAGGTAGGCCGTGAGCTCGTTTTCAATAAAATTAAACAAAAAATAAAGTTCTTAAAGGTAGCGGCCCTGCTTTGTCTCCTGACAATGCAGAGGTCCATGAGCAACGGTAACCACTTACGATCGGGTGGACCGTTAGCTTGTCTGTCAAGCCATTACTACCCAGTGCTGGCTCAGGTCTCTTCAGTAGAGGGGTTAGGCATAGTCCACCACGCTTGCTCAATGCGGATTGGGGATTTCACATATCTTCGCAGGATTTTTAGAATCTTTTTTCAATATGCAGTTTTCCTCACGATGTTTTCCTTCACCATTTTAACCAGTACCTAGTAATAAGCTACTATAATATTGTTTGAGAGAAAAACAATTTGTTCTTATTCTTATTATAGTCGTAAAATAAATAGTAAGCTAGGCTACTTTTTTACTCCAATAAAACCAATGCTTTTATAATGCAGAAAAAGTTTCTCAGGCTTATTTTAAAGCACTCAATTTATGTGTAGTGTTCGCTCCTGATGTTTTAGCTCCCGCTGTATCTAATTTTAGGACATTGTTTCAGTACGTTTAACTTTAAGCTCGCAGCTTTTAGATAAGCTCTCGTCGTCTAAAACTTTCCAAATTGGCTGTGAAATGGGACTAGCTTTGGTAGAGGTGTTTATGTTAGCAAGTTATTTACAAAAGTGACAGATATACGAAAAGACACTCAAAAATTATTGATAAGATCCATTGAGCAACACTAGTTTTATGAATAACTAATCATTAAAATCGGTTCACTATGACAAAAAATTATGGTACATTAAACTATCCAAATCGGTTCAAAAAAAAAACAATTTCAATACCTACTTAAAAAAAGGAATCTCCAAAAACATTTGTTTCGTTGCATTTTACATAAATAAAGATTAATTTAAAATATACATACATACAATAAATGTGTGTCAGTTAATTTCAAGATCCAAATTCATTAACCTCACTACTTCAATACTACATCCACTTAAAATATCAGACAACTTAGTAGCTAATAAAATATACCTTAAAGCTAGATGCATAAGGTTGATATTTCCAGTTAAAATACTGGTTCTATATTTATAGAGTAAGATCCGGAAATGGACAGCATTCTCTCGAAGTCTGGATCCAGTTTTTAATCATTAGATATTGTCTTATTTGAAACAGTTTTTGAAGAGAGTATTTTAAAAGTAAAAAGAATACAATTCTACATGGCATCAAATAAATACTGTCAAAAATTGGTAGTATTTGGATTCCATGCGTGTTGTATAAACTTAGCTATGAAAAATTTTTGGCATCTAAAAGGCAGATTCGCTCAAATTCTATGTTGCTTGAGATTTTAAGTCGTGGTGGTTGGTTGAAGCGCTTATCATCCGTACGGAGGTCGCGGTTTCAAAACCGGCTTGTACCTCTAAATCTTAATGTGAAAAATATTTACGTGCAATTTTTTACAACTATGGTTAAAATTGATGAAAGAAAATATCGTAAGGAAACCGGCAAAAAAACAATTCTAAAAACAATCCTTCGAAGATATGTGAAGTCTCCAATCTGCATTGGACAAGCGTGGTGGACTATGCTGATGCCTCTTCTGGGGAGATCTGACCCTAACAGTGGGCAGTAATGGGTTGGTATAGTAAGTTTTCAATTGTTCTAAACTGTCTTTTTGAGAGTTTTGTGAAACACTTCATGTTTAATATTACATAGAAATTAGACTAGTGTATGTTCTATTTACAAACCATAGATATAATACTTTTCAATAACATCAAAATCTTAAATACCTCTTATTTAAAGCCAGACTAAACCTCATACATAACCATATATTTTAAGACCACAGTAACCTATAATCAAAGCTTGTTTAGAATGAAAAAGCTCAAACAAAATGCGTGCTTACAAAAGCTCGTAAAATCCATGGGATAGTTCGACTAATAATACAAACATTGAAAACTTTTTTGTATAATTAGTAATAATTACATTAAATTGTGGTTGGTTTTAGGTAATAAGGTTCAATAATTAACGCATTGAAGACGTGTTATTGTTACAAATTAGCCGAAACTATATGTGAAGAATCAAAAAATGTTAGGCAAAAAAAGAACTTTTTTACAAGCTTTATATTAACTTGCACTGAAAAGTATGTAAGTTCGTGTGGAATACAAGCTAAATTTGTCAAACTTCCCGTTTTCCGATTGCGCTGATATTTTGCACGCAGATGTATATCGCACAAGATACACAGACAAGAGACTTTGGACTCGTTTTACTTGTATTAGTCAGAACTCTACTGCTACATGATATCCAGGATCAAGATCATCAGGATCGCGACGAGAAAGAGTGCCGTAGTGCGTAACGCGTCGCGTCGTCCAGCATAACCCTGTTCTGGGATCTGGCGCGAGGTTGGTGGGAATCTGGCAATTTCCTCCATTTAAAAAAAAAACCTAAGTGTGTTTTTACTAAGAAAAAAAAATCTCCTTTACAGACAATATCTCACACTACCACCGACATAGGTAATAACATATAATTTCCTCCACGTACTGTACTAACAAGCACAATTTAATACAATTATTAAAACTTGGAGTTCATTGTTAAAGCAATCATACTATTATTGTAACGCAAACACGATTTTTGGAGCCTGTCTGTTTGTTGATACACACGGGACGATAGAACGGCGAGCATTTTGTCGAGCTTGTTGTGTTGCCGCGGTATGACTTTTATGCCATTAAACGACATTTATGAAAAAAAAACTTTTTAATTAGGTAGTTCATTTTAATAGTTTCCACCTCGTTATCTTTGATAGCCGATTTCAGCCAAAGTCACCCAATGACGTACTGCTTTTTTTAATGATTATGGAACTTGAGAGTCTGAAGAAGTTTTAAGACATATTTTTAGACCATACAGTCAATTATTTTGATTTAAAATGTAAAATTTAAGCCATAATTCATCGAACGTAAATTCTTGACTTTTCAGTAATATTCAAATGATATTTTTCAAAATTATGAAGCTAATTATTTTAAACTTAATAGTGCAACTCATGAAGATCCAGTTGCTGAGAAAAAAATCTTGAAGAAGTCTTATACTTATTTATTTTTAAGGTATAAAGTTGTTCGGGTCGAAAATTTTCAAAAGTTCTGAAAAAAATTCATAACTCAAAAATTACGAAAAATTCCGGAACATACATGGGGTGATTCGGACACCTCAGGAGGTGCTCTATCTCTGGACTTCCGCTTATCCATACTTCCTGGGACACCCTGTATAATTCTTGTTGGTCATTCCACTAGTCAGTGTGTAAATCAACTTTTACATTCCCAATCCTTCTGAGAACGGATGTACCAAGCCTCCGTTTAATCGCACCATCGGATATCACCTGCTCTACCCACCACAGAACTAACACCCTTATTACAATACGTCTAAAGCTTAATATCCTCTGGACATGCGAGATGAAATCTCTTTACTCATATGTTAGCGTGTACAAACGTATTTTAAATACGTATTTGTTTTTGTAAAGTTTAAAATTGGATACGCTTAACTGGTTCGTCTAGTTTTAGTCGTGAAATTGTGTGTTGACCTTTTTAGAGTTCCCTTTGGTATTTTGCAATGAATAATATTTTGATTACAAAAATGAAAACGACCGACTTCCATTTCTCAAGCATAGCACAAAAACTACCAGTCAGATCTACGATCTTTATCAATTTATATATTTTTTTTTTTATGGACGGGAGGAAATCGCCGGACTTCCACTCGCCCCGCGAGTGGGGTATGTGGGGGTTGAACCGCACCAAAACCTCCCGCCTCTCACGCTCGACATCCGGTGTAGTAGGGGTGACAGGACGCGTTCGCGATTGTCGCTCACGTATCGCCCCGTCACCCCCATATCACGTAAAACGCATAGCAAGTTTTGAAATGTTGTTGACAAATACACATTTTTAAACACAGATCCAAAAGTACTAGTTCGATCTTTAAAAAAATGAAATAGGACCTAAGTTAGACCAACACCTTTCATCTGACACCAGAATCATTTAAATCGGTCCACCCAAATTCAAAATTCAAAATTCAAATATTTTTATTATTTCCAAACATGCACATATTCAA
The DNA here is from genome assembly GCA_030269945.2 of Trilocha varians. Lineage (NCBI taxonomy): Eukaryota > Metazoa > Arthropoda > Insecta > Lepidoptera > Bombycidae > Trilocha > Trilocha varians. The sequence continues at coordinate 3,608,872 of AP028279.1, forward strand.
CAAACAATCATAAAATAAATTAAAAACTTACACGCTAATACATAAGATCATGTTGGTATTGACATTACTAACTTTTAACAGTGGTACTCACACGACTAGGCAAGCCTGTATCGTGAGTACCAAAGACGACTCCCTGTGTTTGTCACCACCCAAACAAGAGTAATCAAGGAACAAACATAAAAAACTAGATGACCCTCGCAACTTCGTCTGCGTCACAAAGGGGTTCAAACAGTACTCTTAATGCTGTTGCGATATTATTGCGCGGCCCGGGGAGTATTCATTATGTTTTATACTCGTGATAACTTCTCAACGAAAAGTCCGATTAGAACAAAACAAAAAGTAATTTACTTTTAAATTAACACTCTTGATAACATAATACTTTATTTGGATAAGGATTAATATAACAATACTAATTTAACATTAATTTTTTTTTTGAACATAAAAGCAGTTGTTGTGACTAAACTATGATCTATACTAATACTAGCTGACCCACGCAACTTCGTCTGCGTTACAAAGGGGTAAAAATTTAGGATTGTATGTATTTTTGTATGCTGTGTCATAAAAAAATAAAAATAAAAAATTTTGCCTAAAAAATAAAAATAAAAATTTAGGGGTGGACTACCCTTAACATTTAGGGGGATGAAAAATAGATGTTGGCCGATTCTCATAGATACCGGATAAGCACAAAAAATTTCAACAAAATCGGTCAAGCCGTTTCGGAGGAGTTCAAGTTCGAACACCGTGACACGAGAATTTTATATATTAGATTATAAAGCTGAAGAGTTTGTTTGTTTGTTTGTTTGTTTGTTTGTTTGAACGCGCTAATCTCAGAAACTACCGGTCCGATTTCAAAAATTCTTTAACTGTTGGAAAGTCCATTTATCGGGGAAGGTATAGGCTATATTTTATTTTCAAAAAATTTGACAATAGAACAAAATGATGTACTACGGGTTTTTAGGTCTTTTAAAGACAAACAAAAAAGTCCGCGACAGAATATATCTAACTATCATAGTTTAGTCACAATAACCGCTTTTATGTTTATAAAAATAAAAAAATTGTCCGAAAAATTAGTTTAACGTTAAATGAGTATCGTTATATTAACCCTTATCCAAATTAAGTATTATATTATCAAGAGTATTAATGTAGAAGTAAATTACTTTTTGTTTTATTCCAATCGGACTTTTCGTTTAGAAGTTATCACGAGTATAAAACGCAATTTTATTAAAACAATACACTTACAGCGGGCGGCGAAAATAATTACGCGACGACATAGCGAGTACTGTTTGAACCCCTTTGTAACGCAGACGAAGTTGCGCGGGTCAGCTAGTAGTAAGATATATGCTGTCGTGGACTTTTTTGTTTGTCTTTAAAAGACCTAAAAACCCGTAGTACATCATTTTGTTCTATTGTCAATAGTTTTTGCAGCGTACGCATAAATAGGTTTTAGATATTTCACTTGGTCTTACAAATTCGCTTTTTTCATACGGATCCCTAATTTTTTTCAAAATATAGTAATAATACTTGGGCTTAGCAGTAAGTAATTGTAACATCCATAGCATAGTACATTCAGGCAATAAATGATTTTTTATTTTATTTATTTTTATTTAAAATATAGCCTATAACCTTCCTCGATAAATGGACATTCCAACAGTGAAAGAATTTTTGAAATCGGACCGGTAGTTTCTGAGATTAGCGCGTTCAAACAAACAAACAAACAAACTCTTTAGCTTTATAATATTAGTATAGATATACAGACGAATTGAGTACCTCCTCCTTTTTGGAAGTCGGTCAAAAAGACACAAAAATAACTAAAGCAAATCTCTAAGCCAGTAATCCAACAAAAATCACGCCAATCATTTTAATCACGATCAATTTTCTGCGTAAAACAATCTCCGTAGCGGTAAAATGTTACCGGTTCCCGATACCGGTTTTTATATATTTGTCAGTACATAATCGTATGAGTTTATTGGGGACTATCACGCACTTAAAATGAGTATATCAGTTAAATTGATGAGTTTTAAAAAGCTTTAGACTGTGTTAGAAATAAGTCTATCGTGTTTTGGAGTAATCTTTCTTTGTTAGTGTTTTCGAAGAGCTATTTGTCTATAAATAAAGTGTATAAATCAAATAAATTAAAACAATAAAAAACTTAAAATTTACTTTTATGCATTTTCAACGGGTTCTTACCACGATATTTAATTAATTGAGTTGTCTCGATATTTCAACGTTGTAGCAAACGTCATGATCACGAGAAGACTGGATACTGCGGGTCGATTTAAGAGCAAACAAATCTGTCTACCCTCTTTCTCGTTCGCTTTTGGTAAGCACCCGTTGAAAATGCATGAAAATATTTAAGCTTTAAAGTCCTAAATGTCATGTAGCAGTAAAAACTAAAACAAGTAAAACGAGCCCAAACACAATAACTCTATCTTGGTTAGTATAGAAGCTCCTATAGACTACTTTCAGTCTACATTATCAGCTTCATTGCATTGTCACGTGATATACATCTGTGTCCAAAATATCAGCTCAATCGGAAACCGGGAAGTTGGTTAAATTCAACACGCAAGAGTTCACCCCGAACATACATAGTTATATCCAGTGCAAGTTTATTTAAATATTTTAAAAGATGTAACAAACTGTCATAATAATAATATTAATTATCGCTCCCCGGCTGGGTAAGGGGCTTGATTCAGAAGGCGGTCGTTCTTGACACGACACGTATTGCGAGGAGGTTCCTCTCTCTTGAGCCCTGACCACTGATGGCTTGCGTCGTAGACCTCGTCTTCAGTGGCCCGCTGTTTTTTATATTGTATTTTTAAATTTTATTTCTTTGTTATTTTTTTTTTAAATATCATGTAAAAAATAAGTGAAAATAAATGAATACAGATTAAATAATTTGTTTCAATGATAATATTTATGTATTATTTATTAGTGATTATCACGCGCGGTTCAAATTAGCACAAACTGATAATTTAATAAATAACTAACAATGTGATGTCTTAATTAATTTCGTCCATTATTTTCCTTTGGGCTTAATTAATTTTTAGTCTATTCCATAATAATGTTGTTGGTAATGGTTCTGTACTGCAAAAATTAAAACTTTTCTTAAACCTCGTTTAAACCGGTTTCGATGATCCTACCTCTTAGATATAGGTCAAAAAATCAAATTCAAAATCTTGAAAGCCTAATTCATGGTTGTTTGAATTTAATAAAACGAGTCAAAACATTTTAATAAACTCCAGAATTTAATGTATTGAAGTGTTAAAAGATATTGATATTAATCTATCAAATCGATATAAATTAAAATATAATATTAAATGAATATCCCGGCGGTTATTTAATTGGAAAACTGATGATTTTAGTCGATACACGTTAGAAGAAATTACTGAGTAGAGCGTCATAGAATATGTAGAACGCAGAACCAACTTTGAGACTATATTTTTTTTAATAATTCTGAGAGGTTTTATGTTTGTTTTATTTTTATTTGGAATTTGCAATGATATGCATATTTTGTAATTTAATTTTGTCGATTATTTTATTCAAATACTTAGAAATCAGTTTGAAGGTATTAGTGATGTTATAGTTACCACGATATTTAATTAATTGAGTTGTCTCGATATTTCAACGTTGTTGCAAACGTCATGATCACGAGAACACTGGATACTGCGGGCCGATTTAAGAGCAAACAATAGTATTTTAGAAAACCGCGAGTGTCTGAATAAGTCTTAATGAATTATCGAACGAGAACTAACAGTAGCTATTCAGATAAAAGTATAGTCGACTTTAGTTGTAAGACACTTATGCAAAAATGTGCAAAATAGGCTTATCTGTCCAGTTTAATTAGTAAGAATGACTTTATAACCTGTCAGGTATATCCTAGCAATCACATAAAATGTCGAAAATCATAATTTTCTCGAAATTAAGACAAATTACTTTCATGCATTAATCAAAGTAATGTAGAAAACTGTGAGTATTTGAATAAGTTTTTAAGACAAAATTGATTTTAATACTGTTAGAGTTTCTTGTCAGTTCTTCTCAGGACGGTGCCTATTTCTTTCTTCCGATATTTGTGGTAGCCTTTTGACACGATATTTTTCATTTAATAAATATTTTTATTTCAAAACATCGACTATTAAAGAAAGTCCCATCTACAACACCAATCTATGACGCGGTCCAGAGTCAAACCAGTCTGATTTCCGGCGGTTGCACCTGTCGTACTCGGCGCCGCTGAGACCGTGGGACTCGGATAAATATACTGTGGATACATGTAAACTATATACTGCGACTTATATGTATATAGAACACAGTTACCGACTGCTCTGTCGAATGGAACCAAATTTGAGACAAAGACCAGAATTGGTGTGTTGGTGATTTATGTATCAAGAACACTTATTGATTGTTCTGTAAAATCTAGTCAAATTGATTTAATTATTGACGTAGGAAATTATGACATACAACGGTAGCCAAAATATATCACGATGTGACGTCAGTGTGTGCTAAAAGTTTTTTTTGTAAATGTGTTGAATTGAAGCCTTCTGAAACTCAGTACAATCCCGCAATAATAATGTTTTAATGTTATATGTTTGTCTCTAGACATATTACCTACCTATTATCTTATTGTGTGTTTACTAGTTTTAAGTTTATAATTGTACTGAGTTTTTATTAAACATATTTCTTTCTTTCTTTCTTTCTAAATATCGTCTCATATTTTATGTAGATAAATAATTCGAATTATACTACACTTATCTAAGTCTCGTATTGAAAAGAAATATAGAAAAAATGATTTTCAAAAAATACTCATACAAAGTAGTGATTGGGAACAAACTCTAGGCATACGCCACTATAAGAACTACAATATAAAATTACAATATAACCAGAGAGCTAAAAATATACTAAAATCATAATAGTAAAATACACAAATAAACATTTCTAAAAAAAATCACTTTCTCTTCGCGCGCAAACATTCATTCTTATAACAAAAACAAACAAGAGTTCGAATTTCAAAAAAGCGCGCGATGTCATAAAGCATCCCATTCACCATACAATATCAGAATCGCGTACAACCATGAAAATAAATCGACGAACGTATTGGCGTCAAAAAAAGTTTTTATTTAAAAAAAAAACGTACACTGTTATGCGTGTCGGTGAAACAAAGTTTATAGCAAAATGTATTGCACCTTATTCCGTATACATAAGGTTCAAAACATTCATCATGAAAAAAAAGATGGCTGACTTTCATTCGGAATTCACAACAGCTTATGTCACTAAAATTGTTATGCCAATCAATTTCGTAGTTAGGGTTGTACAAATAAGAATGCTTTTCGCTTGCAGTTTTTTTAATCTTTCAGTACACGGTTGATGTTAGCTCTTGAAACATTTATTAGGTACGGGTGCACTTTCAAAATGCTCTATTAAAACTCCTAGCATAAATAATGGATTAGATGTTTTCAGTTAAAGTCAGAGACAGTTAATGGTAAATTAACCATCTTAGTTTTAAGTGCTAATATAAAATTCGAATCGCGTGTTTTTTTTTTAATTTTGTAATTATTAAAACCTATATTGTAACTTTAAAATGTAAGATGGAATGATGGCGCTATTTTTTTTTGAAATCCGAATTTGTGAAATTGCAATACAGATAGCGTTCGTCCGTTTTTAAAGTATTTTTAATACTTAAAATTTCGTGAGAAACTTCAAAATAACAGTTTTATCTAAAGAGCTAAACTAACTAAACAATTCACCTTGTTTCCGCTGAACCTTTCGTCACATCCGTGTCGAATCAATGCGTTTTAATCGAAATGACACAAAGGTATCGGAACAAAAAGCCTATGATCAATAAATGTTGCCAATGAGAAAAAAAAAGTTGACGTGTTTTTTTATCAACTTTCCATAAGAAGGTGGTTGTCAAGTAGATATTTTGTTTGTCCTGGCATTACTTTAGTCTGTGTAGACCGATTTGGATGAGTCTTGTTCTATATGAAAGGTGGTTGTCATGTATAATAATATGTTTATAAATTTATTTTAAAAGAAAAAAACCTCGGTTTGCTGTGTGTGGTTGGATATTTTTTGGGATAAACCAATTTCGAAAATTTACCTAACCTAACCTAACCTATATAATGTCCCGAAGCTAAAGCTCAAAATACAACTTGATATTCCAATGACGCCTGTCTGAGGTTTTCAGCGTTGCATTTTGAACCCTATCTAAAGGGTGTTCAGCATAAAATTGAATAAAGCCAAAATTTACACTTTAAAATCGCTAAGCGTAAATCGTTTATGTGTATAAAAACGTCTAAAATTCAATTCACCTTTTCCATTTATTGATATTATAAAAAAAACTATGACCGTATAACAATCAAAAGTATGACAATAACACACTTTTTTAACATTCAAAACTATTTACAATTCAATTCGTTTCAGACATTTCTCCATTGCTTTGTAGAATGCAATAAAATATACTCTACAGAAGTGTATTCGACATAATAATATTCTATCTAGCACTTACACAATTGGAACGAAGTTCCTTATTGCGCGTTATCGAAAGGGGGCTAGACGGAAAAATTCTTACGAAAAAGTTGTCACGACACTTTTTTGTTTTAGATGATTATCGCTAGATGGCGCTGTGATCAAAATCTTTTAAATCACGTTCCTTATTTTGTTTTATATGATTAATGCTAGATGGCGCTGTGATCATAATATTTTAAAACACGTTCCTTATTGCGCGTTACGAAAGGAAATAATCTTTTTGAGATTCGTTTTAATCGAAAGGAACTTCGTTCCATCGGTGTGTCTCTTGACACCTCTCAAGTTTTTATTAAACGGGTTCTTACTACGATATTTCTAGACAGAATTGTCTGCTTTTAAATAACCGACCCCCAGTACTCAGTCTTCCCGTGATCATGGCGCTTGCAACAGTGATAAAATATCGGGATCGCTCATTTAATAAAAATCGTGGTAAGAACCCGTTTAATAATTGTGTAAGTGATGTTGATAACCGCAAATCTATACATATAATAAAATGATAGAAAAGTCAACACTTCAAAATACACTCCCGCAAGCCAAACAACCGTTGCACATAACCATACCGCGATTCAAAATCAATACATTTAGTATGGTAAAAAAGTCAGCTTTGTCCGGGGTAAACTAGAAAACTACTGCACGAATTTACTTCAAATTTGGCAAGAATATTGCTTAGAGGTCGGGTCAACACATAGGCTATATATTATCGTACTATCATCTCCGAGGAACGGGATATAAATATAATAAATTTCATTAAACAATTTTAGAATGTTTTTAAGAATGTGTCCATTGGCACTTTTCTTATTGTCTCTATTATTAAGGTGTAGACACAATGTTCATGTGGTCTTTATTATTACACTTCACTGATTTTATACACTAATTGTATTATTAAGTACTACACTAACTCGAACAGTTTCGTTCTTTTGAGTCTTCTTTTAATGTCTGTGATGTCAAGAAGCTGTATTGTTTCTATTATTGCCATATTCATTTATTTGCTCATTTTTTACATTATATTAAAAAAAAAACAATCACAAAAAAAATAATTTAAAAATACAATATAAAAAAACAGAGGGCCACTGGAGACGGGGTCTACGTCCCAAGCCATCAGTGGTCAGGGCTCAAGAGAGAGGAACCTCCTCACAATACGTGCCGTGTCGGTCGATTCAACACGCCACATGTCGGTCACCTCGTGGGCCAGGTCCAAATATTTTAGTAGTTTTTCTTTTTCTGCCTTCACAAGGTTCTATATTATGGCGATTATTATGATAATTTATTTCTGCACAAAAACTTTTTTGTGTATAAATGCCAATATGTATTTGTATGAATGCCTTTTTGTATGTTACTAATCGATTTTAGTGTTATATGCACGCGATATTCATACGTGATGGGCTGTAACTAATTGAGAATGCATGATAGTGTGAATCATATGTGTTTTTTTTTAATTTTAGGTGTTTTTCATATGAAGGAGGTGTGTTTTGTGGGTGTTATCTTTTTTTTAAATCTAAGCTGATCCGCGCAAATATAGCTAAGGTTTTTGGCTAATTTTAATGGAGAATGTATAATAAAGCCTGTGTTTTAAATAACGTTGCTTCGTGTTTGTAAAATAATGGTCGAAATCGGTTCAGTAGATCAATTGATTACACACTACATAGTCAAAAACATTACTAAATTATTTGTTTGTAATATTAGTAAGCATTTGTATTTAAATCAACTTAAGCCATTCGTAAATATTTTTACCCAGATTACAAAAAAGGTTAAATTAAAAATTCCCGCCAAAATCGAAAAACTACAGACTACCAATCCTGAGTATACCAACCATAGATTATAGAAACTAACTAGCAACTAAATAGCAACAGTTTACGCAAAGATATAAATTCCAAACAGCCTAATTTGACGGCACATTTCAAGCCTCTACTCTTCTTTCGTAACCATTTAAAAACCATTAAATATTATAATAAAAATGTTTAGCATTAATTTTAATGTCAGAATTTTTTATGGACCGCCATATTAGTTCAGAAACTATAAAAATATCGTTTAATAGTTTAAAAATGGCGTGTTCTTTTGTTTGTTTTAACAAATACGTGGGCATATGATATAGTTTTGTCAAATCTAATTTATGAATGACAAAACTGTTTAAAATTTGTATTGTTGTTTTAGAAAATGACTTGTAATATTATACCAAAGCATTAAATTTGAGTGGGATGGTGTATCTGTCTCACTTGACATTGGTGAATCGTCCCGAGTCTTGGACGAGGTCCAGAAAAAAAAAAGAAGAAGAAGAAGTGTAATAGAGAGTGACGGAGCGTTTCATAAGTCTTAACGTGTAACGCGTCGCGTCATCCTACGTAAGTCAGTGCTTGGTTTTGACCTCAACTTATACTATGTAGTGCACAACATTTTTTTATCCCTTGTAGGTGAACCAACGGGCCACCATATCGTAAGCGGTTACCGTCGCTCATGGACCTCTGCATTACCAGAAGACACGCGACCTACGGCCTACCCTTAAGGACTCTTCAATCTTCGTTTGAAGACAAGTCATAGCGCTCGGGAAACACCAAAGAGAAGAAAAATAACCTATAAATGCTACGAAAAACTACAAAAGACATTCTTTCAGTTCATTTTACGGGTAATTTAACCCGTTCATCGCTGACCTGTTAAATTATTATCCGCTACTGGGTATAGATAGCTTCGATTTTTCCGGATAACTGGATTACAATGCCCGTAAATCAATGTTTATGATTTGTGTTATTTTTTTTCGGGTCAAATTGTGCTTCGGCGTTGAACAGGTTAGTATTGATTTTAACCCTCTTCGGGACTGGTTATTGTTATTTTTTGTGTTTTATATTAATATTTTTTGCTGGTTTTAGGTAAAGATTTTATAAGATTTCTCAATTATTTTCAGTAGATTAGGATTAGTTTCACTTTGTTTCCAAAATATGTTTCAATATTGTATCTTTTAACCAATTTTGATGATTGTAATTTATGACTTAGAAATTATTAGGTACCTATACCAAAAAACCTGAATTTTGGAAAACGATTTAGAAATCCTCCGAAGAAATCTGAAGTTCTCAATCAGCATTAGGCAAGCGTGGTGGACTATGTCTGATCCCTCTATTGAGGCGACCTGAGCCCAGCAGTGGGCAGTAATGGTTTGTTACAGTATAATAATCTTAAAAACAATTCCTTTTTTACGTTTTTAGTTTTATTTAAAACTAGGGGACGCGCGGACGTGCGCTTTGTCTGCGTCACAGAGGGATACAACATAGCCTTCCTTGATAAATGGACTTTCTAACAGTGAAATAATTTTTCAAATCGGACCAGTAATTCCTGAGATTAGCGCGTTTAAACAAACGAACTCTTCAGCTTTATAATATGAAAGTATAGATATTTACCTTGGTAAGTAAAACCTTTAATAATGCAGACATATTAGTAGCTAAATATTCATACTCCTAAAATATTCTTCACGTATATAAAATGTATGAAATAGATCTCACTCGAGACGAGAGTATGAAAACCTAATACATTACATTAAAGTACATTAGAGTAACATTAGAGTAGAACTATTAGTATGAGAGACATTTGCGAAAGCAAATATCCATTTTTGGAAATACCATTCGACCAAAAAGTACAAGATTTTTTTTTTTGATAAGTCAGCTGTACATATCTTGCAAAAGTCATTATAAATTACATATATAAAATTGGTATTTATAAACTTATTCAGACACTCGCGGTTTTCTATAATACTTTCATGCATTTTGAACGGGTTCTTACCGCGATATTTAATTAATTGAGTTGTCTCGATATTTCAACGTTGTTGCAAACGTCATGATCATGGTAGTTATATTTTACCTTATACTGGATCTACTTGTAAGGAAGAGGGTACTTGCATCCCCCCACCAAATAGTTGTAACCCAACTTAAATAATCTTGACAACGAATGTTGACCAATTGAGTTAGGACTCATTTTGAAGGGCAAGTAGAGGCTTTTAACTTGGCTTAGATTCCTTCTATACACACAAAGTCCTCCAAACTTTTGTCAAAATATTACTGCCAACTGTTGGGCTCAGGTCTCCTCAGAAGAGGGATTAGGCATAGTCCACCACGCTGCCCAGTGCGGATTGGGGACTTCACATCTCTTCAAAGGATTTTTAGAACTCTTTTCCGACATGCAGGTTTCCTCACGATGTTTTCCTTCACCGTTTTTAGCCAGTGGTGTTGTGAAAAATTGCACATAAATCTTTTTCACATTTAGATTTAGAGGTACAAGCCGGCCGGATTTGAACCCGCAACCTCCCGTTCGGAAGGACGCGCTTCGACCACTCGGCCACCACGACTTAATTATTTTTTAATGCGAATACGAATATTCTTTACATCCCTAGTAAACCTTTTATGGAACTATCTATACCAAAAACGGTATAAAATTTGATGAAAGTCTTCTAATTATATTCGAAAGTACCACGTCCACATAGTGGGCGATACGCGAGTTGAATCTCTACGTTTGTGGGAAACAGTGGGCGGATGATTGCAGATCAAATGATATTGTTTTGGTTAAATGTCGGTGAGCCTTTGTTTTTACTATTTGGTGGTTCCGGCTACTTTTAGGGTTCGCCATGATAGCTAATCTACATCGAAAGTTAACTTTTGTCTAACTCAAGATACCATAGTTGAGGGTATTTACGTCTAGAGTCGTTTATTACACGGATCTCGTAGCATCCAGCGCAAATTTCCGTGCATTCAAACGTTTTTGCCATGACTATTATTGGCATCCTAAATAGTACAACAGCTCACCGCATAGGTCCAATAAATTTAATAAAATGTCCGTGGTGCTTTTCTCAATTCTGGCGTAATGCAACTTGCAATGTTATTTTATTGTCTCCCGCTTTTGCGAGAAGGGAAGTCGAAACTCATGTTTTTCCTACTCCTTCTATCATCTTCTGATTAAATTCGTTGCGGGGTCCAGGACAAGTTAGCTTTCCTCGGGTTTTCATGGGCTTCACTGCTCAGAGTCATTACGATGGTCGCCGCTGTGGATCCCACCTACACAGGAGTTACAGTGGTGGGAGTGAGAGGTGGGCCAAAAAAGTTGAGGGTATTTTGCCACTTCTCACTCTCAACACTGTAACTCTTGTGTAGCCAGGATCGCACAGCGACGATGACTGTTATGATTCTGCGCAGTGAAGTCCAGGAACCCGAGGGAAAGATAACTTATTGTGAGTCTCTTAATTTAATCAAAAGATGATATAAGGAGTAGGAAACATAATTCTGACTTCCCTTCTCGTGAAGCGGGAGACAATAAAAGGCATTTCGCCACTTTGAAAGAGGTTAAGTAGAGTATAGATGATATGTAAGCCTTAGTGCGTAACGCGTCATGTCGCCCAGAATAACACAGTAGTATGTTTTGTGTATTTCACTGGAAATTTCCTTCAATATGCACCCAACAAAATACTATAAATTAATTACACAATTACTAAAGCCAGTCAAAGCAAAAAGACACAAAAACCAATTTAATTAAAATTCCATTACAATTAAATTTCACCGTTTTTCAAATTCCTTTATAATTTTACAAGATTTTCGTAAAAATATGTTCTCGCAAACTTTTACAACAAAAAATCTTTTAACTAACAGAATCTGATAAAAAGTAATGAAATATTTCGGTAACTAAATAAGCAATCGTGTTGCAACTTGTGAAACTGCTACGTGAGTGTCGTATTATATTATTTTTAGAGACAAACAAAAAGAGCATAAAATAATGGAGATCGGAATGAAACTTCATGCAAAATACAAATAGAAGTAATATATTCTTTATAGTATATTTGTAGTTATTTATATATTGACTTATCTTATTTACAAATCTTAAAGTGATTTATCTTTAGAATACAAATTTATTTTAATAATTCACCTATCACTTAAATGTTTCATGCACTACCTTATACTATCCACATTACACCAGAGTTAGCTGGTAGATGATACTGTATTTGTTTGTATTTTTTTATTTGTATTTTCTTGTGCAATAAAGAATTTTCTATCTATCTATCTATCTAGAAGTCTATTTGTAATGCCGCGGTACCATATTGGCTCACCAACGTCCAATGCACATAAAAACAAATGACGGTGAAGGCCGACCAACATGTAAACGGAGGTTTTGTATGCATTGGCCGTTATTGCAAGTATGTGAAACACAGTTTGACAGTTGACTTACCACAGTTATCATTTGCGCACACTTGAAATTGGCGAGCCAATATGGTGTAACAATCATTCATTTGAGGCATGACTCACAGTCAAAAATCTATTTCAAAATATTAGGGGTGTGCGAATATCGTTCGAATCGAATCGAATATTAAAATTCGATTCGAAATTCGAATCGAATACAGTAGGACCTCGATTATCCGGACTAATTGTTGTCAGTAGGCATCCGGATAATTGAAAGTCCGGATAATCCAAGATATGAAGAAAAACGGGCTTTTTGCTTATGTACATATGTAGAGTCTGTACCATACATATGTAATGTTAAGTGTTTATTTAAAACAACAAATACATATGAGCGAAAATCAACGTTTATTAAGAAATTGTACATAATGTACGTATAATTTGCTTACAATAATTATGTATGTATTTGGTAATTTGCATTAGGTAATCATGAAATAAAATAATTAGTTTAATTTGGTTTAAAATATTTGGTAATTGTCGTTTCTCCTTTCTTCTCTTTTTAATGAATCAATAGTTTCTCCTTTTTTTAATGAATCAATAATATTTATTTTATCTTTAAGTGATAACACCACTCTTTTACGCTTTGACATTTTAAAATTTGTTGACGTGACACGCACGTTAAAACGAAGTAACAATTGCCGTCTAACTAAAACAATAAGAAACGCGTGTAGCGGCGTAGCCGTCCCTCCGCCCGCACCCTGCGGGAGGTGCGGGCGGGGCGACGGGCGCGGACGGCACGAGTGGCGCGGCGTTATGCAAGTTTTGACATGTTAATGTTAGAATAAACTCGTCGCGATTGGCAGTCCGGATAATCGCGAATCCGGATAACTGAGGTCCGGATAATCGGGGTCCTACTGTAATTCGAATCTCCGAATTATTCGAAGTTCGCCGAATATTCGAAAAATTTCGAATAATTCGAAGATTCGAATTATTCGATTCGAGTTTCGAATCGAATATTCGTATTCGATTCGGAACGAATAATTCGTGAGTTCGAATTATTCGCACACCCCTACAAAATATGTCCCAAGTCTGTTTGTTTGTTCATTATACACAAAAGGGGTACAGCTAACATTCCTTTTTATTTTTTTATTCTTTATTTTTCTTTAAATATCGTGTGTTAATTTTAATTTTTGTTTGTTTGTTAAGACAACAATTATTGTAACCCTCGGACGAGGAGCGCTGTGATCTGAAACACAGGCCTTACAGCTTAGTTCAGGCACAACCGATACTGTAAATGAACCAAATGTTTTAAGCCTAATAAAATATTTTTCATTTTTCATTTTTGTCTATTTATTCCTTTGCAACGACTGATTTGATATTCAATAAATATTCTCTTTAAGATTGCTGATATAAATCGACATGTACCTAATGTTGATTTATAGTAGTCTGATCTTGGACTATTTTTTAAAATAGAAAAAAATACCTATAGAATTAGCTCCCAATGTTTCTCGAGTGCTATGACTTGTCCTTCTTCAAACAAGGTTTGAAGAAACTCCTTAAATTCGTAGTCAAAGTCCTTAGATCCATCCGAATCGGTCCACCCAAAGTAATGAAGGAACTTACATTAAAAAATCATACAAATGAATTGAACACCTCCTCCGTTTCAAAAGTCGGTCAACAAACATAGACTATCTAAAACGAGTATCATTATTATTCCCAATAAATCAAATCTCAAAAACTTTAACGGAATTCCATAGCTCTTATCCTAAACCTTTGTCCAGATCTCTTTGTATTTACGCGATCTGAAGGAATTTATCTTCAAAATAAATCACAGAATACTTGGAAGAATTGATCTACCGTAAAATTGGCTGCGATGAATCCAAATAAAACACTTTTGGGTGTTTTCGCGTAAATAAACAATCATTTAAGTAGAAATAATATTGAGACTTTTTTGGGTGACAACTGACAATTCTCATTCCAACTTTTTTTAGCGGATTCCAAAAAAGAGAAGGTACTAAATTCGTCTGTATGTTTTGGAACGAAGTTCCGTATCGCGCGTTATCGAAAGGGGGCTAGACGGAAATTCTTACGAAAAGTTGTCACTACACTTTTTTGTTTTAGATGATTATCGCTAGATGGCGCTGTGATCAAAATCTTTTAAAGCACGTTCCTTATCGCGCGTTACGTTAGGAAAAAAAAATATAAGATATGTTTTAATCGAAAGGAACTTCGTTCTATTCGGGTGTCCCATGACACATCTCAAGTTTTTATTATTTTTTTTGTGTTTGTTCCTTCATTACTTTAGTTTGGATGGTTCGAATGATTCTGGTGACAAATGAAAAGAGATGGTCGTTATGGAGTTCTATTTTTTTTAAAATTCGAACTTAAACGAAACTTTGGATTTGCTGAGCGATTTGCGTGTATTCCTTTTCTATATGAACCGATTTCGATGGCTCTTTTTTGTTAGGAAGCAGATACTTTGGTAATTTTTCACATAAAATTTGATCAAGATCTGACTGGTAGTTTTTGTACTATGCATGAGAAATGCATGTCGATTGTCGGTCGTTTTTTTTTTATTATTGCAAGATAGATAAACGAGTCTACGGCCCACCCGATGGTAAGCGGTCACCGTCGCTCATGAACCTCTGCAATGTCAGGGCAAAGAGTTTTTTGTAATAAAAGTATTCCAAGTTTGATAAACGAGCTGAAGGCCCTGATGATCCCTCATGAGCCTCTACCAAACCAAGGCATTTGGAAGCCATTACCTATCACTAAAACTGTACTTTCTTACCACCACCAACGCAAAAATTAGAGGTACAACGGTCACCAATTACCACCAGCTTTATTTTCTATTTATCGATCATAAATTAAAATATACGTCCGCATACGATAGTAAATATTTGATTTTGTAATAGTATTCACCCACGCAATATCAAACTAGTTTCTTAAACGTCTCTTATTTATTTTGATGTGTGAAAGAGATGCAGATATCTTTAATTGCATCAAAGAAAGAGAAGAAAGACTGGTTTTTGAAATTGGGTGATATCCGGTTGACAAAATATTTATTTTGCGACTCGACTGATAGAACGTGGATGTTGGATATGTGGTCTAAGCAAAGTCCTGTATGGGTAGGTGATAACGGTCCCTTATTGCCTTGGCATTGCAGAGGTTTATGAACGACGGTGACCGCTTACCATCAGGTGGGTCGTAAGCTCGTTTATCTATCTTCCTCTTCTTCTTCTTATATATAAAAAATGAATTGTTGTTCGTTAGTCTTGCTAAAACTAGAGAACGACAGAACCGATTTGGCTTATTTTAATCTTGAAATATTCGTAGAAGTTCAGGGAAAGTTTAAACGGTGAGAAAATTTCCTTATGCGACGCAGACGTAGTTGTGTGGACCAGCTAGTCTTCTTATATATAAAAATGAATTGCTGTTCGTTAGTCTCGCTAAAACTCAAGAACGACTGAACCGATTTGGCTTACTTTAATCTTGAAATATTCGTTGAAGTCCATGGAAGGTTTAAACGGTGAGAAAATGTCCTTACGTGACGCAGACGAAGTTGTGTGGGCCGGCTAGTCTTTCAATAAAAATGTGGGGTTTTATTGTCTCTGTCTGATTTAAGAGAAGAGAAGTCTGAACTTATGTTACCTACTCTTCTATCATCTTCTGATTACATTCGTTGCAGGACTAGTTAGCTTTCCCTCGGGTTCGTGGACTTCACTGCTCAGAGTCATGACGGTGGTCGCCGCTGTGGTTCCTGGCTACACAGGAGTTACAGTGAGAGTGAGAGGTGGGCAAATACTCGTCTGACAAAATCTATTATGTATACGGTAGATATTCCCCTCGGGTTTTCCTGGGTTTCACTGCTCAGAGTCATTACGATGGTCGCCGCTGTGGATCCTGGCTACACGGGAGTTACAGTGGTGGGAGTGAGAGGTGGGCCAATACCCGAATACGGTAGATATGCGAACTTCTTGGAGACAAATTAGGTTTTTTCAAAATACAACTTCGGATCACTTTTGGATTGGTTACACATTTTTTCAATATGGCGAATCTTGAACTGATTTCGAAGGCTCTCAATAATTATTCAATTCGGTTCTGTTAATAAGTCATTTCGGTTGCTTCAGTATAAAAAAAAACTTGAGAGGCGTCGAGGGATACCCGGATGGAACGAAGTTCCTTTCGATTAATTAGTGAGAGAATTGTAATAAAATTTTATTCTTTTAAGTTAGTTAGTTTAAACTAACTAATTATTATAACTTAAATAAAATATTTTGATCACAGCGCCATCTAGCGATAATCATTTAAAACAAAAAAAATGTCGTGACAACTTTTTCATAAGAATTTCCGCGCGATAAGGAACTTCGTTCCAAAAATCGATTACCGCATTCTTTTGAAAGTCATTTTAAATATATTTTATGTGGCAAAGGTGTGGTATCTGCTGCAACAATGATTATAACAAATACCTAAAAATTCTCTAAAAAGCTATTGTGATAAATAAATTTGCAATAAATTATCATTTCCACATATATTTATGGCCCGTTCTTTGTCAATTAAATCAATAAATCTTTACGATTAGTTTTGCGAAAAAAAATATTGTCACTAAATAAATTTTTAATAATGGTTCCAAGATCATGTTTTAAAATGAGTGTAGGTGTCTAATATTGATTTATTGACAAAATAATCTGAATAGTTTTTGCAAATTAAGTTTTAAAGTTAGTATTGCGAAATAAGTTTTTTTTGTGTTTTTTTTTCAGTTGGAGGAAATCACTAGATCCCCACCCGCCCCGTGGGTGGTGTATGTGGTAGTTGAACCTCACTAAAACCTCCAACCGCTTACACTCAGCGTCCGAACCCCAGCTGAGGCCCGAACCCAGCACAAAGCAGAACTCAACACGCACATAGAGGACATTCATGTTATAATAAAATTTTAACAGTATAAAACCTATTTAAACAAGGTACAAAAAAGTTAAAAGATAAAATAAAACCGAACAAGATAGAGGCTTGTCCTCAGTGGCGTGCGAATAGGTTTCAGCTCAGCAAAAGCTTATGGTCTCAAAGAAGACCAAAAGCACTGATTTTCAGCTATAGTAGGTAAGATTATTTAGTATGCAAATTAACATATAAAGTTAAAAACAAATAAACGGGCTTACGGCCCACTTGGTAACTCTGCAAAGTCAGCACATTGAGGAAGACATAGAAAATCGAATATCAGACTCAAAATTCAACCAACAAGCTGATAAAACTAGTCGATATAAAACTATACTTTTAACTGCTTTACTCAAACTGTATCATAAATCGTAAAACTGTGTCTAAAACGTACTAAATCACCACCAAAATTAATAGTCGTGTCATAGAATAACTATGCAGAATTTAAGTTTATCTATCTCTAATATATAAAATTCTCGTGTCACAATTTTCGTTGCCATACTCCGAAACGGCTTGACCGATTTTGATGAAATTTTTTGTGCTTATCCGGTATCTATGAGAATCGGCCAACATCTTGTAGCGACCAATAATAGTGTGCGAGATCCTGAATCGCGGTTACAACATTTGCAAAAATCTTCGCATACGTCATTTGAAATCTACTACAGTGGGCTTCGGCCTGACCGGGCATACACTACCTCGCCCGCAAGGAGATCTCCCTTTGGCCATACGTCTACTGTAGATATCCACAACTGTTTACCCCGACGTGATCTATTTATATATCCACAATCTATTTTTCATCCCCCTAAATGTTAGGGGTAGTCCACCCCTAAATTTTTTTTACGAAGTTTCGCGGTGCCGCTAGTATTTTATAGAAATCGATTTTACTCACACAGATACACCTTTCACGGACATAAAACGTCAATTACAAAACGTACTACTGCTATAATGTTTCTTCGTAAAGAATAATTTACATGTGTGTGATTTCCAAATTACAAGTACAAGCCAGTCTGAATCTGTGACCTCTTACACGGAAGACAAGCAATTTATCACTAAGCTACGTTACTTTATATCAAAAGAGATACTGATAATCTTTAGTTGTGAATTGTGGTAGCCGAGTAGTTGAAGCTTGCGTTATGTACGGAAGGTCGCGGATTCAAACCTCTAAATCTTAATTTGATTTCTTTGCAATTTATAGATGACAAAACTTACTATTGACTAAAAATGGTGAAGAAATCATGAAGAACCTGCCTATTGGAATAGAATTCCAAAATCCTTCGAAGACATGTGAAGTCCCCAATCCGCATTGGGCAAGCGTGGTAGTATACGTGATCCCTCTACTGAGGAGTCCTGGAGGTCTACCACGACCTCTTATTGCGATCCAATTTAGGACCTAAACTGAATTGTTTTGTTATTTCGTACCACGATGCCTTAATTGCAATCGACTTTACGGTCAATTCTCATATAGCGATTCAGGAGTGAAGTTACACCGCCATTTTTATTTCATTCGTTCAATTGCGCTATAATCCGTACCATGACCTCTTTTTAGAACCTACACTGAGTCGCTATGCTGTCAAAATTAGCTATTCAATAAAAGTTACTATTTTATTATCGTAAGCTAGATTGTTTTCTGAAATATAGTGTTTTAATAAGAATGCACAGTACTGTACAGTACTGCTGTTTAGTGTTATTCTGTGGCCATTTTCTTTACAATACCAAAACCTACTTTTAGTGTTTCTAATAGGTCTAATTCTCGCCCACGAACAAAGCAGTTATCGTCCTAAATAATGGTTTTGAAAACCACAATCATGTTTTAGGGTTGGGCAGATACAAATAAATTTAGAATCGAGTTCTGTACGTCTCGATATTGTTGAAAAAACTACTGGTCTAGAGATGGTGCATAAATCCTGAACTTGCGTTTGCTTTTGTTGCAGTAGGTCCCAGGTTTGAACTGTATTGTAGGTACCACTAAATTTTAATTTGTAAAATATACATAAAAATGGTGAAAGAAAATAAAGTAGAAAAACCTATACAGTGGAGAAGTATTTAAAAACAGCACAGATAAAAAACTGATTTCTAGTAGGTAATAACAATGTCACCTGTCGTATAATAAATAGTCGTGAAACAATCCACTCATACAAAAATGTCACAGAGGGATACGCCTATAGTCTTCCTCGATAAATGGATTTTCCAACAGTGAAAGAATTTTTCAAATCGGACCAGTAGTTCCTGAGATTAGCGCGTTCAAATAAACTCAGCTTTATAATACAAAAAAAAATATACTAGATCATACTCTAAAATATTAACGTCCATCTAAATTCTAGACTTTCCCATCACTAGCACCTCTTTTACAAGACTAGCGTGTCAAATACCCAATGTATTTTGACCCGTAAAATGTGGTACGCGTGTTTATAACACGGTTCTCTTTATACTGGTTAAATACATGACAAATTGTGGAAAAACCTGCTTTTTATCATGTTCTATCGTAAAGTAATTGGCATGACCGATAAAATAAAGTATAGTAAAACCTTTGATCAAATTTAACAGGCACAGATCCAAACAAAGTGTCAGAAAAGTGTCACCAGGAATCAACAACACCTAACAAGTTAGAAATTAAATAATTACTATTTTTACAAGTGTATTGAAAAAGGAAATTTATGGTATCTGAATTAAGGAATTCTTTAAAAAGAAAAATTTGACATCGAATATTGACACCCAATACGAATTATCGTTGCGAATGTTTTTTTTTATTTTTGTGGTTAGTTAGTGCTATTTTTACATCGCAACTATGAACACCTAAATAGATTTCTTTCATGCATTTTCAACGGGTTCTTACCACGATATTTAATTAATTGAGTTGTCTCGATATTTCAACGTTGTTGCAAACGTCATGATCACGAGAAGACTGGATACTGCAGGTCGATTTAAGAGCAAACAAATCTGTCTACCCTCTTTCTCGTTCGCTTTTGGGTAGTACCACTGAAACTCGAACTCACATCACGACACACCAAACTCACTGTATCTACAACAATATCGTGGTAAGAACCCGTTGAAAATGCATGAAAGTATTATAGAAAACCGCAAGTGTCTGAATAAGTTTATACATAGATTTTATCGACGAGTCCAGTTCATTGAGGTCCAAATATTTAAAATGCATTTCTATTTCTGATTTTCAATTGTTAAAGGTACAAAAGCAAACAGTTCACCTGATGGTGATTATGAGGTGCCAAAACACCAAATGGCCTTTTATTACAAAGGCAACTACCGAGTAGACGACACACCAGTTGATAGTAATTACCGATGCACATGAATCTCTGCAATATCAGCAACAAAGCCGTTGTCATCATCATCATCATCATCAGCCTATAGACGCCCACTGCTGGACATAGGCCTCCCCCAAACCTCGCCACATCGACCGGTCCTGCGCCATCTGCAACCTTCTGCGATCTTGACCAGATCGTCGGTCCATCTTGTGGGGGTCTACCAACATTGCACCTAACGGTTCGTGGCCGCCACTCCGTTCAAAGCCGTTGTACTCTTACCTAAATGTATTTTTTGTGTATTGACTCTATAAACACCACATCAACAATGACCAATAGCAGTATATTGTATCAGAACATCAGCGTGGGCGATCGGAATGCGTCCGATACACCTAACGGTTCGAAATTCCGCAAAACTTTATCTATAATATTGGTCCATATATACTGGGATCATTAGTATGTGGGTGGCTAAAAAAACACCTTATTAAACTTAAATTATTTCTTTTCGCGTAATCTTGTCTGTGTCACAGAGGTCTAGAGTCTAAAATTACAAACAGATATTCCAAATTTATTTATATGTTTAGACTAGCTGGCCCGCGCAACTTCGTCTGCGTCACATAGGAATTGTTCCAGGGAATTTTCTAAAATAAAAGTAGGTTATTTTACTCCTTATTACCTAAGCTATCTGCCAGTAAAAGTCCTGTCCAAATTTTTTAAATGTATTGATTATGAAACCATCGTTTTCCGAGTATTAAATCGCTTTGTAAACGACCCGCATGCTATTATGACGATTATGGTAATGTTTAGATGGTTAGAAGATCTGGGAAGACCTAACATATCCAACAGTGCAGGTAGATTATAAATAATTGTCTTTTAATTACTGTCTTTTAGAAATTTCTCTCATTTAGTTGATTTCATTTTCACACAACCTTTTTTTTATTGCCATGTAGGCAGACGAGCCAACGGGCCACCTGATCGTAAGTGGTTACCGTCGCTCATGAACCTCTGCAATGTCAGGGGACACTGAGGGGTCGCTACCTACGATCTAACTTTAAGGACCCTCCTCAAGCCTCGTTTGAAGAAGGACAAGTTATAGCGCTCTGGGAATACCGAAGAGGGTCTATCTAATGGTGTATCTAATTGTTAAACTTCGAAGGCAACATTAACAAATAAACATTAATAGTAAAATTTAAATAATATTTATTTTCAATAAATCATCCTGTATACAATTTTTAAAATAATTTCTCTTCATGTCGTATAATTTTAGGACACCCCGTATAAAAATAGACACTATATATCTTTTAGTAGACGATAACGACCATAAAGTGTCCTAAAATTATCAAGACTCTTGAGCGACAGTAACCTTTTACCATCAAGCAGACTATGCTTGTTTACTTATAATTGCATTTTAAAAATCGCATAAACACCTCTTATTTTAAAGTCGGCTAAATGCTATAAAACTATACATGAAATCGTTAAGGAAACGATAAGTTTAATGTGCGCTGGTCCAATGCATACAATGGTTGTGTTGAGGCTTTTATAAGATTTTGTAATGGCTTCCTTAGTGTACCGGGTGTTGAACATTAATATTTTTTAAGTATTTCTAACACTAGGAAATAGGGGTCAATAAGGTTCTAGATACAGATTAATTCAGTAAGAATTTTACAGAATAATCAATTTTTCTACGCGTGCACAGTTGAGCTGTTCAGGTATATGTGCACAGTTGAGCTCTACAGGTTGGCGTGGACAGTTGAACTGTGCATATATGCGTGCACAGTTGAGCTGTTCAGATGTCTGCACAGTTGAGCTACACAGGTTGGCGTCCACAGTTGAACTGTTCAGGTCTGATTGCACAAATGAAATGTAAAGTTATGTGTGAGCAGTTGAGCTGTTCAGGAAAACGTGCACAGTTGGACTGTTCAGGTATGTTTGCACAGTTGAATTGTACAGGTATAACTGAGCGTAATTATATTGCAACACTGTGCAAGAAGGTCAAGATAGGTGTATGGCTTTAGTCAAACTGAATAAGTCTTTAACGATTCTCTTATACATTTTCATCTAAGATATTACTTTCAATTTCCTAATTTGAATCAACAATCACAAAACCAATACAAAGTCACATAAAAAGAAAACACTTGTCAAAAACTTTCATTCCTTTCTCACGGATTCTCTCTTTCTAACTTACGAATTATTGGTGAGTGCGAGTGAGACAAAAACTTCACACTTAAACACTGGATGCTACAGATATTGTTCGACAAAAAATAACAGGCGTAACCGATCTTCGGTTCCAATAAAAGGAATCATTCAAGGATTTTAGGGTGGTACTATTGGAACTCGATTTTGATTTGGGAAACTCGAAAAGTAGTCGCTTGAGCAGTTATAGAATCATAATTTTTCTTACGTATAATTCATACTAATATTATAAATGCGAAAGTAACTCTATCTGGATATCTGTCTGTTACACGCTTTCCCGCTTAAACCTATCAACCGATTTTGATGAAATTTGGCACAGACAATCTTAAGACTCTGAGAAAGGACATTGGCATAGCTTTTATTGGTACCTATGGATTATGTTCTTATTCATATTACGTTTAAGTTTCTTAACGAAAATAAAATTGACCTATATTTATTTTCAGTATAGTATAAAATAATGAAGGCATAATAATCTCGTGGATTTACCACTAAAATAATACTTTTATGCATTTTCAACGGGTTCTTACCATGATATTTAATTAATTGAGTTGTCTCGATATTTCAACGTTGTTGCAAACGTCATGATCACGAGAAGACTGGATACTGCGGGTCGATTTAAGAGCAAACAAATCTGTCTACCCTCTTTCTCGTTCGCTTTTAAGTAGTGAAGCCGTCACCCCTGTTAAAAGTGCTATGTCTTGAAATCTCGATAGCTTCTTTAACCATCCTTGGAGACAACTCAATTAATTAAATATCGTGGTAAGAACCCGTTGAAAATGCATGAAAGTGTTATAGAAAACCGCGAGTGTCTGAATAAGTTTACCACTAAAATAATATTGAAATGATCAGGTACTATGAACCGATAGTAAGGCCCATCGATGTCTCAGCGAGTTTTTATAAGGGACCCTTACTGGGAATAATTGACCAACAGGTGCGTCGGCTACCGTAGTTTTTTTAACTCTGTTTTTCTTAGTTCAACAACCGAACGGAATCTGTTTTAAAAAGAATCGCTTAAACTTATAAACTCCTCGGTTTACAAGCTTTATATTAACTTGCACTGGATGTAGCTAAGTCGTGGTGGCCGAGTGGTCGAAGCGCGTCTTTCCGAACGGGAGGTCGTGGGTTCAAATCCGACCGGCTTGTACCTCTAAATCTAAATGTGAAAAAGATTTATGTGCAAATTTTCACAACACCACTGGTCAAAAACGGTGTAGGAAAACATCGTGAGGAAACCTGCATGTCGGAAAAGGTTTCTAAAAATCCTTTGTAGATATGTTAAGTCCCCAATCCGCACTAGGCAAACGTGGTGGACTATGCCTAATCCTTCTTCTGCGGAGACCTCAGTCCAACAATGGGCAGTAATGGGTTGGTACAGGTACAGGATGTAACTATGTAAGTTCGGGTAGAATCTTGCAAGCTAAATTTGACAAACTTCCCGGTTGCCGATTGAGCTGACATTTTGCACGCTGATACCTATATATCGCGTGACAATGCAGTAATATGATAAAATGACGCTCACCTGATGATGGATTCAGAAGTTGGTCATAGGAACTTTGGTGCTAAACAAGATAGACCCGTCGTGTTTGGGCTCGTTTTACTTGTATTAGCTAGCACTCTACTGCTACATGATATTCAGGTTCTTAAAAGCTTGTATTTAAAAAGTTAATTATTTGAACTAGGTTTCCTCCTTGTGGTCGAGTGGTTAAAGCGCTTTCCTTCCGTACGGGAGGTCGCGGGATCGGCCGGCTTGTACCCCTAAATCTTAATTTGAAAAGTGTACACACCACTGGCGAAATAGTAAAGGGAAACATCGTGAGGAAACCTGCATATTGGAAAAGGGTTTTAAAAATCCTTTGAAGATATGTGAAGTTCCCAATCCGCATTAGGCAAGCGTGGTGGACCATGTCTGATCCCTCTTCTGAGGAGACCTGAGACCAGCAGCAGTTACAGTACAGTACAGGTTATAGTTAAATCAATTGTGCCTATCTGCTTTCTTTACATAGATAACTCAAGCTTAGTTAAGAGTTGAAACTAAATAATATAATAGGTATACACTGGCTTTGGGATCCAACGATAAAAATCGGTTCATGCTATCGTGTTTAGTAGGCGCCTACACTTTTTTTACATAAAATATGCTATAAATTTCAAGTTACTGTGATTTATCAAAGAATATAGATCATATCGTCTTATTTATTTAAAGAGGTATAATGAAAAGTATTTAAAAGTAATGCGTAGATAATTTCAAAAATCTCCCAACGAATCTTAATTCAAATATTTTCCATATTGTCACTGGAAAGGTAAAAAACGAATGCTCCAAAATGCGATTTTACAGGCCAATAAAAAAGAAAAAAAAGAACAAATATCATTAAAAAGATTATTTACAGTGTCCCCTGACATTGCAGAGGGTCATGAGCGACGGTAACCACTTCCTATCAGGTGGGCCGTTGGCTCGTCTGCCTACATGGCAATAAAAAAAAGGTATACATACATCATAGAATTATTACATCTGTGTAATAATTTTATGACATACATTTAAAAATGATTAAATTAAGTTTAATTTATTCCCAAGATTTGTGTGTATTTTTCGGCGCTTTTAAATATATATAGGTTTCTAACTCATCAACTCATTTTCGTCATAAATTTTCGCATATTTGGAAGTATTATCAATTAGTATTTTAGAAAAGACTCAAAATAGTGCAAAAACATCAACTTGAATTTTGAAAAAAAAAAAAACTTTTTGTTTAATATCTTATGTATTGTATATATTAAACCTTTAAAATACTTCAAATCATTAAGCTATAACTAATTGAAACATAGTTATTATAGGAATTTATAAAAATAATCAATTGACGTCACAATATCATTATGTCAAAAATTGAATGTAGATCACCTTAATAATATACGGCGAAAAATATTACGAACTAGCTGACCCGCGCAACTTCGTCTGCGTCACAAAGGGAAACAACATATCCTATAGCCTTCCTCGATAAATGAACTTTCCAAAACTGAAAGAATTTTTGAAATCGGACCAGTAGTTTCGGAGCCATGAGCGACGGTAATCGCTTACCATCAGGTGCGCCGTAGGCTCATGTATCTATTACGCAATAAAAAAAATCCTATTCGAGACAAACAATTAAACTTATTCAGACACTCGCGGTTTTCTATAATACTTTCATGCATTTTCAACGGGTTCTTCTCGCGATCATGACGTTTGCAACAACGTTGAAATATCGAGACAACTCAATTAATTAAATATCGTGGTAAGAACCCGTTGAAAATGCATGAAAACAATCAAATCTTTCCTCTTTATAATATTAGTATGAAACATAATTATTAACATAGATGTTGTTTTCTCTACTCAAGAAAAACATAAGAGTTAAAATACTTATTTATAAAGATATATATTACCTAAAATTTTACCTTAAAATATTAACCTTTCATACACACCTTCAATACGCAACAGTAAATCACGCAATCCAGAAAAACTCAGCGTAACAACATTTGCACAATCCAAAAAATGCACGATAAAATTGCACAGTGGAAACGAAAATGCACAATTTAATTTTTGAAATTTGAATTTACGCACACACGTTCGATATTTGAATTGTCGGGCCGCGCGCGTTGCTCCGACGGGGTTCGAACGACGACTGAAGCTCGCTTGCCCCGGCCAGGCTTCGGGTCACAGAGTAGACGGGTCGCAGATTGACCCATTGAAAGAATGATAAGGTTAGACGAAAGGTCAGCTGTTCGAATAGTATATTCTGATTCTTTTGTATTATATTTTATTTTACATACGACACTATGTAAGTTGTTATGTGATATTAGCATAGTTATGTTTACTGCAGTTAATATTTTCTAAAGTTTATTTTGTGCCATACTTAATTGATCTTTAAGCTTAAATTCCTTTACAAATGTACTGTTATTGTAGCTTACCATACCTTCTGCTTCTTTATCATATTTATAATGAAACAAAATCAAACGAACGTTCCACTTTTAAGAAAAACCTACTTTTTTATTTACCTTCATTACAAACATAAATGTCACATTAAAACTCCAATTTCAAAAAGTCATCTGAGAGACAAATTAACTTAGGCATCACCTAAAAACACCTGGTCCCATCTATGAATTTCCACGCCAACTTATTCTATGTCTCGACAACGACCTTAATCTGAAATCCCTTTTCAACTCCTCGTGGTTCTCATTATTGATCTCTTTCACTCCTCGCTACCGGTGCAATAGTGTTGCTGTCTCACTCGCACTTAGCGTTATCGTATAGCGCTGTCTCTTTCTCTCACCACTGCAGAGCCGCGAGTTGCCGTGTATGAAAATCTATTAAAATGACCACAGGATAACTCAATTTCTGGGATAGTTTTCGCGGACTGGAATTTTGCTGTGTTTACTTAGAACGTGTTTTTATTAGGTTTAGTACCTATCTACAGGTTGAGTTTTCTTTAGAAACTATTTTTTTTCTAAAACATTATATAAAAATAACAAAACTTTTATACAGCTTATCTGTTAGTAAGTGTACTTTTGTACTGTCGAAATTACTGTGACTAATTTTAACAAGGTTCAAGAATTTTATATTTAACTGCTGTTGTTGTGCGTAACGCATCATGCCACTCTACACAACACCTTACTGGGTTCTGAGCTAAAATTTTGTACGGTTCGACTCCCATATATCTTAGATATTCTCCCTCAAAAAACACTTATCATAATACTCTAATTTCGCAAATATCTTCGCCAAATCTCGACCAATTAATTCCTTGAACTGATTTTAATTACAAACATTTGAATTGAAAACTCGTTTAATATACAAGTTATAGAAAAACTGGAATCCCATTGCGATCTATCGAAGGAACTGGCCAGTCAAGAAAGAGATGGCTAATTGATTTATACACGTGTGGGAATGAGATAGCATGTGCACAAAAAGTGATGACTTAGAGTCAATGGCTTGATACACTAGTTAGACAGGATTTATGGTTAGAAATTTGTGAGAATCTTGATAGAAAATCATGTATAGGCAGCCCTCGAACTATATTACAAGCTTTATATTAACTTGCACTGGATGTAACTATGCAAGTTCGGGTGAAATCTTGCAAGCTAAATTTGACAAACTTCCCGGTTTCCGATTGAGCTGACATTCTGCACGCAAATGTATCGCAAATAGGATTCGGAAGGTGGTCATGGGAACTCTTGTGCTAAACAAGATAGACCCGTCGTGTTTGGGCTCTTTTTATTTGTTTTAGCTAGCACTTCACTGTTAAACATACATGATATCACATGTTACATGATATCAAAGACCGTAAAAGTTTATAATTAGTGATTTTTTTAAATACGGAAAGGAAAAGAGAAAAATGTGTCAATATGTCTACATTCATTTATTATCCTGCTTTTTATTATATTTAAAAAAAAAAACATTCACATAAAAATAGAATTTAAAAATACATTAGAGGTCCACTGAAGACAAAGTCTATGACCCAAGCTATCAGTGGTCAGCGCTCAAGAGAGAAACCTCCTCACAATACGCGCTGTCAATATAATTTTTAAACTCAAGCAATGACTATCTGACAAATATGTAGACATACATATTTATATACTTTTTATTTATACATCACAAAGCACATACAAGTCATATAGTATATCGATGATATTTAATAAATATTTATTAAATAAGTTTCCAAAGGTACTTTAAAATGGAACCTAGAATTTTCCATCTTCAAACGAGCAATATTGCATTGCGTTTACATTCAGGAAATATGCTTTGAGCTTCTTACAGTTGCCGAGATATTATGTTGACTTCGAAGGTATTTGAAAAAAAGAGGTATTTTAAATACATGTAGGTATGTGTCTTTTAAAACGTTATATATAACGGCGTAAATAGTGTGTTGAGGTGTAATGACGTTGTAAATAGTCGATCTTCGTTTGGTTTTGTCAGGAATGACGTCACAATGTCCACTTGAACACTTGATGATCAATACTTTTGAATAAAAACTTCAAAATAACGAGTTTTAACAGTTTATTACTTTTACATCATGAGGTCCGTTCGCCTCGACAATTCAGGCACGAATGAATAATAACAGTGGCCAACGCTTGTATTTATAGCAAGTCTCCACTTCCAACTACCCGCACTGTGAATAGGTTGGTTTCCCTTGTTATCACCCCGTCATATATTCTTTAATGAAGACCAAGATCTAGACTGCACACAAGAGTATCTAGTCTGTCGTTCGGAAAGTAAGATAGCACAAGGTTTCCCGAACGCTTAGATGAGAGTCCTCAAGGTTAGGTAGGTAGAACGTAGCAGCTCTACAGTATCCCTTACAGTGGTCTATAAGAGACGGTTACCATTTACAATCTAGGGGACAATTAACTCGTCTCTCGTCGTGGTAAAATAAAATACAGACACACACATAACATACACATAAACAAGTCACACTTCTAAAGCCCACTGTCATTTTCTAATTAGAAGTTAAACTTATTACCAGGCGAACCGTGGTCCCGTCTACATATTCATCATCAGCCCACACTCGTCCACTGCTGGACATAGGCCTCTCCCAAAATACGCCACTGAGCTCGATCTTCTGCTCTTCTCATCCAGTTGTTACCGGCCAGCTTTCTTAGGTTATCGTTCCATCTAGCAGGGGGGCGCCCAACACTACGTTTACCACATCGCGGTCTCCACTCCAGAACTCGTCTACTCCATCGGGCATCAGTTCTTCGACATATGTACCCAGCCCATTGCCACTTCAGCTTGCTGATTCGCAGAGCTATGTCGGTTACATATTATTAAGAGGCAATTATGCTTCCTCGTACTATTATATTTATACACCAAAAATGTCACAATTCCTATCCTAAAACTAGCAACACATTCCGCCATTTTGTGAACTCACTCGCACAAGATGGCCGCTCGTGTTTGTGATACGTTCAATTGGCCCCCCAAATACGGCGATAAATGTCAAATCGCAATGGCTGCCCCGAAAATTATGATCATCCGTTTTCCACTGTACGTGTTTGGAAAAAGTAATTAGACGCCAGAAATTTTCCCCTGACTCTTTTTACGTTCAATATCGGTTTTAGTATTGCTATAATGAATCGTAAATTTACGGTTCGAAAATGGGTAATTTAACAGGTAAGTTGTTAGCCGGTGTTTGTGTCAGCACCATCTTTAATATTCTGATATCAAACGATGCTTTAAAATAACTGTAAAGTTATAAGAACTGCTGTATAAAATCGTGACTGAATGATTGTGTTTTTTTGGTATGGGGCGGTCACGGTATCAAACAAGTAATTCGTATTAGTAATTCGTACTAGGGTCTCTAAATCTTTATTGCAAAAAAATGTGCATTTCACAACACTATTCATTGAAAATGGTGAAGAAAAACATCGAAAGAAAACCTGTAGTTTAGAGGATTAAAAACTCAAGAACTATGTGGAACTTATAGAAACTGGAACCCAGTAGAGGGCAGTAATAGCGTGGGACGAAAAAAAACACCAAATGTTTTTCACACCAATGCACTTCGGACCACACACTCTTTTGATTTACTCTAAAAATATGAATTATGCGGCACAATGAGTTGTATTTAATAAAATTATGATATTAATAAAATAAATAACAAACAGGAACTCGCCATCGACAACCGGAAACAACTAAATGGCGCCTCTTTCAAATCTCGGTCTGATATCGATATAGATTACAACTCGTATTATCGATTGTATAAATGTAATTTCGAATTAATAATCGATTTAAATGACCCATTAGTCGAGGGCTAATTATGGTAATCGATTTAATCCGAAATCGAATGATGTCTTGATATTATTTTAAACAGTGTTTTGGTGCAATTGACTAATGAAAAGGAAGTTTTAGATTTTTTTATAGCATCTAGTCCACGTAGATTTGTCTCAAAAGTAAATTAAGGTTATTTTTATATAAGCTTTTAGGATACTGGATGTCGATAGAATATGTAGCAGTAAAGTACTAGCAAAGATAAGTAGTGCGAGCGAGGACCGAAGAAGGTGCCGTGTCTCGCTCAGCACGCCCTTAGCGTTAGAGCAACCGGGGGATGGTAGACCGCGCTCCCCGACCCACGCTGGTTCTGATCCAGCGGGGTATTCCGTGCGAGGGTAACACACGGTCGCGGCGTCCGAGGGCGGAGTGCCGAGCGCGTAACGGGCGTGCTGGGTTCTGGCCTCAGTCGGGGTTCGGACGCTGAAGGTAAGCGGTTGGAGGTTTAGTGAGGTTCAACTCGTGGGAGTTGATCGATCGATACGATCCGGTGAGTTCCTCCAACTGAAAAAAAAGCCAAGACACGTAAAACGAGAACAAACACGATGGACCTACTCGTATCTTGCTTATCTACCTTCGAATTCCCTCATTAGATTAGCTCCATCGCATCATATCATTGCATTGTCACGCAATATAAATGTGCAAGCAGAATGTCAGCTCAATCGAAAAACGGGAAGTTTATCAAATTTAACTTGCAAGATTCCACCCGAACTTACATAGTCCAGTGCAAGTTAATATAAAGCTTGTAAAAATAAGCTGGTAATTTCAATGAGTTGAACTGGCAATGCTTGAAAGCAATCGGATAATGTCGGCAGTATTAAACAGAGGAAATTGCATTGGGTCCAGTTGGTGCACGGATATTGCATTATAGGACATAAATACAATCGTATCGTATAGGTACTGTGTTGTAGCTTTCCAAATACAAAGATTTAAAGAAAGCTTTTGATTTTGGAACAAAGTTCCTTATCGCACGTTATCGAAAGGGGGCTAGACGGAAATTCTTATGAAAAAGTTGTCACGACCCTTTTTTTTGTTTTAGATGATTATCGCTAGATGGCAATGGTTGAAATCTTTTAAAAAAATTCCTTTTTTTTATATGATTAAAGCTAGATGGCGCTGTCATCAAAATATTTTATAAAATAATTCCTTATTTTGTTTTATATAGAGAGAGAGACACAGACGTTTTAAACTAACTAATTATTTTAACTTAAAAAAATAAACGTTTTATTACAATTCCCTCACTAATTAATCGACAGGAACTTCGTTCCATCCGGGTGTCCCTTGACACCTCTCAAGTTTTTTATGTTATTTAGACTACGTGATTTTTAGAACTCTTTTCTAACATGCAGGTTTCCTCACGATGTTTTCTTTCAGCGTTTCAAGCCAGAGGTGATGTGAAAAATTGTACATAAATCTTTTTCACATTGAGATTAACAAGCCGGTCAGTTCGAACTCGCGACCTCCCATACGGAAGTCAAAGCTTCAACCACTCGGCTACCACGACTTTTTTAATCATTCAGGGGTTATTTAACACCACACTAAAAAGTTAATGCCAAAATGAAAACATGTCAGCAAACATGAAATAAGTCATTAGTCTAAATAAACCGTCAATGAAAACAAATGATGATGGATGCACTTACTATGATTAAAACGTTTGATGAGAACATTATCCATAAACTATTTAGTATAACTGCGACTGTAGTACAATTTGCATGCACCTACTGTAGCATTATCTACATAAATAAAAACTTGAGAGGTGTCATAGGACACCCGAATAGAACAAAGTTCCTTTCGATTAAAAGATATCTTATAATTTAAAAGGAACGAGTTTTAAAAGATTTTGATAACAGCGCCATCTAGCGATAATCATCTAAAACAAAAAAAGTGTCGTGACAACTAAAAAAGTATCGTGACAACTTTTCGTAAGATTTTTTTCCGTCTTTCGATATCGCGCGATAAGGAACTTCGTTCCAAAAATATAACAACTTATCATACATCTACGGACTGAACAGATCACTTTACCATAAAAATGACTGTAACAACAACCTATTACTGCCCACTGCTGGGCTTCGATCTCCTTTTATTTTCATTGCCTCGTAGGCAGACGAAACGGCACACCTGATCGTAAGCGGTTACCGTCGCTAATGGACCTTTGTATTGACAGAAGACCGCCGCTACCTACGCCCTACCCTTAAGGACTCTCTTCAACCCTCGTTTGAAGAAGGAACATTAGAGATCTTAGGCATCACGCTTAACCCTTAAATCCATGGTTTTTTATTGCGCCCTGGAAAAAATGTTTCCAGGTAGGTATTTAGGTACATATAACATAAAAAATAATTTAAAAAATCTGCTAAAAGAAAATAGGTATTTATTATGAAAAAATCATAATTTCTTTTTTGACACTCAATATATTTATTATCTATGGTCGTCAAAGTGCGTTTGGAAACACATACCACACGACTTCAATAAAATAACCTGAAACGTGGTATGTATACATTTGGCAACAAGATGCATTTAAGAGTTAAGCGCTTGCCCAATGCGGATTGAGGTAATTAGTATTTAGCAGTTATTATTCTTTGAAGTGGCAATGGGCAGGACACATTGTGCGCAGAACGGATGGCCGGTGGGGCCGAAAAGTTCTGGAGTGGCAGCCATGAACGGGTAGGCGCAATGTTGGTACACCTCCCACAAGATGGACCTACGATCTGGTCAAGATTGCGGGAGGTCACTGGATGCAGATGGCTCAGGACCGGTCGATGTGGCGAGGTTTGGGGCAGGCCTATGTCCAGCAGTGGACGTCTGTAGACTGATGATGATGATGATGATGAATTATTATTCTTTATTGTAAACATAACAGTTATTAACATAAACATAAATAAAAAGCAGGTACAATGGCGAGCTTAACTCAAATTTGAGTTTTCTTCCAGCAAACCAGGTATTGGTGGAACAGGTAGACATTTAGATAGGATGAAGCGTACAGAAAATAGAAAAAAAAAAAAAGAAACAATTAAATCTTACAGTTACTGAGGTCTTCACACATCTTTGATTCATCATCATCATCATCATCACCAGCCTGTAGACGTCCACTGCTGGACATAGGCCCCAAACCTCGCTACATCGATCGGTCCTGCGCTGTCCGCATCCAGCCTCCTCCCGCGGTCCTGACCAGGTCATCGGTCCACCTTGTGGGAGGTCTGCCTACGCTGCGCCTGCCCGCCAGCCTACCCATCTTTGATTAAATATCATTAAATCATTTAGATAAATTTCTATATATTAGCCACAGAAATCACCGTTATAATACATTCCAAGAAAGCTACATAAGAAACCGCAAAAATGCGTATAGGAAATACGAGGATATTAGCGTAGAAATCTAGAGAAATCTAATGAATAGTATTCTCTGTGGTTTTGTATTAAAGGAATATATATTTGATGTAAGAAATGTGAGCTGTTTTGAATAAAGTCTTCTCGAAATTTACTTGTAAAGAAAAATACGGACAACAAGTCGTGAATTCTTGTTCGTTGAAAATACACATTTTTAATACTTTCATGCATTTTCAACGGGTTCTTACCACGATATTTAATTACTTGAGTTGTCTTTGGTACTACCCAAAAGCGTACGAGAAAGAGGGTAGACAGATTTGTTTGCTCTTAAATCGACCCGCAGTATCCAGTCTTCTCGTGATCATGACGTTGAAATATCGAGACAACTCAATTAATTAAATATCGTGGTAAGAACCCGTTGAAAATGCATGAAAGTATTATAGAAAACCGCGAGTGTCTGAATAAGTTTACACATATTTAAACGCAGATTCAAAAGTATTAGTTCAAACTTCCAAAAAGTAAATGAAATCCCACGACGGCCAACAACTTTCATTTGACGAAATGAGTAACTCTTCCTTTTTGGTAGTCGGTCAAAAATGAATCATCGAAATCGGTTCATTTTCCAAAATATATTCCCAAACCCGTACAGTAGGTGACGAACTCTTCTCCATTTAAACGCAACACTTTTAAACATAGTTTCAACAATTAGGGGTACTGATTCGTCTCGTAAATAAACAGAACTCCATAACGACCTATTTATTACCTTTCGTATGAAATAAGAATCATCCAAAACGGTACAGCCAAACTAAAACTAAACGAATCCATAACAAATTTCAATCTTTTGGTTAAGTCAAAAACGAAAACTGTGCTACACGAATCGTACACATTATACCTGCCCTTCCAACCAAGTTTAAAATACTTCATAATTACAGTACAATACTACACTACAGGTTTAAATTTACACTGCCAGTTGACAACACGCAAGTTCAGCCGGAAGCCGGTAATTTCAGAAATTGCTGTTTCACAATACCTTGTTATTTATAAAGAACTGTTAGTGAGAAGCTTAAGTTTTAAAAACTAGATTGAGTTAGTTATTTTTTTGTTATACTTCTTTCTTTCGCTACACCTTATCCCATTTAGATGGGGTTGGCGGATTATGTCTTCTCTCTCCACTTCTTTCTATCTGTCACACCGCAAACCAACATAAAAATTTTGTGTCATTCTCTGGATGAAAAATCTATAAATGGTTTGCCAGCTAGATTACATAAAATAAGTAATTCTTTCCAGGGTTTGTCTATAAAGCTTTATAACAAAATCCCAGTGGCCGTTCAAACATTGCCTATAAATAGGTTTAAGAGAGTTTTTAAAGAGCGGCTATGCAGTAAAGCTTATTATAAACTTAATGATTATATAAATGACTGCACAAAATGGGAATGAGGTGCTCGTCCGGGCCATTTCAATTGATACATTTGTTAAAAACAAAAATGTAAAACAATATTGAAAAAAAAAAACAAATTAAATTAAATAAAGACATGCCCGCTGAGTTTCTTGCGCCGGTTCTCCTCAGAACGGAGGCGTAATTTTAGCGAACTGGTGGTAGAACTTTCTTTTATTTTTTTGACTTTCAAAACGTATGTGTCCACATCAACTTTGAAATAAATGTTTTGACTTTGACTTTGGTCGATCTAGGTGTGTTTAAAGCGCTATGACAATATGTCCTTCTCCATACAAGAATAAAGACATGAGAGAAACATTTCAAAGATGCAGGGTTCCGTTTAGCCCCGCTACTCAGCATCCAGGTCTACAGTTCCGAGTTGGGGCATATCAGGAGGACTATGGATCAAGTTTTCAGCTTGCCTCAAATACCTAAAAAAATATTATTGTTACAGCATGACCTTTTACTGGTGAGTTTTTTCCTTTTTTGAACTTCTCTGTCTTTTTTTATTGCCTAGTAGGCAGACGAATCAACGGGCCACCTGATCGTAAGTGGTTACCGTCGCTCATGAACCTCTGCAATGTCAGGGGACATTGAGGAATCGCTACCTACGACCTAACTTTAAGGACCCTCCTCAAGCCTCGTTTGAAGAAGGACAAGTCATAGCCTTATTCTTGTATTTAGACGTTTAACGGAGTTCCAATCTCAGCATTACAGCAACTAATTAACCAATTGCATCTAAGATCGATAGCACTGAATTCATCAAGTTCCCTATCATTACAATCAATTAAGAATATGAAAAAGACATGACAACCATTGTAAAAAACATGACAGAAACGAAACAAAATATCGTTAATCTAATCGATAATGAGTTGATTCATATACCGCATAATACATGGTGTATGGAGTATGGAGTTCTGTGGACCATCTAAGTACAGAGTAAGTCATAAGTAATACCAGCTCAAACAATAAAACGAGCCTAAATGCAACGGGTCTATCTTGTTTAGTACAGCAGTTCCTATGACCTTCCGAATCCATCATCAGATCAGCGCAATTTTGTCATATTATTGCATTATCACGCGATATATATCTGCGTGCAAAATCTCAGCTCAATCGGAAACCGGGAAGTTTGTCTTTATCTTGCAAGATTCCACCCGAACTTACATATCTAGTACAAGTTAATATAAAGCTTCTGGTATTTGCCCACCTCTCACTCCCACCACTGTAGCTCCTGTGTAGCCAGGATTCACAGCGGCGACCATCGTAATGACTCTGAGCAGTGAAGCCCAGGAACTCGAGGGAAAGCTAACTTGTCTTGGACCCCGCAACGATTTTAATCAGAAGATAATAAAAGGAGTAGGAAAAAATTAGTTTCGACTTCCCTTCTCGCAAAAGCGGGAGACAATAAAATATTATTAAAAAAACATTACGCCAGAATTGAGAAAAGCACCACGGACATCGATTTTATTAAATTGATTGGACCTATGCGGTGAGCTGTTGTACTATTTGCTGTTAATATAAAGCTTGTAAAAATACTTTTTAAATACACTAGATAGTTCTCCATTCTCTAATCTCCATAAACTAAGCGACTCAAAAATAATAGAAAGATACCGTACAAAAATATACTAATGAAAACGATACTCTATGTAATGGTGATAACGACGAAATCAATTTGCCGTTATAAATCA
This sequence comes from Trilocha varians, assembly GCA_030269945.2. NCBI lineage: Eukaryota > Metazoa > Arthropoda > Insecta > Lepidoptera > Bombycidae > Trilocha > Trilocha varians. The sequence continues at coordinate 3,646,137 of AP028279.1, forward strand.
TTAATTTGTGGCCTATTGATACGGAAACAATAGATGCTCGAGATAAAATCGTACTGGACAATAAATCATTCATCTATAATAATTTGTATTGAGCCAACATTGGGACACAGTTTATTGGGGATCACAGTAAATTAAGTCTTAATACACTCACAATAATGTATTGTATTTGAAACCTTTATTATACTTAACTAACAGAATCTATCACAAAAAATACAATGAAAAATTGGTTGCCTGTAACGTCGGTATACGGGCGAAAGTTTTACGTGACAACGACTCGGGCATGGTTAGCCCGCCTAAGAGCGAGAGAGACAGACATAAAAAGTGAAAGGCACGCGTGCCTCGTGCCAATTTATAAGACGTTGTCGTCAAAAAAATATTTTCAAAATCTGTCAATCCTTCTTCATCTTTTTTTTCTGGACCTCGTCCAAGACTCAGGACGATTCGCCAATGTCAAGTGAGACAGATACACGGTCTTTAAGACACTAAGTCAAAGTATTGTTCGGTTTCCAGCTTCAGTCAATTCCATTGATTTTATTAATAAGGTTCCAATATTTCATGTGCAACGCTACAACAATTTCCTAACAATGTACGTTGGAATCTTAAACACAGGCACGAACATTTTATAGACCGAGAGCCAACTGCAGAATTTTGGAATTTACTGGATACGGTCTTAATCTTATTAATCTATAGTAAGATATAGACTTTTTATAATGAAGCTAGTTCACAATATCTCGCTTTATTCGGACATCAGACTTATTTTTTATGGAAATTGAGCGTTAAGATTCATACTAAAACTTTCACTAACTAATCTTCCTGCTATTGATTTACACTGTGTTCCTTTTAATTGTTCGGCTGCATTATCAAAAGTATCGGTGGTCATTTAATAACGATCCATAGCTACTGCCACAGCCTCAAGCTATGGAAGCCGACAATAGTACACTACAACGAAATTCACACATTAATTTTATTTAATTATAGTTCAAAACTCGTGTTTTATGAAAGTTAAAATTACGCCAGGTTATTGATGCCTCGAAAAAATATCTTTGGAAAGAGAGGAATATTTTGTTTAAGCTTCTGATGGCAGGTAAAAATATCTGAATTTTAGATCTTATAATTTCAGTTTATGATCTTGGAGTTATCAGATTTCATGGAATTCACTTCTGAGAAACCTTTAGTAGAGAAATTAAGATATACAATCTGTAACAAAAACCCTGTTGTTCCTTCTACCCACGTATTAAGATTCGGAACAAGTAAGTGAGGAACTGCGGGTAGGTCATTTAAGAGCAGACAAATCTGTCTGCCCTCTCTCCTTAGTCTTCCCGTGATCAGGGCGCTTGAAACAGTGCTGAAATATCGAGATCGCTCAATTAAAAATAATCGTGGTAAGAACCCGTTTAGTAATAGTGTAAGTAACCGCAATAAAACCTCCTGCTACTCATACACAGCGTTCGAACCATGAAGCCAGAACCTAGCACGGGATTGTGCGGGGTGCCGCGACGCGTTACACGCTACGACTCATCGCCCCTGTGTGACTTATTGCAAGATACTTATTGCGGTCCTTGTCGCTCATGAAGCTCTGCAATGGACAATGAGAGGTGCCGTTATCTATCACCTACCCATACAGGACTTTTCTTAAACCTCGTTTAGAGATTGATTACCCAAAACAATTGCATTTCGGTTTGTTTACATAACTGTGCAAAAACAACCGTTTTATCCGAGTTTAACGGTTATCCGTCTCTGTTCAGTGATCATGTGTAACATTTAGTTAATCAACTGGTGCGATTCCATTTTAATTACGTCTAATTTTACTTAACTTTCGAAAGATTTGGAAATCAATTGTGAAAGTTGATTAAGTATCGGAACCGCTTGGAACAGACATTTCGGGTATTTACCCACCTTTTAATCCCACCTCTGTAACTCCGTGTAACACTGTAAAGCTTGCCTTCCGTACGGGAGGTTGCGGGTTCAAAACCGGCCGGCTTGTACCACTAAATCTTAATATGAAAAAGATTTATGTGTAATTTTTCACAACACCACTGGCTAAAAAGGAAAACATCGTGAGGAAACCTGCATATCGGAAAAGGATTCTAAAAATCCTTTGAAGATATGTGAAGTCCCCAATCTGCACTGGACAAGCGTGGTGGACTATGCCTAACCCCTCTTCGGAGGAGACCTGAGCTCAGCAGTGGGCACTAATGGGTTGTCACAGTACTGTAACTCCTGTGTAGCCAGGATCCACAGCGGCGACCACCGTAATGACTCTGAGCAGTGAAGCCCAGGAACCCGAGGGAAAGATAACTTGTCTTAAACCCCGCAACGAATGTAATTAGAAAATGATAGAAGGAGTACGAAATAAACATATTATGAAGAATATTGGAATAAGCATGTCAATGAAAAATGCTTTTACCTAATATAAATACTTTTTCGTACACTGTAAAAGAACGAAGAAGGGGAGTTCATTCCAAAGCGAGATATTTTGTATCAAAAAAGATCTTCTGAGATGAACCACAGATGACTACAGTGGTCATAATTGGAACGAAGTTCCTTATCGCACGTTTTCAAAAGGGGGGCTAGACGGAGAAAAATCTTACAAAAAGTTGTCACGACACTTTTAGTTGTCAGGACACTTTTTTGGTTTTAGATGATTATCGCTAGATGGCGCTGTGATCAAAATCTTTTAAAACACGTTCCTTTTAAATTATAAGATATATTTTAATCGAAAGGAACTTCGTTCTATTCGGGTGTCCCATGACACCTCTCTAGTCTTTTTTTTGTATTTTTTCAGTAGGTACTAACCAACAGTCTCATTTAAAGTATTAACAAAAACTCATGTGACACAGAGAATACATGCATTTATAGTAGCTTAAAATAACATTTTATTCAACACAAAATTCGAATTTTAAAATGTAATTCTCGTTCAAAAACATCCAATAGAAAGGCGTGATAATCGAGCACCAATGCTGCCAACGTAACGGAAATAGACGCCATTTTGAATATTTATTGCACTATATTTTGACTGCAAATAATGTTGTGTATGATAGTGATACTAACATAGTATGACATTGATATTATGTATTCTGAGAGAAAATACAACAACATACACAACTACAGTGAATAGTCAGAAATTATGGTATTAAATGGGTTAAGAGAATTATTGTAAACTTGCAGATTGAAGAACAATTTGAAAAACCCTTCCAAGATATTCTGTGAAATACCAACTGGTATTAAGTAAGTGTGGTTCATTATAAACTTATTCAGATACTCGCGGTTTTCTATACAGTGAGTGTCGTGATGTGAGTTCGAGTTCCAGTGGTACTACCCAAAAGCGAACGAGAATGAGGGTAGACAGATTTGTTTGCTTTTAAATCGACCCGCAGTATCCAGTCTTCTCGTGATTATGACGTTTGCAACAACGTTGAAATATCGAGACAACTCAATTAATTAAATATCGTGGTAAGAACCCGTTGAAAATGCATGAAAGTGGTGCATTATACCTAATCTTGGGGAGACCTAAGTCTAGAACATGATTCTACCCTTGAAATTCCTTATAAGCTCACAGTCTTATTTCTATCCTCATCTAACTGTAGACCACCACTGCTGGGCATAGTAAGATCCCTGTTCCGCACAAAATCTTCTTTCTATTGCACCTTAGGACGACGACCTTAACACGAGGCCTAAATGATCCCTCCTGCAACTTTCCTGCGGTGCGGAGCGCACAACATTGTTAAAGGAGTTGGGGTCTTATAGACCGCGTGTCGCTCTTACGTCTGGTCATAGTCCGGGCCTATTACATCTCTTGTCGCAGCGAACGACAAATATACAAAAAATGGTCTCGCAGTAAACGTGTTACTAAGTGGTTACTGGTCATAGAATTTCTAAGGTCAAAAAAGAGCCGTTACATACAAAATACACTATCAAATTTTTATCCAACCTCATTTAAATAAATCTTCCCTGAAACTGTAATATTTAAATCCCACCTACAAAGCCAACAAATTTAAACACAAAACAGAAAAACTGAGCACTAATTGGAGGCAAAAAAACGATCGCAAAAAGTGTAACATCGTCTTAATGGGCGTGAATCGTTTAAAAAAACACACAAAAATAAAATAGGAAACTTTTCAAATAACCGCCTTGTGCAAACGCCATTAACTTGTTCCGCTGATCTTTGGAGATCGACGTCTTTTTGACAGGGCCGAACTCAGGAACTTTTATTAACCCCTGTGACTTTTATTACCCCCCGTTCTAAAGTAAGAAACCTTCTGATGGTTGTGGTTGTCCTCGACGGGGGACGGTTGGTAAATCACTTATAAAGGTATGCATTTACTTTAAAATTTAAAGTAAAACAACTAGTTACAAAAAACCAAAAACAATAAATTTACAGCTTAGAGTTGATCAAAGTAAGAAGAGGAATGGGGTGGAAAAAAATCTATGATAACAGATCAAAAAATAAGTAATCAACGATTATTTTAACAAATTAAAAGATAAGAAATTATGACCCTAATAAAATTACTAAATATCAGCCAAAACTAGACTCAGTCAGCAGTTAATGAAAAATCTTTTGACCCCCCAAATAAAATCTCACTACGTCCCCATCTAACCAGTCTGAAATTTCATGGGTCGAAAAGAAAACTTAAATTAGGAGTTGGTGGGGTCCGAACAGGGCACTCGGGTTGTTCCTTACTCAACTAACCTAAATTAGATTTACTTAAGACTTTTATTTCTTGTGGGGTAGGTGGTAAATATTTATAGGAATTGTTAAGTTTTAATGTTGTGAATAAGATCATTTTTAGCGCCTACATGGCAAATACTGTCTGGAATCTTAGTGATAAAGACGAAGTTGGGCTATTAACTGTAAAGACCCAAAACTGCCTACTTCTGGGCTCAGGTCTCCTCAGTATCGGGACATGGCATAGTCCACCATGCTTGCCCAATGCGGTTTGGGGACTTCATATATCTTCAAAGGATTTCTAGAACCCTTTTCCGATATTCAGATCCCTCACGATGTTTTTTTCACCGTTTTTAGCCAGTGGTGTTGTGAAAATTGCACATAAATCTTTTTCACATTAAGATTTAGAGGTACAAGCCAGTTTTAAACCCGCGACCGCCCGTACGGAAAACAAGCGCTCTAACTACTCGGCCACCACCACGACTTTTAGAGACTTTAAGATAAATCGAAAACCTATATGTAACCTATATATAAATCAACAAACAAACATGAAAGTAGCCCATAATTAATTAGAACCTAATCAACGCAAACTGAACCTCACTCAAACACGAGCCCATTAAAAATTAATTGGTTCTCGGGAGCACATGCAATATTAACTGGTGCTTAAAAATTTAGAATTACGGATAAAATTTATATCAATTACTAGCTGGCCCACACAACTTCGTCTGCGTCACATAAGTAAATTTTCTCACCGTTTAAACCTTCCCTGGAATATTTCAAGATTAAAATAAGCCAAATCGGTTCAGTCGTTCTCGAGTTTTAGCGAGACTAACGAACAGTAATTCACTTTTATACATAAGAAGATAGTTCAAGATGATTTAATTAATAATTATATGAAGCCTGAAATGCAATTCCGTAATGGCAATGCAGAGTACATAAGACTTATCATCGTTCCGATTTGGAATGGTCTTCCGTCCGTGGTGTTCGTTCCATCCGTCCCGGAGCGCTATGACATGTCCCTCTTTAAACGAGGTTTAAAAGTCCTGTATGAGTAGGTGATAGATAACAGCCCCTCTCCGGCCCTGGCATTGCAGAGGTTCATGAATGACGGTGATCGCTTACTCGGATCGGTGGACTGTAAGGTCGCATATCTGTCCAGCAATAATAAAAAAAAATACATTGTGCACTGAATGGATGGCCGATGACAGTTAAAGGGTGGCCAGTGGGGCCGAAAAGTTGTCAAGTGGCGACTACAAGGTGTATTATGAGCAGATCTTTCACAAGATGGACTGTCGACCTGGTCAGATCGCGGGTTGTAGAGATGTTTGGAGGAGGCTTATGTTCAGTAGTGGACGTCTACGTGTTGATTATGAGTCTCATGATGATTTGTCCTTCTTGATCGTTTGAAGAAAGTCCTGGCAATGCAGTAGTCCATGAGCGATTGTAGCTTCCTTCGATCAAGTGTTACGTTAGCTCGTCTAGGTGATTATAATAAAGTTTTAAACGGTAATTATTTAATGATGGTAGGTATTGAAAAAGGGTGATTAATACTCATTCTAATACGGAATCTAAATATAACACCGACTAACAACTTCACTTTACCTCGACTGTCTTTCGAACGATCGTTTTGCAAGAATTTAAGATATGTTTAAGCATCATACCATATTTTTCTTTAGCTATCGGATATAACTATTGACTCCTTCAATATGTGCCACCATTAAAGATCACCCTATATTTTAAAACTGTTTTTGAAGTCGTGTCGCCGTCCTTGACTGAGGGGTCATAGCGTGGGCTAGCGTTGGGCGTCTCTCGCTGATTGCCGGGTACAGAACCACAAATTTGGTTCAGCTTCCGTTCTGGGCGAAGATATGATAGTATGGATAGGGCTTTCAAATAATAATGGTGGTTAACTACAAGTAACCGACATAGCTCTGTGAATCAGTAAGCTGTAGTGGCAATGGGCTGGGCACATATATATCAAAGTACTGATGCTCGATGGAGTAGACGGGTTCTGGAGTGGAGGCCGCGATGTGGTAAACGTAGTGTTGGGCGCCCCCTGCTAGATGAACCGATGACCTAGGAAAGGTGGCCGGTAACTACTGGATGAGACGAGAAAAAGATCGGACTCAGTGGTGGATTTTGGGAGAGGCCTATTTCCAGCAGTGGACAAGTGTGATGATGATGAACAACAAGACCACGACACAACCTGATACAGAGAGAAGTGAAAAGAGCTTTTATTGGAGTTGGGTGTCGCTGAACCAGCGGATTAAGTAAGTTAACCTCTCAACTGGAAACCAACCAAAATTAGCGTTTGTCAATATCATCTATAGGATATTTGACAGCCAAAGATGAGTGGATTTTTTAATTTCTAGATGAACCTCTGCAATGTCAGGGCAATGAGGGGTTGTTACCTATCACCTATCTATACAGGATTTTTATTAAACCTCTTAATGTGATGATGATGACGCGTTTCCTCATTGGTTTGCCAACGTCCAACTCACATCCAAACAAATGACGATGGTGGCCGACTAATTTGAAAGTTGGAAGTTGGCGAGCCAAAGTGAAAACGCGTCATAAATTGATTGATATGATATGGTCATTTTTGATCTTACAATTCTGAACTCTATATCGGTACTTAAGTCTATTGAGAATATCAGTTACATGATTTTAATAAATTATCCAAACCATTAAAAAAATAATATGTTAATGAAAAATGAGGATAGAGCGACGGGAAAGAGTGCCGAGCGCGTAACGCGTCGCGCCGTTCCTCCAAACCCATGCTGGGTTCTGGTCTCAGCCGGGGTTCGGACGCTGAGTGTGAGCGGTTGGAGGTTTTAGTGCGGTTTAATTCCCACATATCCCGCCCGCGTGGGGTGGGCCTGGATCCGGTGATGTCCTTCGACTGAAAAAAAAAAGAGTAAATGAAAAATGTACAAAGTTACCAACAACAAAATAACCTAAAAGCCATCTCCATACTTCCTCATCTTTAACAACCAGTTCAGATGAAAAAAAATGTATAAAGTAACTGTCGGTGAAATGAAAGGCTCGGCTCCCTCGTATTATGTTCATTAAGAGTTTTTTTAACAGTACAGAAATATATCGCTAATGATTAAATTTAATTATGATTTACATGAAATCGAATGTTATTCGTATTTTATGGTTTCTTTGTAATTTGATTTTGTTATGAGATATTCCTTCATCGTTTTGTTGGTACTTTTTGACGAGGCTAAAAAGTTTTTTATAGCTGTAGGTAATTTGGTGATAAGCTTAGAGGTTCAAGACCAGCGGTGACCACTTACAATCTTCTTCTTCTTCTTGTGCCATCTTCTATCGAAGGTCGGCGATCATTAAGGCGATCTGTACTTTTGACACAGCAGCGCGAAACAAGTTCTTCAGCCAAGATGTTCTCCTTCTACCTACAGCTCTCTTCCCCTGGATCTTGCCCTGTACAATCAAGTGCAGCAAATCGTACTTCGGGCTTCTCATGATATGCCCCAGATACTCCAATTTCCTTCTTTTACTTATTGCTTAATTAAAAGTATTGCAAGCCTCGATTAAAATAATTTCTTAATATCCTAAAATCGATGTTTAAATCAGATCATATACATGATTTTTTTTTTTTTTGAGGGCAACGGGCGGGAACTGCCTATGAAAGATTTACCCAAACAGTGACGAAAGCTAAGTTTGCACGTAGAGTTGGCTGAAGTAAATAATTATTGTTTTGTAAGCTAGTCACGTTCGTTTTCGGGATTCGGTACAGCCACGTGTGAATAACAGTTGAATAACAATGAAAATTTATTCACCTTTTTTTTCTTTTAGGGTTGACACAGAAAATAATGTAATTTATGAAAAAGTGAGAAAATGGTTTGTCTATTTTGTGAGTTCAAATAGGTTGATATATTTAAAAGATTTTATTACAAACTTTATCTTAACTTGTACTGGATGTAACTATGTAGCTATGTAAGTATCCAACTGTATTCGATATTCCCAGAGCGCTATGACTTGTCCTTCTTCAAACGAGGCTTGAGGAGGGTCCTTAAAGTTAGGTCGTAGGTAGCGACCCCTCAATGTCCCCTGACATTGCAGAGGTTCATGAGCGACGGTAACCACTTACGATCAGGTGGCTCATTGGCTCGTCTGCTGAAGACATAATAACTATGTACTAATATAGGTACTTATGTAAGTTCGGGTGGAATCTTGCGATTTAAATTTGACAAACTTCCCGTTGTCTGATTGAGCTGATATTTTGCACACAGATGTATATCGCGTGACAATGCAATAATATGCTATCATGGAGCTGATCTGATGATAGATTAGGAAGGTGGTCATCGGAACTCTTGTGCTAAACAAGATAGATCTGTCATGTTTGAGCGCGTTTTACTTGTATTAGCTAGCTACTCTACTGCTACATGATATACAAGATCTTTAAAGATTGCTGCTTATTTAAAATTGCTTTAAAATGTTGTATTCCTCTATTAAAACAATTTTAAACTCTATCCTGATTCAAATAAGTAATATAATCATTAACATCACCTTACCTATTTAATTTCATGAATTTAAAGACAAGACGAAAAAGTCTCTGAAATTATAATAATAAAACTAAAAAAAGCTTAACATCACCAACATGTCAAAGGAATTTGATTCTTAAGAGTAAAGAATACGGTTGATATTAGTATATATTTAATTATCTTTACATTTAGTATCTTTTTCTTTTATGAATTAAAAATGACTTTTATTTTGTACGTGAAGATGTTATCAACATTTTGTACGAAGTTTTATTAATATTATACATTTGTTTTTATGTTATTAATTATTAATGAAAAAGGTAGATGTAATGTTCTTATTAAAAGCTTTGATAAATAATATTGTTATTACAAAAATGGAAACGTCTGACTTCCACTTCAAGCAAAGTACAAAACTACTAGATCAAATTCAGTGCGTAAAGCGTCGCGCCACCCCGCATAACCCCGTGCTGGGTTCTGCCTCAGCCGGGGTTCGGACGCTGAGTGTGAGCGGTTGGAGGTTTTAGTGAGGTTCAACTCCCGGATCCGGCGATTTCCTCCAACTAAAACAAAAAAAAAAAACATATATTTCGGAGCGATTTTAAAGTCGTTTCAAATCAAAAATAAACCAACATAGATTCCAACCATTCCATTTAATACCCTATTTGACTTGTTGAATCCCGGTATTTAAAACTTTAAGTTTAATCTAGCAGGTAAATTAACGAACACAAAGCTCGGAGCTTTCAAAAGTTTTGGATCATGATAGCGCTTTCATGGATAAATTAAAGTTCAGATAGGTGGATCTGCATTATGATAAAGTTTTGACCGAAATTAGATCCAATTTTTAATGGATTTTAGGGTCATTAGAATAATACTTTCATGCATTTTCAACGGGTTCTTACCACGATATTTAATTAATTGAGTTGTCTCGATATTTCAACGTTGTTGCAAACTACCCAAAAGCGAACGAGAAAGAGGGTAGAAGGATTTGTTTGCTCTTAAATCGACTCGCAGTATCCAGTCTTCTCGTGATCATGACGTTTGCAACAACGTTGAAATATCGAGACAACTCAATTAATAAAATATCGTGGTAAGAACCCGTTGAAAATGCATGAAAGTATTATAGAAAACCGCGAGTGTCTGAATAAGTTTATTAGAATAAGACTAGCAACTTCATCTGTGTCACGAAAATGTCTACAATTATCAGTGTTTCTCTATTATATTAAACAAATATTGTAGATATAAACCTTCCTTTTGAAACACTTTTTCAATTTAATTGAATTCCATAGAGAAGTTTAAAGATTTAGGCATACATATTGATAGACAGTTTGAAGAGACTTTGTTTTATACTATGTTATAATAGTATACAGGGTGATATTATAAAGAAGGTACATATTGCAGGAGGGTGATGAGTACTCTATTCTAATACAGAATATTACAAAAAATAGGTAAAATTACAATATTTTTTTCTTTTTTTTAGTCTAAATTCGACAAAACTACCTCAAACATAAACAATTTCGGCTAAAAGAGTGTTAACTAACGACCTCTAGTGATCTCGCGCAACTCACACCTCCGCCACACCCATCAGCTGTCGAAAAACCATCATTTTGCAAGAATTTTAGATATTTTAAGTTGCCATATAAGCCATATTCTTTGGTAATAATATTTTTACTGGTCGTATATGACCATCAGCTACCATGACCTTCAATATGTACCCTCACTAAGAAATCACCCTGTATAGTAAGAGTAAAAAAGTTCTGGAGTGGCGACTACGAACTAGTAAGCGCTACGTGGGTAGAACTCCCACAAGATGCACCCAGGACCTGGTCAAGATCATAGGCGGTCATTGTATGCAGACGCAAGACCGGTCGATGTGGCGAGGTTTGCGGTAGTCTATGTCCAGCAGTGGACGTCTATAGGCTGACGATGATAATATAGTAAGAGAATTTCATTTCATTATTATTTGTTTTTAATCAAATAATCTTATTTTACTTCAACAAACTTATCAAAGTAAACTCATAGAAATTAGCTTCATCTCCAAAACTCATCAAAAAACTTCGTGAGAAAACAAATTACTATCGTGTTAGAAAAAAACCTGGTGATTATGAACATAATTAAGAAGATTTCTGCTCGAGTTAAACTGTGCATTAGTGGTTGATACATTGTAAGTGTTGGGCCATAAGTGATCGCTTTAGGACGAGCTGTTGTTGACGAGCGGTAGCGAGAGCGTGTTAATTTGAAAGTAGTACTATTTTCCAAAAAATATTAGTCCCTCTCGGTATCTCTGGTCATCAAACCATGATTTCTTTATTATCCACTCAACTGGGAACGTCACTATTCGCTAGATCGCGAAACTGGGGACTTCGTTTGGGATCAATATCGTGTCTGAGCCCCTTTTTAAAAACATTTTATTCCAATAATTTTTAATTTTGATTTTTAATTAAACCTTATATTTTTGTAAATCTTTATTACTAAACGACGCTGTATTGCATTTTCAGTGAAAATATATCATCTCCGTAAAATATGAGACGATTAAAAAATGTAAACAAAACAAGTTTTAGAACTGTGCTCAATTTTGGCTCCTGCCACAGACTTGGCTTGGTGAATTTGGTTGCCGATCCCAGTTGAGTGGTTATAAGATCATCTTTAAGTCAAAATTAATTAAAAAAAGAATCATTAAAAAATCTTACAAACGACGCAGTTATCCACGAGAATCATACAAAAAACAAATTCAGTCAGAATCGCTAAAATATATACTCATTTAAAAAAAACGCTTACCATCAAGTGGGCTGTAAACTCGTTTATCTTTAAAAATACACAGTTTTTCACAATCACACTAACATAATAAAGTATATTACTTAAAACTTACTTATATAACGATACTTATAATCAAACACTTTATTTCCAACTGAAAAAAGAGAAAAAAATCAAAATTTAACATCACTCTGTATAAAGGTCGACCCACGTTTTCCAATGTCAAACCGCAACATTCAGAAACCACATTATACTAAAAAAGAGTTTAATTTAATTACAATGAAATTTCATAATTAATTTGTGTATTTGAAAACCGTTTTAGAATTTACGTATTTCAAAATCAAATATGAGAATTTATTTTTAACAAAGGGTCGAGTGATATGGAGGGGAGAACAAAGTAAATATTGCCTTTGTTCATTTTTCATATATTAAAATGAAAGAGTAATCAACTTTGTTAAGGTCGTGGGAACACGCTGGATGCAGCAACCGCGAGCATTGGAAATCATTTTAAGAGGCCTATGTCCAGCAGTGGACATATAGGCTGATGATGATGCAGATGAAGTTATGCAGGTCAGCTAATAAATAATATTGACGTTATGACTTGTCCTTCTTCAAAGGAATTTCCTTAAAGGTAGCGACCCTTCAGTATCCCCTGACATTGCAGAGGCCAATGACAATAACCACTCATGATCAGCTTGCCCGTTGACTTTTCTATCTAAAACACATGTATTACTAAAACCACTGCCTTAATCTGGCAAGAATCGACCATGTGTGAACCGTATTTATCATCAGTATGTTGCTAACGCCCCCTCTAATATTCAATAATGCATCTCGTAATGGCTCTAGAGTTCACACAAACTTTGAGAGCGTGGTCGAATATATTTGGGTTAGCGATCATTACCCTTGTTCTGATTTTGCTGAAATATATCCCATATTTACAATTTGCTATAGTTGATTGTCCTGGGAAAGATGTGTCGGTAGAAGACGAATATCTTGGCTGAAGAACTTGCGCTAGTGGTTCAAAAAAACTTGAGAGGTGTCATGGGACACCCGAAAAGAACGAAGTTCCTTTCGATTAAAAGATATCTTATATTTTTTTTTCCTAAATAAGGAACGTGTTTTAAAAAAATATATCACAGCGCCATCTAGCGATAATCATCTAAAACAAAAATAAGGAACGTGTTTTAAAAGATTATGATCGCAGCGCCATCTAGCGATAATCATCTAAAACAAAAAAGTGTCGTGACAACTTTTCGTAAGATTTTTTTCCGTCTAGCTCCCTTTCGATAAGGCGCGATAAGAAACTTCGTTTCAAAAAGCACTCGTGCTGTTTCATAAGTAGAGTTCGCCTTATTGACTGTCAACCTTCCTTAGAAAATGGCACAGGAAGAAGAAGATGATATCTCATTAGAAGACTGCCACACCCATGCTGGGTTCTGTCGGGGTTCAGAGGCAATCTGTTTGCAAAATCTAAAATTAAAAACTTAGTCAGACACTCGCGGTTTTCTATAATACTTTCATGCATTTTCAACGGGTTCTTCGTTCGTTCTTCTCTACAAGAGTCTTGTAGATACAGTGACTGTGCTGTGTCGTGATGTGAGTTCGAGTTCCAGTGGTACTACCCAAAAGCGAACGAGAAAAAGAGACAGATTTGTTTGCTCTTAAATCGACCTGCAGTATCCAGTCTTCTCGTGATCATGACTTTTGCAACAACGTTGAAATACCGAGACAACTCAATTAATTAAATATCGTGGTAAGAACCGTTGAAAATGCATGACAATCTAAGTTTGTTTTCTCCTTTCCGAAATTAAACTAAGTAGGTATTTGAAATAGATTGCTTCCTAGAAACAATCCTATTAAACTCAGCTCGTGCAAACACTAAATGTTTTGCTCTGTTACTTCATGCAAACAACATCAGCTAATAAATAACAATAACTTAAACAAGATCATTCTGGAACACTGGTTATTATCAAACAAAATGAATGTCCAAAGTACCTACAGCAATTATAATGCAATTCCCCTTCGCTTCGGGCGCCACAATTAATTACAGACCAACAAATCGTCATATCAGATACTGTTGAAACAAGTAATTTGTAGCTACAAATATTAGTATAGTTGAGTATCATCATATCTTGAGTGTTTTGATCTTACCTTAGGTGTTATTAAAGAACTACTGAAAGAGGTAGTTTTTGGAAAATATAAAGCTTATTTTATGTACGATCGGCTTCTTTTCTTTGTTTAAAAACTTGATTTTTCCTGTAATTTAACTCAATTGATTAGGGTGTAGCCCTATGTAGTTCCTTAAAGGAAGCCGGAAGGAATCGAGTTAAGTAATACTCTCGTCACGGCAACAAAATATGAAAGTGATGTTTTGTTTTTAAACATTGTTAAAAGCAGATTTTTTTGTCGTGAAAGAACAAAATCAGATTTTCTCGCTCATTACGAGAAGCCAAATATTATCGTATGGTAACACGGTCCCATTCATCGTTATACAACCCTTTTGTCTATTCTATAGAACAACATTTTTTTAAACTTGAATTCAAAAATATACTTAATATAACTACTCTCTGTAATAATTCCAATTACATCCTGTATTATTCCATGTTTTTTATATGACCGAATATTAATTGTAAAAAACAGAGTTCAGAAATACTACTAATAGTAAAAAGAACACTAAAGTACTTTTCACTTTTAAAAGTACAAAATCAGATTTTCTTCCTCATTACGCGAAGCCAAATATTTTCGTAGGGTAACACGGTGCCATTCAGAGAAAGCTTTTGTCTCTACAACAACATGCCTTTTCACTGTTTTCATAGGAAAGTGATTTTAATTTAGTATGTTAGGTCTCTGTTTATTTTGTCGGCTTTGTGCTCGTTGCTTAAATTTTGATAATATCTTACAAAGACATCTTTTGTAGTTGTGTCGTGTAATTTGTGTAGGAGATTGTGACATTTCTCTTATTTACTGAAATGTATTCAGTAATTCTACTAATCTACACTAATATTATAAAGAGGAAAACTTTCTGTTTGGTTGAAATTTGGCTCAAAAACTACTGGACAGTTTTTATTATTTCACCATTCGAAAGCTACATTATCCACAGTAACATAAATATGGTAGATTTTATTTTGGAAAAAAATAGAGATCCGTACTAAAACTTCAATAATGTACCTAAGCCAAGATGTGTAATATAAAGTTTGTAAAAAATACCCAAAAACAATTCGCGTGCGCTGCGAAAGCTATTGATTACACAACATAATAATGATACTATGGGTCTGTAGGTCTTATAATATTATATAACAGTGCTGCCCCGACACGAAGTTGCGTCGTAGAAGATCGTAGGTCTGTATACTACAGGATATACAGGGTGATTTCCTAGTGAGGGTACATATTGAAGGTCATGGTAGCTGATGGTTATATACGACCAGTAAAAATATTATTACCAAAGAATATGGCTTAATGTAGTAATCGCAACTAAAAAATATCTAAAATTCTTGCAAAATGATGGTTTTTCGACAGCTGATGGATGTGGCGAAGGTGTGGGGTGCGCGAGATCACTAGAGGTCATTAGTCAACACTCTTTAAGCCGAAATTGTTTATGTTTGAGGTAGTTTTGTCGAATATAGGTTTAAAAAAAATTGTAAATTTACCAATTTTTTGTAATATTCCTTATTAGAACAGAATACTCATCACCCTCCTGCAATATGTACCCTCTCTAAAAAACCATCCTGTATAAAAACAAGTAAAATCAAAAGTATTTCCGCTTACAAGTTTTTTGTAAACTATCTATCCTGTATTTTATAGATATTTTAAATCTTTTCACCATCCTTTACTCCCGAGCTTTCCACTAGTCCAAGACTAATAGCGATGCTTTCATCGCATCAAGCTCAAACGATTAACCAGCTATAAACAAATGAGGTAACAGCGGCTTCGGCTACAGATTATCTCTGTTTTGGATCTGAGCCCAAATCTTTATGCTTTCTTAAGCGGATTAGGTGTCCCTTTGTGGTTTAAGGGGAAGTTGGTACAATAATTTTGGGGAAAGCAATGAGATTTTTTTTTACATAGACATACTTTATTTGTGATGAAAACAATACAAAAATACACATATTTTAAATTTACAAAATAACAACACTGGTTATCAGACTCAGCTTAATGCGCGATGTTCACTGTGGATTGACCACAGCGAACACCGAGCGCTGGTTTTCAGCCCCAACTAGCTTAAAGAGTGTATGGCCTATGGGGAAAAGGTCTGGACTGGTGGCCACAAACTGGTAAGCGCAACGTGGGCAGAATTCCCACAAGATAGACCGACGATCTGGTCAAGATCGCGGGAGGTCACTGGATGCAGATGGCGCAGAACCGATCATTGTGGAGAACTTTGGGCGATTTCTAGGGGATATCCATAGGTTGATAATGATGTTGCATGTATCCTGATACGTAAAGATCATGTCTATTAGAAGCAAAGTTGTTTATCTGTTTTATGTTGAGAATCCCTAAGTGTTAAGGTTAGGGACAAACATGGTAGACCCCCTCCGGTAGTAACATTTGGTACTATCGGTAATTAACATCCAGGTTGCTTTTACTTGGGTTGGCGAATTATGTCTTCTCTCTCCACTCCTTTCTATCGTCTGTAACACCGTAAACCAACATATAAATTTTGTGTTATTCTCTGAATGAAAAATCTATAAATGATTCATCTAGATGTGTTAAAAGCGCTATGATAATATGTCCTTCTCCATACGGGAATAAAGACATGAGAGAAACATTTCAAAGATGCAGGGTTCCGTTTAGTCCCGCTACTCAGCAGCCAGGTCTGCATTTCCGAGTTGGGGTATAACAGGAGAACTATATACCAAGTTTTCATATTGCCTCAAATATCTACTCAAAACTTGCCACTAGTTCTTGGACCATAACTTTAAAGTCTAGTGTCTTTTATAACTTCTGATCCAGATACACTTTCACACTAAAATAACTCACAACAAGACAATATCCAACCATCTTCGACAGTATGAATATTAAACCATTAATCATAAAATTATTATGATATCACATAGCCCTTAACGACCGTTGACCGACATGTTACCTGCGCCGCCATATCAATCAAGACTTAATACGCCTTAACGGACTGTATATTGATACCATCTGTTTGTGATGTGCGAAATATGGATACGGCATACTTGAAAAAAAATAATGATTTGGAAGTAAATTTACATAAAAAAATTTAAGCTTTCGTTGACGTTAAGTAGAAAGCCTATTCAGACTTTTAGTTTTAAAGCTTTGCAGTGGAGTTTATATTTAAATTGTAAAGAACAGTAATAATTTATTTATTTAAAGGAACATCAACAGTTTAACATATTAAGTAGACTTATTTCTTAATAATTATTGGAACGAAGTTCCTTATCGCGCGTTATCGAAAGGGGGCTAGACAGAAATTCTTATGAAAAAGTTGGCACGACACTTTTTCTGTTTTAGATCATTATCACTAGATGGCGCTGTTCTTAAAATATTTTATAAAACAATTCCTTATTTTGATTTATATGATTAATGCTAGATTGCGCTGTGATCAAAATATTTTAATAAGTTATTAAATAAAAAAATATTTTTTTATTACAATTCCTTCACTAATTAATTGAAAGGAACCTCGTTCCATCCGGGTGTCCCTTGACACCTCTCAAGTTTTTATAATTATTAATCGATGCAGGAAGAAAAAATTGTGGTAGAGCTAAGAGAGTCAAACCATTTGACTCAGAAAAAAATATTGAATCCACGTATTTTAGGTATTATGAGGGTTACAATGTTTACACTGTCCTGCGTCGATATAGTTAAATTTTTAAACACGAAAAACTTCATAAAAATTTCTACGCTACGCCGAACAAATTTCACCGTGTTTAAACATACAAACTAACCAACTTGCCACATCCAAAGTTATTCTACAGTCCATGTAACGCAGGTCGAGTAGCCGACCTGTCAAACTCGTTTGACAGATGATTTTTTTTACTCGCCGAAGAGTATTCGCGGTCACTGTGGGTTACTCGAGAAAGGTGTTTGACAATCCGACTGAAGCTTAAATCGTGATTTTACTCAAAAAAAAAATTACATAAAATACGCCTCTGCAACTTCGTCTGCGTCACGTTAATAATGCTGTAATGCATCATGCCATTCCACGTAACCCCGTCCTGGGTTATGATCTCACCATTTGGACGATGAGTGTGAGCGGTTGGAAGTTTAAATGCGGTTCAACTCACACATACCCCAGCGAATTGCGCCAGTGAAAAAAAGACTTAGGTACAACTTTGAAAAATAATGTTTGGACTCGGTCTAGTGTAAATCATACTTAAGCTACAAAAAAAGATCTTATTTGGATATGATGCCCAAAACTCCAAATCTTCATTCATATCCTTCTTATTGAGTCGTCAATTACAAAAGAATTTCCTGAACTTTAAGCATAGCAAGCAGACACACATATACCTGCCTCACTCCCACTCATACAAAATAGAAGAGAAAGAGCAGGATAGAAGATACAGGTTGTCAGTAAAAAATACAAACACCGTTTTTATCTGTCGGTCACGATTTTTAAATTAGCGAGTTTGGGTGCAATGGCATACAAGAAATGAATTGAAAAGAATCAACATTGATAAAAAAGTTGTGAAGCCAAAATAAATGGGGACGGAGCGACGGGAAAGAGTGTCGAGCGCGTAACGCGTCGCACCGTCCCTCCAAACCCCGTGCTGGGTTCTGGCCTCAGTCGGGGTTCGGACGCTGAGTGTGAGCGGTTGGATGTTTTAGTGCGGTTCAACTCCCACATACCATCCTCCAACTGAAAAAAAAAGCCAAAATAAGTACCTTTATAATCATCAGCCTATAGACTGCTGGACATAGGCCTCCCCCAAATCTCGCCACAACGACCGGTCCTGCGCTGTCTGCATCTAGTGACTTCCCGCTATCCTGACCAGGTCGTCGGTACATCTTGTGGAAGGTCTGTCTACGTTGGGCCTAATGGTTCGTGTTTTCGACCCCATAGGTCATCCGTTCGCACAATGTGTCCTGCCCATTGACACTTCAAAGACGCAATTGTTTGGGCTAGGTTACTTTGGTCCTTCTGTGGATCTCCTCATTTCTGATTTGATCACGAAGAGAAACAGTGATGATCTATGGATCAGAGACTTAGCCGCTTACGACGGGTCTTATTAGAAGATTCTGGGACATATTATATTATCTTTGTAGATGACCAGAATTTTGAAGATAATATTATCTTTTTGGAACTGTGTATCTTATCATATTTAATCAAAGTGAAACTACTAAAGATTCTCCCAGCAGGGAAACCTCAATAACTAAATGAAAGGACACATATTACTTTATATTTGTATGTGTGTGGTTATTCAGGACATTCTCAAATAATGTTCATAATATTAATAATTTTCTCAGAATTTTGGCCGTCTGTCACACCGTTAAAAATATAAGTTTTTATTTTGTGTGGACTTTTCTTTCATATATGTGTAGGATCAGAACGTATGAGTGAAATAGAACACGTATGAAGCAAAAAATACGGAAAGAGGAGTGAGAAGGATGGAGAGAACGATCTAAAACCATAGATTACCTTTCTTTATAAATCGGAAGAAAATGCTGGACTTCCACCTGAACTGTAGGAAGACAAACTTGATCACACACATCTTGCAAACTTAAATACCAGCATGGGGCTATACGAGGTGTCCCAAAGCATTGCACAATAAGACTAACGTATTACTCTGTCATCTGAGACCGAACCGGCAAACACTTTTATTGCTTGCAGACAGACGAGCGAACGAGCAACCTGATCGTAGTTACCGTCAGCCATCGACCCTTGCATTATCAGCGTATACTATTCCGCCATCTGCATCCAGTGACCATCCAGTGAACGGATGACCGATGGGGCCGAAAAGTTCTGGAGTGGCGGCCACGAACCGATAGGCGCAATGTTGGTAGACCGCCCACAAGATGGATCGACGATCTGGTCAAGATCGCGGGACGTCACTGGATGCAGATAGCGCAGGACCGGTCGATGTGGCGAGGTTTGGGGGAGGCCTATGTCCAGCAGTGGACGTCTATAGGCTGATGATGATGATGATACTATTCCGCTACCTACGAACTACCTTTAAGGACTTTCTTCAAGCCTTAATGGTCGGGGCGATACGTGAGCGACAATCGCGAACGCGTCCTGTCACCTCTACTACATCGGATGTCGAGCGTGAGAGGCGGGAGGTTTTGGTGCGGTTCAACCCCCACATACCCCACTCGCGGGGCGAGTGGAAGTCCGGCGATTTCCTCCCGTCCAAAAAAAAAAAAAAGCCTTAATGGCGTTGTGTCACTTCGCACAATCCCGTGCTGGGTTTTGTCCTCAGCCAGGGTTCGGATGCTGAGCGTAAGCGGCATGAGATTTAAGTGCGGTTCGATTCTCATATACTCCACCAGCAGGGCAGATCCGATATGTTATCAGTCCAGGATGTCTGGCGATTTCCTACCGTCCAAAATAAAAGCTTTAATGTTACAGCACGGTGTAAATATCAGGAACTTTGTGGAGAAACCAATATAGTTAGATGGAAGCTTTCACAGGCAAGTGAGTTCAGAACTTTTAGCAAATCATACGGTTCAAATAGTATTGAAACTAGTTTGAATTTTAATCTTCATATAACATCAGTCTTCCGGTTTCTAAACTTGTGGGAAATTGTGAAATTAGAACAATTCAGGGAAGATGAATTGAATTCAATATTTTTTATCATAATTAAATAGGTTATTAAAGCATGCATGTTTTGTCCACCAACGATCCAGTTTCTCGAACACGTTTCTCAAATTGATCCACAAACTGCCTTGAAGGCCAATCATTTTTATGGATTTTTTTTCACCTTTCTTACAGTTTGGACTGAAGACTCACCACTTTGGAAGTAACTTTTCAATATTTCCCAATTTTGTTCAAGCGTATAGCGTCCCATTTTGTAAATGTCAAACCTTTAACTAAATTATGAACACAAATTGAATGACATTCGAGCTGTCATTCTCTAAATAAACAGTAGTTCAAAATCCAAACGTTAGATGGCCCACCCTGTAAATTTAAAACTACTTATCGAGTCAAAATGTTCCAAAAGTACTTTACAAATAAATTACTAGTAGAGTGCTAGCTAATACAAGTAAAACAAGCCCAAATACGACGGGTCTATCTTGTTTAGCACAAGAGTTCCTATTCCATCTGAATCCATCATCAGATCAGCGTCATTTTGTCATATTATTGCATTGTCACTATATACATCTGCAATCTTATTTTATTATCTCCCGCTTTGCGAGAAGGGAAGTCGAAACTCATGTTTTTCTAGTCCTTCTATTATCTTCTGATTAAGTTCGTTGCGGGGCCCAAGACAAGTTAGCTTTCCCTCGGGTTCATGGGCTTCACTGCTCAGAGTCATTACGATGGTCGCCGCTGTGGATCCTGGCTACACAGGAGTTACAGTGGTGGGAGTGAGAGGTGGGCAAATACTCGATATATACATCTGCGTGCGAAATGTCAGCTCATTGAAAACCGGGAAGATTGTCAAGCTTGCAAGATTCCACCCAGACTTACTTAATTACATCCAGTGCAAGTTCATATAAAGCTTGTAAAGAAGTACTATTTAAAGAGACAAGAACTCCAACTTACAATTTCTACAATGATTGAAGAGTACGTCCCGAAGCGTTAAAACAAATGAGTCACGAACATTTCATTATCGTCACTGTGATTCCTTCCCCCACTCAAACATGTGAATTGAGTTACGCGACTCACAAAAACTAAATATTAACACGTGCCCCGCCTCGGGGTGGGTTTAAACCACGTGCTATAATAGCAGAGAAAAGATTTACAAGCTTTATATTAACGTGCACTGGATGTAACTATGTAGTTTGGTTGGAATCTTGCTAGCTTGACAATTCCATCATCCGATTGAGCTGACATTTTGCACGTAGATGTATATCGCCTTACAATGCAATAATTAAACTTACGTCGTAGGTAGCGACCCATCAGTGTCCCCTGACATTGCAGAGGTTCATGAGCGACGGTAACCACTTACTATCAGGTGGGCCGTTGGTTCGTTTGCCTACATGACAATAAAAAAAAAATTGACAAAATGGCGAGTGATGATGGATTCGGAAGGTAGTCATATGAACTCTTGTGCTAAACCAAATAGACACGTCTTGTTTGGGCTCGTTTTATTGGTTTTAACCAGGGCTTTACTGCTACATGATATCTAGGATTTAAAAACATTTTCTTTACAATTAATTAATTATCTGTTCTTTGAACACAGTTGAAGCTTCACATTAGTATAAAATATCTTCAGTAAGCTATTAAATATAGCTTAGCTACACACTGGATGACAAGCTTACCATCTCTGGCGCTTCCAAACGTTATAATCACAGAACCTTTTAGTCGAAAACTTTTCTCAATGTAATTACAATAGAACAATGTATTTGTATCATATATCAAAATTATTTACGTAGTGTTGTTTCGTGATTGATTTGATTATAATTACTTTATTAATCGTTTGGATTTTTTTTGTATTTTATAAGATTACATATTATTAATGGCGTAGAAATATAGAACAGTCTACAACTTGGTATTGCATAGGCTTATGGGCGACGATGACCACTTACCATGTCGCGGGCTACAGACTCGTTTATAAGTCTATCTGTCTTGCAGTATAAAAATTGAAGCTTATGTATCAATGCTGCATAGAATTCTAACATCTAAAATCAACATCATGAACAACAGAACGAAGCCAATTTAAAGTATGCCGATCGCGGATTTTCAGTCAACAGTGGTTTTATAAAGTGAATTTTATTCTTACAACGATGTCTCAAAAAAAAAAATACAGATTGATATTACCTACCTTTATTTTAGCTTAAGTAAACCGATTTCGATGTTTTCAACCAGTCCCAATATAACTCACTACCATAAACTACAATTCTACTCTAAAAATGTAAATTCAACCATTAAAACCCAGTTAAAAGCGAAACTAAACTAGGTCGTTAACAAGCAAATTAGTACCATAATTGTATGACTATAAAACTTATTATTGTACCGTCTAAATGATAGTTAATTACTGGGTGAGGTTATGTCTCGTTGGCATGCAAAGGGTTTTAAACTACGATCGCATTTAACTAGATATACCCTTAAGTCAATGTGGGGACGACGCGATGGGAAAGAGTGCCGAGTGCGTAACACGTTGCGCCGTCCGCCGTAACCCCCTTGTGGCCTCAACCAGGGTTTCGTAAGCTGAGTGTGAGCGGTTGGAGGTTTTAGTGTGGTTCAACTGCCACATATCCCGGGATCCTCCAAACTCCAACTCAAAAAATGTTTATATTATTTGTTTCTAAAAAATATTTTTTTTCTTCTATCAAAAGAGCCAACGGGTCACCTGATCTTAAGAGGTTATGTCGTTGGAACTTTGCAATGTCAGGGGATACTGTCCCGCTACCCACGACCCACCTTTAAACATAATTTTTAAGCTTTCTGTTTTGTTATTCAACGGCCTCATAGTCACTTAATTGTTCCTGTGACACAGACGATGTTTTGGAGGCCTGACAACAAATTTAACTGTATGTCAAGCTTGACACATATAAGTTACTAAGTATAACATAACACAAGTCAGTAGTCGCACAGTTTTGTTTCTCCCACGAAGAGAACCAGACCGTAAAGTTACGGGCTAAACTTTTTTATTTACATCGAGCTGTGAAGATGGTGGACATATTTTATATTATTTTTATTAATGTAAAGTAAAAATAGTTTTTAAATAGCTTTAAGGAGAGAAGTCGTGGTGGCCGAGTAGTCGAAGCGCTTCCTTCCGAACGGGAGATCGCGGGTTCAAATCCGGCCGGCTTGTACCTTTAAATCTATATCTGAAAAAGATTTATGTGCAATTTTTCATACACCACTGGCTAAAAAAGGTGAAGGAAAACATCGTGAGGAAACCTGCATGTCGGAGAAGGATTCTAACAATCCTTTGAAGATATGTGAAGTCCCCAATCCGCACTGGGCAAGCGTGGGGGACTATGCCTAATCCCTCTTCTGAGGAGACCTGAGCCCAACAGTGGGCAGTAATAGGTTGGTACAGTACAGTATAAGGAGGATTTTTGGTAAAACATAAAGCTCCAAGTCATATAGTTTATCTATAATTCTATACTAATATTATGAAGCTGAAGATTTTGTTTGTTTGAACGCGCTAGTCTCAGGAACCAATGGCCCGATTTGAAAAATTATTTCAGTATTGAATAGTCCATTTATCGAGGAAGGTTGTAGGCTATTATATCTCCCTCTGTGATGTAGACGAAGTTGCGCGGGTCAAATAATAATTGACCAAATAAACGATCAAGTTTTTGTACTGAATAAAATAATATTATTATGTAAGAATAATTGTTATACTTTTACGAAAAAATACCAAATTAATTATATTTGGATGGTTACTACATTTTAATGAAACAACGACTGAATGGTTTGTATGAAATTCAATTATTAAATAACAATCTATAATTAGTAGTAGTACATAACATTGATATTTTTTTGGGTGAACATTGAACTTATAAATACAGTGCCACATCCAAAGTTTATTATTGTATGTAATATGTCGATCGTGAGTGTTCTGAATATTTTGCTTGTGCACCATTTACCGTTGACCTTGCTTTGTTTGTACTATTATTTATTGTTACAAACTATTGGGTTGGTTCCACTTCGGACCGCGTGATAATCACATTTTTTAAAATATTATATGGATATTTTAATTGTGAAGTAATTGATATAGTTGATTAATGTGATTTAAGATGCTGAATTTATTTTTTCTGATTTTTATAAGGTTAATTTTGTTCTATAGTCAATAGTTTTCGCAGCGCACGCGATGTAAGAAACTTTTTGAATATTTTTTCACACTTTGTCCTACATTATTGAAGTTTTAGTACGGAACTTAATTTTTTTCCAAAAAAAATCTCTGCATTACTCGTGGATAAGATTAGCTTTCGAATGGTGAAATATATATATTTTTTTTATTGCCTTGTAGGCAGACGAGCCAACTTGCCACCTAATCGTAAGTGGTTACCGTCGCTCATGAACCTCTGCAATGTCAGGGGACATTGCGGGGTCGCTACCTACGACCTAACTTTAAGGACCCTCCTCAAGCCTCCTTTGAAGAAGGACAAGTCATAGCGCTCTGGGAATACCGAAGAGGGGAGCTCATTCCATAGCCGGATCATCCAATTATTAATAACGGCCCAGTAGTTTTTTTCCTATTCATTACAACTAAACAAAGTTTTCCTTTTTATATTAGTGTAGCTTTAAATAACTAAACGTTTGGATTCACCACACAAAAATATCAATAAAATTTTATTATTTATTTATTTATTAAACTTCATGCACATAAATGGTACAATGGCGGACTTGATGCCTAAGGCATTCTCTACCAGTCAACCAAAGGTGGTGTAGAGAAAACTATGGTAGGTGCTCAATTAGTATAAAAATATATATAATATAATAAATAAAATTTCCATACATAAAATACTATACTGCACAATAAACCTATGCATAATTACACATTTAAAATTTTCACATTTAAATAAAATTGTTTTCAAAATGCATCAAGCACATACCTAATTGGAACACACCCGATACCACACTACATAGTACCGTTGATTGAGCTTATTACACACAAGCGGAGACGCCATCTAACAGTAAACCGTCATTTATAAAGAATATAATTGTAGGAAACGCTATTGTTGGAATAAACTTATGTAGGTTCTAGTTAATTGTGATTTATTACATGTAATGGTATTCTAAGTATAGTTTGGAAGTGTTAGTTTGTCAAGGGCATAGATTGACTTCCGAGGTTTCGGGTTTGAGCCCGAATATATATTTAAAGTTTATATTTTTCTTGCACTGGATGTAACAATGCAAGTTCGGGTGAAATCTTGCATGTTATATTTGACAAACTTCCCGGTTTCCGATTGAGCTGACACATTGTACGCAGATGTATATCGCGTGACAATACAATAATATGACAAAATGGTGCTCTGCTGATAGATTCGGATGATTGCCATAGGAACCCTACTAAACAAAATAGACCCGTCGTGTTTGGGCTCGTTTTACATATTGTGTTCGATATAAGACCAATATTTGCAAATAGAACATCTCCCTTTTATTATAGTACCACACGTCGAAGTGGAGTTCATCTCTACTATAAAGAACCACTGCGGTCATCCACGGGTCCTTTCAAGAACTCTTTTTCACCACGCACCATCTGGCTATGGAATGAGCTTCCCTCTTCGGTATTCTCAGAGCGCTATGCAAGTCGTATGAGAATATACGTCTTCAAACGAGGCTTGAGGAGTGTCCTTAAAATAAGGTCGTAGGTAAGTGTCCCTTGGTGCTTTCCTCAATTCTGGCGTAATGCATCTTTCAATGTTATTTTATTGTCTCCCGCTTTGCGAGAAGGGAAGTCGAAACTCATGTTTTTCCTACTCCTTCTATCATCTTCTGATTAAATTCGTTGCGGGGTCCAAAACAAGTTAGCTTTCCCTCGGGTTTTCCTGGGCTTCACTGCTCAGAGTCATTACGATGGTCGCCGCTGTGGATTCTGGCTACACAGGAGTTACAGTTGTGGGAGTGAGAGGTGGGCCAATATCCGAAGTGTCCCTTGACATTGCAGAGGTCCAGTAGCTCTGCCTAATAGGCAATAAAAAAATCGACATTCGTAACATCCTTATATTACACGAGACTTAATATTTCCATCATTTTTTTCTACCAATTAATTTTTCAATATTTATAAAATCAGTATATATTTGAGTTGGGCTTGTCCGATCACGTAGCGGTCGGGTCGAGCCAACTCATTATCCGGTGTAATTAATTGGAGTTCAGTAGAAAAGTTGGCGGCCTGTTGGGGAAATTCGGGGTTGAATATAAATACTGGATGTGCCTGTATATTAGTCCTTCCTCAAAAAAAACTTTCATGCATTTTCAACGGGTTCTTACCACGATATTTAATTAATTGAGTTGTCTCGATATTTCAACGTTGTTGCAAACGTCATGAAGACTGGATACTGCGGGTCGATTTAAGAGCAAACAAATCTGTCTACCCTCTTTCTCGTTCGCTTTTGGTAGTACAACTGAAACGCAAACTTACATCACAACACACCACACTCACTGTATTTACAAGACTCTCTGAGCATGAACTCTTAGTGATCGAGACACCTCAATTAATTAAATATCGTGGTAAGAACTCGTTGAAAATGCATAAAGTGTGCATGTTTGAAAAATAATAAAAATTTGATTTGATAAATCTTTTTCACATTAAGATTTAGAAATTCCTTTTTTCTATTAAAACTTTTTGAAAAACTTGCATATTCTATTAAATCTACATCAGTGTAAGAAACCTCTATTGGATTGTGACTGGAATCGATAAAGGAACTTCGTCTCCAAGTTTTTGTCTAAATCGAGAAAGGTTAAATGATAATACTTCTTGTGGGAACGAATTTTGTGGGACGTACTTTAAATAAATGAGTGATAGAAGCTTTAAAAGAAGCAAACTTAAATCCAAAAAGTTGTTACCAAATTGGTAATAAGATTTTTGTCTTTAATCGTACATTGGGTTTAAGCAGTGTAGCCACTGTACGGTATCAATTACTTCCCATTGTTGAGCTTGAATCTCCTTTGTAGATGGAGTATATAACCATCAGATGGACAGTAAGCTTGTTTATCTATCATGCAATATTTTAATAAGTTTTGTTATTAAAATTTAAAGAAGATAGGAGTTAAATCCTCTTTAGGACGCTAAAATAATAATAATTAAGCTATATTGTAATCTTGTGTCCCTTATTTGTGTGTTGATTAAAGCTTTCTTTCTTTCTTTCTTTCTTTAAAATAGACAAACAACGTCAGGTTATTAAAATTTTTCCTATCGCTCTTTCTTTATTACTTTTACCTTACCAGAACAGCCTTCGCGCGTAATTTCGGCCGATATTTGTTTCCACTGTTGTATGAGCAAATACTGCGGAGATGCAACTGCGAACCTACGTCGTCTTCATATGTTTTTAAAAAACAAGTTCGTAACTGACTTTTGACTCAAAACTACGATGATACAGAACAGCTGTTAATTGTCCTTGTGTAGTATTTAACTGTTTTTGACACTATCTTTTTTTTTCACATTGTTTTTGATTTTCACTTTTTATTTTATTTTTTCGCTTTGTTTGCTTAATTAGTTATAAGTAATTTGTTACTCTGTCTCGATCGGTACTATTTTGTAAATCGTAAAGGTCTTCCACAATACAGGTCTGACCGAGTGTGGGGACCATAGCAATAGTTAAAAAATTGTAACTACTGACTCCTTGACAATAAATTTATTCTATTCTACCTTTATTACTTTACCACTGGTATTTATAGAAAACTATAAGTTTTAACCTTTAAATTTGGAGAAACAATCCTGTCAACATAAAATAAACTTCTAGATACAATGAAAAATATCAAAATATTATTAAAAAAAATAACCTAATTTAAAAAATCGTTAGTCCACTCTACCATTTTAAATCTCTTTGCTCTACGGTAATTAATGTTCTTTACACCGGGAATAATAAAACGGGATAGTTAAATTCAACTCTTTGTCTCTTAAAATAAGGCTTAAAATTGCAAAAATTAATGAAACAAAGAGACAATTATTGGTTTTTTAGTATTTATTTAAGGTGTTTTAGGAGTTTGACCTTTTTTGCTGTTGTAATAAGGGATATTCCCAAATTTTATCACAGAGATACAATGATTCTTCATATATGATTATTATAATCAATCATCTATACTAATACTAACTGCCCCGATCAACTTCGTCTGCGTCAAAAAAAAAATATATGTGTGGACTACCCCTAACATTCAGGGGGATGAATAGATGTTGGACGATTCTCATAGATACCGGATAGGTACAAAAAATTTCATCAAAATCGGTCAAGCCGTTTCGGAGGAGCATGGCAACGAAAACTGTGACACGAGAATTTTATATATTATATTATAAGGAGGAAGACTTTGTTTGTTTGGTTGCAATGAATAGGCTCAAAAACTACTGGACCTTGATTTCATCAGTTTATTTACATGCTTTTATGATCCTGGATATCATGTAGCAGTAAAGTACAAGCCAAGACAAGTAAAATGAGCTCAAACACGACAGGGGTATCTTATTTAGTACAGGAGTTCCTATGACCACCTACCAAATCCATCATCAGATCAGCGCCATTTTGTCATATTATTGCATTGTCACGCGATATACATCTGCGTGCAAAATGTCAGCTCAATCGGAAACCGAGAAGTTTATTAAATTTAACTCTCAAGATTCCACCCGAACTTACATGGATACATTAGTACTTAGTGACATCCAGTGCAAGTTAATATAAAGCTTGTAATAAAAGGTAATAAGGTGAAATTCTATACGGTGTTCTCCAGCATTGACGACACTTACCATCAAGTAAACTGGAACCTTATATAGCTGAGACAATAATACAGTAAAATTAGAGTTTCATTACAATAAATATTTACCAGACATCCGCGGTGTTCCCGGAGCGCTATGACGTGTCCCTCTTTAAACGAGGTTTAAGAAAAGTCCTGTATCGGTAGGCGATAGATAACAGCCCCTCCTTGCCGTGGCATTGCAGAGGTTCATGAGCGACGGTGACCGCTTACCATCAGGTGGACCGTAGGCTCGTTCATCTATCACGCAATAAAAAATAAGACAACTTTCCACAAAAATTAAAATTATGATAGTGATTTAAATTGCAAAAGCTTCAGCTCTTTTGATAAGTATAAAGTATAAAAAGTTAATTTAATATTCAATATCAAACAAGACTTGTTTTTATACATACATATATAAATCAAACATTCCTATAGTACTATTTTCGGTTACACAAAACGTGAATCCGCGACCTGGTTTCTTACTCCTACGCAAATCTACAAGGCTTACTGGCTGTTTTGTTTATATCGACGTAAGGTGAACATGGATATGACGACGTAAATAGTGTGTTGAGGTGTAATGACGTTGTAATTAGTCGGTCTTCGTTTTGTTTTGTCAGGAATGACGTCACAATGTCCACTTGAACACTCGATGATCAACACTTTTGAATTATTTTGGCGGCGCGACGCGTTACGCGTTCGGCACTCTTTCCCGTCGCGCCGTCCCCAAATCTAGCTATGAATTTATAGCAGTTGACGTCTATGAGCTGATGGTGACGATTATTCTAGTAGTAGAATATTTACTCCACCCGGCATTTCTTGACTTGTTCTTCTTCTAACAAGGCTTGAAAGGAGTCTTTAAGAGTACGAGAATCCGGAAAATAAATGCAGAGCTACTAACCTTTAGCATTCTGTATGACTTTCAAACTAATACAAAACATCCATTTTTTTTTTATTATTTGTTATACCACATTTGGAATTTTCTGTGTAAGATCGTGGTTTGAGTAAATATCTTTTTCTTTCATTTTGCTTCGTTTTTTTCTTCGACAGTAATAAACAACAAATACTTGGATAAAAATCTGATATTTAATAGTCCTATCCACACTAGTCCAACATCAACAATTTGTAGCAACGTCTTTTCCATCGGCGCCACGGCATCGCTTACGCCACCGGCTTACCTAATATGAATTATTGGATTGTTTAGCTCTAAAAACCTTAATAAGGTATTCATGATGCCTTTTGTCTCTTCATTAGGGTTCCTTGAAACAAGGCAATCAGATATTTTAGCTTAAGTTGGCTATTTCAAACTAGGTTATGCTATGTCAAGTCGTGGTGGCTAAGTGGTTGAAGCGCTTGCGGGAGATCGCAGTTTCAGATCCGGCTTGTACCTCTAAATCTTAATGTGAAAAAGATTTATGTGCATTTTTTCACAACACTGACTAAAACGGTGTAGGAAGACATCGAAAACCTGCATATCGGAAAAGGATTCTAAATATCCTTTGAAGATATGTGAAGTCCCCAATCCGCATTGGGTAAGCGTGGTGGACTATGCCTAACCCCTCGCGGAGGAGACCTGAGCGCGACAGTGATCTATCCAGGAGATTAAAATGGGGAAAGTTGCTTTACGATGAGGTGGTCCGTGAGCTATTTCTAAAAGATTTTTTTTAACTTTTAGTCTAAATGTGGAATGAACTCTTGTTTTCATAAAGACCACTGACAGTCCATACAATTGTAAGTGGTTACTATTCTGAGCCAAGGAATTGTAAGTTTGATGTTCATCATGACTTTTATAAAACCTAAATTTACATAATTTTTAATCCTACGGAACCTTAAGTTTTAAATTACAAAATTGAATCAAAATTATTATGATTCCGTAACTGACATTTATATTCATCGTGTGACTCAGATTGATGGAACTATACCTAATGATTCAGTTTTTAAATTATGGACAAATAATATAACTTATTTTAATATTATAGTAGAGTGTCTGTTGTTTTTTTGTTTCTTGTAGAATGAAATGAAATTTTTAGTAAATAGTCTATCTTGGACTTTGTTAGGTTTCTTTTGTTGATTGACCCGCC
The DNA here is from genome assembly GCA_030269945.2 of Trilocha varians. Lineage (NCBI taxonomy): Eukaryota > Metazoa > Arthropoda > Insecta > Lepidoptera > Bombycidae > Trilocha > Trilocha varians. The sequence goes on from AP028279.1 coordinate 3,677,601, forward strand.
TACCGAGTGAGCCGGTGGTCGTCGCACCGACGGCTGCCGGTTCGACGTCCGGGGGTGACGGGGCGATACGTGAGCGACAATCGCGAACGCGTCCTATCACCCCTACTAATCGGATGTCGAGCGCGAAGGGCGGGAGGTTTTAGTGCGGTTCAACCCCCGTGGAAGTCCGGCGATTTCCTCCCGTCACAAAAAAAAAGGTTTCTTTTGTTATAGAAAGTAATTTTATCGACTCATTACTGCCCACTATTGGGCGGAGAGCTCAGATGTTGCCAGTAGAGTCCACAGATTGAAGAGTAGAAATTAAAAGAGTTCTTCTAAATCCTCATTCTCATATTGACCCTGAGATCTATAGGCAATTTTTAGGTATTGTTGCCTCAAATTAGCTACTCAAAAATTGCTTCTATTTTTGGACAATACCTGTTGTGATTTCTTAAAAATATTAACGTAAATTTTAGCACAATAGCTTTAATTTTAACTAAAGCATAGAATTATTACATCTGGAATCAACATCATGAACAACAGAATGATGTCAATTTAAAGAGCACCGATCGCGCGTAACTAGACGATATTCTGGCGTTAGTGTACCGATGACACTCAATTCGTTTAACACACGAATAAAATATTACATACACATAAGTTCTTTAAAATTTCACTTTGTTATTTCTGATGTTGAATCAAAATATCGTGTTTTATGCGCGATCGGTGCGCTTTAAATTGGTTTCATTCTGTTGTTCATGATGTTGATTCCAGATGTAATTATGTCATGTCCGCGGTGTTTCCGGAGTGTTATGTGTCCCTCTTTAAACGAGGTTTAAGAAAAGTCTTGTATAGTCGATGAATAACGGCCCCTCAATACCTTGGTATTCCAGAGGCTTATGAGCAACGGTAACCACTTACAATCATGAAAAAATAGTATTCCTCTTAACTGATTACTAAATCGTGTATATTTTAATAGTCCGGTCAATTTAGACATCCAAGGTTACAATAATTCGCACTTGGCTGAATTTTGGTAGGATTGTTCAATACACTATTATAAAGAAAATGTGAAAAGTCCTCATCGATCCGGCACGTGCAAAAAAAGTTACTCGGGGTCAAAGGTCCCAAAAACGGGTTTTTCGTGATTTTCAGCAAAATGGTAAGTTTTATCATAAAATTAACTCAGACAAAAATTGTAGATCTATAAGTATAACCGGACCGGACTATAAGTATTAATAAGTATAACCGGACCGGACTATAAGTATTAATCCGTTTTAATATGACCTTCTATTGTTTAAAATAATCGTAAAAAATAATTCTGTGAAATATCTAATTTGTCAGTATTAGCGATGGATTGATTTTAGTTTCTGATCCGCACTTTAAGCCGACGTGGGTGTTTTAATATATTATTACATATTATAAGACACATTATACTAATGTTATTAAAAAATAATTTTCTATCTATATTATTATTCTTCTGTTTTGACCGCATTCTCAAATGGAGGTTATTGAGTCTAAGTATTTGCTGTAAGCATTTTTTTCACTATTTTTAGCCAGTGTTGTGAACAATTGCACATAAATCACATTAAAATTTAGAGGTACAAGCGGTTTTGAACATGCGACCTCCCGTACGGAAGGCAAGCGCTTCAACCACTACCCCACCATGACTAATCAGATGGCCCGTTGGCAATAAAAAAAGCAATACGTAACCTCAACAACAGAACACAAGCATATATCATGTTGCCAACAAATCAGCCCTTCGTGGGCAATAATTTTTCATCGTATAATTAGACACAGTAAAGAATCGTTAGCACGTTACAACTGCGGCGCGTTTATTGCACCAGTTTTTCCTTATTTTGCCCCATTTACGGCTTAATGCCCGCTTTTTTCGGCCCAGAGTGTGGGCCTGTTAATTCTCTACGCAGTTGTAAATTGTTGTCTAATAAGTTTTAGCGTTCGTTTAGTTGGTGATAAGTAATGGTTACTCTTTTTGGGGCTGACTAAATACCTAGTAAGTGTTTTTATTACGGAGAAAACCTTTGACAGGTCCATGAGCTACAATCAGTTGGTCCGATAGCTCTCTCCGCAAGGCAATAAATTTTTATATATAGATGAACCGCAAAATGTGTTGGTCAACTCAATGTAACGCCTTTTTTGTACCCCTAAACTTCTGTAGGTGAGTGAATGTGGGAGTCGAACCGCACTAAAAACTCGTGCCGCTCACACTCAGCGTCCGAACCCTGGCTGAGGGCACAAACCAGTACGAAATTGTGGAGGTGACTTACGTATCGCCCCCTCACCCTCGGACTTCGAACCAGCATCTGAACCAGTGATACGACTACCGGCACTTTTCGTAGAATCTGACCCTAACAAAATATAGAGGCACAGGCTTTGCCTACAAAGATCTAGAAGACTGATTAGACCAAAATCGACATAATACAAATGTTTCAAAATGATAACGCAGTGAATGCAGTAGGTAACCGATAAAGCAATTTTAGATCAATTTTCACCTCACCTTATAACTTTCAAACAATAAGAACCCATATCAAGAATGCTAAAATAATCTTTAAAATTACACCGATTAATCACCGCGATAAAATATAAAAGTTCCTGATTGGAAACAATAGCAAACTGTCGCAGACGGACGGCGTGAATAAAGCTATCTCAGGCGCCACGACGACAGGGCAAGGATAAACTAGCGATAGTCACGCGAATGTCAAATATCACCTTATTTATTTGATGAGGATAGGAATGCTTTGTTTTATTGTGTCGCAGTGCTAAGTGGACTCAGTCTGATAGTTTTTAGATCATAATTTATTATTTGACCCTCTTAATTTCGTCACGAATTTAGTAAGTAGGTACAGAGCAATGTGTTTACGACATCACATCAAAAACCGATAAATTGTGAGCGTTTCTCTATTATCTCATGCATGTACCTAGGTACTATACACATGAACCTTTCTCTTGAATCACACTATCTATTAATAATATCTGTTGTATCTGTGCACGGTCTAATAGCGAAAAGCTTCGACCGTCATCTAGAGAACCTTTCGCTCCCTGGCTGGGTGGCGCCTGATTCAGAAGGCGGTCGTTCTTGACACGGCGCGTATTGTGAGGAGGTTCCTCTCTCTTGAGCCCTGACCACTGATGGCTTGGGTCGTAGACTCCGCCTGCAGTGGCCCTCTGTTTTTTATATTGTATTTTTAAATTTTATTTTCTTGTAAATGTATTTTTTAAAATATAATGTAAAAAATAAGTGAATAAATGAATATATAGAGTATAATAATAAATATTTAATTATGAAAATTAAAACAGCCGAGTTCCATTTATCACAAAAATCCACCAGACAGATAATCAAAGCAATATGATGTCCTATGTCTAAAATGTCTGCTTTCTTATAAAAAGAATTATCGAAACCAATTCATCTAGAAACATTGTCATACAAAATTAACATTTTTAAACACAGATTCTTTTCATGTGACACAAGAATTATCCAAATCGATCCAGCCAAACCAGTCATGCTAAAAAACATACAAACGAATTGAGTACCTCCTCCTTTTGTTATTAAATATATTACAAGCCTATAGCTACAGATATATCTGTGGGGGCGGCGCGACGGGAAAATGTGCCGAGAGCGTAACGCGTCGCGTCGTCCCTCAAAACCCCGTGCCGGGTTCTGGCCTCAACCGTGGTTCGGACGCTGAACTGATCCGGTGATTTCCACCAAATGAAAAAAAAAAAAACATATCTGTGACCCACAAAGATTAAAAGTAGAGAAAATAAATGGTTTTAAGATAGTAAATAAATTGTGTAAATTATTCAAAGTTGACAAAGTGGTCATTCAGCCTTATCCTGGACTAATTGAACGAAGATTTCATTGGGCAGTCACGGAAGGTTTCTTGAACCGATTTGATATCAAAAGCATTCGATTCGACTTTGATTTAAGATTGCAGTCAATTTACAAATCGCTGAATTTAAGCGGTTGGAGATTTTAGTGCGCTTTTTTTTATTATAAGATTTAATTATCGCTACTATTAATAAGGCAGCGATTGACAGCTATAGCAAAAAGTACAATATAAATACAACTTTTGTTTTTTTTTTGTCGTTAGTGTTGTTCCGTTGGCGCGTACACAACGTAGAAGTGGCTGCTTCGGCAAAACGCAGGAAAATGGCTCACACATCTTAGTCGTAGAGTGGGTGCAACTCCAGCTACTTTTAAAACTTAAGTTATTTTTTAAACGTTTATTCCTTCATAACTTTAGTTTGAATGGACCGATTTGAATGATTCTGGTGTCAGATGAAAGGTGTTGAGGTTTATGGGGCACCCTGTAGGATCTGTGTTTAAAAATGTGAATTTTTAAAAGGACAAGATTTCAACGGAAGTCGCTGGACTTTTATTTCATTCCATTGGGGGCGGCGCGACGGGAACGAGTGCCTTGGGCGCAACGCGTCGCGCCTTCCCTCATAACCCCGTGCTGAGTTCTGGCCTCAGCCGGGGTTCGGACGCTGAATGTGAGCGGTTGGAGGTTTTAGTGCGGTTCAACTCCTACATACGGATCGATTTCCTCCAACTAAAAAAAAAATAAATCTAAAATAACACGACACAACTGTCGAGCCAATAACAACAAAAAACTACCAATTTTGGTAGAGTTTAGACGCCATTACGCTCTTATCGTATCTAGTAAATTCGAAGCTTAATACAAACAGCAAATTACGCAAATTAGCGTATAAACTAAATCTAACGTATGTAATCACATCTAATTAGATATTCACAATCAGCATTATACGGTACTTAACCACAGAATAATATGTAAACAGAAGAAAAAAATATTAAAGTAACAAAAGATTACAAAAATGAAAAAGACGTTAACTGAAATCTAATTCGTTAAAAATTCACATTATTAAACACAGATCCAAAAGTACTTGAACGATCTTAAAAAAAAGTGAGGGAATTGTAATATATTTTTTTTTTTATTATTATAACCTAAATAAAATATTTTGATCACAGCGCCATCTAGCATTAATCATATAAAATAAAATAAGGAATTGTTTTAAAGATTTTAATCACAGTGCCATCTAGCGATAACCATCTAAAACACAAAAAGTGTCGTGACAACTTTTTCACAACAATTTCCGTCTAGCCCCCTTTCGATAACGCGCAACAAGGAACTTCGTTCCTATATTATTGGAAGTGATTAGTTTTTTTTTTGTTTTAGTTGGAGGAAATCACCGGATCCCCATTATGTGGGAGTTGAACTGCACTAAAACCTCCAACCGCTCACACTCAGCGTCCGAACCCCGGCTGAGGCCAGAACCCAGCACGGGGTTATGCGGGGTGGCGCGACGCGTTACGCACTGCGGCACACTTTCACGTCGCGAGGTAGTGATTAGTAGTACTTCTGTAAAAACATTATTCTGTGATTACTTTACTTAACGGATTCTCTGCTATTGTAACATGAATCGATATTTTGACAGATGTCAAACGCAAGTACTTAGCGTGAGTATAATTTTGAGCCATTTCGGGATATCCTTATATTTAATGTTAAGTTTTTTAAAAGTAATATTTTGAGTAATAAGTAATCTAATTAAGTCATAGATCAGATGCTTTTACAAACTTCCCGGTTTCCGACTGAGCTGACATTTCGCACGCAGGTGTATATCAAATAACATTGCAATAATATGACAAAATGGCGCTGATCTAATCATGGATTCGGAAGGTGGTCATAGGAACTCTTGTACTAAATAAGATAGACCTGCCGTGTTTTGGCTTATTTTACTTATATTAGCAAGCACTCTACTGCTTCATGATATGCAAAGCTTATATTTAAAGTTTTCTTTAAAATAAATTATTTACTTTTAATTTATTGTAATGACAAATTCTATGACATGTATTGTGGTCATACTACAAAATGACAAGCTTGCGTTTTCCGCACTACTCAGCAATCAATTTCGCACTAATTAATTGGAAATTATTAAATTTAACGGATTTTATTGGATGTGCAGATCTCCGTAATATTATTATGATAACAATAATAACTGAGCTTATTCGAGCGTCATCTAGAGAAGCTTTCGCTCCCCGGCTGGGTAAAGGACTTGATTCAGAAGGCGGTCGTTCTTCGGTCGACACGGCACGTATTGTGAGCAGGTTCCTCTCTCTTGAGCCCTGACCACTGATGGCTTGGGTCGTAGACTCCGCCTGCAGTGGCTCTCTGTTGTTTATAAGGTATTTTTTTTGTAAATGTGTTTTTAAAAATGTAATGTAAAAAATAAGCTAATAAATGAATATGGATAAATGAGCTTATTTAAATGAGTCTGTTGTACGACCATTTTTTGAAACTTATTTTAAAGAACGTCGGTAGATCTGGCTAGGCTAGGCTGACCAACAAGAAGAAACTAAGAACTAAGAAGAAGTATGCGTAATTTTTCTTCATTATGAAAACAGATACTATTTATGTATCAAAAATAGGGTAACATTTAAACGAATAGGATTTATTTTTGTTTTAGGAATATCACACATTACAATTAAGGTCATTGAGGGGCTGTTATCTATCACCTACTTAAACAGGACTTTTCTTAAACCTCATCTAAAGAGGTCCGCTAGTTACAAATAAAAAGACAATACTACCAATTCGTAGACTAAAAAACACCGTTTTCCACAACTTCTAACAATGCCCCTTTCCTACATATCAGGAAAATATTGAGCTGAGAACGCATTTGCGGAAAATCTTCCATTTTTTCCGCTCGACAACCATTGTATTGAAACTGTCGCATCTGCGATGAGTTTCCGCCACTCGCCACAATGGAAAATGGCGGAACGTGGCGTAATTATAAAATGTCGCTGATTCAGTTCGATTGTCAATTTAATGAGGTCTTGAGTTTTTAATACTTTTTGACAGTGATCTCTTGAATCGTTTGAAAGTCTCAAAAATGGAAAAATAAATTGAATTGAATTGAAGTACAAAAACCTATGTAGAAACAAGCTTTAATTTACTTCAATACAATAATATTGCATTACAAAGAGATAGAAACATAAATTTGCATGTCAAATTTCTGCTCAATCAGACACCGGCGAGTACATGTGTTGGGCTCTTACACTTACAATTAAAACTTATTTTGAATACGGTGCTAGCTGAAGAAAGATGTAAAACAAACTTGTGAGGTGTCAAGGGACACCCGGATGGAACGAAGTTCCTTTCGATTAATTAGTGAGGGAATTGTAATAAAATTTATTTTTTTAAGTTATAATAATTAGTTAGTTTAAAACGTCTGTCTCTCTCTCTACTACTAACTAATTATCCGCCATCTAGCATTAATCATATAAAACAAAATAAGGAATTGTTTTAAAAGATTTTAATCACAGCGCCATCTAGCGATAAGCAAAAAAAGTGTCGTGACAACTTTTTCATAAGAATTTCCGCCTAGCCCCCTTTCGATAACGCGTGATAAGGAACTTTGTTCGAAAAGGTGACATAAATAGTCTATCAATTCTCTTAACTAACATATCTACAGTAAGTATTCAGTCTTACTATGATCATGGCGACTGCAACAACGTCAAAATATTTTGATCGCTCAGAGAATAAAAATAGTGCTAAGAACCTGTTTAATAATTGTGTTAATGATGTAGATAGCTGCGTATTTAAATAAATTAATTAACAACTTATTCAGACACTCGCGGTTTTCTATAATACTTTCATGCATATTCAACGGGTTCTTACCACGATATTTAATTAATTGAGTTGTCTCGATATTTCAACGTTGTTGCAAACGTCATGATCACGAGAAGACTGGATACTGCGGGTCGATTTAAGAGCAAACAAATCTGTCTACCCCCCTTTCTCGTTCGCTTTTGGGTGGTACCACTGGAACTCGAACTCACGTCACGACACTCACTGTATCTACAAGACTCTCTGAGGATGAACCCTTAGTGACTGTTGTGTTTAGCACTGGATTCCACAATTCGTTAAATTCCTTACAGTGCCCAAGATAAATAAGCTTTCCCTCAGGTTCCTGGGCTTCACTGCTCAGATTCATTACAATGGTCGCCTCTGTGGATCCTGGCTACACAGTAGTTACAGTGGGAGTGAGAGGTGGGCTTCTGTCCCCCGATTCCATAGTAAAATATACCAGTAAAAAAGGCATAATGTACCGAAATTTTATACCCGTAATAGCCAAGCATTGTTTGTTTTCAGCAATAAAACGGCACGACTGTTTGTAAAAGCACTTACGTCATAAACATCTGACCTTATTTCTGTCAGGTAAAATAGCATGTGAAATCTATACATATAATAAAATGATAGAAAAGTCAACATTGCAAAATACACTCTCCCAAGTCAAACAACCGTTGAACATAATGATGGCGCGATTCAGAATCCATACATTTTGTTCTGTAAAAAAGTCAGCTTTGTCCGGGATAAACTCGAAAACTGCTGCACCGATGTACTTCAAATTTGGCAAGAATATTGCTTAGAAGTCGGATCAACACATAGGCTATATATTATAATGCTATCATCTCCGAGGAACGGGATATAAATATAATAAATTTCATTAAACATTTTTAGAGCACCGACATCTATCGGCGTTCAAGTCAAATTTCATGTGAAAGCATTTTTTTATTAGTACGAGAGCTAGCAACGTTGGGAAAACAAGCATTTCAGTAAAGCCAGCTTTTATTTTTACATATGCTATCTCTCATACTCTTTCACTTTTATATCAGTTGGCAAATTAATTTTAGGTTTTTAAGTGGTTAAAAAACTACATTAAAAAAAAAAATCTGAATTGTCGTCTGGCACAGAAGAACAACAAAAAATATGTGGCATTAATAAATTCATGTAGCAAAAGTATAATAAAAATAATTTAAAGAAAAATGTCTTAAAAAAATTTGAAAAATCGGTTTTTTATCCACTACCGGCTGGAGGCTTCTACTAGACAGTCCGTATCGGTAAATACTCTGTCAAAAACGTTGCTAGCTCTTATACCATACTTTAAATTTGATTGTGTCATTTTTGGCACTGTCAATGGTTATTTTTTTAATTGTCATAGATACAAAGAGTTCTGTTCCTTCTTAAAAAATGTGTCTTTAATAATAACGAATTATTCGTTTCAGAGATTTTTTAAGCAATTTTAGAGCAACGACATCTATTGGCCTTCAAGTCGAATTACATATTATGGAAGCATTTTTTTGTTGATATAAATAATTTTAATTTGATTATGTCATTGTGGGACAATGTTTCCTATTTGCTAACTAGATGGTGTTGGCGTATAAATTTGAATGATTCTGAATCGCGCTATTATTTCGTACACGAAATGTCAAAACTGAGGTTACCTGCTTTGCTATAAGTCATCGTGTGGTTAGTCAAATTGACCTCTTTAGCTATCATTATATTATTATTTAGTATCGACTTAAAATACTTAAATGCCTGGATAACGATCTAATTTATCTCAATGCTCAAACGATACTCGAAGGAAAAGGTTAGCTCGATGTCTAGAAACCGCCGTTGAGCATGAAGCTAGGTTGGCTAATGGCTACTCTTTAAGAACACATTGCGGAAGCTCAGTCGATCGAATATCTTGAAGAGCAGGATACTCAGTTAAGGAGAGATCACTCTCAGCCTGCTATTTCACGGTCGTTGGAGACTGATGAGCAGCTTGAAGAGCGTAGTACAGTTGCTCAGCAAAGTTATCAGGACGTACGTGACGATACTTCTGCTCATGTATCGCAAGACCGAGACAGAATGCAGGAGTTGCAAGAGCAACCGTGGCTAAATAAAGAGGGAAGTGGATTCATGTACAATGTTGCGATTAACTACGCCGCACACGGAGATATTAGCAATCTTAGAAGAAGTGTGCGCCCTTTGTCGAGCCCGCATATGGAGAGGGGAGCCCAATGGGATGTGTTGTGCATCTGGTAAGGTACGCTTGGAGTCTATGCAAGACTCACCAGAACTGTTGAAACTCTTACTAAGCGGCGAACATCCGGGTCCAGCCATTTTTTGAAAAACATTCGAGCCTATAATAGCGCCTTCCAGATGACTTCGTTTAGTGCAAATCAAATCGTTGAAACAGGATTCATGCCGACATTCAAGATCCAGGATCAAGTTTACCATCAAATTGGTTCGCTGCTACCTACAGATATTTCAAAATTTTTGCAAATTTATTTTGTGAGTGATTTTGAAGAACAAGCAAACCTACGAAGTAGATCCATCCCCAATTTAGACGTGCTCAAGAATTCTCCGATGTCCTTCTAAGTCTTGGTGAAGGTACTCTACCAGAAGAGAGAGGTGGACATGTGGTGCCTTCAATGTCTCTCGGTAGAGTTGTATCTAGCTTAGATAGAAGAACTCATTCGCTGTGTGTACAACGACATCAGTCGTATATCACACCAGCAGAATTCTTGGGTGTGTGAGCGAGCCATTTTGACACCCTAAAATGACCAGGCTGCAGCAATTAACGAATTCTCTCAGAAATTGAGGGAAATGAACTGTCGTCGAGCAAGATGATGCTACACATTATCCTGTAGAATTATTTAACTCTCTGTCAGCAAGTGGTTTTCCAGCGCATACTGTCAAGCTGAAGGGTAGTGTCCCGATTATGCTTCTTCGGAACCTATCTCCTCCGAAGTTGTATAACAGGACCCGTCTTAAAGTCATCTCGCTCCACAAACACACAATTGAGGCGGAAATTCTTACGGGTTCTGGCGTCGGCGACGCAGTATTTATATCACTCATTCCTCTCATACCATGAGGTATGTTCCTGAACTTTCCGTTCCAGTTCAAGCGCGTACAGTTCCCTGTGAGTGTTTGCTTCGCGATGACTATCAATAAGTCGCTGGGGCAGACACTGGGGACAGCGGGTGTCGACCTCAGTACGGGCTGCTTCTCACACGGGCACCGGTACGTCGCTTGCTTCCGCGTCACCGGCCCGGACTCTCTTTATATTTTGGCTGCGGAGAGCGAAACCATTATTGTGGTTCATTGAGAAGCTCTATAAGAATCTTCTAATCTTATCTTATATTTGTCTTAATTTGATTATTTTCTACATCTGCTTTAGTCACAACTTTTGCCGTAATTCAGCAAAATCACCTTAAAGTCATTTATTCGAAGCGGGTCTAAATTAGCACTTTTTGCACTTCAATTTTACAAAAAAACAGTCTTATTCTGTTACTCTGTTTAGTGTAGATATGAAAGGTAAGGACGAAAACCAGTAAATTAATGTTAGTTTAAAAGATACAATTGTTGGTATATTATTATGGTGTAGTACATAGCATTCACGCAGACGACGTCGCGGGCAATAGCTAGTTTCACAATAACTTTAATGAATGCGAAATCATTATTGTATTAGATAAATTAGATTTAAGTGTCTACGGACATCAAAAAGTCGATGAGAGATCTTATCTTTTCTCTCTCATTTACTAAGACTACTAAGTTTAATTATAAAGAAAGAAAACAATATAAATAAGTAAACAACGTACAACCCAAAATTAATGCAACCATATAACAGAATTACAGTCAAAGGTAAGCATGACTAAAATAAAAAACTTGAGAGGTGTCATGGAGACCCGAATAGAACGAAGTTCCTTTCGATTAAAAGATATCTTATTATTATTTTCCTAACGTAACGTGCAATAAGGAACGTGTATTAAAAGATTTTGATCACAGCACCATCTAGCGATAATCATCTAAAACAAAAACAGTGTCGTGACAACTTTTTGTAAGATTTTTTTCCATCTAGCTCCCTTTCGATAACGCGCGATAAGGAACTTCTTTCCAAAAATAGTAAAATAAGAAAATCACAATTACACAAATATTTAACACTTAATTGCTAAAAAAAACATGCATCATCAACCACATATTACTTACACTATAAATTAAATTGTGCTATATGAAAGTTTTTTACGTGGGAGGTATTAACATAAAATTTTCATGGCTTGCATCCGTCTAACATGGCAGGGATGTAGCGAGCGACCACCGTTAAATTAACCCTTTAGCAGCGTGTCAGAATGACCCATAGGGGACGGATTTGGGAAAAATATGGGGGGGTTAAAATTACAATAATTTTACTTTAACTAAACGACGTGATTTTCTCGTCAAATAATAAGTATGAACGCTTTGTAATCCTAGAACAGTGTATCAGAATGACCAATTGGGAACGGATTTGGAAAAAATGGAGGGCATAATTATTTTTTTTTAATGACATGTAGGCAGACGAGCCAACGGCCCATCTGATAGGAAGTGGTTACCGTCGCTCATGAACCTCTGCAATGTCAGGGGACACTGAGGGATTTTACATAATAAAAAATTCTCACATCACTGGTTGTTTTATGCTGTGTAATTAAAGGGCGATTTGAAATGTTAAACGTTAAAATTTCGATATTCTGTTTCCTCTTTTTATTGCCACTTTTTATTGCGATAAGGAACTTCGTTCCAAAAACAAAAAATACAGCTGCTTTTCAGAATTTTAACACAACGAAAACACACCTTCAAGTCTTTATCGACCTAAAAACTTAGCACAAAGACTAGTTCGAACGAAAAAAGGGAAAATTTACGCTACAATTTTGAACAGGAAAAACTTCCCCCACCCTCTATTCTGAATGCCTCCCCTTTCCAATTACAGAGTAGCCAACGTCCCTGCCCTAATAAATACATGAGTAAACGCACAAAGGAATCCGTTTGGTTTGATTAAATTTAAAAATTCGCAAAGAGTTTATGTTTGGATAATAGGTTAAGGACTTCTCTACGCCTTTTTAAAGACTGCTCAGTGGGTATGTAAGTCGAACCGTACTAAAATATCCTGCCGTTCATACTCAGCGTCCGAACCCCGGCTGAAGACAGACCCTAGCACGGGGTTGTGCAGGGTGACGCGACGCGTTACCCAAACCACAACCAAACAGACCCCAAAACGACCATCACCTAAAAATAAAATGATCCGAATCGGTCCACCCAAACTGAAATAATGATGTAACAAAGAAAATAATCATAGACGAATTAAATACCTTCTCTTATAGAGAATTCGGTCAAAAAGTAGACAGATTTCGCCAAAAAATGTTTTTTGTTAGTACTTCTAAACTTTTCATTGCATTTTTCTCAAAATCTATTCATTAGAACAGTACATGTAGGTACTTGGACAAAGTCGTGGTGGCCGAGTGGTCGAAGCGCTCCCTTCCGAACGGGAGGTCGCAGGTTCAAAACCGGCCGGCTTGTACCTCTAAATCTAAATGTGAAAAAGATTTATGTGCAATTTTTCACAACACTACTGGCTAAAAACGGTGAAGGAAAACATCGTGAGGAAACCTGCATGTCGGAAAAGGATTCTAAAAATCCTTTGAAGATATGTGAAGTCCCCAATCCGCACTGGGCAAGCTTGGTGGACTATGCCTAATTCCTCTTCTGAGAAGTCCTGAGCCCAACAGTGAGCAGTAATGGGTTGGTACAGACAGAAGATGTACTTGGATTAACAAAAGAAAAAACTTAACTAATTATTTTCAGTTTTAAAGTGAAAACGTGGCCTAAGGAAATTTTCCCAAGTAACCTTACGTTACGTGGAACATTCGAAATCAGTATTAAAAACAAAAGTACAAAGGCGAGCTTTTTATTAAATCTCCGAGTTTTGAAGGCTGTCAACATAAATAATATAATGAACGAATTTTAACACAAAATGTTTGTGACAAGCAAAGAATATACACACTCGTAGAGAAAAAATTATAGTAAAAAAAACTTGAGAGGTGTCAAGGGACACCCGGATGGAACGAAGTTCCTTTCGACTAATTAGTGAGGGAATTGTAATAAAAATTTATTTTTTTAAGTTACAATAATTAGTTAGTTTGAAACGTCTGTCTCTCTCTCTCATCACAGCGCCATCTAGCATTAATCATATAAAACAAAATAAGGAATTGTTTTAAAAGATTTTAATCACAGCGCCATCTAGCGATAATCATCTAAAACAAAAAAAGTTTCGTGACAACTTTTTCATAAGAATTTCCGTCTAGACCCCTTTCGATAACACGCAATAAGGAACTTCGTTCCAATATATTTTTTTAAGGTCGACGCGTCTATCTTGTTCAGTACAGTAGTTCATAGGTTCATAGGACCATCGTCCGAATCCATCGTCAGATCACCTTCATGATATATATTGTCATTGTCCAGCGATATACACATGCTTGGATCGCCTTAAGGTAGATGGATCCACAGCGACCACTGTAATAACTATGAGCAGTGTAAGCGTTGTACTTGTTCTCTCTTCTCTCCTTTTTCATTATTGCTTCATGACTGAGGATCGTGTCTACCAATATCCATACGCAGAATTAATTTTGCCCAGCTTTGATGACTTTTTTCTTTCCTGGTATTTAATGTTGGAGTTAGTAGCTTTACATTAACTTGCAGTGGATCTAGCCATGTAAGGTGCTATCTTGCAAGCTAAATTTGACAAACTTCCCATTGAAAAGGTTTCCGTTTGAGCTGACATTTTGTACGCAGATGTATATCTTGTGACAATGCAATAATATGACAAAATTTACGTTTACGTTTTATTTGTCTTAGTCAATGTTTAATTGATCTTAAAAGCTTATGCTGGAAGTTTTTCTGTAAAATAAGGAACTACGTTCCAATAAATTTCTCTGCTTTTGACTTTAAAAATGTCTACATGTATCTAATATATAAAATTGTCGTGTCACGGTGTTCGAACTAGAACTCCTCCGAAACGGCTCGACCGATTTTGATGAAATTTTTTGTGCTTATCCGGTACATATGAGAATCGGCCAACATCTATTTTTCATCCCCTAAATGTTAGGGGTAGTCCACCCCTAAGTTTTTTTTTTCGGCGCAGACGAAGTTGCGCGAGTCAGCTAGTTTTTAAATAAATTATTTGTCAATGACTGGTCTATCTATTATTCTATGACGACAAGTAACGTCATGCTAATCGTGGTGGAAAATATCGAATTAAAACGAATTTCCTGGAACAGTATTGGAGAATGTCAGAGTCATAACTTTGAAAGGGCGTGACGCATTTGTTTTCCTGTAAACATTCCGACAGTTATCAAAGTTTTGAAGGGGAGGCTGGAAATGTCGTAGATTAAAAAGCATTACAAAATCCTCAGATTTTCACAGAATGTAGCCAAGATAGTGATTGAAATGCTCGACTTACGAATGGGAGGTCGCGGATTCGAACAGGTCAGCTTTTAAGTTTAAATCTTCATTTAAAAATTTTAGTAATTGGAACGCAGTTCCTTAACGCGCGTTATCGATAGGGGGCTAGACGGAAAAAATCTGACGAAAAGTTGTCACGACACTTTTTTTTTAGATGATTATCGCTAGA
Source organism: Trilocha varians (assembly GCA_030269945.2). NCBI lineage: Eukaryota > Metazoa > Arthropoda > Insecta > Lepidoptera > Bombycidae > Trilocha > Trilocha varians. The sequence continues at coordinate 3,692,883 of AP028279.1, forward strand.
TGGCGCTGTGATCAAAATCTTTTAAAACACGTTCCTTATCACGTTACGTTAGGAAAAAAAATTATAAGATATCTTTTAATCGAAAGGAACTTCGTTCTATTCTGGTGTTCCATGTCACCTCTGAAGTTTTTTTTTATTTTAACTTCAATTTTATTTAAAGATGGTGAAGGAAAACATTATCATGAAACCTGCACATTGGAAAAGACTTCCATAATCCTTCGAAGATATTATGTAAAGTTCCCTATGTCTGATTCCTGAAGACGTTCTCAGTTGTGGGTAGAAAGGGCAGTACAGTACCGATGACCTTCTCAGTTTTTTATCAGTCATATTTTCTTTTGATATCGCTCTATATTTTTAAAAAACGCATCAAAATAGCAATTTTGGGGTTCTAAAAAGACATACGACGGGAAGCCATTTTGTTTTACTATAAATTATTAGTCCAATCAAACTGAACATCAAATGTAGGTGCGTCCTAGATAAAAAATAAACATTCAATTCTCTTTGGACAATCTCTCCTTAATTATATTTTTAAGCACTTGAAATGAATAGAAAACCGCACAAAGTACATAAAATATAAAAAGTATAAAACAGACGGTATTTATCATAATAAACGGAGTCCATTCACGTTTTAAACGACTTTCTTCCCTTTTGTAATGAGATAAAAAAACTTAATGTTTGAGAATTAAATTTTATTGTCTCTTTATGTTTAAAAGAAAGTCTTCTGCGATGGATGAGGGAGTTTTAGTACCTTTTTCATTGGGTACGGTTGACGGACGATCTTACCAGAGAGTTAGGCTACCACTGGTTTTTTAAATAAAAGAAAAAAACTTGAGAGGTTTTTTTTTTTTTGAGAGGTATCATGGGACACCCGAATAGAACGAAGTTCCTTTCGATTAAAAGATATCTTATGTTTTTATTTTCTAAAGTAACGCGATAAAGAACGTGTTTTAAAAGATTTTGATCACAGCGCCATCTAGCGATAATCATCTGAAACAAAAAAAGTATCGTGACAACTTTTCGTTAGAAGTAAGTTACACGTACATTTTCCATCAAATGACAGAAAAATAAATTTAACCGATCAAAAAAAATAAAAATGGTGCTAAGTTGTATTTCAGCAGGTCATTCACCCCACTACGGCTGGGACAAAGTTACAGAACCACCCTGTATATTATAAAATAGATCAAATATAATTAATAAAAAAGTTTTTCCAAACTAATCTATTACAAAAATGCAATAAATTCGATGTATTACAAAATTGCGAACGTCTTTTTAAACGATGGTTAAGTCGCAACGTACTCGTAGTCAAGTCGTACTCGTAGTAGTGGTAAAAAAATGAGTAAAAGCTTGATATTAATACAAAGCTTCAGTGAAATGGGAGGCTATTTTTATTATTTTTACTTGACCTGTGAAACTTATAAATTAAACATTCTGCGACTTAATTTGATGACTGGGGTCTTAATTAATATTGTCTGTTAAAATCTGTTATTTCTTTTGTTCTTGTTTCTTTTAGACTTTTGTCTAGATTTTCAAAAGGTATGACGTTATCTTCATCATTAGTATCATTGTAATGGTAATTGTACAAACATTACTACCCACTGCTGGGCTCAGGTCTCCTCCGAAGAGGGGTTACGCACCACGCTTGCCCAGTGCGGATTGAGGACTTCAGATATCTTCAAAGGATTTTTAGAATCCTCCGATATGCAGGTTTCCTCACGATGTTTTCCTTCACCGTTTTAGCCAGTGGTGTTGTGAAAAATTGCACATAAATCTTTTTCACATTTAGATTTAGAGGTACAAGCCGGCCGGATTTGAAGCGCTTCGACCACTTGGCCACCACGACTTTTTAGTATCATTATCATCTTCATTTGCATGAACTGCATTATTATCACTGTCATCATCATCATCATTATCATCACAGCGTAGAATAGCAGCTAAATAGACCATAAATGTAGTCTTCTTCAATAATCTGAAGATAGTTCATCAATAGATTTCAATTACTGGACTTAAGTCTCCTTCAAACTTTGCCATAACGATTAATCCTATGATAAACTTGTTCAGATACTCGCGGTTTTCTATAATACTTTCATGCATTTTCAACGGGTTCTTACCACGATATTTAATTAATTGAGTTGTCTCGATATTTCAACGTTATTGCAAACGTCATGATCACGAGAAGACTGGATACTGCGTGTCGATTTAAGAGCAAACAAATCTGTCTACCGTCTTTCTCGTTCGCTTTTGGGTAGTACCACTGGAACTCGAACACACATCAAGACACACCACCCCCTATAATCTATAATCCTATGATATTTGCTATTACTGACAAAATGAAAATCTGGCTAAGTCGTCAGTCTATCTTACAGGAATATTTGCCAACATTGTCCTTACCATTGCGTAGCCATCAATAGAGAATTTAATATTTCCTGTACTGTACTGTAAAAATCCATAACTGCTGAGATCAGGCATAGTGTACTCTTGGGCACTTCACGTATCTTCGGTGGATTAGAAAATTGTGTTCTGAATCTAGTTCCTTTATATATTTCATTTATAAACAACTCTTGAACCACATTATATACCTCATCAAACAATAGAAAAACCACATAGATAAACGTTTCCACACTTAAAACTAATCCACGAAACGTTCAAGAATCATCTGTCATGTACCTTATAAACCCTTTATATACAGAGGAATATAATCCATAATCCCTTCTATTAAGGCCTGTAATCGCATGAAAACCCACAAAGCGAGGCAATTCTACTGAGCGAGCGATTTAAATTTCAAATAACTGGTTATCCAGATCGAGGTTAGGAATGAATGGGTAGAATTTACAGCCCGTATCTTGGAGACAGTCAAAGACTATTATGCCATAGAAATTCGGTTTGCAAGACGAGGTGAAATTAAATAGGATTATTGCATGGTTATGAATTTTGAGATGTTATATATTAAGATTTTGCTGCTGCAATAAGATAGATTAAGAGAGGGTGTTGAGTTTTTAATTTAATGTCGCATATATTTAAAAATTGGTACTATTTGGCTACCTCTCAACCTCTCACTTTAACTCTTTTATAGCAAGGACCCACAGTAGTGGCCACTTTATTGACTCCGAGTAGTGAAGTCCAGGAACCCTAGAAAAACCTAATTTATTTTAGAAATTGGTATTGACAATACTGTAGTAGTAGGCACGTTGCGCGAATCATTAACATGAAAGTAATGATTTATCAAAGGATCGTCGTTTTACAATAATTTTAGGGTATCATTATGGTAAGCAAATTCTACAGACCTATTAAAGTAAATAAAATAGTCGATTTTCTCCAAAAAATCCTAAATTTATAATCCTTTACTGTTATTGTAAGAATAATATTTTATCACTGTATATTTAATTGATTTAAATCACCGGATCCCCGCCCGCGTATGTGGGAGTTGAACCGCACTAAAACCTTTAAATTTAAAAATTCGCAAAGAGTTTATGTTTGGATAATAGGTTAAGGACTTCTCTACGCCTTTTTAAAGACTGCTCAGTGGGTATGTAAGTCGAACCGTACTAAAATATCCTACCGTTCATACTCAGCGTCCGAACCCCGGCTGAAGACAGACCCTAGCACGGGGTTGTGCAGGGTGACGCGACGCGTTACCCAAACCACAACCAAACAGACCCCAAAACGACCATCACCTAAAAATAAAATGATCCGAATCGGTCCACCCAAACTGAAATAATGATGTAACAAAGAAAATAATCATAGACGAATTAAATACCTTCTCTTATAGAGAATTCGGTCAAAAAGTAGACAGATTTCGCCAAAAAATGTTTTTTGTTAGTACTTCTAAACTTTTCATTGCATTTTTCTCAAAATCTATTCATTAGAACAGTACATGTAGGTACTTGGACAAAGTCGTGGTGGCCGAGTGGTCGAAGCGCTCCCTTCCGAACGGGAGGTCGCAGGTTCAAAACCGGCCGGCTTGTACCTCTAAATCTAATTGTGAAAAAGATTTATGTGCAATTTTTCACAACACTACTGGCTAAAAACGGTGAAGGAAAACATCGTGAGGAAACCTGCATGTCGGAAAAGGATTCTAAAAATCCTTTGAAGATATGTGAAGTCCCCAATCCGCACTGGGCAAGCTTGGTGGACTATGCCTAATTCCTCTTCTGAGAAGTCCTGAGCCCAACAGTGAGCAGTAATGGGTTGGTACAGACAGAAGATGTACTTGGATTAACAAAAGAAAAAACTTAACTAATTATTTTCAGTTTTAAAGTGAAAACGTGGCCTAAGGAAATTTTCCCAAGTAACCTTACGTTACGTGGAACATTCGAAATCAGTATTAAAAACAAAAGTACAAAGGCGAGCTTTTTATTAAATCTCCGAGTTTTGAAGGCTGTCAACATAAATAATATAATGAACGAATTTTAACACAAAATGTTTGTGACAAGCAAAGAATATACACACTCGTAGAGAAAAAATTATAGTAAAAAAAACTTGAGAGGTGTCAAGGGACACCCGGATGGAACGAAGTTCCTTTCGACTAATTAGTGAGGGAATTGTAATAAAAATTTATTTTTTTAAGTTACAATAATTAGTTAGTTTGAAACGTCTGTCTCTCTCTCTCATCACAGCGCCATCTAGCATTAATCATATAAAACAAAATAAGGAATTGTTTTAAAAGATTTTAATCACAGCGCCATCTAGCGATAATCATCTAAAACAAAAAAAGTTTCGTGACAACTTTTTCATAAGAATTTCCGTCTAGACCCCTTTCGATAACACGCAATAAGGAACTTCGTTCCAATATATTTTTTTACGGTCGACGCGTCTATCTTGTTCAGTACAGTAGTTCATAGGTTCATAGGACCATCGTCCGAATCCATCGTCAGATCACCTTCATGATATATATTGTCATTGTCCAGCGATATACACATGCTTGGATCGCCTTAAGGTAGATGGATCCACAGCGACCACTGTAATAACTATGAGCAGTGTAAGCGTTGTACTTGTTCTCTCTTCTCTCCTTTTTCATTATTGCTTCATGACTGAGGATCGTGTCTACCAATATCCATACGCAGAATTAATTTTGCCCAGCTTTGATGACTTTTTTCTTTCCTGGTATTTAATGTTGGAGTTAGTAGCTTTACATTAACTTGCAGTGGATCTAGCCATGTAAGGTGCTATCTTGCAAGCTAAATTTGACAAACTTCCCATTGAAAAGGTTTCCGTTTGAGCTGACATTTTGTACGCAGATGTATATCTTGTGACAATGCAATAATATGACAAAATTTACGTTTACGTTTTATTTGTCTTAGTCAATGTTTAATTGATCTTAAAAGCTTATGCTGGAAGTTTTTCTGTAAAATAAGGAACTACGTTCCAATAAATTTCTCTGCTTTTGACTTTAAAAATGTCTACATGTATCTAATATATAAAATTGTCGTGTCACGGTGTTCGAACTAGAACTCCTCCGAAACGGCTCGACCGATTTTGATGAAATTTTTTGTGCTTATCCGGTACATATGAGAATCGGCCAACATCTATTTTTCATCCCCTAAATGTTAGGGGTAGTCCACCCCTAAGTTTTTTTTTCGGCGCAGACGAAGTTGCGCGAGTCAGCTAGTTTTTAAATAAATTATTTGTCAATGACTGGTCTATCTATTATTCTATGACGACAAGTAACGTCATGCTAATCGTGGTGGAAAATATCGAATTAAAACGAATTTCCTGGAACAGTATTGGAGAATGTCAGAGTCATAACTTTGAAAGGGCGTGACGCATTTGTTTTCCTGTAAACATTCCGACAGTTATCAAAGTTTTGAAGGGGAGGCTGGAAATGTCGTAGATTAAAAAGCATTACAAAATCCTCAGATTTTCACAGAATGTAGCCAAGATAGTGATTAAAATGCTCGACTTACGAATGGGAGGTCGCGGATTCGAACAGGTCAGCTTTTAAGTTTAAATCTTCATTTAAAAATTTTAGTAATTGGAACGCAGTTCCTTAACGCGCGTTATCGATAGGGGGCTAGACGGAAAAAATCTGACGAAAAGTTGTCACGACACTTTTTTTTTAGATGATTATCGCTAGATGGCGCTGTGATCAAAATCTTTTAAAACACGTTCCTTATCACGTTACGTTAGGAAAAAAAATTATAAGATATCTTTTAATCGAAAGGAACTTCGTTCTATTCTGGTGTTCCATGTCACCTCTGAAGTTTTTTTTATTTTAACATCAATTTTATTTAAAGATGGTGAAGGAAAACATTATCATGAAACCTGCACATTGGAAAAGACTTCCATAATCCTTCGAAGATATTATGTAAAGTTCCCTATGTCTGATTCCTGAAGACGTTCTCAGTTGTGGGTAGAAAGGGCAGTACAGTACCGATGACCTTCTCAGTTTTTTATCAGTCATATTTTCTTTTGATATCGCTCTATATTTTTAAAAAACGCATCAAAATAGCAATTTTGGGGTTCTAAAAAGACATACGACGGGAAGCAATTTTGTTTTACTATAAATTATTAGTCCAATCAAACTGAACATCAAATGTAGGTGCGTCCTAGATAAAAAATAAACATTCAATTCTCTTTGGACAATCTCTCCTTAATTATATTTTTAAGCACTTGAAATGAATAGAAAACCGCACAAAGTACATAAAATATAAAAAGTATAAAACAGACGGTATTTATCATAATAAACGGAGTCCATTCACGTTTTAAACGACTTTCTTCCCTTTTGTAATGAGATAAAAAAACTTAATGTTTGAGAATTAAATTTTATTGTCTCTTTATGTTTAAAAGAAAGTCTTCTGCGATGGATGAGGGAGTTTTAGTACCTTTTTCATTGGGTACGGTTGACGGACGATCTTACCAGAGAGTTAGGCTACCACTGGTTTTTTAAATAAAAGAAAAAAAACTTGAGAGGTTTTTTTTTTTTTGAGAGGTATCATGGGACACCCGAATAGAACGAAGTTCCTTTCGATTAAAAGATATCTTATGTTTTTATTTTCTAAAGTAACGCGATAAAGAACGTGTTTTAAAAGATTTTGATCACAGCGCCATCTAGCGATAATCATCTGAAACAAAAAAAGTATCGTGACAACTTTTCGTTAGAAGTAAGTTACACGTACATTTTCCATCAAATGACAGAAAAATAAATTTAACCGATCAAAAAAAATAAAAATGGTGCTAAGTTGTATTTCAGCAGGTCATTCACCCCACTACGGCTGGGACAAAGTTACAGAACCACCCTGTATATTATAAAATAGATCAAATATAATTAATAAAAAAGTTTTTCCAAACTAATCTATTACAAAAATGCAATAAATTCGATGTATTACAAAATTGCGAACGTCTTTTTAAACGATGGTTAAGTCGCAACGTACTCGTAGTCAAGTCGTACTCGTAGTAGTGGTAAAAAAATGAGTAAAAGCTTGATATTAATACAAAGCTTCAGTGAAATGGGAGGCTATTTTTATTATTTTTACTTGACCTGTGAAACTTATAAATTAAACATTCTGCGACTTAATTTGATGACTGGGGTCTTAATTAATATTGTCTGTTAAAATCTGTTATTTCTTTTGTTCTTGTTTCTTTTAGACTTTTGTCTAGATTTTCAAAAGGTATGACGTTATCTTCATCATTAGTATCATTGTAATGGTAATTGTACAAACATTACTACCCACTGCTGGGCTCAGGTCTCCTCCGAAGAGGGGTTACGCACCACGCTTGCCCAGTGCGGATTGAGGACTTCAGATATCTTCAAAGGATTTTTAGAATCCTCCGATATGCAGGTTTCCTCACGATGTTTTCCTTCACCGTTTTAGCCAGTGGTGTTGTGAAAAATTGCACATAAATCTTTTTCACATTTAGATTTAGAGGTACAAGCCGGCCGGATTTGAAGCGCTTCGACCACTTGGCCACCACGACTTTTTAGTATCATTATCATCTTCATTTGCATGAACTGCATTATTATCACTGTCATCATCATCATCATTATCATCACAGCGTAGAATAGCAGCTAAATAGACCATAAATGTAGTCTTCTTCAATAATCTGAAGATAGTTCATCAATAGATTTCAATTACTGGACTTAAGTCTCCTTCAAACTTTGCCATAACGATTAATCCTATGATAAACTTGTTCAGATACTCGCGGTTTTCTATAATACTTTCATGCATTTTCAACGGGTTCTTACCACGATATTTAATTAATTGAGTTGTCTCGATATTTCAACGTTATTGCAAACGTCATGATCACGAGAAGACTGGATACTGCGTGTCGATTTAAGAGCAAACAAATCTGTCTACCGTCTTTCTCGTTCGCTTTTGGGTAGTACCACTGGAACTCGAACACACATCAAGACACACCACCCCCTATAATCTATAATCCTATGATATTTGCTATTACTGACAAAATGAAAATCTGGCTAAGTCGTCAGTCTATCTTACAGGAATATTTGCCAACATTGTCCTTACCATTGCGTAGCCATCAATAGAGAATTTAATATTTCCTGTACTGTACTGTAAAAATCCATAACTGCTGAGATCAGGCATAGTGTACTCTTGGGCACTTCACGTATCTTCGGTGGATTAGAAAATTGTGTTCTGAATCTAGTTCCTTTATATATTTCATTTATAAACAACTCTTGAACCACATTATATACCTCATCAAACAATAGAAAAACCACATAGATAAACGTTTCCACACTTAAAACTAATCCACGAAACGTTCAAGAATCATCTGTCATGTACCTTATAAACCCTTTATATACAGAGGAATATAATCCATAATCCCTTCTATTAAGGCCTGTAATCGCATGAAAACCCACAAAGCGAGGCAATTCTACTGAGCGAGCGATTTAAATTTCAAATAACTGGTTATCCAGATCGAGGTTAGGAATGAATGGGTAGAATTTACAGCCCGTATCTTGGAGACAGTCAAAGACTATTATGCCATAGAAATTCGGTTTGCAAGACGAGGTGAAATTAAATAGGATTATTGCATGGTTATGAATTTTGAGATGTTATATATTAAGATTTTGCTGCTGCAATAAGATAGATTAAGAGAGGGTGTTGAGTTTTTAATTTAATGTCGCATATATTTAAAAATTGGTACTATTTGGCTACCTCTCAACCTCTCACTTTAACTCTTTTATAGCAAGGACCCACAGTAGTGGCCACTTTATTGACTCCGAGTAGTGAAGTCCAGGAACCCTAGAAAAACCTAATTTATTTTAGAAATTGGTATTGACAATACTGTAGTAGTAGGCACGTTGCGCGAATCATTAACATGCAAGTAATGATTTATCAAAGGATCGTCGTTTTACAATAATTTTAGGGTATCATTATGGTAAGCAAATTCTACAGACCTATTAAAGTAAATAAAATAGTCGATTTTCTCCAAAAAATCCTAAATTTATAATCCTTTACTGTTATTGTAAGAATAATATTTTATCACTGTATATTTAATTGATTTAAATCACCGGATCCCCGCCCGCGTATGTGGGAGTTGAACCGCACTAAAACCTCCAACCGCTCACACTCAGCGTCCGAACCCTGGCTGAGGCCAGAACCCAGCACGGGGTTATGAGGGACGGCGCGACGCGTTACGCCCACGGCACTCTTTCCCGTCGTGCCGCCCCCGCTGTATATTTGAAATAAAACGTTTTTCAATAGACTTTCGTAACATTAATTGTTTTTGATTACTATATTCGTTTAAGTGTGCGAAATGTTTTGGTTTCATTCAAAAGCCATTTGCTTTTGAAATAGTTTGTCTAGTTCTTTAATTAATTGAATGAATGTTTTGAATTCCCTTTGGACTTAAGATAAATGTACGCAAATAAATAAATTTGATATAATGAAGTAAATATGATTACAGTCAGACACTGGAAGCAAATTTTGACGATAATCTCTAAAACGACTGAATTGATTTTCTGAACTTTTAATAGCTGATAACTTATAACATTTACTACATTTTTTCCTTGAGACGAAGTCCGAGAATCGAAGATTCCTCATTTGTATGATCTAGTAATAATCATAATAATTATATTTTGATATTATACACAGCATCTAATATATATTATAAAGGCGAAAGTTTGTATGTATGGATGTTTGTTACTCTTTCACGTAAAAACTACTGAATGGATTTGAATGAAACTTTACCACAATATAGCTTATACATCAGAATAACACATAGGCTACAATTTTTGATAATACGGGACGAACCTGAAGTCCACGCGAACGAAGTCGCGGGCAAAAGCTAGTATTTTCATATATATAAATATACACATAAAAATACCTTACCGAAATTTTAATACCAACACAAAATCCCTCTAATAAAAGGCTTAACCAAACGTTTATTAAAACTCCGACCAACGTAGCCAAGAGGGAGTTCGGATTCCAAATCAATTGTTATTCAATAATTGAGGATCGTGCTGAATACTTCAATTGACTTTAATATAATTTAACATTTTCATTTTGAAATTAATAGTAGCTTTTGATAATATTACTTACTTGTCTGTCATAGTAGAATCTGTATATTTTTTTGATCAGTATCTGTCGTCTCACTAAAGATCTTTTTTCACACTTTACAGATGACTTCATCTTATAATATTGTGCTTTAAAAAGTCTGATAATGAAATCAGTCCTAGACAATCCAATCTAATATATATTATAAAGGCGAAAGTTTGTATGGATGTTTGTTACTCTTTCACGTAAAAACTACTTAATGGATTTGAATGAAACTTTACCACAATATAGCTTATACCTCAGAATAACACATAGGCTACAATTTTTGATAATACGGGACGAACCTGAAGTCCAATAAAAACCAATCATTTGAACTCACATCATTTGAGCACAACTAAAAATAAAATCTTACTTCACATCAAGTCTAATGACAAATCACTAACACATACTATAATAGTAGAAACAAATGACGCTCGACATCAAAGGTTCAGTTTCATTCCTAAAGTCCTGTAACGGTACCGGTGTGAACTGGTCCAGGACAGATGTCGCATGACAAATAGCGATGCGGTCCTCGGATCATTTTCCAAGTTTCAAAACTGGGTTGGACGAAGCAAGGAGCTTTAGCGTGTCTTCTGTAGGCGTCGTAGATTTAAGCAATAGGTAAGAATGATGTTCGTGACGTTATTTTTGGAACGAAGGTCCTTATCACGCGTTATCGAAAGGGGGCTAGACGGAAAAAAATCTTACGAAAAGTTGTCACGACACTTTTTTTGTTTTAGATGATTATCGCTAGATGATGCTGTGATCAAAATCTTTTAAAACACGTTCCTTATCGCGCGTTACGGTAGGAAAAGAAAATTATAAGATATCTTTTAATCGAAAGGAACTTCGTTCTATTCGGGTGTTCCATGACACCTCAAGTTCTTGTACTCATTAAACCGATTTGACTAACGTCTTAAGTATTACGAAACTAAAGTTAAAGTTCGTGAGTATCATAGCCATAGGCTACATAACAGTTCTTAATTATAATTAGGTAATAAACTGATTAAACGCTCCTCCCTTCGTCACAGCCAAAGTTAGGTCTTCAGGTAACTGAACAGAGTCAATTAGTCCTAAACTTTGAAACTCCACTACTCGTATTACAGAAAAGAGAAAAACGAGCTAAAACCAGGATCATATTGACGTGACAACGTCTTATAAATTGGTTTGCCGGGTGACACTTCAAGAAACTGCGTTACGCTCCGCTCACGTTATGCGCTCACAATGAGAGCGAGTGAGAGGCACGTGTCCCTTCCACTTTTTATGTCTGTCTCTCTCGCTCTTAGGCGGGCTAACCATGCCCGAGTCGTTTTCACGTAAAACTTTCGCCCGTATACCGACTTTACAGGCAACCAATTTTTTAAAGACAGAAATGCTATCTCAGGACTAAGATCAACAGCTTCAAACTCCAAAGCATTTAAAGATAACGAACACAATAGTCTTAAACGCCTAAAACTGCCAAAGTAAGACTGTTTAGTATCAAAATATCAAGAGTTAAGACCATTCGAAAACCGCAAACGCTGTGCGCTTAACATCTGACCACGAGGCTATAAATCTAAGCCATTCTAGAAACTTCGGGCCCGAATTTAAGTGAAAATTAAGTTCGGGAGGTTACGTTGCCAAAATATAAGAGATTCCGAGATCTTATTAAGATTTTACTCAGTTTCCAGTCTTTATCGTACAGAATTACCTAGAGTTTTGAAAATGGAAAGGTAAATTAGGTGGGCAAATTTACTCCTGATAATTTAGTCAGTTCAACCTGAATTTGTTGGATTTGAGATAGGAGTCGAATTTACGAGGTTGTCTCGTGAAACTTAGCGTCTGGTGTCGTTCAATTCTGTTGATTTTTTAAGGATCTTTAGGTAACTTTGTGAAGGTATAAATTTGGTGATTTAAGATTAAAGTTATATAGGGTGGAATTTAGAGATGTACTTTGTTTTTACTGGGTTAAAAGAAATACAACTGCATTTTGGATTTTTTTTTAAATAAGCCACTCGCGAATCGAATCTGCTAAAAAAATCACAGTCAACCCTATACTTTTATACCATCAATCGATAAAGAATCAAAATTAGAATCGATATAAGGATCAAAATGGAAGGAAAGCCTCTAAATCCACAATTAAATACTTTAAAATTGAAGGTAATAATAAAGGCACAGTTACACATGATAGTTAGTAGCATGCTTTTTAGTATGCTTATTAGCATACTTGTTTCGATCACTTGGCTAGATGAGGCTGTCTTGTCTATGCTCATTATTAGTAATGTTTCGACACACGTGCCACTAAGTAGCAATTACTCAAAAGTAGCATGCTTTCGTGTTTTACCTAGCATTAACTAGCATGTGTAACTGTACCTTAAAATTATAATGAGCACTAACCTTTACAATAACAAAAAAATTGAACCTTGATAATATTTTAAGACCATTCTTCTACATGTACTTATATACATAAGATATTTTCCAATACTCATTTCCAGAAACGAACGATCCTATATACCACTAATATTAGCTTCAAGGTAATACTAGTTTCATACAAAATGGTTTTATGAATATTAGGCTATAATCACAGAATACATACTTAATCAGAAGTTTCAGAAGACTCCAATGTAGGCTCACCATAATAATATGACTATTAAAGAAATGGCGCTAAAACTTTCTGCCGCTCACACTCAGCGTCCGAACTCCGGCTGAGGACAGAACCCAGCATGGGATCCGGTGATTTCCTCCAACTGAAAAAAAAAAAACAAATCGCCTTGTCACTCCTGGATGCCAAACCGGCAGCCATCGGCGATACAACCACTAGCTCACTTATTTATTTATTTATTTAAAGGAAGACCTACAGCTAAAATTACAGAATTATCGAAGAGCTATCCGAAGCCCACCAAGATGGGGCTGCGTGAAACTTACTGAATACCCGGTCAGAACCGGCCTGGGCTTAAGAAGACTTACCATCCCCAGGTTGATCTTGTGAAGAGTGTGTCCCGATTAACAGCGTTATACCCTCTCGGGTCCTTCGAAAATTTGGTAAAGTTAGAGGGTCAGATCTCAGGACAGCTTCCGAATCCGACCTCCTGACAGTGGCGGGTTTTGGTGTAGAGAGAAGATCTGACTGTCATATACCGATAAAGAGCCTACATATTAAAGAGCATGGAAATTAATGGTTTATCTTCTGTATCATATTCTGTGGTATTCTCTACTATTATATCACAGAAACAGTTATTGTAATGATGATTCCTTGGACGTAAAACCAATATTTTTTTAGGATCATCGTTATCAAATATCGTTTTGGTATTTTTAGTTCCAAATTACCGTTTAATCATTGTAACCAGTTTTTATTATTAGTTATTTTTATAGATTTGGTTGTCTAGTCTACTGGCGCGTAGTTATCTCCAGGACTTTTCTTGGTAGAGCTCCCACAAGATAGATCGATGAACTGGTCAGATTCGCGGGTGGTCATTTGATGCAGACAGCGTAGGACCGGCCGGTTGTGGTGAGGTTTGTGGGAGGCTTGAGTCCAGCATTGGACGTCTTGGGGACTAACAACATCTCGTGGACTAACAAAATCATGTTACGTGCTTTATTTATTTAAATTAAAAATATCGCCACCATTTATCTAATCAAAACATTTTTCCCTAATCTTTTATTATCATTATTATATGCTCAAATATCATACCATACTTAAACTTAATAATCTTTAGAGGTTTTGAAATATCTCTCGTTTTCTTTGCTAAAGGTAGGTCGTAGATAGCGGGACAGTATCCTCTGACATTGCGAAATCCTATGAGCGATTACCATTTAAAATCAGGTGATATTACTCTGGACATAGGCCTCCCCATAACTTCGCCACATCGACCGGTCCTGCGCCATTTGCATCCAGTGACCTCCCGCAATCTTGACCAGATCATCGGTACATCTTGTGGGGGGTCTACCAACATTGCGCCTACCGGTTCGTGGCCGCCACTCCAGAACTTTTCGGTCCCACTATCACCATTCAGTTTGGGGAAGGCCTATGTCCAGCAGTTGACGTCTATAGGCTGATGATGATGATGATGATATTACTCTGCCTACAAGTTATTAAAAAAGTCGTATGGCACAAGAGACAGCAAGCATTCTAAACTTCTAAACAGCGTCATATAAACATGAATATATTAAAAACTTTGAACGTGATACGGGTTGTATGCACGTTAAACTCTTGTTTATTAGCCTCACGGGGCGGTTGCATTCCGCTAACTCTATGTCGACACAAGAAGACTTTAACAGAAGTACCATTTTAAAATATAAATCTAATATACATATATAAATCTCGTGTCACGATGTTTGTCCGCGATGGACTCCTAAACTACTGAACCGATTTTAATATAAATTGGCACACCATGAGAAGTCTGGTCCAACTTGAGAGATAGGATAGCTTAGATCAAGGTCTGATGATGGAGCTGCAAGGTGACCACAGGAACTCCGTCAATAAGCAAGGTAACCTCATCGTGTTTAGGCGCTAATGAAGCGTCCTGGTGCGTACTTTTAGAAAATTCCCAGACAACTCTTATGCGACATAGACGAAGTTGCGCAGGGCAGCTAGTATATAATAAGTAAACGTTCTACCCACGTTGAAAACACCGGTTCTCGCCCTATCGAAACTGTTAAAACATTCACCCAAGTCAAGCGACCGTAACGTACAACGATGGCGTGATTCAAAATTTAGTATAAGTAACTGTTCGTGAACCAAATAAATAAATAAATAAAAATATCCATAAAAATAATACAGTAAGTGTAGAAAAGCCAGCTTTGTCCGGGAGAAACTCGAAAACTACTGCACGCATTCAAACTTGTTGGACACGAATGTGGAAAGAAGTAAGGCGCTAGCTAAGACAAGTCAAACGAGCTCAAGCACGATGAGTCTGTCTAATCGGTAAACGGATCAAGCATCCACAACGCCTGGCTAATGTTGGTTGGGGACTTCATTTACCATCGTCAGACTCTTCAACATGCAACGATGTTTTCTTCATCATATTTAGTCAGTGATGTTGTGATAGATTTCACTTAAATATTTTTATATGACCACCTGATCGTAAGTGGTTGCTGTCGCTCAAAGACCTCATAGACCTGGAATTTTGAACATGAGTTATATATTATTTATGAATAAAGATAAAATACTTTAACCTTTCTGTTCATCCCTTGCTTGTGTACCTGTTTATTTTACAGTCCGAGGTTTTGTGTTTACTTGGGGCAGTTTATCTCATAAAAGTTATATCGATTTTAGAATAATTATGTTTTTAACGAGAATGAGTGGAAATTGCGGAATACTAAATGACATCATCATCATCATCATCAGCCTATATACATATGGGCGGCGCGACGGGAAAGAGTTCCGAGGGCGTAACGCGTCGCGCCGTCCCTCATAACCCCGTGCTGGGTTCTGGCCTCAGCCGGGGTTCAGACGGTTGGAGATTTTAGTGCGGTTCAACTCCCACATGCCTCGATGATTTCCTCCAACTAAAAAAAAAATAAGCCTATATACATCCACTGCTGAACATAGGCTTCCCTCAAACCTCGGCACAACGATCGATCCTGCGCTGTTTGCATCTAGTGACTTCCTGCGATACTGACCAGGTTGTCGTTCCATCTTGTGGGAGGTCTGCCTACGCTGTGCCTACATGTCGCCACTCTAGAACTTTTCAGTTTTCAGGGGGAGGCCTATGACTAGCAGTGGACGTCTATAGGCTGATGATGATGACGTACATTTGGTGTAGTGAGTGAGAGATAGAGAGAATTAAGAGTATAGACTCACACTTAAGTAAAAAGTCTTTAAACTTATTCAGACACTCTATACAATTCCATTCCAATCACTGGATACAATTACATAATCCTCAGGTACTATCTTCTAAACGACGTTACGTACCAAGGATGGTTAAAGAAGCTATCGAGATTTCAAGACTTTTAACAGGGGTGACGGCTTCAGATTATCGAGTATGTGGAATCCAGTGCTAAACACAACAGTCACTAAGGTTTCATGCTCAGAGAGTCTTGTAGATACAGTGAGTGTGGTGTCTCGTGATCTGAGTTCGATTTCTAGTGGTCTACCCAAAAGCGAACGAGAAAGAGGTTAGACAGATTTGTTTGCTCTTAAATCGACCCGCAACATCCAACCCCCGCAACTCAATTAATTAAATATCGTGGTAAGAACCCGTTTAAAATGCAAAAAAGTCTTTAATTTTTACTTTACATGTTTGTCCACAATTTAATCTCCATTTACCACAAACAAAGCCTCACTTATTTTTAACATGACCGTTCCTGTTTCGGCGTTTCGGCGTTCGGTGGGTTTCGCGATGGAAAAGTGTGCCGCAGTGCGTAACGCGTCGCGCCACCCCGCATAACCCCGTGCTGGGTTCTGGCCTTAGCCGGGGTTCGGACGCTGAGTGTGAGCATTTGGAGGTTTTAGTGAGGTTCAACTCCCACATACCCAACTAAAACAAAAAAAAACCACGTTTATAATATTGTTACTGTACAAAGGTCAAAGATTAAACATTAATACAAACTATCAAAGGTCACATGCAGCCCACTCTTTAGACTTTAAGCTCAAAGTTCATTTTTCAATAACTTGTTAAGTTCAAAAGCTGTGTGTCAAAGTTATATGCTGAAACTTGCTCTTTGAAATGAAAATGAAATGTCCTTAGCTTTAAAGCTTCCTTATTTCTAGGTTTTTTAAATAATAATAACTGTGATTAGCCAGCTTTGAGGATAAAAATATTGACTTCCCTAATTTTATTACATTCTTTATAAAAAAATCCACGTGCCAGAATGTTTGAAAACGTTCATTAAAATTACATCGTTTGATCACATTATTTTTCGTTGTTGAACCAATTTTGAAGATTTTTTTATCAGAAAGCTAGTACGTCCAATAATATCTCTTAAAAAAATTTAATTTTTATAGACATTTGATCTTTATAAATCATTCGAGTTTTTGTTTCGATTTCATCGTATGGAAAGAGAATTTTGAAAAATTGAGATAAAAATTTACCCTGTCTAACTATTTATTTGTTTACTAAGTCATAACTGATATAAAACTAATATTTTCCTAAAAACTCGAAAGAAACTACACTATTTTCATAACAATTCTCAAAACAGCACACCCTTTCGTTTTCAATGTTGCCAAGCCTTTGTTTTTGTTGCCAACATTACAAGCTTAATCTATATCTCATTAAAATATGTTAAGAAGGAGAGAATATTTTACATTTCGCAATGAGGCATCTCAAAGCGTACCCTTAGGCCGTGTTCTTACGAGCGCTTTTTTAAAGATTATAAATATTGTTTCAGTCAAAATTTACAGTGTATGTAATATATAATTAATTATTAAATCTCCACACTAGGTAAAGCCTGTCTCGTGGAGATCTGACTAATACATTTTATCAGTAAAATTTTATTTGCGCGTTAAATTTTCACATACAATTAAATCAATATTGAATTTTGAACACTTGAAATGATCGTCTTACTACTCTCTTCTACTCTATTGGATATAAGCCTTTCCCAAATATGGGCATAAAGATCGGTCCAGTTCAGATTGTAATATACAGTCGTTTTTGACCTCCCATGGTAGTCCATCGTAGGAGATCTGTTCATATTTTTATTGCTAAAGTAGACGAGCTTACAGACCACTCGAAGTTAAGTTTAATTAATATTTTAAAATACTTATTTATCTCAACTAAAATTATGAAGAAATAAGATAGGAATTTAATATTTTAAACTGTAGTCATCACTCCAAATCCAATCAACCAACAATTTACTATGAAAATGTCGCAGTTGTTCAGTACATGATTTTTACTTTAATTCTTGTGCATTATATTAGACTAGTTGAACCGCGCCATTTCGTCTGCGTCACAGAGGGATATAAAGCATAGTCTTTCTCAAAAAATGGACCATCCAACAATGAAAAAAAAAATCGGAGTAATGGTTCTTGAGATTAGTGCGTTCAAACAAACAAACTCTTCATCTTTATAACGAAGTTACGAGTTGGTCGTTCTTGACACGGCGCGTATTGTGAGGAGGTTCCTCTCTCTTCAGCCCTGAACACTGATGGCTTGGGTCGTAGACTCCGCCAGCAGTGGCCCTCTGTTTTTATATTGTATTTTTTTTTGTAAATGTGTTTTTAAAAATATAATGTAAAAAATAAGCTGATAAATAAGTATAGATTGAGCGTTTCCTAAAGCGCGTTTAAAAAACGCTCGTAAGAATGGCCGTAAGGCTCGCTCAGATAATTAGCCCTCAGCTTAGGGCGGCACAAAGGATTTTAAATTTAATTTTATGTTATGTTTCAGCTCGTTTGCTTAAGCCGAATGTGGTTTTGATGGAATTGTTTTTTTTTTTCGGTTACAGGGCTCCTGGTTCAGTTTATTTATTGAGTTTTAATTGTATTGTATGAAGTAATTAATCTTATTTCAAACTGTGGAATAAATTGAGAGGTCTACACTACACAAGTATGGTATTTTATTCACGAACAACTTCGTTATTTATGAACCGATTTTAATGTTTTTTTTTATTTCTTTATTCCGAAAAGATAAACGAGTCTACGGCCCACCTGATGGTAAGCGATCACAACGCTTATGAACCTCTGCAATGCCAGGGAAATGAGGGGCCGTTATCTATCACCTACCGATACAGGACTTTTCTTAAACCTCGTTTAAAGAGGGACATGTCATAGCGCTCCGGGAACACCGCGGAAAATGTTCTTCTGAACCGAACTATGAAAGAGCGCAACGGTTCCAAGTGAAGGTGGTTTTTTTCTGAATATAAGTTTTTAGATGGATGGTTTCATGATAAAGAAATCAGAGTTTAATAATGGCAAACCAGAGAAAGGAGATCGGTCGTTTATTCTCATTTATTCGTATTTAAAGGTTCTTCTCAGATTGTCCTTCTATTATCCTGCAACTATATGAGTTCATCAGAGCGATTCAAGAAGCTTTCAATAGCAATATCTCTAAGCAAACACGCTTGATATTAAACAGCACTTAGCTAACAAAACAGTTAGATAAATGGAACTACATAATGTAGCTTGTATAGGGAAGTTGATGCGTAATTACTGTTCCGCAAACGAAGCTACTGCGCTCACGAGTAGTTGACATGACTGGAACTAGGAAAGGCGTGGAGTAGTATTGGTACTAAAATAGTTTTTTTGTGTTTTTTTAGTTTGATATGCTTTCAAGCT
This sequence comes from Trilocha varians, assembly GCA_030269945.2. Classification (NCBI taxonomy): domain Eukaryota; kingdom Metazoa; phylum Arthropoda; class Insecta; order Lepidoptera; family Bombycidae; genus Trilocha; species Trilocha varians. The sequence continues at coordinate 3,712,566 of AP028279.1, forward strand.
TTATATTAATTTGCACTAGATATAACTATGTATAGTGCCTAAAAACACTACTATATAAGTTCGAGTGGAATCTTTCCAGTTGAATTTGACCGAATTCCTGGTTACAGATTGAAATAAAACTTTGCATACTTATATAGACATAGACATCCTTTATTTGTGGCAAAAATGGTACAAAACAATAAAAAGAAATAAAACATCAAACAATAACATATTATTACATTTTCACCACAAACCAGCCGAGACTCAGTGTATTGCTGACGTCTTCTAATATATAAAATTGTCGTGTCACGGTGTTCGAACTTGAACTCCTCCGAAACGGCTCGACCGATTTTGATGAAATTTTTTGTGCTTATCCGGTACCTATGAGAATCGGCCAACATCTATTTTTCATCCCCTAAATGTTAGGGGTAGTCCACCCCTAATTTTTTTTTTCGGCGCAGACGAAGTTGCGCGAGTCAGCTAGTTTTTATATAAAAATGAATTTCTGTTCGTTAGTCTCGCTAAAACTCGAGAACGACGGAACCGATTTGGCTTATTTTAATCTTGAAATATTCGTAGAAGTCCAGGGAAGATTTAAACGGTGAGAAAATTTCCTTATGTGACGCAGACGAAGTTGTGTGGGCCAGCTAGTACATAATAAAATCAATGCTAACATCCAGCGGTTTTCAGTCTCAGCTGACAGTGACGTTACAAATGGTCGGTTAACTTACAGCTACAAAGTGAAAAAAACAGCATAACACACTTAAAATCATTCATAAACACCAATAAGTCAATAAACTTAAATTAAATTAATTAATAATTAACTTTTTCATTAATATATATCGCGTGTATATGCTATGACAACGATGTGTCTGACCTGACGATGGATTCAGGAGGTGCCCATAAGAACTCTAGTATTAAACAAGATCTATAGACCCATTGTGATTGAGCTCATAATGGGCTCATTTTATTTGTCGTAACAAGCACTCTACTGTCACATGATATCCAGGATCTTAAAATCTTTATTCAATTTCAAAAATGCAATTATAAAGAATCGAAATTACACACAGTTGAATTACGATACTTACAATTTTTTAGTGAAGTTTTTTTTTGAAATCGTTGCGTTTCCATACATTTCTGTGTGCCGCGAGACATTAACATTCACAAATCTGAGTTCGCCTCACCCATTGCCATGGTTTGCATACGTTTAGTTAATTGTTGCACCTATTCCGATTTTGAAAGCGATTGTAAATTATGAACAAAATGTTCTATGTGTGCTTGTTTAGCATTTAAAAAGAAATGCTTGAAAAAGTCGTGGCGGCCGAGTGGTTGGAGCGCTTGCTTCTCGTACGGGGGGTTGTGTGTTCAATACCAGTCGGCTTGTACCTCTAAATCTTATTGTGAAAAAGATTTATGAGCAGGAGATCTGAGCCCAGCAGTGGGCAGTAATGGGTTGTTACAGTACAGTAAGTGTACGAAATTTGCACAAAATTGTGTCAAAAGTACCTTTTTTAAAAAGTGAAAGAATTTTCTAGATCTGTTTGTATATACCTAATAAAATCTTGTCTACACTTTATTATACAGAGGAAAACTTTGTTTGGTTGTAATGAATAGTCTAAAAAACTGGACCGTTTTTTAAAATTACCATTCGAAAGCTACATTATCCACAAGTAACATAGGCTAGATTTTATTTTAGAAAAAAATAGGTATCGTACTAAAACTTCAATAATGTAGGCCAAAAACTGTCTTACATCGTGAACGCTGCGAAAACTATTGATTATAGAACAAAATAATGTACTACGGGTTGTAGGTCTTATTAGAATCTAACAAAACTGCCTGAACCCCTTTTTGACGCAGACAAAATTTAGCGGATCAGCTAGAATGTAATAAAACTGGACTATCTCGTCTATTGAATGTACCTAATATAACCCAATAGTTACAGTATAGGCCAAATTAAGTCCGTGCGGTATCTGAACTCGCGTACTCTCTAATTTGCCAATCGATGGAAAAATTCAAGCTGGATGAGTTAATGCTGTATGGGACCAGTACTTATAGAAAAACTTAATTTATATTTTATTGGCAAAATGAGGTGTATTTATTACTTATCATAAATTCAAGACACAAGGTATATTGGGTAAAAAAACAATGTAGATCTTTTAATAGGTCTTTCCTAATAAAGTGTTCAGTCCCTCACACTTGGGAAAACTATAGTAAGGGGACAGAGGATCACAAATAAAATCAACTGGGTTCGAAGCGAATTGCTCAAAACCTGTCATCATGATTCACCTTAAATTTAATTGTTAATATACTTATTTTAAATAAAATTTTTAAATTCAATCTTTTGAGATCCTAGATTTACATTTTTATAAGTCGTGGTGGCCGAGTGGTTGAAGCGCTTGCCTTTTAGGAAAGTCGTAGTACCTTAAATCTTAATATGATTTTTGTGTACTTTATCACAAAACTACTAGCTAAAAGCGGTAAAGGAAAACATCGTGAGGAAACATAACTTGCATAAACTTCGACGATTCATTGATATTTTAAAATTATATTGAACAAGAAGAGCATTGCCACTTAATTAAAGTTAGGGGTCTAGGTGACATTTTTTCTAAAATGTTGTTAAAAATATTCAGAATCAGCTCGTTTCAAATCCTGAACATCCAATTATCATCAGTAATTTAATCAACCTTTTTAAAAATACCAGTGTAATATTAAATATACAAAACTGTCCATAATCCAAGCTGCATAACACCATCCAAGTACGTGATCCGAATCCACACGAGCAAAGTCGACCGATTCCCTAACTTTTGACTTTACCTGTCGAATTGCAATGTACTTACTCGGTACGGATCGCCAACTTTAGGTATCACATAGCCTCCCTCTGAAACTATATCGAATATACTACCAATGACCGATTTGTAGGATGAGGTATTTCTTCATGTTCTATGACCCAAAGGTGGGGCATATGTCTTCACTACTTTGACCTGAGTTGAGCCACGTTTTTGAACTTAACTGCCTTAAGATCGGTCACGACTGAACGTCGCCATGTTTGCCTTATGTAGCTACGTTTTCTCGAACCCTATCCAATCCATGACTTGCTTATAGGTAGCCAGGGTATAAGACTTTTTTTAAGACAGGAGGAAAACGCTGGATTTCCAACTGCCCCGCAGGTGGGGTATGTGGGAGTCGAACCGTACTAAAACCTGCCGCTCACACTCAGAGTCCGAACCCCGGCTGAGGACAGAACATAGCACAAGATTGGGCGAAGTGACGGGGTTCGTTGCTCACCAAGACTTACGTACTACACCGTTGAGTGCCTAGCGTATCTTCTAAGCGTGTGGTCAATCATTTACGATATTCGTCGGAGATTCTCTGCATCTATTCCATAGGTTTTGATTTGAGATTTTTCTAGCCAATACCGAAATGAGGTATTTAATTATGTTGTATTTTTTTCAGCATCAGCTTGTAGAGCCTCTCCCATATTTCTCCATATTCTGATCCTGCATTGTTTTCATCCAGGGAACTGAAAAATACTTTGGAATTTAACAGACGAAGGAATTTAATTGTCAAATCAAAATTCAATTTTCTTTAACACGTTCACTGCGATACGAGGTGTTATCGGCCCGCACCATGACCGGACGACATGACAGGGCGACTCGCGGTATATTAGATCCCTCCTCTTTTAACAAAGTTATGCTCTACGCACCGCAGAGAAGTTCACGTTTTCCCTTGCCGCACCACAAGAAAGTTGCAGAAGGGATCATTTAGACCTCGTTCAGCAGCAAACGTGTTAAGTTTCAAATTTTAATTGCCAATTTAAGACTTAAGATGGTTTATTTAAGTAATAATTTTATATTGAGATCACTAAATAAAGTTAACAAAAATTCCTTTTTTCTTCAATCTTTAAATAATTTAATATTGTACTTGAATATTAAATGTGTTCTAAGTATTTTATTTGACTTAAAAGACGACTGAAAGTTATAAAACTTTAAAAAGTTAATAGATTTTTATTAAGATGATATTTTATAAAAATGGATATCAATTTTATAAAAGTTTTCAGTACATTATCTTTGCTCTTTATAAATTTTATTTAAACTTATCTGTGCTTACAAAGAAAGTAGAAAGTACTTAACTTGTTTTACTGAAATATTCATAAAATTACATTTATTTTCTATAAAATTAAATAAGTACTATTTTATTTAGTAATATCTAAGTAGTTGTACGTAGTAATAGTAATTAAAATCATAGGTTTACATCTTTATCTAAATTGTAAAATTGATGATAACATAGCGAAAAGCTTCGACCAACATTTTTTTTTTATTGCCATGTAGGCTGACGAGCCAACAGCCCACCTGATAGGAAGTGGTTACCATCGCTCATGAACCTCTGCAATATCAGGCGACACTGAGGAGTCGCTACCTACGACCTAACTTTAAGGACCCTCCTCAAGCCTAGAGAAGTTTTCGCTCCCCGGCTGGGCCTGATTCAGAAGGCGGTTGTTTTTGACACGGCGCGTATTGTGAGGAGGTTCCTCTCTCTTGAGCACCGACCAGTGACCCTCTGTTTTTTATATTGTATTTTTAAATTTCATTTTTTGTAAATGTTTTTTTTTTAAATTTAATGAAAAAATAAGCTAATAAATGAATATTGGTAATCCATCCTTATTATTAATACCATAAAGCTGAAGTTGTTTGTTTGAACGCGCTAATCTCAGGAACCGGTGGCCCGATTTGAAAAAATATTTCAGTGTTGGATAATCCATTTATCGAGGAAGACTATAGGCTATATTATATCCCTCTGTGACGCAGACGAAGTTGCGCGCAGGTCAACTATTATAAACATAAGGACTCGTATATATTGTAGCTACAAAAAAAACAAAAGAAAACAAAAATTTACAATCTCACTCACACCAAATTTTAACCCTTAACTTAACCTGGAAAAGAGTGCCGAGAGCGTACCGCGTCGCGCCGTCCTTTATAACCCCGTGCTGGGTTCTAGCCTCAGCCGAGGTTCGGAGGCTGAGTGTAAGCGGTTGGAGGTTTTAGTGCGGTTTTCCCACCCCTCCCGGTTAGGATCCGATGATTTCCTCCAACTGAAAAAAAAACCTTAATACCCCTAATCCAATAACCCAAGTTAAAAAATAAACAAAATACTAACAAGAAAACAATAAATTATTCAACTAATGAGCCCACCGTGACAGAAAGGAAATTGGGTACGTTAACCCCCTTAGAATTAATCCTTTTTAAGGGATGAAGTGAAGGGTTGAACACTCGTTGACAGCCGCCAGTTATTTTTTGGGTGGCCAATGATATTTTTAGCTTTTTTGAATACATAAAAGCTACATAATAATGTTTAAGAATTTAATTGGATTTCTGTGAATTAAAATTTGATTTTTTAAGGGTGGTTACAGAATTTCTTTGTGACGTTGGAGTGCTAAATATCTACAGTAATCCCTACTTCCCTGCTAATGTTATAAATGCGAAAGTAACTCTGTCTGTCTGTTTGTCTGTTACGCTTTCCCGCTTAAACCTCTCAACCGATTTTGATGAAATTTGGCACAGACAATCTTAAAACCCTGAGAAAGAACATAGGCTACCTTTTAATTGAAAGTGACGCAGAATTTCGCGGACCTGCTAGTATTACTTATCTACCACTGGTCAGATTAGAAAAATTGTCTCAGTGTTGGATAGTCAATTTATCGACGCAGAATATTTATTTTTCAAGAGGTGTAATAAATCCGAAAAAATCCGGTACCAACTGCTTCTTTCAATCTTACTATATTTCTGAGTGAACCCATTTTAATGACTCTCTTCTCTTTGAATGAAGGTACTCTTAACATAACTTCGTATGAACTTCAGATAGACATAGACATTGCTTTATTTACGGTGGAAACACACACATATTGTAATACATATAAGAAAATTAAGTAAAAAACAAAATAGAAATTGAACTCGTGATAAATTAGAAAGTATAATAATATAGGTTCCACCACAAACCAGACGAGACTCAGCTAAATTCTAGGTGGTAATTGAAGATTAACAACCAATACCAAGCGCTGGTTTTTAGCCTAAACCCAGATCTGACTGGTGATATTTCTATTCTTCGGTGTTTTTCAAACGCTATGACTTGTCCTTCTTCAAACGAGGCTTGAAGAAAATCTTTAAAGGTAAGCCGTAGGTAGCGGCCCCGCAGTGCCTTCTAACAATGCAGAGGTCCATGAGCGACGGTAGCTTACGATCAGGTGGTAATAAAAAAAATATGAAGAAAACTTTTTAAATACAAGCGTTAAAGATCCTGGATAGCAGTAGAGTGCTGCTAGCTAATACAAGCAAAACTAGCACACGACGGGTTGTGTTAAACAAGAGTTCCTATCCTTTCGGATCCACCATCAGATCAGCGCCATTTTGTCATATTATTGCATTATCACGCATACATCTGCGTGCAAAATGTCAGCTCAATCGGAAACCGAGAAGTTATGTCAAATTTAGTTTGCAAGATTCCAACCAAACCTTACGTAGTTAAATCCAGTGCAAGTTAATATAAAGCTTGTAAAAAATGAAATTCGGTTTCCATTTTAAAGAATACCCTGTACCAACTCGTTACTACCCACTGTTGGGCTCAGGTCTCCTCAGAAAAGGGATTAGGCATAGTCCACCATGCTTGCCTAGTGCGGATTGGGGACTTCACATATCTTCAAAGGATTTTTAGAACCCTTTTCCGACATGCAGGTTTCCTCACGATGTTTTCCTTCACCGTTTTTAGCCAGTGGTGTTGTGAAAAATTGCACATAAATCTTTTTTTTCACATTTAGATTCAGAGGTACAAGCCGGATTTGAACCCGCGACTTCCCGTTCGGAAGGAAGCGCTTCGACCACTCGGCCACCACGAATTAGAGAATACATCATGTTTTTTTTTATTATCAATCCTAACAATGCTTTACATCACAGCGGCTGCACAGGATTCCCACACTTGTAACATACGTATAAATAACTCCACACCCTTATCAAATGCTGTCATAACGCTGGAACTCTGCACAAATCTTTGCAACACATGTCTTTGACAAGATTTGAGGTTCAACGTTAACGAATTAGGTATATTTATGACCGACTTCCAAAAAGGAGGAGGTGCTCTGTATTTTTGGAGCGAAGTTCCTTATCGCGCGTTATCGAAAGGGGGCGAGACGGAAATTCTTATGAAAAATTGTCACGACACTTTTTTTGTTTTAGATGATTATCGCTAGATGGCGCTGTGATTAAAATCTTTTAAAACAATTCCTTATTTTTTATGTTTGTTCCTCGATAACTCTAGTTTGGGTGGACCGATTTGAATGATTCTGGTGTCAGATGAAAGGTGATGGTCCAATTTAAGTCGCGTTTTTTTTTAATATCGAACAATTACTTTTGGGCCTGTGTTTAAAATATGTGTATTTTGAACGAACAAAATTTCACGATATGCTACGCGCTTTTGGGTATAATTATTTTTTTAAATGAACCTATTTCGATGATTCTTTTCTCGTTAGAACGCAGACATTTTGAACAATATCTAATATAAATGTGATAAAGATCTGATTTTTAGTTTTTCTGCTATACTTGAGAAATGGAAGTCGGTCGTTTTCTTTTTTGCAATAAAAAATATATTATGTAACAATGATAATCCAAGACTATACAGGGTCGATTTGTTAAGGATGGTACATGGTTGCATGCAGTTTTTAGGTTTCAGCTGAAAATCAGTGCTTTTGGTCTTCTTTGAGACCATAAACTTTTGCTGAGCTGAAAACTATTCGCACGCTACTGAGGACAAGCCTCTATCTTGTTCGGTTTTATTTTTTTACTTTTTTGTACCTTGTTTAAATAGGTATTATACTGTTTAAATGTTATTATAATATGAATGTCTTCTATGTGCGTGTTGAATAAATGCTTTTTCTTTCTTTCTTACATATATTGATGGTCATATATTGACATAAACGATTGGTTGATGCTCGCCTTTCGTACGGGAGGTCGCGAGTTCGAATCGGCTTGTACCTCTAAATTCAATTTGTAAAAAAAATATGCGCAATTACAACGTTACTTACTAACTAAAAATGAAGGAAAACAGTGTGAAGAAACTTGCGTATTGGAAAATGATTCCAAAATCCTTCGAAGATATGTGAAGTCCCCAATCCGAATCAAACAGGCTCGGTGGACTTTGCCTAATCTCTCTACTGAAGAGACCTGAGCCCAACAGCGGGCAGTAATGGGTTGTTACAGTAACTTTACATATAAGGTTAATTTCGCTCAGCACGCCCTTAGCGTTAGAGCAACCGAGGGATGGGAGACCCAGCGGGGTACTCCGTGGGAGGGTAACACACGGTCCCATCTTGGCGGGCTTCGGAAAGCCCGCCGACTGAGAGAGCCAGTGGCCGTATCGCCGGCGGCTGCCGGTTCGGCGTCCGACGGGGGCGGCGCGACGGGAAAAAGTGCCGTGGGTGTAACGCGTCGCGCCGTCCTTCATAGCCCCGTGCTGGATTCTGGCCTCAGTCGGGGTTCGGACGCTGAGTGTGAGCGGTTGGAGGTTTTAGTGCGGCTCAACTCCCACATGCCCCGGGCGGGCGGGGATCCGGTGATTTCCTCCAAGTAAAAAAAAACATTAAGGTTAGCTTCTGTATCCATTATCCTATGGCACTAATATAACAATTTCCTCGAACATAAAGTAATCCTTCGAGTGGCGGAAGGAACGTGTGACGGGAAGCAGTCTCTCGCGACGTCCTGTCGCCGGAAGATGTCTTATCTCGGTTTTATACTGATGTGAATTGTTGCTGTGTTTATAACGAAATAACGTAGACATGTATCTGTTAGGGACACGCGATGTTGTTGAGAGTTTAAAAACCGCTAAGAGTGGAATGTACCTAAGTTAGGTTTCCCTCGAGTTCTTCACTACTCAGAGTCAATACAGTGGTCGCCGCTGTGGATTCTGCCTACATAGGAGTTACGGTGGTGGGAGTTAAAGCTGCTGAGCAAAATACCAGATAGCAGTGGAATTTTTCAAATATGGGTTTAAATTTTTGGAAAAATATGATGAATCTATGGTCTTTAAGATCTTCGATCAAGTATAAATATGCAATTAGATCATAAAAAATGGCACGTAGTACCGCCACCTAATCAACTATTTCTTGGGTGTCAAAATTTATTGACAAATTCTTCTTTGTACCGAATGTATCATATTGCAAATGCAAGAGACTTAATTTTCCACTAGACTTGTGAAAATATGGATTATTATTCTTGTGGTGTATTGTAAATTAATGTAAAACAAAGACGATTAAACAGATGACCTACCAAAATGCAAGCACAGCATGCAAATATAAACACAACAGTATTAATTCATTTATAAGTTTTTAGGTGTCAAAAGTCTGATTTTCAGTAGCACTATTTTTGACACTTAAACTGTGTATCACGTACGTATTTTCAAGTCGAAAACCGTCTCAACGGTTAACTAACAAGTTGGTGCCCGTCTCCCGAACATGTTTGAAACAAACTTGATACTTTTGAACGTCACTCTGAAACTAATATCGAAGTTCATAACCTATTCTAGCTGGCGGAAGCGGAAGTAAGGGCGGGTATTCACTACATAATAGTGAATTGTTTCTATTTAGTTTAAAACCAAAATTATTTAATCAAGACATTTTTTTTGGTGGCCTTTTTGTAATTTATTTTTACTTTTCGAGAAAATAGTGCTGCACCACATTATAGTTTTATAAAGGAAAAACGGACGAAGCTAATAACACTATTGAATGGTGTCGTGGGTGGTACAAGGTCGGTTTTTTTTCAGAATCACCTAATTCGAATCCTAGCTGGAAATATTATTTTTCCAAAAATGAAGATGAGATTTTTTTCTATAGTTTTTCAACTTATTATTTTTCATTAAATTTATCCCTAAAAGTTCAAATGAAATCCTCCCAGTATATAATTTTCTATTGATCAACACATAATATTGAATAAACAGCTTTATACCGTTAAGTCCCTTTCGAAACTAAGTCGCCATCTTGTTTTGTGATTGAAATTTAATGCTTTACTTTCTTTGAAAGTTCGACTCGCACTTGCCACGTCTATAATCTGTCAAATAAGCTTTGGTCACTTGAAGTTCCGGATTTTTCTTTTCCGAAATTTTCTTTTATATTGAATTGACACAGATAATAGCTTTAAACTGTAACTAAGGAGGAGTTATTTGTTTTAAATGTTAGGGTCAATACAGGGTGTTATTTTTTTCCTAATTTTGTTTTTCGATTTTCAATTTGTGAAAAATCTTTGAATACAATTCTGATTAATTATTATCAATAAAAACCAATATTTAATGTGAGCAACATTGTATCTACCATATTTAACTACTCATTCATGAAGCATAGTGCTGGAAACCAGAAACTTCAAAATTAATCGACCATTTAGTAACAAGAATATACCCAAAATGATAACTATATCTTAAGCAAGAGGCTTTAAAACCGCAAGATCGTAAGGCGAATGGATTTTAGTTAATTCGATATTGGAATTCAATTTAGGTTTAAGGTCCAAAGGTCTGTTTACGCCGAAGTTTATGTGACAAATTAATTTGATTAACGTCAACTGTACAGAATAATGATTAAAAAGAAGTATTTTATTATTTAAAACAATTATGCCTTAGATTAGTTTTTTTTTATTGCCATGTAGGCAGACGAGCCAACGGCCCACCTGATAGTAAGTGGTTACCGTCGCTCATGAACCTCTGCAATGTCAGGGGACACTGAGGGGTCGCTACCTACGACTTAACTTTAAGGACCCTCCTCAAGCCTCGTTTGAAGAAGGACAAGTCATAGCGCTCAGGGAATACCGAGGAGGGGAGTTATAACATAGTAATCCTTATACTAATTCATTTTACAATCTCTTTGGTTATATTACTATCTATTATTTTTGAATTGTGTGTTCTGTACATACTGTGAATGTCCTGTGATTATGTTGTGTCCGTTTTTTGAGATCTGGAAACTGAACATTATTTAGGAAAATTCGGGAAAAAAACGTGTATATACTTCTCACTTGACACTGGCGAATCATCCCCAGGGATGGGTCCATGAACAAAAGAAGAAGAAGAAGATTATTTAAAACATCGATCTAAGAGACCAATTTCCAAAAAGGAGAAGTTGTATTTTTTTTCCTCTTCGCATACACCTTTAGTTTGAGTGAACCGATTTAGATGATTCTTGTGTCACATGAATGATGATAATTGGGCGTGGGTATACAACTTTTTCCAAGATCGAATACTACTTTTGAAGCCACGTTGAAAAATGTTACTTTAACTAGACAAAATTTCACAGTGTTTGCGTGTTCTCGAATATTTAGTTCTTGAATGAACCGATTTCGATCATACTTTTTTCCCTAAATATTGACAAATTTGTCTTTTATAAAATTCAAGAAGTCAATAAGAGGTGCTACTTTTATTATCACTTTGATAATCATGATTTGTAGAATGATTTTCTTCTGTACAATAATATTTTATGACTATACCGTGTGTGGTGATATGAGTAATTTGATAAAGGTAATTGTAGAAGGGGGTTTAGTACAATACGGAAAAGACCTTGCTTCTTGTTTACACGAGGTTTGAGAATAGAAAACCCACTGATAAATGTATTAGTAAGATCTCCACGAGACAGGCTTGACCTAGTGTGCGCTTTAAACAGGGCTGAACGTAAATCTTGGCGTGCACCTCACCCAATCTCGTGCTGGGTTCTGCCCCCAGCCGGGGTGCGGACGCTGAGCATGAGCGGCAGGTTCTAGTGCGGTTTGATTCCCACATATCCCATCTGCAGGGCGCATGGAAGTCTCGTAAAAATAACGGGGATAGGTATCACCAAAATTTTACAGTATTCTATGCAGCATCGAAATCGGTTCCGTTACTAGAACATTCACAACATAATCGAAATCACAATTATCTTATTAATCGTTTTAAATGCCGTACAACTATTTTACAACAATAATATTTTTTATTGATAAAGTAAATTTTGATGACGCAGTATTAAAGTGGATTTCACAGCCAAAATGACATAACAGTCTCACATCAAAACTCAAGGGGTGTATATTTCAAAACGGAACGGTTTCAAAAGCCGACATAATCCTTAAAATAGGGCTGGGGTCACAATCACTTGTTTTATCCCATCCCTAGCTAGCAATCAGTCATGAGATTTCGACAAAGCTAACAATCACGGATCGCAAACGAAATCCCTACACAATAAACTCTGATTTTCACGGAGTTCTGCCGTCTTTGGTATAAGCGATAGCGATTTAAGGAATAATCTAAAAAGTCCTGTATAGTTGATGGAGAATGTGTTGCCATATGGGAGGTCGCGGGTTCAAAACCGACCGGCTTGTACCTCTAAAAGATTTATGTGCAGCACCACTGGCTAAAAACGATGAAGGAAAATATCATGAGCAAACCTGCACATTGAAAAAGGATTTAAAAAAATCCTTTGAATATATTTTAAATTCGACAAATTAATCGAAAAATGTTCAAAAACGACAAGAAAAATAATAAATATTATCATGTTACAGGAATGCTGAGTTTTAAAGCAGATAGAAATAAGAGTAGATTTGGTTTGGATAAAAGTACCTAATGCCTTTTGTAAATAAATTGTAAATCTATCTAATATATATTATAAAGGCGAAAGTTTGTAAGTATGGATGTATGTTTGTTACTCTTTCACGTAAAAACTACTGAATGGATTTGAATGAAACTTTACCACAATATAGCTTATACATCAGAGTAACACATAGGCTACAATTTTTAAAGTTTCTAATGTGAGGTCGTAAAAAAACACATTTTTTGCGGTATAATAGTACTATATTATAGACGTCGCGAACTAGACGGGCTAGACGAGACGAACCTGAAGTCCACACGAACGAAGTCGCGGGCAAAAGCTACTTGTTTATAAAACTTAAAAAGTCAGTGTATTAAAATAAACAAAGTTATTCAACCGCAAGGTAAATTTCGGCCCCACGCAAAATGCATAAAAGTGTGTACAGAACAGGTAAAACATCCTAGCTCCAAAAGAGACGGGGACGGAGCGACGGAAAAGAGTGCCGAGCGCGTAACGCGTCGCGCCGTCCCTCATAACCCCATGCTGGGTTCTGGCCCCAGCCGGGGTTTGGACGCTGAGTGTGAGCGGTTGGAGGTTTTAGTGCGGTTAAAAAAAAAGTTCCAAAAGAGAAACCTTTACAAACAAATATAAATTTACAAGTCGCTTATGACTTCGTTCGCGTCGCAAGATATTTGGTTTATTGGGGTTATAAGTACGATCTGAAGGGCACTTCGTACCCCATGCTACGACTGTATGTCGGATAAGTGTATTTGAAACTACCTCATTCTGATTACCGGGTACCTTGTGTATGTTTTATGGAAGTTAAATATTGTTTTGTTGAGAAGGTCGACTATTTGTTAAATTTCGTACACTACTTATAGTTTATAAGTGAATTTTGTGTTCATTTTATTTAAGATTAACGTCTCAGTGCTTTGAGCTATTGAATTTTTTATATAGTGTACCTGACGGCGTAAATAGTGTGTTGAGGTGTAATGATTTGGGTTCACTTGAACACTCGACGATCAACACTTTTGAATAAAAACTTCGAAATAGCGAGGTTTAACAGTTTATTATTTTTACATCAAGAGGTCCGTTCGCCTCGACAATTCAAACACGAATGATTAATAACAGAGGCCAGCGCCTGTATTTATAGCAAGTCTCCACTTCCAACTACCCGCACGGTGAATAGGTTGGTTTCCCTTGTAATCACTCCGTCATACCGTATTGACTTATATCTCTTTTATAGAGTTTTGTATCAAGAATACTGACTCGAAGCGAGGTGATGCTGCTGCTGAATTGATCTAACAGGTTTCAGTTATAGAATAAACTAGAAATATGAAAATGTTTTTAGAAGAGCAGAACACGAAGAATTGAGTTAGGTTAGTGAATTGTAATATTTTGATCTCCTACTTTAAGAACTTTATTGTATAAAGAAGTGTATTTTCCGCACGCTTCAATTCATTTCAAAAGTTGAATTAGGACTTGGCCTATTTTATTCACATTACTCATTTTTTTTATACAGGGTGGATCTGTAACTTTGGATAATCTGACGTGGCGTGAATGACCTGTCGAAATACAACTTAGCACCATTTTTATTTTTTGGATCGGTTAAACTTTTTTTTCTGATATTGTATGGAAAACGTTCGACTATCGTTGCGGACTTCCATACTATGATGAATTTTTTTTTTATCCAATCCCTAAAATAGATGTGGTTCTAAGTTTTATTTCGACAGGCCATTCATCCAACGTCAGATTGTCTAAAGTTACAGATCCACCCTTTACATCATTTTATGTATATTCCTTTCTTCAAAGAAGCATTTTACTAGCACCCCTAATAAATGTAAAACCAGACGCCACTTGGGTCAGAAACTCCATGTGATCACGTTCAGTGCAGATCAAAACATCACCCCCTCTAGTCAATGGTACTTGTATGGAGTGGGGACACGTGATCAATTAGTGAATCGGCTTATACCTGCTGTCAAATTACGTGTTTTTACAAATCGATTTTTATATTCGAGTCATTTTAATGTCGGAATCGCAGGTGTCATAGATATAGACATACTTTGTTTGCGGTAAAAATGGTACAACAGATGAAAAATGAATAATAATTACATAATATGTTATATTATGTGGAATTTTTCATGTCTCAGCAAAGCACCTCATAGTTCTCTCTACACCACCTTTGGTTGACTGGTAGAGAATGCCTTAGGCATTAAGTCCGCCATTGTATCTTTTTGTGCATGAAGTTGAAGAGATAGATAGATAATACTATAATATTACATTTCTACCACAAACCATCCGAAAATCAGCGTATCAGCGTATTCATGTAAATAGAAGGAACTCGTTAAGAAATAAAATCAGAAGTTTGACAGGTAATATAAATGAAAATACAAAAAATAGTAAGATAAGTGCTCGGTGAACTGTTTTAATACAACATTCAATGAATTTCATTTTTCCAAGTATATTTCTCTATATTCAGTATATAATAATATCTTTCACTCACTCTCAGACACAAACACACACACGCACACATACGCATACACACACACACAATCACCTTAATAACTCAACATTGTAATCTACTGATAATAAGTTTATATTACTAGAATACTTAATTAATACCTATTAGTAGAATTGTATGCAATCTGCATAACTGTGTAATCCTTATTGGCTTTATTGACGTTAATACTTTAATGAAATATTTTATAAACACGCTGTTGGATTATCATAAATAAATAAAAAAAAAAGTAAAATAGCAGTTGTGTTATTGACACACAAATGAAAATATTGAATAAGTCAGTGTGAAAAAGAATTCGTTGTTCAAGCCACTACTGTACTTGCGCCAAATAAGGCCGTTATTTTGTCTTTATTGGCTACTTTCGATGTGATTCACTAGCAAAAACTAATGCATCAAGAGTAAAATCTAAGATTACAAATTGTCTATTCACGTGAAGTGTTCTATGAAAATTATAGGTACCAAATCTAATATATCTAATATCTAATATATATTATAAAGGCGAAAGTTTGTAAGTATGGATGTTTGTTACTCTTTCACGTAAAAACTACTGAATGGATTTGAATGAAACTTTACCACAATATAGCTTATACATCAGAATAACACATAGGCTACAATTTTTGATAATAATCTAGACGGGACGAACCTGAAGTCCACGCGAACGAAGTCGCGGGCAAAAGCTAGTATATTATAAAGGCGAAAGTTTGTAAGTATGGATGTATGGATGTTTGTTACTCTTTCACGTAAAAACTACTGAATGGATTTGAATGAAACTTTACCACAATATAGCTTATACATCAGAATAACACATAGGATAATAATCTAGACGGGACGAACCTGAAGTCCACGAGAACGAAGTCGCGGGCAAAAGCTAGTTTGCCATATATTCTCAACAGTCATCAACCAATATCCAATTACACCATTTGAAGCACCATTGGCCAAACATTTGCGAGTCAAAAAAACAAATTGGTCCAACAAACATTCTAACATCGATAAAACTGTCATCCAGTGTACCCGCATCAATCAGACGGTATTCCGTACGCCAATATTTGTGAAACATAAGCCATAATCCGGAGGGCGACAGCCGATCAAATAAAATACAGTTCGAGTTCGACCTTGCAAGATTACACGAACCCTTTTTCGTGCTGGGTTTAGTCCAAGGTTTAGGCTTCAATTTTTTTTACTACAAAAATCCAAAAGACATTTAATTTTGAAAATTTTAGTAACTTTAATGATTTTAAAGACTAAGTTCGTTTTTGAGCAAAACTCACCAATGAATGTAGTGTGTAATTTACAAAAGAGTTCAAATTGCTTGCGGAGATAAATAAACTAAAACGTATTTATATTTTTGGATAAAGAGTTAAATTTCAATCCTTTTGGGCCTGTTATGTATACAGGGTGGATCTGTAACTTTGGACAATCTGACGTGGGGTGAATGACCTGTTGTAATAAAACTTAGCCACTTTTATTTTAGGGATTGGATGAAAAAAAAAATTCATCATAGTATGGAAGTCCGCAACGATAGTCGTACGTTTTCCATACAATGTCAGAAAAAAAAGTTTAACCGATCCAAAAAATAAAAATGGTGCTATATTGTATTTCGACAGGTCATTCACCCCACGTAAGATTGTACAAAGTTACAGATCCACCCTGTATAAATTGCATACAACTACTTCTAGCAGAGTAGACTTCGAGTAAATATTCCAAAAATGTAAAGCATAAAGCATCATTATTTCTTCAATTAGCCTATTAACAAATTGAAAAATAGAAAAACAGTATAGTAGTTAACATAACACGGAAATTCAAAGTAAACCCACTTAATCATAAAATCGCTCTCGCTTATAACTCGTTCCACATTCCTAATAAATTGCTCCAATATTTTTCCAGCACATCTTAGGCTAGTAGCGGACTCCAATCAATCCGTACATACTAGGTATCGACACCAGATGTTGAGATCTAACCCTAATAATTCATTGGGAAAGTATTTCAAGTATTCTCGTACAATTACTTTTAGCCATTCTTACGAACGCTTTTTTGATGCGCGTTTTATTTTTTAAAATGCTCAATAACATGACAGGTAAGGCTAATATTTAAATGTAATGGTACTTGATAATTTGTGCGCCTTTGTAACAAGCGATTATTATTTAGGAAATAATAATAACCAAATTACATTTTTCCAGAATAGCACAAAAAGTTTCAATCAGATTTTATGAAACACATACGAGACTGTGTCAAAAATACGTACCCGCTTTCTAAACATATCTAATATCGAAATTAAAATTAAATTAAAGCAATAGAAATAAAATTAAATAAAATTAACTTGATTACCTTTTAGGAAGTAGGTCAAGAAAGAGCAGAGATGCATTTAAATCACTAAGTTTTCAGTATTAAGTTAAATTGATCGTCATATATTGAGCGGTATTTCAACGCGTGAAAATGCGCTTGTGCGAACGAGAATTTTCAATCTATACATATAATAAAATGATAGAAAAGTCAACATTGCAAAATACACTCTCCCAAGTCAAACAACCGTTGAACATAATGATGGCGCGATTCAGAATCCATACATTTTGTTCTGTAAAAAAGTCAGCTTTGTCCGGGATAAACTCGAAAACTGCTGCACCGATGTACTTCAAATTTGGCAAGAATATTGCTTAGAAGTCGGGTCAACACATAGGCTATATATTATAATGCTATCATCTCCGAGGAACGGGATATAAATATAATAAATTTCATTAAACATTTTTAGAGCACCGACATCTATCGGCGTTCAAGTCAAATTTCATGTGAAAGCATTTTTTTATTAGTACGAGAGCTAGCAACGTTGGGAAAACAAGCATTTCAGTAAAGCCAGCTTTTATTTTTACATCTGCTATCTCTCATACTCTTTCACTTTTATATCAGTTGGCAAATTAATTTTAGGTTTTTAAGTGGTTAAAAAACTACATTAAAAAAAAAAAATCTGAATTGTCGTCTGGCACAGAAGAACAACAAAAAATATGTGGCATTAATAAATTCATGTAGCAAAAGTATAATAAAAATAATTTAAAGAAAAATGTCTTAAAAAAATTTGAAAAATCGGTTTTTTATCCACTACCGGCTGGAGGCTTCTACTAGACAGTCCGTATCGGTAAATACTCTGTCAAAAACGTTGCTAGCTCTTATACCATACTTTAAATTTGATTGTGTCATTTTTGGCACTGTCAATGGTTATTTTTTTAATTGTCATAGATACAAAGAGTTCTGTTCCTTCTTAAAAAATGTGTCTTTAATAATAACGAATTATTCGTTTCAGAGATTTTTTAAGCAATTTTAGAGCAACGACATCTATTGGCCTTCAAGTCGAATTACATATTATGGAAGCATTTTTGATATAAATAATTTTAATTTGATTATGTCATTGTGGGACAATGTTTCCTATTTGCTAACTAGATGGTGTTGGCGTATAAATTTGAATGATTCTGAATCGCGCTATTATTTCGTACACGAAATGTCAAAACTGAGGTTACCTGCTTTGCTATAAGTCATCGTGTGGTTAGTCAAATTGACCTCTTTAGCTATCATTATATTATTATTTAGTATCGACTTAAAATACTTAAATGCCTGGATAACGATCTAATTTATCTCAATGCTCAAACGATACTCGAAGGAAAAGGTTAGCTCGATGTCTAGAAACCGCCGTTGAGCATGAAGCTAGGTTGGCTAATGGCTACTCTTTAAGAACACATTGCGGAAGCTCAGTCGATCGAATATCTTGAAGAGCAGGATACTCAGTTAAGGAGAGATCACTCTCAGCCTGCTATTTCACGGTCGTTGGAGACTGATGAGCAGCTTGAAGAGCGTAGTACAGTTGCTCAGCAAAGTTATCAGGACGTACGTGACGATACTTCTGCTCATGTATCGCAAGACCGAGACAGAATGCAGGAGTTGCAAGAGCAACCGTGGCTAAATAAAGAGGGAAGTGGATTCATGTACAATGTTGCGATTAACTACGCCGCACACGGAGATATTAGCAATCTTAGAAGAAGTGTGCGCCCTTTGTCGAGCCCGCATATGGAGAGGGGAGCCCAATGGGATGTGTTGTGCATCTGGTAAGGTACGCTTGGAGTCTATGCAAGACTCACCAGAACTGTTGAAACTCTTACTAAGCGGCGAACATCCGGGTCCAGCCATTTTTTGAAAAACATTCGAGCCTATAATAGCGCCTTCCAGATGACTTCGTTTAGTGCAAATCAAATCGTTGAAACAGGATTCATGCCGACATTCAAGATCCAGGATCAAGTTTACCATCAAATTGGTTCGCTGCTACCTACAGATATTTCAAAATTTTTGCAAATTTATTTTGTGAGTGATTTTGAAGAACAAGCAAACCTACGAAGTAGATCCATCCCCAATTTAGACGTGCTCAAGAATTCTCCGATGTCCTTCTAAGTCTTGGTGAAGGTACTCTACCAGAAGAGAGAGGTGGACATGTGGTGCCTTCAATGTCTCTCGGTAGAGTTGTATCTAGCTTAGATAGAAGAACTCATTCGCTGTGTGTACAACGACATCAGTCGTATATCACACCAGCAGAATTCTTGGGTGTGTGAGCGAGCCATTTTGACACCCTAAAATGACCAGGCTGCAGCAATTAACGAATTCTCTCAGAAATTGAGGGAAATGAACTGTCGTCGAGCAAGATGATGCTACACATTATCCTGTAGAATTATTTAACTCTCTGTCAGCAAGTGGTTTTCCAGCGCATACTGTCAAGCTGAAGGGCAGTGTCCCGATTATGCTTCTTCGGAACCTATCTCCTCCGAAGTTGTATAACAGGACCCGTCTTAAAGTCATCTCGCTCCACAAACACACAATTGAGGCGGAAATTCTTACGGGTTCTGGCGTCGGCGACGCAGTATTTATATCACTCATTCCTCTCATACCATGAGGTATGTTCCTGAACTTTCCGTTCCAGTTCAAGCGCGTACAGTTCCCTGTGAGTGTTTGCTTCGCGATGACTATCAATAAGTCGCTGGGGCAGACACTGGGGACAGCGGGTGTCGACCTCAGTACGGGCTGCTTCTCACACGGGCACCGGTACGTCGCTTGCTTCCGCGTCACCGGCCCGGACTCTCTTTATATTTTGGCTGCGGAGAGCGAAACCATTATTGTGGTTCATTGAGAAGCTCTATAAGAATCTCTAATACTAGCTATTGCCCGCGACGTCGTCTGCGTGAATGCTATGTACTACACCATAATAATATACCAACAATTGTATCTTTTAAACTAACATTAATTTACTGGTTTTCGTCCTTACCTTTCATATCTACACTAAACAGAGTAACAGAATAAGACTGTTTTTTTGTAAAATTGAAGTGCAAAAAGTGCTAATTTAGACCCGCTTCGAATAAATGACTTTAAGGTGATTTTGCTGAATTACGGCAAAAGTTGTGACTAAAGCAGATGTAGAAAATAATCAAATTAAGACAAATATAAGATAAGATTAGAAGATTCTTATAGAGCTTCTCAATGAACCACAATAATGGTTTCGCTCTCCGCAGCCAAAATATAAAGAGAGTCCGGGCCGGTGACGCGGAAGCAAGCGACGTACCGGTGCCCGTGTGAGAAGCAGCCCGTACTGAGGTCGACACCCGCTGTCCCCAGTGTCTGCCCCAGCGACTTATTGATAGTCATCGCGAAGCAAACACTCACAGGGAACTGTACGCGCTTGAACTGGAACGGAAAGTTCAGGAACATACCTCATGGTATGAGAGGAATGAGTGATATAAATACTGCGTCGCCGACGCCAGAACCCGTAAGAATTTCCGCCTCAATTGTGTGTTTGTGGAGCGAGATGACTTTAAGACGGGTCCTGTTATACAACTTCGGAGGAGATAGGTTCCGAAGAAGCATAATCGGGACACTGCCCTTCAGCTTGACAGTATGCGCTGGAAAACCACTTGCTGACAGAGAGTTAAATAATTCTACAGGATAATGTGTAGCATCATCTTGCTCGACGACAGTTCATTTCCCTCAATTTCTGAGAGAATTCGTTAATTGCTGCAGCCTGGTCATTTTAGGGTGTCAAAATGGCTCGCTCACACACCCAAGAATTCTGCTGGTGTGATATACGACTGATGTCGTTGTACACACAGCGAATGAGTTCTTCTATCTAAGCTAGATACAACTCTACCGAGAGACATTGAAGGCACCACATGTCCACCTCTCTCTTCTGGTAGAGTACCTTCACCAAGACTTAGAAGGACATCGGAGAATTCTTGAGCACGTCTAAATTGGGGATGGATCTACTTCGTAGGTTTGCTTGTTCTTCAAAATCACTCACAAAATAAATTTGCAAAAATTTTGAAATATCTGTAGGTAGCAGCGAACCAATTTGATGGTAAACTTGATCCTGGATCTTGAATGTCGGCATGAATCCTGTTTCAACGATTTGATTTGCACTAAACGAAGTCATCTGGAAGGCGCTATTATAGGCTCGAATGTTTTTCAAAAAATGGCTGGACCCGGATGTTCGCCGCTTAGTAAGAGTTTCAACAGTTCTGGTGAGTCTTGCATAGACTCCAAGCGTACCTTACCAGATGCACAACACATCCCATTGGGCTCCCCTCTCCATATGCGGGCTCGACAAAGGGCGCACACTTCTTCTAAGATTGCTAATATCTCCGTGTGCGGCGTAGTTAATCGCAACATTGTACATGAATCCACTTCCCTCTTTATTTAGCCACGGTTGCTCTTGCAACTCCTGCATTCTGTCTCGGTCTTGCGATACATGAGCAGAAGTATCGTCACGTACGTCCTGATAACTTTGCTGAGCAACTGTACTACGCTCTTCAAGCTGCTCATCAGTCTCCAACGACCGTGAAATAGCAGGCTGAGAGTGATCTCTCCTTAACTGAGTATCCTGCTCTTCAAGATATTCGATCGACTGAGCTTCCGCAATGTGTTCTTAAAGAGTAGCCATTAGCCAACCTAGCTTCATGCTCAACGGCGGTTTCTAGACATCGAGCTAACCTTTTCCTTCGAGTATCGTTTGAGCATTGAGATAAATTAGATCGTTATCCAGGCATTTAAGTATTTTAAGTCGATACTAAATAATAATATAATGATAGCTAAAGAGGTCAATTTGACTAACCACACGATGACTTATAGCAAAGCAGGTAACCTCAGTTTTGACATTTCGTGTACGAAATAATAGCGCGATTCAGAATCATTCAAATTTATACGCCAACACCATCTAGTTAGCAAATAGGAAACATTGTCCCACAATGACATAATCAAATTAAAATTATTTATATCAAAAATGCTTCCATAATATGTAATTCGACTTGAAGGCCAATAGATGTCGTTGCTCTAAAATTGCTTAAAAAATCTCTGAAACGAATAATTCGTTATTATTAAAGACACATTTTTTAAGAAGGAACAGAACTCTTTGTATCTATGACAATTAAAAAAATAACCATTGACAGTGCCAAAAATGACACAATCAAATTTAAAGTATGGTATAAGAGCTAGCAACGTTTTTGACAGAGTATTTACCGATACGGACTGTCTAGTAGAAGCCTCCAGCCGGTAGTGGATAAAAAACCGATTTTTCAAATTTTTTTAAGACATTTTTCTTTAAATTATTTTTATTATACTTTTGCTACATGAATTTATTAATGCCACATATTTTTTGTTGTTCTTCTGTGCCAGACGACAATTCAGATTTTTTTTTTTAATGTAGTTTTTTAACCACTTAAAAACCTAAAATTAATTTGCCAACTGATATAAAAGTGAAAGAGTATGAGAGATAGCATATGTAAAAATAAAAGCTGACTTTACTGAAATGCTTGTTTTCCCAACGTTGCTAGCTCTCGTACTAATAAAAAAATGCTTTCACATGAAATTTGACTTGAACGCCGATAGATGTCGGTGCTCTAAAAATGTTTAATGAAATTTATTATATTTATATCCCGTTCCTCGGAGATGATAGCATTATAATATATAGCCTATGTGTTGACCCGACTTCTAAGCAATATTCTTGCCAAATTTGAAGTACATCGGTGCAGCAGTTTTCGAGTTTATCCCGGACAAAGCTGACTTTTTTACAGAACAAAATGTATGGATTCTGAATCGCGCCATCATTATGTTCAACGGTTGTTTGACTTGGGAGAGTGTATTTTGCAATGTTGACTTTTCTATCATTTTATTATATGTATAGATTAACAATTCAATTTAACAATTAAAATTTATAGTCCTTCAAAACATTCAGAATTCTCAATATTCGTTTAGAGTAAATTATTATCAAATAATCATTTGGGTTTTGACTTTCACTTATGTATAACGAGCTGAACGGCTTTATCTACGTCACCAAAAAACGGCTCGGATACCATTAGCGACGTAATCGCAGAAAAAATTGCTTATTTACGAAAAAAAATCTACAATAATTAGTGTTTCCGGACGTTATCATAAGGGGTGGGCCATATAAACTTTGCATTTTCCAAAAGTTCGACTGTCATGTTGGCTGTGTGGCATGTTGCGCCATCCTGTTGAAACCAAATATCGTCCATGTCATACTCTTCAACTTTTGGAAACAAAAATTCGTTGAGTATGGCACGGTAACGCTCGCCATTGACCGTAACGGCGGCTCCTTGCTCATTTTCGAATGATGCCGCCGGACGAAAACTCACACCAAACCGTAACTCTTCGTGGGTCATTGGCTTCTCAATAGTGACGTGTGGATTTTCCGAACCCCAGATGCGACAATTTTGCTTATTGACATAGCCTCCGAGGTGAAAATGGGCTTCATCTGAAAAGACGATTTTTCGGTAAAAATGCTCATCTTCGGCCAAACGATCTTCTGCCCATTGGGCGAACCGAAAACGTCCCATTTCGTAAATGTCAAACCTTTAACTAAATTATGAACACAAATTGAATGACATTTGAGCTGTAATTCTCTAAATAAACATTAGTTCAAAATGCAAACGTTAGATTGCCCACCCTATACTTGTATTAAACACACAAATCCGACAATTAAACTCAATTTGTACAGTAGTAAATCACAGAACTTCCACTTGCTCTGCATATGGGAGTAGAAATGCACATAAATCTCCTGCTGCTCACACTCAGCGTTTGAAACCTAGCAGAGGTCAGGTCCCAGAACGAGATTGTGCGGAATATCGCCTTAACACCCCAAACGAATACTCTAATACACTAACTACTAACTAATAATGTCAATCGAAATAACAGAAGAACAACGTCACACTAAGCCGAGTGGATTTGAAGTGGAGAATAAATGGATACCAAGGGCTTGAGCTAGAAGAATGCACGGCTATCCGTCACGGGTGCGCGCCGATTGGCTGCTTGCCGATACTGGATCGGGCTGGGAAAAACGATTTAGGAATCATCGATATAAAATATATCAGTTAACTACGTAAAATGATAGAGGAAATATTTTGAGTGGTACACATCACGATACACCACACTCACTGTCTTTACAAGACTCTCTGAGCATGAACCCTTAGTGACTGTTGTGTTTAGCACTGGATTCCACATACTCGATAATAAGTTTATAACAATCATTCTAGCTAAAGAACTAACGTGGATTCCCATGTATCGCATAAAATTAACAATCAAGGAATAAAAAAATACAACACTATCCATTACATAATGAAAAATGGAAATGTGTAAATAACATGTTGGAACGAAGTTCCTTATCGCGCGTTATCGAAAGGTGGCTAGACGGAAATTCTTATGAAAAAGTAGTCACGACACTTTTTTTGTTTTAGATGATTGTCGCTAGATGGCGCTGTGATCAAAATATTTTATAAAACAATACCTTATTTTGTTTTATATGATTAATGCTAGATGGCGCTGTGATCAAAATATTTTATTTAAGTTATAATAATTAGTTAGTTTAAAACGTCTGTCTTTCTCTCTCTCTCTAAGTTTATATAACTTAAAAAAATAAATTTTATTACAATTCCCTCACTAATTAATCGAAAGGAACTTCGTTCCATCCGGGTGTCCCTTGACACCTCTCAAGTTTTTTTTCTCTTTAAATGAGGTTAGAGAAAACTCCTGAATAGTAAGAGATGGGAACGGCTTCCCTACCAAACGAATTCCCTAACATTGTAGAGACTCGTGGTGACCACTAACCATCAGGCTTGTTTATCATGTGATAAAAATTAAATTATTCATACTAAAAGAGGTGGGTAAGAAGTAGAAGTTTCTAAGTCTGGGAGGTTTTAACAAAGTTTTGTATTCTATCGATAAACCCCATCTCTATAGGGCTAATTTCATTGGCTGGATTTAGGAATCCACGATAATATACAGACAGAGCGAGCTTGCTTATTTATTAAACTCGATCCGTTGGTTCTGCAGGACTTGAGTTATTTATCTATCGATTGTATCTCTGTTTCAGCTTTTAAAGAAGTGTTTTTGCTTTAAAATATTATCTAGTTTTTGGATGGAGTAGTAGCAAAAAGAATGCCGTCAGGACTTAAAGGTTTCTGAGAAGCGCATTATGAACGGCTAGTTGGTCTTTACTTCACTCACTTTCATTGTCAAAATATGACAAGTCGCGTTTCCACATTTGCTTGTCAATCATGGCCAACTTTCATAATATAAAAGAAATCCCTTTTATCATCGTCCTACTCGGCGTCGAGGTGGAGTTCATTCCTACTATATGGAACCACCGCGGTCATCTACGGTTCGTTTCAGAAACACTTTTTTGCCACGCACCATCCGGCTATGGAATGAGCTCCCCTCCTCGGTATTCCCTTAGCGCTATGACTTGTCCTTCTCCAAACGAGGCTTGAGGAGGGTCCTTAAAGTTAGGTCGTAGGTAGCGACCTCTCAGTGTCCCCTGACATTGCAGAGGTTCATGAGCGACGGTAACCACTTCCTATCAGGTGGGCCGTTGACTCGTCTGCCTACATGGCAATAAAAAAAAATGACGGTGATGACCGACTAATATTATGAAAGTTGGAAGTTGGAGAGTCATTGTGGAAACGCGGTATCACATTCTACTCTACATTTATAATTTTATTATATTTTAGTGAAACGTTATTTAAACAAAAGTTGATAAAAAATTGTTTTACAAGATTGAGCTTCTGATTATTATATTTTTTTAAATTTTCAAATCAGTAAAGCCGTTCTTAAGTAAGTATGACCAGGAGAATTTGAGGTTAAAAAAAATATTTGTAGGAGATAGACATTGACAAGAGTGACAGTTGGTATGGTCACTCTAGCGGAGCGTCGAGTCTGTGATAGCGGGGCGGCCATCTTTTAAACGGACTGGTTGGAGAGCGGTCGCCGGCGCACCACTCAGTCGACGAATCGCTATCTGTCGCCTCAATCTTTAATTATTTTAAACTGATTAACGTCAATTAGAATATTGTTTGTAAAAGATTATTCAACTGTAAAGTTATTTCGAAGAAGTAAATGGTTTAAGTTTTGAAGGCCATCCGTTTCATTCAAATCATTTTTATTGGACTACCCACGCCCTAAGCAACATGGATTTTGATAAAAGCGCTCGACTGCGCTTTTATATTTTTTAAATTCATCACTCTAGCTGACGCTTTTGAGGTTCTATTTTCATTATATTCCTTTCTCAATTAACTATTAAAAAACAAACGAACACTATCAATATTACCTCTAAAATTGTAATCACATCTAATCAGCTCTGAAATGATGTCATATTTATTATCGTTTTCAAGTACAATTGTCACGTAAATAATATTATATACCTACGTGACACTATTATGTAGATTAAAGTACGACGTGAGGCCCTTCCATTCTTTAATCGGATGTACCTTGACTATTGTGACAAGGGCTGGTACAGTTAGATACAAAAGTCGGATTAATTTTATGAATTTATTTTATGCGTCATTAACCCTTAAATGGACGATTTTTGATCCACGTTTTAAAAATATATATTTGTGTAATAGACATGTGTCATATAATATGTAATACATGTGTAGGAAAAATGAGTAAAAAATTTAGACATGAATTTACTTTACTTTTTTTTTAAAGTACAAAATTAATGTCTCATTCATGGTCATTTTTATCTGTGATTTTTAGTACCTACTTATGATGTTTAAAAACAACATTTTCCATTTAAGGGTTAAGAAAATACTAAATAATGCGTTAGTCTGTATAAAAGTGATCAATGATAAATTGCAAGCATCAAATATTACATAGCTGCATGTATGAGATTTACACTCTATGGATAGCGATGCAATCGGGGAAAATAAAGTACTATGCAGTATGCAATCACCTCGAAAATAGACTTTAAACTGATATTTTTTCTTCTAAAATTAAATAAAAATAATTTGTAGTAGTACCTAACATACGAGAGTCTACAGCCTATATGCCTAAAGCAACCGTCTTCCAGAATATTATAGAAAGTAGCCCTATTGGTCCGGTAAAAATCACAATTTTAAACACAGACACAAAAGTACTTTTTCAATCGCAAAAAATGTGACGCCATGACGACTATCACCTTTCTTCTAACAGTTATTCAAATCGGTCCACCCAAACTAAAGTTTTGAACAAATAAAAAAACATACAGATGAATTGAGTACCTCTTTCTTTTTGGATATCAGTCAAATAAATATAACACACATCATGCTTGCTATGAAATTTTAATATCGTTAAGTTGGAATACCTTTTTTTACGCTGTAGTTCTACATACACGATAAAACTAATTAATTATATTTAACACTTTCATTCCCACCTGTACCCACGTTGAAAGACACCATCATTATTTCACTAATATATCGAGGCGCAAATCTGCGAGTCTGTTTGTATCCAACACGTCTTTTGTTTACGCTTGTACTTCGCACGTACTCTCACGTATTACACAATATACCGGAACATTTTGTTCTATTAAATTAAATTAGAATATTGTAGGTAGAGGAAAAAATGGGAGTTTTTTGAAAGTTTGGGGAATATGAAACGAATTCTCAGTAACACGAATTTTTTTTTGAGTCACTAAAATATTTTGACAAGTATTGGAAATTCAAATTCTTTATCATAACACTGTTACAAGTCTTAGTCTAAAATTGCACTTAACATTTAGTTGCTGCAACATGAATAATTAATTAATATTAACAATAAAAATTATGATATCAGTTATGGAATTACATAACGTTATCATTATAAAAAATAAAAAAATTGAATTCAAAAATCATTATTATTAAGTTATCTAATATTATGTTTCCGGCATGTTTAGCATCTCCTCGACTATATAAAATAAGCAATCCAGTAGCCATCTTTTCAGTGTCATTTTGAAAATCGGTACGCGGACCCTGTCTCTGATGTGAGTGGGTAGCCGATTAAATATTGCGGGTCCAACAACATACACATAGACTACAGGCCCCGTACAAAAATGTTGGGCTACAAAGTCGGGATTTTTTTTAATTTTCCGACAATTACCGGGGTATATTTAGTCATTTGATTTTGTACGGCATTTGTATCATACTATTTAAATACTGCTTCTAATCCATTATTCCTCAACGCCGTACAAAAATCATGCGACAAGGGGATAAAACGATGGTTACAATCCCCTGAATGCTCACCTGCACTCAGTTGGACAGCTTACAAGTGACGGCATAGTACTGAATCTTATTATTTTATGCTAGAATTTCGTTTTAGATAGGTCACCTGGTGGTTCAAATGACCCATAATTTTTCTTCATGGGCCTGTAGTCTAACAGAGCTTTCCGATCTACGAAGACTATGTCTCTATCGCGTTACAACAACGAACACATTTATCACAAATAAAAAATTGACACCGAATTTTGACACCAATTATGAAATATCAATCACTCAGTGCCAGTTGTTCAATTGTTGCCAATTTGTGCTCTAATATCAATCTTAGTTATGTTTGATCGAAATCCCTATAGAGTAAAGTTATCAATAGTGTCAAAGTCTCGGTGTCAACTTCTGTAATGTGTCAAAATAAATTGTGTTAATCTTAAAGTGTCTCCGAGGAGTTTCTCTTAGGAATACTCTGAACGTAGTACGTCACTTGAAATGGGAATATAATACTCTTTGAAAGTTTTTTACTAGCAGTGAACTACCTTGATCAAATAAAAATATACAAAGTGATTTGTTGATGATAGTATACAGGGTGTTAAAATCCGATGAAACAATACTTTCACAGCAAATAGTATACTTGATGTAGAAGCCATCCACCAAGTCTGAGTTTTCTAGGCATAATATATCATAAGTTATAACTAATCAAAACGATGTCTTAATTTGTGCAGGATCAACCCTACCGTACTGACCTACACCAACAGCTAAAGACTTAAGCCGGCTAGTCACCTCCTGTATCATAGAACATTGTAATAATACACGGGACAAAAATCACATTCTAAACAGGATACATGCGCTTGTGTTCGTAAAAATAGATATAGCACGCTGAATGTAGGTCAGGATAGGGTTGTCAAAAATGATACAAAATAATAATTTTTCAACTTTGTATGGGAAAATTAAGTGATCATCTCCGTTTCAAAAGTATGTATATGATTTGAAATGTGATATAGATTAAGCCCTCAAAGTATTGTTTCACCGGGCACCAATACCCTGTATATATTTAAGTATAAACAAAACATTGCTGATTACAAGCTTCCACAAATTACTTGCACTTAGATTCGTTTAATTAAGTTTGCTATGAGCTGATAGAAAACATAGTATAACATATTCTATGACTACTTATATTATACTAAGAATACAAACTAATATTTTATGGAATAATAATAAAGGAACAATGAAGCGTTACACGGCAAATCCACTGCAACCATAAAATATTTCCCATGCTTTTCACACCTTAGCCCTTATCCCTTTACCGTCAATGCAGACCTTTGAATATTTCATAGGTACCTTCCGTCATAAAGTCCAAAGGTCACTTGTCCCTTTACTATTACTTAAGGTCATTTATCAAACGTAAAGGGACCACAGTATAAACGTTGTACAGAAGTCAAGGTCGGTGCTGTAGTGCGTAACGCGTCGTGTTGTCCCGCATGATTCCATGCTGGGTTTTGGCCATCTGGGGTTCTTATGCTTAGTGTAAGCGGTTGGAGGATTTAGTGCGGTTCAACTCTCACAGTTACCGGCGATTTACTCCAATTCTATAAAAATAAAAGATGAAAAAACTTGACATAATAATAACAAGTTTGACACATAATATAAGCATATTTTGTGGTATTAGAGTAGAAATGTGAAAATTTAGGCCTTTTTTATTGCATCGTAGGCAGTACTGTACTGTACCAACCCATTACTGCCCACTGCTGAGCTCACTCCTCCGAAGAGGGGTTAGGCATAGTCCACCACGCTTGCCTAATGCGGATTGGGGACGTCACATATCTTCAAAGGATTTTTAGAACCCTTTTCCGATATGCAGGTTTCCTCACGATGTTTTCTTTCACCGTTTTTAGCCAGTGGTGTTGTGAAAAATTGCACATAAATCTTTTTCATATTAAGATTTAGGCCGGTTTTGAACCCCGACCTCCCGTACGGAAGGCAAGCGCTTCAACCACTCGACCACCACGACTCGTAGGCAGTAAGACCTCACGAACTCTTGATAAGTATCAAGATTCATTAAAAATACACTCAAATAGTCTTCTCCCTTTTGAATGGAAATCGGTCAAAAAGTTTCATGATAAATTTTATTTCTGTAATATACGTTTACTGTGATTGATACTCTACCGTTTCTACCTGGAATATTAAAGAAGTCGCTATCATAGTGTAATACCACTACTGAAATAAAATTAAATGGTTTATTTTTAACATAGATGAAACACAAAGTAGACCGTCGACTTGGTCAATGATTCAAATACAGGACCGATCAATGTGGCAACATTTGGAGGAGGGCTATATTTAGCAATTGACGTCTAAGGGCTGTTAAAATGAATGAATGAATGGAATGAAAGATAAAATAAACTGCCACTGTCTTGAGCAAAACTAGCATAACCAACTCAGCTTGTCTTTTTATCAGAAGTTGAGGTCTACGACTGTAACGCGTCGTGCCTTCCCGCATAATTCCGTGCGGAGTTTTGTCTTCTGTCTAGGTTCGGATGCCTTATTTACATAATTTAAAATTTTCGAAGCCTATAAACTATGACTGACTGATAAACTATTTCCTATTAGTAACAGAATTTTCAAAATCGGTTCAGTAGATCCACAGATTTCTAACATTCTAAACATCATACTACCTCTTTATAATATAATAACATATTAGATATGACGGGGTGATAACAAGGGAAACCAACCTATTCACCGTGCGGGTAGTTGGTAGTGGAAACTTGCTATAAATACAGGCACTGGCCGCTGTTATTAATCATTCGTGTTTGAATTGTCGAGGCGAACGGACCTCTTGATGTAAAAGTAATAAAGTGTTAAAACTCGTTATTTTGAAGTGATCATCAAGTATTCAAGTGGACATTGTGACGTCATTCCTAACAAAACGAAGATCGACTTTTTACAACGTCATTACACTTCAACACACTATTTAGGCTGTTAGATATATTATAATGCCAAAAACGAACTGTAAACAAACTTGAAGATAAAAATAACTTTTGCATATAACGTTTCCTCAGCACATGATGACTATTTAATACTTATATTATTAAAATTGACATGTCGGGGGATTGTCACACCGAAGTTGTTTTGAAAGAATAATTATTGGAACGAGTTCCTTATCGCGCGTTATCGAAAGGGGGCTAAACGGAAAAAATCTTACGAAAAGTCGTCACGACACTTTTTTGTTTTCGATGATTATCGCTAGATGGCGCTGTGATAAAATCCTTATCGTGCGTTACGTTAGGAAAAAAAAAATATCGGGTGTCCCATGACACCTCTCAAGTTTTTTTTCAATAATCTTTAGAAGTTTTGAAAATAGATAGATGGACTAGCCTATGGCACTGGATATATTTAGATGATACGTTTTAGACAGAACTACCACAAGATGGACCGACGACCTGGTCAGGATCGCGAGAGGTCACTGAATGCAGACAGCGCAGGACCGGTAGTTTTGGTCAGGTTTGGGGGAAGCCTATGTCCAGCAGTGGACGTCTATATGCTAATAATCATGATGTGAACCGAACGTTACTTTTTGTGATGGTTCCAAGTGACAGTTTTTAATAATCTTCTATTTAAATACGTTGTTACAGGGGCTATAGATAACTCGAGTTCTGAGCTTTACTGTTCAGTGTCATTATCGCCACTGTGGATCCTGGCTATACAGTAGTTAAAGTAATGGAAGTGAAAAGTAGATAAAAACTTGAGAGGTCACGGGACATCCGGATAGAACGAAGTTCCTTTCGATTAAAATGTATCTCATAAAAATTATTTCGTTTCGTAACGCGCGATAAGGAACGTGTTTTAAAATATTTTGATCACAGCGCAATCTAGCTATAATCATCTAAAACAAAAGTGTCGTGACAACTTTTCGTAAGAATTTTCTCCGTCTAGCCCCCTTTCACGACGCGCGATAAGGAACTTCGTTTCAAAAACTAATTGATATCCCTTGACGTATCGCTGTACCACTGCTCGCGAACCAACACCGAAAAATTATCACGTTACGCAACGGTGAAATCAAAAGACTTAAAAGAACCAATCTATTGAAGTAGCGATGAAAAATCACATATCAAGTCGATGTAACAGTTTCATTAGCTGAAGGTAAAAAATGATCCTACATCGAAGACCTGAGTATGCAGAAATGAGGAATATTAAAAAGGTAATTTGTAATATCGTGTGTAATCGATATGTGAACTTTGTTTACATTCGTTTAGTGACTGACGTATTTAGGTCAGATGTATTTTAATTATTTTTTTTCAGTTGGAGGAAATCACTGGGATGTGTGGAAGTTGAACCGCACTAAAAACTCCAACCGCACACACTCAGCGTCTGAACCCCGGTTGAGGCCAAAACTCAGCATGTTATGAGGTACGGCGCGACGCGTTACGCCCTTGGCACTCTTTCCCGTCGCACTGTGCTTGTAATCTCAGAATCGAATATCAACCCTTATTCTTAATATCCAATATTAACCCTTCACCAAGTATATTAATAAATTGAACTAAATCTAAGTAGGGTTAAGAACTTAGCCTAGGGATTGCGGATAATAGACGTCTGGATCTCTGAGCTCAAGTACCTAGTGCTAATAACGAGGGTACTTAAAAGATTAACGGGGACCTCTCGAAAATAAGGATTAATAGTTTTTGTTATTTCTTTAAGATTAACTTTGAATAGAACTTAAAGCATTGGAGTAGTCAGCGGTACACGATGGTCTGATGAAGTATTTTACGCCTAATATTATTGGCAAAAATGAACGACCAACTTACATTTTTCAAGATTATCACTAAAAGTACCTGTTAAATCTGTTTAGAAGAAAAAAAAAATCAAACTGAAACAAAAAGTGGATACAGGATGTCCCAAAACTATGCGACATGAACAGGAAGTACTTTAAATATTAGAGGTAGGATATTTTGCTGAAACGAAACATCATTTTATTTTTGATGTTTAATAATACTGTATCCACAGATTTGTCATACATTGTTTGGTGTCTGAAAATTGAACTAACAAAATCGGCAAAAATCAACACCCTGTATTTTTATTATGCCAATGGAAAGAACAGTTAATTACGAGTAATCTTTGGTAGCAAACATAGTGTCTTAAACAAAAGGAACAATGTGAAATGTTTGATAAAACATTTTAAATTCCTTATTTTCCGCGATGTGGTAAACGTAGTGTTGGGCGCCCCCCTGCTAGATGGAACGATGACTTAAGAAAGGTGGCCGGTAACAACTGGATGAGACGAGCAGAAGATCGAGCTCAGTGGCGTATTTTGGGAGAGGCCTATGTCCAGCAGTGGACGAGTGTGGGCTGATGATGATGATGATTTTCCGCTATTCGTTGCTTTCGTTAAACAAAAACTTATGATACGATTATTCTGAGGATAAATTTGATTGGTTGGAACACACACTCACATACACACACATCGTTAAAGTAACATACTAAAATGAACGGAGGATATTCGCAGAAGAACCCAAGTAACTGACATAGCCCAAAGAATAAGCAAGTTGAAGTGGCAGTGGGCGGGCCACATAGCACGTAGAACCGATGGCCGTTGGAGCACGAAGGTTCTGGAGTGGCGACCACGTCAAGGCAAGTGCAGTGTGGGACGACCAGCTGTAAGGTGGACGGATGATCTTGTTAAGATCGCAGGAACACGCTGGATGCAGGCCGCTACCAACCGCGAGCATTGGAAATCTTTGGGGGAGGCCTATGTCCAGCAGTGGACGTCTACAGGATGATAATGATGATGATGATGAATGATGCGCGTCGTTTCGTACGGGAGATCGGGTTCAAATCCGGCTGGCTTGTACCTCTAAATCTAAATGTGAAAAAGATTTATGTGCAATTTTTCACAACACCACTGGAAAACATCGTGAGGAAATCTGCATATCGGAAAAGGGTTCTAAAAATCCTTTGAAGATATGTGAAGTCCCCAATCCACACTAGGCAAGCGTGGTGGACTATGCCTAATCCCTCTTCTGAGGAGACCTGAGCCCAACAGTGGGCAGTAATGGGTTGGTACAGGTTCAGGATGAATGATAACTAAAATGAAGACTGTACCAACCCATTACTGCCCACTGTTGGGCTCAGGTCTCCTCAGAAGAGGGAACAGATATGAAGACACAATAAACAAAATAAAACTTTAACTACTTCTGATCGTAAACTAAGTAAACTCCAATAAACCAACGCTAGTGTAGTTTAAAGCTTTAACGAGGTATTTGTCATCGGTGCTAATGTAATTCAGAGCAGAACTACCCTCTCGGCGGTGTAACGTATTGGAGAATTATTATGAAGTCGTACGATAAATAAGATATGCTAGGTGTTTCTCTGCGTGATCAAATCAGAAATGAGGAGATCCGCAGAAGGACTAAAGTAACCGACATAGCCCAAAGAATTGCATCTTTGAAGTGGCAATGGGCAGGACACATTGTGCGAAGAACAGATGGCCGATGGGGCCGAAAAGTTCTGGAGTGGCGGCCACGAACCGGTAAGCGCAACGTTGGTAGACCCCCCACAAGATGGGCTAGACGGAAAAAAATCTTACGAAAAGTTGTCACGCTAGATGACGCTGTGATCAAAATCTTTTAAAACACGTTCCTTATTTTTGTTTTAGATGATTATCGCTAGATGGCGCTGTGATCAAAATCTTTTAAAACACGTTCCTTATCGCGCGTTACGTTAGGAAAAAAAAAAGATATCTTTCAATCGAAAGGAACTTCGTTCTATTCGGGTGTCCCATGACACCTCTTAAGTTTTTTTTTTCTAACTTTTACTGTTTTGATTACGCAGCATTCAATTCTAAGCAGCAAAATACAATCAAAACAACCTTTCGGTTTCACGTCATAACCAATTTTGGCTCTTACCTCTCACTTGGCAATAATAAACTAACCCACTTAGGTTCGTTTTATTGGGTAAGGTGTAAGTGTATCCATTCAACTGGAAACGTCACTTTTCGCTAGATCGCGAAACTGGGAACTTCGTTCGGAATCACTGCCGCGTTTGAGCGTCTTTTTAAAAACATTTTTTTCTAATAAACTTTAATTTAGATTTTTAATAAAATCTAATATTTTGGAAATTTTATTATTAAACTACGCTGTATAGCATTTTCAGCGAAAATACATTATATCCGTAAAATATGAGACGATTAAAAAATGTAAACAAAACAAGTTTTTGAACCGCGCTTAATTTTGGCTCCTGCCACAGACTTGGCAAAAATAAACAAACCAGTTTTATTGCTGATCCCAGTTGAGTGGTTAAATACCAAGGTGACAACTACACAGTTGTCTGAAAATAGTAATTGCTAGCAAAGATCACACACAAACAGCCAAGAGAGATTTCAAAATCTCTACAGCCCTAAGAATAAGATCTCATAATCCTGATACCGTTGAGTTATAGAGCTGATCGAGTGAAGTCGTAAATAAAACGTACAGACGATTGTTCAACGAATCGATTATGCGCCAACTCGATTGTTGCATGTATCGAATACTAGCTGATCCTCGCAACTTCGTCTGCGTCAAAACGGGTTCAACACTGTTAGATTTTAATAAGACCTACAAACCCGTGGTACATCATTTTGTTGTATAATCATTAGTCGTTTCAAAAAGTTTTTGGGTATTTTTTTTCACACCTTGGCTTACATTTTTTTTTTGAGTTGTAGGAAATCACCGGATCGGGTATGTGGGAGTTGAACCTCACTAAAACCTCCAACCGCTCACACTCAGCGTCTGAACCCCGGTTGAGGCCAGAACTCAGCACGGGGTTATGAGGAAAGGCGCGACGCGTTACGCTCTCGGCACTCTTTCCCGTCGCGCCACCCCCTGGATTACATTATTAAAGTTTTAGTATGGATCTCTATTTAAAAAAAAAACTAAATACAGCCTACGTCACTCAGGAATAGTGTAGCTTTCCAACGGTGAATTTTTCAAGTCGATGCAGTAGTTTCGGAGCATATTCGAGACAAACAAACAATCAAGACTTTCTTATTAGTATAGATGCACCAACTCGATTTGCATGTATCGATTATGTGCTGACTCGATTGTTGCAAAGCTAAGCGAATATGCAACGATTTATTCGTTTATTTTACTGATAAATTATGTGTTTTGTGAGCGAACATATTTTACCAATTTTGTCTGCGTTTTTACTGTTTCAAATTCCTTAAATGTTATTTTCGTGTCTTTAAAGATTTTTTCTGTTTATATTGAGTTTAGTTCTACGACTCTGTTTAGGGCGAAGCTCTGTCGGTTTGAGTCTGTGTGATTCGTAAGTCCGTTTCTCCTCTCCTTTTTTTGGTTTTGTTTTTAAAAAAATACTCGATAACATTATTTTCAACGACTATAACTAGATTATATTAGAGAACAAAGTCAGCGTCAAGTCGTTTAAATCATTTCAGGAGTGTGGCCTGGAATTGCAAGCTATTTGAGATAGTTTTGTGTTGGATGTCACGCGCAAA
Source organism: Trilocha varians (assembly GCA_030269945.2). Classification (NCBI taxonomy): domain Eukaryota; kingdom Metazoa; phylum Arthropoda; class Insecta; order Lepidoptera; family Bombycidae; genus Trilocha; species Trilocha varians. Next base: position 3,749,639 of record AP028279.1, read on the forward strand.
ACTGCAGTTACGCCATGAATTCTGATGTAAAATGGAACTAAATTCAATGCACTGTTATTTAGGTGGTTGATAGAGCTTTTGTTATTCGAAATATCCATTAAATTTTGATATACAGAGTGGGTATATACTACTCGAAGTGGAAACACCTACGGTGGTCGGGTATTTGCCCACCTCTCACTCCCACCACTGTAACTCCGGTGTAGCCAGGATCTACAGCGGCGATCATCGTAATGACTCTGAGCAGTGAAGCCCAGGAACCCGAGGGAAAGCTAACTTGTCTTGGACCCCGCAACGAATTTAATCAGAAGATAATAGAAGGAGTAGGAAAACGTGAGTTTCGACTTCCCTTCTCGCAAAGCGGGAGACAATAAAATAAGATTGAAAAAGCATTACGCCAGAATTGAGAAAAGCACCACGGACATTGATTTTATTAAATTGATTGGACCTCTGCGGTGAGCTGTTGTACTATTTTGGATGCCAATAGTAGTTATAGCAAAAACGTCTGAATGCACAGAAATTTTGAGAACCTAGGGTGGTGTGTCGAAATATCAACTCAGAACCACTTTTGTTCTCGGTTTTATTTGTCAATATTTTAATTATTATTTCTAATATTAACCTGCATCTTTTTATTAATATCATTGAGGCAACACCCATCTAGTATACAGGTGAGTGAGAAGTGGGTATCTCAAATATTAATATTGTTTGAGTTTTAAAATTCCTTCAATTTGCAATTTCCATTTTGTACTGTAATCCATCAGATTGCGACCCGTTGCAGCCCGTCTAAACGTGCGTTAATAATACTAAATCTACTTTACTGAATCTAGCATTTTTTGCTATTTACCCTGTCTTAATTTCCAACCATATCCAAAATACTCGACTAACACATTAAGGTCCAAATTCCCTTGCACCAGACTAATTGTTTTCTCAAATACAATGCAGATCTCCTCGTTTTTATTCAAGCGACACGACACTTTATGGGATATGAGCTAGTCCATTACCACATTTTGTTGGGCATGCACCGGTCTCAGTTTAATGCAAATTAATGCGTCGACTGAGACGCCCAAGTTTTTTAGGGTTGTCACTTGCAGTTTAATAAAAATAAATTTCTTTAAACACTCGCGGTTATCTACATCACGAACGAACGAGAAAGAGGGTAGACAGATTTGTCTGCTCTTAAATGACTTACCCGCAGTTCTTCAGTCTTCCCGTGATCATGGCGCTTGAAACAGTGCTGAAATATCGATACCTCTCAATTAAAAATAATCGTGGTAAGAACCCGTTTAGTAGTTAATAAAAATAGTAATATTTTGAGCACACATTATCGTTAAAAAACGACAATTTTTGGTCTGTTCAATTTGATACTCAACGTACATTATAATGGGTCATTATTATCAACCTGTAGACGTCCACTGCTGGACATAAGCCTTTTCCTATTCTTGCCACAACGACCGGTCCTGCGCTGTTTGCAGTCAGTGACTTCCCGCGATTTTGACCAGGTGACCGGAACAACTTGTAGGAGGTCCGTCGTTTGTAGGTCACCACTCCAGAAATTTTCAGCTCCATGGGCTATCAGTTTTTCATACGATGTGCATTGCACTTCAAAGACGTAATCCTTCGAACTCATCATCATCCTCATTTCAGTGATAACATACAGCAGAGACTAGGCAGTATATGTGAAGTGATACACGTAGCATAAAAGTGAAAAGCAATTGGGTTTAAATAAACACTAAATTTTTATAACATAATATTTGACATTTCACCAGGTGTATTCAGGTACATTGAAAAATAAAAAAAACTTGAGAGGTGCCATGGGACACCCGAATAGAACGAAGTTCCTTTCGATTAAAAGATATCTTATATTTTTTTTTTCCTAACGTAACGCGCGATAAGGAACGTGTTTTAAAAGATTTTGATCACAGCGCCATCTAACGATAATCATCTAAAACAAAAAAAAGTGTCGTGACAACTTTTCGTAAGACTTTTTTCCGCCTAGCCCCCCCCCTTTCACCCGTAATGGAGTCGTGGGAGAGACGGCTGGCCAACCCCACCTGGGGTCTACGGACCGTCGAGGCGATCCGCCCCGTCCTAAAGGATTGGGTGGGTCGTGGCAAGGGACGCCTCACCTTTTGGATGGTGCAGATGCTGACCGGGCACGGGTGTTTCGGTCGGTATCTGCACCGGATTCAGGTAGAGCCGACGACGAGGTGCCATCACTGTGTAGAGTGTGACCAGGACACACCAGAGCATACGCTCGCGCTGTGCCCCGCTTGGGAGCGGCAGCGTTGTGTCCTGGTCATGCAAATAGGACCGGACTTGTCGCTCCCGGGCGTCGTGGCGTCGATGCTCGAGAGCGACGAGTCCTGGAAGGCGATGCTCGACTTCTGCGAGTCCACCATCTCGCAGAAGCAGGCGGCGGGGCGTGTGAGAGAAAGCTCTTCTCTCTACGCAGAAACCCGCCGCCGTCGAGCAGGGGGTCGGGACCGGGGTCTGGCCCGGATTCTGGCCCCCTAAGAGTTTCGGGTCCCCAACGCATGCGAGTGCGAGCGGGGACCCAAGAAGGTGCCGTGTCTCGCTCAACACGCCCTTACGTTAGAGCAACCGGGGGATGGTAGACCGCGTACTCCCCGACCCACGCTGGTTCTGACCCAGCGGGGTATTCCGTGGGAGGGTGACACGCGGTCCCATCTTGGCGGGCTTCGGAAAGCCCGCCGACCGAGAGAGCCGGTGGCCGTATTCGCCGGCGGCTACCGGTTCGGCGTCCGGGGACGGAGCGACGGGAAAGAATGCCGATGGCGTGACGCGTCGCCCCGTCCCTCATAACCCCGTGCTGGGTTCTGGCCTCAGCCGGGGTTCGGACGCTGAGTGTGAGCGGTTGGAGGTTTTAGTGAGGTTCAACTCCCACATACCCCGCCCGCGGGGCGGGCGGGGATCCGGTGATTTCCTCCAACTAAAAAAAAAAAAAAAAAAAAAAAAGCCCCCTTTCACAACGCGCGATAAGAAACTTCGTTCCAATAAGAGAATTGTAATCGAATACCGATAGCCTAAATCGAAAACCCTGCAGCTACCGCAATGCGCGAAAAATAAATATTACGAAAAATTAAAGTTTGGACTGCAGCCAACCCTATGTTCGTGAACTAAGCTCCGAAGGCCCCTGTGTATTATCGCCCTTACCCGATCCAATTAAGCCTAGACTAGACTATGCAAATTGTGACTACTCACTTTTGTTAACGACTCAAGTATCTCCGCTTCACCTCTTGGTGTTTCATGATTGCCTGGTACTGTTTCACTGCATTTTAAATAAGAGGGGGTAATGAATTTTGCTGTTTTGCTACCATTTTCGTTACTTTGTGATGTTTGACTTTTTTTTGAGACTATTGGAAAAAATCTATGATTTTTAGAACGAAGTTCCTTATCACGCGTTATCGCAAGGGGGCTAGACGGAAAATCTAATAAAAATGTTGTCACGACACTTTTTTTGTTTTAAATGATTATCGCTAGATGGCGCTGTGATTAAAATCTTTTAAAACAATTCCTTATTTTGTTTTATATGATTAATGCTAGATGGCGCTGTGATCAAAATATTTTATTACAATCCCCTCACTAATTAATCCAAAGGAACTTCGTTCCATCCGGGAGTCCCTTGACACCTCTCAAGTTTGCTTTTTAAATTTGATTCCTTCGACCTAACATTAAATTTTTTAATATGCAAAATAAGACCCAAAAACTTTCTAGCATCGCGTGCGCTATGACAAAATGACAATAATATGGGGTCGGGACCGGGGTCTGGCCCGGATTCTGGCCCCCTAAGAGTTTCGGGTCCCCAACGCATGCGAGTGCGAGCGGGGACCCAAGAAGGTGCCGTGTCTCGCTCAACACGCCCTTACGTCAGAGCAACCGGGGGATGGTAGACCGCGTACTCCCCGACCCACGCTGGTTCTGACCCAGCGGGGTATTCCGTGGGAGGGTGACACGCGGTCCCATCTTGGCGGGCTTCGGAAAGCCCGCCGACCGAGAGAGCCGGTGGCCGTATTCGCCGGCGGCTACCGGTTCGGCGTCCGGGGACGGAGCGACGGGAAAGAGTGCCCATGGCGTAACGCGTCGCCCCGTCCCTCATAACCCCGTGCTGGGTTCTGGCCTCAGCCGGGGTTCGGACGCTGAGTGTGAGCGGTTGGAGGTTTTAGTGCGGTTCAACTCCCACATACCCCGCCCGCGGGGCGGGCGGGGATCCGGTGATTTCCTCCAACTAAAAAAAAAAAAAAAAAAAAAAAAGCATCGCGTGCGCTGCGAAAACTGTTAATTATAAAACCAAATGATGTACGCGTTTGTGGGTCTTATTTAAATCTAGCAATGCTTCCTGAACCCCTTTTTGACGCAGACGAAGTTGCGAGAATACTGGCTAAAATAAACAGAGAATAACAACATCATAATTTAAAATGTATTAAGTGAAGCGCAAGTTAAATTCTATTTCGTTTTAAACCAAGAATTATGAAATAATAAGCCAGTTAACTTTACAACGTTGGTGAATAATTTCTCTTTGAGAGAATGCAACTAAAATTTACAGTTGGCTTACTTTGGTTGCGTTTGGCGGAATTATTTTAATTATGCTTTAATTTGATTTTAAGCATTCTACTATTCTTCCACTAATTTCTCAGTCAGGGTTCCCAAATTTTAGACTATTAAAGTCTAAAATTTCTTTCATGCATTTTCAAAGGGTTCTTACCACGATATTTAATTAATTGAGTTGTCTCGATATTTCAACGTTGTTGCAAACGTCATGATCACGAGAAGACTGGATACTGCGGGTCGAACCCGTTGAAAATGCATGAAAGTATTATTGAAAACCGCGAGTGTCTGAATATGTTAGACTTTATACTAATCTCCCAGCCAGGCTTCTCAAATCTTAGATTCCATCTTATTATCTTATTGGGAGCAAAAAAAAGTAAACTACCACTGATGAAAGAAACTTTTTTATTTTGTTCAAGAAGAACTCTCACGACTTAGATCTGATCTGATCTTAGATCTGTAGGTAGAATACTATTTTTTAAATCTATATTTTAAAAGAGACGAACATTAAAACAAAGATAATATGCCTGCTGAGTTTCTTTCTCCAGTTCTTCTCTAGATATTTTTAGTCTCGACTTTCGAAATGTATATTATGAACTAAACGATTTTTTATTGCCTCATAGACAGACGAGCTAACGGGCTACCTGATCATAAGCGGATACCGTCACTCAAGGACCTCTGATTGACCTTTGATGGCTGACCTTTGATTTGACTTTGAACTGTGACTACAATCATTATTTTCGTACAATCTTATTAGTAACGTTAATAACTTAAGCTCTCAATCTTTAATTAAACTGAACCTTCAAAATCCAATAAACAAAATCAAAACATTAATTAAATTCGAATGATACCGATTAATTACAAGACATTTCTTTGATTCAAAGTTTGGGCCAACATTAAGCGGAGTGTAACAAATGGATCTTGAATCGATAAATAGTCTAAAGTCTATATAATTAATGAACCGGCAATCCTTTCTACGTCAGACGATAATGAAGTGAATGGAGACGATATATGGGAGAAGAGTGTAGCCAACATGCTCGCCAACATGAAAAATTGGCAATAAAGTTAGACGCAATTTGGTGTAGGAGAAAAAGTAAAAAAAAAACTTTATGAATACAAACTTTTAATATCCTGTATTTTATGTAGCAGTAGAGTGCTAACTAAGACAAATAAAACGAGCCCAAACACGACAAGTCTATCTTGTTTAGTACAGGAGCTATCTTCCCTTTCCTAAGGCTATCTTCCGTTGAATCTATTGCATTGTCACGCGATATACATCTGCGTGCAAAATGTCAGGTCAATCGGACACCGAGAAATTTGTTAAAGTCAACTCGCAAGATTCCACCCGTACTTACCTACATAGTTGTGGTATTAGCACTCTCGCCGATATATGACAAAATGGCACTGATCAGATGACGGATTGGGTGGTCATAGGAACTCTTATGCTAAATAAGATAGACCCGTCGTGTTTGGGCTCGTTTTACTTGTATTATCCAGCACTACTGCTATGTGATATCCAGGATCTTAAAAGCTTGTATTTAAAAAGTTTTCTATAAATTATTTGCTTGTCAAATTACAAACCCGTATGTTTTCATATGGATTGATTCTACCCGCAACGGATTGGTTTACACAGCCCCCTAATTATTGAAGATGAGATTGAAAACAATTTGCTGTTACTTCGACATTTGGATCAACAAATTTGTCTTCAAGTTCAAAGCAAATGACTGAACTGCTTACTAGATCCTATAAAACATAAAAAAACATAATAATAAGTATAAAATTTATCTCTATCTACTAATATCCATACTTCCCTACTAATATTATAAATGCGAAAGTAACTCTGTCTGTCTGTGTGTCTGTTACGCTTTCTCAAAAGATTTTGATGAAATTTGGCATAGACAATCTTAAGACCCTGAGAAAGAACATAGGCTACCTTTAATTGAAAGTGACGCAGACGACGTTATGCGGACCCGCTGGTAAGTTAATAAAGATAAAAAATGAATGCTAAGTAAATTGCAAATTGACTTTCTGTACTTAAACAGTTTCCCGCTAAGATAGGAATGCAAATTAAATATTTGTTAAGTTAATTCTGAGCTGCTATAAAATGTAGAGCGTAATGCGAGCTCTTAGTCTGCACTTATCTTTTATCTTTTTTAGCTTAAAAAGATAAAAAGTATCTTTTAGAAAAAATATGAGTTGAGAAATGTTTGCGTGGGAGCTGATTTCATTTGATTCAAAATCATTCGGCTGGTAGATAGATAGATAGATAGAAAATTCTTTATTGTACACCAATCAACAATAAATAAAGATGTAACATTTTAGAATGGTTCAATCGGCGGTCTTATCGCTGATAGCGATTTCTTCTAGACAACCGTATGGCGGACCAAAAGTAAAAAAACAAGGTATTATATTTTTGCGGTGTACCTACGAAAAATCAAAAGAAAGAAAAGTACCTAATGTTGAAAGTGATTTACATCAAATAAAAATAAAATGTATTATTATAAATAATTAAAGGTTACAATATGATTTATGTTTCAGAGAATGGCAAAAAAGAAACAATTACAAAACATAGTAATAATAAGGCAATAACATTCATACACAACACATACAACCACACACCCAGGTGTCTACATTTTCAAATAATAATCCCTTAACATACTTTTGAAAGTGGTCAAGCTTTTACCTACCTCTAAATCTTAATGTGAAATTGATTTCACGACACCACTGGCTAAAAACGGTGAAGGAAAACATTGTGAGGAAACCTGCATATTGGAAAAGGATATTCGTAAAATCCTTTAAAGATATCTGAAGTCAAGCCAATCGTGGTGAACTATACTTCCCTATTCTGAAGAGTCCTGAGCCTTGCAGTGGGCAGTAATGGGTTGTTACCCTAGTTAAAGTACAAGGTGTAACCTGCTCTGATGTTGGAGTCGTAAGGTATAGGGACTTCTGTACATTAACTGTAATTTGCTTTCTTTCTTCTTCTTTCTGTATTAAACAAGACTCATCGTGTTTGGGTTAGACTTATCTTAGCTAACACTCTGATACATCCAAGATCTTAAAACCGTGTATTATTACTAGTTGCATCACGATGGGATATAATCTAGCCTTCTTCGATGAATGGACTATCCAACACTGACAATTTCACATCGGACCAATGGTTCCTGAGATTAGTGCTTTAGGGTATCTCTTATAATGCGGAAAGAGTATCCCTTTATAAATTACTTGGGTAACTCATTAGTAGATACCATTGAATTAAAATGAACAACTGATTCTAGTTATATTATCACTCACTCTTTACAATATACAGGGTGGCGCAATAGAACGTGCATTTTTAAAATAATTATTAAAAAATAAATACAAAAGGTATAGTTAAAATAAAACTAAGCAATTATTAAGTGATAACTGAAGTTTATTTTTTAAAAATAACATCATCTAAATGATGACCCTCTCTACGTTGGCACTCCTCTAACCGCAAACGGAAATTACCGAAAACTTTCTTAAGTAGTGCTGGTGTGATTGCTGCCATTTCACCACGAATATTCTCCTTGAGCTGACTGATGTTTCTCGGATTATTGGTGTAGACTTTGTGTTTGAGGTATCCCCACAAAAAAAAGTCAGGAGGCGTCAAGTCTGGACTGCGCGGAGGCCATGGGATATCACCTCTTTTCGAAATCAGTTTGCCAGGGAACATCTGCTTCCAAACCGCCATGGAGTCATTTGATGTGTGACTGGTAGCTCCGTCTTGTTGGAACCAAGTCCTAGAGTTCTTTATTCTTGAATTTTCAAGTTCTGGGGCCAAAAAACCTTCCAACATCGCAACATAGCGTTCGGTATTAACAGTGATGTTTTGCCCCCGTGCGTTTTCAAAAAAATAAGGACCAATTATTCCTTTGGCAGATATTGCGGCCCAAACTGTCACTTTAGGGCTATGTAACGGTTTTTGATGTTTGAGTCTGGGATTTTCACTATTCCAATAACGACAATTTTGGCGGTTTACGAACCCATTCATATGAAAATGTGCCTCATCAGAGAAAAGGATGTTTTCAAAATTTGAAAACCGATTGAGCATTTCATTAGCAAATGTGAGCCGTGCTATGAAGTCAGAGTCTTTCAATTCTTGAGTTAATTGCAGCTTGTATGGATGCGATTTAAGATCCAAGTTTAAAATTCGTTGCAAACTTCGTCGCGATATGTTTAGGACAGACGATCTCTTGCGAGTAGACATTTGTGGATCTTCTCGTACCGACTGCTTAACACTCTCAATATTGTCTTCGGTCCTAGATGTGCGTGGACGACCTTTCGCGTGTGGTTTAAACGTCGATCCAGTCTCTTCAAAACGCTTTATCCAGATTTTAATTAAATTAGCACTCGGAGCCTCCCTAATTTGCCGTACACCATACTCAGAACAAAATAGTCGCCTGACAACTACGTACGAACGAGAGTTTTCGTAAAATGCGCGCACGCAAAATGCGCGACGCTTCCCGTCGAAGTGACTCATAGTGACTAAAACTTTATGAACCGCGCTACCCAACGATATCGGTCTCCCCCCGCCCACGCCCCTTCTACCCCGCAAAAAAAGATGATGCAATATGCACGTTCTATTGCGCCACCCTGTACAATAATGAATATGATTACAATAATGTGGACGCGAGCGTACGCTATGCTCTTAACGGAACGACTGGGGAGTCGCGCTACGCACTGCACTTATATATTACTGCTTGCATCAAAAGTGCATGCATGCAATCGCGTGCCTACAGTGCGTTCAAACACACAAACAAGCTCTTCAGCTTTAGATCTAAAAAGTTTTCATAAATCAAATATATTATCATGATATTATTAAAACATTTCCATCTTAGGTTAAAGACCCTCAGAAGACCGTTGTCAACAATGATAAAACAGTATTTGAACAAAGAACGAACAACCAAATTCGCCTCAAAGGATCCTATTAAGATATTATTTTCTTGTGAAAATTACTCATTTTTTAAGCGTTCGGGGCAAAACGAATTCAATAGAAACCTCGTTTGATAGATTATGTGTCATTTTTAAAGAGATTCTGTGTAGGTTTTAATGTATTTTGTTGTACCTACTTCATTGTAATTTAGGTAACAGAATTAGGTACTTTTTGATCTTCCAAAAAGGACTTAATTCGTCTGGATGTTTGTTCTCGCATTTGATCTGTGATTAAAATTAGAACCGATTTTGATGATTTTTTTTTGTTAGAAAGTAGACACTTTGGATCCTATCTCATCTATACTTCTATACTAATATTATAAAGCTGAAGAGTTTTTTTGTTTGTTTGTTTGAACGCGCTAATCTCAGAATCTACTGGTCCGATTTCACTGTTGGAAAGCCTATTTATCGAGGAAGGTTATAGGCTATATTTTATTTTCAAAAAAATTAGGGATCCCTATGAAAATATCGAATATGTAACACAAGGCGAATAATCGAAAACCTATTTATGCGTACGCTGCAAAAACTATTGACAATAGAACAAAATGATGTAATACGGGTTTTTAGGTCTTTTGAAGACAAACAAAAAAGTTCGCGACAGCATCTATCTAACTATAATAGTTTAGTCAGAATAAACGCTTTTATGTTTATAAAAAAAATATTTCGTCCCGAGTTTGACGTTTAACGTTTAATGAGTATCGTTATATTAACCCTTATCCAAATTAAGTATTTTGTTATCAAGAGTAGTAATGTAGAAGTAAATTACTTTTTGTTTTATTTCAATCGGACTTTTCGTTTAGAAGTTATTACGAGTATAAAACGCAATGAATATGTGGGGCACTGCGGGCCGCGAAAATAATAACTCGACGGCATTGCGAGTACTGTTGGAACCCCTTTGTAACGCAGACGAAGTTGCGCGGGTCAGCTAGTACTATATAAAGATCTGACAAGTAGTTTTTGGAATATGTTTGAAAAATGGAAGTCGATCGTTTTAATTTTCGTAACAAAAATAATATCCAAGAATATCCTAAACAGGATTTTTTAAGTCCACATTAAAATATTCTCATTTTTGCTAATTTTGATGTCATAAAATTATTTATGTAGCCAAGTTAACCCCATTGTCGCTTGCGGGTCGTCTGTACCCCGACAAGGGGTTAACTCGCGATGATCTACGGGTTAAGGAAAATTTGATAGACTGCGATTTCACGAGCATTTTAACTTAAGGTTTTTCGGCTGTTGAGTAAATTTGTGAAGGGTTAATATTTTTTTATTATTTAATGCTGTCAGTTTTAAAATGATGAATTGTTTTGAGAGTGAAAATATACATGATGATTTTATAACAGTTCTGTATCTGTACCAACCCATTACTGCCCACTGCTGGGCTCAGGTCTCTTCAGAAGAGGGATTAGGCATAGTCCACCACGCTTGCCCAGTGCGGATCGGGGACTTCACATATCTTCAAAGGATTCTAAAAATCCTTTTCCGATATGCAGGTTTCCTCGCGATGTTTCACTTCACCGTTATTAGTCAGTGGTGTTGTGAAAAATTTCACATAAATCTTTTTCATATTAAGACTTTATGTAACTGTCTACATAATATTATCACTGTTATGAGTTAGTGTTTACTGTGTATGTATTGTGTACTCATACGATACCAAGTTGCATACTTTTTATTAATTTTTTTTTTTTAAGGGACAAGCCCTTTTGTTGAACACCATTGCATTATTTCCATCAAAAGGATTTTCTGAAGTAGTTTATTCTGTTTCATTGCGCAAAAATATCAAAAATACCCATCTCTTCTGTTCAATGAATGTTTGTATTGTAAAAACCACAGTAACTATTTTCAGCTCTTGTTGTTTACCCGATATTATTTTCTTTTTCTCCTTTTTGTGTCTTTAGTAATCATGCCACTCATATTGGACATTTATATAAATAAAAATGAATTGTTCGTTAGTCTGATTAAAACTCGAGAACGGCTGGGCCCATTGAGCTGATTTTGATTTTAAAATTTTTGTCGGAGTCCGGGGAAGGTTTAAACGGTGAGAAAATAACCGGGATTTTTTTTTGTGACGCAGACGAAATTGCGCGGGCCAGCTAGTAATATAAAAATATGTGAAATCCTCAATCCGCATTTGGCATGCATGCATGGTAGACTATGCCTGATCTCTCCACTGAGGAGACCTGTAGCTAGCAGTGAGCAGACGGAGCGAAGCAATTTTTATAAGCGATTTTGAAGTAAGAGAGTAATAGAGTATATGAAGCCAATTTATAGGTAAAAAAACTTGAGAGGTGTCATGGGACACCCGAATAGAACGAAGTTCCTTTCCTTTCGATTAAAAGATACCTTTTTTTTTCTAACGTAACGCACGATAAGGATTTGATCACAGCGCCATCTAGCGATAATCATCTAAAACAAAAAAAGTGTCGTGACAACTTTTCGTTAGATTTTTTTTCCGCCTATCCCCCTTTCGATCGGAACTTCGTTTCAAAAAAATACAAATATTTTAAAACTTTTTAGCCCTGCTACTCGGCAGCCAGGTCTGCAGTTCCGAGTTGGGGTATAACAGGAGAACTGTGGACCAAGTTTTCTTGCCTCAAAAACCTACCCAAAAATTGGCATTAGCTTTCGGGCCATAAAGAATAGTAAAAGTTAAGTAAAAAATATATAAATATAAATACGTCATAAATAAGCTCGTGAGTGCTTAACTCAACAAAAGCTGACAAATTCATAGACCTAAAGTTAACCCGTCACATGTCGACGGACTTCGCTTATAAAACGGTCGTTGAACTCGAGCTTTTAGCTTTTGTGCTTCATCAAATAAAAGCTCATTTTTACATGAAATTAAAATGTAAATGGAATTTTGAAGATGTGTGTTTTTCATTTGCAAAATTTGTTTTTTGAAACCTTTGTAGATTTTTATTTTTTTATTGCAGTATGATTTTTAATTATGAACTGAAGTTAAAATGAATACTATTAAAAAATATTTATCTTTATTCTTCTTTAAATTTCCTTTTTTTCATTGATAAAAAATGCATAGTCTTAAATCCTTTTAAGTCGAAGTTTATTATTTTTTCATTTATTTGACACCGTATACCAATTATCCGTTGTTAAGTGAATAAAAATAAAAAATGGAATTTAATTGATGCCATTTTATACTCTAACTAGATGATCCCCGCAACTTCGTCTGCGTCACAAAGGGGTTCAAACAGTACTCGTAATGTTGTTATTTGCGCGGCCCGCGTTCTGTAGGTATATTTTGTTTGCGTTTTATACTCGTCATAACTTCTCAACGAAAAATCCGAGTGGAATAAAACAAAAAGTAATTTACTTCTACATTAATAATCTTGGTAACATAATACTTAATTTGGATGAAGATTAATATAACGATACTATTTTAACGTAATTTCAATCTTCGGACGATTTTTTTTTTCGTGAACATAAAAGCGGTTATTGTGACTGTGATAGTTAGGTATATGCTCTCGCGGACTTTTTTTTAGATCTGCCTAATACCTAAAAACCCGTAGTACATCATTTTGTTCTATTGTCAATAGTTTTTGCAGCGTACGCATAAATATTTTTTCGATTTTACACCTTGTGTTACAAATTCGATATTTTCATACGGATCCCTAATTTTTTTCAAAATAAAATGCCTAAATAGCCTATAACCTTCCTCGATAAATGGACATTCCAACAGTGAAAGAATTTTTGAAATCGGGCCGGTAGTTTCTGAGATTAGCGCGTTCAAACAAACAAACAAACAAACAAACCAACAAACAAACAAACTCTGCAGCTTTATAATATTAGTATAGATTGTATATTTCACTTATATTAAATCAAAGAATGCACTAATTTTTGATTCGCACAATATAATTCCCAAAAACATATACCTACACAAATTTTAATGACATTTATATCCACAACAAAAAGTATTTTTATAATATGAAAATAATATAAAAATGTCCTTAATCGTCTTTGTTTCGGAAAAGCCCCGTGTCATTTGGACTCGGTCCAATTTACGGAACGACGGGCTTTTTTACATTTTCATTTGAGATTTAATTTCGGAAACGTCAGGTGTCGTTGTGTTGTTACAAATGAATGTGATTTATAGCATGTTGCTTTTTATATTTGTTGTGTCGATATTTATATTGAAAATATTGGCTATAACATAATAATTATAGTAACTTAAACTTTTACTGCTTACAGTAGTTATGCTCGGGGTGTCGCGACGGGAAAGTGTGCCGCAGTGCGTAACGCGTCGCGCCACCCCGCATAACCCCGTGCTGGGTTCTGGCCTCAGCCGGGGTTCGGACGCTGAGTGTGAGCGGTTGGAGGTTTTAGTGAGGTTCAACTCCCACATACCCCACCCTCGGGGCGGGTGGGGATCCGGCGATTTCCTCCAAAAGAAACAAAAATAAAATACAGTTATGCTCAGATTGATTTGATTTGATTTTTGTCATTCAAAATGTATGTGTGTATCTACTTTGAAATAAATGATTTGACTTTGACAGATCTCCTTAGTAGTGAGATCAGGAATAGTCCACGACGCCTCATTGTAACTTTAAAAGAAAGCGTCCCTACCTCAATGTACAGGTTTCCTGGAGATATTTTCCGTCACTGTAAGCCAATGGTGTTATGATTGCATATAAACATTTACATTGTTCCTTGCCTCCAATAATACCTTGGTGAACCCATCTTTGACTGTACTATCTTAATATATATATTTCTTGTGTACGTGTGTATGTGACTGAACTCCTCCTAAACGACTGGACCAATTTTGATGAATTTTTTTGTGTATTTTCGTGGAGATTCGAGAATGGTTTAGATTTACAGTTGATCAAGGTCTGATGATGGAGCTGGAAGGTGGCTATGGGAACTCCGTCATTAAGCAAGATAACCTCATCGTGTTTAGGCTCTAATGAAGCGTCCTGATGAGTACTTTAGATTGCCGGGAACATTCCTATGCGACGCAGACGAAGTTGCGCGGGTCAGCTAGTATCTAATATATATCTATTATAAAGGCGAAAGTTTGTATGTATGGATGGATTTTTGTTACTCTTTCACGTAAAAACTACTGAATGGATTTGAATGAAACTTTACCACAATATAGCTTATACATCAGAATAACACATAGGCTACAATTTTTGAGGTATATAAGGTCGTAGAAAAAAAAAAATTGCTGTATAATAGTACTATATTATAGACGTCGCGAACTAGACGGGCTAGACGGGACGAACCTGAAGTCCACGCGAACGAAGTCGCAGGCAAAGGCTAGTATAATATATAATTACAAATATCGTTGTACATTCTCTATAGTAAGAACAGCTGAAATACGATTAGTTTTCTTCCTAGCTGGGCAAAGGGCTTATTAGTCCAGAAGGCTGTTGTTTTGGACATATTAGTCAGAAGGTTCCTATCTCTAGAGCTCTTACCACTGGTAGCTTGGATCTTAGACCTTTAGCCTTCAGTGGCCAAGCGTCTTTTAATTTTATGTTTTTAAATGTAAAATGTGCGAAAAATATATGTTAAATAGGTACCACTTGAACACCACTTTGATTAATTGATTTATTTAATAGTAAAAAAGTTTTTATTGTAGTTTAAATTACTTTAAAAGTTTTGTTACTTGTTAAACATTTCTGATAAATGTATAAGGAATTTGTTTTTTATTTGGTTGCGTGCGGACACGATATCCAATTGATTAATTAAGGGAATAAAATGTAAATTAATTCGAAGTTAAATTTTACAATCTAAGACTTAAGGGTTGATTAGATATAGAGTGACTACCCCTAATTTATTATACTTACAAAATGTCCTATATATTTTAAAATTAGACCAAATTTCTATTTAAAAGTTACTAAAAAAAAATAGGGGGCGGCGCGACGGGAAAGAGTGCCGTGGGCATAACGCGTCGTGCCGTCCCTCATAACCCCGTTCTGGGTTCTGGCCTCAGTCGGGGTTTGGACGTTGAGTGTGAGCGGTTGAAGGTTTTAGTGCGGTTCAACTCCCACATACCTCGCCCGCCCCGTGGGTCCGGTGATTTCAACCAACTAAAAAAAAAAAAAAAATAAATAAAAAAGAACTTTAAAAAACCAGCAAATAAAATTGATTGACTTTTTAAAAAAATCTGAAGATAAATGCAAACTAACCTCCAACCGCTCACACTCAGCGTCCGAACCCCGGCTGAGGCCAGAACCCAGCACGGGGTTTTGTGGGACGGCGCGACGCGTAACGCTCTCGGCACACTTTTCCGTCACGCCGCCCCCGGACGCCGAACCGGCAGCCGCCGGCGATACGGCCACCGGCTCATCCAAACTAACCTACAGAAAAACATTTTTCAGTTCATTAAAATATCTAGCAAAAAACAAATTACATTAACTTTATAATGATAATTACAAACACCTGACCAAAACATCTTTAAGATGCTATACATTATCTAATTAAATCCTTATAATTTTCCCGCCAATTTTACAAAATGGCGGACATCACAAAATGGCGTCGCTATTATGCTGTAGAACAATGGCGACCCTCGACGGAAGAGCTCTGAGGTTTTGAAGCCCTCTCCTCCACCGAAGTGGTGAAAAATCCCCTCGCGAAAGCACTCTTTTACCGAAAGAATATTCTTTTTAATTTTTTGAAACTCGAAGGAAATCTTGCGTGTAATATTCAAATTAGATGCAGTTTTTTTTCTGTTGGAGTGATATTTAATGTTCTAGAAAAAGATTGGAGCTTGTTGTTATCTTTTTACGAGTTTTGTTATTGTTATAAGAGATTAGGTTTCTGTTTTTATGGTTTTTATGATATTTTGTTTTTCTAAAATTAATTCACAGATGCGATGGTCTATAATGATTTTAGACATAGACATAGACAGATGCAGTGGTCTGTGTGTACTAGTACCTACAATTATTAGTGTCTGATCTTGCAGAAACTACTATTCTGGAATAGACTTGAGTAATACCATAAAACAAAAATAATTACAAAATTCGGTTCATCTTCGTCGTCGTGGTGGCCGAGTGGTCGAAGCGCTTCCTTCCGAACGGGAGGTCGCGGGTTTAAAACCGGCCGGCTTGTACCTCTAAATCTAAATGTGATAAAGATTTATGTGCAATTTTTCACAACACCACTGGCTAAAAACGGTGAAGGAAAACATCGTGAGGAAACCTGCATGTCGGAAAAGGATTCTAAAAATCCTTTGAAGATATGTGAAGTCCCCAATCCGCACTGGGCAATCGTGGTGGACTATGCCTAATCCCTCATCTGAGGAGACCTGAGCCCAACAGTAGGCAGTAATGGGTTGGCACAGTACAGTACAGATAAGGACACGAAAAATTTACATCAAAAACTTAATTACCTTACATGTGCTTTTGAGATATTAAGGCATTTTGTAAATTTCAAATTAGATGTAAAAATCTTCATTTATAAATTACGCTTCTTCTTCTTCTTTTTTTCCCATGGACCGAAACTGGGGACGATTCGCCAATGTCAAGTGAGACAAATACACGCAATCAAAGATACTAAGCCAAAATATTGTTCGGTTTCCAGTTTCAGCAGTAGTAGTAATATAGTAGAGTAGTTTATAGTGTTATTGAATACAATTAAGCTTAATAGTACATATTGTAAATGTATAAAACGCGATAGAAACTACATTGAATAAAATGAGTAGATAAGAAATTATATTTAAAAGCGAAAAAAAAAAGAGAAATATAAGGTAAAAATTACAAACATAATGGAACTAGAGGGAAATAAATTTAATAAAGGGGGTGTTGCACTTACGCTTATCCAACTCTTAATGCTAGATGAATGTTTTTTAGAAATTGCCAAAAAACATCGAAATAAAGACTCAAAATTGATAAATTTTCCTTCTGGTGAGACGTAAAATTTTATTGAATCCGGCATCTGTTGCGATGTTATTTCGAAATTGAAATATCTCTTTGTTGAAGGGTCTCTGCAATGGGGTGTCAGCTTGTTTGTTTTTGTTTACAGGTTTCACTTATTTATGTTTGGTATAAATTTGAAGGTATACTGAAAATTTGAGGAAGTTAGAATAGTGGAAGCGTGCGTTGATGTTTTGGGTTAAAAGTTTTTTACAAAACTGTGTCTGTTACTGCTGATTGCTAGGCTCAGGTTTGATCTAGGATAGTTTACTACGAGAATTAACAAAAAAAACTTGAGAGGTATCAAGGGACACCCGAATGGAACGAAGTTCCTTTTGATTAATTAGTGAGGGAATTGTAATAAAATTTTAGTTTTTTAAGTTTTTTTTAATAAAATATTTTGATCAGAGCGCCATCTGGCATTAATCATATAAAACAAAATAAGGAATTGTTTTAAAAAATTTTAATCACAGCGCCATCTAGTGATAATCATCTAAAACAAAAAAAGTGTCGTGACAACTTTTTCATTAGAATTTCCGTCTAGCCCCCTTTCGATAACGCGCGATAAGGAACTTCGTTCCAAAAAATCTGCAAATCCGTTGTACATCATTTTGTTCTATAATCAATAGTTTTCGCAGCGCACGCTTTGTAAGAAAGTTTTTTGGTAATGTTTTCACACCTTGGGTTACATTATTAGACGGATCTCTATTTTTTTTCAAAAAATATAGCCTATGTTACTCGTGGATATATATATGTTATTCAATATTTTTTGAGCCTATTCATTAAAACCAAACAAACAAAGTTTTCCTCTATATAATAATAATAATTTAGCTCTATGGCAACTGTCACGAAAATAACATGCCAAAATTCTAAAAATTAAAATATTAAATACAATTGCGAAAAATGTCGAAATTAAACATGAATTCAGCAAAACAATATAAAATATGGACTGCAAATATATATGGTAAAACAGTTTGGCCAAATATTACTGAAAATTAATTAAAACAGTTATGAGACGAAATCCGAAACGTCAGTGCCAGTGCCGAGAGAAAAGCGCACGATTACCACCTACTCAAGACTCGTCGCGATCGTCGAGTGAACACACGACGAGACCAAGAACACCCGACGACGAGACTCCCGCTGCGCCAACAACAACTGCGCGGCGGGGACGCCCACCGGCTCGCTTGGGACCAGCGGATCGAAATGGTCCGTCTACGGCCCCCGCTACCAGTGGTGCAGTGCGCCCACGCATGAGATGGACACAAGAAATCAATAAAATTGTCATGCGGGCGTACTACAGGGCTACGGAGGGAGGAACTAACCTCACTGCGTATCGCTCAAGAATGGTGCCTCTGTTTCAGGTTTTGTGCCCAGCTGTCGACGTCACGGTGCAACGATTAGCGGATCAGGTGCGGGCCATTCAGCGACTAAAGTTGTTGGATGAGTCTCTACTTGACCGATTGCGCAACGAAGCACTGCCTGCTCCTCCTGAACCACTACCAACACATGTGGTAAATGTCACCGTCACCCAACCTACACCACCAGCGGAGGAACTTCAGGTGCAGGCATGTGCAAATATCCAGGATGATGAGCGTTTGAGGAGCGCTCTGGAGGACTCTATACAAGAGTTTAGGTTTGTCTCGCCATGCTCGCGGCCACGTTTACCGCGGTTGCCCATGTGTAAACGCAATGTTTCGCTAGTATTGGCCCTGGACTGCATATTAAAACCTTACTTTGAGTCAACTGTAGACCTTGTTGACACCCACTCGGTTCTGTACTGCGGTGCGGTTGCTGTCTGTCGTGTGGCAGGAGTAAAATTTCCAAACCCGAACCAGACATACCGCCGACATGATGGTAAGCCGCAGTGGCAGTGCAGAATCGAGAAGCGCATAGATGCAGCCAGGACCCTTATAGCGAAGCTTATTTGCTTCCAGGCAGGCAACACGCGCCCGCGCGTAATGCGATTCGTCGATCGAGCCTTCGCTGACACCGGTGTCAGCAGGAACGACTACCTGGCTCGTGTCGTCGAGCGTGTTGACTACTGGAAGCAAAAAGTTTGCGCATGGGCGAACCGTATTCGTCGGTACCGAATAAGATCGGAGCGGTACCGCTTGAATAGAGTCTTCCAGAGTAATCAGAGGAGTGTCTACAGAAATTGGGAGGCTTCTCGAGGAAGAGTTACCGATGGACACCCACCAGTTGATGAGGATGTGATGACCTCATTTTGGAAAAATATCTGGTCGGTGCCCATCGGTCACTCCGAGGGGGAGTGGACTGAGACGGTCGGGCGCTCGTGCGAGTCTATTACAGACATGAACACCGTAGCGATCACGCCGATTGACGTAGCTTGTGCGGTGCGTTCGGCCCCGAACTGGAAAAGTCCGGGACCGGATGGGCTGCACAGCTACTGGCTGAAATGGATACGCAACTCGCACGGGCGCATGGCTGCTCAGTTTCAACAAGCCCTTGAGTCGGGAACCCTCCCAGATTTCATGACATCAGGAGTCACTCATCTGATATACAAATCTGGCAATACCTCGGACCCAAAAAACTATAGACCAATAACATGCTTACCCACCATCTATAAGCTACTTACATCCATTCTGAGAAACAAAATTCAAATACATATCTCGGCAAACGACATAATGTCACCTTCTCAGAATGGGTGTAAGATAGGGTCTCGGGGTACAAAGGATTTGCTCCTCATTGACATGGCTATTACGCAACAAGTTCGTCGAGGCAAAAAGGGTGTCCATATGGCTTGGATTGACTATAGGAAAGCGTATGATTCGGTGCCCCATTCATGGCTAATGAGAGTTTTAGAGCTGTATAAAATACATCCCACTCTACGCTCCTTTCTTAGCTCATGCATGGGTCAGTGGTCTACGTTTCTTCGTCAACCAGGACATATTGGATCCCCGGCCTCCCCGAGCTTGATAAGGATAAGGCGGGGTATCTTCCAGGGTGACAGT
Source organism: Trilocha varians (assembly GCA_030269945.2). NCBI lineage: Eukaryota > Metazoa > Arthropoda > Insecta > Lepidoptera > Bombycidae > Trilocha > Trilocha varians. Next base: position 3,769,995 of record AP028279.1, read on the forward strand.
CTGAGTCCTTTGTGGTTCTGTCTGGCGCTTAATCCTCTAAGCACGTTGCTTGGAGATTCAACGCTAGGCTACCGACTCAAGAGAGGGGGTGAGCCCATTTCACATCTCTTGTACATGGATGATCTCAAATTATTTGCTTCTAAAAAATCTGACCTAATAACTTTACTCAAAATAACCGACAATTTTAGTAAAGCTATTGGAATGGAATTCGGAGTAGATAAGTGTGCGGTCATAGATATACAGAGAGGAAAAATTGTAAACTCTGAGAGTTTGCAACTTAGCCAAAGTGAGGTGCTCAGATCTCTTTCTGAGTCGGAAACTTACAAATACCTTGGAATGTTCGAAGCTTTGAGTATAGTCGATGCAGATATGAAACAATCGGTGAGGGATCGTTTCTTCGGCCGCTTGGTAAAGGTTTTGAAAAGCCTCTTATCTGGCGGAAACAAGATCCGAGCCTTCAATGGTTGGGTCATGCCTGTACTGACGTACTCCTTTGGCATTCTAAAGTGGACGCAATCGGAACTAGATGCCCTGGATAGAAAAGTTCGGCGACTGCTGACGGCATACAGGATGCACCACCCACGTTCATCTGTTATGAGGTTGTATATTCCTCGGAAGTGTGGGGGTCGTGGCATGTTAAATGTCAAGGACCTACACAACCGAGAGGTAAACAACCTTTGGGAATATTTCCTTAAGGTAAGCGTGGGTATGTACCGTAATGTAGCAGCAGTTGATAAGGGACTCACTCCGCTGTCCTTAGCGAACGAGAATTGGCGGACGCTAAAGGTAATGAGTGTGACGGATCGCACGGACGTATGGAAGAGCAAGGAACTACACGGACGGTTCTACCGGGCCCTTATGAGCCCCGATGTAGATCAGTTAGCCTCTGTATCTTGGCTACGGTACAGTAACCTCTTCGGAGAGACTGAAGGTTTTGTCTTTGCAATTATGGACGAAGTTATCATGACGAACAACTACCGTAAATATATTCTAAAGGATGGGACGGTCGACATTTGTCGGGCATGTCACCGTCCGGGAGAGTCTATTAGACATATCGTTTCCGGTTGTTCTCGTCTTGCTAACGGCGAGTACTTGCACAGGCATAACCAGGTAGCTAAGATTATCCACCAACAACTTGCTCTGAAATACGACCTTGTTGAAGCCGCTGTACCTTATTACCAGTATTGGCCACAGCCGGTTCTCGATAATGGTCATGTAACGCTCTACTGGGACCGATCTATTATCACTGACAGGACTATTGTTGCCAATAAACCTGACATAGTGATAATAGATCGGGACGCGCATCGGGCAGTGCTGATCGATGTCACCATTCCGCATGACGAGAACCTTGTGAAGGCAGAAAAAGAAAAACAGCTAAAATATTTGGACCTGGCCCACGAGGTGACCGACATGTGGCATGTTGAATCGACCATCATTGTTCCGATCGTTGTATCTGTGCACGGTCTAATAGCGAAAAGCTTCGACCGTCATCTTGAGAAGCTTTCGCTCCCCAGCTGGGTAAAGGGCTTGATTCAGAAGGCGGTCGTTCTTGACACGACACGTATTGTGAGGAGGTTCCTCTCTTTTGAGCCCTGACCACTGATGGCTTGGGTCGTAGACCTCGTCTTCAGTGGGCCTCTGTTTTTTATATTGTATTTTTAAATTTTATTCCTTTGTTATTTTTTTTAAAAATATAATGTAAAAAATAAGTGTAAATAAATGAATACAGAGATAATATAGATAAGTATAGATTATTGAAGTATAATAAAATAAATAAATAAAATAAGCCTTTATTACTGCTTTTCTTACAAATAACTAATCTAAAATATAATAAAACTAAATTACAGCTTGTCTCTCGACAAAGGTCTCCTCAAAGGACTTCCAATCTTGCCTATAGGAATAGTAAAAGAAGTAGAGGAAGACAATGTAAAAGGTGGGAGAAAGACTTCAAGAAGATGGCTGGATCGACTTGGATACGAGTGGCAAGGAATAGGCAAGATTGACTCTTTACTTAATATATCAACAACAATCAACCTCTCTTTGGAGGAGACCTGAGTCCAGTAGCGGTAGTAATTGTTACAGTACTAAAAACATTGGTTCTCAGTACATTAATAAATAATTATAACCTAGACCTATTGTTACATACCTATACCTGGAATCACGCCGTCTCACATGTCGTTGTAAACATATCAAGGTACATAGCTTATGAATATGCCTGCTTGATATAGTCTTAAGATTGGGCACACTGCACAAAGAATGCTATTCAGAGATTTGTTAGTCAAGGTATACAGGGTGTTGTTGCCCGGTGAAACAATACTTTAAGGGCTTAATCTATATCACATTTCAAATCATATACACATACTTTTGAAAGTGAGATAGTTACTTTATTTTCCCATACAAAGTTGAAAAAATATTTTTTTGTATTATTTTTGACAACCCTACTGTGACCTACATTTAGCGTACTATATCTATATGCTATTTTCACGCACACAGGCGCATCCGATCGCAATTTTAGAGTTCTGTACTATAATAATCACCTACTAATAGAAAATTTATACTAGTTTTGATTAGTTATAACTTATGATATATTATGCCTAGAAAACCCAAAGTTGGTGGATGGCTTCTACATCAAGTATACTATTTGCTGTGAAAATATTGTTTCATCGGATTATAACACCCTGTATATTGAAAGAGGGAGTACTCTGCTCTAACTTGAAAAAAAAATGGTAAAAAATCAATTGACACAAAACTAGCCCAAACAAAATAAAAAAAAACTTGAGAGGTGTCAAGGGACACCCGGATGGAACGAAGTTCCTTTCGATTAGTGAGGGAGTTTATTTTTTTAAGTTATAATAATTAGTTAGTTTAAAACGTCTGTCTCTCTCTCTCTTTATAACTTAAATAAAATATTTTGATCACAGCGCCATCTAGCATTAATCATATAAAACAAAATAAGGAATTGGGTGACGAATAAGGTGCCGGGGCGATACGTGAGCGACAATCGCGAACGCGTCCTGTCCCCCCTACCAGCCTCGTGCCGGGTTCTGTCCCGGCCGGGGATCGAACGTCAAGCGTGAGCGGCGGGAGGTTTTAATGCGGTTCAACCCACACATACACCACTCGCGGGGCGAGTGGAAGTCCGGCGATTTCCTCCTGTCCAAAAAAAAGATGTTTTATATCAACAGGTCATTCACCCCACGTCAGACTGTCCAAAGTTACAGATCCACCCTGTATATCTTTGAAATATCAGTGTGCAACAATCTTTACCTTTATCGGTAGTTACAACGTATGCCAACATAACATAGATTAATATTTATCGTAATGCATTATTCATGGTAGTGTTCGCGATAAAATTTGTAATCTTAACCTGAATGGAATATCTAGGAAAAGTGTGATATTTTCGCCATGTAAATGTAATGAAAACTTATTAGTATTACATATTGAAAACTATTTAATAGAGAATTTTACACGCATCTGACTTTATGAAACATGACGGAAGAATAAAAGATATATTTTAGTTTTCATTAGATTAACTTTGGTTCAATATTGTGTAAATAAATAGCTTTAAATGTTTTTTTGCTGTAATTTACAGAAACGCAATTTTGTTATTATTTATTTCAAAAAGATTATAATATTACTATTATATTTATTTAAATTGCGTCTAAACAAGCTGTTATAGTTGGTTGGTTCGTTTGTTTCAACTTTAATTTTTGATTTCTTAAATTGTTTGATTTTACGTCCGTGTCTCGTCAGGGTTTAACTTAAATCGAGGTAATAATTCTATGCTTAAATCATGCTTAATAACTAAAGATAACAAAACGGTGACCTGTTTTATACATTTTATAAATAAAGAGATATCCCATCCCCTACCAAAAGGGAGAAACATAGATGGGCCTAATGATATTCAATCAATTATGTCTTCGTTTCTTCGCTGCGGTGGCCTTCCTGTTGAAACTTGCCCAAAATGGGCGTAGATTCGGCCGGAGCTGGCGGTAACTCGAAGCAGATCCAGACCACACCACACCTACACCTCCGCCTAGAACGACGGAGAGATCATGCCCGGGCATCTTTAACAAGTACTACCTTCACCGACAAGTTTTCTAAAATCTAATTTAAAGATCCCTTAAGAAATAATTCACATCACGTACTGGAAATACTTCATTCCCAACTCATATTAATTTAGGCATCTGAAAGAGAAACGAGATCTAACAATTTTCAAGTTTGGAAGGTACACGACCAAAGTTCCCAAAGGTAATTTATCGGGCCTCGCTAACTTTAAGATCAAAAAGGCTTGGGAAATTTTACAAACGAAGTTTCCTTTTTCAAGGAAAAAATGTTAGGTCGAGAGGGGACAGACGATATTTGTGATTTGTATATGTATGTTTTGTTTTTGTGACGAGAATAATCAGCTTCATTTGTGTATAATATCTTTAGTAATACTAGCTGATCCTTGCAACTTCGTCTGCGTCACAAAGGGAAACAATATATCCTATATAAATGTAGCCTTCCTCGATAAATGTACTTTCCAAATCTGATTTTTTTTGATATCAAACCCGAAGTTTGCGGAGCCTATTCGAGACAAATAAATAAAAAGCGAACAAGAAAAAAGACAGATTTGTTTGCTCGTAAATCTACCCGCAGTATCCAGTCTTTATGGCTAAATTTCGGGTAGGTTTATATCCAGAAATGACGTCTATGGGCTGATGATGATAAAAAATGTCTCTTTTCTCATTTGTTTCATTGTATTTATTATCGTTTCCAAATTGAAACCGATAACCTCTTTTAATTTAAAAGCCCCTATAACCCAACCGAAAATAATTATACCCTTGTAATTATTCAGGCCATCAGAACAATACACACTTTTCATTTATAAAGATCGACTAATTATCGTAGCGATTTATTATAGCCCTTCGCCCTTTACGCCATTAAGGACCGGTGCGATTGTAAATTTGATCCTCGTTGGCTGAGGGCTTATTGAAATCAGGGTTTTATGCCCTTATGTTTTGCTAGAGTCCAGATGCTGAAGGATTTATAGGGATTTGTGGATTGGACGGGTGAATGGTTGGGAATCGAATGGTTTGGGAAATGTGGTCCTTTGGTTCTACGACATATAACGTCAGGATCTATACAGGGTGGATCTGTAACTTTGGACAATCTGACGTGGGGTGAATGACCTGTCGAAATACAACCTAGCACCATTTTTATTTTTTGGATCGGATAAACTTTTTTTCTGACATTGTATGGAAAACGTACAACTATCGTTGCGGACTTCCATACTATGATGAAAATTTTTTCTTTATCCAATTCCTAAAATAAAAGTGGTGCTAAGTTTAATTTCAACAGATCATTCACCCGACGTCAGATTGTCCAAAGTTACAGATCCACCCTGTATATGGGATATTTTACAAAATAGTGTCATTTTTGGAATATCGAGACCACTCAATTAAATATCGTTGTAAGAACCCGTTAATTATGCATGAAAATAATGCAGAAAAGAGTATTTGAATAAGTTAAAAGTGAACTTTGCATTAAACAAATCAATAGCGTTAAGTGCAGACCTTTTAAAATAAAACACTTTAATTTTTGGGTAAAAACTGTTCAAGGTGATTCAGTAAGTCTTCTCCGAAGCAATTCCTTGGGGTAAACAGAATAACAGACGGCCCGCTGCTGATGTATATAGGTCGCAGTCAAACTCGAGAATTCGAAAAATTTCAAAATTACCAACTCCTTAAAGTTAGGGTCCTTAAAGTTAGGTCGTAGGTAGCGACCCCTCAATGTCCCCTGACATTGCAGAGGTTCACGAGCGACGGTAACCACTTACGATCAGGTGGCCCGTTGGCTCGTCTGCCTACATGGCAATAAAAAAAATCCTATTTGTCACGTGTGTTTCAACTGAAAACCAGCAGCAGTTCCTGTTATTTGCAACACATGGTGAATTGTGGCCCCATTGGCAGACAATGTCGATAATGTATACCTCCGTGTTTTCCGAACGCTATGATTTGTACTTCTTCAAACGAGGCTTGAAGGAAGTCCTTGAAATTCTTTAGTGGCGGCTCTACATCAATTGACATTGCAGTCCATGAGCAACAGTTACAATTCGGTGGCTTGTTAGCTCGTCAGCCTACAAGACAATAATAAGAAGTCTTAAAACTTTTTTGTCATGTAGGTAGACAAACTAATCCTAATGAGTGTTTTTGTTTCTTTTTTTTTGTTTTAGCGTTAATGTTTCATTTTTCTTGTTAAATAAATGGTTTTAATCTTTATTACTGTCTCTGGTTGTACAAAACATTTGTATTATCTTATTACGGTCTCCCGCGATACAGGTCTGACTGCGGGGACCATTGTTAAAGTAGAGAAAGAATTCCTGTTAATGAATTATTTTGTAGTTTTTATAAATATTTTCATACATAACCTAAATACTTTCATGCATTTTCAACGGGTTCTTACCACGATATTTAATTAATTGAGTTGTCTCGATATTTCAACGTTGTTGCAAACGTCATGATCACGAGAAGACTGAATACTGCGGGTCGATTTAAGAGCAAACAAATCTGTCTACCCTCTTTCTCGTTCGCTTTTGGGTGGTACCACTGGAACTCGGACTCACATCACGACACACCACTCACTGTATCTACAAGACTCTCTGAGCATGAAAGTATTATAGAAAACCGCGAGGGTCTGAATAAGTCTATAACCTAAATAGTTTTGCAATGACTGCAACATCCACACGCACACCCAAACGTTTTTAATTTCAAAGTACAAACATTAATTTCGTTGCGGGAACGTTTACAGCCACTTCAGTTGCAAGATCACAAATTGAAATTCGTCTAAGTAAGCTTAACATATAAAATGCCTTTCTTATACATTATCCGGGAATTATGGCAAAAAGACGCAGTTTAGGGGATCAGTTTGACTTTGGGACCGACTTCCAAAAAGGAGGAGGTCCTCAATTCATCTGTATTGTTTTTATGTTTGTTGCTTGGTTTGGGTGGACCAATTTGAATGATTCTGGTGTCAGATGGAAGGTCGTCATGAAGTCCTATTTATTTTAAGATCGAACTAGCACTTTAGGGTGTGTTTATAAATGTTAACTGCATATTGTATTTCTTTTCTATAATATGAGCCGATTTCGATGATTCTCTCTTTATGTTTGAAAGCAGATACTTTTGGACATCATCTCATAATTTGATAAAGATGTGACTGGCAGTTTTTGTGCTCAAAAATGAAGGTCGGTCCGATCAATAAAAACATCGCTTACATCGCAAACACTATCTAAGCATTCCATTTCAAACGCAACCGAAATTGCAGGCATCATCTAGTTATAAAATTCTCACTACTGACAAAACCTCTTTTCGTAGAAATACAAATTGCTTCAGAGCCTTCTTGGAAATGTAGGGTTTCTACGAAACACCATTCAAAAACATACTTTATTTGTGATAGAAGAGTAATATACCTACAGGGCATAAAATGATAATTTATTTTAAAGACAACTTTTTAAATACAAGCTTTAAAGATGCTAGAAATCATGTAGCAGGAGAGTGCTAGTGCTAGTGCCAGTGCTAGCTACAAGTAAAACGAGCCCAAACACAACCGGTCTATCTTGTTTAGCACAAGAGTTCCGATGACCACCTTCAGAATTCAAGATCAGATCAGCGTCATCTTATTGCATTGTCACGCGATTAACATCTGTGTGCAAAATGACAGCTCAATCGGAAACCGGGAAGTTTGTCAAATTTAGTTTGAAAAATTTCACCCGAATAGTTACAAAGTTACATCCAGCGCAAGTTAATATAAAGCTTGTAAAAACAAATTAAACCCAAGCAATATCCCTCCCTTTCCCATACTTGTGCATTCAAAACAAAATTTGAGATATATTCTAGAAACATCCACACGTATATTTCCATTAGTGCACCTTCAGGATTATAACTTGCAATTAAGAATGTAATTGCTGTATCCGAGGTTGTTACTGAGTGACTTTCCTTGTATATAATGTAATTTAGGCGTTGACTAAGAGGACTCTAGCGTGTTTTGTGCCCACTGTATCATTATTATGTGGGGTGCTGTCCAAAATATAGAAGACAGAGATTTGAAAAATGCCTATGCTGTTTGTGCACATACAATTTAACAGCACTGTGTTGGTTCTAAGGTCGTCGCTCCATCTAGCAGGGGGGCGCCCACTACGACTTTATCGCATCGTGGTCTCCACACTAGAACCCGTCTACTCCATCGAGCATCAGTTCTTCGAAATATGTGGCCAGCCCATTGCCACTTCACCTTGCTGATTCGCAGTGCTATGTCCGTTACTTTGGAGAATTCTGGAGTGTCGGCCACGAACCGGTAAGTGCAACGTGGTTAGACCTGCCACAAGATGGACCGACGACCTGGTCAAGATTCGTGGCGAAGTTTGGGAGAGGCTTATGTCCAGCAGTGGACGTCTATAGATTGATGATGATGATGTTACAGCGGTATTTTCCACTGGCTTGGAGATGGTTTCATATCTACCTTATGAAAATCAAATCGCAACCTCTTATCCCATAGACACAAAACAAACGCACCCTAATCTTTGAAAGTCGGTTCCAGGGCTGAAGTTCGGAGCCCCGCGTTGAAATAATTTAGGTGATAAGCTCACCCTGGTTACGAAGCAAAAAATAAAGCTGTGCTTTTTATAGCTTTACTTTGGAGTATCAGAAAAGGACTGTAACAAATCCAAGGGGCTAAGGGTATTGTAAATAAAGATCCGTAAATTTAGGGAGCCATGTGGTTCGATTTCGATTATTTAAAAGGCTGCTATGGTTTTCAGAATAACAATACAAATACAACACTACCGTAATAAACTTATTCAGACACTCGCGGTTTTCAATAATACTTTCATGCATTTTCAACGGGTTTTTACCACGATATTTAATTAATTGAGTTGTCTCGATATTTCAACGTTGTTGCAAACGTCATGATCACGAGAAGACTGGATACTGCGGGTCGATTTAAGAGCAAACAAATCTGTCTACCCTCGCACTCGTTCGCTTTTGGGTAGTACTACTTCTGGAACTCGAACTCACTTCTCGACACACCACACTCACTGTATCTACAAGACTCTCTGAGCATGAACCCTTAGTGACTGTTGTATTTAGCACTGGATTCCACATACTCGATAATCTGAAGCCGTCACCCCTGTTAAAAGTGCTATGTCTTGAAATCTCGATAGCTGTGTGGTGTGTCGAGAAGTGAGTTCGAGTTCCAGTGATAGTACCCAAAAGCGAACGAGAAAGAGGGTAGACAGATTTGTTTGCTCTTAAAACTACCCGCAGTATCCAGTCTTCTCGTGATCATGATGTTTGCAACAACGTTGAAATATCGAGACAACTCAATTAATTAAATATCGTGGTAAGAACCCGTTGAAAATGCATGAAAGTACTACCGTAATAATCTATTATTGAACGATTTCCGAAAACGTACTTACTATTTTTGTTCGATCTTTAAAATAATAAATGAGACCCCTTGTTTATTTGACCTTATTACTGAAAAACTAGTTTAAAAACAACATTACCTATGTTAGCTAATGTTCATTCTGCACAGCAGTTTCCAGCACCTCCAGATTAGCTTACGTTTCTCTACCCAAAGCAACCCCTGTCCAACAATTCCCTGCTGTTGACTTGATTCATCTGCCCATCTCGTAGTCTGCCTTCCGCTTATGGTTTTGTCTCGGTATCCATTCCGTAAGTACCTTTATTCATTATTATAGCTTGTCTCTAACAACGTCAACATTTGTTATTAGAGTTACCAAAATTATAAGGTAAAGAATTAAAAAAAAAACTTGAGAGGTGTCAAGGACACCCGAATGGAACGAAATTCCTTTCGATTAATTAGTGAGGGAATTATAATAAAATTTTATTTTTTTAAGAAATAATAATTTAGTTTAAAACCGACATTTTAAACTAACCAATTATTATAACTTAAATAAAATATTTTGATCACAGCGCCATCTAGCATTAATCATATAAAACAAAATAAGGACTTGTTTTAAAAGATTTAATCACAGCGCCATCTAGCGATAATCATCTAAAACAAAAAAGTCGTGACAACTTTATCATAAGAATTTTCGTCTAGCACCCTTTCGATAACGCGCAATAAGGAACTTCAGGAAGGAATTGTTTTAAAAGATTTAATCACAGCGCCATCTAGCGATAATCATCTAAAACAAAAAAGTCGTGACAACTTTATCATAAGAATTTTCGTCTAGCACCCTTTCGATAACGCGCAATAAGGAACTTCAGGAAGGAATTGTTTTAAAAGATTTAATCACAGCGCCATCTAGCGATAATCATCTAAAACAAAAAAAGTCGTGACAACTTTATCATAAGAATTTTCGTCTAGCACCCTTTCGATAACGCGCGATAAGGAACTTCGTTCCAAAAACAGACATTTTGAGTACCTCCTCCTTTTGGAAAATCGGTTAATCGACATCAAAATTAGCTTGAAAACCTGTACGTACCCAAAACAATACCTCGAATCAAGGTAACAATATTTCCGTTACAATTTCAAAATACGACTTTTGAATCAATCAAACTCAGCCGTCAGCCATTAATCGTTTTCTACACAAACTTGGCTCATAAATTAACGGTTGGGCCGATCGTAAATTCACTCGTAAAATACGAACGTCCCCGACTGGACGCCTGCACTGTGATTGGTCGGTTGAAATTTTAAATTTGTAAATCTGAGTTCGAGATTTTTTTAAATTTGAACTCTATGTAAATAGTAAATACAGAGTAGAGCGTAGTAAAATATATCCATAATGTATGAAAATCTGTCAAATAGTTCGAAAAATACGCTAAAGTGCACAGTCGCTACGCCTATGCAGGGTGGATCTGTAACTTTGGACAATCTGACGTGGAGTGAATGACCTGTCGAAATAAAACTTAGAACCTCTTTTATTTTAGGAATTGGATAAAAAAAAAAATTATAGTATGAAAGTCCGCAACGATAGTTGTACGTTTTCCATACAACGTCAGGAAAAAAGTTTAACCGTTCCAAAAAAAAATTGTGCTATTTTGTATTTCGACTTCAGATTGTCCAAAGTTACAGATCCACTCTGTATATCTAAATCTGCCCTACGACGCGTAACGCGTAGAAGTGTGCCGAAGGTTATTTATTTATTTATTAAGTTTTACCAGCAAAATAACATACAAATAAAAACAGCATTTCAAGTATACAGAGGTAAATGTCGCTTTACTTAATAGCTACAAATAACTTGCAAGAATATAACAATAACAGGTAAATTGATTTATTCCAAAGACAAATTACAATAAAATAATGTTAACAACATGAAGTATCATAAAATAACGTGAAATGTAGTTTTCATTATTCATTATATTGCAATTTAATAAAAATATTGATTGTGGTGAACTAAATAATCATAGTAAATAGTCGTGGTGGCCGAGTGGTTGAAGCGCTTGCCTTCCGTACGGGAGGTCGCGGGTTAAAAACCGGCCGGCTTGTACCTCTAAAACTTAATATGAAAAAGATTTATGTGCAATTTTTCACAACACCACTGGCTAAAAACGGTGAAGGAAAACATCGTGAGGAAACCTGCACATCGGAAAAGGGTTCTAAAAATCCTTTGAAGATATGTGAAGTCCCCAATCCGTATTAGGCAAGCGTGGTGGACTATGCCTAACCCCTCTTCGGAGGAGACCTGAGCTCAGCAGTGGGCAGTAATGGGTTGTTAGTTGTTACAGTAAATTATCAGCAAAGGAAAAGAAAAACAATAGTAGGTATATACTGCCGTATTTTATGTTATCAAATATCTTACTTGAACCTACTTAAAAGAAAAAAACTTTTAAAAGCATAAAGTACTAAGAATATATTTTATGAAAGTTACAAAACAAAATATTTGATTATTAACTCGAACTCCGAACCGGCATTAAGTCCTAAGAAACAAAAAATAATAATATACAAAAAGAAGGTAAGAATTTTTGTATGCATTTACGGAAAGTCAAAGTATTTTTAAAGTTCTGGATTGGCGACTGGTGGCGACTACGAAGCGGTAGGTGCAGCGTAGGTAGACCTACAAGATGGACCGACGACCTGGTCAGGATCGCGGGAAGTCACTGGATACAGACAGCGCAGGACCGATCGTTGTGGCGAGGTATGGGGGAGGCCTATGTCCAGCAGTGGACGTCTAAAGGCTGATGATGATGATGATAGAAGTAGGTATTTTAAATTCTTTTAGGCTTCTCAACACTATGAGAAGCAGTTTTTACCAAACTTTTGGAACGAAGTTCCTTATCGCGCGTAATCGAAAGGGGGCTAGACGGAAAAAAAATCTTACGAAAAGTTGTCATGACACTTTTTTGTTTTAGATGATTATCGCTAGATGGCGCTGTGATCAAAATCTTTTGAAACATGTTCCTTATTTTTGTTTTAGATGATTATCGCTAGATGGCGCTATGATCAAAATCTTTTGAAACAAGTTCCTTATCGCGCGTTACGAAAGGAAATATTTTTTATAAGATTTAATCGAAAGGAACTTCGTTCTTATTCAGGTGTCCCATGACACCTCTCAAGTTTTTTTCGTAGAATATTTTACACCTAAGTTTACATTATTGGAGTTATAAAGCGAATTCCTATTTTCTTTGAAATATGTGTCAATAGCCTTCCTTGATAAATGTAATATTCAACACTGAAATTTAAAATCGGACCAATCGTTCCTGAGATTAGCGCGCACAAACAAACAAGTTCTTCAACTTTATAATACAAATAATCACATGGAAAAAGTCAAAGAATAGTCCTCTTTATTCCTTTCCACTGCCCTTTGAGTAACAACTTTTTCTCAAACAAAACAACGGCATTTAACTAGTGCAATTCAGTATCTTTTCTTTTTAATACCGCCAAGTTAAGAAAAGTTTTTTTCTCATAAACCTTTCAGAGCATTTGATTAAAACTCGTTCTGGGGCGGATAAACAAGTAATGAGAAAACTTGGCCAAATAAACACAAATTACATTGTATTTGTACAGCTGAAACAAAGTTAGACGTATCTAGGCGACATTTAGGTGTCACAGAATTAAGCACAGTCACATATTATACAGGGTGATTTGTTAGAGAGGGTACATATTGCAGGAGGGTGATGAGTACTCTGTTCTAATACGGAATATTACAAAAAATAGGTAAAATTACAAAATATTTTTTTTTTATTTTTAAATCTAAATTCGACAAAACTACCTCAAACATAAATAATTTCGGCTTAAAGAATGTTGACTAATGACCTCTAGTGATCTCGCGCATCCCACACCTCCGCCACACCCATCAGCTGTCGAAAAACCATCATTTTGCAAGAATTTTAGATATTTTTTAGTTGCGATTACTAAGGCATTAAGCCATATTCTTTGGTAATAATATTTTTACTGGTCGTATATAACCATCAGCTACCATGACCTTCAATATGTACCCTCACTAGGAAATCACCCTGTATATGTTAGATACACGACACGTGTAATGGCACTTACTAAATATTACTACCACCACCGAGCGTCATTTACTGCACTTCCATATTGACTCACCAATTCCTATTATTTGGAAGCACCGCGGTCCGTTTCAAGAATTTTTTGCCACGCACCATCCGGCTATGGAATGAGCTATCTTCTTCGGTGTTTCCCAAGCGTTATGACTTGTCCTTCTTCAAACGAGGCTTGAAGAGAGTCCTTAAGGGGAGGCCGTAGATAGCGGCCCCGCAGTGTTTTTTGGCAATGCAGAGGTCCATGAGTGACTACCGTCACTAAGCGTTTAAGAGTGGGCCTCGTCTGCCAAGAAGGCAAATTTCCAACACACGTAACAAAAAATAACGGCGACGGCCGACCGAGGGTTTTGTATGCATTGGCCGTTAATGAACTTATGTATTACACCGTTTGACAGTTGGCCTACCAGTTGTCATTTTCGCGCATTGGAAGTTCGCAAGCCAATATGGAAACGCGGCATAGATTTAATTAAACTATAATAAGTTGACTGTCTTTAGTTGTCATAGATGACCGCTTGTGGCATGTGGCTTGTTGGCGATGAAAAAATTGGTTGCCTGTAAAGTCGTATACGGGCGAAAGTTTTACGTGACAACGACTCGGACATGGTTAGCCCGCCTAAGAGCGAGAGAGACAGACATAAAATGTGAAAGGCACGCGTGCCTCTCACTCGCTCTCATTGTGAGCGCATAACGTGAGCCGAGCGTAACGCAGTTTCTTAAAGTGTCACCCGGCAAACCAATTTATAAGACGTTGTCACGTCAAAATTTAAGAAATTGTATAATCTTTTATTCTAGTCTTTGTAGATAGACGAACTAACGGGCCACGTAATCGTAAGCGGTTACCATCGCTCATGGACCTCTGCATTCTCAGGGGACACTGCCTGCTATCTAAATCCGACCTTTAAGGACTCTCTTCAAGCCTCGTTTAACGAGTTAAAAAAGGGAAATGTCATATGCTTACGGGAATCACCTAAGAAAATAATGGATATTAATATAGAATAAAGAAAACTTCAAACTTTTGTAAAACCTTTGATTTTTGGTGAACACCTACTTTAGATGCTCTCATATTCATGAAATATCAAAAAAACTTCATGAATTTCAAAAGATCGAGTGAATAAAGCTTAAAAAGTTTCCAAGCAAAGTTTTCCAATAAAAAAGATCCTAAGTAAGAACTAAAATAATAACCACGCTCTATAAAATTTTAAGTTTTCGCAAAAACTGTGGTTATTTTTACAAAAGAGTTCGTTTTAAAGTCGTGTTCTGTTCTTTCTTGTATCAATTACTTTGTGGTTTACTAATAGACCCATGCAGTTTCCTCTGGTTTACAAAAGCAGAAACTTATTTTCCGTTTTTCGTAAACGGTTAAAACAGTATACTTTTTTTGGACAGGAAGAAATATATATATTTTTTTTTTTTTTTAGTAGGAGGAAATCACCGGATCCCCGCCCGCCCCGGGGTATGTGGGAGTTGAACCGCACTAAAACCTCCAACCGCTCACACTCAGCGTCCGAACCCCGGCTGAGGCCAGAACCCAGCACGGGGTTATGAGGGACGGCGCGACGCGTTACGCCCGAGGCACTCTTTCCCGTCGCGCCGCCCCCTAAGAAATATATAAGATCAGGTATTTTTTATAAAGCACAACACAATGTGATTCATCTAAAACAGAGTTTTATATTATATTAAATACAAATCAGTTTCACATAAAAAATAACAACTAAAATAAAATAATGCAAAGGTGACTAACCTAAAACAGTCATTACGATGGTCGCCGCTGTGGATCCTGGCTACACAGGAGTTACAGTGGTGGGAGTGAGAGGTGGGCCAATACCCGTTAACCTAAAACAGAGAATCGACAATTAAATATTCATGCCTTACTCTTCTTATTATAACACTACAATCGTCTTTTGCACAATAAGCCTAGGGAAATTCACAACGATAACTTTTATTTATCAGACTTTATATTTTAAACAAAAAAAAACGACAACGTTTAGTACATGACTCGTCTATCTTCCATTTATCTTCCTTGCGGCTCCCTCTTGTGTCCGCAAGAAAACTCAAATTATTAGTGTCAATGTCATTAATTGTCATTGTCATCATCACAAGGCTTTCATATATATAGTGGGGTATATGCAAGTCGAACCGCAATAAAACATCCTACCGCTCACTCTCAGCGTCCGAACCCCGGCTGAGGACAGAACCCAGCACGAGATTGGGCAGAGTGACTAAGGCTTACGTCTCGCCTCGTTACTTAAAAAAAAACTCTCTTGAGTAATAACATAAAAAAAAACTTAATCTAACAATTTTCTTTCAAGTACACCTGGATTAGGTACTGATAAAATTGAAGATACTTCAGAAAACTCAACCTTAATATGAAATAATCCGGGATAAAACTACCAGCTTACATCTGATAAACTCATAAATCTCAGATATCCAACACTGCGACACAAAATAATGTCTGAACAGAAGTAAAACCTTATACAATTCGCGCTTGAATGACGCTGTTTCAACTGTCAGATAGACAAACTATGTATGCTTAAATCTTTTAACGTACGCAATGGATTTTGATGCTTTTTAATAGATATGAGTAATTCAAAAGAAAGGTTTACATACAGGGTGATTTCTTACTGAGGGTACATATTGAAGGTCATGGTAGCTGATGGTTATATACGACCAGTAAAAATATTATTACCAAAGAATAATGCCTTAGTAATCGCTAGTAAACTTAAAAATATCTAAAATTCTTGCAAAATGATGGTTTTTCGACAGCCGATGGGTGTGGCGGAGGTGTGGGGTGCGCGAGATCACTAGAGGTCGTTAGTGTTCACTCTTTTAGCCGAAATTGTTTATGTTTGAGGTAGTTTTGTGGAATTTAGTTTTATATTTTTTTTTTTTTTGTAATATTATCTATTTTTTGTAATATTCCGTATTAGAACAGAGTACTCATCACCCTCCTGCAATATGTACCTTCTTTAAAAAATCACCCTGTATACATGCGTGATATAGTAGAGAAACACACATAATTTAAGAGGTTTAATAAATGTGACTTTGTAATTGAGCACATTTTTCTGTGTCTACATCGCAAATGCTCTCTCACTTCTGATCCTTGTGATGCAGACGAAGTTGCGCGGGTCAGCTAGTTGGCTATATCTTAATAAAGAATGAAGAACAACTTTATGTGTTTCTGACAAAGTTCAGTTAGTAATTAATACTTCTGTATCTTTTATTTTTCTGTGACACCGTATTATCTAGAATCTAAAACTCCAGATCGCCTTAGGTTTCGTCTGAAGTCTAGACCAATAAATTGAATAGATTCGCTTCAGAAAATTTAGATGTTTTAGATTCTGTTACGAATTGTTTTCGAGTTAACTTAATTTGTTTTATATTTTAATCTTGTTTGGTGTTTCAATTGTTTTGTTTTTATTAACAAATCAAATTATGTTTTGTAAATTAATCAGTGGAAACTTTATGTGTAAACTAGCAAAGAATTTTTAGAGTTTTGTCTAAAGTTATTTTTTTAATTATTGTATGCAGACGATCTGACGGGCCGTGTGATCTTAAGTGCAAAAAAATTACTACATCTTAACCTGAATGTGTGGTTCAGACGACAAACCTCTGCCGCCACAATGATTGGCCCTGCGTTAGCTACATCCAGTATCTTTCTTTTTATTCCCCTGGCTTTGACCAGGTCGTCGGTTCATCTTATGGAAGTCTGTCTACATGGTTTCGTGGCCACCACTCCAGAACTTTTTGACCCATCGGCCATTCGACGCTGCTTGACTCTGATTGTGATCAGTAAATGATTTTAGTACGGTTCCACTCCCACATACCAAAACCCCTCCATCAATCTCCTACTAACAAAGAAAAAAGCTCTGCCCAAGTACACGCTCTTATTTACAAAATTGTTACATCCAAACAAGCTTTATCAAGAAAAAATCTTGAAAAACCAGTGCCCTCAAGGAAAAAAATATGTCACATCTAAGAGATCAAAGGGAATGTGCGAAACCGCTTATTTATAAAATAAAAGGGGCCATCGAAGGTTCGAGAAGTCGCCATTGTTATCTATAAAGGCGGTATCACACACAGGAAACAATGGTGGGACGTGACGTCACTAAGAATAGCCACTTGTGTGGAGCGCTCTCGGCTAGGGCTGAAAGGGCCACTGAAGTCGCGATTTTTCTTATCGGTGGATTTTTTGACGCGTACAAAACCTCTAAATCTTAATTTGTAAAAGATGTGAATAAACTTTGTCTATGAATCGCCTAATTTACCAACTCCTTCATGATACTCTAAAAAATACCAACAGTACTGTAACAACCCATTATTGCCCACTGCTGGGCTCAGATCTCAGTAAAGAGATCAGACATAGTCCACCACGTTTGCCCAATGAAGGTTGGGGACTTCAAATATCGTTGAAGGATTTTAGAATCTTTTTCCAATCAGTTTCGTCGATTATTTAAAGGTGTTGCTCATAAATATTTTAACAAATTAAGATTTAGGTACAAGCCGGTCGATTCGAACCCGCGACCAATACGCGTCAACCACTCGGCCAACACTTAAAAAGTATTGGGGTTCAGTTCAGTAACACAATGAAAACTCCTTGGTTCACAATAACAGTTTATTCATCTTCCAAAATCAGTATAATCATCCTCCAAAACTCAGTCACAATTACTCCCAACTCTGTTCACTTTGAAAACACGTCGACTACTGTTTTTTTTTTTTTTTTTTTTTTTTTTTTTTTTGGGATAGGAGGAATCGCTGTTGGCCCTCAGGCCTTTACAGCTTCGCCAGGATGGAGGTGCGAGCTCAGAAGGGGCTCAGCTGAGAAAGGGTAGGAAGGGACTGCTAAAAGTCGCCGCAAGGCAACTTGTTAGCACATAATGATTCTACCACTGGATTCGGAACGCGACCCAACTGAGAAGAACCAGCAAGAAACTCAGCGGGCGTGCAAATAATGAAAAGCAGTACACCAGAAATAATTTATTAAATAATAAACTAAAACGAACTTGCAGGAAACGGGTGATGATGATGATGATGCTTCATGGAGCACGTTGAACTCTGCGTCGAGCTCGACGATGACGAGTGAGGAATCCGGGGCGCCGTCTCGGTCTGTCAGCATTAGGGCTGTCAGCGAGCAGCGTCGTCAGCGCGTCGGGAGGGTCCGTGAGGACGTGTCGCGGGCGTCGGCGTTTCGCCTTACGGGCGTGGGCGGGGTCGGGCGCGTAGTTCGCGGCGGCTACGATGAGAGGATTACTATGATCCTCCGCGGTCTTGAAGTATCGCTCGGAAGCTTGCTTCAAGAACTTAGAGACGGGGACGAGGTCGAAATCGTCATGAAGGTCGACGTTCCGCATATACCACGGAGCACCGACGGCCTTTCGCAGAAACCGATTCTGCAGAACCTGGAAGGACTTTAGGTGGGAACGCGCCGCATGAGCGAACGCTGGACTTGCATAAGTCATGATGGGTCTGACGCAAGTTTTGTAAAGAGTCAACTTATTACGAAGTGACAATTTACTACGCTTGCAGATCATGGGGTTGAGTCTACCGAGGATGAAAGCGGCGCAATCGCGCACGGCTTTGATGTGCTGACGGAAGGTCATGGCACGATCGAAGATGACACCTAAGTATTTGACCTGACGGGCCCAGGGAATGGGGCGACCGTAGAGAGTGACTGGGGGAGTTTCATTCCTCCGGAGAGTACGACTGCGGGACTCCGCAGTCGGGAGACGCCTCGAGGATCTTTCGAAGAGCACAGCTGTGCTCTTCGCAGGGTTCACTTCGATGCGCCACTTCCGAAACCAATGACCTAATGCTGTGGCGGCTGCCTGAAGTTGTTTGACGATGAATGCCCTGTTTCTATCGGAATAGAAAACGGCAGTGTCATCGGCGAAGAGAGCCAGTGAGGTGGGGAAAGTACGAGGAATATCACTCGTAAACAAACTGAAGAGTAGGGGGGCGAGGACGGAGCCCTGAGGGACTCCGGCGTTAATAGGACGAGAGGAGGAGCGGACGCCCTCCAATCGATACCGAAACGAGCGATTCGACAGGTAGTCTCGAATGATGAGCACGAGACGATCTGGCAAACCCAGTTCGTACAGCTTGTATAACAAGCCGTTGTGCCAGACTCTGTCGAACGCCTTCGCGATATCGAGAAAGAGAGCGCCCGTGTAGACGGGTCTGACGGGGCTGTTCAGGCCGGAGAGGATGTGCTCCGTGAGGCGGTGCACTTGTTGGGTACACGAATGTCTGGCGCGGAATCCAAACTGTTCGTCAGGAAGGAGGTTATTGGAAGACACGAAGTCCCAAAGGCGTTTGTAGAGCACCCGCTCATACAATTTGCCTAGGGACTGAAGGAGGCTAATGGGACGGTAACTACTCGGGTCGTTACGGGGTTTACCGATTTTAGGAATGCCGATAACTTCTGCTTCTTTCCAGGTATCCGGAAAGGCGCAGTGTGTCATAGCGGCATTGAAAATGGTGACGAGGAAGCAAATAAGTTGCCCGGGAAAGAGTTTGAGAACTCTGTTGGAGATGCCGTCGGAGCCGGGCGCCTTGCGAGACTTCGAGTACTTAATGAGATCTTTCACCTCGTCGGTGGTGACGGGGGTAAAGAGACCGTGGGTGGAAGGGAAGATCTGCGCGCGACTTCACTGTCCACCATTTCGACGTGCGCGGGGTCCGCGGTGGCATCGCTGAGCGTACACTGGGCTTCCAGTGAATCCGCCAACAGCTCCGCCTTCTCATCGTCATCGAACGCTACGCGACCACCAGCGGGGTGGTTGAGAGGCGGTAACGTCATAGTCGAGTCGTTCCTTAGAGTCCGAGCTAACTGCCAGTACGCTAAGTGGGAGGGTTTGATTCCTTCAAGAAAGGAACCCCACCTGGAGTTCCGATGCTCTGCAATGCGACGCCTCACATCACGCTGCAAGGCGCGCATGCGAACCCGGTTCTCCACGGTGGGGTAGGAGTCGAAGGCTCGGATCGAAGCGTTTTTAGCTCGGATGAGCTCCCTAATTTCATCGGGCAGTTTGAAGCGGAGAAAAGCATCCGCCTCGACCTGCCTCGATGCCCTATCTATGTGAGACTTAATGTCTGAAGTGAATGCGTGAAGCGCCTCTGTGGTTTCCTGAAGGGAAGGAGTGGACTGATCCGGGCCTTCAGAGAGAGAAGGAGGAACGGCGTCCGCCAGGCTGGCGCCTAAGACGTGCCAATCGACGACGGTTTTCATGATGGGTTCCGCTGATGGCGGGGGGCCTAACTGCATGATAACCGGGCGGTGATCCGAATCTAATTCAGAATGCACCTCGATAGAATGCAAGCTCAATGTCACATTCTTGAGAAGGGCCATGTCCAGGATATCCGGCCGATGCTGGATATTGTACGGATAATGAGTCGGTTCGAGAGGGGCTACGATATCGAACTCCAGGACGTCAATCAGACTATCGAGACGTCTGCCGTTCGGGGTTGTGGCGACGCAACCCCACCTAGCATGCTTGCAGTTGAAGTCGCCCGCCAGAATGACGGAGTTCCCCATACCGAGAAGCGCCTCGAGGTCGCTTTGCAAGACTGGTTTGTCGGGAGGGAGATAGACGGACGCGATGACGATGGACGAGTGGCCCGTCAGTGCGATGCGGCACACTGACGCTTCCATGTTAACGAGCGCGGGGGGATCGAGCGGCACGCAACGCAACACTCTCCGGTAGTAGATGGCAGTCCCACCTCCGGATGAGGTGAGTCTGTCGTTCCTAATCATGACGTAGTTCGCGATTCGGGGGTCACGCGTCGAAGGATTGAGGAACGTTTCCTGCACTAAGAAAATATCAACTTGATGACTTCGTAAAAAGTCAGCAATTTGATCGCGTTGAGAGTAGAGACCGTCGGCGTTAAAAAGACCGACGGTGAGGGCGTGGGGCCTACTTCTTTGTGGTGTACTACCCATAATCAAAGTTAATTAATTTTAGGCACACGAGCGGATGTGCTGGGGACTGTGTTTTGGTTATTATTATGGAGACCGGACGAGAAGGCCTGCCACACATCGATGTATGCCAGGAACACCTCCATACGGTCTCCCTCCGTGTTGCAGGCGTTATGCGCCTCAATAAACTCAAGGAAACGCTCGGGCGTTACCGACTTAAGCACGTGAAAGAACGCGGCGTTTTCTTTCATCAGTCCGGAAGAGAGCGCCGGGCGCTGTGAGACGGGGGCGCGGGGCACCGGTTGTGCCAAGAGGGCGGGTGGAGCCGGGGCGGCGGCGGGGGGCGCACGTGATGTTGACTGCGCTGCGGGTGCGCGAGAGGAACGGTTAGTGCCCGGAAGGGGCCACGCGTTTGTCTTGGGCAGCGGTGCCGGGACGAATTTTTCCACCGGCGGCGGTTGGGGGGCCCTAATCTTATTTTGACGCGCGGTGCGTCGGTTAGGCTTCGGAGCCATCGGGCAGCCGCGGTAGTTGGCCGTGTGGCCAGCTCCGCAGTTCACGCACGACGGGGGCTCCGTCGCGGTGTCCCTACGCCGTAGACAGTCGGCTGTCGCGTGGTCGTCCAGGCACTTCACGCAGCGCGGGCGCGCGAAGCAGTTCCTGGAAGAGTGACCATATTGTTGGCAGTTGTGACACTGCCCGGGCATGTCCCTCTTGTGAGGGGCCTCAAATTTGAGACCCGATAGCTGGCAGACAGTCTTCAGTTTGAAGATTTGTTTGCCGCGGTCGGAAGCCTCGACGATGGCAAGGACCATGTTATATGGTTCCCTGCCTCTGGCCTTGTACATCCGGTGTACGGCCACTGTTGGGACTCCTTGGGAGATGAGATCCTCTTTGATGAGGTCAACCTCAATCTCCTTCGGAAGTCCGCGGATCACAACCCGGAGATCGCGCTCCTCTTGGAGAGTATAGGTGTGAAAACCTATACGCTCCCTACGGAGGAAGCTGGAGAGAGCTCGGTGGTCCTGGGAGGTTGCCACCTTGACTTGAATGCCGGCGGCGAGATTGCGCGCCGACAGGAAAGTGATGCCCTCCTCGCGGTTGTGGAGGGCATGGGAGATGTACTGCCACTTGCTCTTGTCGCGGATGACAAGAGGTGGCGGGGGAGGTCCGTCCGGCCGGCGGGGCGGCGGAGAAGGGGAGGCACGCGACGAGCTAGCCGAGGATGACGAGGCCGGCCTCGGACGAGGGCCGCCGTCGGCCCTTGTGATCTTAGTAGCGGCCTTCTCGCGGGAGGAGGCCGCCCTCTTTTTGCCCTTGGAGACAACCTCAGTGAAGCCGTCTCCTTGGGCGACGATCTCCTCGACTTCCATGTCGAGGGGGTCGAGCGAGGGCGAAGCGGGGGGGGTGCGGCGCGACGCACCGGGCGCGGGCGCGGGTTGGGATGACGCGGGAGGCGCGGCGGGGGTGGACGCGGAGTCCGCTGTCCGGAGCGGAGCGCACGCGGGCGCCGGGGATTTGCGTGAACGCAGGACGGTCGCCTTAAGGGCAGGGGGTATCGGGGTACCGGGTTTAGCCTTAGGGGCTGCAGGGGTGGGTGAGACGCGGGCGGCATTCGCGGATGCCGTGGTGGTGAGGGCGGGGTTTCGGCGAAGGTCCCTGGACGCGGACGGGATCTGCTGCTCCAGGAATCTCTGGTACTCCTCCCAAATCTCCGGGCTGCGCTTCTTGATGAACTCCGCAAGGCCCCTCTCCGCTTGGAGAGAGGCCATCTCGTTCAAAGCTAAACCGCCTTAAAGAAGGCGGGTCCCTAAAACGACCTCGCTCCCTGGGCAGTGAATGCCACTGCAAGCAGAAACGCAGGGAACGGCAATTCGCCTTGAAAAAGGCGAATTGTTTTGACGGTTGCCCTAAGCTAACTAGCCCTCAAGGCGGTGAATGGCACCGCAAACCGATACAAGAGGGGCAACAGCGCCTTGAAAAAGGCACTGATGATACAAAAAAAACAAAAAAGGATCGCCGACAAACGACCGCAACGATCAAACGAAGACCGCGCCGAAGCACAGTCAACGTGACGCCAGGCGCGTGTGAGCGAGATGGGCGTATCGTACGGACACAGCAAGCGTTCAATACAGAGCGTACAAGAGCACGTCTGCACCGGACGAAGACTGCGAGCGGACTGACTCCTCTGCTGCTCTGACTACTGTATTTAAAAGATAGTTCACACCTTTTATACTTTCTTGAGAAATAAATCAGATGGCGCCACTAGTATTTCCGTTTTCATAAAAATGTAAATTGTAATAAAATTAAAAGAATTTAACAACACTCTTATAAAATGATTCATCACAACCGGAAGTATTTCCTTTAAATCGATGTAATACCCGCTTCTACAAACAATTAAATGGAATTAGAGAAAAGTCACCTAACAAAAGATAGATACTAAGCAGTCAATATAGAGGGTTTAGTATAATACATTTTCACGAAACATCATTAAGGTCTTACCCTTATCAATAGCTGTCAAAACATATGAGCTCTACAAATCTTGGACACATGTCTTCGACATATTTGTTATAATTACTGTTGTAAAGGGCTCCTTTCTGCAGCATGAGAAAAAAGTAATGATTTTACAAAAACGAGAATGATATTGTATTTGTCAGATCTTTATAAAAGTCATGAGAGAGATGAGATTACGTCCATCAGCTTCTTAACAAAAAATGTCATCGAATGTTGTTCATCCTGAAACCAAAGTTACCTCCACGATGACCACCGTCAAATAATCATCTAAATTGGTCCACCCAAACTAATGTTTATACAGAGAACTTAATAATAACCGCTAAGTTAAATTGGTAATCTCTTCCAGCCAGCCATGGGGGTCGTCGTGTCCCCCGCAGGACACGGACGGGCCTAGGGGTAACCCCGTTATCCGGGCATAATCTCTCCGCCATTCCAGGCGGAGGTGTAATTGTTTTTGTGGCGTTGAAAAATTATCCCTTCTTGGGGTTTTGCCATGGGCTGGCGTTGGCGCGTCAGTGCGCCCGTCGGGTTGAGTCAGCTTCGAGTTCGAGTTTCCGCCAGCTCCGGCCGAATCTTAGCCCATTCTGGGCAAGTTGCTCTGGGACTGGTTGTGACCTCTAGTTGCAAGGTGCTGGCAACAGAGTAGTTCGGAGACCTAAGCCGGGGGTGCCTTGTTTCTCCGCTAATCTCTTCCTTTTAATGAAATCAATTAAAAAAATATTTAGTTACTTTCTTGGAAACATAGACATAGATATCCTTAACTTATGGTAGAAATGTTACAAACAAGTTAATTTAAAAAAGGATTCCCGTTTCCCAATAAAGTCTGTTTTTAAAAAATAAATAATCTAATTTTGCTCAATTAAACGCGTTTTTCATGGCCGAACCATCAAAGGAAAGACTGCAAAGTGACTTCAAACAATTTATGGACAAAATATTTCAGTATTCATAAATCGTAGCCAACTTTGTAACCCAGAGCAAAGGGAGAATTTTTCCTTTAGTTTATTCAGCGGATCGGATTTCATGATAAATAACTACACACATCTTATACTAGAATCATAGAAAATATCATAATAATATTATAAAGGTGAAAGTTTGTATGTATGGATGTATGTTTGTTACTCTTTCACGTAAAAACTACTGAATGGATTTGAATGAAACTTTACCACAATATAGCTTATACATCAGAATAACACATAGGCTACAATTTTTGAACCCCTTTATAACGCAGACGAAGTTGCGCGGGTCACCTAGTTAAGAAATAAAAAAATTAAAGAGTTTGCTGTACCAGAGAGTTTTTGACACTGCGCGATCTCAATATCTCTTCTTCAAAGTTAAAAGTGCTGTCCGCAGGTGGCTTCGCACGCTTGATTACGATTGTACAGAATCAACCAATGGGACCTCAGTTCAGCTATCACCTTTCATCTGACACCAGAATCATTCAAACCGGTCCATTCAAACTAAAGTTATCGAGGAACAAACATAAAAAAGTACAGACAAATTACCTCCTCCTTTTTGGAAGTCGGTCAAAAAGTGAGTAAAAACTTAATTAATAAATTATCAAAATTAAACATTCAAAAGAAAAAATCTAAAGGTTCATTAAATGAAACGAAGGCCTTTAATCAAAAATTCTGTTTTAATTATTCTTAAAAATTTCATGGCTTCTCATTTTATTACAAAAAGCTAACGTCTTAAATTACATACTTACTTAACTTTCGACTTAATAAAAAAATCTTGATACTTTTACCTTTGGAGCGTTTTCTAATATAATTTTACAAGTAATTACAAAAAACAGACTTTAGTTTTTAAGGATAACTTATACTATAAATTACTTATGATAAACTATGAAAATTATATTAATAAACCATAGTCAATTAATCTCAGAACGATTTCAGTCTTAGATTTTTAGCAAGTTGAGTTTAGTAAAATTTATTAATAAGATGGAATTTTATTGTGAAATCTTCGACCTAATAAACTAGATACACGATTATAAAGTACAATGGCTAAATAAACACGGGAGCGGCGTGACGTTAAAAAGCGTTAAGTGCGTAACGCGTTGCGCCGTCCCGAATAACCCCGTGCGGGATTCTGGCCTCTGCCAGGGTTCGGACGCTGAGTAGGAGGTTTAAGTGCGGATCAACTCACACATATCTCACCCATGGGGCGGGTCGGAATCCAGTAATTTCCTCCAGCTCACGAATAAAACATCTGAACACTACTGTTTAAAAAAATTGGTAATCTTTTGAATATCTTTAGAAAGTACACATCTAAAGTAAAAAATGATTTTTTGTCACTAAGATTGTTTTTTTTTATTGCGTGATAGGAAAACGAGCCTACGGCCCACCTGATGGTAAGCGGTCACCGTCACTCATGAACCTCTGCAACGCCAGGGCAATGAGGGGCTGTTACCTATCGCCCACCGATACAAGACTTTTCTTAAACTTCGGTTAAAGAGGGATAAGTCATAGTGCTCCGGGAACACCGCGGACGGGAGTCCATTCCATTGTACTGTTTTGTTCGATACAGTAGGTATATCTAGTAATATTAGATCGAAGGTATGAAACGTAATTTAATTTACATTTTAAAATATATTATAATAATATTAAAATTTACAAGTAGGTAAAAAATACAATACAATTGACAATTACGAGAATATCTTTGAAATTACCTTAACAACGCTAAACAATAAATTGGCGATTACAAATCTTAACAAGTCTCTTTATTATTACTACAATATTTTTTATAAAATAACTTCTAATTCTCGTTAAAACTCAGCAAATGCCCAAGAAATTTACTAAAGATAAAACTACAAAAAAAATATCAAAATTACAATAAAATTCACGATAAAATGACATTAGACGTCAATTAAATTTTGACAGCTGTCAAAGTGACAGGAGACGTCAATTAGGATAAAAGTTCGTAAAAGCGAACACGAAACTTACATCTAACTTACGATTTAACACTAAAAAACTTCTTTGATATTTAACATTTAAAGCTTTTGAGTTTTAGACTTGTTTCAGAAACTTTTATGAAAATTTTAAATTTCAGAATCACATAGATTATTGAACTAACTAAGCCGTTTGTTTAATAAACAGTTAATTTCTAAGAATTCAAGTATAACTAATATTACGTATATGAGCCTACAGAGTTTTGTTTTACGCGTAAATTGTCAATGTAATATTTCATTTTAGTTTTTTTTATTACTTAGGTACTAAAAAAACAAAGGAAAGATTGCAGTAGATGGTGGCTCTGTGGTTTCCCCTGACATAGCTCAAGTCCATGAGCGACGGTTACTACTTACCATCAGTTGAGCCATAAGCTCGTCTACCTAAGTGACAATAAAAAATGTCAATCATTCCCCATAATTTTAATGACTTAAGAAGAAAATTTCAAAACTTTAGAATAAGCCATACACTTTTTTTGCCATGTAGGCAGATAATAATGGTTATCTATCGCTCATGGACCTCTGCAATGTCAGGGGACACTGCCCCGCTACATACGGCCTACCTCAAATGATTTTTCTCTACCCTCGTTTGAAGAAGGCATACAATACTTAGGGCATACATTAATTAAAAGTATTCTGAAAAAATATACGACATAGCTATACAATTTCAATAACAATGGACGCGTAAAACAAACACTGAATTAAAAATTAAACCGAACCAGTCTCTTCGAGTAATTAATTAATAAATCTAAAATGAGCTTCGTATTTAAGATAAGATAGGAATTACACATGCGCGGCCGACTGACTTCCGTTACCTGGAAACCATTTAATAGTTAAAATTTATTTTTAGACACGACTGAAAATAGAAATTAATAAGACAAGTAACATTTTGACATTGCTAATTATAAATGAAGTATCCGAAATTAAAGTTTGATGAATAAATTTAAATTCCAAGACCAAGATCTTAATAAAGTTCAAATATTTACTAAAAGATAGATAGATATGTAAAAAAATTACGTTTTACACAACACGAATGATAGGGTAGCCGAGGCGTTCTTAAGACCGAACGGCATGTTTGAAAACTCATACAGTCCAAAGTATTTTTATCATATCTTATTAACTGAGAGAGATTGAAAACATTCTGAAACATACCTTTGGTTCCATGTTTGGTTTGTATGCTTCCTTGACTGGACGGCGGTAAAATATATTGAGCTGGGGACTGTGAGCAAGATTTAGGTACCTGTAGATAAAGGAAAACATATAATACCCAACTCGCACCCAACCAATATCGAACCATACCAATGAACATTGGTGCATCGATTTTGGTTCGAGGATCTTACTTTGTACGAGGAGCAAAATAGGCTATAAAAATACATAATTGAGTCTAAAATTAAGAAAATAATTTTTAAGATATCTTTAAGTTAGGTATCAAAATTTTTCGAACAAACCTAGGATTATTACTAACAATGAATTGCTTTATGCAATATAAATACTTACTTGAGGCTGAGCTCCACTATTTGTTGATGAAGATGAAGCCAGTGGACTAGTCATCGGTCGAGATGACGTCGATGATGATGGCGTTGCAGGAACTAAGAAAGAAGAAGTTACAATACTGCTAGGGAAAAATAACAGACCGAACAATAATAAAAGAACGACATGACATGATGATGATGAGGTGATGAAATTGATTATCTGAACTATATTCAACAAATATTTTCAGCATTTTCACTAATAACAAAAATATTTCAAACGCTGTTCCACACATCTTCGTCTGAGTGTGAAAAAGGTTGTTTTTCGTAAAAAAGTAGCTTATATACCTTCCTTGATAAGTAAATCAACTATCTAATTATGAGAATTATGTTATATTATGTTGTAGTTTTATGTATAGTTATTTTCTTTCTTTCTTTATTATGAGAGTATATAAGCTATTTTAGATTTTATCCAGTAAAACAGACATCCAACAGACAGAATATATCTTCAATAGATTGCGTTAAGTATATTTCTGTCTTACACCACTATTGAATACCACAGTCCTATGAATGAGTATTATATTTTTTAAACATTTAACAAAATTTTGTAAACACAATAAAAAGATTACCTGCAATATGACTTCCGTGTCTAATAGTGTAGTATGGAGGTGGTGCAGGCTTTCCCGTTGACAAAGAATTACTTTGAGATCCATATGCTAAAAACGAATTATAAAACTTCAATTTTCTGTATTTTATAGGAAATCACCGGATCTTTTTTTTTATTTTATTGCCATGTAGGTAGACGAGCCAACGGCCCACCTGATAGTAAGTGGTTACCGTCGCTCATGAACCTCTGCAATGTCAGGGGACACTGAGGGGTCGCTACCTACGACCTAACTTTAAGGACCCTCCTCAAGCCTCGTTTGAAGAAGGACAAGTCATAGCGCTCAGGGAATACCGATACCGAGGAGGGGAGTAATTCTAGTTCTAGTTCTCTAATTCTAAACTTACGTGAAGATCCGTTGCTTCTTAAGTATGGGTTTCCGTATGTAGCAGCGTATCTTACGTCAAGACCTGATAGCACTACTCCTGGAGTAGGTAGTGGTATCACTGTATAACACAAAAATATTAGAAAATTATATATCTTCTAGTATATATTGTCAACAATTAACGAATATATAAACGATTTTATGGCCCATCTGAAGGTAAGCAGTTAACCACTGCAATGACAGGGCTATGTACAAATACATTGAACTTTTTTTAACCCTTTCACGCTCAAAGGAAATATTTTTCCCTACTATTCTACAAAAATCGTTATTTATTATTATTGAATCGATATTTTTTTAATGAATGTCAAACGTAGGTACGTTGTGTTAAAATGTTTCCCATGAAATTTATAGGAAATTTGTACACCCTACTATGTTTTTCTAGTGATATCTCTTACTTTACAGAATAACTTAAATATTGTGTAGTATTCGCATATTTAGTCTCAGCCATCTTATTGTCCTGAAAGGGTTAAACCTCATTTAAAGAGAGGCATCTCATAGAGCTCCTGTCATTCCTTGAGCAATAATATTAACCAAAGAATTAAGTATATTTAAAAGAATCAAAACACACAACGTCACTGGAAAGGTAAACCAATTTGAAGTGCAATTTTACAAGAGAAACAAAAAAGATCCAAAAAAATTTGGACAGCAAATTCAAATCACTGTTTAACTTTATGCATGTAAAAATGATTATTTCTTCCCCAATTTGGTATATATTTTCGGTGTTTATAAATATACCTATACCTAATAGTTTCTTACTCATTTGACTAATTTGGCTCTTTTACTTTCCCAATAACAATAATTATAAAATCTAAGACATACCATCAGGTCCAACTCCAGACAATCTTCCACAACTGGCCTGGCGTCTCAAGGAGCCGTAGTTCCCAGCATATGAGCCATCAGTACTCCTGGTTAAGGACCCTGAGAGGCAATCCGAAGGTACTGGTGGGGCGTAGTCTCTTGAGTAGTCCACGTAGGGTACGTAGCCGTTGCTTTGGTTTGACTGGGGGAGAAAGTTTTATTGTAATAATAGGAACATGAGAATAAAATGAAATTAAATTTAAACATTAATGAAAGATCATTGTTTTTGACGGTATAAGCCACTCTATCAGTGGAAAAATTAGCTACCGTCCTGACAAGAACCTTACGATGGGTCTTATTAGACGAATCAGAGTCACTCAAAGAGCAATGGAAAGGGCTATGCTGGGTGTTTCTCTGCGTGATCAAATCAGAAATGAGGAGATTCGCAGAAGGACTAAAGTAACCGACATAGCCCGAAGAATTGCATCTTTGAAGTGGCAATGGGCAGGACACATTGTGCGAAGAACAGATGGCCGATGGGGCCGAAAAGTTCTGGAGTGGCGGCCACGAACCGGTAAGCGCAACGTTGGTAGACCCCTCACAAGATGGACCGACGATCTGGTCAAGATCGCGGGAGGTCACTGGATGCAGATGGCGCAGGATCGATCGATGTGGCGAGGTTTGGGGGAGGCCTATGTCCAGCAGTGGACGTCTATAGGCTGATGATGATGATGATGATGATGACAAGAACTGGCGAAGCACATTTGTATAGCACAGTAAAATCACATGAGGAGCTGGTATCATACAAAACTTAAGCCTAGTTACATAAGAATTAGGTACAATACAAAAAAAAACATATTTTTTTTAATCATTCTATGAATCACTCTCAACGATAAATAAATAAATAGTGTCAAAATATTTTTTTCAAAAAAGGGTTATTCCTTATTTTTTTTTAAATTTTATTTTTTCAGTAAGTGATAAAATAAATAAAAGTTGTGGTGGCCGAGTGGTCGAAGCGCGTCCTTCCGAACGGGAGGTCGCGGGTTCAAATCCGGCCGGCTTGTACCTCTAAATCTAAATGTGAAAAAAGATTTACGTGCAATTTTTCACAACACCACTGACTAAAAACGGTGAAGGAAAACATCGTGAGGATACCTGCATGTCGCAAAAGGGTTCTAAAAATCCTTTGAAGATATGTGAAGTCCCCAATCCGCATTGGGCAAGCGTGGTAGACTATGCCTAATCCCTCTTCTGAGGAGACATGAGCCCAACAGTGGGCAGTAATGGGTTATACAGGACAGGATAAAATAATATAATCATCGTCACGAGTCTAATAACTATCTCGTTAAGATAGACGAATAATATACTTTTAAAAAACACAAAAAAACTCGAATCACCTTTTTATAAATCGGTCAATAATACAAACCTTTCCCACGCGCGTCTCGCATTAAAGATCGCATTACGACTAATCGTATTATTTCTTACAATAGCAACTCCTTATATTTCAAGATTACCCACGACTTCTGGGGAGAACCATTGTTCAAAATGATCTAGTCGGCTCTTATTTTTTATTGAGAATACTTCACTTGCTTTATTATTGACAAGCTGATCTGTGCAAATTCAAGTATTCTACACTATACTGATAAAAAACTTCTGTACCACTAAAGCTTACGTATTGCCCCGTTACCTTTTATAAGATATTACAAGCTTTTATTTAACTTGCAATGGATGTAAGTTCGGATGGAATATTGCGAGTTGAATTTGATCTACTTCCAGGTAGACTACAGGCTCACGAAGAAAAATTATGGGTCATTTGAACCAACAGGTGACCTATCTAAAACGAAATTCTAGCATAAAATGTTGGGCCACAAAGTCGGATTTTTTTTTTAATTTTCCGACAGTTACCGGGGTATATTTAGTCATTTGAATTTGTACGGCATCTGTATCATACTATTTAAATACTGCTTCTAATCCATTATTCCTCAACGCCGTACAAACATCATGCGACAAGGGGAAAAAACGATGGTTGCAATCCCCTGAATGCTCACCTGCACTCAGTTGAACAGCTTACAAGTGACGGCATAGTACTGAATCTTATTATTTCATGCTAGAATTTCGTTTTAGATAGGTCACCTGTTGGTTCAAATGACCCATAATTTTTCTTCATGGGCCTGTAGTCTAAGGGTTCAGATGCTGAAATTTTGCACACATATTTATGTAGGTACATTAGTATGTAACAATGGACATAGTTAAAGATTGGGTCGGAAGGTTTGAGCGTACTTAACAAGATAGACGAAGCTTTTATAACATGCATTCGTGTTCATGTTTATTTTTAGTATTTTCTCAGAATGGTTCTAAAGCCTTCTTCAATCTGCAAGTTTTCTCACGATGTTTTCCTTCACCTTTTTTAGCCAGTAGTGTTGTGAAAAATTGCACATAATTCTTTTTCATATTAAGATTTAGAGGTACACGCCGGCCGGATTTGACCCCGCGACCTCCCGTACGGAAGGCAAGCGCTTCAACCACTCGGCCACCACGACTATTACAGAATGTAAAAGCAAATAATTATACATTATTCTTACTGTTTTTTATTTACAAACTAGAAAATAAAGAAGAACATTTTCTTATTCTTCTTCTTCTTAGAATAAAGAAGGATTTCTTTGGAAACCAATATAAACAAAATTCTTTATTGTATAAGTGTTTTATTTACAACTTAATTATTAAAGATTTGAGGCTAGAATGTACATAATTAGTGTGACTATTTAATTTCATCCAAGATTGATTGACACTAAAATTATTTTTTAGGAGCTTTCACACGACAACCTCATATCTTATCAAAAATAAAAAAGATTTCTACGTTTCTGCCACTTTGCTACAGTTTCCAACAGAAACTATCAGATTATATTTATTTATTTTTACCGGATTCTTAATACGATTTTAAACAATTTTTCATTATCATGAGAAGACTACAACCTGTAGGAAATACATTTATCCTTTGTTTCTCGTTGCTTTTAAGAGCCCGTATATTATAATATCTTATCATTTATCTTAATATTTGTCCTATATTAGATTGTGGCGAGGTGCGGGGGTGGGAGGTGTGATGATGTCGAAGGAGGCGCGTTCTTTGTCGAGAGTCACCAGTTGTGGGTACCTACAGTGGACTTATGGCCAAATGGATCTCCGACTGGGCGAGGTAGTGTATGCCCAGTCAGACCGAAGCCCACTGTAGTAGATTTCAGATGTCGTATATATGCGAAGATTTCGGTAAGTGTCGTAACCGCGATTCAGGATCTCGCGCGTTATTAATGGTCGCCACAAGATATTATGCAATATCTATGATGTTTTCTTTCTTTTATGTCTTCTTAGATGTCGACCCCTCCAAGATCTCCCCTGCCAATTGTATCACTCCAATCTTAAACTTTCGTTTCTGCGACAAATCCATGGCCTTCATGTCACTCAACAGACTGTGCAGGAACGAAAGATCTTCATCAATAGGCTCACTTGTTTTCATTTTACTCGTATCAAAATATTCCAAATCATATTGGTTATCATCTTTCAAAGGCTCTAAAAATGTTTTCGAACTGGAACTTGGTCTTTTCCTTGAAGTTGTTGGAGTGGTCTCTTCACCTGATGAAGCATGGTATGGTGATCCAGATTTGTTGTCACTGTCGAAGTCATCATCATTGTCATCAGATAGTCTAGGTTTGAGTCGACGTGATTTTACGTAGGGATTCAAAAATTGTAGATGACGAGCTAGATAGTACTCTTTTACTTTTTTTGTTCCTGGACCTGCTGTGAGCAATGTTTTGCGGTATTTGGAGTATCTGTTTCTTATGTTTTTCCAACGTTCTTTGCAATCTGATGCTAAAACAAAAATATTATCATGAAACACAAATTATTTAGAATTTTTATGGAGTATTTCATACGGTTCAGAAAAATACACAAACAATGTAATCTAGGCAGTTTGTCACATTATTTTAAAGTCATAGATGAAGACTTTAAAACCCATCGAAGATCGCACTATCATTAGAAAAACACATAGCCATGAAAATGACACGAATATGTTTGCACGACCATTATAGTAGGGAGTTCTGTGGGTAAATAAAGGGTACCTTGCCTTAATTAATGTTGATTAATAGTACCTGAAAGTTTTGATAATAAAAAATAGCTCCCTTTACAAGTTACAAATTCAATGCATCAATAGTTACTGACAATTATTTTTTTAAAATATTATAGTCATAAGACTTTATTTTGTATATTTTCTATGTTTGAAAAGACAAGAAAACTGAAATAAAACATTAAATAAATAAGTTTCCAATTAGAATCAAATAACGTAAATCTATAACAAACAAACATGTCGTCTGGCTTACGGACTATTGTCTTTGCGTCTTATCCCCGCCCCTCACCTCTTTATTCTCTATGGCCTAACAAAGAACAAGTTCGCGCCAAAATTTACGACGTATCGCCGCCATATTTGTGTATTTTTCAGAACTAAATATTTTTACAATTTTACTAGATAAAATAGATATGAATATTGATCTAATAATACTAGATATACTACCGAACAAAAAAGTAAATAGTGTCTCCAAATAAATTACCTACACTAAACATCAAGTGTTTTACAATACGTCCTAAAGAGTCTTCAGTTTAAAACAATTGAACTCCCAAGCGGTAGAGATATATAATTTCTAACATTTTTCATCCCGTCGTCGTCAATGACTTCAAATGCCTACCAACATTTGGTAGATGAGGATTTGATTTTGGTAGTATTTGGTATCATTTTAACGCTCTTATCGTGCATCTAGTATGTATATTAAATCGAAAGGTACACTTACCAGTCTCCTTAAGCGTCCTAGCAATCGCTTGCCAAGTGTGATCCTGAACGATTCTATTTCTATAATCCGGTCGATCATAATCGTAAATAACAGGATTACTTTCGATTACTTCGCAAAATTTAATGTTAAATTCGTAATCGTCACGCATTTTGGAGCTCACGAGCTAACTCAATACATGTTTGAGAGTCACTGTAGGAATGTGTTGGTTCGGCGGCCATTTTTTTTTCGTACCGTGCCCCTCTCGCGTCTTGTCTGCGACATTTTGTGCGCAGTCGAGTCTGAGTCTCGGCCGTGCCCTGTCCTTTCTTGTTATCGTTTGAGTGCCGCTTTGTTAACATTTCGAATAGAGGAGCGTTCTTTTGAGGTATGAGCGAGCGTTATAAACAAAATATTGTACTATGTCTGGCGGTTCATGGCTTAAGACGTTTATTCATTTACTGTTGAGGTTTTCACATAGATCTTGGAAAGGGTTTTCGCGCTTTAGGACTTGTCATTTCATTACAAAATACAGCTTTACAGATTGTCTTAATTGCAGAAAAGCCCATGGTTGTCACTTTTTCATTCCACATCTGATGATTAGTACTTATTGAAGTTACTTAAAAGCATTCTCAATAACAAATCCTTACGTACTGGCGTAGGTGTGGAATATAAATTCGATCGTTCCAGGTGTAATGCTCAGGGGAATAGGCCACGTGTTGTAATGTTATGATAACAGCGTTCTTTTACTTTGATTATTTTTTGATGAGAACGTACAATCGGAAATGGTTTTGGGAAAGGTTTTATGGATTGATTGCATTGTTTTTGATAGGTTTGTAAAGATAATGGTTTGGTTATGTTATTTGAAAAATTTTAGATTTAAAGTTCTGAAAAACAGCTAACGCTACTGTAGTCAGTGGCGTGCAGTCTATAGAAGCAAATATGCATTGCACACCCTAGCTTTTCAAATTCTATTAAAATAACAACAAAATTCGATTAAATACGGTTTCCTTCATTGATATACACTCCGCATACTTATCATTTGCACGTATTTAGTTACTATTGTTGCTAAAAAATGTAATCAAATGGATAGTAGCATGTAATTTATGAACTATTACGTCAAAATCTTCACTTCTGCATACCCTAAAGCTTAAGTAATTTTTTTACAAGAACAAAACAGACCGCCTTTTTTAAGTATAGCACCAAAACTACTAGTTAGATCTTTCTCAAATATATTTCAGGTTGTTATCTGCTTCAGTAAAAGAGTACTTAATATATACCTATATCGGTTTATCTCGACTATAATACAGACAGCAAAACATGAAGTCTTAAACACAAAAATACATATTTTTCCAGTAGTACTAACTTAACTTCGATAACTCTTAGGTCTGAAATATCTTAGAACAGCAAAGCATGAAATCTTAAACACAAAAAACATTTTTAAACATAATTCCAGTAGTACCAACCTAACTTCGATAACTCTTAGGTCTGAAATATCTTAGAGTTTACTACCTTTTTATTGCCATGTAGATGAGTTAATGGTCTGATCCTAAGTGGTTACCGTCACTCATGGACCTCTGCATTGTCTGGTGTTGCTACCTACGATCTACCTTTAACCACTCAACTGGGTACATCAATTTTTGCTAGATGGCGAAAATGGGTAGTCCGTTTGGAATCGACCACCGTGTATGAGTATCTTTTTAAAAATATTATTTTCCATTTAATTATTTATTCGATTTTCAATTAAACCTAATATTTTTGTAAATCATTATTATTAAAAATCATTAGTAAAATGTGACACGATTAAAAAATGTAAACAAAACAAGTTTTTGAACTGTGCTCAATTTTGGTTCCTGTCACAGACTCGGCAAAAGTAAACAAATCAATTTTGATGCCGATCTCAGTTAAGCTTTCTTCCACTTACCTTAAAATGTAAATTATTGACTTGCTGGTTGAAATCTCCGCTGTATCTCTGGTATTTCATTAGCTCGTTGTCGAACCCTGATTCTGGTAGTGGAACTGGACCGGCTAGTGGTAAGCCAAGATTGGTGGTCAGGTGTAAAGTTGGGTGGAGATCTGTTTCTGGATTTGTGTGGTCCTATAATCATAGTGTAAATTTACTATTCAGTAATCAATGTATGTGTTTAAAAGAACTAGTAATTCTGGAGATAGTGTTAACAATTCTGAATTTGAAGTAAAACACACAAAAAAACACAAAACCTCGATGCTCTCCGATTTGTCCTTCTTTAAATGAGATAAAGAGGATCTTCAAGAAGAACATGTCATAGCGTCTCATATTTTAACTAATAAACCTGATAAACTACTAATTAATGCCACTACTATATTAAGTTGCATTTTAAGTCTTATTTTTAGGGAGTTTAATTTATGTAAGATTTTTTTTTACCCGCAACATAATCGGAGTTTATCGAGCGCTATGACTTATCCTTCTTCAAACAAAGTTGGAAAAAAACCCTTGTAAGTAGGACTTGTCCATTTGAAACGACGTTTGATAAAAGCCCTAAAAGTTAGGTAGTAGGCTAGTATCTCCTGACATTGCAGAAGACTTTGAGCGACGGTAACCACTTATGATCCGTAAGAGGTGGCCCGTTGGTTATAATACATGGTAAAATTGAGGTGCTTATTAGAGAGGTGTTAATCTTACCATATCACAACTTCCTTCGACTTGTCTCAATTCCAACTTAAGATCACTTATATTCGAATTTCTATCGTTATTATAACTCCCACATTTCTTCCCCAAATCCGTTCCATCTGGTTTCTTTTCGTTCTTCTTATTTTTATAACATAGCATTATAATGAACATCACCATGAGAATAAATATAATAGCCGACGATCCGGCTATCAGCAGTATTAATATTGGAAAAGTTTCTGAAAAAATGAGTATATTTGATAAATTGAATATGGAATACTAGATATAATGAAACATGTTATTTGCATGAAAATTGCTTAATAGTGTTCGTTATAGCTTGAAAAAGACCGGAAAAATTCAAGATTTTTATTTCATGAACATTTTGATGGTGAAAATTTTATAGTAATTTAGACAGTGGTCTTAAAACTTCACTGCTCAGAGTCATTACGATGGTCGCCGCTGTGGATCCTGGCTACACAGGAGTTACAGTGATGGGAGTGAGAGGTCGGCAAATACCCGAAAAAGTGGTCTTAAAAAATAAAGAGTTAAACAATGAAATTAATACAACCTTTCATTAAAAATATAAATTTATTCCTTTTTTTGGACAGGAGGAAATTGCGAGACTCCTACCACAACATTGTTCAAAGTGACACGATGATATCGCCCGGCCAACCCCAAATTCAGCCTAATCCTCACCAATAATTTTATCTGCATCTAAATACTTACTTTCCGCTATCAAATATATCTCGACACTATCACTCCCATAGGCATTGATAACAGTACAGTTATACGCTCCAAAATGTTCCGGTTCGCTCTTGTGTATCACCAAAATGGATTTCGTCATCTTATCTTGTAATGATTCCTCCAGAAATGAGTATTCCTGTTAAATGATATTGATTTAGATCTAAAGCATGGAAATGAAGGTAAAATGGCATTGCAAAGAGAGAAGGAATAGTAGGTTAATTACTATGGTATAGTTCTAAGGAAACTATCAGACGCCATTTTGAAATAGCATTTTATAACCTAAAATTGTCGTCTTCTTTAAGCAGTGTTGGCAAAAATTTAATCTGATTAACGATTAATGATTAATTTACTTAATCACGATTACGATTAAAATTTTAATCACGATTAAGTTTTATTCGATTAAATTAATCAAATTAACCATTCGATTGAAAAATCAATCGATTAATGCCAACACTGTCTTTAAGTCGTTGTTAACTTTTTATAGTCTTTAAAACTATACGTCTTGAGTTAAATATTAAAAAAACTCAATCTACAAATTAGTATTGACCCTTGTTCAAATATATTCCTGTATGTTTCCCAAAACTTTCAACAAATTACTTAAAAAAATACAATGGAGATTACTTGAAACGTTTTTTTTATAACTGAAAATTCAATTTACATATTATTATGAGAAAATTGAATTTTTAAACGTAATGCTCTGCTCTTTTTGAAGTAAAATAAAAGTAATGTTTTTTGTTCAAAACATCAAGACTTAAATCCCAGTACAGATATGGGAATGTCTGAACTTTCTTAACGATAATAGCTTGAATATATTTAGTATGCAACTTAAATGGTTTTATGCATTTTCTTCTCATATCTTTGAAATATAGTAGCAGTTAACCGAGTGCTTTTTAGTCGTTCGAAAAAAGCCTTAACTATTATGTTTTGAATCTTTTGGCTATATTTATATCATGAAACACAATTTTTTTTTATTGCGTGATTGATAAACGAGTCTACGCCCCACCTGATGGTAAGCGGTCACCGTCGCTCATGAACCTCTGCAATGCCAGGGCAATGAGGGGCTGTGATCTATTGCCTGTACAAAAAGTATAATTATATAGGCTTGAGGAGGGTCCTTAAAGTTAGGTCGTAGGTAGCGACCCCTCAATGTCCCCTGACATTGCAGAGGTTCATGAGCGACGGTAACTACTTACGATCAGGTGGGCCGTTGGCTCGCCTGCCTACATGGCAATAAAAAAAAAAAATAACTGACGAACAATATTAGTTTAATCCATGATAAGAATAAAATCCTCATTCACAAGTCCATAGTTTTAACTACCTTCAAATATTCTGTAATATTCTTAGCAAGATTATTCTATAGATAAATAATTCTAAGAAATACAAGTAATTCTGAGAAAACCTTATTGAAATATAAAGGCGATCTTTCCCATAAACAATTCAAAGGGAACCCTTTTTTTAGTCGAGTTCTATAAAGTATACGCCACTATTATCAAATACTCACTTGATTATGAAAACTGGTGATTTCGTGACCACCAAACGTCCACATCACGAAGTCTGGTCTTGGCACGGAGAAAGAGATACACTCTATTCTCACTGTATCTCCCTCTATTCCATATTGAGTCAAATTCGACTTAATTTGAGGAGGTCCTGTTGAAATCACGTAATATTAAATATTAAGGTAAAATAATTCCCCCTACTCAACTAACTACAGTACATGAAGAAATACAAATTTTGATTAAAGCTGATGCTTAAGCTTTGCAGAAACCCCGGCTGAGGACAGAACCCAGCACGAGATTGAGCGAAGAGGAAGACGCGTTGCACGCTGAGGCTTAGGTCTCGCCCCGTAGGACTCAAGGCTAGTATCACGCTACCATTATTCCTTACTAGACTATATCAAAACTCGTTTTAAATTCATAAAATAGAGTATATTATATCCGAATATATGTTAGGTGACTTTTCTCTAATTCCATTTAATTGTTTGTAGAAGCGGGTATTACATCGATTTAAAGGAAAGACTTCCGGTTGTGATGAATCATTTTATAAGAGTGTTGTTAGATTCTTTTAATTTTATTTTATGAAAACGGAAATACTAGTCGCGCCATCTGATTAATTTCTCAATAAAGTATAAAAGGCTTGTGAACTATCGT
This sequence comes from Trilocha varians, assembly GCA_030269945.2. Taxonomy (NCBI): domain Eukaryota; kingdom Metazoa; phylum Arthropoda; class Insecta; order Lepidoptera; family Bombycidae; genus Trilocha; species Trilocha varians. The sequence goes on from AP028279.1 coordinate 3,810,538, forward strand.
TTAAATACAGTTTTCGACGTGATTTCAAAGTGAACAGAGTTGGGAGTAATTGTGACTGAGTTTTGGAGGATTATTATACTGATTTTGGAGGATAATTATACTGTTATTGTGAACCAAGGAGTTTTCATTGTGTTTCTGAACTAAACCCAATATATATTCTTGTAAATATAGATTTACAATATTGAATTTACTAAACATCTCGAGAGGAAATATAAATTAGGCCTCCACGCGAACTTCTAAAATTAATCATAATGTTATTAGGTTGTACAAACTGAACAAGGCTACCAACATGAAACTAATTTGGATATACAAAGTAATAACTTTAATAGATAATAACTTCTATAAATGTCAGAACAAATTTAAATATTCTACCCTTAATATTAGAATTTAATAAAGTAGTTTTAGACAAACAAAAATAAACTCTGTTAGGTAAATAGACGTCCGATTATTAACCTGCACTAAAATTAAAACAAGGTAATGTCGTACAAAATAATTTATTATCAAACAAAATACACAGTACAGAAATTATAGCAGTGGTTCCTGCACTAGGCTAGACCTGTATCGCAGGAGACCGGCACGTTAAAATATTAATACATTAATTCAAAGATATCAGAGGAGACAGCTTAGAACAGATAGAACAACAAACAAAAGAAGAAAAAGAAAATACAATCCGTGTTACTCGTATGACATGCATAGACAGTTTAAAATAACAATGAATACAGCCATCGACCATGTGGATTATAAAATATAACTACCTATTTGGATCTAGTGAACTGATTTTGGCAATTATTTTACTAGTACAAAGCTATGAAGCCAAAAAGAAAAATGATAGGTCGTAGATAATAGCCCTGCAGTGTCCTCTGACATTGCCGAGATCTATAAGCAAAAATAAATATTTACAACAATAAAAAAATCTATTAAACCACAATACATTCCGATCCATACTGTTTCAATTAATATATTCAATTACCATTACCCCATTAATAGGCAAAACCCAACACAAACTTACATAAATCAAAACTAAGGCGCAGCACACGAGTCTCTGAATCTATATCATAATTTCCATCCAAAACATCAAAGCTTCTAATATAACGTTACACAGAAGGCCCATAAAGTTTAGCCCAAGTTTGGGCAAAGTTGGGAACTAAATCGGCTGGGCCATGGTACTGTAAACGAATGACCTTACGGCATCTAACTTGTTTGACGCCTTGGGGAATTCATGAAAGCTTGGCTTGGACTGTTGTGGATGAATTGCTTTGCTTAATATTTTGTTGTAAAGTGTGGATGTAATCTACTGAAAATAGTAGTTTTGTCAGACTTTGAATTTTTTTGGGCTATTTTTGATAAACGGTAGTTTGGAAAAGTATTACTTTTAAAACGCCCTAAATAAGCCTAAAGTGGGACAAACTACTACTTACTTCAATAAAAATCGGCTATATTTTAAGTAAACTAAAAGTTATTTTTGAGTAAATATACTGGGTGATTTCTTAGTGAGGGTACATATTGAAGGTCATGGTAGCTGATGGTTATATACGACCAGTAAAAATATTATTACGAAAGAATATTGCTTAATGCAAAATGATGGTTTTTCGACAGGTGATGGGTGTGACGGAGGTGTGGGGTGCGCGCGATCACTAGAAGTCGTTAGTCAATACTCTTTTACCTGAAATTGTTTATGTTTGAGGTAGTTTTGTTGAACTTAGATTAAAAAAAAAATATATAATTTTACCTATTTTTTGTAATATTCCGTTTTAGAACAGAGTACTCATCACCCTCCTGCAATATGTACCTTCTTTAAAAACTCACCCTGTATATTGAGAAAAAAAAAACATTTTCTAATATTCTTTGCATAATATATCACCAACTGAGTGCAACATTATCATTTTACACTATTTATTTTCGTTAATTTATCACCTACCGTTTCACTATCGCGTCTAAATTCATCTACTTCATCTTGCTTTAAACCATCTTTATCCAACTCACCTTTAATATACACAACAGCTGGAGCTTCAACTTCTGGTCTACCTTCCACAACGGCTCTGCACCAATATTGACCAGCTGTTTGAGGTGTCACCGTCAAATTTAACGTCGAAGTCTTCCCTACTCTCTGTATAAACAATGTTTAATGGTTACTTTCCTATTTTAAGAAATTTGAATGTAATACCACTGGCTAAAAACGGTGAAGGAAAACATCGCAAGGAAACCTGCATATCAGAAAAGGGTTCTTAAAATCTTTTGAAGATATGTGAAACCTACAATCCGCATTGGGTAAGCGTGGTGGACTTATGTTATCCCTCTTCTGAAGAGACCTGAGCCCAGAAGCGGGCTGTATTGGGTTGTTACAGTACAGTAAAGTACATGTGGGCTACTTGCTCTTCTTCAAATGAGACTTGAAGAGAGTCCTTTAAGGTCGTGGATAGTGAATTAGCAGAATCCTCTAACATTGTCGAAATACATGAGCGATGATAGCCACTTACGATCAGGTAGTCTGTTAGCTCGTTTACTCTCATTGCTATAAAAATCAAAGGAAGAATAACATACTGTTGGACAACACATCACAATTCGATTAAACACCTGCACAGGACAGGACAAACTCAAATTTGAATGCAGAACCAATGAGTTTGGTGAAATATGGAGACCTATGTCCGGGAGTAGATATATATGGGCTGATAATGATGATAAAACGTTGAACACTTATCCTGTTTCAAAATTTCAAGAAACCAATTCTGTAACTCCTAATTTCATGTTATGTATACTGATATTATTGCTAGATAATACCAAAATATAAAGTTACAATCTTAAATTAATTAAAACACAAAACAGGAAAAAGAGATAAAGCAATAATTCGCCTTTTTCAAATTAAAGCCACTTAAAGGTGAAATGAAATCTCGAACTTTAGGGACCTTCCGAAACTTCAGAAAAGTTTGCACGAACTTTGGAGATCAGATTATCACGGTTCGCTTCCTGTGTTCACATGCTGGCAGTCGTTTCGACTTCGCTGAACTTTAAAAGATCCTATATACATTTATATGTTAAGTTTTGAATATAAGATCTTAATTATTTACTAGGTTTAAGTCATCATCATTTAAATATGGACCATTAACAGAATTAGCATCTTCATTTGTAATTAGATTACAAAGTTCATAAGTATAGGGTGGGCAATCTAACGTTTGCATTTTGTACTACTGTTTATTTAGAGAATTACAGCTCAAATTTCATTCAATTTGTGTTCATAATTTAGTTAAAAGTATGACATTTACGAAATGGGACGTTTTCGGTTCGCACAATGGGCAGAAGATCGTTTGGCCAAAGATGAGCATTTTTACCGAAAAATGGTCTTTTCAGATGAAGCCCATTTTCACCTCGGAGGCTATGTCAGGGTTTTGGTCAGGCGGCATCATTGGAAAATAAGCAAGGAGCCGCCGTTACGGTCAATGGCGAGCGTTACCGTGCCATGATCAACGAATTTTCGTTTCCAAAAGTTGAAGAGTATGACATGGATGAGATTTGGTTTCAACAGGATGGCGCAACATGTCACACAGCCAACATGACAGTCGAACTTTTGGAAAATGCAAACTTTATATGGCCCACCCCTTATTTGCGTAGTAATCACAGAAAATTCATTGTGTAGTTTTAAATAAGCATACATAACAGACAGCATGAAGCAACTTTGGTTTATACTATGTAGTAAAAGAGCCTCTTTGTCTGGACTTGTCAAAGAAAATTAAGTGTCCAATAAGTACATTATTTATAACAAAGTCACTTACAGTAAATCGTTCGTTATCATATCGAAGCCACATGATCTTTGGAGTAGGATGACCTTCCACCACGCAGTTTAACACAGCAGAAGACCCCAAATCAGCTTCCACACTTTCAGGTCTCACTTTGAAGGAAGGTCCATCTATGATAAAAAGAAAAATAATAGTAATTCCAAGGATAGCTAAATAAGGATTTGTCAGAACTTTGTCAAATTTACAAAAAGTATCATCGAAATTAGTTCATTGAAAACATACACTAACTCTCATATCAAGACATGAAATCAGAGAGACTACATCTATTAAGGATTTATATTGTAAAATTTGTGATCGTAGTGGTTGAAGCGCTTGCCTTCCGTACGGGAGGTCGCGGGTTCAAAACCAGCCGGCTTGTACCTCTAAATCTTAATATGAAAAAGATTTATGTGCAATTTTCCACAACATCACTAGCTAAAAACGGTGAAGGAAAACATCGTGAGGAAACCTGCATATCGGAAAAGGGTTCTAAAAATTCTTCGAAGATATGTGAAGTCCCCAATCCGCATTAGGCAAGCGTGGTGGACTATGCCTAACCCCTCTTCGGAGGAGACCTGAACTCAGCAGTGGGCAGTAATGGGTTGTTACAGTTCAAAATTGGTCCTTATTGCTACAACCGTAGAAGTAAATACAGAATCTTCCCAAAGGTACTTAACCTGGTGATTTTACCTCTCAAGAGCTAAAAATATAATAATCATAATTGACAATACATTGCAATTAAAATTGTTAACTCATTTATACCTCCGAAAAGGTTGAGGAAATTTTGATATTACAAAACAAGTTATTTAAAACTCTAAAACAATAGACATAAGAGCGTATTTACCTTTCTCTCTGTTTTAATTATCCCTGTATTGTTTCATAATAAAGGGCACGTTTATTTTAGCGGGTTAGTTAAATAAGAACAAATTTCTGTTTTGTACATTTGAATTTGTATTATATTCCGTGTTTTTAGGTAGTTATTTTTTTGAGATGGTATACAGGGTGGATCTGTAACTTTGGACAATCTGACGTGGTGTGAATGACCTTTTGAAGTACAACTTAGAACCGCTTTTATTTTAGGAATTGGATAAAAAATAATTTTCATCATAGAATGGAAGTTCAGCAGTGGACGTCTATATGATAAATTAAACAATGATTGAACAGATATTTTCAATATTTAATGAGAACATGAAGATTTACAAAATACGTATTACATTGACAAGCAGAGAATTCAGAAGAGTGATACTGACAAGTTACTTTATCTATCTATGGTTATATGTACCAAAAAGGCGTTAAATTTTAAATATGCTACACTCCCTCTAAATTTCAGCCTTATCTTACAAACATCATATACTTGAGTTTCTCCGTTGGAGCTGATATACACACATTCATCAACATTACTATTCACAAAGCCATTTTGTTCAAGACTGAATTGAATTTAGCATTCCAGCAGCGTGGTGCTTGTTTCAGTCCATATAATCTATACTTATAATAAAATCGTAGAGAGGTCAATTCTGTACATTGAAAATATCAAAAAAAAAACTAGCAGGGGGTGTTTGGTTATCGATTCTGATGCCAAAAATGCAATTAGAATTTTTTTTGTCTGTTTGTCTGTTTGTCTGTTTATCTGTTTGTCTGTTTGTCTGTTTGTCTGTATCTTTGTGCACGCTAATCTCCGAACCGGCTGAACCAATTTAGTTGGGGTTTTTTGTAATGTATTATGGCAAGTCTCACTTAACATTTAGTCGTTGTTTTATCAAAATCGGTTCAGTATTTAAAAAGTTATAAGCGAAATAACGTCGATGGGTATTACGTTCGGAAGGGCCAACATAAAGAGATCTCCAATTTATATGGTGAATCGTCGCAACTGGAGCTCTGACTAAAGTGGCCGGTGGAACCAGTCATATTGAGTAATTCGTATTTCGACTGGAAAGAGTGCCCAGCGCATAACGCGACGCGCCGTCCCTACAAACCCCGTGCTGGGTTCTGGCCTCAGCCGGGGTTTGGACGATGAGTGTGAGCGGTTGGAGGTTTTAGTGCGGTTCAACTCCCACATATCCGGTGATTTCCTACAGCTGAAAAAAAAAAAGTTAGTCTTTATTACATAAGCTCGGCCATTGAAAGTCCCATCCAAATCGACCCAGCCAATCATGTTTAGGCTCTACTGAAGCGTCCTGATGAGATCTTTGTGTAGAGGATGAATGTCAAGGTCTGATGATGGAGCTGGAAGGTGGCTATGGGAACTCCGTCATTAAGAAAGATAACCTCATCGTGTTTAGGCTCTAATGAAGCGTCTTGATGAGTTCTTTGCGTAGAGCATGGATTTCAAGGTCTGATGATGGAACTGGAAGGTGGCTATGGGAACTCCGTCACTAAGCAAGATAACCTCATCGTGTTTAGGCTCTAATGAAGCGTTTTGATGAGTTCTTTGCATAGAGGATGAATGTCAAGGTCTGATGATGGAGCTGGAAGGTGGCTATGGGAACTCCGTCATAAAGAAAGATAACCTCATCGTGTTTAGGCTCTAATGAAGCGTCTTGATAAGTTCTTTGCGTAGAGCATGGATGTCAAGGTCTGATGATGGAGCTGGAAGGTGGCTATGGGAACTCCATCATTAAGCAAAATAACCTCATCGTGTTCAGGCTCTAATGAAGCGTCCTGATGAGATCTTTGCGTAGAGGATGAATGTCAAGGTCTGATGATGGAGCTGGTAGGTGGCTATGGGAACTCCGTCATTAAGCAAGATAACCTCATCGTGTTCAGGCTCTAATGAAGCGTCCTGATGAGATCTTTGCGTAGAGGATGAATGTCAAGGTCTGATGATGGAGCTGGAAGGTGGCTATGGGAACTCCGTCATTAAGCAAGATAACCTCATCGTGTTCAGGCTCTAATGAAGCGTCCTGATGAGATCTCTGCGTAGAGGATGAATGTCAAGGTCTGATGATGGAGCTGGTAGGTGGCTATGGGAACTCCGTCATTAAGCAAGATAACCTCATCGTGTTCAGGCTCTAATGAAGCGTCCTGATGAGATCTTTGCGTAGAGGATGAATGTCAAGGTCTGATGATGGAGCTGGTAGGTGGCTATGGGAACTCCGTCATTAAGCAAGATAACTTCATCGTGTTCAGGCTCTAATGAAGCGTCCTGATGAGATCTCTGCGTAGAGGATGAATGTCAAGGTCTGATGATGGAGCTGGTAGGTGGCTATGGGAACTCCGTCATTAAGCAAGATAACCTCATCGTGTTCAGGCTCTAATGAAGCGTCCTGATGAGATCTTTGCGTAGAGGATGAATGTCAAGGTCTGATGATGGAGCTGGTAGGTGGCTATGGGAACTCCGTCATTAAGCAAGATAACCTCATCGTGTTCAGGCTCTAATGAAGCGTCCTGATGAGATCTTTGCGTAGAGGATGAATGTTAAGGTCTGATGATGGAGCTCTAAGATGGCTATGTGAACTCTGTCAATAAGCAAGATAACCTCATCGCGTTTAGACTCTAATGAAGCGTCTTTATGAGTTCTTTGCGTAGAGCATGAATGTGAAGGTCTGATGATGGAGCTGGAAGGTGGCCACTGTCTGTCTGGCTAATCTCTGGAATGGCTAGACCGATTCGGACGGGCTGACTTTCAATGACTGATAGTTTATGTTATAAGGAGTAACTTAGGCTATAATAATTTTAGAAATTGTTGTTTTTTTTTAATTCTCGATGAAGTTCAAGGATGGTATTTACAGTGACAAAAAAATCGAATTGTTGACATTTAATTGAGATTGGCGCAGACGAAGTTGCGCGGGGCAGCTAGTGATTTAATAAGCTTACAAGCCATGTTGTTTTCTACATTTAGTCCTTGAAGATGAAACCTCATATATATTTCCTCTTGCAATTCACCATAAAGAAAAGCAGTTTTAATATCAAATTGCATCAAAGTCATGTGTTTCTCAGCTGCGAGAGATAATAGTAATCGAATGGAGTCATACCTGACCGTCGGAGAGAATGTTTCAGTGTAATCAATTCCACTCTTCTAAGCAAATCCTTTGGCACACAATCTAGATTTGTACCTGGGACCGCTTTCTTCATTTTTTATACGAAACACCCACTTACAGTCTAATAGCCTCACATTGTCTGGTTTCTTCACTAGCTCCCAAGTACCATTGTCCTCGTGTGCCTTCAGTTCTTCCTTAATTGACTCAATCCACAATTCGGAGTCTTCAGAAGAAAGTGCATCTTCATATGTCTGTGGTACATCGGCCATACATAGATAGGACTTAGGTTCTACCATTGGATTTGGTCTGCTACGTGAACGGAGAGTGATGTTTGAGGCCGGGAGCGGTTCAATTGACTGCTCAGGCACATATTCCTCATCGCCATCATCACTTATCTCCACTGCAGTGTGAGTAGACATATCTGTACCACAATCACTGCTTTCAGACAGGCTATTTCTACTTAATTGTTGTTGTCTTTCAGTGTCAGACAAGTCAACTGGTACTGTATCTGTTTTGATAGAACTTTCTAAGAACACTACATCTCTACTTTTGGTTACTGTCTTTCTTTTAAGATCAAGTAGTCTGTACCCTTTACTATCTTCACAGTATCCGACAAAAATCATCTTACATGACTTGGAGTCTCATTTTTTCATATTTTCCTTAGGTATATGCATCATAGCTTCGCAACCAAATATCCTCATATGACTTAAATTAGGTTTACGGCCACTCCATACTTCCTCTGGTGTCTTATAGTTCAATGCTCGCGTCGGTGTACGGTTGGTGATGTATGCAGCGGTTCTGATTGCCTCGGCCCACAGGGACTTCTGCAGATTAGCATTAATTAACATACATCTAGCTTTTTCGAGCAATGTCCTGTTCATTCTCTCGGAGAGACCATTTTGCTGCGGAGTATACGGTGTAGATGTTTGGTGATTAATTCCATGTAACTTTAAATAGTCAGTAAACTTATTATTTAAATACTCAGTGCCATTATCAGTTCGGAGTGTCTTGATTTTCGTATCTAATTTATTTTCAACATAGGACTTATATTCCTTAAATTTATCTAGACATTCTGACTTTGATTTAATAGTAAAGACACACACTTTTCTAGAGAAATCATCTGTGAAAGTGAGAAAATACCTTGCATTTCCGAGGGAATTTACCTCCATAGGTCCACATATGTCGGAGTGAATGATTTCTAGCAGTTGACTTGCTCTGGAACCTTCACGTGGAAATGGTGACCTTGCCTGTTTCCCTTTAATACACGGCACGCAGATTAGTTCACTGTTCTGAGGTATTTTCACACCCTCAGTGTGATCTTTCAGCTTCTTCATGTCATTATAGTTCAGATGACCTAGTCTCTGATGCCAAAGATAAAAATCATCATTAGTAGTTGACAAAAATGCTTGGACGGAGACAACGTTCAGCTTGTACATATTTTTAACAAGTGTTGCCATAGCTACTTCAACATTATCTTTGTTATACAAATAACAACCCTTACTGTCAAACTTTATATTGCCTTTATTATTGATGATGCTACTGACTGAGAGAAGATTCGTTGATAACTCAGGTACATAAAGGACATTTGTTACCTGTATGCTGTTTGTAAATCCGTTCTTACTTTTGACATTAATGTTCACCTTACCACAGGACTCAACTCGCAGTTCTTTATTGTTGGCTACTCGGATGGTTTTGATCGGTGGTGAAGTTTCATCATAAATCCAATCCTTATGCATTGTCATATGCATCGCCGCACCTGAATCCACATACCATCCAGAGTCGTCGCTGTTTGTGGCTGAAAAAACGGCTACAAAAGAGTTATCACTTTGTTTCTTACTGTTCTTCACTTTACAGTGTTTGGCTATATGTCCGTAGTTATTACACGAATAACATCTCGGTCCTTTTGTTTCTTTATTTTGTTTGAACGGTTGCTTACTCGTATTATTCTTGCTCTCGTTTACAAAGAATGCACCTGGATCACGATTTTTGACTTCCTGTAACAGTTTACTTTTTATTGAATCTGCTGTTATAGCGACACCGGAGCTTTCTATGGCCATAATCATTGGCTTGTATTCCTCTGGGAGTCCTGCAAGTAACAACGTGCCTAGCCACTCGTCGTCAACCTTGAACCCAATGTTCCGAAGCTTGTGCGCTGTAGTCATAATTTTGTTCACGTAATCTTCAATACTTTGACAATTTTCAAGCGTTGTCGTTATGAGATCTCGTAACAATCCAACTCGACGTGTTAAGCCGGAGTCATCAAATGCTTTACAGAGCTTTTCCCATACTTCTTTAGCACTATTAGCATCCTGAACGTGGACGTAATTGATGGGATCCACTAAAAGTATTATTTTTGACTTTACCTTGACGTCTTTCTTTGGATCTATCTCACCGGAGCCTGATACGCATTCCCACAGATCTTCATGCTCTAAGTAAGTTTTGACTGCAAACTTCCAGGTTGCAAAATTATCACGGCCGTTCTTTCGATCAGAGTCATATTATTATTCGATCCCATGATTTTTATAGAAAAATCGATGTGCCGCTGGTGTGCAAGTTGAAGTTATTTAATACACAATTTGATATAATTCCAAAACTAATCACTGTATCTGTTATTGTTTTCACTGTTATTGCATCCTGGGCCCATAACCTGATAAATTAAACAATGATTGAACAGATATTTTCAATATTTAATGAGAACATGAAGATTTACAAAATACGTATTACATTGACAAGCAGAGAATTCAGAAGAGTGATACTGACAAGTTACTTTATCTATCTATGGTTATATGTACCAAAAAGGCGTTAAATTTTAAATATGCTACACTATAGGCTGATGATGATGATGATGGAAGTTCGCAACGATAGTCGTGTGTTTTCCACACAATGTCAAAAAAAAAAGTTTAACCGATCTTAAAAATAGAATTGGTGCTAAGTTGTATTTCGACAGGTCATTCACCCCACATCAGATTGTCCAAAGTTACAGATCCATCCTGTATAAATAGAAAAAATTGATGAGAGTATCATGTGATGCATGTGTTATTCAAACACTTGCGGTTTTCTATAATACTTTCATACATTCATTAATTAAATATCGTTTTAATACTAACGTTATAACCCGTTTACAATGCATATTTATTTCTCTTTAGCGGTCTCGCGCAAGTTCACGTCACTTTCAATGAAAAGGTAGCTATGTTCTTTCTCAGGGTCTAAAGATTGTCTGTGCCAAATTTCATCAAAATCGGTTGAGAGGTTTAAGTGGAAAAGCGTAACAAACACACAGAAATAGTTATTTTCGCATATATAATATTAAGTAGGGAAGTAGGGATTTTATTATTTCCGCGCTAAATATAATACATCTTAAGTAAATTTTACACAAAAAAAGGATATATAAGTTAAGTATATTGTTATACCATTAATTTTATACTCACAAATAACTTCCAGCGTTTTCGTATCAGCGCTGCTCCCAACTTTGTTGTGAACTTCACATTTCACTGTGGCCTCGTTCAGGATCCGAGAAATGTTTGTTATAATCTGCAACAAAAGTGGTTTGGATAAACCTTGTACTGTAATTATGTTGTTTTGAAGTTTCTTATGTATTAAGAAAAAGCTATTTTTCAATGCACTTAAATGACAATTTCAAATAATACTTTCATGCATTTTCAACGGGTTCTTACCACAAACTAAACACAAACATAATAGTCACTAAGGTTTCATGCTCAGAGAGTCTTGTAGATACAGTGAGTGTGGTGTGTCGTGATGTGAGTTTGCGTTTCAGTGGTACTACCAAAAGCGAACGAGAAAGAGGGTAGACAGATTTGTATGCTCTTAAATCGACCCGCAGCAGTCTTCTCGTAATCATGACGTTTGCAACAACGTTGAAATATCGAGACAACTCAATTAATTAAATATCGTGGTAAGAACCCGTTGAAAATGCATGAAAGTATTATAGAAAACCGCGAATGTCTGAATAAATTTATAATTTCAAATAGCTTGGTATTCTGTAAAAGTGTATCATCATTCAAAAAATCATCTTGTATAATAGAGAAAATGTCTTCAGAGCCAAGAATATTCTTAAAATATATTAAAGTCGGTCATCTCTAGAGATACTCATGAGAATATTCAGACTAGACAGTAGCCATAAAGACGCTAAGTTAATTTAATTTGTTATAACCTCAACGAAAAACTACGGGGTGTTGTAAACTCGTCTTGTGTATGCATGTGTGAATGTTAGTGGCATTCTGCCTAACTTCTTAACGAATGAAAAACGAGAACTAGGAGACTAGTGTTCTTGAGTATGTTTGATCAAAATCGGTCCAAAACAGCTGATAATATTTTCTATTTTGGAACGAAGTTCCTTATCGCGCGTTATCGAAAGGGGGCTAGACGGAAAAAAATCTTACGAAAAGTTGTCACGACACTTGTTTGTTTTAGATGATTATTGCTAGATGGCGCTATGATCAAAATCTTTTAAAACACGTTCCTTATCGCGCGTTACGTTAGGAAAAAAAAAGATATGTTTTAATCGAAAGGAACTTCGTTCTATTCGGGTGTCCCATGACACCTCTCAAGTTTTTTTATCTATTACTGATTATAATTCCTACAATACGAATATCATCATCATCATCATCATCGTCATCCCGTAGACGTCCACTGCTAGACAAGACCTCCCCCAAATCTCACAACGACGGGTCCTCTTTTGTCTGTATTCAATTATCTCCCGCGATCCTGACCAGGTCGGCGGTCCATCTTGTGGGAGGTCTGCCCACGCTGCGCCAATTCCAGATTTGAAATAAAAGATTTTAAATCCACTACAAAATTGACAGTCATAATTGTATCTTCCTCCAAATGAGATGATAAGGCTTAGTTTAATGAAAGTTTTTTATGTATCTGTATGGCGTCTAACATCTATAATAGTATTCCAAAAGATATTCGTGACGAAAACAATTATTTTATATTTAAACGAAAACTTACAGAACTATTATTGAGAAAAACATACTATAGCTTAAATGAGTTCCTAGTGAGATAATTTAATCTAGTAAATAGTAATATCAGTAGTTGTATAATAATTAACAAAGAAAATAATAATAAATATATATAAATAGATCAAAAGTATAGATGACATAGCAATAGGATACTTTAAGATTATAATTTCAATTAAAATTTGCTTGTTTTTAGAATTTAAGTTTATAAAATATGATTTGTATGCTCAACAGAGCTATTTACAGCTGTATATCACAAATAAATGAATTGAATTGAATTGAATTTTTAATTATACTTCAACTTACCAATTCATTCTTAGCTTCATCTACAGCTTCTTCATTGTTCACATACCACTTGTAGGTAACATTGCTCGGATTTGCGTTTGCTTGACATCCTATAGATAAAAAGTTGTTTAAAAATTTGCAAAAAACACATATATCTGTTGATGAAGACGTTGTCCCGTCATTTTAGCGTAGTAGGAAATTGTTAAAAAGTCGTAATCTAAAGTTGAGTCAAAACCACTCTCAACTTAGCTCTCGATGTTTTCCTCTAGCTTTTTACAAAGGTGTTGCATTAAACTAATAATCGTTTTAAACTGAAGATTAGGAACATACATGATTCGAAGTCGCGATTAAACGCAAGGAAAACAAATCTGGATAAACTATCGTCTATTACGACTAGGCCATAATGATTAGTACTTTATTTAGACAGAAAGAATACTCCTATATTCCATTTATCCTGCAGGTGGGATATGTGTAAGTCAAATCGCACTAAAACCACCTGCCGCTCGCACTCAGCATCCGAACCCCGAACCCCAGCTGAGGCCAAAACCCACGGGATTGCAGGAGATAACGCGACGCATTGCACGCTAAGTCTTACGTATTACCCCCGAATAATAATAATTACTTCGTTCCGTAGATCCTGTTTTCTTTCTATCGCTACACCTTATCCCATTTAGATGGGGTCGACGCAATATGACTTCACTCTCCACTCCTTTTTACATACATCATCCGTCACACCACAAACCAACATATCATCCTTCACACAATCGGGCCTGTTTTCCTTGACTTAAAATTAACGGGTGCAATATATTTAAATTCATACCTATTATCAAAGTTTCCCCTTCCTGTATTCTTCCCTTTACCGTCCCAGATTTCATGAATGTTCGAACTTTGGGCGCGTATTGTACCTGTAATTATAAATCTTTTGAATCGTACAATCTATTTATATTTGTATGTAATGTTTATTTATAGACGAGTATAGCTTCAATAACAAGCGAGAGGTTTCTCGAAAAAAAAAAGTTTTTAAGCTAAACTCTTTTACTGTAAATTTTGGAGATTAGCTGGGTGGGCCAATCTAACGTTTGCATTTTGAACTACTGTTTATTTAGAGAATGACAGCTCAAATGTCATCCAATTTGTGTTCATAATTTAGTTAAAGGTTTGACATTTACGAAATGGGACGTTTTCGGTTCGCCCAATGGGCAGATGATCGTTTGGCCGAAGATGAGCATTTTTACCGAAAAATCGTCTTTTCAGATGAAGCCCATTTTCACCTCGGAGGTTATGTCAATAAGCAAAATTGTCGCATCTGGGGGTCGGAAAATCCACACGTCACCATTGAGAAGCCAATGCACCCACAAAGAGTTACGGTTTGGTGTGGGTTTGGTCCGGCGGCATCATTCGAAAATGAGCAAGGAGCCGCCGTTACGGTCAATGGCGAGCGTTACCGTGCCATGCACAACGAATTTTTGTTTCCAAAAGTTGAAGAGTATGACATGGATGACATTTGGTTTCAACAGGATGGCGCAACATGCCACACAACCAACATGACAGTCGAACATTCGAACGTTCGATTCAAAATGCAAACTTTATACGGCCCACCCCTTATTTGCAGGGATAAATAAGATAACCTGTGATTTAATATAACAATACAATCGTCAACTCTATAGAAAATCTCTTCCCCAAACACATCGCTATTGACAACAAAACGTTCACACAAAGAACTCGATTCAACAGCTGGAAAACGACATTTTCGCAACAACTAAAAACATTGTCGTTGCAAAAGAGCAAAAACAAACATCTTCCGTCTCCGGAGAAAACTTCCGAAACGTCTGTCTATTGTCTGCTAAAACTCTGTGACACAGAATAGTTACAGAAGCTAAGTTTATGTATGTTTTTTATTTATATCTATACTAATATATGAAAACTAGTTGACCCGCGCAACTTCGTCTGCATCACTGAGGGATAAAACATAGCAAACAAACAAACAGACTCTTCAGCTTTAGAATATTATAGATGAAGAGTTTGTTTGTTTAAAAGCGCTAATCTCAGGAACCACTAGCCCGATTTGAAATTTTTTTTCAGTGTCCAGTAGTTCATTAAGCAATGAAAGCTATAAGTTATTAATATTTCTTTGTGATGCGGAGAAATTGCACAAAACAGCTCATTAAATATATTTTTAATCGATTTTTTCGTCATCGTATACAATGTGATATGTCATTGTATCGTAGCAATAGAAATCGAGGGATATAAGAAAAACAGACCTTGTAGAGGTAACTACTTACGATTCATAGTTTCGTCTCGTATGTCTACATATTTATAAAAAAATGGCGACAAATAGCTTAAAAGTATCAATAATTTTATTTTTCGAACACGAAATTATGACTAGAATAACTCAACTAAATTATGCATTGAACTGAGAAAACTTAACACTATTTAGAGTAGGCAACTACGCAAGAAACTTTGTTTATAAAATGATCATAAAATTTCATAATATTTTAGGAAAAAACAGATTCTGAACTATCCCACTTTTCTTAGTCAAGATTTGCAAGAAGGTTCATGTTCAGAGAGTCTTGTAGATACAGTGAGTGTGGTGTGTCGTGATGTGAGTTCGAGTTCCAGTGGTACCACCCAAAAGCGAACGAGAAAGAGGGTAGACAGATTCGTTTGCTCTTAAATCGACCCGCAGTATCTAGTCTTCTCGTGATCATGACGTTTGCAACAACGTTGAAATATCGAGACAACTCAATGAATTAAATATCGTGGTAAGAACCCGTTGAAAATGCATGAAAGTATTATAGAAAACCGCGAGTGTTGAATAAGTTTATTTGCAAGTAGATTTATTTCTGTATAATGTTTTCTGTGTTCGTATCGAGACAGAAAGAGTATGCTTGTAGTTTTCTAACGTTCATCGGGTTTTCTGGTTTGAAATTGGAACGTATTTGGTTGTTCCTTTGTTTCTGGAGAAAATACTTTTTGGTTTGCTTAATATTTTCAGGTAGTAACATTAAATAACCACAGACAAAAAAGAAAGGGTTATGTATTTGACTTATCTAAGTATTTGTGTGTGTCTGTTTGTATAATAGCTACAGAACAGCTTATTTTATCCTTCTATTAATGAAGCAGAAATGTGGTAAATGTTCTAACGAAACATATGCTGTAATTACTTTTTTTAAATGTATTTTTTTATAGTAATGTGAGTACCTACAGTGGACTTATGGCCAAAGGGAGATCTCCGACCGGGCGAGGTAGTGTATACCCGGTCAGGCCGAAGCCCACTGTAATAGATTTCAGATGCCGTATATATGCGAAGATTTCTGCAAATGTCGTAACCGCGCTTCAGGAACTCGCGCGTTATTATTGGTCGCCACAGTAACCCGCAGTGATACTCGTATAAAAGTCGGTCTAATATTCAAGATATCATTATTATTCACCCTGTATATATTAAGATGTTTTCCATCCAAAACTGTACTGTTCCTTTTATCTCATTAACTCCTCATTCTAATATACTCATAATAATAAATGATACCTATCGAAGTTCCCTAGCACCTCTTTTTTTTTGTTTTAGTTGGACGAAATCGCCGGATTGAACCTCACTAAAACCTCCAATCGCTCACACTCAGCGTCCGAACCCCGGCTGAGGCCAGAACCCAGCACGGGGTTATGTGGGATGGCGCGACGCGTTACGCACTGCGGCACACTTTCCCGTTGCAACAAAACGCCTACCTAGCACCTAGATAATGTTAGTTTAAAATACTACAAAGTACATCAAAAAATGTAGTTCTTTTCTTGAGGAATTCTTTAATGTCTATCGAATACCAATAAAGAAGCCACTTTAAGACACTGAAAATAAATTTCAAAGTACCCAGTAGATCTGTATTTATCTTTCTTTATAAACAGAAATTCTCATTGTGGTTAAAAAAGCAAAGAAAAGAGGAAGCGACGTCTCTAGAGAAAACTTTGATAGTAACTACATAGAAAAGGTATACAGAAGTAAACAATGATTTTACAACATTATGAAGAGTACATTTTTAACGTTGATATATATTAAAGGTATACAGGGTGATTTTTTAAAGAAGGTACATATTGCAGGAGGGTAATGAGTACTCTGTTCTAATACGGAATATTACAAAAAATAGGTAATTTTTTTTTTTTTATATCTAAATTCGACAGAACTAGCTCAAGCATAAACAATTTCGGCTAAAAGAGTGTTGACTAACGACCTCTAGTGATCTCGCGCACCCCACACCTCCGCCACATCCATCAGCTGTCGAAAAACCATCATTTTGCAAGAATTTTAGATATTTTTAAGTTGCGATTACTAAGGCATTAAGCCATATTCTTTGGTAATAATATTTTTACTGATCGTATATAACCATCAACTACCATGACCTTCAATATGTACCCTCACTAAAAAATCACCCTGTATATTATATTTATTAAAAAAAATTAAACTAAATAAACGTCTTGGTAAAATGACCAAAACATGTAACATGAGTCTAAACACGACACGTCTATCTTATGTAGTACAGGAGTTCCTATGACCTCCTTCCGAATCCTCATCATCAGATCAGCGCCATTTTGTCATATTATTGCATTGTCACGAGATATAGTCAGCTCAATCGAAAAAACGGGAAGTTTGTCAACATACATACATTACATAGTTACATCCAGTGCAAGTTAATATAAAGCTTTTTTTTTTCGGGTATTTGCCCACCTCTCACTCCCACCACTGTAACTCCTGTGTAGCCAGGATCCACAGCGGCGACAATCGTAATGACTCTGAGCAGTGAAGCCCAGGAACCCGAGGGAAAGCTAACTTGTCTTGGGCCCCGCAACGAATTTAATCAGAAGATAATAGAAGGAGTAGGAAAACGTGAGTTTCGACTTCCGTTCTCGCAAAGCGGGAGACAATAAAATAAGATTGAAAAAGCATTACGCCAGAATTGAGAAAAGCACCACGAACAATATAAAGCTTGTAAAAAAATGAATTGTAGGGAGTTTTCTTTCTGTAAAGTTATTCTGTGGTAACTGTCTATTGTTTTTTGTTTCTGCAAACGAGACTGCTAATTTAGCTTTGCTTTATTAAGAGTTATTGTTTGCTCTGTGGAAAGAAATAGTTTGGATTTTTTACTTTTTATTTAGACAACTTTCAATTCTGTAAATCATTAGCTTTTTTAATTGCATGACAATAAACGAACTTATGACCCTGATGGTAAGTGGTTACTGTCGCTCATGAGCCTCTGCAATGCGACATTGGAGAGTATTTATTTAATTAATACTTTCATGCATTTTCAACGGGTTCTTACCACGACATTTAATTAATTGAGTGTGGTGTGTCGTGATGTGAGTTCGAGTTCCAGTGGTACTACCCAACAGCGAACGAGAAAGAGGGTAGACAGATTTGTTTGCTCTTAAATCGACCCGCAGTATCCAGTCTTCTCGTGATCATGACGTTTGCAACAACTTTGAAATATCGAGACAACTCAATTAATTATATATCGTGGTAAGAACCCGTTGAAAATGCATGAAAGTGTTATAGAAAACCGCGAGTGTCTGGATAAGTTTATTTATTTAATGTTACTTACGTTAAAGGCGTAAAAGGTGATACCATTTGTGACGCAGACGAAAATGCGCAGAAAATTCTAATTACAATCTCTCTCTAATTTGTGAAAGTCTGCAACTGAACTCTTAGTGTTGAATTTTTAGACAAAATTTCTTCTACACAACTCAAGCTATCACTTTCACTATAGATTTTTTAATGTAAGACAGATAAAAATCCTTACAGCCCACCTGATGGTGTGTCTACCGTTGTTCCTGAAACTTTGCAATGCCAATGCAATGAGGGGTCGTTATCCAGTACCTACCTATACAAAACTTTTCTTAAACCTTATCATTCCATAGATTACTACTGCATCAGATTTAGGAAGCTATATTAAAATTGGGTCATCAATCCATCTAATTAGTAGAGGCTAGTATCCTTTGACCTATTTGAACTCAATTTGTATTGAAACTAACTGATCCGCGCAACTTCTAACAAAGGAATATTATTTTCCTTTTTTTTTCATAGTTAAGCAAAGTTATTTTGGCAGTACTACATTCATATATATTTAATTTGGGTTTGTGTCTACCTCTCACCCCCACCACTGTAACTCCTGTGTAGCTAAGATCCACAGCGGCGACCATCGTAATGACTCTGAGCAGTGAAGCCCAGGAACTCGAGGGAAAGCTAACTTGTCTTGAATTAGTTTAGAAGATTATAGAGTACGAAATATTAATTCCAAATACCCTTCTAGTAAAGAGGGAGATAGTACTGTACCAACCCATTACTGCCCACTGTTGGGCTCAGGTCTCCTCAGAAGAGGGATTAGGCATAGTCCACCACGCTTGCCCAGTGCGGATTGGGGACTTTACATATCTTCAAAGAATTTTAAGAATCCTTTTCCGATATGCAGGTTTCCTAACGATGTTTTCCTTCACCGTTTTTAGCCAGTGGTGTTGTGAAAAATTGCACATAAATCTAATGAGAATCTAGGGAGATAGTTAAAAAAAATATTTTGTCAGAATTGAAACAATCACGGATATCTAATTTCTTTATTTTGGCCTATGCATTTAGTAAAAAATTATATACGGACGACCTGGTCAAGATCACGGAAAGGCACAGGAAAGATACAGACAGCGCAGGAGCAACTGTTGTTGCAAGTTTGGGGGAGGCCTATATCAAGGAACGGAAGTATGCAGACTGATGATGATGGTTATATTTATACTACAAACAAACACTTCTATTTTATATATTTGTGTAGATTCCCAGGCTATAGCTAAATGAAATAACGAACTCCCTGTCATGAAGCCATTAACTAAATGAACGCCTTTACAAGTTGGTAAAATGCGGTCCGAAATTACGTCCTGTTCAGCCATACACATAAACTTTTACCTTTGAAATCTGAGCGCGGATTTGCTGGGCTTATGTTATATTATATGTTTATCGCGACTTTTGGAATTTAATTATGATATATAAAAGTTATTTATTTCGTTCGTTTTATGGTACATTTACAAATGATTCGGATGAAAGCATATTAAGATATGTAGTGTATTCTTCTAGGGTATATTTTGTACCAACTACCGGGGGATGGTAAGCCGCGCTCCCCGACCCAGGCTGGTCCTGACCCGGACTGAGCCGAGGGAGACCTTTTATCACGCGGCCCCACCTCGGCGGGTTTTTGGCCCGCCTACCGAGGGAGCCGGTGGTCGTTTCACCGACGACTGCCGGTTCGACGTCCGGGGGTGACGGGGCGATACGTGAGCGACAATCGCGAACGCGTCCTGTCACCCCTACCAGCCTCGTGCCGGGTTCTGTCCCAGCCGGGGATCGGACGTCGAGCGTGAGCGGCGGGAGGTTTTAGTGCGGTTCAACCCCCACATACACCACTCGCGGGGCGAGTGGAAGTCCGGCGATTTCCTCCCGTCCAAAAAAAAAAGGGTATATAGAACAGAATTGAACGTGGGTGAATTTGAGGTTAAACTGCATTATTTACTAAACTTAGGTAAGAGGTATACGAAGTAGTTGACGAAATTAATGTGTAAGTAAAAATAATAATAAGGACGGTTTACAATACATAAATCCTTCATTGGAAATATTTCACTTCAAAAATATAATCCGCCAAAACAGAGGTTCAAATAACCAGAGATTACACTTTCATTGGCTTCAGTTACCGGAACTATAAATATGAACTCTAATCACTTAGCTATAAAACTTGTCTTTGCTAAACCAATTAATCCTTTGTCATTGAGAAGGGCATCTATTACTGACGCCGCTGAAGCTTTTAGTCTAGACGAAGCCCTTCAATATACTGCTAAGTCCTACAAAAACTTAATTGAATAAAAGAGAAATATACTCCCAAGATAATACAAGAATATATCTATATTTAATTATGAATTCTGTTGAAGAGCCCTTATAAAAATGGAGTGATGATTTCGAAAAGAAAAAAAAATCGACGCGTAATTTTGTTTGAATTTTTTTCAGTTCATTTTGGATATTTATTTAGAGACTGTTTTGATTGGATATGGAATTTATTGTCATACGGGCAGATGTTGGTAGAGAATCCAACCTCGGGGTACTTTTGCGATCCCGGGATTTCAGAATTGAGGATGAGTAGCCCCAGGATCTCGAGATATTTGATATAATACTATGTAAAACAACCTTGAGTGAATTGTAAGTACCTTTGAGATCTTATCAAAGTTAGTTACTGCGTGCTGCAAAAGTGTTATTTTCTGCATTAATATTTTGCGAAGCAACCTTTAGGACTTATCATCTAAAAACTTTATTAACTCATACTAGACTAGGATCTCAAAAGCTGGCATAGTAGACTTATTAAAATAATACTGTTAATTGTAAAAAAAAAACTTGAGAGGTGACATGGGACACCTAAATAGAACGAAGTTCCTTTCGATTATAAGATATCTTATATATTTTTTTCCTAACGTAACGCGCTTTAAGGAACGTGTTTTAAAAGATTTTGATCACAACGCCATCTAGCGATAATCATCTAAAACAAAAAAAGTGTCGTGAAATATGGGATAATATTCTGAGCATGTGTGCAAGCTCACTGAAGAGAATAATTGGTAGAATAAAGAAAATACTAATTTTAAAAAGTTCCCCAAAATCTACGTATACTTTTAAAAAACACAACGTAATGAGACTTGACAACAAGCGCAACAACCCTCGCTGTAAGACTCGCTGACGTACCTACAACGTCTTTACCAAATTAGAGTCTACACAGCCCCTCTTATTTTCACTTTTTCTGTGCGAATCGTAAACCAGATAAACGAGATCTTCGTTCCAATCGAAAATGATAGCGAGAACGCAGAATTAGACAGAAATAAAAGTATGTACGAATCGCTGAAAATGGTCCATCAACTCCCAATTTTTATAAATTGGTCGGTCACCGTTAAAAAAAAAACCGTTATTCGTTTTATACGTTGGCGAGTCAATGTTTTTTTTTTGTTTTAGTTGGAGGAAATCGCCGGAAATCGCCGTATGTGGGAGTTGAACCTCACTAAAACCTCCAACCGCTCACACTCAGCGTCCGAACCCCGGCTGAGGCCAGAACCCAGCACGGGGTTATGCGGAGTGGCGCGACGCGTTACGCACTGCGGCACACTTTCCCGTCGCGACACCCCCAGCGAGTCAATGTGAAATCGCGGAATAAGGGAATCCAAATAAATCAGGAGATAGTGTCAAATAAAAGTCAGATTTGATGACCCTAGTGCAAAAGTAGTCTAGTCACTAGTCTAAAAGGGTACATGGCTACAATTTTTTAGTATAAGAACTCGTAAACCAGAGATTTTTAATAAAGCTGAAAATTCATCAGCGTATGCTCCAATCACAAAGTAATAATAATTATAATTGAATCTATAATAATATACCTACAATTTTTGGAAGTTATTTTATTGTTTTCTGACTATATCGACGAGCTAATGAGCTACCTGATCATATGTAGTTACCATCGCTTTTGGACTTTTGCAATGTCAGAAAACACGGAGTTGTTTCGAAATACTTTCTTTGGGCCTCATTTGATTTGTATTTTGGTTTTTGTCCATAAAGCTTCTTTCTTTACAAACGTAATCTTTACATCTGTGTAGTGCATTAAACTGTGTGAAAACGTGAAAATCTCCCGTTGAGTTGTCAACTCTGATAGATCAAGTTAAAAAAGCGCTATGTTAAAGGCAAAATGTACAAAAATTGTGGATTCTCTGGCAAACGTCTGTTCCCTTATTTCGTTTCGTTGTGTACGCTTATTTCGAGTTAGGCTTAAGATTGGAATTTATTTGCGTGGCGAATATATACTGATTTGAATATGGTAAAGATTTTTAGGTTTGTACTGTACCAACCCATTGCTACCCACTGTTGGGCTCAGGTCTCCTCAGAAGAGGGATTAGGCATAGTCCACCACACTTGCCCAGTGTGATTGGGGATCTCTTCAAATGATTTTTAGAATTCTTTTCCGACATGCAGGTTTCCTCATGATGTTTTCCTTTACCGTTTTTAGCCAGTGGTGTTGTGAAAAATTGCACATAAATCTTTTTCACATTAGATTTAGAGGTTTGAACCCGCGACCTCCCGTTCGGAAGGAAGCGCTTCGACCACTCGGCCACCACGACTTGTCCACCAGGTTTGCTGTCAAACTTAATTTTTGCGAATGGAAAAATACAATAGGATTATTGAGTTGGTGCTTACAGAACAAAATTTTTTAAGCCTTGTTTACAGTTGTTAGAATGATATAATAAATGACCAAACCTTTTTAACTTTAGTCTATCTAATCTAATTCGACTATAGTCAGTATATAATCAGAAACACTTAAAATTAAACTATTCGAGACATCTCGCAGAATTTCAACACTGACAAGCTCTCAAAACTTAGACAATAATATTTTCCCTTACCTGAGTATTATCTCAAACATCTTAATACAATTTCGAACATCCAAGGATCGAAATTTAAATGCCACAATAAGATTACGTTATCTAGCTTCCCCGAGCCATTTGGCCCAATAAATTCCTAAAAGGCTTGACTTATAGCCCGACAATTTAACTGTCGATTAACCAAACCATCGTTACCCGAATTCTCATTCAACATTATCAAACTTCTAACATCCAAACTCAGATTTATCTTCTCAAAGAAGGAAGCCAAAAAATGAGATAATTTGATGTACCTATTAAACGAGCGTTTAGGTTAAGATTTTATGGTGAAACTTGGCTTTTGGGTCGTATAATTTTGGTATAAAAACGCTGGAAGTAAAATAAAATGGGTCGGTGTTACGTAAAGGCTTCAAGGCGGGGGGAATGTTTTCCTGTATTAACATAAGATAACAAATAGGTAGAGGAACGGATTCATGACCTCTTGAAGGCTTTTGTTTTATATCTTGAAGATTTATTTCTTTATTTCGCCTCCTCGCTTCTCGACTGTTATCTTAACGTTGTTGTGTTTGGATCCTTCGGGATATTATGAATATTTTTTAAGTTGGTGTTTTTCTCGACAATCGTTAGTATCGTTGAGTTTTATTTTTTATAAAAAGATGTTGTGATGAGTTTGTTGTACGTCGAAATAAAATAAACTTATAAAGAACATAGAATGTTCCGTACTGGAACAGATATCGTGTTCACAGGTTTTTAAATTTTCTTGCATTATTTCTTGTGTCGTGATACTGAGCTGCAATACTGCACACACACACAAGATATACTTTTATTGGAGTATGATTTCCGTGAGTTGTTGACAAACCTTTCGTTCCGGTAACCCGTGGCCGAATACGTCGCACGCCCATTGGCTGCCGCGAACACCAATTGAATAGACTTCATGTTTGAACGCGCGAGCAACAGCTGATTTTGCTACCGTTGTAACAATAAGATCCGACGCGAAAGTTCACACGACTCCAATTAGTGCATAAACTACACATCCAAGACTTCACCAGCGACCTGTGGATTGTGTGATTTATTCCAAGGAATTTGTGAGGGCTTCATCAACGACGGCGACCACAGCTTCGCATCGCGGACGGGCCGGCCGACAAAAGGTAAGTCTCAGCTCCAAGGAATATCATACATAATTTTTTGGTCCGTTCGAGACGGATTATATCTTGTATTGTGTAGTAATTGCAAAATCTTAGCTCAGTATTACGTACTAGTTAATTTTTGTCGAATCATTCGCGTCATTTCGACCGACATCTTTGTTTCGCAAAATGTCGGAAGAAAACTTAACATCGTTTCAATATTGTGAATACGATATATTCCAACGAGATCTCATCATCGATGAACTCAAACGAATTCTACAGTTCGCAACTACTGACGAACCACAGTTTTGTTCGCGAACTAAAGACCTAACGTGTCATCAACGTAAATTTTACAAACTGCAATCAAAAATAGAAAAAACATTAATCAAATTCAAATGCTTTAACAAGGATGAACAAATTGGAATTAGGAATAACTTTAATGAATTGTTTTATGCTATACAGTCCCACATAATTAGTATCAAGGATAGGAATGACAAACAGCGCCGCGCAATTCGAAATACATTTTACAAAAATGAAAATGTTATAATTTCACCCATTTTATCAACATCAACAGTAAATTTGAACTATAATCATACGAATTTGTCATCCTTCTCAAAAAATGTTAATATAAATTCCGTTAACGAACAATCGTCAAACGCGGGTAGTTCTGAAAACAGCAATGTACTCGAATCACATAAAAAATCTTGTTCAACGACCGCGAGACATATTTCTGCTGTTGACGTATCTAACGCGAATTACTCTCGACCTTATGTCAATAGTGGTAAAGACAAAAATTGCTTGAGTTGTGAAATTTGTTGCAACTGTTTACACTTAGAACACATCGTTAATGAATGTAAATCAAGTTTTGTTTCTCGAACGTGTCATAAAACACATCATAGTTTATTTCATTCAAATAGTCAAGCTTATGTTGATAGAAGTGAATCAACAAATTTTAATATTCCAGTCTCTCCTACGGAGTCTAAAATAAAATCAAAAAGTAAAATGTTAGTTAAAACGAATGACGTCATAAATGCAGTTCACAAAATGAAAATCTATTATTCAAATCCTATCCAACTTTCTTTTAGCTCGTTTGACAACGACATAATATTTTTAAATGTTGAGGACTCGGAGTCGTCTCCTGGTAAGCGGAATTACGTTCCCGATGACGCATTATGTGAATCCTTTCTTCGAAAGACGCATAATGTATATGATCCAGGGCGCTACGACGCTGTGCCGTTTTCATTTAATAATAAACAATTCATTTCGCAAACCGGTTTAGTAGCATCAGTTTCTAATGGTGAGCGGCCGGTGGTTCCTTCCGTCACTCATAGGACTAATACTGGTGTACCGAGCCTCGGTTTACACCGTGATCCAAGTTGGACATGGTACAAGCTTCTACTATTTTTACCACACATTTTATTCTCCCGCACTATTTTTTACAAACGTCTTTCAACTTCATTACTTAATAAAAATAAATTTCGAAAAAAGTTTGTTTATAAAATAATGTTTAATTTTTGTAGATCCTATTTTCATCTTTTGTCATGTAGATGTGAACTAACAGTTAGCTTACAAGATATCATTATGGGATCTCGTAATCGCGATTCCCGCATTCGTGACCAACACTGTTACGTTGTGTCGAGTGCCTTCTCCACTCCAGTGGAACATCCACCACTCACATTATAGCCCTAATCTGTGATTTACGGTGTGGTGTTCTTTAATTTCAGTTTTTTCATGTTTGTTTTTTATTGGAACGAAGTTCCTCATTTTTTTTTGTTCTTGATAAAAACGTTTTTTCTATAATTTTGTCTTATTTTATGCTTAGATGTATGCGAAAGGCTGCATACGTCTTTACATTTTTAGTATTTTTCTTTTTTTTTATGTTTTTTAATTTTGGTTCGTAGATATTGGAATTCATTTGAGTTTATTGTTAAAGACACCTACAGGTCTTTAAGGTGAGCGGTATGTTCCGTACTGGAACAGATATCGTGTTCACAGGTTTTTAATTTTTCTTGCATTATTTCTTGTGTCGTGATACTGAGCTGCAATACTGCACACACACACAAGATATACTTTTATTGGAGTATGATTTCCGTGAGTTGTTGACAAACCTTTCGTTCCGGTAACCCGTGGCCGAATACGTCGCACGCCCATTGGCTGCCGCGAACACCAATTGAATAGACTTCATGTTTGAACGCGCGAGCAACAGCTGATTTTGCTACCGTTGCAATATTATCCGACGCGAAAGTTCACACGACTCCTGTTAGTGCAAAAACTACACATCCAAGACTTCACCAGTGACCTGTGGACTGTGTGATATATTCCAAGGAATTTGTGAGGGCTTCACCAACGACGGCGACCACAGCTTCGCATCGCGGACGGGCCGGCCGACAAAAGGTAAGTCTCAGCTCCAAGGGATATCATACATAGAATTTAAATGAATGTTTACAATATAGTCTCTTTTCATCACTCTTTTCCATTTTTTACGATGGATTTATATAATTGGAGACAAGTCATGCATTTGTCTCTATAGTTGTTTTATATCAGATTCTTAAGAGGTACTTACATGTAATTTGATGGTGACAGATCTGTAAGCCCGGTCAGCCGTGTTCTGAGCTTGACAAGTGAAGGTCTGATTATGATGTTGTCGTCGCGGACGTATTCTCAGGATGGACCTGATGGAAAAAAAATATGAGACAATTTTTTTTTTGGATACAGTCCTATCGACTCAAGAGCCGTTTGGCCATAAGGAAATGGAAGGTAAATTGATTTAGAAAATACTGCATCGAATTTAAGTATTCGGATATTGAGTTGAAGGTCATATAAGGATTTGCCTTTAACGAAGGAAAACTTTAAAATAGCCCGAATTTCGGCGTTAGTGAACTCCATGTTTACACGTCTATAACTGTTGAACGCAATATCCAAACTAATCATGTATAGCGTCATCATGTATATGTGTTTGTAGTTTATATCAAGACCTTTCAAATAATGTATAGTATTGCCAGATACGAGCTCTGTAGCGCGTTGTACATAGCCGCGAAATTCAGAGGACAAAAAGGCGGAAGGGAGATATTTGACAACCTAATATTATGCAAGACGAATTTTTAATTATGGTTTTGAAGGAGAGTACTATATTATGTACTGTATTTTAATATGTGTTTTCGAAATTCTATGACGTGTCCCTCTTTAAACGAGGTTTATGAAATCACCTCTATAAGTAGATAACCCCCTCATTGCCCTGGCATTGCAGAGGTTCATGAGTGACGGTAACCTCTTACGCTCATTTGTCTATCTAGTAATAAAAAAATACACAAAATAAATGGAATAAATAAATATAGGTTCTTAAAATTTGACAGAATTATCCCCGAATATTTTTTTTTTTTAAAAGTTATGTTCGTCACGTGGCTTCGTGCATCCCACACCTTTGTCATAATTATCCTCTCAGCTGTCTAATTTTGGGAATTATCAAATTGTGTTTACTAAGACATAACACCATGTCCTTTAGTTATTGTTACTAGTCGATATCCTTTAACATCTCTTTTTTACCATCGTACCACTCGGCGTCGAGGTGGAGTTCATCCCTACTATATGGAACCACCGCGGTCATCCACGGTTCGTTTTAGGAACACTTTTTTGCCACGCACCATCCGGCTATGGAATGAGCTCCCCTCCTCGGTATTCCCTGAGCGCTATGTCTTGTCGTTCTTCAAACGAGGCTTGAGGAGGGTCCTTAAATTTAGGTCGTAGGTAGCGACCCCTCAGTGTCCCCTGACATTGCATTCATGAGCGACGGTTACCACTTCCTATAAGGTGGGCCGTTGGCTCGTCTGCCTACATGGCAATAAAAAATATCCCTGTATATTTATGAGTACTGAGTCGAACAGAACTTACCTCGCAGTAAATCTTCTGCCATCGCTCGTGGCTTCCACGGTGTATGTGACGCCTTCTGTCAAAACACCTCCATCGTGGTCCACCCAGGTAATCTATGAAAGAAGATGAATATTTAAATTACATTAAATCTCACTAAAGATAAATTTAGAAACGAGTGACTAAACCGATTTGAATATGTATTTTTGATGTAGGTGGTTTATTTAAATCCACTCCGACATAAAAAAGTTATGTGTAAAAAACGTAAAGGTATTTGGTTATTCAGTATTTTCAAGAGACGTTTATCTTATGACTACGGACTCTAGTAATACCTACAGTTAAACAGATTGTGATAATGACACCTAATTAAGCTTAATTGGCTTAATTTTCGGTACATCTCGTGTACCAAACGTGAGAAATTACGGGCGAATAGGTATAAAAAGTCGTGGTGGCCGAGTGGTCGAAGCGCTTCCTTCCGAACGGGAGGTCGCGGGTTCAAAACCAGCCGGCTTGTACCTCTAAATCTAAATGTGAAAAGATTTATATGCAATTTTTCACAACACCACTAGCTAAAAACGGTGAAGGAAAACATCGTGAGGAAACCTGCATGTCGGAAAAGGATTCTAAAAATCCTTTGAAGATATGTGAAGTCCCCTATCCTAGGGCAAGCGTGGTGGACTATGCCTAATCCCTCTTCTGAGGAGACCTGAGCCCAACAGTGGGCAGTAATGGGTTGCTACAGGTATAAGAATCGAGAATAATATGTGTATGTATCACTTTGAACACAAAACCGCTATAAAAAAAAACACAAATCCAACTCACGATTATCGCAAAAAACTAAACACCAATACGATAAAACCAAAATGACATCATCATTTACTATCTAGAGTATCAATACGTCACAACGAATAAGCAAGATAGTAACCTATAATTTCGATTGTCTTCACACGGTCTTCGGTAGTATAGTGGTCAGTATCCCCGCCTGTCACGCGGGAGACCGGGGTTCGATTCCCCGCCGGAGAGATTTTTTTTTCTTTTTTTTTTTTTTATTGTCCAAAATAGGAAATTTGCTATAGTATTTACTTTTTAGGTTCAAAACATTTTTTGTGACTGCTGTATTGATTGTTTTGTTGAGATTTGATATTTTTATTAACTGCCCGCTTAGGCGTAATTTTAGCGAACTACTACTCCTACTTTAAAAAATCGTGGTGGCCGAGTGGACGAAGCGCGTCCTTCCGAACGGGAGGTCGCGGGTTCTAATCCGGCCGGCTTGTACCTCTAAATCTAAATGTGAAAAAGATTTATGTGCAATTTTTCACAACACTGGCTAAAAACGGCGAAGGAAAACATCGTGAGGAAACCTGCATGTCGGAAAAGGGTTCTAAAAATCCTTTGAAGATATGTGAAGTCCCCGATCCGCACTGGGCAAGCGTGGTGGACTATGCCTAATACCTCTTCTGAGGAGACCTGAGCCCAACAGTGGGCAGTAATGGGTTGGTACAGGTACAGGTACTCCTACTTTTGTTTTTTAGTTTAACGTTTAAAATGTATGTCCGTCCACATCAATTTTGAAAATAAATGAATTGACTTTGACTTTATACTGTATCGAACAAAACAGTACAAATTTGTGTCTGCAAACCTACAAACATCAAGTGTTTTACAATACGTCTTAAAGAGTTTTCACTTTAAAACATATTTTAACAATTTAAACTTTACGCGACAGAGAATACAAGAGTTTAACTTTGGATGTATAATAAAAAAATATCGCTAACGTTACAAAACGTGGGTGACCTCAGCCAATGACATCAAAGGACTAACAATTTTTAATTTTGTTATGCTGCGTTTACATATTGGTTCGCCAACTTGCAATGCACGAAAATTACAACTGGTAGGCCAACTGTCAAACGGTGTTTCACATAGCTTCAATGCTTGCCAATGCATGTAACAAAACCCTCGTTGACATGTTGGTCGACCGTCACCGTCATTTGTATTTTACGTGTGTTGGACGTTGGCGAGCCAATATGTGAGCGCAGAATTAGTGGACCGCAGTAAAATCCTGTGCAACTTACCTCAGCTGGAGGTTTTCCACCTGCAGATACACATTCCAGGTCCAGCTCTCTGTCTTCAATAGCTGGAATGACAGGACCTCGAAGTATCTTGGGTGGGTCTGGTGGAACCAAGATCGTCAACTGGGCGTATCTGGACCGGATTGCTGGTTCACCTGGGAACAATAGTTTCATTTAATTAACTGTGACTGCCCGAAATGGCAGACCTCCCACAAGAAGGACAGATGATCTGGTCAAGATCGCGGGAAGTCACTGGATGCTGACAGCGCAGGACCGGCCATTGTGGCAAGGTCTATAGGCCGATGATGATGAACTGTAGTTGGCAGTGGCGTGCATACATATTTAAGTCAGGGTATGCAGAAATATAAATCTGAGTAATATTCCACATATTTATGTCCTATAATCAATTTAATTTAACTTTTACGCTAAATGTGTGCAGCTAATAGTAATGAAAGTGTATTTTGATTAAATATACAACGTTTAATCGTCTTTTGTTACAATTTTTTAAACAAATTTGAAATGATAGGGTATGCAGTGCGTATTTGCTTGTATGAACTGCACGCCGCTGGTAGTTGGTGAATCAGTATAAATTTTGAATTAAACCCGTAAAAGTAATAAGCCGAGCCCAAACATGAAGGGCCTCACCTTTCAACTTTTTCATTAAGTACCATATTTTGCACTGACACGCGAAATACATAATAATAATATGCGTGCAAAATTTCACTTTATGTTATGGATTAGATTCCTCAGTAATTCCAAAGCCATGTGTGACGCTGGCTTAGGTACGACATGTTCCTCTTTTAACGAGATTTAAAGTAAAAAGTCCGGTATATTAGGTGATGCAAGGATAACTACCCCCCAATACTTTGCAGAGGTTCATAAGCGTCAGTAAACGCTAACCCTCTGTCTTAAAAAAAAAACTTGAGAGGTGTCAAGGGACACCCGGATGGAACGAAGTTCCTTTCGATTAATTAGTGAAAGAATTGCAATCAATTTTTTTTTAAATAAAATATTTTGATCACAGCGCCATCTAGCATTAATCATATAAAACAAGATAAGGAATTGTTTTAAAAGATTTTAATCACAGCGTCATCTAGCGATAATCACCTCAAACAAAAAAAGTGTCGTGACAACTTTTTCATAAGAATTTCCGTCTAGCCCCCTTTCGATAACGCGCGATAAGGAACTTCGTTCCAAAAATATTTATACGTATTTTCATGCTAGATAATAAATATTGCTTTTATCCTATTACCTTAACATGTACCAGAAAATACTTAAAGATTCATACCCAAACAACTACATAAGCTGTAACTCAACCATTTTACAAGCTCATTCATTGGGTTGGCCGGGACAATATAACCAACCCGAGATACATTAGCATAGTTTCAACTTTATAGCTTTATTATAATCTAGTCGCATTGTAAAACAAAACTCGAGCAACCCAATTCCCCACACCGACTAATATTTCAACACGTTCGTGGTGGACGGATTCAGTAAATCTATACTAATATTATAAAGAGGAAAGATTTGTTTGTTTGTAATGAATAGGCTCCGAAACTACTGGACTGATTTCAAAAGTTCTTTCACCTTTGGAAAGCTACATTATCCCCGAGTAACATAGACTATATTATATTAAAAAAAAAATAGGAATCCTTACTAAAACTCCATTAATGTAACATAAGGTGTAAAAAAAATGACCTGAAAAATTCCTTACGTCGCGTGCGCTCCGAAAACTATTGATGATAGAACAAAAGGATGTACTACGGGTTTTTAGATATTATTAAGACAAACAAAAAGTCTGCGACAGCATATATCTAACTATCATAGTTTAGTCACAATAACCGCTTTTATGTTTATGAAAATTTTTTTATCGTCCATAGAATGAATTTAACGTTAAATGAGTCTCGTTATATTAACACTTATCCAAATTAAGTATTATGTTATCAAGAGTATTAATGTAGAAGTAAATTACTTTTTGTTTTATTCCAATCGGACTTTTCGTTTAGAAGTTATGACGAGTATTTTATAAATACACCCATAGCGGGGATTTTTTGCCTACCTCTCACTCCCACCACTGTAACTCCTGTGTAGCCATGATCCACAGCGGCGACCATCGTAATGACTCTGAGCAGTGGCCCAGAAATCCGAGGGAAAGCTAACTTGTCTTAAGAGTTTAAATCTGCCGACTAGTGCCTCTAGTAAAAGATTTAATTTCCATTTTTTCACAACACAACTAGCTACAAATAGTAAAAAGAACACGGTGACGAAATCTGGAGAAAGAAACCCTATTTTTAAAGCTTCCAATCCGCACTAGGCAAGTGTGGTAGGCTATTCTTGATCACTTCATTTAGCCAGAGCCTAGCAGTGGGCTCAATATCATTATCGGTCCTAAACAGGTCGATTGTCATTTGATTGTCGATTAAAGAGTAAAAAGTAGGCATGATGAAGATTACGTCAAAATTTAAATGAATGACTGAATTTAAAACAAGTTGGTTGTAAGACTGTAATTCCTGAACCGATTATTCCTGACTGATGATGAGTGAAAGAAGATAGGAATTTTAAGGAGTGACAATGGTTTCATAATTGGTGGTGGTATTTGAAGGGGAGGCTAAAGTTCAATAAATGCATGATGCAGTAATGATTTAAATAAAGAACCCCACTATAGATATAGATATTAGAAGAATAGGTATAGGCTGGCACCCCACCAGCGAAAGGTGTGAATGGGAAGGATGGATGTGAAGTATGTGGTACGAAAGTAGGACAGAAACGAGAACTGGAATGAAAGAGTAAACAAACCAACAATTAGATTAAGAACATCCCCGATAATGTTGGGGGGATTTAGATAAAAAAAAGGGGAGGTTAAAATATTTTACACACCAAAACCATATTTTAAACCTATTAACATTATAAACTTTCAGACACATTGACGTCACAAACTTATTTAATAAACTAAGTACATCCCCTACAAACCGAAACCATAATTCAATTTTAACGTTAAACCCCAGAACTAAAAGGTTGCCTGTTTACGTAAAGATTAAACATAATTGTTATCAAAACGAATTACGATGTAACTAAAGAACTTTAACCTTTAGTTTTGAAATAACCGCAAAGGAAAACATCGTGAAACTTGCTTTTTTTTATTGCCATGTAGGTAGACGAGGCAATGGGCCACCTGATCGTAAGTGGTTACCGTCGCTCATGAACCTCTGCAATGTCAGGGGACACTGAGGGGTCGCTACCTACGATTTGAGGCTCAGTACTTTCATGCATTTTCAACGGGTTCTTACCACGATATTTAATTAAATGAGTTGTCTCGATATTTCAAAGTTGTTGCAAACGTCATAATCACGAGAAGACTGGATACTGCGGGTCGATTTAAGAGCAAACAAATCTGTCTACCCTCTTTCTCGTTCGCTTTTGGGTAGTACCACTGGAACTCGAACTCACATCACGATACACCACACTCACTGTATCTACAACACTCTCTAAACATGAACCCTTAGTATCCAGTATCCAGTCTTCTCGTGAACATGACGTTTGTAATAACGTTGAAATATCTAGACAACTCCATTAATTTAATATCGTTGAAAGAACCCGTTGAAAATGCATGAAAGTATTATAGAAAACCGCGAGTGTCTGAATAAGTTTATATAGAAGTAGTTTTAACACACTTTGAAAAAAACATACTGCAATAGACAGTCTATGAGCAAAAATATATATTTCTCAGGTAATAGGTAGGTAGTTTCTCAGGTAGCTCCTTAATAATACTCTATATAATTTCTTCTGACCTTCATCCTTGGTTCATTAAAGATTTTCCTCAAACGGTAGGCGTACACCGTTTCTAAATAATGTCGTCGACAAAACGTGACAAGAAAACTTCCATTGTTTATGAAAATGTGATCTTTGACCTTCCACATGGCAGTACAAAGGTGTACTGCCCTTACTAGAACTAAGGTTCCGTGGTAGATTTGACACTGAGTGTGAGCAATATTATGTTTTAGTGGGATTGAGGTGCTCGTCCAGGGCCGTTTCAATTGATACATTTGTTAAAAACAAAAACATTGTAAAAAAATATTGAAAAAAAAACAATTTAAATTAAAAAAAAGACATGCCCGCTTAGTTTCTTGCGCCGGTTCTTCTCAGGACGGAAACGTAATTTTAGCGAACTGGTGGTAGAACTTTTTTTTTTTGCTTTTCAAAATCTACATCAACTTTGACTTTGACTTTGACTTTGACTTTGACTTTCACTTTGACTTTGACTTTGACTTTGACTTTGACTTTGAGTGCGCTTCGACTCTTACTACATCTAGGCCTAGGGATGTAAATAATATTCTCTTTTGCGAGAAATGATGTAAATATTTGACAAACCAATTGAACCAGAATAAAGTTCTTCACCTTCTTAACTTGAACCCATACTCGATCTAATGCGTAATATTAACTTTGATTTAGAAAGATGAAGCTAACTAACCTTTTGTAAAAAGACATCATCCAAAAATAGACAACAAAATCTATATTTCCTACTATAGAAAGTCCTGTGGGTATCTACAGTGGACTTATGGCCAAAGGGAGATCTCCGACCGGGCGAGGTAGTATATGCCCTGTCAGGCCGAAGCCTTGTGTAGTAGATTTCAAATGTCGTATATATGCGAAGATTTCTGCAACTGTCATAACCGCGATTCAGGATCTCGCGCGTTATTATTGGTCGCCACAGTCCTATTACCATATCCTAATTTGAAAATTACCATCAAAAACTCAGGAGAAAGTTTTATCAGATTTATTCTAGTAGTTCACTTTAATAGTTATGCCATTTAAAAGTTGATGTTCAACCAGTTTCGCGAGTGGAATTTCGTTGGATGCGGTAAAATTCAGCTCATTAAAAGTTTTATTTCGTTTTAGATCGCTATCTAAATGTATTTTCACGAATACACTCCATTAAACATGTTTTTTTGCTTTGGTTTTTTGGCTAGTTGCGTAGAATTTCACTTGGGGGGGAAATGTTGTTGAAAGTTGTGAAAAGACTTTTAGTCTCAAAAAGATTAGCAATCTTAAAGTGGCCATTGGTTAATATAATATAAAAATAGTTCTACTCAGATCTAGATATTCGCCGAAACATAATATACGTGATTTATAGTATTTAAAAATAGCACTTCATGAATATATACTAATTTTATAAAAAGGAAATGTCGTAATGGTTGTGATTTTGTTGGAGTTAATCTACTACTGAACCGATTTCAAATATGCTTTTACTAATAAAAAGCTACGATATCTCTGAACGTCATAGGCTATATATAATAATTCTAAAATTGAAAATTAGACAAAACCTGACTCATTTTTTGGCGATAGCAAAATTGCGCTGTCCAGTTAGTTAACTTAAATTACAATATTCCCTAGCATTATATAATTATCTATAAACTTATTCAGACACTCGCGGTTTTCTATAATACTTTCATGCATTTTCAAAGTTCCAGAGGTACCACCCAAACGCGAACGAGAAAAAGGGTAGACAGATTTGTTTGCTCTTAAATCGACCCGCAGTATTCAGTCTTCTCGTGATCATGACGTTTGCAACAAAGTTGAAATATCGAGACAACTCAATTAATTAAATATCGCGGCAAGAACCCGTTGAAAATGCATGAAAGTATTATAAAATTATATCTTTTTACAATCTGTTTTATTTTATGATATATAACAGAATGTCTAAAAAAGCTGTCATGTGTACAAACAACCCACATACACAGAAACTTTCTACGAGGGTTGAACTTCCCCGTTGCCCCAGGCTAAATACACAAAATAAATTTACTTTGCCTTTCTGGAGTCCAAAAGGTCTGAGCAAACACAATAGTTGTGTCAGGAACGTCCAGCAGTTCTATCTAGTTCTCGCTTGCTTTTAAATTTGCACGATTTCGGCTTAATTGTAAAGAAATTGGAGTTTAAAAATAACTTTGATTTAAGCTACGAGTTAAAGTTAAAGTTGTGGTGGCCGAGTGGTCGAAGCGCTTCCTTCCATACGGGAGGTCGCGGGTTCAAAACCGGCCGGCTTGTACCTCTAAATCTCAATATGAAAAAGATTTATGTGCAATTTTTCACAACACTACTGGCTAAAAACGGTGAAGGAAAACATCGTGAGGAAACCTGCATATCGGAAAAGGGTTCTAAAAATCGTTTGAAGATATGTGAAGTCCCCATTGGATTATGCCTAACCTCTCTTCGGAGGAGACCTGAGCTCAGCAGTGGGCAGTAATGGGTTGTCACAGTAGTTGTACCCTCCACGCTTCGCTGTGTCTCATTGTTATTTGTAATGTCAGCGAGTGTCTTCCTTCGCTTCCGGCAGATGGCGCGGTCATTGTTACACAGGCGATCGTTAAAAAAACTGTTTTCTGGCTCATTTCTCATTCATTTCATTTCTAAATTCACTATATGACATTTATCAGATAGTATATTGAAACGAAGTTCCTTATCGCGCGTTATCGAAAGGGGGCTTGACGGAAATTCTTATGAAAAAGTTGTCACGACACTTTTTTGTTTTAGATGATTATCGCTAGATGGCGCTGTTATCAAAATATTTTATTTATTTATTTAAAAAAAATTATAATAATTCCCTCACTAATTAATCGAAAGCAACTTCGTTCCATCCGGGTGTCCCTTGACACTTCTCAAGTTTTTTTTTTAAATTCCTGCCATCGCTTTTAACTCAAACCGTGCATATTCCAGCAAAGTGGCTGTGGTTTGACAATTTGTGTGGTGTTTGCTTTCATTCTCTAGTAAACGGGATTTTTTCTCTTTGAAGTAAACGGCGAGTTTTTTAGAAACAATATCACTAGGAATGTACTGAAGTGAGTCGCCCTAGGCGAATTCACAATTTTGCACCTTTGAATTGCAGTTTCAAACGATTGCAAGGCGAGTGGAAATGCTTCAGAACCATCTTGTATGCAATGAAATTGAAGAAGAGAGACCCTAGTACAAAATATGTTAAAGGTGTCGAACGTCATCATCATCATCATCAGCCCACACTCGTCCACTGCTGGACATAGGCCTCTCCCAGAATACGCCACTGAGCTCGATCTTCTGTTCGTCTCATCGAGTTGTTACCGGCCACCTTTCTTAAGTCATCGTTCCATCTAGCAGGCCAACACTACGTTTACCACATCGCGGTCTCCACTCTAGAACTCCTCTACTCCATCGAGCATCAGTTCTTCGACATACGTGCCCAGCCCATTGCCACTTCATCTTGCTGATTCGCAGAGCAATGTCGGTTACTTTAGTTCTCTGTCGTCGTGTTAAAGGTGTCGATCGATAAGGTGGTAAATATTTTATGATGATGCTCTTAAAATAGTTTTGAATGATGAAATTAATTTTTACATTCTTCTAAACCCTTCGAGAATAGTCTTGAATTGAATTAAACATTTTTTTATTGTTCTAGTATTTTCTCGAACAATTTCAAATGGTAGTCTAGAATCTTCGTAAGTCTCAAATCGAGAGACTCATCTACAGGGAACCTTCTCGAATGTTGTTCTAGAGTTCTAGACAGCAATAGAAATATACATCTGTCTCACTCACATACTCCAAGAACATTCTTTGTGCAAGTTAAGTCTGTTGACACGTTCATTCCCTTCGTCTAATTGCAAGCAGTTGTAGGGTTTCAGTAAATATTGTCTAGAAAGGCTTCTTTGCCCTTTTAACTACAAACAAATCAATGAATTCTGTCACGTGTCTGACTTTTACAAGAGGTGTTATTTTTAGAAGTAAATTTTGGCTTACGCCTACGGCTGTGAGTAATAAGTTAAACTGGAAGCTCTTGAGGTTTGTTTGAATATTATTATTTTTTGTTTTTGCCATGTAGGTAGACGAGCCAACGGGCCACCTTTATTGTAAGTGGATACCGTCGCTCATGGACCTCTACAATGTCAGGGGATACTGAATGGTGATTTACGACCTAACTTTATGGACCCCTCCTTAAGCCTCATTTAACGAAAGACAAGACATAGCGATTACAGACATAGGATTTTCTGGGATCTGTTTTTTAACGATTAGTTGTTTGCCAATGACCGCGCCATCTGCCGGAAGCGAGGAAAAGACTCGCTGACATTACAAATCACAAAGTGCCACAGCGAAACGTTGCAGGGTACAGCTAGTGGGGGAAACAGTGCTGAGAGCGTAACACGTCGCACTATCCCTCAATATGGGGTGCTGGCGGTTCGGAATCTAAGTGTGAGTGGTTGGAGGTTTTAGTGCGGTTTCACTCCCACTGAAAAAAAACAAGGGTACAGCTAGTATAATAATATAAAATTCAAAGATCTTTCTGAGGAATATAATCAACATGCCCGATAAATTACAGCATATGTACATTCCAAAAGAATAAACCTTAATCTTCTCAAGAAAAACAATACAATGATTCTATTTCGGTACTTAGGGTAACTGCATTAACAAAAGGAACAGCGGCGCCAAATGCTTCACATGTTTAAGCATATATGTCGTCTAAATTGAGCGTGTCATAGGGATCTTTTTGAGATGTAATTAAGGGTATTTGAGGGTTGTCCATTTGAAAATAAAGTATATTTTTTTGTTGTAAATTTAAAATATCTGATAGTTTTTAAAAAACTCTTTGTACTCTAAAATGGTAGAGGTATAAAATTTTTGGACTATTTAAAAATGTATAGTTGGGACTATATAAATTATAACATTTAAATATTGTTATCCCAATAGGGTTTTATAATCTCTGGATGGTTTATTTTGATAAGTCATTAAATTTATGTTAAATCAAATAGTATAAGAATATTAATCTCCTTTGTCCTAAATTATCTTACCAATAATTAAACCCTGTTCTAACAACATATACACCTCAATCCGTTTTAAATATATTCCCATAACTCGCTACTAACAACCCTACCACGCGTCATTCACCACACCCCACACATGTGTAGTTAAAAATAACTTGCATTTGTCGCCATGACACCCCTAACACAAATAAATAACACAACAAAAGATCTTTACGAAATATAATTAGAGTTCTATGTAAAATATGGAATAGTACAGTCTTCTGAACATGAAGTCTCTGACAATTTTAGGAGCGATAAAATGGTGATTTTTTTAAAATATTTTTGACATAAATTATTAGATTGAAATAAGGCTCCCTAAAGGTATGTTGTAGGAAGCATGGACATTGCAGAGATCGATAAGCGACAATATCCACTTACGATTTGGTGGCCCCTTTGTCTGTCTATATAAACAAAAGACAAGTAATATTCCAATATGAGAAAATTGTCACCGATATAGTGTGAATCAATAATCCTAGAAAAATAGCTACGTAAGTTCTCAATAAAAGTAAAATAGTAAAAAAAATGTTATGGATAATTAATATTATAAAGCTGAAGAGTTAGTTTGAAGACGCTAATCTCTGGAACCGCAGGTAGGATTACAACAAAATTCTTTCAGTGTTGAATGGTTCTTTTATCAACAAAGGTATATCTCTTAGTGACGCAGACGAAATTGTCCGCATCAGCTAGTTATATTAAAAATACATTCATGCGAGTTCCAATTCCATTCAATACTCCCAATAAGAGCAAACTCCAATATCTCAGGTATAACCTCGTT
Organism: Trilocha varians; assembly: GCA_030269945.2. Lineage (NCBI taxonomy): Eukaryota > Metazoa > Arthropoda > Insecta > Lepidoptera > Bombycidae > Trilocha > Trilocha varians. The sequence continues at coordinate 3,850,607 of AP028279.1, forward strand.
TTCTTGGAACGTCAGAACCGATTCCATATGCAATATTGCATCTCTATATTGTTCGTCTAATCTCACACATAAAGCCTTTGAGGGTAACGCTTTGTATTCTGGAGATACAAAGATCTTTGATGATGAAAACAAAGGAAATATCATTGAGGTGGTATTCGATAATTTTAATTGACACACCAACAATTATATGGTCGTTTTAGAAGATAGACGCTCGAGAGCTAGCGCTAATTTTTGGGTACGTAAACAACTCGTGGTGGTGGTGTGTCTAAAAAAGTCGTGGTGGCCGAGTGGTTGTAGCGTGTCCTTCCGAACGGGAGGTCGCGGGTTCAAATCCGGCCGGCTTGTACCTCTAAATCTAAATGTGAAAAAGATTTATGTATATGTCACAACACCACTGGCTAAAAACGGTGAAGAACGGTGAAACATCGTGAGGAAACCTGCATGGAAAGGGTTCTAAAAATCCTTTGAAGATATGTGAAGTCCCCAATCCGCACTGGGCAAGCGTGGTGGACTATGCCTAATCCCTCTTCTGAGGAGACCTGAACCAACAGTGGGCAGTAATGGGTTGGTAGAGGAAACAACTCCTGGAAAATGCAGGGATTAGCGCTGCTACTCAGAAGCCAGGTCTACAGTTCCGATTTGGGGTATATTAGAAAAACTAACTAACTAAAACTAGGGGTAGGTATTTGATACAATGTTTTCAGTTTGTATCAAAAATGTACCCCTAGATTTGGATGGTTCTTGTTTCATCTAAAAGGAGATGGTTGTCGTGAGGTTCCATTTGGACTATTTCTGACAAGAACTTTTCTTTTGTTGTTTTAATTTTTTTTATACAATGTTACTCGATGAAACATTTCTCTTTTAGTATTTCTACACTCTATTTTAATACTTGGTAATTAGTTCTATAATGGGTGATTAAATAATATAATTCTTGCTCATACAGCTTCGTATATTCCAATATTTTGTGTCTGAAACTCTGTTTACTTATTTGTCAAGCTCATCTTTGTCCGAGCGATCTATTTTTGGCACACGTGTATCGGTTCGAGTCGTTTACGATAGAAATAGATGGGGCAGTCGAGATAATTAAAGTAAATTTGTAGCATCTGTATCCACTTCTTTTTGTCCTAGTTAAATATTTAAAAATCAGTTATTTAATTTGTTGCCTTTTTTTCAAAAGTCTTGGTAGTTGACTTAATTCGACCGATTTGAATCTCTATTTCTATTATAAAAACGTGCATTATAGATGCATTTATACTAATACCGCTACAAATGTTCTTTAATTTATGTATGTTTATATGTATCATCTTCAGTCTATGGTCTTCATATACGTATATTTATATATGTATATTTAATATTGTCAAAATATAAAAATTACTTCTTCTATTGCTGCCACCTTCCTAGCAAACTTACTTTTTCTTTTTTTTTTTACACATGTATAATTAGTTGCCTGGAAGAGATCGCTTTAAGCGATAAGGCCGCCCATTGTAACACTTTACTGTACTGTTTTTTATGTGTTTCTTTTGCATGTTTTGGTGGTGTTCAATAAAGAGTTTCTATTCTATTCTATTCATTCATTAATTCACATTTGAATCAAAACTTACCTTTAGGTCCAGTGCTGACCTGGCATTGATATGCAGCATCATCGTCAAGCGTTACTTCTCTGATGTCCAGCGAGTAGTCTCCTGCAATAAAATTGACAGTTTAATAACATTTTATAGTTGATCAAACAGTACAAAATAGTGTTTCTAACAAAAATAATTGAACATAATATCTACTGCTTCACAAAACGTCTTAGTTTTCAATTTAAAACACTTTATTTATTTATTTATAAAAGGCACCAACATGTTATACACCCGGACAGGCAATACAGGTATATTAAAAGACTTCCAGTATAAACTTAATGCTAACACAATTATAGGTGCCGACTGCATGCCTATTTTAAATTAGCGGTCAAAGACCATACAATAAATAATAATTCAAAAGTAAAAATTAAATACAATTGAAAAGTGAAAAAAAATAATAATGATAATACGATTTAAAAGTTAACAAGTAGAAAATAAAATTTAAAACAACAATATAATAGCAATTAAAAAAGAACATACAGACTGAGATATTAAAAAAATATAATTATGATTAAAAATTAATAATTGTCATGGACGAATATCGGACATAACAAACTCCAATCTGAAACCTCCAATTCCACCAGAGAAGAGGTTAAATCTTAAGCGTCATAGTATCTTTAAATGGGTAATATCTTAAATTTTTATTGCCCCGATCCATTGCAATTTATGTGAGAGGGCATGTACTTTAACTGGTTTGAATATGTGAACATATTTTACTTAAAAAAACTAACTGTGTAGACACAAGCAAAATAAAACATCTAATACAAACTCGCTAAACTATCGACTGGTCGACACGATTTGCATCCAATACAATAAATCTACCAACTGCGTAAACTTCATATAAAAAACCAAAACAATCTGTCTCAAAAGATCTATCACGTCACAGTCTAGAGAAACTATAAATATCGACAGATCATCGCACCCCTCGGAATGCAACGGCCGACGAGCCTTAAATAGTCTGTGGTTTTGAAGACATGGAGCGCACTCTACATAATTTAGTTTTTGCAATATACGATATTGAAAGACAGAGATAGAAATAAATTGTATTTATTTATTGCTTACACATCGGCACTTTCTAGTTATAGGAATTTTCATATTTTTGGAATGAAGTTCCTTATCGCGCGTTGTGAAAGGGGGCTAGACGGAAAAAAATCTTACGAAAAGTTGTCACGACACTTTTTTGTTTTAGATGATTATCGCTCGATGGCGCTGTGATCAAAATATTTTAAAACACGTTCCTTATTTTTGTTTTAGATGATTATCGCTAGATGGCGCTGTGATAAAAATCTTTTAAAACACGTTCCTTATCGCGCGTTACGTTAGGAAAAAAAAAGATATCTTTTAATCGAAAGGACCTTCGTTGTATTCGGGTGTCCCACCTCCAAGTTTTTCTTTCTTTCTTTCTTTGTAATGATTTATTAAGAATAACATTTCTCTTATCATGCTAACGACATTCTCCAGACTGAATTCCACTCGTCATATTGTATATTTTACATATTACCAATGTTATTGGATTTATACGATTTGTATGAATAACTTTGAATAATCCATTTACTCAGACAAACGAAATGTATGAAAAATGACAACCATTTGTTTCTAATAGCATTATGCAAAGTGTGAAAATAAAATATTTGAATATCTTTTTGAATGCTTCAATTTGAATATAACAGAGTAATAAGGTACGAGTAAGAAATCTAATGCTGCCAGTCTAAAATAAAACTTCAGAACAATCAAATAAAAGTTGAGAAAAAATAGTGACGAAATCTGTATTAAAATATTCTCAAATTCGTTTTTCAAAAAAGTGCGCCAACATTCGTTCTGACATTTAAAAAGTATACAAAAGAGTTTTCAATAATTAATATTAAAACTATTTGCAGAAGGTGCTATCGTCTTTTGCGTATTAAGGATTTTAAATGTATATAATAAGTAAAACTGATTACGTCTCCTACAATATTATTTCCAGACGCGTATTTTTAAAAGGTTTTGCATTTGAAATAGCATGAATTTATAACAGTAGGTTCTTATCATCAAGTAACCCACTTGTACTATTAAAGACATTGAATCCTACTTTAAGAGTAATCTAAAAGTAAGTCCTTCAACACCGGTGGCATGTTATGAGTCGTGGCGTTGCGTGCATTGCGTAGAAGAAAATATACAATGAATAACTGCGAATTTGTGTAGCTACAAAATAATAACAATTTTTTTATTGCTGGTTAGATAAAGGGGCTTACAGCCCCCTTGATGGTAAGCGATTTTTGTATTAGTTTCATTTGATTGTTTGTGTTCCGATTCACAATCTGCATGTCTTAACCGCTATGTTATATTCTGATAATAATTTCAAGGCACTAGAAATGACTCAAAATACTCGTTGAATATACAATATATAGATAGTTACAGCCAATGCAAGTTAAAAAAAAGCTTGACAATAAAATGAAACCAGCATACCTTCTTCATCGCTTCCAATCATCTTATAACGCTCGTAGCCAGCCAGATGCCGATGGGTTCCAAGTCCGAAGTCATCCTTCGTCCACTGAAGCTGACCAGCTTTGTCTTCCACCCTGCATGGGAGAGTCACTCTTGATCCTAACACTGCACTCTGTTGAGAGAAAAGTGAATTATTTGCATTTGGTAAACAAGCAAGAGACCCTGATGGGGAACAGTTGTATGGATCTCTGCTGTAATACCATGGTACGACGAAGTCATTGCCTACTGTATAGGAATTTTCTTAAACCTCGTTTGAAGAAGGACATGTCATAGCGCTCAGGATAAACTCATCGTCAGCCTATAGACGTCCACTGCTGGACATAGGTCTCCCCCAAACCTTGCCGCAACGACCTGCGCTGTCTGCATCCAGTGACTTTCCGCGATTCTGACCAGGTTGTCGGTCCATCTCGTGCGAAGTCTACCTACGCTGCGCCTACCAGTTCGTGGTAGCCACTTTAGGACGTTTTACAGTAAATAATAATAAGCGCCAAACTATTATCTTGTGTTAAAGCCAATAAGGTGTATCAGTCATACTCAACCACGGCAAAGAGCATCAGTAAAATCGGTTCACAGTAGTACAGGAAAACCCTGAACGATAAAAGTAATAAACAAATGTTACAGTATATTAAAATATTAGGATTTTGTGAGAATTCCAATATAAATAAATATTATTCTTTCAGGAGTTGAGGTATGACGGGTATTTGGTATGGAGCTAATATTAAAAATTCTTCGGGAACGTTTTGGGAAACGATTTTGTAGTATAACAAACTCTGGGTAGATATTGAAGGAATATTATGTTGTTGATTATGTTATTATGACTTAATAGTCGTGGTGGCCAAGTGGTTGAAGCGCTTGCCTTCCGTACGGGAGGTCGCGGGTTCAAAACCGGCTTGTACCTCTAAATCGTAATATGAAAAAGATTTATGTGCAATTATTCACAACACCACTGGCTAAAAACGGTGAAGGAAAACATCGTTAAGAAACCTGCATATCGGAAAACGGTTCTAAAAATCCTTGAAGATATGTGACGTCCCCAATCCGCATTAGGCAAGCGTGCTGGACTATGCCTAACCCCTCTTCGGAGGAGACCTGAGCTCAGCAGTGGGTAGTAATGGGTTGTTACAGTACAGTACTGTTTGTCTTCTGTAACTGGTTCGAGAACTGTACTGCTATACCCCATCACTGCTATCCTCGTGTGGTTTAGATATTTTACATATAAAATAGAGGTTTCAATCTTTTTCAAACAGCTTGCACTGTTGTGTACCCACAATGTTTTTACTTAAATATTTTTGCCAGAGGTTTCAGAAATTACATAAGAATCGTATTTACAATTATTTTTTTTTTTGTTTTTCACTTGGAGAAAATCACCGGATTTCCACTCGCGAGATATGTAGGATTTGAACAGCACTAAAACCTCCAACCGCTCACACTTTGCGTCTGAACTCCAACTGAGGCCCGAACCCAGCACGGTGTTATGAGGGAAGGCGCGACGCGTTACGCTCTTGACAGTCTTTCCTGTCGCGCCGCCCCCTTTTACAATGCATAAAGATTTACTAGATAGATGGTACAAGCCACCTAGTTTGAAGCGACATTTTTTTTTTCCAATCATTAAAGTTTTAAGAACTTCAATGGACACATTGCTATACTGTACTGTACTGTAACAACCCATTACTGCCCACTGCTGAGCTCAGATCTCCTCCGAAGAGGGGTTAGGCATAGTCCACCACGCTTGCCTAATGCGGATTGGGGACTTCACGTATCTTCAAAGGATTTTCAGAACATTTTTCCTATATGCAGGTTTCCTCACGATGTTTTCCTTCACCGTTTTTAGCCAGTGGTGTTGTGAAAAAATGCACATCAATCTTTTTCATATTAAGATTTAGAGGTACAAGCCGGCCGGTTTTGAACCCGTGACCTCCCGAACGGAAGTTAAGCGCTTCAACCACACTTGCTATACTAAATTACGCCAATATCTGTCGTTTTTAAGAATTAAAAATAATGCACCAGTCCATAACAAAATACTTGTACTATACAATGTTTTCACACTGAAAACTGAGTTGTTTTCATAAAATATTTATTCAATAAACCGATTCAAATGGAAATCGGATTATTGTGTGCACTATTCAGAATATACCGACGCTACTGATTAATATAATGCTTTCGATGAAATTTTCAATGATTTTCAGTTAATCTGATCAGGGCTGGATTTGGATGGGGAATCATAATGGACCATAAATTAAGTCACATCTTAAGAGAGGAAGGGGGTCGACGAAGAGGGAAAAATGGGTGGGGGTTACCAATTTTGTGTCGTCAAAAAAATATATAGTCAATATTGTTCTGTTAATTAATTTAAAATTAATCGTTTTTTGTTTAATTTGATATTCATTTTTTAAAAAACGACGACTAGCCGTGTCAAGGGGGGACGGGGTACAAAAGTCATGAAATTCGTACGTAATCATGGATGGCCGTTAACCGAACTTTGTTGTATGCCCTATTTATAGCGTAATTGATAACGACCTTACAGTTCATGTGACGATCAGCGGTTACCAATGTAATCCCAGTGCAAAGAGAGGATGTTATAGAAAGTTAGGTGCCTATCTTATCATCATTCTCAGCCTGTAGACGTCCACTGCTGGACATAGGCCTCCCCCAAAGATTTTCAATGCTCGTGATTGGTAGCGGCTTGCATCCAGCGTGTTCCTGCGATCTTAACAAGATTTTTGTGATAGTTTAATATTATTGTTTCATAAAATTGTTTACTTTGTCTTTTAACTTCGTCTGCGTCACAGAGGGATACAATATAGCCTTAATCTTCCTCGATAAATGGAATATCCAACACAGAAAAAAAAAATCGAATCGGACGAATGGTTCCAGATAAGCGCGTTCAAACAAACAAACCCTTCAGCTTTATAATATTAAATACAGATTTCAATTCCCAAGTTCAACCCCCCATAACAACTCCTAAATCCGTCCCCCCAAACATCACTTATCTGTACCGTAATTGTGTTATTTTAATTAGTTCCAAACAAAACTAATAACATTTCGATATTAATTTTGATCTCTATTATAAACGGGACCATGAGAATTGCCCGGTTTATTGGTTCGGTCACCGGATGCGCGGAACAACCGGAAATGGTTGGGCTTTAACCGGATATGCACTATGATTTGTGGCTATTAAATGCAGATGCTTATTTGTATTTGGTGTTACCTATAAGCATTTTAAGTGGTGTGTGGTTAAATTAATGAACCAATTTTGATGATTTTGGAAGTTGAATTTTTGATTATTCATTAAGTTTAGTACTTTTTAAACTTACTGTTATAATGGAAAATTAGAATCATCGAAATGGGTTCAAAAACAACTAAAAGCTGCTTCGTTTGTGTCAGACAAAATTTTCTTAATACTGTCATGTAGATAACCGAGTCAACAGGCAACCTGATCATAAGTTACCGTCGCTCATGGATATCTCCAATGTCAATGAACACTGCGGGGCCGCTACCTACATTTAAAAAGTAGTCCACCTTTAAAGCAGCTATGTATTATATTCAAAATAAATTTCTCACCTGATCCTGTGGTTCAATAGCAAACCGTTGCTCTTTATACGCACTGACACTAACAAAAAAGCTAAGCAACATCCATTGCTTCATCACTATAGAAAGAAAACACGATATCCTTAACAAAAGGAACAATGTATTAGCACTTCTGCTCGTCAATCTCTTCACACAAATAAAACGTTCTAAATTCAAATGTGTTCTTATTTTGAATGCACTTGAATTGTCACTGTCTGGTGTTTTTGTTTTGTCGTTCGGTTCCATTTTTGAAATGTTTTTTTTTTCACTGCATTTTTGTATGTCTGAAACAAAAGATAAAATGTTTGGTTAACTAAGTCTACGTCTTTTTTATAATATGTAATTACTCAACTGAGAACTGCGCCAAAATTGGTTTATCGTCGCCTCAGTGCTTGTTTGGCCTATCTGCACTCGAGCAAATTTTACAGGAGACAGCAAACAAGCACGGGGTTTTCTTCAAGTGCCGTGTTGAGAAAACATTGAAATGAGATTTTTATTGTTTTAGAATTGAATATTTAAAAAAAAAATACCAGTCGGATGGAAATTTTATTCTTTATAATACTGCATTAAAAAGTCATTTTCGTAAAAAATGTCAGATAGGCCAAACAAGCACTGAGGCGACGTTATGCCAAGTCTGTGGCAACAGCCAAAATTGAGGATGACGTCTTAGTTCTAAAACAAAATGTTGAATTATGGTTAAGATTTCATTAAATTTTTCGCTCTTATTTTCGCAAGTATTAACTGACAAAATATTGTTTTACACAGCCTATACTTAAAAGTAAAGTAGCTTACCATTATTGAAAAAAAAAATATCGAAATCGGTTCAGTACACCCAATACCACTTACAAAATTACAAACTTCATTTTTATGTTTTAATTTAATAATGATACAAAATAGAACATGCTGTATATAAACCTAGACGTCTATGAATAACTCATCCCATTTCATTGCAAAAGACAGCAATTTCAAGCGCACTTTATAGTTTAGATGTAGCATGGAGCTTGACATAACTATGCCCCTACTATTTGTTCTCGACTCGATAGGAACTCGATCATGAATATATTTAATTTGCGTGTATGAAAACTTTATTTACGATTTATTTGTGTGTCTTTGTTAAATGTTTTAAATGCTGAAGAAAAAACAAATGTACCTTATGTAAGCGCGTATTATTACAGGAGATATTATATGAGAGAGTATAATTGACAGAGTATAATTTTACAGGAAGCCATGTGCATGTTCTACACTTTGTAACTTTACTAGAAGTCTTATACCAATGTATAGTTGGTTTTGTCTGAATTAATTGAAATAATTGTTGAAATAATAAAATTTCTAGGATAATTTACTTTTAAACTTATTCAGACACTCGCGGTTTTCTATAATACTACCCAAAAGCGAACGAGAAAGAGGGTAGACAGATTTGTTTGCTCTTAAATCGACCCGCAGTATCCAGTCTTCTCGTGATCATGACGTTTGCAACAACGTTGAAATATCGAGACAACTCAATTAATTAAATATCGTGGTAAGAACCCGTTGAAAATGCATGAAAGTATAATTTACTTTTATAAATTTTTTGAAGCAATTTTTATGGAAAAAAACGGTTTTCTTCATTTTATTGGTTGTACCAGTAAACGTAGGACCCTTTTTTTTTTTTTTTTTTTTTTTTCAGTTGGAGGAAATCACCGGATCCCCGCCCGCCCCGCGGGCGGGGTATGTGGGAGTTGAACCTCACTAAAACCTCCAACCGCTCACACTCAGCGTCCGAACCCCGACTGAGGCCAGAACCCAGCACGGGGTTATGAGGGACGGGGCGACGCGTCACGCCATCGGCATTCTTTCCCGTCACTCCGTCCCCGGACGCCGAACCGGTAGCCGCCGGCGAATACGGCCACCGGCTCTCTCGGTCGGCGGGCTTTCCGAAGCCCGCCAAGATGGGACCGCGTGTCACCCTCCCACGGAATACCCCGCTGGGTCAGAACCAGCGTGGGTCGGGGAGTACGCGGTCTACCATCCCCCGGTTGCTCTGACGTAAGGGCGTGTTGAGCGAGACACGGCACCTTCTTGGGTCCCCGCTCGCACTCGCATGCGTTGGGGACCCGAAACTCTTAGGGGGCCAGAATCCGGGCCAGACCCCGGTCCCGACCCCCTGCTCGACGGCGGCGGGTTTCTGCGTAGAGAGAAGAGCTTTCTCTCACACGCCCCGCCGCCTGCTTCTGCGAGATGGTGGACTCGCAGAAGTCGAGCATCGCCTTCCAGGACTCGTCGCTCCCGAGCATCGACGCCACGACGCCCGGGAGCGACAAGTCCGGTCCTATTTGCATGACCAGGACACAACGCTGCCGCTCCCAAGCGGGGCACAGCGCGAGCGTATGCTCTGGTGTGTCCTGGTCACACTCTACACAGTGATGGCACCTCGTCGTCGGCTCCACCTGAATCCGGTGCAGATACCGACCGAAACACCCGTGCCCGGTCAGCATCTGCACCATCCAAAAGGTGAGGCGTCCCTTGCCACGACCCACCCAATCCTTTAGGACGGGGCGGATCGCCTCGACGGTCCGTAGACCCCAGGTGGGGTTGGCCAGCCGTCTCTCCCACGACTCCATTACGGACCGCCGAGATTGGACCTTCCGATCGCGGACCGCTTCCCGCAGGGGACGCACTACGCCCCGGGCGCGGAGGTCGCATCGCCAGCGATAACCGCCGGTGATCGCCTCCGCCTCCAGATCCCAGGGCGGCGTCCCCGCCAGCACACACGCCGCCTCAAAAGCGACGGTGCGGTACCCACGGATGACCCTAATGGCTACGATGCGCTGTGGCCGGCGCAGGCGTCGGGCAAGATTTGCCGGAACGCGAGGCTCGGCCCAGACGGGCGCACCGTATAGGGCCATCGAGCGCACCACCCCCGCATAGAGGCGGCGCACTGCGTGGCTGGGCCCCCCGATGTTCGGGAGCAACCGACCCAAATGGCCGGCCGCCCTCACCAATCGGGGGACCAGGTCCGCGAAATGGGCTCGAAAGGTCCAACGGCTATCCAACAAGAGGCCGAGGTACTTCAACTGCACCCCGACCTCAATCTGGACGCCTCCAACCATTATGTGGGCGTCGACTGGTGGCGCCGTCCGAGGCCCCCGAAACATCAGGGCCTGGGATTTGTTTAGCGCCACGTCGAGGCCCAACCTCTTTATTCTGCCGACGACGAGGGCCACCCCCGCTGTGGCAAGACGGGCAGACTCTCCGAAGTCATCCCCCCGGGCCACGACCAAAGTGTCGTCTGCGTAACACACGACGCTAAGGCCCGGGAGGAGGGCGCCCCTCAGCACCCAGTCGTACCCGATATTCCACAGGAGAGGTCCAAGAACGGACCCCTGCGGAACACCGCGCACGACCTGGAACCGGTGCAAGGTCCCACCGTACCCGGTACATTCGACCGACCTGGCCTCCAGGTAGGAGCCGATCAGCCGGCGGAGATAGAGGGGCACTCCATGCCTCTCCAGTGCCCCCCCAATCACGGACCAGGGCAGGGTGTTAAAGGCATTGGCGATGTCGAGCGACACCGCCAAGGCCACCCCACCCTGGGAGACGGCCTCCTCCGAGAGGGCCCGGACACGTAGAATGGCATCTACGGTCGAACGACCCTCCCGGAAGCCGTACTGCTCCGCCGACAGATCGGGTCCAACCCCGACCAGGTGCTGAACGATGCGGGCTGCCAGAACGCGTTCCAACAATTTGCCCACCTCGTCCAGCAGCACGATGGGACGGTAACCGGCGGCTGAGTCCGCCGGGCGCCCCTCCTTACGTAGGAGGACCAGTCTGCCCGTCCTCCAGAGCGAGGGAAACCGTCCCGACTCCAGGCAGGAATTAAATAGCCTGAGGAGTCGGTCCCCTAGGGCATTGATGGCCAAGGCCAGGACCCGGCCGTGGATGCCGTCCGGGCCGGGGGCCGTGTCTTTCGCGCTCATTTTGACCACGGCCACATGGAGCTCATCTCTCGTAATGTGAGGCACCTCAGCAGTGGCTTCACCGCCGGTGTGATCCGGCGGCTCACCCATAGCAGGCGGAATAAATCCATCCTGCTCCTGCGGGAACAACGTCGAGACGATGTCCCGCAGCTGCTGAGGCGGGAGACGCTCGGTCAGGGGAGGCGCCCACTGGCGCAACTTTCCGCGCACCAACTTGTACGGGCGCCCCCACGGGTCGTCGTCGAGCGTCTCCAAGAGAGCCTCCATGCTCCTTTCCTTGGCCTGCTTGATGGCCAGCCGCATGGCGGTCCTCGCTTCCGCGTACTCGCCATACAGCCGGGCCTCCTCCTCCGCGAACGCGACAGGATCGTCGCGACGCGCGAGGATGCGGCGGCGGTGTCTGGCGCACCGGCGCCTCGCCCGGACGCATACAGCACGAAGCTGCGCTATCTCGGGCGACCACCAGTACGCCGCTCTATCCGGAGGCCGAGGGCCGACCCGGGGCATCGAAGCATCACTAATGCGATGCATCGTGTCCCGGAGCCACAGCGCCTCGACCTCGACATCGACTGGATGTGGACGCATAGGCGTCCACGCCGCCACCGTGGAGGCTTCCACCAAGCGCTCCTTATTCAGGAGCTTCAATGCCCACCTGGGGAGTGACCGGGGTGCAGTCCCCTGGGCGACCGCGGTTGCCGTGGAGGCGGAAAGATCGAACCGAATGTATCGGTGATCCGACAAGGATTCCGCCTCCACCAACACTTCCCAACCGCGGATGCGCTGTGCGATGACAGAGCTCGCGAACGTTACGTCCACGATGGACTCGCCCTGCCACCGCACGCATGTCGCGACCGACCCTCTGTTTATGACACAGAGCCCGGCCGCGACCGCCCACTCTTCCAACAGCCTACCCCGAACGTCCGAGCGGGGGGACCCCCAAGCGACTGACTTCGCATTGAGGTCCCCCGCAAGTATCACAGGACGGGGAGCGGAGCGCTGAGTGATCGCTCCGAGCCCGTCCAGGAACTGCTCGAACTCGTGAGTAGGCCGATTTGGAGAGAAGTACACCCCGATCACGACGGTAACGTAGGACCCTACGATATAATATCTGATATCTCTACGGAGGAGATTTAGCCGTTAAAAATCTTTGAAAATAATATTGTTACGAGAATGTTCTAGAAACATCCAGAAAAGTGTGTGAGCGAGACAGAGATATATAGTGCTATCTCTTTCACACCCTTCGAGACTAGTAGAGAAGCTTCTAGAACAGTATTCGAGACTGTTCGAGGAGGTTCGAGACTATTCGCGAAGTTTCTAGAACAACTTTCCAGACTAATCTAGAACTTTCTAGAGCGTTGTTAGTCGCTCCATTCAGGACTACTCCAGAAGAAGAATGAATAAATTTGAGTCTTCCTAAGGATAAATCCGTGTTTCATTACTTCTCCCGAACCTCAGCTCGTAACAATATTATGCTAATGTTCAATCCAGCACGATGATTTAATGTTTTACCTCAAAAGTTAGGAAGTAATCATAAAAGTAAATTCTATTTAAAAAATGCTCTTTGATTTGTAAAACAATATTATCTAATATATAAAATTGTCGTGTCACGGTGTTCGAACTTGAACTCCTCCGAAACGGCTCGACCGATTTTGATGAAATTTTTTGTGCTTATCCGGTACCTATGAGAATCGGCCAACATCTATTTTTCATCCCCTAAATGTTAGGGGTAGTCCCCCTAATTTTTTTTTCGGCGCAGATGAAGTTGCGCGAGTCAGCTAGTTTTCTATATAAAACCACAATTATGATTATAAAACAGTAACCCAATAAAAAAAACAATTCTGATTCCCACAATCACGAAACAATGGTACGGGTTAAGTCAAAGCAAAGACTAGACATATCTCCGTCCCTTTAACACTTTGAACAATATACAAAGGAAGAGCGAGACGAAAGATACCGGAAGTTTCATCTCATACATTTTGTAAAACTTCCTTCCTTTGCCCGTATCTTAGAGAGATTCTTGTTTAAATTTCACCACATTTTTCAAACTATATTTAATGTGAAAGAATTATATATAAAACTAGCTATACCCGTGACTTTGTGTAAAAATTAGAGTGGTTTTTACAAGCTTTATATTAACTTGCACTGGATGTAACTATGTAATTTCTGGTGGAATCTTGCAAGTTCAATTCGACAAACTTCTCGGTTTCTATTGAGCTGACATTTTTCACGCAATGCATATCGCGTGACAATGCAATAATATGACAAAATGGCGCTGATCTGATGATGAATTCGGAAGGTAGTCATAGGAACTCTAGTGCTAAACAAGATAGACCCGTCGTGTTTGGGCTCGTTTTACTTGTATTAGCTAGTACTCTACTGCGATCACAAAAGTTTGTAAAACAAATCTTAAAAATTAATTATTACACTCTAAACGTGCACAATATATTTTATTGCAATTTACCATAAGTAAGTCTCATTCTTGCACCCACTTTCACTATGATTTTTTTTTTTTTGTTGGGGTAAATCACCAGATCCCCGCCCGGGGTATGTGGGAGTTGAACCGCACTAAAACCTCCAACCGCTCACGCTCAGCGTCCGAACCCCGGCTGAGGCCAGAACCCAGCACGGGGTTATGAGGGACGACGCGACGCGTTACGCCATCAGCACTCTTTCCCGTCGCGCCGCCCCCACTTTCACTATGATAGCATAAAATAATTTAACGTTAAACGTGGAAATAAGGACGCCATTTGCATTTAATTATCATGAATATTGAAGCTTTCAAGTAGCTTTGAACCGAACACTTAATATAGAGGACAAAGTGAAAACTTATTTCCTTTTTAACTAACTTTATAAAGGTATCTACTTTACCGAGAGCTCTGAAAAACTACGGGTTTGTAGGTCTTATTAAGATCAACAAAAATCTACGAGAGCATATATCTAACTATCATAGTTTAGTCACAATTGGGAAATATTGAAAAGTTACTTCCAAAGTGGTGAGTCTTCAGTCCAAACTGTAAGAAATGTGTGTGTGTGTCAGATGAAGCCCATTTTCACCTCGGAGGCTATGTCAATAAGCTAAATTGTCGCATCTGGGGGTCGGAAAATCCACACGTCACCATTGAGAAGCCAATGCACCCACAAAAGTTACGGTTTGGTGTGAGCAAGGAGCCTCCGTTACGGTCAATGGCGAGCGTTACCGTGCCATGCTCAACGAATTTTTGTTTCCAAAAGTTGAAGAATATGACATGGACGACATTTGGTTTCAACAGGATGGCGCAACATGCCACACAGCCAACATGACAATCGAACTTTTAAAAAATGTAAACTTTATATGGCCCACCCCTTACTACGACGACATCGCAAGAGTTGTTTAAACCCCTTTGCTACGCAGACGAAGTTGTGCCGATCAGCTAGTAATTCATAAATAAATTAATCTAGTTTTGTCTAAAAGAATGATTAAAACCCTGCATTAGTCACAATTACAAGTCCCTTTTCCTCATCATGGTAAACAGTAATTTCCTTAGAGACTAGATCTAGACCTGTTCGTAGCAATAACTACATCCTAACGGCTGTACTTAGACTCTATTTATAAGGGTTGACACTTGCACTAAAAAATGCTTGGCTGATATATTTTTAGGGTCCCAACAACTACAGAGAAACGTAGAGAGCTGAGTCTATTTTGTTTAGTACAGGAAGTCCTGCAGCTACCTTGCCACTCGTCAGATCAGCTCCGTGGTATATTATTGCATTGACACGTAATATGCTAAGCGTGCAAAATGTATGCTCAATTGTTCAAAGTTAGTCAAATTTTAACTCGCAAGATTCCACTCGAAGCATAGTTAAGTTAGTAGCATTGGAGGTGTACGTAAGCTTTGGCTTGTAACGCGTCGCGTCATCCGCAATCTCTTGCTGGGTTCTGTCCTCAGCCGTGGTTCGGATAAAGAGAGTGAGTGGCAGGAAGTTTTAGTGCGTTCGACTCCCACATACCCCACCTGCAGGGCGGGGAACGTTCGGCGATTTCTAATATTCCTGGCTAAAATATAGGCTAGTTAAATCTAGTGTCTAATTTTATATGTATTGATTTGATGTGATGATTTTTTATATTGAATTGAATATGAATTTAATTTAATGTATTATAATGATTTGTGTAATAACTGTATTAAGGAATAATGAAGGCTATTGTATTGTATTGTAAGTCTTTTTTTTTTCCGAACCCCGGCTGGTCCAATCCGCACTGGGCAAGCGTGGTGGACTATGCCTAATCCCTCTTCTGAAGAGACCTGAGCCCAACAGTGGGCAGTAATGGTTTGGTACAGACAGAACCCCGGCTGACGCCAGAACCCAGTACGGGGTTTGGAGGGACAGCGCGACGCGTTACGCGCTCGGCACTCTTTCCCGTCGCGCCGTCCCCGGTATTTTAAGTCTAGTGCAAGTTAAAGAAAAGCTTTTATAAACTGGCAACCCTAAAAGCATATTACAGTAACTGCAAATATGCACAGACCGTTAGACAGAGCGCCGGATATTGTAAAACATTGAAAATGGTAACTAATCCATTCGCTCTAACCATACTAGTTATTGATGCAGTATTAACATGGCACTGTTTTTTATGTGTTTCTTTTGCATGTTTTTGTGGTGTTCAATAAAGAGTTTCGATTCTATTCTATGGCACGTATGTATGTAGAGGTGTATGCTCTTTTTCTAAAAGCCGAACGGATTTGTTGGTATAGCTAATTGTTAATTCTTATGGAATATATGTATATAATTTCAAAATAATGTGAACGTGAAAAAGTGAACGAATAGCGACTAGAACTTACTAACTTAACTAGACCCTTTTAGGTACTTACATTCAATTAGATCGAATGAATCAAACACGGGAAGTAGGTATATTATTATTATTTAATTCTGTTCAAAAATAATACAGGGTGATTTCTTAGTGAGGGTACATATTGAAGGTTATGGTAGCTGATGGTTATATACGACCAATAAAAATATTATTACCAAAGAATATGGCTTAATGCCTAAAATTCTTGTAAAATGATGGTTTTTCGACAACTGATGGGTGTGGCGGAGGTGTGGGGTGCGCGAGATCACTAGAGGTCGTTAGCCAACACTCTTTTAGCCGAAATTGTTTATGTTTGAGGTAGTTTTGTGGAATTTAGATTTAAAAAAAAATTGTAATTTTACCTATTTTTTGTAATATTCCATATTAGAACAGAGTACTCATCACCCTCCTGTAATATGTACCTTCTTTAATAAATCACCCTGTATATTGCAAGTACCCTTACATTATTACTTTAGTCACATAGAAGTCTCCAATGATATTCGTATATGCACCAAACAATGCCAGAAAAAAGTTTAATCGTTTTCAAAAACAAAAGTGATCCTAAGTTATGTATATTTCGACAGATCATTCACCACACTTTAGATGGAATACAGTAACAGATCCATCATATATAATTGAACCAGAAAAACTAAAATTCTTTCATAGAATTATTGAACATGAACAACAGAATGAAGTCAATTTAAAGTACACCGATCGCGCGTAACTACACGATATTCTGGCGTTAGTGTACTGATGACACTCAATTCGTTTAACACACTAGTAAAATATTACATACACATAAGTTCTTAAAAATTTCACTTCGTTATTTATGATGTTGATTCAAAACATCGTGTTGTTACGCGGGATCGGTGCACTTTAAATTGGCTTCATGCTGTTGTTCATGATGTTGATTCCAGATGTACTAATTCTATGTATTATTTTGACTAATCATAATTCCAGACTTCCTTATTTTCTTTCTAATAATCTTACTCAAATGTCCTTGATACCAGATGTATCATTTAAAATCCAAGATTCTCAACTGTCTATAAAACTTCAAAAGACATTACGAGGACAGGAAACACATTTTGAACATCATTTAACGTCTTTTTAATGTGTCCTGTTCTTAGTTAATCATGAAGGTATTTAAATAAAATTAAGTATGGGGAAATGTGTTTTTTTAGGAATAATATGGGAGCTGATGATTTAATTGGTGATGAAAATTTTGTGTAAGCAAATGGATTGTTTTTGATCGACTTCAAAATTAGGAGATATTGAAATTCATATGACATTGTTGTTTTGTTTAATGCTTTTTTTTTAGGACGGGAGGAAATCGCCGGACTTCCACTCGCTCCGCGAGTGGGGTATATGGAGGTTGAACCGCACTAAAACCTCCCGCCGCTCACGCTCGACGTCCGATTCCCGGCCGGGACATAACCCGGCACGAGGCTGGTAGGGGTGACAGGACGCGTTCGCGATTGTCGCTCACGTATTGCCCCGCCACCACCGGCTCCCTCGGTAGGCTGGTATTTTTACACACGATTCGTCATCAGAATCTATATAGTTTTATAAATCATATTTTTCAAACCAGCATAATAAACTAACTGTAAAATAAGCATGATATTCTTAGTCTTAGTATGCTACGATAGAAAAAGAAACATGTAAAGATTACTTTAAAATTAAATTATTACTAGTCAAAAATGGAACCTCCTTAATAAAGATACAATTAAATAGATCCCTAAAATTATAACCAACTTCAAAAATAATGCTAATGTTGTTAATAAACAGATGAAAGGATTTCTTTTAATAAGACTAAGGACATATTTCTAAATATATCATCCTTGCACCATTTAACTCGAAACACAGATGTTTCGAAGTCTTTGAAATTTGAAGGGCTATGGTATGATTTATAATATCTAAATAAACTATTTAAAGCTGAGACTTCAAGTATAATAATTAAGTTTTAAAGAAAACTTTTTCAATATAAGCTTTTAAGATCCTGGATATCAAGTAGCAGTAGTAAAACGAGCCCAAATACGATGGGTCTATCTTGTGTACTCTACAAGAGTTCATATGACCACCTTCTGAATCCATCATCTGATCAGCGCCATTTTGTTATATTATTGCATTGTTACACGATATACATATACAAAATGTCAGCTCAATCGAAATCCGAAATTTGTCTAATTTAGCTTGCAACATTCCACGCGAACTTACATAGTTGCATACATAGTTACATCCACAACTTAACATAAAGCTTGTTATAATATGCTTGAATATAGAGATCTATGATGGGGCAAAAAAGTTTCTTGTTGACGACCATGAACCGGTAGGCGCAGCGTAAACAGCTCTCCCACGAGGACTGATGACCTGGTCAAGTCCGCGGAAAGTCAATGGATGCAGATAACGCAGGACCGGTCGTTGTGGCGAGGTTTCTTAGATGCCTATGTCCAGCAGTGGACGTCTATAGGCTGATGATGATGATGATTTTAGAGATAAGTAACATCAAAAATACAAAACACGGATTGTCGCTTAAGATTTAAGTTTTAGACTGAAGGCTCTTTAAGACGTTTTATAAAACTGTACTGTACTGTAACAACCCATTACTGCCCACTGCTGAGCTCAGGTCTCCTCCGAAGAGGGGTTAGGCATAGTCCACCACGCTTGCCTAATGCGGATTGCGGACTTCACATATCTTCAAAGGATTTTTAGAACCCTTTTCCGATGTGCAGGTTTCCTCACGATGTTTTCCTTCACCGTTTTTAGCCAGTGGTGTTGTGGAAAATTGCACATTTTTTAAAACACTTGATGTTTATTGTAGGTAATTAGAGACACTATTTTGAACTGTTTTGTTCAGTACTCTTTATCTAATAATATTAGATGGATGCGATAAACAAATCTCCTCCAAATTCCGCCATAACAGTCTACTACAATACATCTATAATTACAAAGACTGTAGTTAATAAAAAACGTATATTATTTCGTCCATCCCTAGAGATATTGAAAAGCGTAAACCAATTAATTTGCTGGACATATCCAATTAACGGTTAATTATTATGTCTGTGCATCACCAATATAATTAAATTATTTTCAGATAATGCAGTATGTACAGAGAATAAACGAACTATTGAGAAAGAATTGTTTTGACTACAGTACAACAATTAATGATTGTAACAATATTTTGAAAAAAATCTATTAAAATTTAGATATTTTTGATTGTCTACAGTATCTGTAAAAATGGTGATAAATAAAGTACGTCATTTTGTCGATATGTCACTTTTTTTTCAAGACCATAAAATCATGAGCCCCTGCAATATCACGACATTAGGGGACACATGACTTTTCTTAAACCTCGTTTAAAGAGACATGTCATAGCGCTCCGGAAACCAAGGACGAGAGTCAATTCCACATATTTTATAGTACACTACATTTACGATATCAAATCATCATCATCAGCTAAACCTCCACTGCTGGATATAGGCCTTTCCCAAACCTTGCCACATCGACCGCTCTTACGCTATCTGTATCCAGCGACAACCCGAGATCCTGACTAAGTCGTCGTTCCTGCCTCAACCGGTCCGTGGTCGCTACTCCAGAACTTTTCAACCCAATCGGCCATCCGTTCTTCGCAGCAAGAAAAACACAACTTTAACATTCTCAATACCATTTCTCTGCTTTAGTACAATATAAACTTGTAACTGAGTCAAATAATTAAAAAATATACGCCTCCGTTGATCCCCGATAGAATTATTAGCCATTAACCCAGGGAGTTGGCTGCTGGCCATGGAACTTTACTTGGGTGGGAATTTGACCCTTAATTCAAAAGATATAGAGCTTATAATTCTCTGGTAGATTAAAAGCTTAGATATAAGGCTCTTCGCGCATTCATTTTCGTTGAAATTTTGTTTATAAAATATTGAAAGATATTACTAATGAGAATATTGTGAAACTTCGTCTGTATCTCATACAAAGACATATTACAAATGCGTGTAAGAGAAGAGTTAAGCCTAAAAAAAATGGATGGATTGTGTGAAAGATAATTTATTTTTTATTGGAACGAAGTTCCTTATCGCGCGTTATCGAAAGGGGGCTAGACGGAAAAAATCGTATGAAAAGTTGTCACGACACTTTTTTTGTTTTAGATGATTATCGCTAGATGGCGCTGTGATCAACATATTTTAAAACACGTTCCTTATCGCGCGTTACGAAAGGATTTTTTTTAATAGGATATCTTTTAATCGAAAGGAACTTCGTTATATTCGGGTGTCCCATGACATCTCTCAAGTTTTTTATATATATTTTTTTTTAATAAATCAAATTGAGCACCTACCATAGTTTTCTCTACACCACCTTTGGTTGACTGGTAGAGAATGCCTTAGGCATTTAGTCCGCCATTGTACTATTTATGTGCATAAAGTTTAATAAATAAATAAATAATTTGCAAATTTGGACCCGCGGAGTGAGTGGAAATACGGCGATTTCCTACAATCATTTTTTTTTTTTTGTAAAACACTTGCTGTTTAGTTTTGTTCTATTTTGTTCGGAACAGTATATCGTAATATTAAATCGATCGACAGTAAACCAAGATAAGCTTTGAAAACTATACCTCTATCTCTTTCTAAAACCAGTTTTATTTAGAAAAAGAAAGAGACAAAACAAAAACAGTTTACATGACAAACACAAGTAACTCGAAAAGGACAAAAGACAATTAAAAAAAAAAAAGTTCCTGATAGAATTATTGCACTTCACTGAGTAAGCTGGCATAGAGCCAGGTGTTGCACAGAGCACAGGAAAATAGCACTTAAATTAATAGCTATAAAGGCTATAATAGTATGTCTGTGTCTAGATTTTAAGCTAGGAATTAAAAGCACGAACAGATTTTTCATTCAATTTGTCTTAATAGTAATTCCGGGATTGTCGGCTAGATGCTAATTGTTTTGTAGAAGAAAATAACAGATTTTTTACTTTAATTTTAAGATATTTTGTTGTTTGTGAACCGATAAAAACAAGAGGTATTTTATTGCCTTGTAGGTGAGATAAAAAGCCATCTGATCGTAATTCATTGCTCATGGACCTCTGTATTTTCAGGGGACACTGTTCCGCTACCTACGGCCTTCTTTTAAGGACATTCTTCCAGGCTCGTTTGAAGAATGAATTTACAGATTTTTTTAAGCTTTAAGCTATCATCATTCAGAATATCATGTAGAAGTAGAAGTGAAGCCAAGATCATATGCATTCGGGTATTGGCCCACCTCTCACTCCCACCACTGTAACTCCTGTGTAGCCAGGATCCACAGCGGCGACCATCGTAATGACTCTGAGCAGTGAAGCCCAGGAAAACCCGAGGGAAAGCTAACTTGTCTTGGACCCCGCAACGAATTTAATCAGAAGATGATAGAAGGAGTAGGAAAAACATGAGTTTCGACTTCTCTTCTCGCAAAAGCGGGAGACAATAAAATAAAATTGAAAGATGCATTACGCCAGAATTGAGAAAAGCACCACGGACATTTTGTTAAATTTATTGGACCTATGCGGTGAGCTGTTGTACTATTTAGGATGCCAATAATAGGTATGGCAAAAACGTTTGAATGCACGGAAATTTGCGCTGGATGCTACAAGATCCGTGTAATAAACGACTCTAGACGCTACTTGTAAGGAATTTAACATAGTGACGCGTTCCATATGCCATAGATTGCACTCCCAGAGGATGTGATGGGCTGTCTGTTCATACTTTTGTTGATCAGTTGAACAGTCGCAAAGCGGTGAATCTACCAATTTAAAAGAAAATAACTTTTGTTTAAAATTGCCATGTCCCGTTAGGAACTGCGAAACGCAATGATCTATTTCGATCCATTTCATTTTTAACCTTTCACGGATACAAGGAAAGAATTTATAGAGATGACGGCCCTTAATTGAACTATCCCAGCGTGTTTGCCATTCCGTTATTAAATCGTTGCAAACGTCATCGAGTGAATTATATAGTCGTTGTATTTTGAGTTGATCACGCGGTAGTAGAAATTGACACGCTTCATCTTTATTCACATTATAAAACATTGATGCGCGACGTTGGATTTCTAAATCTACGGGGAACACACCCGCCATCACTGGCAGTGCTTCCGTACTGACCGTCCTATAAGCCTTGCATAGAAATATCAATGCCAAACGTTGACTTTGAAGTAATTTTCTTCGAGCAGTGCCAATAGTGGACCTGTCGGCCCATACTGGAGCGCCGTAGCAAATACAGCCTAGGTAGGTAGCCGTATAGATCGTTTTCAAAACATTAAAAGTAAGGCCCCACGTAGCAGTTGATATTCTCGTCAAAGCATAAAAGTTACGTTTCGCTTTATCGCCTATCTGTTGAATGTGTTCAATAAAGGTGATTTTTTTTTCCAAAATCATTCCGAGATAACATACGGAGTTTTTCGATTTAATGTTTACACCATGGAACTTTATACGCGGCGGTGCTACCAAGTCACCCTTTAAGAGTAGTTGGAAAGTTTTATGCGGAGCGAAAGCGAGACGATTTCGACTACCCCATTCCGATATCCTTTATGTTCCGATAGTCCTTCCTTTATGTTCGATTTCGGACCGTGAGTTTGCTTCGATTAACAAAAGACCGTCATCCGCGTAACCCGTAATGGAACATCCCGCCGGGAGAGGCAGCGCGAGGAAATCATCGAACCCTAGATTCCACAAATACGGTGACAAGACGGAGCCTTGCGGACATCCCAAATTCAAAGCCTTTGAGCACGCATGGTGGCCAAGCTTCAACGTAGTTGTTCCATTGCTAAGGTATGAGTATATGATAGAATATATGTTTTTATAGCAACCTCTTAGTTTAAGTTTAAGAAGAAGCATTGGCCACCAAGCGTTATCAAACGCTCCGGATATATCTAAGAATATGCCGAGAACATACTTCGCTGTTGAAGACTGAACTATTTTTCTAACCGACATTACTGCATTGATTGTAGATTTGCCGCTTGTGAAGCCGAATTGGTTTGGGTTAAATTTTAAGCCTTCCGGAAGCAACCTAGGCACGATCAACCGTTCTAGCACTTTTCCTAGCGATGGCAATAATGTTACCGGTCTATATGATTTTGGATCGTCAGGAGGTTTATCACCGCTTTTTGGTATTAATTTTATAAAACCTTTACGCCAAATTTTAGGAAAAACTCCTTCGTGTATGCAGCGTTGATATACATACAGGATAGAACTAGATGACATTTTACATGCTTCTTTTATCATTTTATTTGATATTTTATCTTGGCCTGATGCTTTATTTATGGATAATGATTTAATAACTTCAGTGAATTCAAAAAGGTTAGGTAAATCCGAGTCGCTAGTAACCGGTAGTTCCGTCACACGTTGTCTAATCTGTAAGTGATATATTATTATTATTATTTTTTTTTTTTTTTTTTTTTGTCTTCATATTCATTTATTTGCTCATTTTTTACATTATATCTTTAAAAAAACAATCACAAGAAAATAAATTTAAAAATACAATATAAAAAAAGCAGAGGGCCACTGGAGACGGGGTCTACGACCCAAGCCATCAGTGGTCAGGGCTCAAGAGAGAGGAACCTCCTCACAATACGTGCCGTGTCAAGAACGACCGCCTTCTGAATCAGGCCCTTTACCCAGCCGGAGAGCGAAAGCTTCTCTAGATGACGGTCGAAGCTTTTCGCTATTAGACCGTGCACAGATACAACGATCGGAACAATGATGGTCGATTCAACACGCCACATGTCGGTCACCTCGTGGGCCAGGTCCAAATATTTTAGCAGTTTTTCTTTTTCTGCCTTCACAAGGTTCTCGTCATGTGGAATGGTGACATCGATCAGCACCGCCCGATGCGCATCCCGATCTATTATCACTATGTCAGGCTTATTGGCAACAATAGTCCTGTCAGTGATAATAGATCGGTCCCAGTAGAGCGTTACATGACCATTATCGAGAACCGGCTGAGGCCAATACTGGTAATAAGGTACAGCGGCTTCAACAAGGTCGTATTTCAGAGCAAGTTGTTGGTGGATAATCTTAGCTACCTGGTTATGCCTGTGCAAGTACTCGCCGTTAGCAAGACGAGAACAACCGGAAACGATATGTCTAATAGACTCTCCCGGACGGTGACATGCCCGACAAATGTCGACCGTCCCATCCTTTAGAATATATTTACGGTAGTTGTTCGTCATGATAACTTCGTCCATAATTGCAAAGACAAAACCTTCAGTCTCTCCGAAGAGGTTACTGTATCGTAGCCAAGATACGGAGGCTAATTGATCTACATCGGGGCTCATAAGGGCCCGGTAGAACCGTCCGTGTATTATTATTATTATTATTATTATATATTCGTTGTCATCGCTAATATTATCGTCCGGAAGAAGAACATTTAACAAAGTTTCCGTTGTCTCTTCTATACCCGTTGTATGTGTATCGTTTATTTTTATGTTAGAAAAGTAAGCCATTGTTACAGGTTTATTAGCTTTAAATTCATGATACAAGGGAGACCAAGGACCCTCTCGTTCTAGATTATTTACTATTTGACGGAGTAAGTTCGATTGTGCTTGAATAACCGCAGCTCGATAACGGGACCTGGCACATCTTAGTGTTATGCGCGCAGCTTCCATTCGTTCATCAGAGATAACAGACTTTTTTAACTTATTTACTTTACGTCTAGCGCGACGAAATTTTCGGCGTAAATCTACTAGTAAACCAGACCACCAATCACATCTGCGAGCCCTGAGAGTCGCAGATCGGCCCAAAGCAACATCAGCACAGTACATGAACGTGTCATTCATAAGTTCTGCACATTCTGAAGCTGAGATATTATCGCGAACAAACTCTTTACTGTGAGCAGCAAATAAAGATGTAAAATACTGCCAATCAGCTTTTCTGGTGTTGTATGTGTAGTCGTAACTACGCGCGGACGGATCGTGTTTTATACCAGCAGCAAACTCGTATATAATCAAACGGTGGTCGCTACAAGACGCGTCCGGGAGAACGCGCCATTCGTTTAAAAGTACGTCTGCACTTGATAGTGTGACGTCAATAAAAGATTCGCCCATTGGGCCACAAAAAGTTGGTGGTGCTTCGGGGGTATTGTGAATTGTTAAATTCATTTCAGCAATGAAATCCTCTACAGCATTACGTCTTTCAGCGTCAGCGGCGCGCTGTTTACCAAACCACAGAGGTGATGAGGCATTGACATCAGCACCAATGACAACCTTCTGACCTGCAAGCGCTCTCAGAACTGAGCGAAGGTGATTCAAATGAGGAGATACAGGGTCAGAGAATTGAAAGTAACAGCTCACAACAAATAAGTTGAAGGTAGAAGTTGAGACCTCCGCCAACGCACAGTGAGACCACGATATATTATGCATATATGTTACTGTGTATTTATTATTTGCGACATAAATGCCGGCTCGCGCTTTGTTATCAAATTGCACTACTTTACTGCGTAAGCCAGCCCGTTGATATTGTTCTTGTATTAATACTATATCTATTTTGTATTCTATTACGAGGTTATCTAATTCCGATGTAGCTGATTTATCGTTATGGAGATTTAATTGGCCTATGACAAGTTTATCCATAATTTGTATTTAATATGAGTTGCTCTAGTTTGGATTTTAGTGAAGGACACTCAGTGGAACCAGTAGGATGATCACACGGTTTTTTAAAACGTTTGCAAGAAGCACAAACAGGAGGGGAGTCTTTCTGTTTGCAGTCCTTGATCTCATGTGGACCAGCACAGTGCTCACAGCAAGGTGTTTTTTCGTGGCAGTATTTGGCAATATGCCCATATTGCTGGCATTTCAAGCAACGTACCACTTCGATGTCATCTACAAACCGACATGTTGCCCAATCGATGAAAAGTTTTTCCTTCGTATTTACGAGATGATTTCTAATGGTGTGATCAAGTTCAATACCTATCCATTTCCTATTGTTGTTAAGAACGCGGCGACG
Organism: Trilocha varians; assembly: GCA_030269945.2. Classification (NCBI taxonomy): domain Eukaryota; kingdom Metazoa; phylum Arthropoda; class Insecta; order Lepidoptera; family Bombycidae; genus Trilocha; species Trilocha varians. The sequence continues at coordinate 3,877,018 of AP028279.1, forward strand.
AACTATTCTTGTCGATTGAATAAAGTCGTCTTCTTTGACTTTTATTTCGTCTTTAATATTTTGACGATATAACGCAACTAAGAACGCGTTGTCTTCCATTGAACCGGGAACGTCTTTAACTAGGAGGCGAGGCCTGCGTCCGCGAGGTTTTTCTAAGCGCAATCCCGCGTTTTTAATAGCGTCGACTGATTGTATTTTTTTAAGCTGGTTTTCATTGCTCACACGAAGAACTACACCTGCCTTCGCGGTTTTTTTAACTCCTACTATTTGAAATCCGTCGTCAGTGGGGTTTATTGCTTTCATTAGTGCATTTTTAGTAGCCGAAGAAGTTTGTAATTCTACTGCACGTTCCTGAGACGGATAAGCTATAACACACGGAAGAGGGGCGCGAGTTTCAACATATGGGACCGATTTCGCTAATTTTAATTTGCAAGTATCTGCGTACGACTTTGGTTTCTCGTTTAAATTTACGGGTACGGGTTGCCTGGCGCACTGGGCCAAATTACGCTCTGCATTGGCAAGTTTCGTTTCGACCGTTGAAGAACGAATCGCGAGCAACGACACAATAGCTGTTACTTTTTGTGTCATATCCATAATGGACGCTTTATTCGCAGCAATAATCCGAGTGCCTTGATCGTTGACTATTTCATTTATTTTTGATAAGAACGTTGACGCCTCCTGGACTAGGTCGTAATAGTCGCACGTAGAATCATCGTTTAAGTCGAGAGTTCTTATAATATTTTCATCAGAAATAGTTCGCGGTATACGCTTTTCGTTCGAAAATACAAACGGTGAAGACGTATCTTTATAACTACGCTTATTACTTGGTGAGCGCGGTGTAGTACTAGACTTCTTAAAAGGATCCGGCGGGTCAACATTTTTGCTCGACATTATGCTAAAGGTGCGAACAAAACGTAAAACAAAGCTTATACGACGTACTTCGTTCAATAAAAACGCGCTTCGGAATACCCGACACAAAAAAAATGTTAAAAGACTTACCGAGTGATCGATGTTTTACAAAAATTTATAGAAAACACAAAAAACAAACCAGAGAAACTCACTAAATCAAAGGTTTATGATAATAATATCCTATTGAAATACTTTTTACCACAAAACAATTGCACTAAACACTATTTATCAATTTTTAAAAACCCGAGCGTAACAAAGTAAACTGTCAGCTGTGCGGCGCGCGGGGGAAGTTCATATGCATGTAAATCTTTGTTTCATTAAGCTTTAGAGGTAGGAAGTCGGCCGGTTATGAGCCCGCTACCTCCCGTACGGAAGGCAAGCGCTTCAACCACTCCGCCAACACGGCTTCTAATCTAAAGATACTCTTCCATATTGGCAACTGGTAGGTCAACTGTCAAACAGTATTTCACATAGTTTCAATGACGGGCAATGCACACAAAACCCCTGTTTACGTGTTGGTCGGCCGTCACCGTCATTTGTTTTTACGTGTGTTGGTCGTTAGCGAGCAAATAATGAAACGCGGTATTACTTACTATACAGTTGTCAATACATAGTGAAATACCTATAAATCTAAAAACAATATAATCATGATATTATAGTATAGTATAACGATAATACTGTAATATAAGAGGTTTATTATTGTCGACTACAGGCTATAAATGTGTGGTTTAAACATAAGCGGTAGCGGGAAGCGATTTAGAAATTGTATGTTTTTATAAGCTTTTAAAAAGATTTTAAGTGTGACTTATACATTTAAAATTTATTTTTAACTAGCTGCCCCACGCAACTTCGTCTGCGTCGAAAAAATAAAAAAAAGATAGGGGTGGACTACCCTAACATTTAGGGGATGAAAAATAGATGTTGGCCGATTCTCAGAGCTACCGGATAAGCACAAAAAATTTCATCAAAATCGGTCAAGCTGTTTCAGAGGAGTATGTGACACGAGAATTTAATATATTAGATGATATCTGTCTACTTAAACTACGAGTATATTAATAGTCTAGTCAAAGTTTGCATCAGACGTATATCCCGTGACAATGCAATATGACAAAATGGCGCTGAGGATGCATTCAGAAGGTAGTCATAGGAACTCTTGTGCTAAACAAGATAAACCCTTCGTGATTGGGCTTATTTTACTTGTATTAGCTAGCACTCTACTGCTGCTTGATATCCAGGATCTTAAAAGCTACAAAAAGTTTTCTTTAAATATTTTTTTTAATAAAATTAATCGCTCATACCTTGGACCACAGTATAGGTCACATACCAGCAAGGCAGGTGCGCTCACTAAAGAACGGTATTAAAATAAAGCTGTTGTTACTGGGAATTATTGGTACTGTGCTAAATGAGAGCATGGGAACTTACTTTTGTCCCTAAAGAGAGCTATACAATAATTTTACAGAAAAATCGATTTTTTTTTAAACTGTTGAATATACTTAGAACAAGCTGCACTAAACCTGGACAAATGTGAACAAAATCAAAAACGGTGCTATGTAGAACAGCACGACGCGTTACATGTTTAAGCTCCCGTATCGTCCCGACTTCTTCAATTTGATGTCCTACACAGGAGTATTCTGTGAATGTAATGAACCGATTTCGAAGATTATTTTACATATCATCATCATCATCAACCTGTAGACGTCCACTGCTGGACATAGGCCTCCCCCAAACCTCGCCACATCGATCGGTCCTGCGCTGTCCGCATCCAGCCACCTCCCGCGGTCCTGACCAGGTCATCGGTCCACCTTGTGGGAGGTCTGCCTACGCTGCGCCTACCAGTTCGTGGTCGCCACTCTAGAACTTTTCGGCCCCATCGGCCATCAGTTCTGCGCACAATGTGTCCTGCCCATTGCCACTTCAAAGATGCAATTTTACATATATAGAATAACTAGCTGCCCCACGCAACTTCGTCTGCGTCGAAAAAATAAAATAAAAATTAGGGGTGGACTACCCCTAACATTTAGGGGGATGAAAAATAGATGTTGGCCGATTCTCATAGATACCGGATAAGCACAAAAAATTTCAACAAAATCGGTCAAGCCGTTTCGGAGGAGTTCAAGTTCGAACACCGTGACACGAGAATTTTATATATTAGATAATTCATTTGATCACACTGGAGGCCTATTACAAAAAACCTAGAAACTTCGTCTACTTATGTGACGCAGACGACGTTGCACTATTCAGTTGCCTATAATCGAATTCTTTCCAAAGTCCAACTTGATACAGTTTCCAAGTTCAACAAACTATTGCCATCTCCCTCACGTGTTGTTAGTGCGAGCGAGATAGACATATCAATTACCGATAAGCCATACAGGGTGTTTAAATAGTAAGTGGTCTAATTACTTATTATTAAGACATAAAAGTGGATTTTGATAACTATGTATTAATGTCCTGGAGCTTTTATGAGAATACTGAGCGAGAATTTTTAACTGATTACTAAGAAGGTACTCCTACTAAATTGGTAAGTTGTTGTTCTTTTGGAACGAAGTTCCTTATCGCGCGTTATCGAAAGGGGGCTAGACGTAAATTCTAATGAAGAAGTTGTCACGACACTTTTTTTGATTTAGATGATTATCGCTAGATGGCGCTGTGATTAAAATCTTTTGAAACAATTTCTTTTTCTTTTATATGATTAATGCTAGATGGCGCTGTGATCAAAATATTTTATTTAAGTTATAATAATTAGTTTCTATAAGAGAGAGAGAGACAGACGTTTTAAACTAACTAATAGAAAGAGAGAGAGTGTGGCGTCCACGGTTAAATTGCCAAAAATAGCTCAAATATTGTGAACTACCAATTTGGGACTATTACGATGGAAACGCATTAAACACGATGTTCTCAAAAACTCGCACCGGCAAATGAAATACGTGTCAACTAACCTGGACTGTTTTTCACCGCCGCGTTGAGCATCCACCTTCTTGAAATTGTCACACACCTTCGAAGACTTCGAGTTCGTTCTTTTGTCCCTTGATTTGGATGTATAAAAGCAGTTTGATAGCGGATTTCGGGTTCAAATTGCGCGCGCGCGGGATTGTGTCTCGAGCGGCCGGCGTTCGTAACCAGAGAGAGATCTTTTTTTTTTTTTACTCGTTCGGAAGCGTTCGGAAACGTTCGGAAGTTGACATGCGTTTTGAATCGCTTCATTCGTTCGATATCGAGATTTGAGAACATAAAAATATAAAATATGCACTTTCAGAACGAAACAGAGAGACAGACGTTTTAAACTAAATAATTATTATAACTTAAAAAAATAAAATTTTATTATTGTTCCCTCACTAATTAATCGAAAGGAACTTCGTTCTATCCGGGTGTCCCTTGACACCTCTTAAGTTTTTTTCATTCACGAACTTTTTTGTAATAAATTTCTTTAAACACTCGCTGTTATCTACATCTATCACTAAACGGGTTCTTACCACGATTATTTTTAAATGAGCGATCTCGATATTTTAACACTGTTGCAAGTGCCATGATCACGGGAAGACTGAGTACTGTGGTACTGTCAGTGTGGTGTGTCGAAATGTGAGCTCAAGTTCCAGTGGTACCGGCAAACGGACGAGAAAGAGGGTAGACGGATTTGTCTGCTCTTAAATGACCTACCCGCAGTACTCCGTCTTCCCGTGATCGTGGCACTTGCAACAGTGCTGAAATATCGGGATCGCTCATTTGAAAATAATCGTGCTAAGAACCCGTTTAGTAATAGCGTAAGTGATGAACGTTCTTGTACTACCCCATCGGTAGACGAGTTTACCGCCCATTTGATGGTAAGTGGTTACCATCGCTCATGAGTTCCTACAATGCCTCCACCTATGACCTACCGTATAGAACTCAAAACCTCGATTCAAGAAGGACCAGTCATAGGTTTGAAGAAAGTCCTTAAACGTACGTCATAGATAAACTTTGGAGACCCCTGATATTGCAGAGGTCCATGAGTAAAGGTAACCGCTTACGATCAAATGGCCCGTTAACTCGTTTGCCTACAAGGCAATAAAAATATATCAAAATTATAAAATAATATAAAATCGAACACTCTGTATATAAAATCATGCATCGCTATGCACCTGTTTCCGAGATGAAACAACATTTATATTATGTGCGAGGATGTTGTTATTCAAAATAAATAAATCGAACTGAACGTTTTTATTTACCTTTAAAAAATATTATTCTCATTACCATGCAAGTCAGAGTTTGATACTTAGAGAATATGGTATATGGCCACCTCTCACTCCCACTGTAACTCCTGTGTAACCAGGATCCACAGCGGCCTGCCCACTGGTGGGGTCAGGTTTCCTCAGTAAAGGAATCACACATACATCACATGCAGGTCGGTATTTCACACATCGTCAAAGGGATTTTAATACTCTTTGTGGCGACTAATAATAGCGCGCGAGATCCTGAATCGCGGTTACAAAATTCGCAAAAATCTTCGCATATATACGACATCTGAAAGCTACTACAGTGGGCTTCGGCCTGACCGGGAATACACTATCTCGCCCGGTCGGAGATCTCCCTTTGGCCTAATACCACTGATAGCCCACACTCTTAAAACATGCATTTGAAATGGGCTTCAATGTTTCCAGAGCATTTTGATATGTCCCTCTTTAAACGAGGTTTGAGAAAAGTCTTATAGTCCCCTAATAATCTGGTATTAGAAAGGCTCATGAGCGATGGTAACCACTTGAAAATCTCCTGCCGCTCAGCGTCCAAACCCTGACTGAGGACAGAACCCAGCACCAGATTGGGCAAGGTGACGAGACGCGTTGCACGCCTTACATCTCGGTCCATCATCCCCGGACGCCGAACCGGTAGTCGTCGGCGAATGGTAACCACTCGTCGCCTCAGTGCTTGTTTGGCCAGTCTACACTCGAGCAAATTTTACAGGAGACAGCAAACAAGCACGGAATTTTTGTTAAGTGCCGTGTTGAAAAAAAAAATTAAATGAAATTTTTATTGTCTAGAATTGAATATTTAAAAAAATATATTTTACCAGTCGAATGGAAGTTTTATTCTTTATAATACTGCATTAAAAAGTAATTTTCGTAAAAAATGTCAGATTGGCCAAACAAGCACTGAGGCGACGCACTATCATCAAGTGGACTGTACACTCGTCTACCTCTTTAGTGATTAAAACATGGTTTCCTCATTTTCCTTAAACGGTTTTACCTTATTTATTAGCTTAAGAGATTAAAAATGTTGTTCAAAGAACCAATCACATTAAAATTAATATTGGTTCGCTCACGTTTACTACCGTCCATCTAAGAAGATGTTTATGCAGCTCTTTCAATAAAACTCGATAAAATTTAATAAAACGCTCTCCATTTCATATGAAGATGCTTTTATAGTATTAGATGATGTTTTATGAGTATTTTGCTGAATATTTTCTGAAAAGAATTTATTGAAATATGGTAGCATGTTACAGTGGCGTATACTTCGTATAACACGATTCCTATCGGATTCCACACGACCTTCTTATATTAAAAAAAACACCGAGACAGCACGACGGATAAGAATTCTGTAGTACGTAACGCGTCACGCCGTAACACTTAACCTCGTGTGAGCTTCTGGTCAAGTGGACCGTAATATTATTTACCTATAACGTAGTAAAAATAGTAAAATCAACAAAATACCATAGCTGTTTCCTTAAACTATTTTATAGCAACTAAAAGTATTTTAAAGACCTTTCTTCCAATACCATACATTTCATCAGGACAATTAGTTGCTGGTAAAAACTACACAGGTACCGGTTGTGTCATCAAATAGCAATAGTCGCCGTTCACAATCATTAGATATAGCTTAGGTCGGTGCTATACTACCTATGCTATACTATTTTGAAGAGGAAAGATTTCGTGTTCGTCGTGACGAGAGAAATTGCCATGGTCATCATGCTAATGACGTATGGTAGCCTAAAGTGGTAGAGGATGGGGGTGATAGGTGAGCCTCGGTGTGTAACGCGTCAGGTCAAGCGGTATTACGGCGATTTCTCTGGCCAAAAAATAGTCGAGAACGCACCTAAATTACTTATTTGTTTAAGAGTTACATTGTTAAAACCAGGTACCCTCATATTTCGTCAAAATTATACTAAAAATGTACTCTAAATTTTACTACTTTTTGCGAAGAAAATAAGAAATAGAATTTAGCTATCATTCGTTCCTTACCTACAGGTAAAATTCCAAGGCGATAGTAACCACTTACTATCAAATGGCTTTATCATGCTATAAAAACATCCTCTTCGGCGGACACCTGAGCCCAGCAGTGGGCAGTAATAGGTTGTTACAGTACAGTATAAAAACACGTCGCATCGCTTTGCCACTGGATTACAACCTTTGTATTAGTCCTAGGTCTAGCGGAAGTTAAGCTCATTCCGAACGTTGGTTGCCATCCAGTTCCCAGGTTCTTGACAATTATCTGCAGCTTGTTAGTTGAATTATTGATGTCTGTGACATACAGTGAATGAAAGATGCAATCAATGGTTCTTTGACCGCTTAGAGAAGTTATTTTAGAAGTGGACTGTATATTAATTTTTTTAGTAAATTTTTGTGTCACATAATACCATTTACTGTAGTTTTAGGGTCCAAAAAGTTAGTAATTAGTATCGTTATTAAACATTATTCAAATCGGTTCACCCATTTTCGATTTATAGAGAGAAGAACATACAGCAATTCATCATTTACATACCAGCTTTTCTACACAATTTATCACACAATAAAAATCATTTTTTTTTGTTCTATAATCAATAGTTTTAACAGCGCACGCGATTTAAAAAGTTTTTTGATATTTTTTCACACCTTGTGTTACATTATTAGAGTTTTAAATTGGATTCCTATGGGTGTGGCGGAGGTGTGGGGGAGAACACTAGAGGTAATTAGTCAACACTCTTTAAGCCGATTTTTTTTACGTTTGAGGTAATTTTGTCGAATTTAGAATTAAGAAAAAAAAAATTGTTTTTTTACCTATTTTTTGTAATATTACGTTTTAGAACAGAGTACTCATCACCCTCCTGCAATATGTACCCTCTCTAAAAAATCACCCTGTATACTAAAAGAGATTAGGTTAATTTTGCCAACTTAGCATCTACCGCACACAACGTGATTATTAATCATAATGTAAGCTGATATGAGTAATGTCGTCTCAAGTTACGAACACCTGACATTCTGGTGATTTTGGTGCTGAGTCGCTCAGATGTTTTAATAAGAATTTTATATAACACACGCGCATTGGACCTAGAATGTTTAAATTGTAACATTTATTTTTCTGTATATTAAATATTGTAAAGAGGAACTACGGGTACTCTACTGAGGAGACCTGACGGATTTTTGTAGTACATTAGAGAGCAAATTAATTAGAAAAGATGCTTTTTTTTTTTAGTTGGAGGAAATCACCCGCGGCGCTGGCGGGGTATGTGAGAGTTGAACCGCATTAAAACCTCCAACCGCTCACACTCAGCGTCCGAACCCCGATTGAGGTCAGAACCCAGCACGGGGTTATGAGGGACGACGCGACGCGTTACGCCATCGGCACTCTTTCCCGTCGCGCCGTCCCCAGAGAAAAGATGCTAAAGTAGTATTTATAAGGGGAATCACCACCTTTAAAAAAAAGCCATGCCCGCTGAGTTTCTTGCATCGGTTCTTCTCAGGACGGAGGCGTAAATTTAGCGAACTGGTGGTAGTACATTTTTTTAAAATTATTTTTAATGTTTAAAAAGTATATGTGTCCACATCAACTTTGAAAATAAATGATTTGACTATAAAAAAATAATCATCAAAATCGGTTCACTGTATGCAGTTAATTGAGCTATCTTTCTCTCTCTCTCTCTTCAATATAACTTTGTCAAAAAACTGCTGACAAGATACTGGGCGTGGTACCCTATAATTCTAAAGTACAGGTAGTGACCCTTTTTTTATGAATGTGGTTAATGTGTATTTAAATAGACGTCGGTAATAATGTTAGATTTTTTTATTCGTCGTGATTAAGGATGCTCTGGTTTCCGTTTGAAATTTTTAGTGGTTTTGTGTAGTTTTTTGTAGGGTGTAGTGCCCAATGATTGGCATCTATGATGATTTTGTTTTTTCTTGTTTTAAATGGGTTAGCTACCTGTTTTGATACACATTTTGAATCAGTTTAGGTTCTTTTATGTTTAAGTTAAAGATTTTGGAACGAAGTTCCTTATCGCGCGTTATCGAAAGGGGGCTAGACGGAAAAAATTCTTACGAAAAGTTGTCACGACACTTTTTTTGTTTTAGATGATTATCGCTAGATGGCGCTGTGATCAAAATCTTTTAAAACACGTTCCTTATCGCGCGTTGCGTTAGGAAAAAAATATATAAGATATATTTTAATCGAAAGGAACTTCGTTCTATTCGGGTGTCCCATGACACCTCAAGTTTTTTTTTAACTAGGTACTCGTAATTTAAAAAAAATGCTTCAATTTCAAATACGTCAAGCAACTGTTCGGAGTTTGATTCTTGTTTAATTTCATAGTTGGTGATTTTTATTTATTTAATACTTTATTGTATAATACAAAAAAAAATAAGTAAAAAGTGCTTTTTCTAAATTCGTTTTTATTAAATTTGAATAATTATAATAACTGTTGTTCATTATGTATTTAAATAGTTTACTCACACAGTTTTATACTAAAGTATTTTGTCACTTTTAAACTCTTCCATAACTGTGAAATCAGTTTGAATTAGTAAAAAGCAAAGGATTTTACTACGGTCTAATGAAAACAAAACAATAAAACGTCCCAAGGGTTCTGTGGACCGGTTTCATCTATATGGGAACGATACAACAGGTGCTTTGGACTTGTTCTTGATTTTAGGGATCCGTAGAAATAAAAAGATTAATTGATATAAATGAATAATATTGAAGTGTTTGTACTTTTTTTTTGAGTTGGAGGAAATCACCGGATCGGTATGTGGGAGTTGAACCGCACTAAAACCTCCAACCGCTTACACTCAGCGTCCGAACCTTGGCTGAGGCCAGAACCCAGCACGGGGTCATGAGGGACGGTGCGACGCGTTACGCCCTCGGCACTCTTTCCCGTCGCGCCGCACCCATAGATACATAGTTATATCCAGTGCAAGTTAAATAAAAGGTTTTAAATTATACAAATATTCTGCACTCACATCGGTAATGCGGACGCAGACGAAGTTGGTCGAGTCAGCATCAAAAATATTACTATACAGAACCCTTTGTTTCTTTTACCGATACGCACTTGACGTTAACTAAAGTTGACTTAAGACGGTCTGTAACTAATTCAGGATTTTAATAAAATACTAGTCAGTCGCCGTGACTTTACGCGTATTAGAGCTTAAGCCGAACCGAAGGTGTGCCGAATTGTCTGTTTATCGGTTCGCTTTCGCTTCTCGGTGATTAAATTTCTACGATAGAGACAACTAGGAATATGTAAATAAACGTAATGATCGAATATAATGGAATAATTACATTCGACTAGAAGAAAAGATACTTATTTTGTGTATTTGCAAGTAAAACTTCGTCTTCGTCACACAACATTTTAAAGTATACAAAGATCTGCTGTTTGCAGGTGGCTTCTGACGCTTGATTACGATTGTACTGAATCAATTTTGACTATCCCTAACTTGTTATTGTAATGCTAAGTTTAATTTCATCGTAACGTTGTAACATCGTTTTTATATTATTGTTGTATGTTTGTTAGCGGTCCTCTGTTTTCTCTTCCGTCTTTCATTTGGAACCTATAATTGTACAATCCTTACGGCCTCCCGCGATACAGGCCTAGCCTAGTGTGGGGGCCATTGTTGAACTCCTTATGTAAATTAGTTTTATGTTTGAATATAAATTATTTGTATTTGTATCTAGTAAGAAATCGTAAAACAAGTCATCAGAGTCGGTGCAAATATTTAACTACAAAATAATCCAAAAGATAACCGCTATAATTACCCAAGTCACTGTAATTAGTTCACTTGCCCACGAAACGTATAAATTGAATGTACTCTAAAATAATTAAATAGCATTTTTAAATCCATACCTACTCTTAATGTTCCAGATCTCCTTATAATTTATAAAATATTTCATAGTAACTATCTTATTTTTATCTATCTTACTAACTGTACTGTACTGTACTGTAACAACCCATTACTGCCCACTGCTGAGCTCAGGTCTCCTCCGAAGAGGGGTTAGGCATAGTCCACCACGCTTGCCTAATGCTGATTGGGATCTTACTAAGTATCGTACTAAATAGTAATATACTTTACAAACTAACAAAAACATTTTTTCGTACTATTTTATAGCTAAACTATTACAGAAGTCCACGAGCGATGGTAATCATTTACCATCACCAGAGCTTAATGCTCTATTACCTATATCGGGTATTGGCCTACCTCTCACTCCCACCACTGTAACTCCTGTGTAGGATCCACAGCGGCGACCATCGTAATGACTCTGAGCAGTGAAGCCCAGGCAAACCCGAGGGAGAGCTAACTTGTCTTGGACCCCGCAACGACTTTAATCAGAAGATGATAGAAGGAGTAGGAAAAACATGAGTTTCGACTTCCCTTCTCGCAAAAGCGGGAGACAATAAAATATCATTGAAAGATGCATTACGCCAGAATTGTGAAAAGCACCACGGACATTTTATAAAATTGATTGGACCTATGCGGTGAGCTGTTGTACTATTTAGAATGCCAATAATAGGTATGGCAAAAACGTTTGAAAGCACGGAAATTTGCGCTGGATGCTACAAGATCCGTGTAATAATGTATATTACCTATAGTCATATTAAAGAAATCCAAGAGAGCACTAAGACTTCAGACATACATTTAGAAATACAAACACAACAATACCTTCTATTTTGAAATCAACAGTAAACATCTCATACAAAACATTATCTTTGAAGATAAATAAAACAAACAACCTTTTCTTTAGGCAGTCGAGCTAACGGGCCACCTGATCGTAAGTGGTTATCATCACAAATATACTATACTTGTTGACCCGCACAACTTTGTCTGCGTCACAGAGGGAAACTATATATCCAATAGCCTTCTTCGATAAATAAACTTTTCAAAACAGAAATAATTTTTCAATCGGACTAGTAGTTTCGGGGCCTATTCGAGACAAACAAACATCTTTCCTCTTTATAATAATATTAGTGTAGATATTATTTTATTATATAAATAAATAATATACCTACCTAATTGTAAATCCGATTGTCACAACACTGTACTTTAAAAAGTATATTTTTGTTATTTTTTTCACACACGTCCGTCGTGCACGATTCCCGGCACAAACTGAGTGTTTTCACAAGCGCTCTATACATAGAGTAAGGAGTAGACGTGACACGTAAAATAAAAGAAGTCTAGTTTGTTTATTCTTACCTCTCTAACTAAATAAATGATAAATGTATTAGTAAGATCTCCACGAGACAGGCTTGACCTAGTGTGGAGATTTAATGGTTAATTGTATATTACACTGTACATTTTTGGCTGAATAAATCGATACCTCCCACGTAAGTTGTTGTATCTCCAAAACTGCAAATTTACATTAGAGCGTTTCAAAGATTCAAAGTGAACGAAAATCTACATTTATTGTTACTTGTGTCTTTGTGTTGTTTATTGTATTTATTTATTTATCTTATGTATCTTTTTGGAATTTCGTATTTAAATGTAATATAACTCAAAGAATGCAGTTTTGGAGATACAACAACGTACGCGGGGTATCGAAATATTTTTAATCTTTAACCTAGTAACGATAATTTTATTTCAAACACAGTCTTTTTAATGAAAAAATACATTACAATTTGGAGAGATTTTTACAAGCTTTATCTTAAATTGCATCTATGTATGTACCTATGTAAGTTTGGGTTCCCGGTTTCCGATTGAAATGAAACTTTGCACGCAGATGTAGGTATATCGCGTAGCAATGCAATAATATGATACAATGTAGCTGATCTGATGATGAAGTCGAAAGGTATCCATAGGAACTCCTGTGCTAAACAACATATTCCTTATCTTGAAAGCTTGTAATTATTATTTTTTTTATTGTAATGTAGGCAGACGCACCAACGGGCCACCTGATCGTAAGTGGTTACCGTCGCTCATGAACCTCTGCAATGTCAGGGGACATTGAGGGGTCGCTACCTACGACCCTCCACAAGCCTCGCTTGAAGAAGGACAAGTCATAGCGCTCTGCATTAAAGAATTTTCTTTAAATAAATTATTGATATTAACTTATACAAAACTGTTTAAGTGGAGATTTTTTATTACGAATGAAGGGCATTCGATATGTTTGTCTGTTTTTACAGGTAATGTCCCATGCTAGACCGATCTTGGCAAGCCTTTCCAATTGGCACTAACAGATAGTTTATGTTCTAAGAAGTAACTGAGACGACTTCTTTTCCATAGAAAACTTATCTCCGTTGTGACGCCGACGAAGTTGCACGGATCAGTTCATTTTATAATAATAATTGAATTAAGAACCCGAAAAGTATGAAAAATGGCGTGTTTACTGGCATTTAAGTGATTTTATCGCAGTGGTTCAAGTGGCAGTCAATATTCATTTAAATTTAAGTAAATTTGTTTTTCTTTAGAATTACAATTTTATGAAGATTTATTGTTTGTTTTGATTTTTTAAGCTTTTATTTGACTTGCACTGGATGTAACTATGTAAGTTGGAGTGGAATCTTGCGAGTTGAATTTGACTAACTTTCTGGTTTCCGACTGAACTGAAAATTTAAGTAATATATTATTCGGTATAGTATACAGGGTGGATCTGTAACTTTGGACAATCTGACGTGGGGTGAATGACCTGTCGAAATACAACTTAGAACCACTTGTATTTTAGGAATTGGATAAAAAAATATCTGCATAGTATGGAAGTCCGCAACGATAGTCGTACGTTTTCCATACAATGGCAGAAAACAAAGTTCGTGGTGTGGATCGGTTAGATCCAAAAAATAAAAATAGTGCTAAGTTGTATTTCGATAGGTCATTCACCCCAAGTCAGATCGTCCAAAGTTACAAATCCACCCTGTATATAAATAAAATCGTTATAATCAAAGTAGTACCATTTTTTATAAAGTAACAGCATAATATTATTTAAAAAAATTCGTAAGCTCTTAATAAGAAATTAAAATCTTTCTCCAAATAAAACGAATCATCGTCATCGGTTCACCCACCCAAAAAACAAGTCATCAAATACACAAAAAAAATTTAATCTCTTCAATACCAATCCATACTACGTTGCAGTTACCTAAACGCCTTACAGAATTGAATCCCAAGAATTGAAATTGAAAAAAATGTCGTTGCCAAACGTCGAAGTATTTCATTATGCTGTTCAATAGAAAAACGTGGAAAGTAGCATTTCCCCTTTGCACTTGCGAACCCGTGGATTAAGGGGGTCCTATTATGTAGGGGTCGATGTTGCAGTCAAACTCGTTGGGGTATTTTGGGAAATGACTGGGATTTTTTAAGTTTATGATGATGGATAATGTCCAAAGTATTTGAGTCAGTTTGTTAAATAATTACGTTTAAATAATAAATAAATAAAATAACGTTTATTTCTCACCACAAACAAAACAATTACATGTAGAAAATATACATCAAACAATAGCTTTGAATGTGGATCGCTGGTGTCTGTGGTAGATAGAAACACCTGTGTTACAGGTCACCAGGACTCCACCTCGAGCACATAGATTAACATAGAATTATAATGAATACATGGCTTATATCAGTGTGAGAAACAGGATGAAGTAAAATACAAATCACCTACGTATTGCCTGTTAATTATTATCGAAATAAATACAAAGTTTGAAGTAGGTATTACAATTATACAGATGAAATTTGGAATAAAATACTTTGATAGTTTTGATAGATCTCTTATTAATCAGATAAATTCTATCATCTGTAACAGTCTTAAAGGGACTCCATGCTTGTTACTGTGTACATTAAATTTCTGATATCAAATGATATACTACACATTTTTGGCCTGCAAAAAATTATTGGGTGCAAACAGCATAGAAACTCTGTAACAGTGCAATTTTTCAAGCATTCAGAAAGACTTGTATCCACAGTTGCCTAATGTTGCTGAAATTAAATTATTGCTGAAATCTCCTGTAATATTTTTTCCTTTTCAAAGAACTATACGGCCTACAATGGAAAGGGCTATGCTGGGTGTTTCTCTGCATGATCAAAACAGAAATGAGGAGATCCGCAGAAGGACTAAAGTAACCGACATAGCCCAAAGAATTGCATCTTTGAAGTGGCAATGGGCAGGACACATTGTGCGAAGATCGGATGGCCGATGGGGCCGAAATGTTCTGGAGTGGCGGTCACGAACCGGTAGGCGCAATGTTGGTAGACCCCCCACAAGATGGACCGACGATCTGGTCAAGATCGCGGGAGGTCACTGGATGCAGATGGCGCAGGACCGGTCGATGTGGCGAGGTTTGGGGGAGGCCTATGTCCAGCAGTGGACGTCTATAGGCTGATGATGATGATGATGATGATGATACGGCCTACATCCCTCAGAACTCAAATACCTGCAACATTCTTTTTAAAATCTATTATTTGTGATTAATAGAATAAAATAACGATTTTACAAACAACAATAATATTTTTTTACAAAAATAAAAACGACCGACTTCGGTTTCTCAAGCATAGCACAAAAACTACCAGTCAGATCTTTATCAAATTTATATGAGATAAAACTGAAAATGTCTGATTTCAAACAAATAAATCATTGAAATCGGTTCATATGAAAAAGAAACACGCAAAAATGCATAGCAAATTGTGAAATTATGTCCGTCAAAAAACACATTTTTAAACAAAATCCGTCTACCCAAATTAAAATTATGAAAAAACTAATATAAAAAATATACAGACAAATTGATTACTTCCTCCTTTTTTAAAATCGGTCAAAAAAGTCGGACACAAATTAACTTTTAGTCGTCAACCAATAACTACTCAAATGCCCAATTCAAAAATATTCCTGCAACACAAAAGAAGGAAAATGTCACTTGACACCCGACTAGCCGCAGACTAACGAGTCAGACTATTCCTTACATACCTTGAGTGGCTACATGGATTTCATTACAATGTCTCCTCGAGTTTGAAGGACATTTGCGTGTACTTAGACTAGTCTGCTTTTTTATATGAAAGTGGAAAATGGGAGTGCCTACGGGGCTGGACAGTCTGCTTTTAAATTTAAGAGTTATGACCGGAATGTTTTTAATTTTAATATAGAAAAAATAATTTTAAAGAAAACTATAAATACAAGCTATCAGTGTCCCCTGACATTGCAGTGGTTCATGAGCGGTAACCACTTATGATCTGGTGGCCCGTTGGCTCGTCTACATGGCAATAAAAAAACCAATCCTGGATATCATATAGCAGTAGGTACAGTGCTGGCTAATACAAGTAAAATGAACCCAAACAGGGTGGGTCTATCTCGTTTAACACTAAAGTTCCCATGACCACCTTCCGAATCCATCATCAGATCAGCGCAATTTTGTTATATTATTGCACTATCACACGCTATACACCTACGTGCAAAATTTCAGCTCAATAGGAACACGGAAAATTTTTAAAAAAAGTCGTGGTGTCCGGGTGGTCGACGCGCTTCCTTCCGAACGGGAGGCCGCGGGTTCAAATCCGGCCGGTTTGTACCTCTAAATCTAAATGTGAAAAAGATTTATGTGCAATTTTTCACAACACCACTGGCTGAAAACGGTGAAGGAAAACATCGTGAGGAAACCTGCATGTCGGAAAAGGATTCTATAAAAATCCTTTGAAGATATGTGAAGTCCTCAATCCGCACTGGGCAAGCGTGGTGGACTATGCCTAATCCCTCTTCTGAGGAGACCTGAGCC
This sequence comes from Trilocha varians, assembly GCA_030269945.2. NCBI lineage: Eukaryota > Metazoa > Arthropoda > Insecta > Lepidoptera > Bombycidae > Trilocha > Trilocha varians. The sequence goes on from AP028279.1 coordinate 3,893,819, forward strand.
AACAGTGGGCAGTAATGGGTAATGGGTTGGTACAGGATTCCTCCCGATCTTACATAGTTACATCCAGTGCAAGTTAATATAAAGCTTGTAAAAACTGACAGTTCTAACTGAAGCGATACTGATTTGAAACCATAATGAACGTCTAAAGCTACTGTTTGCAAGAATCTGATTCTCACAGAAATAGAATCAGATAAAAATGATATTCAGTAAGTTTACATAGCCAACAGGTCGGGTCGGACGCAATGTGACTTTTTCCCTCTTTTGTTCAACAACTGTGGCCATTTTCTGACTATAGACTCGAGAATGTTTAGAGGTGGAAAATTATTATTATTTTTTGATAAGTTGGTTGTTGAGCTAGTGGTCTATGCAAAGGCTTTTAGTGCAGTATTTTCTTGATCATATACCTAACTTAAATAACATATCATTTTATTGACGTGACAACGTCTTATAAATTGGTTTGGCGGGTGACACTTCAAGAAACTGCGTTACGCTCCGCTCACGTTATGCGCTCACAATGAGAGCGAGTGAGAGGTACGCGTGCCTTTCACTTTTATGTCTGTCTCTCTCGCTCTTAGGCGGGCTAACCATGCCCGAGTCGTTGTCACATAAAACTTTCGCCCGTATACCGACTTTACAGGCAACCAATTTTTTTTTTTCTGTACCGAATTCTTTCCTTACGGATGACTCTGCCAAAGTCACGTAGATAGAACACGAACAGGAATGGAAATAAAGGAAAAGAGATGACAATCATTTAAATAAATGACAATTTTGAGAATATTTGTAAATATTTTACAGTTTGATTTTATTACAATGGATAAAAGTGGCTAAGATATACAAAACTTTAGGATTGGGAAAAGCTAAAAGATGAAGGTCATATTAAGAGTTGTTAAGTTTCATTTGGCTAGTAAAAGGTAAAGTGGTTGGCAATACTTGGCAAGCTATATTAAGAGCGCATTCCAGAAAAATAGGTCTAAGGTCGGTTAAATACAGCTGACTGCAGACTAAGTTGTGTTGGACGATTGAAGCGCTTGCCGCCTGAAAGGGAGGTCGAACCAGCTTCTTGTATTTTTTAATCATAGTTTTAAAAAGATTTGTGGCACTTTACACAACACAAAAATAAAAAAAGAAAAGAAACAGAACATGTTTTTATTTATAATTTTTTAGGTTTAACTTTAGGAGGCTAAGGCTGCGTTTCCACCAGAGATGTGCGATGGAAATGTGTCGTGCGAGGATGTCTAGCTGTGCTGTGAAAATGTGTGGGTGTTTCCACCAAAGCTGTGCGATGATAATGTGCCTACGAGGATGTGTAGCGGAGCTGTGAAAATGCGCATTTATGTGTGGCGCGAATATAAAAGTATTTTCTTTTTCCAATTATCCATATTATTATCTATTTTGCGCACTTCTACTTCCAACAAACTCCGTCTATGGACTGGCTGGTACAGTATGCGCAAACCTCGCAACACATCTTTCTCAACACACATTCCTCGCACACTTCCCTCGTACACATTCCGCGCTTGTTTTTTATGCGCAAAAATCTAGTTCCGCTGAGCCGTTTCCACCAGAGCTGTGCTGACCGAGGCAAGGTAAATGAAGCGATCCTATTGGTTCTTTACAAACACATCCCTCGCTATGCATCCTCGCACATCTCTGGTGGAAACGCAGCCTAAAGCTTACCTCTCGTACCATGTTTAAGATTTTAACTAACTATTAAGAATCTAAATTGTCACTATTTATATTTACCCATTCTTGTATATTGTATACGTTTTAGAAATAACACTTCTAAAGAGCAAAACATCGACGCTCTGTAGCCTAAGATTTTTTTTTATTTATTGCGCGATAGATAAACGAGCCCACGACCCACCTGATGGTAAGCAGTCACCGTCCCTCATGAACCTCTGCAATGCCAGGGCAATGAGGGGCTGTTATCTATCGCCTACCGATACAGGACTTTTCTTAAACCTCGTTTAAAGAGGGACATGTCATAGCGCTCCGGGAACACCGCGGATGGGAGTCCATTCCAAATCCAGATTTTAATCGATATAAGCGGAAGATTTCAGACGTTTTGTTAAACACTTGTTTAGCGTAGATTTGGACACGGTATAGTGTATCTCTAATAACAAATCCTAATGTGAAGTTACTGCTCTTATAACAAGACAAAATCCAGCACACAAAAAATAAAACCACATTAACACATCTACAGTATTCCAAAGTCTACTCAACTCAGGCAAATCACAGTCAGAGTTTGAATTATGATAGTTTTTGCGAGATCCCGCGACGTTTATGACTTGTAAGCTCGACCTCTCTGATAAATTCACACCCTAACACCAGGGTTTTTCATGAAATATACAGTCCATATCATTATCTTTGGTAGTTTTACTAAATTAGCTTGGGACGTTTTTTTTTTAAGACGAAGTTACTAGCTGGGTAATGATGGTGATTTCTCCTTAATGATGTTATTTAAAATGCTCTTTCTTGGTGTTATTTTTCTGTGAGAAACTGCATCACATTTCCTTTTAAATCATTCGAGGGTATAGTGCTTAAACCCAATAAGTGTAAAATTGTTACTTTCGAAATGTTCAAAGTTAAAGTTTCTAAACAAGGGGAATTTATTGGGTTTTTACGTCAACTAACTTTCTTTACACTGAATTCCTCTTATTTGATTACACTACAAGAAAGAGCACAACCCAAGATAGACTAAAAAAGCATTTTTAGATTGTTTTGACACTTATTGGGTTTTAACACTATACCCTCGCATTATCCTTGTCAACTAGTACTTACTATGTTTAATCAAGCTACCTAGAAGTTCTCTCATTGGTTAGATATTGCATGGAAGATAATATAATATTAGTTTATCTTATAAGTTCTGTCCAGAAAAACCTTATTAATTCTACTTTAGTATATTTGCTTGTTCATCATCATCAACAGCACGTAGACGTCCATTGCTGGATACAGGCCACCCCCAAGCCTCGCATCAAAGACTATAATGTAAATTATTAAATACAAACTTTTAAGATCTTGGATATCATGTAGCAATAGAGTGCTAGCAATACAATGGAAATAAGCCCAAACACGACGAGTCTGTCTTGTTTAGCACAAGAGTTCGACCACCGAATCCATCATCAGGTGAGCGCCATTTTGTCATAAAATTTCATTGTCACGCGATATACACCTGCGGGCTAAATGTCAGCTCAATTGGAAACCGGGAAGTTTGACATATATAGCTTACAAAGATTCCACCCGAACTTCATAGTTACATCCAGTGCAAGTTAATATAAAGCTTGTAATAAACCTCGCGTTTTCTTATCTTCCAAGAAACCTTCTCCAATTTGCAGATCCTTCTGTGTTCTATTTCGCTTCAAATAATTCAGAAGCTTGGAATGAATCGAAGTTATTAAATTAAATGAATTGAATTTATTCGGCTTCGCTCGTTTTCAATGAGTTTTGGTTTGAAAGCATTTGTTTCTATTATTGTGTTAATTTTGTACGTTCGTTCACCTGTGATCGTCAAAGGTGAAAATTTTGTGGTATTATTAAATAGAAGCTATTCTTACTTTTCTTTTTTATTTGTTGGTATTTGTTAGTTTCTTCATTGATTATTTTATTTCAAGTTTTTTTATTGTCTTGTAGGCAGACGAGATAACGGGCTACCTGATCGTAAGCGGTTAACGTTGCTGCTAACGCTGCTGGGCCGTAACCTACTGCTTACTTTCAAGGACTTTCTTCAAGCCTTGTTTGAAGAAGGACGAGGCATTTTTTTTTGCGACGGGTGGAAATCGCCGGACTTCCACCCGCCCCACGAGTGAGGTATGTAGGAGTTGAACCGCACCAAAACCTTCCACCGCTCACGCTCGACGTCCAAACCCCGGCCAGGAACAGAACCCGACACGAGGTTGGGCGAGGAGAAAGGACGCGTTCGCGATCGACGCTCACGTATCGCCCCGAAGGACAAAGCATAGCGCTCGGGAAACACCAAAGAGGGAAAAAGACATAGAAAAAAGCAGTTACAATGACGAGTTTAACTCATATTTATGTTTTCTTGCAGAGCAGCAGGGAGAGCTCATTCCATAGCCGGAATAACGTTTCCGAAAACATTCACACTGGCGTCCAAATCTGTTGTCACTTGGAGCATAGTATCGTGAGTGGAGCGTATGTGAGTTCGTCACAGCAATTTGTATGAAGTTTTCAGTGTAATTACTCTATTATTAACGCTCCTTATGAAATATAATAGCAATGATTAAAAACTAGGGATTTGAGAATTTATTATTTAATTTGTGGGTCATAGCTATATTTTATGGTAGCTTTATTTTAAAAAAAACTTTTTAAATTCAAGCTTTTAAGATCCTGCATATCATTTAGCAGTAGAGTGCTAGCTAATACAAGTAAAGTCCAAACACAACGGGTCTGATCTCGTTTAGTATAAGAATTCCTATGACCACCTTCCGAATCCATCATCAGACCAGCGTCATTTTGTCATATTATTGCATTGTCACGCGATATACATCTGCGTGCAAAATGTCAGCTCAATAGGAAACCGGGAAGTTTGGAAAATTTAGCTTGCAAGATTCCACTTGAACTTATACAGGATGATTTTTTAGAGCGGGTACATATTGCAGGAGGGTGATGAGTACTCTGTTCTAATACGGAATATTACAAAAAATAGGTAAAATTACATTTTTTTTTTTTTTAATCTAAATTCGACAAAACTACCTCAAACATAAACAATTTCGGCTTAAAGAGTGTTGACTAATGACCTCTAGTGATCTCGCGCACCCCACACCTCCGCCACACTCATCAGCTGTCGAAAAACCATCATTTTGCAAGAATTTTAGATATTTTTAAGTTGCGATTACTAAGGCATTAAGCAATATTCTTTGGTAATAATATTTTTACTGGTCGTATATAGCCATCAGCTACTATGACCTTTAATATGTACCCTCACTAGGAAATCACCCTGTATAGTTACATCCAGTGCAAGTTATATAATGCTCGTAAAACAATATAATCAAACTGGGAGAATCCAGGTGCGTGCCAATCGGAGCAAAACTTTTAACCCTAAAATGCGGTGAAATATTTATCGTATTTCCAATAAATGATAATAATTAAGAGAACCGCAAACAAACGCGGTCACGACCAATTAATTAGCGGTCTCGTTCAACGTGATCATGATTATTCATCTAATATTATGGCGAAATCTAGAAGTATTTTATTTTTATTGTTTTGAATTAAGAGTTTATCTTTTTTTTTAATGTTGTTTGAAATTCTCTGATTAATTCTATTTCTAATTTTTATTCGATAATTAGCTTAAGTTAATGTTTCTTTTTTTTCTCATTATAAGTCCATTTAACATTTCCTATTGTTTTAGTTATATTTTATAATTTTTTTGTCGTTTTGTTTTACTACTAAGTTTTAAATATGTTGGCATAAATTTTTTTATTGATTATTCCATAATATATTTGTATTTAATCCATGTTGTTATAAAAAAATGGTAGTAATATAAAGTCTTTTATGTCTGCTGTTGGTGTAAATAAATAAATCTATTTAATACTGTGTTGGCCAGCTCATGTACAAAGGGGTTTCTGTCTGGACGCACTTATTCAGGAGATACAGATTTGTATATACAGGGTGGATCTGTAACTTTGGACAATCTGACGTGGGGTGAATGACCTGTTGAAATAAAACTTAGAACCACTTTTATAATTGGAATTGGATAATAACATTTTTCATCATAGTATAAAGCGGAAGTCCGCAACGATAGTCGTATTGGCGGGCTTCGGAAAGCCCGCCGACCGAGAGAGCCGGTGGCTGTATTCGCCGGCGGCTACCGGTTCGGCGTCCGGGGACGGAGCGACGGGAAAGAATGCCTTGGGCGTAACGCGTCGCGCCGTCCCTCCAAACCCCGTGCTGGGTTCTGGCCTCAGTCGGGGTTCGGACGCTGAGTGTGAGCGGTTGGAGGTTTTAGTGCGGTTCAACTCCCACATACCCCGCCCGCGGGGCGGGCAGGGATCCGGTGATTTCCTCCAACTGAAAAAAAAAAACGATAGTCGTACGTTTTCCATGCAATGAAAGAAAAAACACGGGTGGCGTATGTGGGAGTTGAACCGCACTAAAACCTCCAACCGCTCACACTCAGCGTCCGAACCCCGACTGAGGCCAGAACCCAGCACGTGGTTATGAGGGACGGCGCGACCGTTACGCCCACGGCACTCTTTCCCGTCGCGCCGACCATTTTGATAAAATTAAAAAAAAAAAATGGTCTGATTAATTTTTTTACGTCGTGTTTTCAGACCATTTTTTTTCTTATCTAGATTTTATATTGTTTTAAGCCGATTTTTACCCACGCTGTGATTTTAACGTACCATCTTTTTCTCCCAGGTCAATTAAAACATTGTAGAACCAAAATTTCGCGAGAATAATAAAACTCGATAAGCAAAACTCGTTTCACATATTCTAATGATATTGTACAACTCTAGAGCTTTACACACACCCGTGAACCCACGGGGGACTAATGTAATTACGTACAATGAACTAGCCTGTAATAGTGATGGGACACGTAGAATTTATTTTATCGACTAATGAACACGTGCATTTTTTTCTGTATGAGATTTGATGGAATAAATAAAATTATAAACTTACTCAAACAGTCGCAATTAACGGGTTCTTACCACGATAATTCATTAATTGAGTGATTTAGATATTTCAACGTTGTTTCAAACGTCATCAAATTGTAGATAAATAGATAGAAAATCTCTTTTCCAATTTTACGTTCAGTTATAAGCTTGTCTTGTCATTATACCTTATCCTCCACGAGGGTTCTAACGAGGGTCCTTAAGAATATGCCATAGGTCTTGTTATATGGCAATAAAAGAAAAATTCTGACAATTTATTAGTCGTGCTTTTAAAGAACTCCTGTGCTCTGTTATTTTAAGGTTTTATACATCACTTAATAAAGACTTTTCCAGCCAGTGCTCAACGACACGCCTTTGAAAGGACATTACGCTTTTTCTCGGCAGTTTACGTGTTAAATTTTTTAAAAATAATATTTTTATCGATAACATTCAATGCCCATCACTATTCCACGTGTACAATATGAGCATACTTTAAAGTTAAGCGAAGCTTTTCCACAGAACACCTACTATAATAAAGAGTGTTTATTATTTTTTGCAATTCACACTTTTGTATCGGTTTTCTAAGGATAAAGAATGTTTTTGATATGTTAGTTTAGTCGAAAATACTTTGAAGATAAAATTAAATAATTGGTTTTCAATTAAGTAGTTATTTTAGAAATCAATTTATCTCTTTGTAACTTTAATTAGCTTTATTTCTCAAAAGCTTTTTATTTAATAAATAATCATCACATCTACTTTATCAACTCAGGGAGAAGATTACCTTTTCTATGAAAGAAAAAACAAAAATTCAAAACAATGCCTATGTGTGCCTATCATCTTCTTATATATAAAAATGAATTGCTGTTCGTTAGTCTCGCTAAAACTCGAGAACGACTGAACCGATTTGGCTTATTTTAATCTTGGAAAATTCGTAGAAGTCCAGGGAAGGTTTAAACGGTGAGAAAATTTCCTTATGTGACGCAGACGAAGTTGTGTGGGCCAGCTAGTATTTAACAATTTTTTTGGCTAGGTATAAAAATAAGATCAAAATACTACACCACTAATAGTAAACTAATCATTAGCTCCAACTCTCCAACGCTGATATTTCATAAAAAAGCCACAAAAATTTCACCTTTCAACTTCAACAATATTTTTCCTCCACAAAATTTTGTTGCAAAAATCTATAAATACGGTTCCTGGCGGTGCCTTATTAGTCGACGGATATCATTAAAATTGAAGAGTCTTGTTAGGAGCCAATTCTAGCCGACACAATATCATAAGTTCAATTGTATATACCTACTACTATATATGTACCTGCAGTAAAGAAAAATGTTATTACACTGTTTCAGAATTTTTAGATGATGATACTTTATAGATAAGCACTAAATATAATTAAATTGTTAAATTTGTGTTAACCGACAAGAATGACATCATTCGCAATCATTTACCTAGATATTGTAAGCCTAAAATGGCGCAGCATGGCAGACCAGACTACTTCAAATGCAAGATCTAAATGTAAATACCTATGTTGACAATAAAATAAATTTGATTTGAAAGAAATTCTCCAGAAAGTTTAAAGATTTGGCCATACCTACATAGGGATAGCGTTTTGTTTTTGGAACGAAGTTCCTTATCGCGCGCTGTGAAAGGGGGCTAAACGGAAAAAAATCTTACGAAAAGTTGTCACGACACTTTTTTGTTTTAGATGATTATCGCTAGATGGCGCTGTGATCAAAATCTTTTAAAACACGTTCCTTATTTGTTTTAGATGATTATCGCTAGATGGTGCTGTGATCAAAATATTTTAAAATACGTTCCTTATTGCGCGTTACGTTAGGAAAAAAATATAAGATATCTTTTAATCGAAGGGAACTTCGTTCTATTCGGGTGTCCCATGATACCTCTCAAGTTTTTTATTTGGAGGAAATCTCCGGTTCGGACACGTGGGAGTGGAGCAAATTTAGAATTTGAACCACACTAAAACCCTCACACTCAGCGTCCGAACCCACGACGCGTTACGGACTCCGCACTCTTTCCCGTCGTACCGCCACATAGGGATAGCGTAAAGTAACTTCGTTCTATAATACGTAGTGAAAAAAGTATATTATAAATCAGTGGAACACCGCCCTCCCCGTCCAATCTACTCACAAAGTAACGTAAATCTAACTTAACCTGCCCTAAGTTACCGCTCCAGTTCCAACTTAATTCCAACTTTAACTAAGTAACATATGTATAATGAATTTTAGAAGAGGCTTCTTACAAACAAAATGTGTGTTAGTCGTTTCAAATTACCTTCGGAGACATATACAGTGTGGATCTTTTCCCAGCAGAAGTTGGTTGAATTTACTGTAGATAATTTGATAGAAAATTCGTTCACTTACTGAGAATAATGCGGTAACCCGTACTGATAGTCGAACTGTATGTAATATTGAAAAAAAACTTGAGAGGTGTCAAGGGACACCCGGATGGAACGAAGTTCCTTTCGATTAATTAGTGAGGGAATTGTAAAAAAATTTTATTTCATTTTTATCACAGCGCCATCTAGCATTAATCATATAAATCAAAATAAGGAATTGTTTTAAAATATTTTAATCACAGCGCCATCTAGCGATAATCATCTAAAACAAAAAAAGTGTCGTGACAACTTTTTCATAAGAATTTCCGTCTTGCCCCCTTTCGATAACGCGCGATAAGGAACTTCGTTCCAAAAACATTATTCTCTGCTATAACGTCCTCCAACACGCAATTACAAAATGACCTTCATTTTCACCAAAAATCAAACTTTCCCTAACATTTAATTTTCATCTCGCATTTCACCTACGTGAGCTTGCGAAACTGTAATCGTCTCGAAAACTCGAAGCTTTTCCGTAACAAAGTTTCCGAACTGATATAATTTGAGTAATTGGGCACGGTACCCTACTTTGGCCAGTGGAGTTCCTTACATGTCGAAGTTGCGAAATTTTGCGATGTGTTCAATTAAATTGTTTGTTTTTGAGTTTAAATATAGGATTGAGTAGGAACACCAGGAACAAACATAAACTTGATTTACCGATGACTCGATTGTATAAAATAAGAAATTCCTTCAGGTGTTTGTCTGTATGCTTGTACAACAAAATCCCACAAGATGTTCAAAACCTGCCTATACATAGGTTTAAGAAAACTATTTAAAGAACGTCTGTGAAAGAAAGTCTATAAGTACTATAAGGTCAATGATTACTTTTTTTTTTTTTTTTTTTTTTCAGTTGGAGGAAATCACCGGATCCCCGCCCGCCCCGCGGGTGGTGTATGTGGGAGTTGAACCTCACTAAAACCTCCAACCGCTCACACTCAGCGTCCGAACCCCGGCTGAGGCCAGAACCCAGCACGGGGTTTTGTGGGACGGCGCGACGCGTAACGCTCTCGGCACACTTTTCCGTCACGCCGCCCCCGGACGCCGAACCGGCAGCCGCCGGCGATACGGCCACCGGCTCTCTCGGTCGGCGGGCTATCCGAAGCCCGCCAAGATGGCTGGACCGCGTGTCACCCTCCCACGGAATACCCCGCTGGGTCAGAACCAGCGTGGGTCGGGGAGCGCGGTCCGCCATCCTCCGGATGCTCTGACGCAAGGGCGTGCTGAGCGAGATACGACACCTTCTTGGGTCCCCGCTCGCACTCACATGCGTTGGGGACCCGAAACTCTTAAGGGGCCAGATTCCGGGCGAGATCCCGGTTCCGGCCCCTTGCTCGAGTCAATGATTACTTGGACGATTGCACAAAGTGGGAATGAGTTGCTCGCCAAGGTCACTTCATTAACATTATCGATTTTTTTTATATATTTAATGTAAAATTGTATAATACTGTTAAAATGCTTCAAAAAAACTATATGATCATAAAAGAAAAAAGACATGCTTGCTGAGTTTCTTGCCAGTTCTTCTTAGGACGGTTGCACTGGAGAGGCACGGAGTGCCCCTCTATCTCCGCCGGCTGATCGGCTCCTACCTGGAGGCCAGGTCGGTCGAATGTACCGGGTACGGTGGGACCTTGCACCGGTTCCGGGTCGTGCGCGGTGTTCCGCAGGGGTCCGTTCTTGGACCCCTCCTGTGGAGTATCGGGTACGACTGGGTGCTGAGGGGCGCCCTCCTCCCGGGCCTGAGCGTCGTTTGTTACGCAGACGACACGTTGGTCGTGGCCCGGGGGGACGACCACAGAGAGTCTGCCCGTCTTGCCACAGCGGGGGTGGCCCTCGTCGTCGGCAGAATCAGGAGACTGGGCCTCGACGTGGCGCTGCATAAGTCCCAGGCCCTGTGGTTTCACAGGGCAAGGGCGGTGCCGCCCGTTGACGCCCACGTCATAGTTGGAGGCGTCCGAATCGAGGTCGTGGTGCATCTCAGGTACCTCGGCCTCGTGCTGGACAGCCGTTGGACCTTCCGGACCCATTTCGAGGCGCTGGTTCCTCGTCTTGTGAGGACGGCCGGCCATCTCGGTCGGCTGCTTCCGAACATCGGGGGACCCAGCTACGCCGTGCGCCGCCTCTACGCGGGGGTAGTGCGCTCGATGGCCCTCTACGGTGCGCCCGTTTGGGCCGAGCCTCGCACTCGGGCAACTGTTGCCCGGTGCCTGCGTCGGCCACAGCGCATCGTAGCCATCAGGGTCATCCGCGGATACCGCTCCGTCGCGTTTGAGGCGGCGTGCGTGCTGGCGGGGACGCCGCCCTGGGAGTTGGAGGCGGAGGCGCTCGCTGACGATTACCGTTGGCGATGCGACCTTCGCGCCCGGGGCGTGGTGCGTATCCTGCCGGAAGCGGTCCGGGACCGGAGGGTCCAATCTCGGCGGTCCGTAATGGAGTCGTGGGAGCGGCGACTCGCTAACCCCACTTGGGGTCTGCGGACCGTCGAGGCGATCCGCCCCGTCCTCAAGGATTGGGTGGGTCGTGGCAAACGTGGACGCCTCACCTTCTGGATGGTGCAGATGCTGACCGGGCACGGGTGCTTCGGAAGGTATCTGCACCTGATACAGGCAGAGCCGACGACGAGGTGCCATCACTGTGTGAGATGTGACCGGGACACACCAGAGCATACGCTCGCGCTCTGCCCCGCGTGGGAGCAGCAGCGGTGTGTCCTGGTCCAAAAAATAGGACCGGACTTGTCGCTCCCGGGCGTCGCGGCGTCGATGCTCGAGAGCGACGAGTCCTGGAAGGCGATGCTCGAATTCTGCGAGTCCACCATCTCGCAGAAGCAGGCGGCGTCATGGGCCAGGGAGAGGGTATATTCCTCCCTCCGCCCAGCGGCTACCCGCCGACGACGCCGCCGTCGAGCAAGGGGTCAGAACCGGGATCTCGCCCGGACTCTGGCCCCTTAAAGGTTCGGGTCCCCAACGCATGCGAGTGCGAGCGGGGACCCAAGAAGGTGTCGTGTCTCGCTCAGCACGCCCTTAGCGTTAGAGCATCCGGGGGATGGCGGACCGCGCTCCCCGACCCACGCTGGTTCTGACCCAGCGGGGTATTCCGTGGGAGGGTGACACGCGGTCCAGCCATCTTGGCGGGCTTCGGATAGCCCGCCGACCGAGAGAGCCGGTGGCCGTATCGCCGGCGGCTGCCGGTTCGGCGTCCGGAGGGGGCGGCGCGACGGGAAAGAATGCCTCGGGCGTAACGCGTCGCGCCGTCCCTCATAATCCCGTGCTGGGTTCTGGCCTCAGCCGGGGTTCGGACGCTGAGTGTGAGCGGTTGGAGGTTTTAGTGCGGTTCAACTCCCACATACCCCGCCCTCGGGGCGCGGGGCGCGGGGCGGGCGGGGATCCGGTGATTTCCTCCAACTAAAAAAAAAAAAAAAAAATCTTAGGACGGTGGCTACAGTTATGTATATGTCTATGTCATTTCATTTCATTGAGAGTCTTTTAAATGAGACTCTCCCTTGGGTCTTCGAAGATGCTGATCTCTTTGGATTTTATTCTGGTTGTTCCACGAAGAGGCATTTTTTTTTTTTTTATTGCCTTGTAGGCAGACGAGCTAACGGGCTCGAGATGATACCAATAACTCATTTTTATCATCGCCCCACCCGACATCGTTTATCCCAACTATATGGAATCACCGCGGTCACTCACGATTCGTTTCAGAAATTCATTTTTTTCACGCACCATCTGGTTATGGAATGACCTCCCATCCTCGATGTTTTCTGAGCGCTATGACTTGTTCTTCTGGTTCCGAGGTTTGAGAAGAGTTCGTTATGTTAGGTCGTACGTTTTAGCCTTACTAGGTGCCCTGATAATGCAGAAGCAATGGTGTACTAGTACAATAACGAGTAACAGATTTGCTGTACCTCCGAATTAGGGACCGACGTCCTCCATAAGGTGGGCCGTTTGCTCTTTTACTGTCCATTGTTAGAAAAACATACCAAATTAACATACGAACTAGACCAGAAATAAAATTTGTAATTTTGATTCTAATTTACTATATGAATTGTGTTATTTTTAAGATATTTAATAATTTTAATGTTATCATAATTTTTAATTTTATAATATTTACTGTTTTTAATTTGTGATGTTCTTATTGTATCTAATTTATACTATGCATGCTGTAATCACTTCTAATTAAGGGTACATATAGTCATAACCTTTGATTTATACTATAAGTGTGTATTAGTGTACTCTCGTTAGTGATTCTTGAATAAATAAATAAATAAAAACTATTGGAAATTTTATCCAAAACATAAATGAAATCTTTGAAGATATTCTCAATAGTCTCAACTGAGATAGTCATAAGCCTTTAATACAAGTTGTTGTGGTATGAGGGTTAAGTTTGAAACCTCATGACAGGAAACAGCCCCTATCAGCTCACATAAATCCCCTCATTCAACTTTCACGTAGAGAATTAACGTATACGGCTAAACTCTTGATTCTTGGATTTAAAGTTAACAATATTTTACAAAAATAAAACTACTGATGTTCATTTTACCAAGAATAGTGGTAGTAAATGTGGGTACAGCGGACTATTGGCCAAAGGGAGATCTCCGACCGGGCGAGGTAGTGTATGCCCGGTCAGGCCGAAGCCGACCGTAGTAGATTTCAGATGTCGTATATATGCGAAGATTTCTGTAAATGTCGTAACCGCGATTCAGGATCTCGCACGTTATTATTGGTCGCAACCCTTTGAAGTTCATTGTAAAAGCCCCAAATAAATTCAAATCCAGCAGTGGGCAGTAATCATCACTACTTAATAGAAAACAAAGTAGCTTTCTCTGTCCCTTTATATCTATGTATACCTTAATCTTTAAAACTAAGCAACGGTTTTTGATGCGGTTTTTTTGTAATAGATGGAGTGATTCAAGAAGAAGGTTTATGTGTATTATACATGCATGATATAGTAGAGAAACACTCATAACTATAGCGGTTTTTGATGTGATGTAAATAAACACATTTTAGAACGAAGTTCCTTATCGCGCGTTATCGAAAGGGGGCTAGACGGAAATTCTTATGAAAAAGTTGTCACGACACTTTTTTTGTTTGCGATGATTACTAGATGGCGCTGTGATTAAAATCTTTTATTTAAACTAACATGAGAGAGAGAGACAGACGTTTCAAGCTAACAAGAGGGAGACAGACGTTTTAAAACTAACAAGAGAGAGAGAGACAGACGTTTTAAACGAACTAATTATTATTATAACTAAAAAAAATACAATTTTATTACAATTCCCTCACTAATTAATCGAAAGGAACTTCGTTCTATCCGGGTGTACCTTGACACCTCTCAAGTTTTTTTTTAAAGTTGCGCGGGTCAGCTAGAGTATTAATAAAGTACTTTAATACAGCTTAGCTGAACTATATTTAAGCTTACAGCTTATTAAATTTAATTGCCTTTCCATTTTTAACCTATCCACATTACATTTCCTTTGCAGCTAACTCCAAAAACATTCTAAAGCCATAAAAGACAAAACAATTGCCTCAACTAACAGCGCACTTAGCTTTTGAACAAAACAAGTACATCTGGAACACGAAGTACAGAGCATGAAAAGGCAAAACGCTGGGTACCCACTGAATTTTTTATGACTGCTGTAAATCTAGCGTAATCGTAAATTTTGCAGGCGCCCAACGCGACCCGAGGAAAGGGCCACGACCCTAGGAAATGGGTATTAACAAGAAATATCCACTACTTTGGAAACTCGAAGGGATGGATTTTAACTGCACTGATGCTCTCGTGGTTAACTTGCATCCAACATGCCCCTCTTCGGTATTCCCAGAGCGCTATGACTTGTCCTTCTTCAAACGAGGCTTGAGGAGGGTCCTTAAAGTTAGGTAGTAGGTAGCGACCCCTCAATGTCCCCTGACATTGACGAGGTTCATGAGCGACGGTAACCACTTACGATTAGGTGGTCACCCACACTTAGCTTCTGAACCCCGGCTTAGGCCAGAACCGAGCACGGGGTTATGCAGAACGGCACGACGCGGTACACACTACGGCATATTTTACCGTCGCACCACTCCTATATCATTGGGGTAGTTCTACGTTCAACGTGAACGTCTTATGTCTGATGATGTTCTTCCATGGAAAACTGCAGAAAGTGGTGATCGGGACTGAATTATTCTGTAGTCTTCTAATTAAAATACTTGATCTGCAAGCTTTCGCTCAGGATCACAGTCACATTGAGGTCGTTGTGGATTGTGTCTCAAAATTATGGGGTATAGTGTTAAGATTGAGAAATGCATTCTGGTTTCATTATTGAAGAGCACAAGTCTCTGTTGTGCGAGATGTTTAAGCTGGAATGTAACACATATAGCCTTAATTAAAAATATTTTGTGTTAGTAATTTAACAGGTAAAAAGTGAAATCCTCAACTTGCATCAGATAAGTGGTGGACTATTATGACCGATGGCCGTTGGAGCACGAAGGTTCTGGAGTGGCCCCCATGTCAAGACAAGCGCAGGTTGGGACGACCAGCTGCAAGGTGGCCGGATGATCTTGTTAAGATCGCAGGAACACGCTGGATGCAGGCCGCTACCAACCGGTTGCATTGGAAATCTTTGGGGGAGACCAATGTCCAGCAGTGGACGTCTACAGGATGATAATAATGATGATGATGAAAGCTTTCGCTCCCCGGCTGGGTCAAGGGCCTGATTCAGGAAGACGGTCGTTCTTGACACGGCGCGTATTGTGAGGAGGTTCCTCTCTCTTGAGCCCTGACCACTGATGACTTGGGTCGTAGACTCCGCCTGCAGTGGCCCTCTGTTTTTTATATTGTATTTTTAAATTTATTTTTTTGTAAATGTTTTTTTTTTAAATATAATGTAGAAAATAAGCTAATAAATAAATATGGGAAATTATGATGATATTATTACTTTTTTCAAAATATTATCGATCAGTTAAAAACTTCCGACTTCGATAACATTTCGAGAAATAAAATACTCTCATTGCAAATGGTAGGGGCTGAACATATCACATGAATGGAAGGTAGGATGTGGTTTTTCCCTCTTTAAAATTCCAATTCTGAACATTTGATTAGACGGCGTCCTGGAACAAGGTAATGTGGTGTTTTCGAGATCTTATCTTGTTTTTGATCGAAGAGAGAAAGGTGACTGTGTTTGTTTTGTGAAATTAAAATAGTTGTGGAAATATAATTTCTATGGTGTAATTTTAATAGTAATTTAGAAAGAAAGAAGAAAGAAAATAGTTTTACTAAACACACTTAACATACTTAAAATAGACACAAGATAAATAGCAAAATATAATTAACATAGTTTGTGTGTCCAAAAGGAATCTGCCTCAACATATTGCTGCGATTAATACAGTGCTGGTTTTCAGGCAGAGCCTCAGAAAATTTGTTTATGTTGTTGTGTGTAGACTTGCTGATCTTGGTGGTGCGTGAGTTAGAATTTGGTTAGAAAAAGCTGTATTTATGTGGCAATTCATAAACAAGTAACTAATAAAAAAAGCCTAAACAAGCAAATTTTATGAAATTTTGTCTAAAGTTATCATTATCATCAAAATCGGTTCATCCAAAAAATATAGGCAAAACCGCACAGCACATAATAAAATTTAAAAAACTACTTACCATCTAATGATCCATAATCCCTTTTACCTATAAAAGCAATCGTTAGAGTCTTGAGTCCAAATTTTCGACTGTTTTGTTGTTGGATTTGCCTAAAAAGCAGAGGTGCAAAATTCATTTAGAGGTAGATTCTTGTTTTTCGCAAACCGAGTTGTTTTCAAATACAATACTAATTCAATCCCGGCATTGCGAACACAAACCGAATACTAGACATGGAACTAAATCATCTAGATATAAATGGAAACCTACATATTGGAAAAGAATTCTAAAACATCCTTCGAAGATATGTGAAGTCCCCAATCCGTATTAAGCAAGCGTGGTGGACTGTGCCTAATCCCGATATATGAATCCCCAATCCGTAATGGACTATGCCTATGCTCTCTTCTGAGGAGCTCTTGGTCCAGCAGTGGGCAGTAACCGGTAGCTATAGAACAAAATAATGAGCAAAAGAGTAAAGTTTCATAGAACTTGTGTATTATTATTTAAATGTTCTACTTGCGGGGCGATACGTAGGCCTTAGCTTGTAACGCGTTTTTTTTTTTTTTTTCAGTTTGAGGTAATCACCGGTACCTCCAACTGCTCACACTCAGCGACCGAACTCCGGCTGAGGTCAGAACCCAGAACGGGGTTTGGAGGGACGGCGCGACGCGTTACGCACTTGGCACTCTTTCCCGCCGCGCCGTCCCAGCGTGTAACGCGTAGTGTCACTCCACACAATTCCGTACTCTGTTCTGTCCTTAGCTGGGGTACAGACGCTGAATGTGAGCGGCAGCTGGTTTTAGTACAGTTCGACTCCAACATACTTGAGTCAGCCGCCGCTGATGTCAAAACCCAGCATGGTATTACGCGGGACGATGTGACGCGTTACACCCTAAAGCTTACATAACTGTCGTCCTCCTCGAGTCGTTACTCTCTAATGTCAAAGATTTTTCACACCATCGGCTTACTTTTAATTAACTTCACTCTGTCATTTATGTCATATCCAGATGTTTTAGTTCCATGATGGAACCGAAAACAACGTTCAATTGAAATGTTCAGCATTTTTATTGACTTCCGAAATTCTCTTCATTTGAAATCGACGTGCAGTTTTGATTTTCACCTTTTTAATTGATTTCAAAAAGACTAATCATCATAACTTCCAGATGAATTGATTTGGCGAGTTTCTGGGAACAAGAAGGACCTTAAAAAAAAGGATGGAAGGAAGATACACTTGGGGGTGACGGGGCGAGACTTAAGCCTTAGCGTGCAACGCATCCCGTCACCTCGCCTAATCTCGTGCTGGGTTCTGTCTTCAGCCGGGGTTCAGAAACTGAGTGTGAGCGGCAGGAGGTTTTATTGCGGTTCGTCTCTCACATAACCTGGTTGCGGTTTCCTCAAAAAAAGAGTGCGATCTAAGAATAATTATGTTTATTATTATGTTGATATCAATGAGTAACAATTTAGCACTGTACTGTAACAACCCATTACTGCCCACTGTTGAGCTCAGGTCTCCTCCGAAGAGGGGTTAGGCATAGTCCACCACGCTTGCCTAATGCAGATTGGGGACTTCACATATCTTCAAAGGATTTTTAGAACCCTTTTCCGATAAGCAAGTTTCCTCACGATGTTTTCCTTCACCGTTTTTTGCCAGTGGTGTTGTGAAAAATTGCACATAAATCTTTTTCATATTAAGATTTAGAGGCACAAGCCGGCCGGTTTTGAACCCGCGACCTCCCGTACGGAAGGCAAGCGGTTCAACCATTCGGCCACCACGTCTTTTAGCACACACTGACAGAATTTAACACATAAGTTAGTTATGCATAATTAACGGTTTCTTACTACGTGTTTGAGGTCGTTTTCCTTGTTTTAGCTAGCACTCTCCTACTACATGATATCCAGGATCTTAAAAACTTGTATTTAAAAAAGTTAACAATACAGTCCTTCAACGAAATGAATAAACTAACATTTTATTGAACTACTGTCTAAATTTTGCACACATTTTATACTGCTTTTGTTTGTTTTATATGGATTCTATTTGCGATAGTCGACACTGCACGTTATCTATATCTATCTACAGATCAATCCACAGTTTATCTACTACAGTACCTTTATATCTTATCCCGTTTAAATGTCGGCATAATCCCTTTACTTTTTGTCCCGTACCATTCCGATTTGGAATAGACTCTTCCGACCACGATGTTGCCTGAACGCTATGACACGTCTCCCTTTAAACGAGTCTTTAACAAAAAATCCTGTAAAGTAGGTGATAGATAATTGATAGTTAATTCCCCTGGCATTGCAGAGGTCCATGAGCGACGGTAACTGCCATCAGGTGGGCCGTAAGCTCGTTTATCTTACCTGCATAAAAAATAAACTTATTCACACACTCGCCGTTTTCTATACTTTCATGCATTTTCAACGGGTTCTTACCACGATATTTAATTAATTAAGTTGTCTCGATATTTCGTAGTTCATCGCATCTAGATTACATAAAATAAGTAATTCTTTCCAGGGTTTGTCTGTAAAGCTTTATAACAAAATCCCAGTGGCCGTTCAAACATTGCCTATAAATAGGTTTAAGAGAGTTATCAAAGAATGGTTATGCAGTAAAGCGTATTATAAACTTAATGATTATATAAATGACTGCACAAAATGGGAATGAGGCGCTCGTCCCGGGCCATTTCAATTGATACATTTGTAAAAAACAAAAATATTGTAAAAAAATATTTAAAAAAAAAAACAAGAAAAAAAAAACAATATATTTAAATTAAAAAAAGACATGCCCGCTGAGTTTCTTGCGCCGGTTCTTCTCAGGACGGAGGCGTAATTTTAGCGAACTGGTGGTAGAACTTTTGATTTTATTTTTGACTTTCAAAATGTATGTGTGTCCACATCTACTTTGAAAATAAATGATTTGATTTGACTTTGATTTGTTCGATAGTTCGAGTTCCAGTGGTACGACCCAAAAGCGAACGAGAAAGAGGGTAGACAGATTTGTTTGCTCTTAAATCGACCCGCAGTATCCAGTCTTCTCGTGATCATGACGTTTGCAACAACGTTGAAATATCCAGACAACTCAATTAATTAAATATCGTGGCAAGAACCCATTGAAAATGCATGAATGCATAAAAAATATCAATCTTAACTCTGTTCTCTGTAACAACCCATTACTGACAACTGCTGGGCTCAGGTCTGATACAGATTCCCTATTCTGTACAGACTACAGAGCCATAAACTAATTTTTACCACTGCACTCTACACTGTGTCTGAAGTATCGAAGCTCCCAATACGTTGATTTTTACTTTTTTCATGCAGTTCGTTAGTTCACCCAACGCTATGGTCGGGTTCATAGCAGCCTTTGATATCGTTCCCGGCTCAATATTGTATTAAATGAACCAATTTTGTTGATTTTTGTATTCACTGATCGTTAGCTGCGCTTTTATAGGTTATGCGTGATGGTTGTTGTTGGAAAGTAATGTAGTTTAGAACTTACTCATAACTTTTTTTCATGTTTCATTTCAGTGGTGTTGTGAAAAATTGCACATAAATCTTTTTCACATTTAGATTTAGAGGTACAAGCCGGCCGGATTTGAAACCGCGACCTCCCGTTCGGAAGGACGCGCTTCGACCACTCGGCCACCACGACTATCATCAGCCTCCTTTCCTTTATAATATGCTTTAAAACTACTTAATGAATTTTGGTACGTATTTTTAATAGATTCAAGGTTCTTTTTTTTTTTTTTCTCTTCGCTTTTTCCCGTCATACATTTTCCGCCACGAACATCGTTAAGAGGAAGGTATTTATAAAATAAACACGTTTTCTCAAACCGTTGCCTAAACCTCATTGTAACGAAGTTGCGCGGTTTCACTAGTTATTGTTTAAAACTTCAACTATAATTTACGTTGTATAGAAGCCATAAGTTTATTATTGAGACGTAAACATTATAAATTGTCTTGTGGTCGACGTACGGAGTTTCCTCTCAACCCTTATTAGCGGTGTGGTGTCACTTAAAGCGATTTGAAAACTCTTTGAGCTTCAATAAAATTTATGTAACATATTATTGCATTGTCACGAGATACACATATGCCTACAAAATTTGAACTCAAAAGAAGATCGAGAAGTTGGTCAAATTTAGCACGAAAGATTCACCCCGTACTTACATTGTATTGTCAGCCTATAGACGTCGGTTCTGCGCTGTCCACACCCAGCGACCTCCCCCTGACCAGGTCGTCGGTCCACCTTGTGGGAGGTCTGACTTCGCTGCACTAGTTCGTGGTCGCCACTATAGAACTTATAGGCCCCATCGGCCATCAGTTCTTCGCACAATGTGTCCTCTCAATGCCACTTCGAAGACTTACATAGTATACATCGTTACATCCAGTGCAAGTTTATATAAAGCTTGTAAAATTAAGTGTAACATATATGACGGGGTGATAACAAGGGAAACCAACCTATTCACCGTGCGGGTAGTTGGAAGTGGAGACTTGCTATAAATACAAGCGTTGGCCGCTGTTATTATTCATTCGTGTTTGAATTGTCGAGGCGAACGGACCTCTTGATGTAAAAGTAATAAACTGTTAAAACTCGTTATTTTGAAGTTTTTATTCAAAAGTGTTGATTATCAAGTGTTTATGTGGACATTGTGACGTCATTCCTGACAAAATAAAACGAAGATCGACTGTTCACAACGTCATTACACCTCAACACACTATTTACGCCGTCATATATGTTTTCTTATTACGCTGTATCTCGAGCTCTACCCAATTACTTCCGCCCACTTTGTTAGCTATAATTACGTTGTAATTACTAGAACATTTCGAAACTGTCGAGTAAGACCGACGTATTACGGTTTTGCCAGCTGCGCAGTGACATATCGAATTATAGTTTCACCGCTTAGGGAAACTCACTGATTGGACTATTCATAAAATCTGGCTTTTATGAGGAATAGTTTATGTAACTTATTTATTTATTTCAGAATCACTAACAAAAGTACACTAATAATGCATACTTATCTAAATCAAAGGTTATGACTATATGTACCCTTAATTGAAAGATTACAGCATGCATAATATATTAGGTGTACAACTTTGCTTCCGCCGTTTTGCATAGATGGCTGTAGCGGTAAGTGGTAGTGGAAATAAATAGATCGTAGATGTCATACAATAAGCTTAGGCATTTGTAAACATAACGCCATCGAAATATTAGTCGATTTGTATCTGGATCATAAAGTTATTCTCGATTAAACATGTCAGCTTACGAGCCAAATTGTCGTCATTTGCGGGAGGTTTTAATTTTCTGCTTTAATATGAAGAAATCTGCGGCTGAGGCTCATCGAATGCTCTAAAATACCTATGATGAGGCCGCTATTAGTGAAAGAACGTGCCGACAGTGGTTTCAATGCTTCAAGAACGGTGATTTTGAAGTCGAAGAAACCGACTGAAACAATCACAGGCGATCGTTATCGCAACGCAATTAATGCGTTTGAGCCGAGCATTGAAAGACAAACGGCCGCAATACAACGAGAGACATGATAAAGTGATTTTACAGTACGACAATGCTCGACCCCATGCGAAAGTGGTCAAGACATACTTGGAAACGTTGAAATGGGAAGTCCTACCCCACCCGCTGTATTCTCCAGACGTTGCTCCCTCGGACTATCACTTGTTTCGATCAATGGCACACGGCCTGGCTGACCAGCACTTCCGATCTTATGAAGAAGTAAAAAATTGAATCGATTCGTAGATCACTTCAAAAGATGACCAGTTTTTTCAACGCGGGATTCGTACGCTGCCGAAAGATAGAAGAAAGTAGTGGCCACCGATGGACAATACTTTGAATCATAAATGTATAACCAGTTTTTTACAATAAAGCCTCAAATTTCGGAAAAAAACGGCGGAAGCAAAGTTGTACACCTGTGTAAATTAGATATAATTAGAACATCACCAATTAAAAACAGTAAATATTATAAAATTAAAAATTATGATAAGATTAAAATTATTAAATATCTTAAAAATAACACAATTCATATAGTAAATTAGAATTAAAATTACAAATCTTATTTCAGTTAAAAAATTAAATTAAAAGAAAATTAATTAATATGTCATTAAAACCTAAATTAAAATACTACCTCAATACATTTCTCACCTTTAATTTAAAAGTCTGCAAACTATCACTAAATATGTCCATCGATAAATCCTTGCTAACCAAGTAACTCCGTCTGAACATGCTTTCATATTTATATTTATCAATTTTAGATAAGATTAGGTACGTAGGAAGGAACTCTCTTCTGGCAAAACACAATCCTTCAAATTTTTCGTTAACCCTTTCAGGACAATAAGATGGCTGACACTAAATATCCGAATACTACACAATATTTAAGTTATTCTGTAAAGTAAGAGATATCACTAGAAAACATAGTAGGGTGTACAAATTTAATTTTCCTATTAATTTCATGGGAAACATTTTAACACAACGTACCTAAGTTTGATATTCATTAAAAAAATATCGATTCAATAATAATCAATAACGATTTTTGTAGAAGAGAAAAATATTTCCCTTGAGCGTGAAAGGGTTAAAAAATGAAGTGAAATCAACACACGTAAAAAACAAATGACGGTGACGGCCGACCAACATGTAAACGGGGGTTTCGCATGCAATGACCGTCATTGAAACTATATGAAACACTGTTTGACAGTTGGCCTACCAGTTATCAATTATGTGCATTGGAATTAGAAATGCGGTGTTAAATTCGAAATCTAACTATTATAAAATGAACTTTATTTAACAACAAATAAAACACAAATTTAACTCAAAACCGTTAATTAACGAAACCTGTACGTTTAAATAAACAATAGTTTATTTATTAGTTTAGCCTTTCGTACAAAACTATTCATTTGCATGTACCAATTTAGGATACGTCCTGCTAGTGGAAAACGGTTTGATTGCGAACCGAGGAATGGGAAACAAATGATGTGGTGGTTTTAGCTCGAAAGATTTTTGAGCGCAACGTCGTCTGCGTCACATAAGCTGGATTAAATAAGAATTATCCACGAATATTTCAAGATTAAAATTAGCTTAAATGTTAATCAAGTTTAATTTGTATTCATTTTAAAAAGATAAATATAAGTTTTTTTGGTTAACTTAGTCGTGGGTTTTATTGTAATTGAACAATAATACTTAATTTTAAGTACCTAATTATGTTACCTTACCTACTGATTTTAGACAAAGTAAACTTATAGTAGGTACCTATTATATCAGATTCATGATGCTTTTTGTTATTGCTGTCTTATTCAAATAATAATTATTTGTTCCTTGTTTTTGTAAAACTTTATTAACTTCATTCTATTTTAACCTGAATTTCCGGAATGCTGTATTGGAAAACGTATTATTGTAACGTATTAACGTAGTATTGTAGTTATTACAAGTAATTTTTAGGTTTTTTTTTTGTTTATATCAGATTTCTTTTTGATTTGTTCAAATATAGTTGGAGCGATGACCTGGTCAGGATCGCGAGAACTCACTGGACGCAAACAACACAGGACCGGTCGTTGTGGCGAGGTTTGGAGGAGGCCTATGTCCAGCAGTGGACGTCTGTAGAGTGATGATGATGTTCGATAATTATTTATATGCAATATCCATAATTTCTTACATCGTAGTGGTTCAATGTAGCATAGAAAAGCCTTCGTTTCGCGCGGAAGGATTTAAATGAGTTTATACGACCGCATTAATGTGAATTCCGATTGTACACGCGTTGATTACAGAACTCTGCCTTTACTTATTAAGAAACATAAGCGGTGTTTGGAATTCGGGAATTGAATTTAAAGGAAATTGCTTTAAGTAGTTTAACATTATAATATATGTAAAGGAAAACATCGTGAGTAAATCTGTATACTGGGAAAGGATGCTATAAGTCTTTCGAAGATTTGTGAATCCAATCCGCATTGAGCAAGCGTAGTGGACTATGCCTGATCTATGACTGATATATGTTTCCATCATAGAAGAAGTAGGTACCTACAAGACATTCTTACATGTGAGGAATGATTAACGCGTCGTGCCATCCCGTATAATTCCGTGCTGGGTTCAGCCAAAATTATGCGAAGACAAACATAATGTAAATTCGGAATGAACTTGATAAACAAGGAGGACCCTTTTTCGAAGGCAGTCAAAAAGCATCGATCCTAAAACCGCGTTTACATATTGGCTCGTCAACTTCCAATGCACGGAAAAGATAACTGGTATGCCAACTGTTAAACCGTTTTCACATAGTTTCAATGACGGCCTACTAAACCCCCGTTAGATGTTGGTCGGCCGTCACCGTCATTTGTTTTTGGAACGAAGTTCCTAATCGCTCGTTGTGAAAGGGGGCTAGACAGAAAAAATTCTTACGAAAAGTTGTCACGACACCTTTTTTGTTTTAGATGATTATCGCTAGATGGCGCTGTGATCAAAATCTTTTAAAACACGTTCCTTATTTGTTTTAGATGATTATCGCTACATGGCGCTGTGATCAACATCTTTTAAAACACGTCCCTTATCGCACGTAAAAAAAAATAAAAAAAAATTATAAGATATCTTTTAATCGAAAGGAACTTCGTTCCATCCGGGTGTCCCTTGACACCTCTCAAGTTTTTTACGTGTGTCTTACTAAAGAAATATTGGACATTTAACTAACTTGGAAAATATCGTTATTGCATAAAATCAAAGATGATTAGCAATATCGCATTGTTAAGTTTATAGCTTCAGCTATCTAAAACCAATCATTTGGTGTTAAAATCGCTAATTGCATTTAGTAATTAACAATACAAAGATTCAAGTTAAGAAGTAATTTATCTCAATTCATTTCGATTGCAATGGCTACAATGTTTGGTTGCTTCCTCATATTTGTATACCTGGGAATCGCTGTAAGACTATTTTTTTATTTTGATTTTGTACTTTTTATTTTTATGTATGGTGTTTTTGGTGTGTATAGACCACTTGCTATTTAAATGGGAGGTCACTGGTTCAAATCTGGTATATGTAAAACTATTTTTTTTGTGGAATACCCGACTTTTTTTTTGGACAGGAGGGAATCGCCGGACTTCCACCTACTCCGCAGTAGGGTTTATGAAATTCAAATCGCACTAAAACCTCCTGCCGCTTACACTCAGGGCAGACTGAGTGCCCGGACTGAGGGCAAAACCCAGCAGACACGTTGCACGACAAGAACATCCTTTCGCCCCATCACCCCCGAGCCTTCTCATCTGCTTGATTTTTAATCCTTATCTTAGCCAATTAAGAGGTTTCAATTTGAAATGTTTTCGACACCATTCTTCAAAAATAGAATTTATAGTTATCAGTTGGCCTAAAAAACGGTGAAGGAAAACATCGTGAGAAAACCTGCTTATCGGAAAAGGGTTCTAAAAATCCTTTGAAGATATGTGAAGTCCCCAATCCGCATTAGGCAAGCGTGGTGGACTATGCCTAACCTCTCTTCTGAGGAGACCTGAGCTCAGCAGTGGGCAGTAATGGGTTGTTACAGTACAGTACAGTACAGTTGGCCTAAGTTAAACTAATCCAAATGGCTTATTGAATCGTTATATTGTTTTATTTACACTGTAAGAACAGTGGGTACTGTTGAGCTCAGATCTTCTCAGTAGAGGGATCAGGCATAGCTATCGCGCTAGCTCAATGCGGCTCAATTTTCAAAGGATTTTCAAATCCCTCAATATACCAGTTTCCATGAAAGTATACCAAGACTTCTAATATTCACAACTGTAAATGCTTTCAATCATTATTAAATTTTAGATTGCTGACCCAGTGCCATCAGCAATGGTCGAAAATAGCTTACCTGAAAGAAGAGCTATCTACATCCTAGATGGTCAAGATTCATCGGAACCTAAGATTCTCAGAGACGAAGATGATAGAAGCTATTTTAACAGAAATTATGCGACTTATTATGACAATGATGATGATATAAGCAGTGATGATAATGACAGAAGTGGTGATGATGACAGAGGTGGTGATGATGACAATGATAGTCAAGATAAAACTTTTAATGTCCAAAAAAGTGCATACGGAGCATTAAACGACAACGCTCCATTCCTCGGCGAGATTTACTTACCTTTTTATTTGAACAGTCAAAAAAATAGTGGTAGATCCGAAATTGAGCATCATCATCACTGGATGGATGATAAATATGATTATTTGAAACCAAATAGGGAAACAAATGATGCTAGAATTGATTATCATCAAGAAAAAGACGGTGGAAGTCAGCATCATCATCACAGAATTGACAATCAATTTGACGGTCAACAAGGACAATCCATTCGGGACAAAGGTTTCTTCGATCATCATCATCATGATGGTCAGGTGGTGCGTCTGGATAGAGTCCATGATGGTCACTGGAATCATGTTAGTCACGAAGCTCGCGATGACTTCCATGATAAACATCATGATGCCAATAATGAAGCAGCTTACGTTCTTATGCATCTACTCGAAGTAAGTGTTTTTAAATATTGTATAATAAGGGGTGGGCCATATAAAGTTTGCATTTTCCAAAAGTTCGACTGTCATGTTGGCTGTGTGGCATGTTGCGCTATCCTGTTGAAACCAAATGTCATCCATGTCATACTCTTCAACTTTTGGAAACAAAATGGGCTTCATCTGAAAAGACGATTTTTCGGTAAAAATGCTCCAAACGATCTTCTGCCCATTGGGCGAACTGAAAACGTCCCATTTCGTAAATATCAAACCTTTAAATAAATTATGAACACAAATTGAAGTTGTGGTGGCCGAGTGGTCGAAGCGCTTCCTTCCGAACAGGAGGTCGCGGGTTCAAAACCGGCCGGCTTGTACCTCTAAATCTAAATGCGAAAAAGATTTATGTGCAATTTTTCACAACACCACTGGCTAAAAACGGTGAAGGAACCTGCATGTCGGAAAAGGATTCTAAAAATCCTTTGAAGATATGTGAAGTCCCCAATCCGCACTAGGCAAGCGTGGTGGACTATGCCTAATCCCTCTTCGGAGGAGACCTGAGCCCAACAGTGGGCAGTAAAAGGTTGGTACAGTACAGTACAGAACACAAATTGAATGACATTTGAGCTGTCATTCTCTAAATAAACAGTAGTTCAAAAAACGTTAGATTGCGCACCCATTAACTTCAACTTTGACTAGTTGTTATTACTTGTTATCTTTTAAATGATATCGTCGCTAATGGCGTGAAAAGCTTCTTAAATTAAAATATGGAAAAGTATCGACCCTTTTCTTGAAACAAAACACTCGCTTCCCAGCTAGGGAGTGATTCAGAAGGATGGCCTTCACCAGGTCTGTGTTATTTATATTATATTCGTAAACTAAATATATATTTTTAAATATTATACCAACAAAAATATTACATGTACAAAGTCTCACATTATACTTTAAGGTAGAGATTTGATGTCACAACAAGTTACCAGATTTTAATGAATGCCATTAAACTTTAAACCTTTAAAAAACTTGAGAGGTGTCAAGGGACACTCGGATGGAACGAAGTTCCTTTCTATTAATTAGTGAGGGAATTGTAATAAAATTTTGATCACAGCGCCATCTAGCATTAATCATATAAAACAAAATAAGGAATTGTTTTAAAAGATTTTAATCACAGCGCCATCTAGCGATAATCATCTAAAACAAAAAAAGTGTCGTGACAACTTTTTCATAAGAAACCGTCTAGCCTCCTTTCGATAACGCGCGATAAGGAACTTCGTTCCAATAATATGTAGATGAAGTAAAGATTTTTTACGAAATATGTGAAGTATTATTTATTAACACTTCGTGCACACAAAACACATGTACAAAGGCGGACTTAATGCCATGAATAATCTCTACTACTCAACCATAGCGCAGAGAATACATGGTAATGGGTAAAAATATTTGAAAACAACATTTTCTTTTATTGCAGGGTTCAAACACAGACTCAAATCCAGAGCTACAAATAGCAAAGAATTCCCTTCGTTCTGCACTGAGAGCTCGTTGTATCCAAGTGGATATATGCATTGAAACGTGTCCAAAAAAGAAGAACTCTTGCCCTTCGAAATGCAAGCAAACTTATGATAAGTTAGATGTCTGCGAGCCCAAGAAATGCAAGCAACCGAAATGTGGCAGGACTATGCCGCCGAAATGGTAGATGAAAATAAATGTTTGAATTGTGATTTTGTTTTTTTATTTGCTAAAATATTTTGGTTGTATTTCATTGTCATGTAGGCAGACGAAGAATAAGAATCAGTTATTGTCCAGAAAAGCCAACAGGACACCTTATTGTAAGTGGTTAACTGCGCTCATGGACCTCTGCAATGTCAGGGGACAACGTGAGCCGTTTGTAATAGCTACCTTTGAGAAGTTTCAATAAGCCTCATTTGAAGAAGTAGGTACAAGTAGAAGGACAAGGTTTTTTATTACGAACTTTGATAATATCATTCATATTCGATGTTCATATATTTGAAACGTAAACGGTTAGAAGATTGTAAGAATAAAATATTGATAGAAGAATATCGTTTATCTTTATCTATGTTTATGTAGATACTAGGTGGCTCACATTTTACCTACGCCACAAGGGGAGGTTGTTACGTCATTATTTCGAGTATTTTTATAACTTAGGTATAATATTGGACTCGGGATCCGGTGATTTCCTCCAATTAAAAAAAAAAAAAAATGTTAGTAAAAATTATCTCTTCGATGACATCGTACAATTGTCCATAAACTTTTTAAACGTATAACATAAAAACTGCATTAATCAAACCAATAACCAATCAGAACCAGAAATAATCACATTAGATCCAATAATTAGCTTATCATTAAGTTCCAAGATATAATCACATTTCAATCACTAGCACTAATCTATGACAAATTTAAACGTACGTAAACCAAATAACAACCATAAGATTGTTGAAATTAAATTTACAGATTAAAAACTGATTGTTTATAAACATGATTTTCGAAGGAATTAAAAATTCTAATTAAAATTTTATACAGTTTTCCAAATTTGAATAGTTCATTTCGCGCTCTCGTGGGACACAAGATGGTTGACTCTACCAAGATGGCCGCTTACCTCGTCGTAATGTTTTTAGTAAGCACCAATTTTATCATTAACATCGATTTAATATTATAGCCTGAGAGCTAGTGCCAATTTTTGTGTAAGTATTTGAGGCCAGCTGAAAACTTGGTCCATAGTTCTCCTGATATACTACCTAACTCTGGAATGCAAGCCTGGCTGCTGAGTAGCGACGCCTGCAGTTCTGAGTTGGGGTATATCAGGGGAACTAAGTTTTCAGCTTGCTTTAAATACCTATCTAAAAATTGACACTAGCTCTCGGGCCATTACTTTGTAGTACCAAACAAAGAAGAACAAAATAGTGTCTCCAAACAAATTATCTGCACTCAACATCAAGTGTTTTACAAAACGTCTTGAAGAGTTTGAAATATTTAAATCATAACACTTACAAACCACATTTTGCAATTTAGATGTGTAATTTCTAAAATACCTTTTTCCGTTCTATCTGACTGTAAGTGGTTACCTTCAATCATGGACCTTAGCAATGTCAGGGGACACTACGAGGCTACTACCTACATTTAAGGACTCTCTTCAAGCTTGTTTTATCTTCTTTACCACAGGCTGTCAGCACAGTATCATCACTATCAAAACAAAGAATGCTTGATCATCTTTTCGGGCACTCTCGTTCGGACAGACCAATAATAGTGATGCTGACCAATATCAAAAGCCATCAGCTAAAAGATTTACTGATGCCAAAACACAGGACCTATTCGGAACCATCGCCACGTGTGCCAGAGATTATGATGGTAAGTATTTTTTATACATGATAGATAAATGAAGCTACAATCGAGCTGATAGTAGGTGGTTACTTTCATCCATTTTTTTTCATATTTTTTTTTAATTAGTGTTTTTCAATACATATTGGACATTGAGAACCTTTTTATTGTTTTACAATGCCCTGGTTATGCTACTCTTGTCTTTCCAGCTTATAATCTAGATTTTAATTGACTCTAGATCAGATGGGCTGTAGGCTCGTTTATATACCTTGCAACGCAAAAAAAAAAAAGAATAACTCTACATATTATTGGATAAGGTTACATACACCCTTCAATGATTTCTAGTCTTAAAACATAGACATAGACATTTCTTTATTTGTGATGGAAACAGTGGCACAAACAAACAAAAAAAAAGAATAATAATACAATATAAAGGTTTCCATCACAAACCACCGAGTCTCAGCTTAATGCTGGGTGTTAGCTGGAGATAACCCACAGACACACCGAGCGCTGGTTTTCAGCCTCAACAAACAAAGTATGGATGACCGTGAAAGATAAAAGATTAAAAATAATTCAAATTACAGAGATATTGTTTCAATAGTAAATTATATGCAGCATCTTACAGTTCCATTCTTAATCATATTCAAGGTCTCTAACAATTAGACGTAATAATTTAGATTACAGATAAGATTACGAGCTCTAGAATATTAATTTGTTTTAATTCTGTAAGAGTTAGACACGAAATATGATCATTTAAATGGACTTCATTTAAAGAGGTCGTATTCTATGGTTCTTAGAGTTCTTTTTAGCAAAAACCGTTTTCAAATATCACATTTGAATTATAATTATCATTAAGAATACCGTACAGTGGTGGCCGAGTGGTCGAACCGCTTCCTTCCGAACGGGAGGTCGCGGGTTCAAAACCGGCCGGCTTGTACCTCAAAATCTAAAATGTGAAAAAGATTTATGTGCAATTTTTCACAACACCACTGGCAAAAACGGTGAAAGAAAACATCGTGAGGAAACCTGCATGTCGGAAAAGGGTTCTAAAAATCCTTTGAAGATATGTGAAGTCCCCAATCCGCACTGGGCAAGTGTGGTGGACTATGCCTAATCCATAACAGTACAGAGTGCACTTTTTGTAATTCTCGTAGTAATAAAACGTCTTTTTGGTATAGAAGAAAAGCGTATATATTCCATTCACTTGTGGGATAGATAGAAGTTGAGCCACACTTACCTCTTACCTCTCAAACTCAATATCCTAACCTCAGACAACATGCAGTAAAAGTCCCGATCGCCCCATCTCCCAGTGAAAATTCTAATAACCATTCTATTTTCCAGATAAGACCAAAAACAGACAAAATGAAACGTCCATCTGGCTCATGGCCCTACTACAACGAACCTAGATCTCCTTACGCATACAAATCCCAAATGAGGCCAGAAATGGACTCTTATTTGGGACAGAAAAAACCCACAAAATCACCGATCCTGAAACAGCTTCTACGTTTATCCAACAATGCCCAATGTAAGGCCAAGAATCAGTGCCAGAATACCTGTAATAATGCCGACAGTAGTGAGTCCCAAGATGAATGCTCTCAGAAATGTGAGATCAAGTATGATTGTAAAGAAGAGACAGATGATTCTTGTGCCTTGGGTGAATGTTACAACTCCAAGGAGTGCAATGATGACACTTGTCAACCTAGCACCAAAGGTGTTCTGCTAGAGGCAAACCAGAATCATTGCACTAGATGCTGAATAAATGATTTCTCATTGATTTTGTTTTTTTTTGCTTCTTTACCATTCTTTTTCTATTCAATTAATTCAGGTGTTAATTGTAAAGAAAGAAAGAAAATACGTTAATATTTATTATTCAGACACACAACTTACACATAACAGGAACAATATATTACTAAAAATAGATTAAAACTAAGATTGAACAATAATATAAAAGTAATAAAAATATTTTAAAACAAAGAATGAAATAAAAAAAGGTTATGTGCGAGGGTGTAACTGAAAGGGCGACCAGCTCAGCACGAAGCTACAGCCTGGACAGCTGCAGCGCTGATTTTCAGCTGGACCCTGACTAATTGTCTACGTAGTTACTGTAGCAAATTTAAAGTAAATATCTCTTATTATTGTTGTTTTTGTGATGAATTATTGAGTGACTACATGGTCTGAATCATCTCAGAAAACCTTAGAAACAGTTTATTTGTTGACTTCCTAAGGTAAAGAAATATTTTAAACAGTGCCATCTGTTAGCTTTAAGTAGGTAAGTTCCAACAACACAAAAAATACTCACTATGGTTATTTCATACAAAATAACCAAAGAGTTCTCACTCAATGGCATAAATTATAGGCTACTCAATGATCATCAGTTTATTTATTTGTCAAAAATAACAATAAACAAACTCGAAAAAGATAAACAAAATCGCAAAAGAAAAAGAAGACACATTAAATTAAAAAAATTATATACAGAAATCGTACTCATATTATTTTGGTACATGAAAATGATTTCGATATGTCACGTGCATTTAGAAAAGTCGCCGCCAGCTAGATCTTCAATAACGCAAGATGTCTGCTAGAGAGGTAAAATAATTTCAATAAAATAAACTATAATGTATTTGTAGTTGATAGAAAATTTGCTAAGGGCAACATGTACTTTTGATTGAAGGTTCTTATATCGAGGGTATAGTGCTAAAAGCCAATAAGTGTAAAATTGTTACTCTCGAAATGTTCAAAGTTAAAGTTTGTAAATAAACTAAACAAGGGGGATTTATTGGCTTTTTACGTAAACTAACTACTAACTAACTAACTATCTTTAAACTGAATTCTTCTTATTTGATTTCACTACTAGAAAGAGCACAAAAACTGATCTAGATAGACTAAAAAGGCATTTTAGATTGTTTTGACACTTATTGGGTTTTAGCACTATACCCTCGATATATTGAATATCGCAAAAGGTAAAAGTGGCGGACTATGCCTATACTGCTCATTTGAGTTAGCATAATATTATAACCCTATACTCTATAGTCTTTACTTGGATATATATAATGACCCTATCAGGTCCTCACGATACAGGCCAAGCCTAGTGTGAGGGCCACTGGAAACACATTATTTGTATAATAGTTACTAGCTGGCCCGCGCAACTTCGTCTGCGTCACAATCGTCGTCGTCGTCATCTACGAATATTTCAAGATTAAAATAAGCCAAATCGGTTGTCGTTCTTGAGTTTTAGCGAGACTAACGAACAGCAATTCATTTTTATATATAAGAAAGATGTAAAACGAAAGTGATGTTACGGTATTGTTAGAAAATGTACTTTCTCTTTTGTATTTATACTCTCATTTAACTTTATTACAAACTCATATTTTCATGTATAAAAAAATAATAAATAAATAAAAATAAATAAATATCGTATATCTACATCGAGGAAACTTCAAACGAGGCTTGAAGAGAGTCCTTAAGGGTAGGCCGTATATAGCGGCCCTGCAATGTTTCCTGACAGTGCAGAGGTCTAAGAGCGACGGTAACCGCTTACGATCAGGTGGGCCGTTAGCTCGTCTGTCTGCGAGGAAATAAAAAAAACCTTCTAGAAAGTAATCAGAAGAAAGAATCTCCTTCTTCTTCTTTCTCCTCGCCTTTTCCCGTTATGCGGGGTCGGCTTTCTTTATTTTGAGGCGCCACTTGTTCCGCTGCTGTGCATCGTCTGGTGACAGACTACGACCTTTCATGTCCTTTTGGACACATGTCATCCAAGTCGTTTGTGGTCTACCTCTGCCTCTCCTTCGCGTTGCTATGGAAAAACACTTTTTCACGACATGATCGTCGAATCTTCGCAACACGTGGCCGAACCATCAGCCTTGCCTCCGATAGTTTATCCGATATAGGAGCCACTCCAAAACTCCCTCGCACATACTCGTTGCGGACTCTGTCCTTCAGAGTGACTTCCCCGGACCAACGTAGCATGCGCATTTCAGTAGTAATCAGAAGAAAGAATCGTATAATTATAAAAATATTATGTTACAGGACACTACTAGACGTAATGCTTCAAAACTAGCAAGCAGTGCATCACTATTTCCTGTAAGTTCTCATCAATTATTAATTGTTATCCAAATTTTCGAAACATCATCATAATCGACTATTGAATTTTGTCCAACCAAAGAACTTAGAGAAGCAACTACTTCTGTCATAGAACTGGCGTCATGGAAATGACAGCAGTTGTGGCACCAAAGACCACAAGAGTGCGGTTTTTCTAAACAAGTCTAATACATAAACTGACGAGCGTCTGAATTGACAGAGAATTATCATCATCAGCCCATACTTGTACACAGCTAACCATAGGCGTTTCCAATGTACGCCACTGAATTTTTTCTCCATCTTCTGCTCATCTCACCCAATCCCTCTGGTTGGTCCATCGAGGAGAGGAGTACCCTAGACGTTTACTGCATCGCACAGAGTTCTAATTGGTAGGTCGTACGCAGTGGCCCTGCAGCGGTGACCACTCACTATCAAGTGGACCTTAAGTTCTATCCAAATAATGAACCTCTGCACCAAATATCGAAGACTAAATCTATACTAATATTATAAAGCTGAAGAGTTTGTTTGTTTGTTTGTTTGTTTGTTTGTTTGAACGCGCTAATCTCAGGATCTACTGGACCGATTTCAAAAATTCTTTCACTGTTGGAAAGTCCATTTATCGAGGAAGGTTATAGGCTATACTTTATTTTCAAAAAAATTAGGGATCCGCATGAAAATATCGAATATGTAACAAAAGGTGAAAAATCGAAAACCTATTTATGCGTACGCTGCAAAAACTATTGACAATAGAACAAAATGATGAAGTACGGATTTTTAGGTCTTTTGGAGACAAACAAAAAAGTCCGCGACAGCATATATCTAACTATCATAGTTTAGTAACAATAACCACTTTTATGTTTTTAAAATTTAATATTTCGTTCCGAGATTGAATTTAACGTTAAATGAGTATCGTTATATTAACCCTTATCCAAATTAAGTATTTTGTTATCAAGAGTATTAATGTAGAATTAAATTACTTTTTGTTTTATTCCAATCGGACTTTTCGTTTAGAAGTTATTACGAGTATAAAACGCAATGAATATGTGGGACTCAGCGAGCCGCGAAAATAATAACGCGACGGCATTGCGAGTACTGTTTGAACCCCTTTATGACGCAGACGAAGTTGCGAGGGTCGTCTAGTATCTTATATGTAGGACCAGGTTCACCATACTTAACTGTAGAAATTACAAACTTCACACCATTCCAGGTTGGTGACTCCTCAATTTCCCTGAATCTCAATAAATACTTGAATGATGAAAGGAACAGTTCCGTTGGTACTTACGAACTTTATCCAGGCACTGAGGCAGTTGAATACGACTTTACTGCCGAAAGACGAAGCGCCAGATTGAACAAGTAAACCATTTAATTATGTATATAGGACCTGATCCGAAAAAAAAGTCGTGGTGGCCGAGTGGTCGAAGCGCGTCCTTCCGAACGGGAGGTCGCGGGTTCAAATCTCTAAATCTAAATGTGAAAAAGATTTATGTGCAATTTTTCACAACACCACTGGCTAAAACGGTGAAGGAAAACATCGTGAGGAAAACTGCATGTCGGAAAAGGATTCTAAAAATCCTTTGAAGAAATGTGAAGTCCCAGTGCGGGCAAGCGTGGTGGACTATGCCTAATCCCTCTTCTGAGGAGACCTGAGGTATAGTACAGTACAGAGCTGATCTAGGAGAAAATGTAAACTATTCCAAATTCCAAAAATTGGTTCAGGTGTTTCAGAAATAGACAAAAAACATAGGTTATATTTAGCCTATATATAGGAAGGCACAGTGCTTTCTTGGCGATATCTTCATCGTCTCTTCGCATTATGGTACCATCTGAGTCTGCTCTTAGTCTGCTCTCATTAAGTTTACCTGATAAAGAAGACACCCGAAAAGTACTCCATTCGTAATATCTCTTCTCGTTTCAGCATAGTTTTATCCACGGCATATTTAATCAAGGGGTTCTTCAGCGCTGGTGTTTTAAATGTCCACGAAGCGTATATGTTTGCTGGTCTTTGGACGTCTGTAGCCGTTACTGTTGTTTTTGGTGTCATTCTTTGTCATTGCATGAGGGTAAGCGAAATTTAATTGGCAATTTTTGGTGAGGATATGGCAGGTTATAAATAGTTATTAAAATTTAATCCTATAGGTTGAATTCGTGGCAGTCAAATTGTTCTAACTTTTCTAAAATGTGTATGGAAGATTTTCACATTTTGAAGGGTTTCAAGTAGTCAAACCTTCTCCAATATGCGGATTTCTTTACGTTGCTTTTATTAACGTTTTAGCCTAATAAACAATCTTTTTAAGGTCGTCAATAATTCCTAAAGATTTCCGGAAACAACAACACGAGGAATAGCAGTAAATATTACCATTTTTGCTTTGTTACAGTTACTCGTAAAGTCAGCTCATAAGATGTATGTCTTACTGAGATCACCGAGGTTATCTTATCCTGAGCTGATGGAAGTAGCTGTGGCTATTGGTCCTTTTAAGAAGTTGAGGCGATACAGCAAAGTGTCTAGGTAAAGGATTATAAGAATATCTTAGTATAATATAAAATTTCCCTGATATTATCTGAGTATTAAATGAACATTTAACTAATCTTGAGCCCAAAGCAAACTGCTATGATATTTGAAATGGTTAAATTTGGTACATTTCGTGTACCGATTTGTAGTCAAGTTGCAATTCCTGAGGACTATTTATATAACCTTGAATTATTACGCTAGCTAAGTATAAACAATCTATTTCTGCATTAGTAAATGTCATGATTAGTACGATAGTTCTGCCTAATATTATTGCAGACTAGACTGAAATTTTAGAAAGATTTTCCTTTACATCAACAAAATCTAGAGACCATAAATCAACTATAACTGTGAGCTTCTCAAATAAATGATTCCTCAAAAATAGAAAACTGAGCAATAGGGAATTTCCATCAAATGTTTCAGATATATAGCAGATTTTTGCTTATTCATGCAGATGTGTGGGACATGTTGTTTGTACGAGCTTATAATTGCTAAAACCTTGAAAACGGTAATTAATACTTTGGTGTTTTCTTAGTAATCTTTTTTTAGTTAGCATATATAAAGCGTTAATATGAGAAGAATTATTGTTAAGACCTCATTTTACAGATGTTAATTTCAAATTTGCTAAATTATTTGCTAGTGCTTTTAATCTGATTTTTATTTATGCATGAGTAGAGGTTGTTAGTAGTTTGAAGACGTGGTGGCCGAGTGGTCGAAGCGCTTCCTTTCGAACGGGAGGTCGCGGGTTCAAAACCGGTCGGCTTGTACCTCTAAATCTAAATGTGAAAAAGATTTATGTGCAATTTTTCACAACACCACTGGCTAAAAACGGTGAAGGAAAACATCATGAGGAAACCTGCATGTTGGAAAAGGATTCTAAAAATCCTTTGAAGATATGGGAAGTCCCCAATCCGCACTGGGCAAGCGTGGTGGACTATGCCTAATCCCTCTTCTGAGGAGACCTGAACCCAACAGTGGGCAGTAATGGGTTGGTTACAGAGGTTGTTTGAGAAACACTATGTCCTGTGTTTTTATTAGTTTGAAATTCGTAAATAGTTACTGTCGCTTATGGATCTCTGAAATATCAGGAGACTTACTGAAATCATGGCGCAGTTCATTGCAAATTTGGTGAAGTTTCTTTTCCACTAGTCGGAGCGTATTCGTACAATTCATATTTCTTATCTTTGAAGTGGCAATGGGCAGGACACATTGTGCGACGAACTGATGGCCGATGGAGGCGATAAGTTCTAGAGTGGCAACCATAAACTGGAACGAGCAGATTAGGCAGACCTCCCACACGAAGGATCGACGACCTGGTCAGGATCGCTGGCGATGTTTGGGGGAGGCCTATGTCCAGCAGTAGACGTCTATAGGCTGATGATGATAAATATTTTTCGTTGTAGGTGATAGAAGCTATGTCTACCTCCGCACGTGATCAAGAATTGCATTTAAGAATATACGTTCTAATTATACTGCTACCATTAATTGCAGTATGCTTGATTAGAAATCTACGATACTTAGCTCCTTTCTCTCTATTCGCTGATGTTTTCATTGGTTAGTTTTAAGTATATTCTTAGAAGAGCATCGATGATGAGAATTAAGACCAGCCCAAATTGTTAATAGATTTCTTGTTACAATAACTTTCAGAGCTTCTATTTGGAACCACCACGGTCCGTTTCAAGAATTATTTTTTGCCACGCACCATCCGGCTATGGAGTGAGCTCCCCTATTCAGTATTTCTCGAACACTATGACTTATCCTTCTACAGTCGAAGCTTGAAGCAAGTCCTTTAAGTTAGGCCGTAGGTAGCGGCTCCGCAGTGTTTTGAAGTTCTGAACTTGAAAAAATAATAGTTTTACTAATTTTTGTATGTCGCAAATATAATTCTTTTTAGGTATCTGCATTGGCATTTCTCTTTATTTCGGTATGTCGTCAGCACCGCCTATTACTGACAGACCAGTTTGGAAGAACTTTGAAGGTTTTATTAGAGGAAGCAGTATCATCTTGTATACTTTAAATTGTATCTCAGCAACTATGCCGGTTGAGAATAACATGAGTAGACCTAAGTTTTTCTTCATTGTTTTGCAGTATGGTAAGAAACCTTTTAATTTATTGATCAACTTAAAAGAAAAGAAAAAGAAAGAAAAGAGGAGGTTTGGAAGTAGACTGTTTTTTATGTTTATTCTTGCTTAACTTTAGTTTGGTCGGGTTGAGTCGGATAATTTTTGTTCCAAGTGAAATTTTTCAAATAAATTTTTCTGATGTTGAGATACCTTTGAATCTGTGTTAAAAACAAAACTTGAGAGATGTCATGGGACACCCAAATAGAACGAAGTTCCTTTCGATTAAAAGATATCTTATATTTTTTTTCCTAACATAACGCGCGATAAGGAACGTGTTTTAAAAGATTTTAATCACAGCGCTATCTAGCAATAATCAGCTAAAACAAAACTAAGGAACTTGTTTTAAAAGATTTTGATCACAGCGCCATCTAACGATATAATCATCTAAAACAAAAAAATGTCGTGACAACAAAAAAGTGTCGTGACAACTTTTCGTAAGAATTTTTTCCGTCTAGCCCCCTTTCACAACGCGCGATAAGGAACTGCGTTCCAATATTTTTTTAATTGGACAAGATTTCACGATATTTCTTTTTTGGTTGAACCAATTTTGATGAATGTATTTTTTTAAAAGCATATCCTTTATTTATTTTATTTATTATTTTTGACTTGGATCTGACAAGTAATTTTAGTATTTTACTTGGAAAATGGTAGTCGAAAGTTTTCACTTTTATACCCAGATTTACCTTCTAGTATTTCTTTGGACCAATATGTCTCTGAAATCTTAGACGATAGTTCTAAATCTGTTGAAATGTTTCAGGTATGTCCATAGTACTGGGTCTGGTGATGGTGACAGGATTTTTGGGTTACTGGGGTATAGGAGAGGATTGCCAGAGCCCCATTACTGTCCAAATACCGATGAATAACGCGTATGTATGATTAGATGACCCTCGCTGTTTTGTTCGTTACAATTTACTTAGTAATATTGGGTTTAAGATTATCTTCTAATATATATAATTCTCGTGTTCACGATGTTTGTCCGCGATGGACTCCCTAAACTACTGAACCGATTTTAAATTTAATTGGCACACCGTGACCAGTCTGGTCCAATTTGAGAGATAGGATAGCTTAGATCAAGGTCTGATGATGGAGCTGGAGGTGGCCACAGGAACTCCATCAATAAGCAAGATAACCTCATCGTGTTTGGGCTCTAATGAAGCGTCCTGATGAGTACTTTGCGTAGAGGATGAATGAGAAGGTCTGATGATGGAGCTGGAAGGTGGCCACAGGAACACCATCAATAAGCAAGATAACCTCATCATGTTTGGGCTCTAATGAAGCGTTCTGATGAGTACTATTAGAAAATTTCCGGAAACAATTCCTATGCGACGCAGACGAAGTTGCGCGGGTCAGCTAGTATTCTTATAATTTACTTTCTATTTACAGAATAGAATATGTCTTAGAGTTTAAATTAGCAATAATGCTCTGCGTGACTTTTGCTGTTAAATTCTGGTTGCCGTTCCGGCTCGTCTGGCATTACATTGGGAAATATCATCATAGGTATGACATTTTTGGTTTAATTGATAAGAAAACGGTTTATGCTTGACCTACCATATTTGTCATGTAGATCACCTTTGTAAGTAGTCAGTAAGTATTCACGGTAGTTAATTTTTTTTCTTAATCATTGACAATTTTACTATCATGAAGAACAACAGAAAAGAAGACTCACTATTACCATTGAATGAGATCAATTTGATATAAATTCACTCTTTTATGAAAGTGCTACTTAGCTAAGAAATTTATCAATATTTACTATCGCTTCATTCATCATCATCATCATCAGACCGTAGACGTCCATTGCTGGATATAAGTCTTCCTCAAATCTCGCCACAACGACTGGTCCTGTGCTATCTGCATCCAGTGACCTCCCCGACTCTGACCAGGTCGTCTGTCCATCTTGTTCTGCCCACGCTGCGCCTACCGTGGTTCGTGGTTGTCACTGAAGAACATTTTTATTCAATGGACGTGCCTTCTATGCAAAATGTGGCTTTATCTTCGATTACATTGTTTTGTTTATATTTAAGAGATCGTGAATTCTGGGAGAGAATTTACATGGTATTCCTAATGATCCTGATCACTGGATTTACAACAACATTTCCATTTTTGACTAGTATAATGGTGTCTGTAAGTATATCTTTATACTTAACTACTATGCGATCAAGTAAGTATTTTCATGTAGTAAATATTAGTTCATCTTTTTCTTGCATGCACCTAAAAAGTTACCGTCGCTCATGAGCCTACAATGTCATGGCATTGAGAGACATTGCACGTCACCTACAGGACTTTTCTTAGTCTTCGTTTGAAGAGTGACAAGTCATAGCGCTCCGGGAACACAGAGGATAGGAGTTCATGTTATATTGGGATGGTACGAGGCAATAGATATCTACATCACTTACACTATTACTAAACGGGTTCTTACCACGATTATTTTCAATTGAGCGATCCCGATATTTCGGCACTGTGTCAAGCGCCATGATCACGGGAAGACTGAAGGGCTGTGATAAAAAAAAATATTATT
This sequence comes from Trilocha varians, assembly GCA_030269945.2. Lineage (NCBI taxonomy): Eukaryota > Metazoa > Arthropoda > Insecta > Lepidoptera > Bombycidae > Trilocha > Trilocha varians. The sequence goes on from AP028279.1 coordinate 3,935,425, forward strand.
TTAAGTTATAATAATTATCTCTCTCTTATATAAGAGAAAGAGACAGGCGTTTTAAACTAAACTAAATTTTATTACAATTCCCTCACTAATTAATCGAATGGAACTTCGTTCCATCCGGGTGTCCCTTGACACCTCTCAAGTTTTTTTTAATAACTTCGATTCCCGAGTGTGTCATGATGCCTACTTAAAAATATTCACAAATTCTTTCGAAAAACAAAGAAACATTTCCTTTCAGCAATATTTTTATTTGTCCCTACTACTTTCCCTAGAGAGGACATTAAAAATTCCACCTTGTACAATACAATAATTATCTTTTTTCTTGCAGATGGGAAGTTTTCTGATCACATTGACTGCGCTGGTCTTTCCTGTTATGATCGACACTTTTGTATTTTGGAACGAGCATAAGATGAAACGTTACAGGTAACTGGTAAGCAGATAATATTTGTCCGCAGTGTCTTCTGAAAATGCAGAGGGCCATAAGAAAGAAAGAAAGAAAGCAAATTTATTCCACACACACAAAGAGGACACAAAAATATAAACTAAGCAACGGTAAACTTATTCAGACACTCGCGGTTTTCTATAATACTTTCATGCATTTTCAACGGGTTCTTACCACGATATTTAATTAATTGAGTTGTCTCGATATTTCAACGTTGTTGCAAACGTCATGATCACGAGAAGATAGGATACTGTGGGTCGATTTAAGAGCAAACAAATCTGTCTACCCTCTCGTTCGCTTTTGAGTAGTACCACTGGAACTCGAACTCACATCACGACACACCACACTCACTGTATCTACAAGACTCTCTGAGCATGAACCCTTAGTGACTGTTGTGTTTAGCACTGGATTCCACATACTCGACGGTAATCGCTCACGCTTTATAAAATGAAAGTCAGACGTATTTATTTTGTAAAAATAATATTTTCTAGTAAGCCGAATTATATTAAATTTTATTCTTTTCAAAGTACAAGTTAGAAATAATTTGATTAAAAGTCTTTTTGTTCCAGGTGGCAGTTGATGATGAATGTTGTGATAATAATAATAGCATTATTTTTAATGATAAGCACTATTTTTGTTATTGTCAATAAAAAATGAATAAATTTAATGGGCTTTGTTTTTCATGAAATTTTATGTGCAAATTCAGTAGGTCTCAGAATTGGCTGCTATCTGTTTTTCTTACCTCTAATTGATAAGTATAGGGTGCGTTCATCCTTTTTTACTTATGACGAGAGGAAATCGCCGGACTTCCACCCGCCCCGCGTGTTGTTGAACCGCACCAAAACCTCCCGCCGCTCACGCTCGACGTCCGAACCCCGGCCGGGGACAGAACCTGACGAGGTTGGTAGAGGTGAAAGGACGCGCGACGAGACCCTGGTTGTATAATACAACTACATAACGCGCGAGATCCTGTATCGCGGTTACGACATTTGCAGAAATCTTCGCATATATACGACATCTGAAATCTACTACAGTGGGCTTCGGCCTTACCGGGCATACACTACCTCGCCCGGTCGGAGATCTTCCTTTGGCCTAATATCATCTGTACCCACAATTAGATTTCTGCAAATGTTGTAACCGCGATTCAGGATCTCGCGCGTTATTATTGGTCGCCACAAACCCCTATTTTTAATAGTCATTATTTTTTGATGCTGTATAGTTTAAAGCCGACATCGTGGCAGTATAATATAAAAACAAAAGAAGGTCACTCCTAGACCTTCAAAAAATAAAGCTCCCAAAACCGAATGAAACAATCCCGAAACTCCAGTACAATTTCTTTTAATTACAACAAGTTAAATAAAAGTTTATGCTCGCGAAATAAAAAGTAATGTAATTATTTTATTAGCAACATCTCGGGTAAAGTTTGAGAGAAGCTGAGTAGTCAGATCGGTAAGGGACTTTGTCAAAAACTTGGGAACCGTATTCTGAAATGATACAATTGAAAGAGAGATATTATATTGACTTGTTTGTTCTTTGATGTTTACCTTTCCGTGATCAGGGCGCCTGCAGTTTTTTTTATAATTATTGACGTTTTTGACCGACTTCCCAAAAGGAGATTTTCAATATGTGTTTTTTTTTGTTTGTAACAAGCATCATCTAAATCGGTCCGACTGCACCAAAATACAGACGAATGGAGTAGAAAGGAGGTTCCTTTTTACTTTTTTAGGAAAATATTTTTTTAATTTTTTTATTTAATACTTTATTGTACACGACAGAAAAATAAGTTATATTGAAAAAATGTTCACAAAAGACGAGCTTAACTCAATACTGAGTTTTCTTACAGCAAACCCAAAATAAAACATACAGTAAGTAGACTTTAATATAAGGTAGAGAAGTGTACAATATACATAGAATATAATAATATATGTATTATCTTTAATAAATAAAGTATGTCTATGTCTTTAATTTCTTCATCTCCTTTTCACCGTAGCACCATCAAGCTCCCTCGGTGATTGCCAACCGCTATAACTAGTTCTTCAAACGAGGGTGAAAGAAGTCTAAATGTACCTAGTGTATTGGTCGCGGACCAGTGTCTCCTGACATTGAAGAGGCCCATGATGGTAACCACTTACAATGAAGTGGCCAAAAAAATCTACATCAACTAACTAATTCGTATACTTTCTCAATCCATATTCATTTATTGGCTTATTTTTTACATTATATTAAAAAAAAAAATACAAAAAAAAAATTAAAAACACAATATAAAAAACAGAAGACCACCGCAGGCGGAGTCTACGACCCAAGCTATCAGTGGTCAGGGCTCAAGAGAGAGGAACCTCCTCACAATACGCGCCGTGTCAAGAACGACCGCCTTCTGAATCAGGCCCTTTACCCAGCCGGGGAGCGAAAGCGAATATTCAGAATACTACCGTTAAACTGGAAGCGGTCAGCAATTATCATTATATTCTCAATGAGCTCGTACTCTGGTTTCACTGAGAAACCGCAATTTAGTAATAAAATGTAATGTTTGTACGACTTAAACTAACGATTACTTAACAACTTGTAAATGAAGAAAACGGTAAATATTGTGAGAATAGTATCATTCAAGTCGTGATAGACGAGTGGTTGAAGCGTTTGCCTGCCACGAGTCGCGAGTTCCAAACTGGCTAGTACCTGTAAAAAAGATGTATGTGCAATTTATCACAACACCACTGGCTAAAAACAGTGAAGGAAAACATCGTGAGGAAACCTGCATATTGAAAAGGATCCTAAAAAAGATAAATCAAGTGTCCAATTCACTTAAGGTAAGCGTGATGGACTATGCCTGATCTCTCTATTGAAGAGACTTGAGCCTAGCAGTAAGCAGTCAAAGGCTATTAAAATATGTACAGTACAATAAACTTATTCAGACACTCGCGGTTTTCTATAACACTTCATGCAGTTCCAGTGGTACTACCCAAAAGCGAACGAGAAAGAGGGTAGACAGGTTTGTTTGCTCTTAAATCGACCCGCAGTATCCAGTCTTCTCGTGATCATGACGTTTGCAACAACGTTGAATTATCGAGACAACTCAATTAATTAAATATCGTGGTAAGAACCCGTTAAAAATTCATGAAAGTATTACAGTACAATATTTTAGGGTTCATAACTTTACAGTTTTATATCTTACTTAAACTATCTGAAATTATTGGACAATGGACAGCTACTCTAACACTGCCACTACTAAATTTCTGATTCCGTACACATTATTTTCTAAATATTGCGCTGAAAATTTTTGCACACAAGTTAGTTATTTAACAGTGGTTCTTTACTACATTATGCATTTATTATACACATAAACTTTCTTCTTTTTTTTATTGTTTGATAGATAAACGAGCCTACGGCCCACCCGATGGTAAGCGGTCACCGTCGCTCATGAACCTCTGCAATGCCAGGGCAATGAAGGAAGGCTGTTATCTATCGCCTACCGATACAGGACTTTTCTTAAACCTCGTTTAAAGAGGGCCATGTCATAGCGCTCCGGGAACACCGCGTATGGGAGTCCATTCTAAATCGGAATGGTACGTTTTGTTTTGTTTATTGCAAGATAGATATTTAGATCACTCTATCTATCAAAACTAAGCAAGAAAATCCATTGCGTAGTTTTAAAGATTAAAGTATACATCTCTATGTATACTTTAATCTTTAAACGGCGTGAAGCGACTTTGTTTTATACATAGGTACTATGTATTGATACTATTACTTTTTATCTTCTTTTTATTGCAAATATTCACGTTATTATAATAAAATGTTTACTAGTAACAATATTTTAGTCCATAAATAGATTAATCTAACCGTGAAACACCGTGACTTTGCTTCAAATATTCTTACAATTGATTTGAAGGTTAAAACATTCATTCATTTTAATAATGAACGCAAAACAGTATCATTCAAGATGTTAATGTTTCAGCAGTGGCGGAGCATAACTCGATTCTAGTCGGATTCCTTTATATACAGAGTGTTCCATTATGCGACATGAATGGGAAGTAATATTGTAAATAGTATAATATGGGGTGGTGTAAGGGTTAAAGTTTGCTCAGTATAGGGTTAAAGACTTCACATAATATATGTTAAGGTGTCAAAGAGTTTTCCTTAACCTTTTTTTACTACCTTGTAGGCAGAGAAGCTAGCAGGCCAAGTGATCGTAAGTGGTTACCGTTGCTCATGGACCTCTACATTGTCAGAAGACAATGCGGGGCCGCTACCTATAATTTAAGAGTTTCATCAAACCTCGTTTAAAAAAAAACAAGTCGAAGTAAATGGGCAGTACCCAAAATATGTGTATTTTTTATTTTTAATTAATACCTTCCCTTTAATGGTAAAGGGAAGATATTAACCAATAGTGTTGTTTTAAAATTTACGATTTAGAGACTGCCGTTTTTAATCCCACAAAAAGTTACAAAAGGCACAAAAATTTTAAATTTATACCTGCTTCGGAGTGGATTTGTAAATCTTTATATGTATCCTCAAATTTTCTTTTAAAATATCAACTATTTAAGAACCTACTAAATTGTTATAAGTGCTAGCAAAGTTATACATTCATATCTCTGTTACATTTAAAAACTAGCAAGCACCCTCAACGTCATCATCGAGTATTCGGCTTAGCAAACACATCACTTTGCGCATGGCTCAACAATTCAATGATTTGGACAATAATGTTAACATTTTTAGCTCCAGTTTTTGTTCTTTTAAATATACTATATTACAAACATTTAATGAGACTACATAATTCATATAATTTACTCACAGTACATACAGGGTGTTGTTACCCGGTGAAACAATACTTTAAGGGCTTAATCTATATCACATTTCAAATCATATACACATACTTTTGAAACGGAGATAATGACTTTTTTTTCCCATACAAAGTTGACAAAATATTATTTTGTATTAATTTTGACAACCCTACCCTGACCTACATGTAGCGTGCTATATCTATATGCCATTTTCAAGCACACAGGCGCATCCGATCGCAATTTTAAAGTTCCGTACTATAATAAACTCCTACTAATAGAAAATTAACACGTAGTTTTGATTAGTTATAACTTATGATATATTATGCCTAGAAAACCCAGACTTGGTGGATGGCTTCTACATCAAGTATACTATTTGCTGTGAAAGTATTGTTTCGTCGGATTTTAACACCCTGTATAGTTCAGTTTTGGACTTATTATAATATTATGTACTTCTGGTAAATGCTGTGCATACCTTTAATTGATTTATATACACATCATAGATTTAACTCAAATGTATGTATGTATTTTACTCTAATAGGATTAAGGTTATGTAAATTGTTGGTGTGACTTTCAAAAATAAAAATAAAATATGGTAAAATTGCGTTTTGTCACTTTTACTAGCATACGTAACCAGTCGATATCATAGCGCTCGGAAAAAAACCGAGAGGAGAGTTTCCATTTATTATTACCTATATTGTCCTATATAAATGCAATTCTGGACTAAATAGTTATTTATGACATCAAACGAGAGTCAAAGTTGAATGTAAATATCATAATGTAGCATACAAAACATATTAATATGGAGTCAGGGCCTAATTAGACTTCATTGTATCAATAATAATACAGTTGGAGACATTTTACTGGGATCTATTTTTTGATACGAGCCACCAAGTCGCCTGATCGTATCTAACAGTCAAATCTATATCATTTTTATAAGATACCACTTACGATCAATAAACCCGTTAGCTCGTCTACCTACATGGCAATAAAATAGTAAGTTATTTTTGTTCGTAGACAGAAGAGAGACTAGTAAGTGGTCACCATTGCTCACTATTTATTTTATTTATTTGGACGATTTTTTACGTATTTCCAAATTATGTACTTACTATGACACTTTTCGGAAACACAAAAACAGGTTTAAAAAACAACTAGTTTTGAAAATCAAAGCAAAATTATAAAGAAATAAAATTATCAAGTTTACAAAGATCTTTATGCAAATGAAGATATGTAGATAAGGTAATGTTTAAGATGTTTGTGTACAGATACACTTCAATACATTTAGTGTGTATTAATTATTACATTTTTGTAAAACAATATTTAAAAAAAAAACAAATTAAATAAATAAGATATGCTGAGTTTCTTGCACCGGTTCTTCTCATGACGGAGGCGTAATTTTTGTGAACTGGTGGATGTATTTTTTTTTGTTTTATTTGACGTTTAAAATATATGTGTGTCCCATAGTATGTCCACATCGACTGAAAACAAAACTCAGTATTGAGTTAAGCTCGCCTTTTGTGAACATTTTTTTAATATAACTTATTTTTCTGTCGTGTACAATAAAGTATTAAATAAATAAATAAAGTTGACTTTGACTTTGACCTTTATACAAACTACGTATTTCTTTTTTCAAACCACAACCCAAGGCATTACATATCTGCAATGATAGTCTTACGTACTAACACCATATTATTATAATAAATGTCAGAGTACGTAACGCGTCGTGCCTCGCATAACCTCGTGCTGGTGCTGGGTTCTATGCCACTAATATCAGACAAAAAAAACTGATACCAAAATCAAAAATGGTACAAAGATGTATGTATTCTACAGAAAATTAACTGCACTTCGACTTGGTTTGGCTAAAATATCCACCCTGTAAAAAAATAGAAAAAAACTAACAAATTGAAACAAAAAAAAACATCTTCAAAGCAACAAAACAAATTTCTTTATTTTCCTCATAAACCTCAATTAAAAATAGTAATAAAAACAAAAACCTTGTGTCCGTTTTTTTTGTCCGCTAGTGTACGGAGAGGCTGCTTTGAGCGAGACTAAAATCATTGCCTTCAGTCCATTGATACACTGTTTTACAATACGACGTCTTCAATATCTTCAATTATTTTGTGTCGCACATAAATATTCTTCGTTCTTTCAAAATATGGAACTAAACAGTAATATTGTAAGTAGAGTGTTTTTTTATTTTTATTAACGACTAGCTGGCCCACACAACTTTGTCTGCGTCATATAAGGAAATTTTCTAACCGTTTAAACCTTCCCTGGACTTCTACGAATATTTCAAGATTAAAATAAGCCAAATCGGTTCAGTCGTTCTCGAGTTTTAGCGAGACTAACGAACAGCAATTCATTTTTATATATAAGAAGATTGATTTAAATTTCTTAAAAAACTTAACTGTATGATGACTGTATGATTAACTGTGTAATGTACAAAGTGTCTGCTTCCTAAAATCAAAATTGGTTCATTTAGAAAAGAAATACACGTAAAAACGTTTAAGAAATCTGCTTAAAGAAAGTCCTTAAAAGGTAGGCCGTAGGTAGCGGCCCCGCAGTGTCCGCTGACATTGCAGAGCTCCATAAGCAACGGTAACCGCTTACGATCAGGTGGCCCGTTAGCTCATCTGCCTACAAGGCAATAACAAAAAATTCTCCGTAAAAATTCCTACAATGAACACAGATCCAAAAGTACTTGTTTGATCTTAAAATAATGACGATGATGATTTATGATGGAACAAAAAAACCAGACGAATTCAGTCCTCCTCCTTTTTGGAAGTCAGTCAAAAAAGGAATATTCAATTTGAGGTTTATGAGTTATTGTAACCGCTTACTAGACTTATGATCGGATACTTTAGAAAGAATATTGGAGAGTTTTTGAACCGATTTTGATTACTGTTTTTTTTCGTGGTATCTCTAAAATTAGTGGTTTATTAAATAGTTTAATTTACTGTAAAATGACATTGCTGATTGTAGTATTTATTTTGTAATTGCCTTCAATGTTAATCTAATAAAATAATATAAGTAACTCAAGGTTATGTTTATAATAATGGACAGTTCGTAGTCTATGAGCGAATATGCATTGACCACTTACCGTCAGGTAGGCTATAAGCTCGTGTACCAACGGGGTAATAAAAAAAACTTGGGAGGTGTCAAGGGACACCCGGATGGAACGAAGTTCCTTTCGATTAATTAGTGAAGGAATTTTAATAATTAAAATAATAATTTCCGTCTAGCCCCTTTTCGATAACGCGCGACAAGGAACTTCGTTCCAATATATTTAAGGTTTGAAAAAAGTCCTTAAAGGTAGGCCGTAGGTAGCAGGGTAGTGTCCCCTGACATTGCAGTAGTCTATGAGCAACGGTAACCGCTTACGATCAGGTGGTCCGTGAACTCATTTACCATCGGGATAACGAATAAATATCGCTATAAAGAGCAACGGTGACTTATGGTAATTACCATTAGATGGGTCGTCCACTCTTCTGTCTGATAACATGAATAATTGTGCTATTCATCAAAAAAAGCAGACGTTCGGTTTCATTTATGCATAAACAATTATTTTAAAATATTTAATTTGGTACGACATCTATACTAATATTATAAAGCTGAAGAGTTTGTTTGTTTGTTTGAACGCTAATCTCAGGATCTACTGGTCCGATTTCAAAAATTCTTTCACTGTTGGAATGTCCATTTATCGAGGAAGGTTATAGGCTATATTTTATATTGAAAAAAAATTAGGGATCCGTATGAAAATATCGAATATGTAACACAAGTGAATAATCGAATACCTATTTATGCGTACGCTGCAAAAACTATTGACAATAGAACAAAATGATGTACTACGGGTTTTTAGGTCTTTTGAAGACAAACAAAAAAGTCCGCGACAGCATATATCTAACTATCATAGTTTAGTTACAACAACTGCTTTTATGTTAAAAAAAAAAATAATTCGTCCGAAGAATGAATTTAACGTTAAATTAGTATTGTTATATTTATCCTTATCCAAATATAGTATTATGTTATCAAGAGTATTAATGTAGAAGTAAATTACTTTTTGTTTTATTCCAATCGGACTTTTCGTTTAGAAGTTATTACGAGTATAAAACATGAATACTCCCCGGGCCGCGCAAATAATATCGCAACAGCATTAAGAGTACTGTTTGAACCCCTTTGTGACGCAGACGAAGTTGCGAGGGTGATCTAGTGATATAATATACAGGGTGTCCCAAAACTATGCGACATGAACGGGTAGTATCTTAAATATTAGAGATAGGATGTGTTGACGAAATGAAACATAATTTTATTATTGACAATAAATAATCATACAAAGATTTTTCGTAAATTATTTGGTTTGTCTGAAAATCGAACTAACAAAATCGGAAAAATATCACCCTGTATTTTTATAAATCGAAAGAACAGTTAATTACAAATAATCTTTGTTAACAAACTAAGGCCCGAATACTCGTACGCATCTTAAGTCCGATACTTTACTCACGGCTACTTAAAGTTCAGAAATCTTACAATTTCAATGGTATACACAAACGTAAATTAAGAGATTTAAGTTTTACACCATTCCATTTTACGTAAGCGTGTTCAAAATAAATGTAATACTTTATGTAAAAATGTGTTTAAACATACAAAAACTATAACAAAATATTATTTAATTAAGAAATAGTATATATTTTTACAACTCCAATGTTTATTATTAAATACTTGATTAAAAAAGGTTATCTCATGGTTTCAATGTAAAGTTAAATGATGCGTGAAATGTATCTCACCTCTGACTTGAATGCGATTTTAAATCTTCTACTTATCCGTATACTCAAACGCTTCTTAATTTTACCAAGCTCTCAAACAGTTGTCAAACGCTAAAATTTTTGAGTAAGGTCGTGAGGTTCATTATCTATGAGACTAGTAGTTTGGTATTTATTTGAGTAGTTAATATCGCCTATAACTTTGAATTTTTAAAACGGAAAGTTTAATTTTACGCTGAATAGCGTCAAATGAACATGGTATTTATTAAGTGGTCGTTGATAATGCTGAATTTCATCCATCCATTATGCAGACAGCCGATGCGTTGCGTTGCGGCGCGCTTAATTGTGCACACAGCTGTATACTTTCTTGCTTTTTTTAAAAAATCACATGTCAATATTGAAGTAGTTGTTGAGATCCATTTTACGTAATATTACGTGCAAGATAAAATATTAATTCAGTCATTGTGTAGTATTATATATAGTCATCATTTTGAATAAAACATTGAAAATAAATTTCTTTCGTAAATGAATGCATTTTCTTTAAATTTTGATATATTTGACGCGTGATTTTTATGTTTAATAATCATGTTTATTTAAATTAGGCTTGCGTAAAACTGAACACACCAACTAACTGGACTTTAGCTGACACCATACTGAAATATCTAATTTTTGTTTGTGAATACCAGTTAAGTTGTTAAAGCTAAACAGCTGTCAGCAAAATAACCTTTGTTTATTTGGCGCCATATGTAATTCATAAATGTAATTCATGGCAAACAACCAGAAAAGGAAAATAATAAGGAAGTTTTATTGAATAAAAAGGTAAGTATATACATATAAGTAATAAACTTTTAAGTAATAAACTAATAAATTTGTAACAATAATTAAATAAAAAATCAAGTCTTTTTTAATTAAGTTTAATAAGAATAAATCTCATAACATAATAGATACCTGAATATATATAATCAATATTATGGAAAATAAGTCAAAAATGATAGTAAAAAGCTGATAAATGTATTGTAATTGAGCACTTGATTTCAACAATAGTGGTGAACTTTCCACCCTGCTAAAATCACTAATATAAAAACAAAAAATGTTAATTTAGATTAAAATTAATGTAGGTAATTGTGGATCATATAATAATAATTATTGTTTTTTCAGATAATCATTGTGTTGATGGATCATTGGAGAATCTGATACAAATAATAGTGGCAAGCCGTTCCCATCACATACATTATATAATTTCATAATTATAATTTTGTTTTGATGATTATAATTATTGTGCTAAATAATTTATTTGTGAACATTTTGTGACTGAATTTTATCATAAGTTTATATGAAAAAGCACAAATGTAACCAATTTGTGTCAACAATTAATTTAAAATAAATAATATTAATTGTTAAGTAAATTATGCTAGCTGTAATCTAAATAATATGATTTAATTAAAAAATGTACACAGAACAAGTTTTAGAACTGTGGATGCCGATCCCGGTTGAGTGGTTAAAATTGAAACCAAAGTAAAAATTTTGATTTAAAGTTGAAATTACATTATGTGTTTATTAATATAGAATGTAATCATTGTGTTAAAATCTGTGAGTGTAAATGAAAGCATTATATTTTAATAAAAAAATAAAGTTTGTATTTTAAAAGTTCAAATTGTTGGTTTTTAAGTTTGATAGTGGTAAATCTAAATATGCATCTGACTTTTCTGAGATTCTTAATAAAAGCATAATATTATCTGGATATTTAAATAAATATAGAAAATATATGGGTATGTGTGTGCTTGCCTAGTGTGAGTACCATTGTTAAACTTCAGTAATGACAATACCAACATGATCTTATGTATTAGAGTGTAAGTTTTTATTTTATTTCATGTTTGTTTGTTTAATATGTATGCATGTTGGAAATAAATAATGATAATACAGTCGAACCTCCATAACTCAAACCTTAACTTTTGGTAACTTAAAAACCTCTACAACTTCAAAAAATAATATGTTCCCTTCTCAGAGCCCTAACATAGACCCTTGATAACTTAAACCTCTATAATTTGAAATATTTTGTGTTTCCCTTGGACTTTAACTTATCGACGTTAGACTGTATTAGGATTAAATAACTTTAAAAAATATAGTGTTGTTATCATTTGTGAAGACCTAATTTTAAAGGTATGATTGCTCATCTGCAATTATTATAGTATTAAAGCAAACAAAATAATTTGTTGTCAACAATTTATTAAGGAGAAAAATGAGAATCAATGATCATTGATCGAATATTAAATCCCGTTGTACAGGGGAGAGCTCCTCTTGATGTAAGGTTTCTTCATCCCATACATTGTTTTGTACGAGTGTAACGTGGCAGATACTACAGGGTCTCCAGAATAACCATGTTCTCAATGTCACCACGATCAGGTTGTGCACAAAGGGTTGAGTCATTGAATACAGTGCTAACACGAACAAAGCCTGGCCATCTGGTAACTATATTACTAATCCTCAAGGTAGCATGACATAATGTGAAAAATATTATAAAAAAAAAAAATATTACGTAAGACGTCATTATAAAAGCGTCTTCAAAATCATGTTTCAGTATACCATTTTGATAGTTACGGACTTCTTAAGGACTTTACGACGAGTCAAATATTTGAGATCCGTACGAGTATTCGGGCCATAGTGTCTTAAAGAATAGGAACATATCGCTATTTAATGAAGAATAATATTTCAAAATGTTCTGTGGGTTTTTACGAATTTTTTTTAAGGATAATCCGATTTCGATGTCTGATTCAACTCTAAGTACTTAACTGCTACTCTATAATATCAAGTTGCATTTTGTGCCTTAGATACATAGATAGCGCTCTTGCAGTGTTCTTTGACATTGCAGAGGTCCATGAGTAACGGTAACCACTTACAATTATGTGACCTGTTAGTTTGCCTGTCAAATAAAAGGTGTAATGTCTAAATTCCATGGATTTGCAGAGGTCCATGAGCGACCACAAAAGTTGAAGTAGCTGTCAGTATGTGTAAATGCACGGTAACAGTGATTTTAACCGCCAATCCACATTGTTCCGCAGACTTTTTCTGATCCCTGTATTGAGGAGACCTGAGCCCAGCAGTGGGCAGTAATGGGTTGTTGGGTGGGGGGCTGGGAATCTGTCTTCTTTTTCTTTTGGGCCAAATAGGAGTTGCTGTAAAATTAATTTCATTTCATTTCATTAAATAATTTAATAACCTGACGTGACTCAAATTACTACTATAATTCTTATATACATCTGGAAAATCACAAGTACAAACGTTTTCCTTTACCACACCAAAATTAAGTCATTGGTTTTTTTAAAGTGACTTAAAGAACTCAGTTTTCCTTATTCGACCGGTTTGAAATAACCTACATTATTCCTCTAATGAAGTTGATGGAATTTGCAATAACTTGTTAATGTTATTTATGACATCAAAATAAGAAATCGTCATTATTTTTATTAGTTTGAATGTCTGTTTTCAACTTGATTATCAGACCATTTCCACATTGGCTTGCCAACTTCCAACTTTTATATTGGTCGGCCGTCACTGTCATTTTGTTTTATACGTGTGTTGGACGTTGGCGAGTTGTGGAAAAGCGATATTAGGCTATATACACGCAGTATCAAACTTGTCCTTCTTCAGAAAAAGCTTGAAGAGAGTCCTTTAAGGTAGGTCGTAGGTAGCGGAACAGTGTTCCCTGACATTGCAGAGGTCCATGAGCGACGGCAACCACTTATGAACAATGGCTGGAAAACTTGTCTATTTATATATTGCAATTGCATATTATTATTAGTGTACGGTGTATATCGTTTCAAGTATAGATTCGTCTTGAAGAGACAATACTATTTCGAATAGCTTGGACACTGAATACAATCATGACCTGCTATAAAATCGAATACAAATGATTTAACAAAACAAACTAGGCAGCCACAACTAGAAGTAAATTAGGTATCGATCAAGATCAATCAAACGAGTTTACTCAATGGAATAACCGAGTGGCCGAGTAGTTGAAGTGCTTGCCTTCCGTACAGGAGATCGCAGGTTTAAAACCAATCGGCTTGTACCTCTGAATCTTAATGTGAAAAAGATTTATGTGCAATTTTTCACAACACTTGGCTAACGGTTAGGAAAACGAAAGTTAAGAAACCTACCTATTTCGAAGATATGTGAAGTCTTCAATCCGCATCGCACAAGCGTGGTGGAATATGCCTTATCCTCCTAGTGAGGGGGGCGACGCGACGGGAAAGAGTGCCGATGGCGTAACGCGTCGCGTCGTCCCTTATAACCCCGTGCTGGGTTCTGGCCTCAGCCGGGGTTCGGACGCTGAGTGTGAGCGGTTGGAGGTTTTAGTGCGGTTCAACTCCCACATACCGACCCGGTTAACTCCTACAACTAAAAAAAAAAAAATCCCCCTAATGAGAAGACCTGAGTCCATCCGTACTACTACGACAACTAAATACTTTCTCTATTTATAGAACCACAGCTATACAAACACAGAAGCACCAGATCCTTCACAGAAACCGCCTCCACAGCCTCCACCAGATAAGAAAAAATATGTCCTACACTCGGACAAAGATGATTACGACTATGTCGCCCACAGATCAACTAGGAAACCTACAAAGTAAGTCATAATTTATTGGAACGAAGTTCCTTATCGCGCGTTATCGAAAGGGGGCTAGACGGAAATTCTTATGAAAAAGTTGTCACGACACTTTTTTTGTTTTAGATGATTATCGCTAGATGGCGCTGTGATTAAAATCTTTTAAAATAATTCCTTATTTTAATTTATATGATTAATGCTAGATGGCGCTGTGATAAAAATAAAATTTTATGACAATTCCCTCACTAATTAATCGAAAGGAACTTCGTTCCATCCGGGTGTCCCTTGACACCTCTCAAGTTTTTTTTTACGGGGTGGAATTATTAAACGTTCGAATTTTAACTACTCAAAATAATGATTTTCGCGAATTTTACTAAACATTCTTTTATATTTGAAAAGAAACACAACTGTGTTCATAGATATTTAAAAATAGTCTTGGTACTCCCGGAAACCGATCCTGGTATATTTCGAAAAAAAATACACCCGTATTTTATTGCTCCAATCTATAGAGTGACTTATAAGGATTAAATCTCTCTAAGAAACATGATAGATTAAATGAAAGGAAAGCTACAAAATTCAAGTTCTCCATCTCCTTACTAAATTTTTTATCATAATATTAAGCTTTCTCTAATCTAATGTTATCATTACTTTCAGTACTTTAGAGTCGACTGGACATTTGATCAAAGGATGCCTCGGTGGTGGAATTTTGGGCATACACGAAGCGTACATGAAATGTGGCCTGTGGAGTTCTCTTGTTATCACCATTGTCTTTGGATTCTACATAACGTACTGTGTGCATGTGAGTTACTTAGCCACTAATTCCTTTCACTATACTAATTGAACCGGTAGAGGCAGCGTGGGCTGATTTCTCATAAGATGGACCGACAACCGAGTCGCAGGAACTTACTGGATGCAGACAGCCCAGGACCAGTCGGTGTGGTAAGATTTGAGGTCTATACTAGTAGTGGATATCTACGGGTTGATGATGATGTTCACATTAATTGAAACAAGCCTTAGCATCCTATAGATGGTTTTTTTGACAGTCAAGCTTGATCAAGTAGTAGTGGAACACCCAGTATTACATCAGTAGAACTGCCTAACATTAATCTAATATCACTGCTGGACATAGGCCTATTCCAAACGTCTGATCCTATGTTGTCTGCATCCAGCGACTTACTGCGATCGTAACCAGATCGTCTGTCCATCTTGTGATCTGCCTACACACTTACCTGTTCATGGCCACCACTCCAGAACTTTTCGGCCTCATCAGCTATTCATCAAGCATTTAATTTAACTTATCTTAGCCTCTGAATCATAAAAGAGAACATACTGAAAAATCTATAGAAGCTAAGCTGTTGAATTTTATACTAAAATCTTTAACTTTATAATATTCGTTACAGATACTAGTGAAATCGGCTCAAATGCTATACAAAAGGCTGCATATACCCGAGATGTCATATCCTGATGTCGCTGAAGCATCTTTAGAAATAGGACCATTCCCTAAACTAAGGAAATATAGCAAGTGGTTCAGGTATTTATAGTTTCAGTGTGTGTTTCAAAAATTATGGATTGATAGAAATATTATGTCTTCCCAAATTTCCATATAAAATTAATACTAAAATATTTTGACGGCATCTAAATACAAAATACAACAAATTTAAATGGCAGAACCTCATAATAAAGAACTAAGCTACCACCCATTACTGTCGACTGCTGAACTCAGGTCTCTTCAGTATCGGGATCAACATCATCATCATCAGCCTATTGACGTCCAATACTGGATATAGGCCTCCCCTAAACTTCGCCATAATGGCCTGTCCTGAGCTATCTGCACCCAGTGACCACCCGCGATCTTGACCAGGTCGTCGGTCCATCTTGTAGGAGGTCTCCCCACGTTGCGCTCACCGGCAGCCACTCCAGAACTCTCAAATCAGCATACGACTATAATCCACCATACCTACCTAATGCAGCTTAGGAATATACAGCCAAACCCACAATTCCAGGTACGCAGTAGACCTGATCATCTGCATAGATCTCTTCGGCGCTTGCTGTGTCTACCAAATCATCATAGCGAAGACCATCAAGCAACTAATTGAAGTAAATGACGAGTCTTCAGGGGACCTCAATTATCTGAGGCTGTATATTCTGGCGCTGTTAGTGCCCATACTTCTTCTATGCATGATAACAACATTGAAATATTTGGCCCCTTTTACGCTGCTAGCTGATGTTTTTATTGGTAATTATGATTCTTTATCTTATAATAGCGTAACTAGTAAGTTTTGAAAGTTTATTATTTTGCGACAGTAAAATTATGTACAATTTAAACATAGAAAGGTGTTTCCTAAAAGTTTCTGTCAGTCACAATCTTTTTAAGCTTTGTTAAAAGCAAGAAGTGTAAATCTGTACGTTGGCGGGGCGAAATGTAAGCCTTAGCGTGCAACGCGTCGCGTCACCTCACGAAATCCGTAGTAATCCATAATGTACTGGATTTTGGCCTCAGCCAAGACTCGCAGGATGAGTGTGTGCGATAGATGGTTTTAATATTTCGATTTCCACATAATCAGGAGAGAAAAAAACTTCTAAATACTAAGGCAATACTAAAATCTACTCTACAATATTCCAGTATCTATCTAATACATTTCAGTTGCGTGTGTAATAGCGACAGTGGTATACAGTCTACGTTCAGCGCCGGAAATCTCGACAGTTCCGGCATGGAAGGATGTGATAGGTTTCTTTGAATTCTGTGGGATAGTCGTCTTTAGTATGGAAGGTATTGGAGTCTCGCTTCCTATTGAAAATAACATGAGGGAACCGCACAAGTTTCCAGTCGTGCTTAGTGCTGGTAAGTTTGAAATGTCTGAAATATTTATTGCCAAGTTTTATTTTTACTTTGGAACTTTCAAAACTCTTTGAATCCAACTATTTTTCTTTGTAAAATGTTTCCTTTAAAAAAATTTAATCACTATTTGAAGCTCTCTCCTTGCAGGGAACATTTCAAAATTCCATCCTGTTTAGCGTAATATGAAATGAATGAACATAAAGATACTTACAATTCGAATTTAGTCAAACATTCAACTACCAACCCATTACTACCCACTGCTGGGCTCAGGTCTCTCCGAAGAGGGGTTAGACATAGTCCACCACGCTTGCCAAGTGCGGAATGGGGACTTAGTCACACATGTCATGAATTATTTTATAGTAATTTTTATATTTTAGGTATGACAGTGGTGGTTTCATTCTTGATTCTGGTTGGATTTTTCGGTTATTGGGGCTTTGGTGAAAACTCGAGATCGCCAGTCACTTTAAACTTCCCACCAGAAATGTGAGTATCTCTTTTCTCAACTTAGACATGAATCCCTTAATATTTTTAACTTATGCCAGTGCCAGTAGCTAGTAGCCAAAAATAACCCCGTAGATTTCATACCTTAGATTTTATTAGCATTATAACTTGACGAGCTTAAAACCGCTAATGATCAAGTGGTGATTAGAACTCTGCCATTTCTTGCGACCAGCCGTCCTCAAATAAGCCCACTATTTAAACCAGCATTGTCAAAGTAGCTGATGAAGAGATGAGCCCAACTTTAATGTCTGCGCCTGATTTAGGACCCTTACATCTATTGTATTTTTATTTTCAGTTTTGCAACGATCATGAAGTGTTTAATGGCGATAATGATTTTTGTGACATTCGCCCTCAACTTCTGGGCTCCTTTCAACCTTGTATGGCACTATGTTTCAAAGAAACACGATCCGAAGAAGTACTGGCTATGGGAGCGAGTATATCGAGGTTCTTTCATCATCATAATCACGGCTATTGCTATAGCTTTTCCTAATATAGGAAATTTGATGGGATTGGTGAGTTCACTTTTATATACTTAGGTAAATTTTAATGGTGTCATACAATATACGAAGAAGTCTTGAGCTTCAGATCGAATTTCGAAAATGAATAGGCATATTCGCTTTGTGGGTGTTGAATATATATTGTTATACTTTCTTTCAATGTCAAAATATCTAGTACTAGATACTGTACAAACCATTTGGAACCACTTTGAAACCCCACAAAGCATATATAAATGTATCAAATTTGGTTCTTATCGGTAGGAAAAATATACAGGGTGATTTTTTAGAGAGGGTACATATTGCAGGAGGGTGATGAGTACTCTGTTCTAATACGGAATATTACAAAAAATAGGTAAAATTACATTGTTTTTTTTTTAATCTAAATTCGAAAAAACTGTGTGGACTAATGACCTCTAGTGATCTCGCGCACCCCACACCTCCGCCACATCCATCAGCTGTCGAAAAACCATCATTTTTCAAGAATTTTAGATATTTTAAAGTTTCGATTACTAAGGCATTAAGCCATATTCTTTGGTAATAATATTTTTACTGGTCGTATATAACCATCAGCTACCATGACCTTCAATATGTACCCTCACTAGGAAATCACCCTGTATATGTATTTGGTTTTAAAAATATTTATTTTTCAGCTCGGTGCATTCTGTCTATCCAACATGGGATTCATATTCCCTGCCATCATAGAGCTGCTAGTAGTTTGGGAGAACCCTGGACTAGGAAAATACAAGTGGAGGCTTTGGAAGAACGTGTTCGTACTATTGATAGGAGTATTACTATTCATAGCTGGTACTTACTCAAATGTTAAGGGTTTGATAGCAAATTTGTAGACTTTTGATGTTTTTATTTCGTCTGTATCATAAGGATCATTGATACAACTAAAACTATTCAATTGTATGTTATTATGGCTATGTTATTAAGTTAAAGACTAAGTAAATGTATACATGTGTATCATCTTATATTACCTACTCCACTAAATCCATTTATATACAGGGTGTCCCAAAACTATTCGACATAAACAGGAAGTACTTTAAATATTGCAGTTAGTTTTATTTTGCTGAAAGGAAATTTTATTTTATTTTAATAATACTGCTTACACAGATTTTTCGTATTTTTTTTAGTTTGTGTGATAATCGAACTATCAAAATTGGTTTTATGATGCCAATTGAAACAAGACTTAATTACATTATTTGTAATTTTGCTTATATTTATTCTACAAAAGCAGAAACGTAATAATTAATATTATTGTGTTGATGAGTAGACCAAAATTAAAATTTAGTTTTTTTAAATTCGCTATTTATGACTCTTCTCGAATAATGCTATTTTCCTTCACCGTTTATAGCCAGTGGTTTTATATTAAATGGCCCACAATTTTACTACAGTTTTTATAAATAGTATTAAAACACTATGTGACCTTAAAAATATATTTTTAGCAAGTTAATTGCGTATTTTATGAGTTATAGATGTTTCTAGCTTTAATTGATACTTAATTGTATTTTAATTGATTTTTAAGATTTAATCTGTTAATTGGCATTTATTAATAGCTTTAGTTGTAGTTTTTTGTAATGAGATTCCTAGTTAAATATTCATTAATGTAGTGTACTATTGTTGCATCATCATAGTTTTAGGTATTTAAATAAAGATTAATAGTAGAATATTGTTTGGATTTTTTGCTTATTTTGTTTCTAAAAATAATGTATTTTTTAAGTATTCTATGTCCGTGACGTCGTTGATTTGTTCTAGATGTAAAACCATGCTTAAACTTCAACGAACATTTAAAAAAATATTGACCACTAGCTGGCCCACACAACTTCGTCTGCGTCACATAAGGAAATTTTCTCACCGTTTAAACCTTCCCTGGACTTCTACGAATGTTTCAAGATTAAAATAAGCCAAATCGGTTCAGTCGTTCTCGAGTTTTAGCGAGACTAACGAACAACAATTCATTTTTACATATAAGAAGAAGATATTGGTCCAGGCGTTTTTAATTTATACGCTTAGCAACATATTTTACGATTTATTTTATATATAAAATAATCGTATATATACAGCTTATACAACTATATATTTTTATATACTAAGCTGATTTCATATAGACTCTCCTGAAAAAGGCAGACCTCTCTCTTGAAACAATAATGAACGTTATCTTCATTTACTTAAGGATCAAGATCCCTTAGTTGTTGATGTCACGACATCTATATTCAATGGTTTGAAGTTATACGAGCGAATTTTCCTTATACCAGCCTTGTTTGTGAAACTTGTATAGATTAAATTTCCAATTTTCTCACACAGATGGCGTTGATAGATATTAAAAGAGGGAAAAGTCTAAATGTTTTCTTAAATCATCATCATCATCAGCCTATATATGTCCACAGCTGGACATAAGCCTCTCCCAAATTTCGCCACAACGACCGGTCCTGCGCTATGTGCATCCAGAGAGCTCCTGCGATCCTGACCAGATCGTCGGTCCACCTTGTGGGAGGTCTACCCACGTTGCGCTTACCGGTTCGTGGCCGCCACTCCAGAACTGTTTTTGAAATATTCATTATCACCATTTTCAGTGAGATCCACTGCTGGACCTCATACTTACTCGTAGGTCTCTCATAATGATTTCCAATGTAACCGGTTGGTAGCCTATATCCAGCATGGATTAACGAACTTAATAAGATCCTTACCTGTGTTGGCAAAAAAATAATCTGATTAACGATTAAAAATTACGATTAAAATCGTAGTCGACATTACCACGATTAAAATTAATTTATCGGAATCTATTTTTCCCTATAATGATTATCAATCGTAATCGTTAATCGTTAATCACGATTAAACATTTATGATTAAGAGGGGGAACATGTTTAAAAATAAAAAAACAACTTGTTAATCAGATTCGGTATGCAAAGTATAATGCAATCTACGTTATTTCAGAAACTATTTCAAGATATTAGGATAAATATTGTAGGCATTAGGATTCCAAACCAATATGCCTGCAATATTTTTCCTACACCAGTCAACGCGCCTGATCGGGTGTGGTTACCGTAACTTATGGACCTGCAATATCAAGCAAGACTGTGAAACTTCTACCTATCTTATCTTCTTTACTTGGGGTAGTGATCTGAAATCACTTGACACATCGGGGCGAAAATGATCTTCTGAACCGAACTGTTGCCTCAGCGGTTCCAAGTAAAGGTGGTGAACCTTGCCCCAGCGGCGTATGGTGCGATGGCAAAAACCCTTGCCAGGCCATCACATGCACATAACATATGCTGCAATTGATTCTATCATGGGACCACTACCTACGACCTTGAGGGACTATTTTCAACCTTGTTTGAAGAAGGACGAGTCATGCCTAGTTTCAGGACTACTGTACTGTACTGTACCAACCCATTACTGCCCACTGTTGGGCTCAAGTCTCCTCCAAAGAGGGATTAGGTATAGTCCACCACGCCTGCCCAGTGCGGATTGGGGATTTCACATATCTTCAAAATATTTTTTAGAACCCTTTTCCGACATGCAGGTTTCCTCACGATGTTTTCCTTTACCGTTTTTAGCCAGAGGTGTTGTGAAAAATTGCACATAAATCTTTTTGACATTCAGATTTAGAGGTACAAGCCGGATTTGAACTCGCGACCTCCCGTACGGAAGGACGCGCTTCGACCACTCGGCCACCACGACTATTCAGGACTACACTATTACGTAAATACTAAATACGTAAGTTATTTTCTAAGAACAAATAATATTATATTAAATTTAATCAACTATGCTAAACGAAATGGATTTTTCGCGGTTCTTTTTATTGATTTCATACGAGTATGTGTATAAC
Organism: Trilocha varians; assembly: GCA_030269945.2. Classification (NCBI taxonomy): domain Eukaryota; kingdom Metazoa; phylum Arthropoda; class Insecta; order Lepidoptera; family Bombycidae; genus Trilocha; species Trilocha varians. The sequence goes on from AP028279.1 coordinate 3,957,668, forward strand.
GCGACTTCAATATGTTTGTGTCAGTTGTTGTAATGGTTTTTATCATAAATTATTGTGAAGGAAATGAGGTAAGTTCTATTATTGGAAAGAAGTTCCTTATCGCGCGTTGTGAAAGGGGGCTACACGGAAAAAAATCTTACGAAAAGTTGTCACGACACTTTTTTTGTTTTAGATGATTATCGCTAGATGACGCTGTGATCAAAATCTTTTAAAACACGTTTATTAATCATCTGTTTTTTTTCTTTTGACTGAGTTCCTAAGAGGAGGATGTATTCAATTTGTCTGTATTTTAGTTATGTTACTTATTTTATAACTATAGTTTTGTGGACCGATTCGGTTGATCATTTGTTTTAGATGAGACGTGATGGTCGTCGAGGCCCATTTTTTTTTTTTTAAATGGAACAAGTCACTACTTATGGATTGGGGTGTCGCGACGGGAAAGTGTACCGCAGTGCGTAACGCGTCGCGCCATCCCGCATAACCCCGTGCTGGGTTCTAGCCTCAGTCGGGGTTCGGACGCTGAGCGTTTGGAGGTTTAAGTGAGGTTCAACTCCCACATACGGGATCCGGCAATTTCCTCCAACTAAAACAAAAAAAAAACCTACTTATGGATGTGTGTACAAAAATGTTTATTTTTAAGAATATTTCACGATTTGATGTGACCAGTTTTTTTTTGCTATTCTTGAAAAAATTTGCAAGTTGGTCGTTTTCCTTTTTATAAGAAAATATTACAGAATATAGTTTGGCTTATTTCTTCTGCTTTCGCTACACCTTATCACATTTAGATGGGGTCTGCGCAATGTCTTCTCTCTCCACTCCTTTCTATCTTTACATACATCATCTGTCACAACACAAACCAACATATCAGTTATTTATGGGTGACTTAATGTCTGAACTACTCTGAATCCCGACTAAGGCCTAAAACCAAGCACAAGGTTACCCAGGATGACGCATTACCCACTGTGGCTCACGTCAAAGTGCAAACTACGTAATGTTGATGATCGTCACATTTTACGACGATAAATATATCTTAACTATCGCGTAGCTTCTGCTGAGTCACTTTCAATTAAAAGGTAGCCTATGTTCTTTCTCAGGGTCTAAAGATTGTCCGTGTCAAATTTAATCAACATCAGTTGAAAAGTTTAAGCGGAAAAGCGTAGCTGTGTGTCTACAGAGAGTTACTTTCGCATTTATAATATTAGGATTAAACTTCAGTAATTACAAAACATTTTTGTGTCCTTAAAATTCTAAATTTAATACCATTTTTTAGGTAACTGGGCTTCAAAAGGTAGAAACAGAGCATTCATTTGCACCAGCAACAAAAGTTGATTTATTTGTGGAAAGAAGTGACGTAACCGACACGGTTAGTAACTTCTGTTCTTATATTTCATTATCATATTATAATTAATTAATCTTGAATTGCAATGATGCGAATTAAAATTAATCGGAACAAAATAACAGTGCCTGGAACTAAAAATTTACAACATCAATCTTATTCTTCAATCTTTACTGTAGATAATATTTCTTATTATTTTTTGTGAAAGTTTTGGGCCTAATTCAATAATAATGAGTGTGATATGTTTCCTAAGTGTTTTCCAAAAGCACCATAAAATAATACAACCATAAACCTTTTTAAATACAAATATAATTAATCTTTCCAGACAACAACTGCTGCAGAATCAAAAATAATAAACCTAGTAGTAACCAAACCAGAAACAGATGAAGCAGAGTTAAATGAAGAAACAAAAGCTAAAACAATAAAACTTTATAATTTTATAACAACTGAAGTCAATATAAAAGACAAAAATAATGTTTCAAGCACAGAACATCTTTTAGAAGATGAAACTAAAAGAATTGACGTGATAGAAAAAATAACAAAACAAGATCAATTCATGAAAGACGTAGGCACTATAGCTAAACTACTAAACACAGTTGTGAAAGATAAAATTGAGGAAGAAGATCTCATTGATGATAATTTAGAGTCAAATTTAAAAAATTATAGAAGATCTAACTCTCCACATATACCTAATGATTCTAGATATGATGAGAAACCAAATGTGGTGTTTCTTTACCCGCCTATTTTATATTGTTTTACTCCACAAGGTAACCTTATTTTCAAATATACTTCTTCCCTTCTTACCTTTACTATACGAACTGTTTTATTGCCATGTAAGCAGCTATCTAAGCAGCATGTAACCGTCGCTCATGAACTTCACGAAAATCAATTAGTTTTGAACTCATTCATTGAACCGATAATAGAATAACTAATGCTTGCTATACATAATGTTAAATGAGTACTCCTGAAAATTACACGAAGAACAATACTTATGTTACCTACAATAGACCCTGAGTTATCTCGTTACCCTGGGTGGAAAGCAGATAAAACATTCACAGATAATTTTGGATATCGTTCTTTTAATTCATTATCAAAACTATTCCATTAGTACCACTATCATCACTTACACTATTACTAAACGGGTTCTTTCCACGATTATTTTCAATTGAGCGATCCCGATATTTCGGCACTGTTTCAAGCGCCATGATCACGGGAAGACTGAAGAACTGCGGGTATGTCATTTAAGAGCAGACTAATCTGTCTACCCTCTTTCTCGTTCGTTTCCCGGTACCTCTGGAACTCGAACTCATAACCGATAACCGCGAGTGTTTAAAGAAATTTACCACTATCATCACCTGTTTTTCTTGTTGGCCTAATTTTTTAACACTCTCTATAGGTCATTCACTATCAAACACCTAATAAGTTTTTTTTTTTAATAACGTAACATTTCAGATCATACAAGACTTTGTGAAAACTACGCGAAACGCATCACTCCTCATCCCTATTTCTCAGAACTTTCAGCAATCAAAACTGGGGTAGGTCCTCACCACAATCCAGACCAAAGACTGTTCTTCGAAGTTCCAATACCTCTGAAGAGAAAGAATGAAAGACCAAGGGATAGTAGAAAACCTTCTGTGTCTAATAATGCTTGTGCTACGGGTGAAATGAAGTATCCAATGGTTTACAAGACAATTCGATGTTAATTCTATTAAAATATTTTTAGTTTATTAGATAAAAAATATATTTTGATATATTATTGTGTTTTATTGCCAATTAAACATATGGTTTTCGTGGCCAGTATAAAGAGTCACTAAGAAATGAAGCCTGAACCTATTTACTGAGTTCAAACAATTTTCTACATTAATGGAGGTTGTTCCAGTGACGTCACGAAGAGGAACATGACTCCCGGATCGGAGGTTGTATGTAACGGCTCGTTAGCTCAGCGGTCAGAGCGCCCAGCCAACAGTACGGTCATGGGAAGACGAGGGTTCAAATCCTTCACGAGCTAGTCCTTTTGGCACCATCTTTTCAAAAAACAACATTGATTTTTTATTTCTTTAACTTTACAACCAGTTAAGAATTGTTAATGGCTATCTAAGACTATCAGTGATCAGGTTAAAAATCACCTAACCCCAACTAAACAAAAATTAAGTAGGTATATTAGTCTGCAGCCATTTACGAAAAGCATTCTTCTCCGTGTAAGTGTTTGACATCTCCTCTTACATGTTGGCTAATCTACTACGACTTATCATACAGATTTCAAATATCAGTTTTGGTTTCAAAATATAGCTACTTGCTATAATTTACCGTGGCTCCATATTTCACAGTGGTGCCATCTAAGTCATTGACTTTAAAGTAAGGGTGCTGGAAAGCTCTATATTTCTGACCCACCCCAATAATAGATGTTCCCTAATTTTCAGCTAGAGGGAGCTGTTTTCAACCCTTATTGAGAAGTAACTTTACGATGTGACAAATATGTATTTGGGGTATAGTTCACTAAATATAGAAACCAAAAAATATGTTCTAGATGTTTCGTGTATCTAAAAAATTTCGTTGAACAAAAAGACTAGCTCGTGAAGGATTTGAACCCTCGTCTTCCCATGACCGTACTGTTGGCTGGGCGCTCTGACCGCTGAGCTAACGAGCCATTAAATACAACCTTAGATCCGGGAGACATATTCATGTTCGTGACGTCACTGGAACAAGATTCTGTACTGTAGTAACGGGTAGATTGATTGGTATTCTTACAGCATTTAAACAGCAATTGGGACTAAAATACAGCCTTAATGGGGTATAAAATACAACAACTGCTAAGAACCTTACTAGTCCTTTCATCCCAAGGACCAAATTATGGCTGAGTTTATTATTTACTGTGGAGTACTTTACTTAACAATTATGAAGAAGCTATTAATGTTTGCAGAATTCCAATCAATCATTTTGTAAGTAGGAAGAAATCATGTAAAGTCTCCCAGTCCTGTGTTTCCATAGGCGATTAATTGCTCTAAAACCTTTCACAGTTTACATGTGTAGTCAAATCGGCATCAAAACACATTCTTTGTCAGTGACACAAGACAAAGTGAGCCACGCATGGTGTCATCACTTCGGGAATCAGATGATATCTGAGCCTAATCCTCCGCTTCTTGTCAAGTAACATAACGAGTTTTCAAAGATATGATTTTGGATTGATAATCATTTTAACTAGGATTTTACTTTTAAATTTTTTTTAATTGTTGGATATTACGTTTTGGTCCTCTTCAGTAAACTACATGTACAAAAAGATTATGGAAATAACGTCCAAAAAGACTAACTAGCTCGTGAAGGATTTGAACCCTCGTCTTCCCATGACCGTACTGTTGGCTGGGCGCTCTGACCGCTGAGCTAACGAGCCGCTACATAAAACCTCCGATCCGGGAGACATGTTCCTCTTCGTGACGTCACTGGAACAACCTCTATTACCGTTGTAGAATACTTTTTGATCGATTGAAAGGGCTATGCTGAGTATTGCTGAGTACCAGGGTAAGTCGTTTGTTGTAAATGTCTTACAGCATGTAAACCCAAACTTATACCAGAAATACGCTAAAGTTTTAGTATGTAATTGTCAAGGTTAACTTATAAGTATTCTCATGTGATGACTACTCTACTAACAAGACTTTGGACAAATTATTACTGTTTGATTGGTGATTTGCTGGTTGCAGTAAGTATTATGAAAAATATCAATTTTGTTATTTAGTGAAAAAAGGTTTCGGGTATTTACCCACCTCTCACTCCCGACACTGTAACTCCCGTGTAACAGTTTCAAACTCCAGGTTTGACAGCGGCGACTACAGTAATTACTCTGAGCAAGAAGCCCAGGAACCTGAGGCAAAGCTAAGTTGACTTGGGCAAAAAAGGTTTAAAGTAATAACCCCCAAAAAGCCTAGCTCGTGAAGGATTTGAACCCTCGTCTTCCCATGACCGTACTGTTGGCTGGGCGCTCTGACCGCTGAGCTAACGAGCCGTTACATACAACCTCCGATCCGGGAGACATGTTCCTCTTTATGACGACACTATTTATAAAATCTATTAACTCAACGATATGGCTTGTGAAAGCTACTCTACTTGCGAGCGAGAATTTCCATAGTTGACACCCTTGTTACAGGTGCAATCTTTTTAGTTTCTTCAATCCTCCTTTAAATAGTTTGTTAATGAAGATATGGATACTGATTGAAAGACGAATGTGTGTCCATTTTGTTGGATATTCTCTTCATATTTTTCTCGAGAAGTTTCTGTTATGGGCCTTCACTAGTAAAATATTTATAGCTTTGGTGCTTATTTAATCTCTAAGCAACTGCATGTGATTGTAAGACTACTCCAACTAATTCTCCGACCTCCAATAGATTAAATCTGGTTTATAGGGTACAGAAAAGTATTTTCCAGTGACGTCACGAACAGGAACATGTCTCCCGGATCGGAGGTTGTATGTAGCGGCTCGTTAGCTCAGCGGTCAGAGCGCCCAGCCAACAGTACGGTCATGGGAAGACGAGGGTTCAAATCCTTCACGAGCTACACTTTTTGGTAAATTTTAAGGCGACAAAATGCTTTAATTAGATTTTTTGTAAAATTACTTTAAGTAGACAACAAATTAAGTATACTCCACGTTGCTAAGGTAAGTAGATCTTTTTTTAGATGAAATAATAAAACCTATCTTAGTATTCTATGTCTAATCTAGTTATCACCATAACTTTCTCGAAAAGAAATTAAGGAAATCTCACAGCAAATATATCAGCTCTTGTTAAGATTCTTTCATTAGCCTTTCTTATAATTCCAGGGGGCGGCGCGACGGGAAAGAGTGCCTTGGGCGTAACGCGTCGCGCCGTCCCTCATAACCCCGTCCTGGGTTCTGGCCTCAGCTGGGGTTCGGACGCTGAGTGTGAGCGGTTGGAGGTTTTAGTGCGGTTCAACTCCCACATACCTAGCCCGCGGGGCGGGCGGAGATCCAGTGATTTCCTCCACATAAAAAAAAAATCTAGTAATTCCACCAAAAGTTACATCATACACCATAATTATCTTCATAACACATACTGGCCAAAATAACTATCGTCTTGGCTGTGGTATGTGCCCATCAGGTTTCTTCGATGGTTTATGATAAGTGTCGATATTGCAAGTAGAGATAACTCCTCGAAATGTTGAGTCTCTTCCAATTTTAATCTTGCAAATATGACCCTAAGTAGTAGAGAACATTTTGGACCGTCAATGACACAGGAACCCAACATAGAAGCAAACATTATAGAAGCAACTATCTACAGACAACTACGCCGTAAATAAATGCTGGAGCCTGATCCAGTGACGTCACGAACCGGAACCTGTCTCCCAGATCTAAGGTTCCATGTAGAGGCTCGTTAGCTCAGCGGTCAGAGCGCCCAGCCAACAGTACGGTCATGGGAAGACGAGGGTTCAAATCCTTCACGAGCTAGCCTTTTTGTTCTATTTATATTTGCAACAAACGGATAGAAATACTAAATTTTATTCATTTGGGTTTAAACTGTACACATAATAAGCTGATACAGATTTTTTACTCTGAAAGATTCGCGAATTGCAATACGAGTAAAGCTCAGCTCCCTCTAGCTGAAAATTTCGGAAATGCCATGGGTCGGAAAATGTGAAGCTTTTCAGAATCCTTACTGAATGTTATTTCAATGTTTTCACTATGTCCTTAGATGGCGCCACTGTTGTGACTTATTCTGGAACATTGTATTGATTTTTTGTCGCACCTACAGTTTCTTCGGGCTTTGAAGAGATGTCTCTTGCTTCAAAATATAAATCTAAATGGATCTGTTATTTGTTTGGGTAAAAATGAAACATCATTGACAAACTAAAACAGTCACGGGCGTTTGAAAATCTGGAAGATTTTTGACTAGTATATGGAGAAAAAAGGATTGAAATGGCTACAAAAAGCCTAGCTCGTGAAGGATTTGAACCCTCGTCTTCCCATGACCGTACTGTTGGCTGGGCGCTCTGACCGCTGAGCTAACGAGCCGCTACATACAGCCTCCGATCCGGGAGACATGTTCCTCTTCGTGACGTCACAGGAAAAACTCTAGTTCTGTTAGCTCAGTTATATCAGTCTTCTTCTTCTCAGTTATTCTTTGAGTCACCCCCATAATCTTAATTGCTATAATTTTCAGGAGTTCGTGAAGTTTCCCCATTTACCAGTTTTTTCTTATTGCCTTGTAGGCACACGAGCTAACTGGCCACCTGATTGTAAGCGGTTACCGTTACTCATGGACCTCTGCAATGTCAGCGGACACTGCGGCTACCTACGGCCTACCTTTAAGGACTTTCTTTAAGCCTCGTTTGAAGAAGGACAAGTCATAGCGCTCGGTCATAGTTCTCCCTAAATGCATAATAATATGTTCCATAATGAATTTCAGCTAAAGAGACTAGTGATAAGGCTTTATGCAGAAACGTAAGAAAACTAGACGAAAATGTATAAAACTTTAAATGTACATGCGTAATTACCGATATTTACAGCCTTAAAATGTATCTCTACACCTTGGAAATGCTAATTCATCAAAAAAGTCTAGCTCGTGAAGGATTTGAACCCTCGTCTTCCCATGACCGTACTGTTGGCTGGGCGCTCTGACCGCTGAGCTAACGAGCCTCTACATACAACCTCCGATCCGAGAGACATGTTCCTCTTCGTGACGTCACTGGAACAAAATACATTTGCGTATATCTCTCCAAATTTTGGGTTTAGGTTTCCTCACGATGTTTTCCTTCATCGTTTTTAGCCAGTGGTGTTGTGAAAAATTGCACATAAATCTTTTTCACATTTAGATTTAGAGGTACAAGCCGGCCGGATTTGAACCCGCGACCTCCCGTTCGGAAGGACGCGCTTCGACCACTCGGCCACCACGACTTCATTGTGCATTGCCGATACTGTAAAACTTTTTTGGCAACTTACATAGGTATTATCCATTACCTTGTATACAAGGTTAAGATTATAATATAGGCTTGCCTACTATCAATTCAGATTGTCTGAATGAAAGAAAAAATACATTTATTGAGTACACAACAACGTTGCACATACTAAAAACTAACCTAAAAGTATTTTACAAAAGGTAACTGCATCATCATAATACTGCAGCAAGGTACAGCGCTGATATAAGGCAGAGCATGCAGAAAAGTGAAAACCAATAAATTATTTTTAAAGAAAACAAAACACGCAGTCTTGTCACCGATACAAGTTTGCATCTTAACTTCAAGGACTTATTCCAAATCTGGTTTGAATCTTGGCTATAAAACAGATTTAATTATAAAAACAATTACATTGCCTTTGAGTAAGTTATCAAAGTATACGAACTATAAAAATTAATATTACGAAAACAATGAAAATTTCAGTTTCTTGTAATAATTTGCCATGGTATATTGTTTCCTAGTGAATTGTTTTATACTCTTGTTAATATATGAGGTGAGATTTTTTTGGTACATGTTCGAAAGATAATAATGTATTTAAAAAAATGGTTGCCTTTAAAGTCGGTATACGGGCGAAAGTTTTACGTGACAACGACTCGGGCATTGTTAGCCCGCCTAAGAGCAAGAGAGAGAGACATAAAAAGTGAAAGGCACGCGTGCCTCTCACTCGCTCTCATTGTGAGCGCATAACGTGAGCGGAGCGTAACGCAGTTTCTTGAAGTGTCACCCGGCAAACCAATTTATAAGACGTTGTCACGTCAAAACCCTAGTTACAAACTTTTAAGATCCTGGATATGATGTAGAAATAATGTGCTAGCTAAGGCAAGTAAAACGAGCCTAAACACGATGGGTGTTTCTTATTTAATACGGGAGTTCCTATGGCCACCTTTTGAATCCATTACCAGATCAGCTCCATTGTATTGTATTATTGTATTGTCATATAGTTATGCATGCACAGCATTCAAGTCTAATCCATTTTCTCTAAAGTTATTTTCAGACTTAAAGTAAACAACAAAATCTTTTAAATTTGTTCCATTCCACGACAAAGTTAATTAAAACAAAAAGAAACATGAAAAACAGCGCCATCTTATTTTAGTTTGATGTCCTGAAAGTCGTTATATTTTCCGACATATCTCCACCGCCAATGTTTCCATATTTTCACCTAGAGGGAGCTAAAATAAAACTCTACTGATAGTCAAACAAAGAAACGGAAAGCTTACATGTAAAATTTTCGACAAAAGATAACCTCCACATCCATTTGATTTTCCTGCAAATATAAATATATTAGAACAAAAAGGCTAGCTCTCTACAACCAAAAAGTGTAGCTCGTGAAGGATTTGAACCCTCGTCTTCCCATGACCGTACTGTTGGCTGGGCGCTCTGACCGCTGAGCTAACGAGCCGCTACATACAACCTCCGATCCGGGAGACATGTTCCGGTTCGTGACGTCACTGGATCTAGCTCAATATTGTAGAGTACTTTACAATACAACAGTAAAAGGCTGCAAATATGTGTAGACAGTCGATCAGTCTTTTTTGAAATTATAATAATAATATAAGCCTTAATTCAGACAAAGTAGTTACAAAAAATTAAATGAGTGACTATGATGAGTGTTGAGACCGACAACTTCGTCTATTTGCCCAGCTTTGGCAAAGGCCTCATCCATCTCTTTCCACTCTGCTCGGTTTAGCGCTTTTTTGAGATTATCTGACATCAACTAACTCTGGATTGGTTTTAATTGAGTTGAACTGGTCTACCTTAGTTTACATGTATACCCGAACCATGTGAAAACGTAAACCACCGTGGTCATCTTCGGTCTGTTTCAAGAATTTACCATGCACAATCTATGGACTAAGTTCCCGCTTTAACTTGTCTTTTAAAAACGAGGATTGAAGAGTCCTTAAAAGTAGGTCGTAGCTAGTATCCCCTGGCAATACAGAGATTCATTAACGAAGGTAACCAGTTACAATCAGGTGGTCCGTTAACTCTTCTACCTACAAGGTAATAAGATATCTGGTACCAAAAAAAAACTTGAGAGGTGTCAAGGGACACCCGGATGGAACGAAGTTCCTTTCGATTAATTAGTGAGGGAATTGTAATAAAATTTAATTTTATTAAGTTATAGTAATTAGTTAGTTTAAAACGTCTGTCTCTCTTTCTTCTATAAGAGAGAGACAGACGTTAAAGTAACTAATTATAATAACTTAAATTCAATATTTTGATCACAGCACCACCTAGCATTAATCATATAAAAGGAAAATAAATAAGGAATTGTTTTAAAAGATTTTAATCACAGCGCCATCTAGCGATAGTCATCTAAAACAAAAAAAAGTGTCATGACAACTTTTTCGTAAGAATTTCCGTCTAGCCCCCTTTCGGTAACGCGCGATAAAGAACTTTGTTCCAACACATTCTTAGATGATGTGACAAGGTGCGAAGTTTCAAAGGATTATCACCTTGTTATCCCTTTCTGAGTAAAATGTTAAGTTTCCTATCAAACAACCTTATGTGATTTTCAAGGATTACTCGTCACGATTCTGAATCAATAATTATCGTACTTACAAAGTTTGATTTTGTTGCCATAAAATTTTATTTAAATTTATTATTTGTTGGTTTACTGGATGTAATAAAATTCACAACCAAAAAGTGTAGCTCGTGAAGGATTTGAACCCTCGTCTTCCCATGACCGTACTGTTGGCTGGGCGCTCTGACCGCTGAGCTAACGAGCCGCTACATACAACCTCCGATCCGGGAGACATATTCCTGTTCGTGACGTCACTTCAAAGATCTTGTTATGCTTTTTCTACAATGAAGACTAGTATGTGGCCCTTTCCAGATTTTTTATAAATTATAATATTACTGGTTACTTGTGTTTGTTCATATTTAATTTGGTTTCTAAGAAATAGTATAAATTTTATCTAAATTCCATTAAATACTCGCAGTTATCTATATCATTTACACAAATACTAAATTCCAATTCTTGCTTATTTTAGAACAATACTTATTTCTTCTTGATTTTCGGAGATTATTATCTAAATTCATAGACAAAATCCTTATGACTGATATCAATTTGTTTCTCAAAGATAATATAGTAACCTACTTCAACAGGGGGACAACCGCGACGGGAAAAGGTGTCGTGGGCGTAACGCGTCGCGCCGTCCCTCATAACCCCGTGCTGGGTTCTGGCCTCAGCCGAGGTTCTCACGCTGAGTGTGAGCACGTGAGGTTTTAGTGCGGTTCAACTCCCACATACACCACCCGCAAAAAAACCTACTACAACATATTGTGATACATAATTATTCTAAAATTAAATATCCTTACTTTTATTCCTCTGTATCTGTTGTTAAAGAAATGTGAAGCCAGAAGGAACGGGGACGTGCCTCGTCGGACCGAAGTAAAATTATTGACTATGAAGGATCCACCAGAAAATGATCAAGTATTCCCTTTGGATTTTGAGGATAAGGTAACTATTTTTGTCTTCCTGGATAATAATTATTAAAAAGAGGACTTGCAACTTCGTCTACATCACTTAAGACGCGATAAATAAAATTGTGTTTACGTATTCTACAAGATGGACCGACGACCTGGTCAAGATCGCGGGATGGAGATAGCGTAGGATCGGTCGTTGTGGCGAGGTTTGGGGGAGGCCTATGTCCAGCAGTGGACGTCTATAGACTGATGATGATGATGATGATGTGTTCGTGTTTGATTCACACCTTTTGGTGCGTTTAAATTGCCTTCCATAAGAAACTGTTCCTAGACAAGGTCCAAGACAAGTTACCTTTCGTGGGCTTCACTGCTCAGAGTCATTACAGTGGTCACCGCTGTGGATCCTGACTACACAGGAGTTACAATGGTGGGAGTAAGAAGTGGTAAAATACTCGAAACTAATTACAACAAATACAATAAAAAATGTCATGACCAAAGGAAGCAGGAATTAAATTTTCAATTTGGAGATACTAATTCAACTACATCTTTTTATCTTTAGCAAATAGACCAAAGATACAAGACGGAAATGCAAGCCGGAGACTTATCTCAGTGGATGGGAACCAACACTCATTACAGGCAGCCTGATATGTATACTGATTTGGGGAGAAGATTCGTTCCATTATATCCATATAGCGAGGTAACTACATTTGCTATTTCTTAGAGAAGAACCTTATACACGAGGTTTAAGAAAAGTCCTGTATAGATGATAGATAATGGTACCTCATTGTCCTGGCATTGCAGAGGTTCATGAGAAACTGTAACAGCTTACCATCAGGGCTGTAAGCTCGTCTATCTTGCAATAAAAAAAGACAGAGACGATCTTCAAGTAGTGTTCCTTACTTACTGATCACTCCAAACTTTGATGTTAAGTTGTACAGGGAGGGTAATCTCCGGATCTACTGAACCGATTTTGATAATTCTTTTTTCTAACAGAAAGCTTCGTAGTTGTGAGTGTATTGGCGTACCATAATTAGAAAATTAGCATAAAAATAAGCGGTTAGCTAGTTTGTAATCAACCAAGACTTGCCCACCATAAAATGTATTTTTTTAAATTTTATACATAATATTTTAATGAATATACTTTCTATTAAGGTTCGAAACAAAGCAAGAAGCTCTGAAAGTTACGAAATCATATCGGTAAGATATTAACAGTCATATTCATAAACCTCTTGAAAGTTTCCTGAGTTTTAAAATTAGAAGTACAAGTTGGCCGGTTTGAACTCGCGACTACTGTACGAACAGCAAGTTTAACCACTCGATCACCAAGACTTGACAACTTGAATTCAGTACTACCAAAATTCCCCTATATTATTGAGAGTAGATCATACTTTTGCAACGGCGTCGAGGTGGAGTTCATCCCTACTATATGGAACCACCGCGGTCATCCACGGTTCGTTTCAGGAACACTTTTCTGCCACGCACCATCCGGCTATGGAATGAGCTCCCCTCCTCGGTATTCCCTGAGCGCTATGACTTGTCCTTCTTCAAACGAGGCTTGAGGAGGGTCCTTCAAGTTAGGTCGTAGGTAGCGACTCCGCAGTGTCCCCTGACATTACAGAGGTTCATGAGCGACGGTAACCACTTCCTATCAGGTGGGCCGTATGCTCGTCTGCCTACATGGCAAAAAAAAAAAAACAGCTCAAATAAGTTACTATTACTTCTAGGTAAACCCCGAGCATTTTATGGAAAATTTAAAACAGTTCATATCTCCTAAAACCGACTTAACATTTAAGAGAAAGAAATATAGCAAGCCAAAAAACTATCAGAAAAATACTTTGAGAAGTAAGGTAAGGATTTGTTGAGTATTTCACTACTTTTTAATCCCACGACGCGACACGACGCTAAAAAATTTCGTAGTGCGTAACGCGTAATCCCATGCATTATTATGGGCTCAACCGGGGTTCGGACGGTGAGTGTGAGTGGTTGGAGGTTTTAGTGAAGGTCAACTCCCACATTTCAATATGGATCACGGAATTATTCAAACTTAAAAATAAAACAAAAAATCCTTATTTGGTGTCATGGGATACCCGAATAGAACGAAGTTCCTTTCGATTAAAAGATATCTTATATTTTTTTCCTAATGTAATGCGAATAAGGAACGTGTTTTAAAAGATTTTGTTCACAGCGCCATCTAGAGATAATCATCTAAAACAAAAAAGTGTCGTGACAACTTTTCGTAAGATTTTGTTCCGTCTAGCCCCCTTTCACAAAGCGCGATAAGGAACTTCGATCCAAAAAGCACGTTGGCACGTTTCCTGCGTTAAACGTAACCGCGTTTTACTACCAGTGCTATACGAGTGTAAAGAATACTAAAGAATGTCAATGGTACGACCTGTTTTTTCATCGTAATAGTACATGACTCCTAGAAGCTTAACAGGCAACGAAGTTATAACAAAGATTTGTGCTTGCTCACTGTAGTCGATAGTCGAATATGACCATATAGTTCCCGTGTAGCAACGAACATCATACGTCCGTAGACGTCCATTGTTAAATATAGGCCTCCTCCAAGGCTCTATTCTTCTGACTATATTAATAACAAATCGTCGCCTCAGTGCTTGTTTGGCCAATCTGCACTCGAGCAAATTTTACGGGAGACAGCAAACAAGCACGGAATTTTCGTTAAGTGCCGTGTTGAGAAAAAAATTGAAAAGAGATTTTTATTGTTTTAAAATTGAATATTTTAAAAAAATATTTTACCAGTCGGATGGAAATTTTATTCTTTATAATACTGCATTAAAAAGTAATATTCGTAAAAAATGTCAGATTGGCCAAACAAGCACTGAGGCGACGAAATACAAATATTTTACTTTCAAACATAAAACTAATTTACATGAGTTCAACAATGGCTCCTTTACATTCCTTTTGTGAATCTTCTCATTTATCTATATCTATATATCAAGTGAATGTTTAAAACAATTTGAAGAATTTGCAGGTAACTCCAGAGCTTCTTTTGGAATACATAAAACAGGCTGTTTCCCCTGAAACTGACAAGAGAGCCTACAAAAATAATTTCTATAAATCAAAATACGGTCAGGGAAAGAAATCTAAGGTGATATTTTACAGGGTGCTAATAACACTCAGTTTGTTTGAAAAACATACTTTCATGCATTTGAACGAGAAAGAGGGTAGACAGATTTGTTTGCTCTTAAATCGACCCGCAGTATCCAGTCTTCTCGTGATCATGACGTTTGCAACAACGTTGAAATATCGAGACAACTCAATTAATTAAATATCGTGGTAAGAACCCGTTGAAAATGCATGAAAGTATTATAGAAAACCGCGAGTATCTGAATAAGTTTTTAAAAAACATATCCTTATTTTCGATATCTTTATTAGTTTCATAGATGAATTTGTTATTGTTATAGTTGCCAAAAAACATCGGTTTCAAGTCTTACAACAGTTTTTGACTGTATACTCAAAAATACTTTGATTTGTCTTTTAACTTTATTAAATAACACATTTTATAAAAACCAGCAAATCAGGAGACACTGTGAGACCGCCTACTTATTTAAACAATCTACTTTTTTTTTGCCATGTAGACGAGCCAACGGCCCACCTGATAGGAAGTGGTTACCGTCGCTCATGAACCTCTGCAATGTCAGGGGACACTGAGGGATCGCTACCTACGACCTAACTTTAAGGACCCTCCTCAAGCCTCGTTTGAAGAAGGACAGATCAGGAGTTCTTTGAAACTATATTGTTCATGATCTTCTAGTAGCATAAAATTTCTTCAGGAATACGATCGTTTTAAGTATGAAATGAAAGCAGGCGATTTGTCGACCTGGTCAGGGACGAATCCTCATTACAAGCAACCTGACTTCTACATTGATTTAGGAAGAAGATCTATCCCAGTGCATCCGAAGGTCAGATCATGTATATTACTGGACTACCAAATAAAAGGGATAGGTCTTTGGATTATCAGTTGGAGTTACCTAATGTTTTAGGCGTAAAATAGGGGGATCTAAAGAGCGGGGTTTATGTGGAACACTAGTATTAAAATTAGTAACTACTAAATCGCGTTAAAAAACAATTGTAAAGTTTAAACATAACAAATCTCTTCAGTTTACCACGAAGATGGTAAAAGAACACAGGATTTTTGCTAGACCTGTAAGGGGTTGTCCATTAATCACGTGAGGCTCGAAAGGGGGGGGAGGGGTTTGATAAAAATCACGAAAATAACACAAGGGGGAGGGGGGGGTGTAGTAAGATATCACGTGTATTTATTTTTTCGTCAAACGCGCGATTTTTTAACAAATATTAAGCGGCACGGCGCGAAAATTTTAAGATTCGTTGTAGGTACTAAAAATACACGTGATGTTGAGAAGGGGGAGGGGGGGTGGTCTTAACCCTCACTACGTATCACCGATGGGGGAGGGGGGGTTAAAAAATGCTAAAAAAAGATCACGTGATTAATGGACAACCCCTAAGTACTGCAAAGTAGACAGTAGTCAATTCTAGTCATTGCCACTCAACTGGGAACGTCACTATTCGCTAGATGGCGAAACTGGGGACTTCATTCGGAATCAATACCGTGTTTGAGCCCCTTTTTAAAAACATTTTTTCCAATAATTTTTAATTTTGATTTTTAATTAAACCTTATATTTTTGTAAATCATTATTACTTAACAACGCTGTATTGCATTTTCAGCGAAAATATATCATCTCCGTAAAATATGAGACGATTAGAAAATGTAAACAAAACAAGTTTTAGAACTGTGCTCAATTTTGGCTCCTGCCAAAAGTAAACAAACCAATTTGGTTGCCGTTCCCAGTTGAGCGGTTAATTAACAACTAGGTGGTTATTAATTGTGTAGGTACTTAGTGACGAAGTCTCAATTACCTAAGGGAGGGAACCCGATAATATAAGAAATTCTTAGATACTTATTTAATTTATTTTTATTATAACTATCAAAAACTTAAAATTGTCCCTAGTTCTATCATATCTTGATACCATTTACAAGTATCGACTTATCGAAAAGGAAGCCGATGGGAATGGGATTGTAGACAGCCTACGCCACTGGACTATTAGTTTCAAGTTTGGTATTTGTAGAGTATATTGTTACAGTTATTTTGTTTTCAGAATCGAAGAGGTGTTTGGGACGTCGACGATGTATCATCACATAAGTGGTCAAAAAAGAAAAAGGTAACAAAAATTTTTCTGTTTCCGTAAATTCATATTTTTTGTTGTTACCACCTGATGGTTAGTGGTTATCATCGCTTATATACAGGATATTTTAGATGTCTTTATAAGAGACATGTCTTAATGATCCGGTATCCAATTAATACTTATTATTTTTGCTTAAAATTTACCTAATATACATATACTTACATATTTTGTAATAATAATTAGAACCTTGGAGGAGGAGACCTAAGCCCAGTAGTGGGCAGAAATGGGTTGTTACAGTAGTTTGTCTTGGATGTACCTACCTACAACGGGTTATGCCTAAATCTTATAATTTTGATGCAGAGACAAGGGAATTCTGGAAGTTTGGCAAAAATGTTGGTAAGACATTAAAAACTTTTGAAACTATGCGGATTATTTTGCCATAGTTCCGTATTGATTTTAAAAAAACTTGATATTGTCTTTTTTTCACAGATATCTCAAAAATTCACTTTGCACTCGCCCAAACAAGCATTGCGATCAAACAATGTACAATCTTCTAGAAATGAAGACAATTTGATACCACAGTTGGTAAGCATTTGAATCTTGATCTTGAATTGTAGGACTTAACCCTTAAATAGAGAATGTTGTTTTTAAATAACATACTAAACATCACCTTAAAATTGACCTTCTTTTAAATTTTTGTTAATTTTGACAACTAGTTATCATTTCTGAACGAATTTTTGACTTTATTTAATGTTGGCATAAAAAAGTAAAGTAAATTCATGTCTAGATTTTTTAAATCATTTTTCCTGCAGTAATACATGTCTATTACACAAAAATATTTATATTTTAAAACGGGTAACAAAAATCGTCCATTTAAGGGTTAAGTTATAGCATGTAGTAGTAGGGATGAAACTAATATTCCCATAATAATATTCCATTCCCATACTGTACTAATCTAGATAAAGTACCTACATAAACAGTGCATTCTCAATATAAATATTAGAGAATTAGAGATGCAACGAATAGTTATTTGGCCGGATACCAATACCGGATATTCGGCCTGACCACCAGCTGAATATTCGGCCGGGAGTGTGGCGGCAAGTGACAGAGTGGAAAGTATTTACACATTTCAATAGGCCTGACCGCAACGCATGTCGTTGCAACAAAATACAGAAATACGTCCTGTTGCGTTTTAAGTGTACATTAGTTCACAATAGAAATGTAAAATCCTCATACAAATTCTCTGCATTTACAAAAAAAAACATGAGAAAAGTCAACTATTATGAG
The DNA here is from genome assembly GCA_030269945.2 of Trilocha varians. NCBI lineage: Eukaryota > Metazoa > Arthropoda > Insecta > Lepidoptera > Bombycidae > Trilocha > Trilocha varians. The sequence continues at coordinate 3,975,840 of AP028279.1, forward strand.
TAGAAGTTTCTTAAGTCAATTTTAATAATATACAGGCAACGCCAGAATTAGTCTTGTCGTTGGCTAAACAAGCCGCCGCCCTTGAAGCGTCCAAGCCTCGCAATCCAAGTGATGCTGTCATTCAGAAAAATATCTTAAGGAGTGGGGTAAATATACTTTAGTTTGTCTTTTTAAGTGAGGAGAGTGTCAATGTGAGTGAATAGGGGAATGGAGGGGGAATTCATTTATATTACTGAACCAATTTCGGTGTTACTTTTATTTGAAATCACTTTTCAAACCTTTCACATTCCTAACAAAAAAAATGTTGGGCATTTCGTTTTTAAGTAGAGCCTATGAAAAATAAAAATCTACTATTAGATCGATTTGTTTATTCTAGGATTACTGGAATGACGTGTGGAAAGAAGATGTCGACCCAGGCAGTATGTTACGTTCAAAAGGACAGAAGAAAATGGTATGACTTATTTCTACAAACACCTTTTTTACTTTGCCGACCTCTCACTCCAACCACTGTAACTCCTATTGGCACGAAGTTCCTTATCGCGCGTTATCGAAAGGGGGCTAGACGGAAAAAATCTTACGAAAAGTTATCACGACACGCTAGATGGCGCTGTGATCAAAATCTTTTAAAACACGTTCCTTATCGCGCGTTACGTTAGGAAAAAAAAATATAAGATATCTTTTAATCGAAAGGAACTTCGTTCTATTCGGGTGTCCCATGACTCCGCTTAAGTTCTTTTTGATCAGGGCAACCACCGTAATTACTCAGATCAGTGAAACACCTCTTCTACTAACTACAGCAAACGTTACTTTTCATAATAATAAAGTTACACGAAAACAAGATTAACAGTAATAATTATATTATGCACTAAAAAACGAAAACTTGGAAAATCAACACCTTATCACAGACTTTGTAAAATAATCACAAAAAAACTTGCTAACTATAATTCATTGATAAAACTCTCTGTAAGACTCGAATATAGAAGAACGAATTTTAATCATCATCATCAGCCTATAGACGTCCACTACTGGACATAGGCCTCCCCCAAACCTCGCCACAACGACCAGCCCTGCGCTACCTGCATCCATGGGGCCGAAAAGTTCTGGAGTGACGGCCACGAACCGGTAATTTTATACATACAATTTTAATTATATTACCTATATTCTTCCAGAAAACCGTGGCGCTAAAATTAAGTCCTGATGAAGAGGAATATGAAGCTATCATGAAGCTAAGAAATATATCGCCTAAATTGATTTACATTATAAACAAATCAAACGAATAAGTAGGAACTACCCAAACTGGACTATTAAATAATGACGTAAAATTTAGATTTTCATTTCACTTTTAGATACTATCAACCTCATAAGTGCTCATTTTTAAAACCATATCGCATGAGCGCAAGTTGCACTTATTACCTTCAATAACAAACATTCACAAATCACTTATGTACGTCGCTGCATTGTCGTGCGAATGTAGCTTTTATCGTTGATATAGAATAGAATATAGTTTATTTTTCTCACCACAAACACACAACAGAATCATCAGACACTAGTAAATTAAAATTAGCGCTACAATAAAATGTATGGTAATAAGTATTATTGCCGATTCATGTTTGCGGGAGACTGGTGCCTAAACTAGACGCAAGTTCGTATTTCAGGACACCAGGACACCCAGGACTCATACAAGTATTACAGAATCATAAAAGGTGAAACATTCTCCAAAAACTGAATACAATTGAATGCACTAATGAGACTGATTGCACTTATACTAATAGACCATATACGGTCAAGAGAGCGACGGAACTTCGACCTTGCTACCTATAGGTGTTATATCAAACCATTGCTATTCTCAGCTGGGCTAAGATCTCCTCAGTAGAGAGATAAGGTATTGCCTAATCTAGTTCTGAGACTTCACGTAGAATTTGTAAGGATTTTAGCCTCCTACAAGCAAGTTTCCTCGGATGTTTTCTTTCAGGTTTAAGCCAGTGGTAAACACGCGAAACGATCCAAAAACACTAAATCATATGTATAAATTTTTTTAGAATATAAATATTATTCATTTACTTTTTGTAATTTTAATTTATAATTCTTTTTCTTGGTGTTGATATTTTTTTCTGTTTTTGTTATTGTTAATTTCTATTATTTCTTATTTTTATTTTCACTAACATTTGTGACGCCACTGCCAGTTGAAATTGAAAACCAGCGTTACATGTCGGTTGGGGGTGACATATAACATTAAGCAGAGTTCCGACTGGTTTGTAATGAAAACTTATTTATTCCATGTTTGTTTTTTTTTTTCATTTCTGTAATTGTAAACCTTTTTTCATGACAAATAAACGATGTCTATGTCTATGTAATAAACTGAAGATCATTACAAAAATATGACGTAATAGTACAAACTGGCCACTATAGCCAAATTGTTGTAGTGTAGTAGTTGTACCTAAATGTTGACGAGCTAAATTGATGATCAAAATGTGATAAGGGCAATCAGAAACATCTAAATAATTCACTTTTAATTAATAAACCCATCATTAAAAGGATCCCTTAAAACATTGATCACCAAATTATTAGTTTTAGGTTTCCAAAGATCCACTGGCTTCACTTCGTTCATTCTGGCTTGAGCATAACATTTTAACACCTGGTCCTTTATAGCCTGTTCTCCTTTGCTTTCCAAATATTCCACCATATTCCTCAAGTCATCCTTAACTTGACGAGTCTTTTTGATTCTTAGTACTTCTTTGTACAAATAGTTAGTAGACAAATAATGGTCTTTTATGAAGTCTGTTATTTCTTTAACTTTTTCCTCATGCTGCTTTTTTGACAGTTTAGATATTTTTATCTTTTCTCTGTAAGTTTCAACGCTGTCGAATCTTCTGCTTTTTAGGAGATTGTCAAATAAGTGTTCATTGTAGTCCTCTTTAGACCAGAGCTCGTGAAGTAATTTTTGTTTAATGAATTTATTGGATAGACTATGTGTTTTGTTTATAAGTGTTATTGCCTGTAATATTAATCAAGAATTAGACTCGTTTCCTTGCGATTTATGTTAGGGTTAGCCTCCTTTACTTGTCCTTCTTCAAATGAAAGTTAAGAAAATTCCTATACAGTTGAGGGTAACGGCTTTGCTGTGCCCTGACCTTGCGATGATCCATGACCAACGGTAACCACTCTCTATCAGGTAGGCCGTTTTCTATTTAACCTACCAATGAACTCAGCACGGGGTTATGTGAGACGGCACGATGCGTTACGCAATCTTTTCCGTCGCGTATATAGGATAGGAGATATCAGGGACGTAGAAAATAATTATTATAGCAACTTATTCAGACATTCGCGGTTTTCTATAATACTTTCATGCATTTGAACGGGTTCTTACCACGATATTTAATTAATTGAGTTCTCGTTCGCTTTTGAATAGTACCACTCGAACTGGAACCCACATCACGATACACCACACTCAGAGGGAGAGGGTAGACAGATTTGTTTGCTCTTAAATCGACCCGCAGTATCCAGTCTTCTCGTGATCATGACGTTTGCAACAACGTTGAAATATCGAGACAACTCAATTAATTAAATATCGTGGTAAGAACCCGGTCAAAGTGCATGAAAGAATTATTATATCCTCATTAAAACCGAGATTTTAGTACGAATTTACAAACAACAATACCACTAATTTTAGTAATTTCAAAATTTACCACTATTTTGCAATACCCCTGTGTCTATACAGGGTGGATCTTTAACTTTGGACAATCTAAAGTGAGGTGTATGACTTGTCTAAATAAGTTGTATTTTTTTTTTTGGATTGGTTAAACTTTTTTTTCTGGCAATGTATGGAAAAGTACGACTGCGGACTTCCATACTATGATGACAATTTTTTTTTATCCAATTCCTAAAATAAAAGTGTTCTAAGTTTTATTTCAACAGGTCATTCATCCCACGTCAGACTGTCCAAAGTTACAGATCCACCCTGTATAAAAAGGAAATAATAATTTCACTTACAATAAATAAATTCAATACAACATACAAATAAGTGCACATGTTTGTATTGTTTTCATGTAATTTATGCGAGTCATAAAATATACAAGAAAATAGTAGGTATAAAATATAACGTAAAACGTGTTACTTGAAATGGCTGATACAAAAGTAATGGTGTATATTTATTATGGATTTTGTAAAAACAGTTTTTACAATTTTATCATTTGTGTTAATGATATCTGAGGTAGGTAAAAACGGGTACGGTTCTCTATTACCGTCGCTCATGGATCTCTGCAATGTCAGAAATGAAAAAAAAATGATCAAAAAATAAGAATCATCTAAATCGGTTCATATAGGACACGTTCATAAAAACACGCAAAAACAGCAAATCCTGAAATTTTATCCATTAAACACAGATCCAAATATACTTTCGTTTTTTTTAAAAATATATGGGATGAGTCGAGTATTTCGCGCGATCGGCGTACTATCAATTGGCTTCATTCTGTTATTTGTGATATTGATTGCAGATGTAATAATTCTATGAATATTACACACACGTAAGTCCTTTCAAGATTTGTTCAAAATGTTTATTCCAGATTATTTTTTTGAATACAGGTATATCTACAGAAATATGAAGTTTCTCCCGAATTTAGATTCATTAACTACCCTCCTCTCCCAAATCAATTATATCGAAGAAAAGTAACACGAAGATCTAGACCAATAGTATGGACAAGAAGATTGTAAAGACAGAATAGTTCAGTATTTGATTAAATAAAAACTACAAGTAAAAGTTGAAATTTTATTTGAACCTTGTGTGGAGATCTAATGGTTAATTGTATATTACTGTAAATTTTGGCTAAATAAATATCTTTTTAAATCTTAAATCTATTTCATTGACTGAAATGAAATGAAATTATTTACTCTCAACGTTAATGAAATTCCCATGCTTGTTGATGTCAAAAGGCTACCACCAGTTCGGAAAAAGAAATTTAGCCACTGTCCTGAGAAGAACTGGCAAGAAACTCAGCGGGCATGTCTTTTTTTGTATTATTTTTCTGTTTTTTTTTTATCTTTTCAACTCAATATTACAATTTTTTGTCACAATTTTTTAACATATTTATGGGGCTTATTATTTACTTATATTTTTTGTACATTAGTATATTTCAGCATAATTCATTACTAATAAGATTTTAGTGACACACACACACATGACACATTACCATGGATTTTAGAATAATACACATTATTGTTTCTACTATAAAACAATTCCACAAAAATTACCAACATTTACGAACTTTCTATTTTATTATTATTAAGATTTATCCGGGAAGCCCTCTCTCTGGGACGCAATCAGTTAAGGATTCTCATCAGGACCTTAACAGGGCACTGCAATCTGAACAGGCACATGTGGAGGCTTGGTCTTGTGGTGGACCCTACCAGGAAAATAGTCCAGTTCATGCTGGACCTGAGTCTTGGCGCAGATTTGTAACACAGGGGGATGGTTACAATAGATCCGTAAGGGTCGCAGTGACCTGATGGGCTACCTGTGCCCATCGCCCCCCCCCCTCTCTTAATAGTAATAATAAACTTTCTATTAAATTCTAAACATTTAATCCTTTACCCTTTAGTCCTCTTTGCTTCTTAAATATAATCTAGTTGGTAATCTTGGCAAATTTTATCACAAATTTGTGCGTGTCAGTATACTTCACAAAGCGTCTATATGACAGAGATAGCTATTCCAAAAACTTCTCCAATAGTAATAAACTTATTCAGACACTCGCGGTTTTCTATAATACTTTCATGCATTTTCAACGGGTTCTTACCACGATGAAATGCATGAAAGTATTCTAGTGTTGGATGAACCGAAAAAATATTTTTGAGACTTCTTGATAGGTTAGGGACATAAACACATTATTTCTGGTAAAATGATATAAATAAAAAAATGAAAAACAATTACATAATCATATTACATTTCCATCACAAACCAGCCGAGAGTGTATTGTTGAATATTGACATAGATTGATACATTCAATGCCAACATCCAGCACTGGTTTTCAGTCTCAGCTGCCAGTGACGTCACAAATGTTCAAAAATCTTCTCGAATAATCTCAAGTGTGTGAAAGAGACAGCACTATATCTTTCTCACTCACACACATATCCAAAACATCGTAACATTCTCTTCATAAACCAAATTTATTGTAAGATACATTTTTCAGCCCCACTGCGCAGGGGTAAAGCATAGATTTTCAGCAGTAATTCTTCTTAAACTAGGGGGTAAATTATCCCCAAAGATCTCTTCTACCCTCTCATTATAAGTCCAAGGTAATATATGAGTACATTCATTTGCATCGACTAACAGTGTCTCGGTCTGTTTTGCTTCAGACTTTTCATTTTGCAATTTCTTGTACAAATCTAATAGAGATGGTTGAGATGATTGTTCTTGTGTCTTTTTTGATTGTACTGTAAAAGTAATTTTGAATTAGTAATGGATTGGAATATAATAAACAAAATTACCTATTGATAATGAATTATCGAATGAAATGGAGTTATAGTAAAAGACAGTGATAATTTTACGATAATGAAAATGACAAAATGCTGATGTTACTTCTTAAGCTTTCTAACGAAAATAAATCATCGAAATTGGTTCATGTAAACAGAAGAAATATAAACAAAAAACTAAATTTTAAAAACAAAATTTTAGACTTGTCCTTCTTCAAACGAGGCTTAAAGAAAGTCCTTAAAAGGTAGGCCATAGGTAGCGGCCCCGCTGACATTGCAGAGGTCCATGAGCAACGGTAACCGCTTACACCTTATATGATTATACACTCAAAAGTAGATGTAAAGGATAATATTTGCTCAGAAATTTTTCATTCTTAATAATAATATTATGTTGGTGAGTGAGTACTATTAACAGGTTTATTAAAAATACTGTTAAATATTTTAATACCTTGATGCCTCAAAAATTGTATTTCTTCTCTAGTATAGTGTGAGAATTTACAAATACTGCCAAACGGACATTCTCCGTTTTTGTACTTAGTGCATGGAATCTTTTTACTTTCTTCCTCCACAATTGTTTCTGGATCTGTAAGGTAGGTAGATTTAAATTAGGAATTCTATTTTTTTGTGCTTTTATTTAAATAAATAAAATGCAATAATATGGCATCATAAAGTTGATCTGATAAAGGAGTCTAAATGTACACACAGGAACTTCTCTTCTCTATAATAAAATTGTTGACAGAATACTCATCGTGTTTGGACTTGTTTTACTTGTCTTGGCTAGCTTCTGACTTCTACATGATATTTTGGATATAAAAAATTGTATTTCAACTCTTTTAAATCTTCTATTTTACTTGTATAATTTTATAGACTTATTATAGGTTAAAGGTAGCTCTGCAGTGTCCCCTAACATTGTACAAGTACATGAGCGACAGGAACCACTTACGATCAAGTAGCCCATCTGTCTGCATGGCATTAAAACAGAATATTCAAATCTTACCTTTAAATTGTTGATAATGTTCGTGTAATAATTTCTGATGTTCCAAACCCTTGTTGTGTATTTTTATAGCGCCAGGCAAAGCCGCTATGGTTTTATCGCAATAATTGCAGTAGTATTTTTTACCCATATTGTAGGTAAACTACGTTTGAGAAAATTTGTGATTCTTTTCTGTGTTCACTAATTTAGTAGAATTGGATTTTGTTGGTCCAATTCTCAAGGGATTTTATAATGAGGCAGTTTTTTTATAGTAAACGCTAATCTTTTTTCAAGTTTTTCAGAAATATGTGAAATAAAAATAGTATCTGAAATCTGAAATCTTCCATAGATTATGAAGAATACAGATTACTTTAGGCAAAAAGGAAGATTTTTAAATTAGATTCTTAGTAAAATCATCGATTTTCTTTTTCCAACAAAGTCAATCGAAGAAGTTTGTGACTCATATATATGTATGGTCTGTGTGACTCATTTTGACTCATAATTTGGTTATTAAGAGTTTTCTGAAACTTTTTGAGTCTATTTTGGAAATGGCAGGTCCTACCCATTTACGGCATAAATTGGTTTGCCGTAATTTTTCAAATTCATTCATGTTTTGTCGATATTTCCGATGATGATCGATATTTACTTTGCGTAAATCATCTCTATTCTTTTTTACTCTTTAATCTATGTTGGCTTAAAGGTCTTGTTACCAGGACATTAAATCTTAATTTAAAAAAACTAAAAAATCTTTAATCTATGCGTTTGGTACTCTGTGTTGGGGCTGTAAGCGTTTTAAGAATTCCCTGACTTTCGGGAAATCTTGTTTAAATTTGGAAGATTAAAAATAAAAAGAATGTTAAAATTTGAGCTTTAAGGTTTTTCAGTTGAAGAAAACGATACCTTAATAATGCAGCATTTAATTTAAACTAAATGGAAAAGTTTAGATGGTAATTTTATTCGAAGAACACGGCAGAATTTATATGGAACCTAGTACCTATCATTAGGTACTGAAACTGTACCTACCAATGATGACCTCTCTCAACGAGAGTTTTGGTAGGTAGGAAGGTTTACAATTTTAAATTAAACTTTTATCTGTAAATTGAATTTTAGGAAAGGTGTAAGCCATAAGCCGCATCTGTTTTGCTGTTCTAAATTAAAATATAACATGATAAACTTTGACTTTGACACTTTAGAAACTTTTGGGGATAAATTTGTCTAGAGTTTGCAACTATTTCTTAAATTGAAATTTAATTTTTTAATCTGTATTGTGACGTATAAATAATCAGCTGAACAGTGCATTTTTTGTTTATTTCGTGAAAAAAACTAAAATTACACATTTACTTGTAAAAATTTAATAATATTAGATAAAATGTGCGCTCGTAGATAACATCTTCGAATTGCGGACAATACTGTGTTATTTTTACTTTAGTGTAATTTGTTGTAATTTTTATTGTTAAAAATGTTCGGAAGGCCAAGATGTAGGGAGTGGACTCCACTTTCTACTCAGCAACTTCGTTTGAGGAGTCTAATTCAGGTAAATAGCACGTCTGGTCGAAGGTTTACTAACAAACGCCTACGCCAATGTGGGTGTACGTAGGTCATAGGCTGTCTGCTCTTAAGTCCCTTTACGCAATAATAAAAAAAAATACTACCAAACATAAACATTCGAAAATTAAATTTTGAATGGCGCAGAATCCTGTGCTTGCAATTTAACTTAAAATTTATCAATGTTTTTAAGTTTATTCAGTTTCTCTTCTCTATATTGAACAAGAGACAGCTTCAGACACCAAATCTATTTTCGTTGTTTCATTACTTTTTGTGACGAATATTCTCCATAAAATTATGATAAGAATAGGTTATGGCATATCATTAAACTCTTATAATAACTGTACAAGGAGAAACTTCTGCACATAACCCCTTTACTGCCCACTGCTGGGCTCTTGTCACCTCTGTAGACTGATCAGGCATAGTTTATTACTCTTAAAAGAGTATTGAGATCACATATCATCTCCATAGTGTTTGTGAAGCATGCTCTAATGGCTCTAATATGTAGTTCTCACCACAAAACTGTTTTATCCCATTATAATAATATGGATAGTTAATGTGACAACTCTACTGGTTTATGCCTATCTTTAGCTTATTTGAGTTGAGCTTTCTGAAAAAAAAATCTATATTGTTTTTTTAACACAAGATAGAGATGAGATAATATTTTAAATACATTAAATATTTCTTACTTATTTATTATTTTACCCTAAAATCGATACCTCCCACATTCTTTGATATTACATTTAACCCTTAAATGGAGAATGTTGTTTTTAAACAACATACTAAACACCACAGATAAAATTGACCTTCTTTAAATTTTTTGTTAATTTTGACAACTAGTTCTTATTTCTGAACGAATTTTGTACTAATTTTTTTTAAGTATAGTATATTCATGTCTAGGTTTTTGTATGTACTCATTTTTTCCTAGACAGTACAGTAATACATGTCTATTACACAAATATTTTAAAATGTAAAACAAAAATTGTCCATTTAAGGGTTAGATACGAAATTTCAAAAAGATGTAACAATAAATTCAGATATTGGTTCACTTTGAATCTTTGAAACGCTCTACTGTAAATTTGCAGTTTTGGAGATACAACAACTTACATGGGAGGTATCGAAATATGAGAACTTTTTAGTAAATATGATGGATATTGGATATGATGTGATATTAGTAGTCTAATATCACATCATATCCAATTTTAGTTACTGGCTACTGCATACTTTAAGTGGTTAAAACTGCATCATTAAATTTTGTAATAATTTAACATTAAATACCACGAGTACTAATGATGGTCAAACCTGTTATTTCAGAAGCAAAATAACTGAGCTATATTAAATTGTGAATCATTGAATAAATTAAACACACTAATATAATATGTTTCTGTCCGAATGACTTTACCCAGCGTTTTATTATAAAAAAAACTGCACTTCACGACCAAACAGGTTTATGACTTGACATTTATGATTTTATTTATTTGAATACTTAGTAAAAGACAGACAGAATATATACAGAATATGTAATCTAGGTTTGATACAAAAAAAAACATAGTTGCATTTATTACGTAAAATTAGTGATTTTCCGAATAGCAAAGACGAGTTATTTAATGTAACTAAATTGGTTTCTAACTAAGTATAAGAAATGGGGATTTTCGACATCATCTGAGGAGCTTAATTTTTTAGTTTCTTATTTGGCTTTTTTATTTTTTATTTTTTTTTAGTTGGAGGAAATCACCGGATCCGTGGGCGGGGTATGTGGGAGTTGAACCACACTAAAACCTCCAACCGCTCATACTCAGCGTCCGAACCCCGGCTGAGGCCAGAACCCAGCACGGGGTTATGAGGGACGATGCGACGCGTTACGCCATCGGCACTCTTTCCCGTCGCGTCGCCCCCTGCCATTTTAATTTAACAAAAAAATCGAATACTAAGGCATACTTTGGTTTTCAAAACTTTATCCAACATACTTTTGTAGCACATAATAAGACTGATGATGATATCACCCAGCACAAAAATGTTGCTCAGTAGATAAATTGTTTATTTGAGTTTAATCGTAATTCTCATCTCATGATCCACGAAGTCTTTTTACCCCATTTACCAAATTAAGAGATAAAAATTGCAATAAAAGATAATTGTAATCCTGTCCTTGACTTTGAATTGATAAAAGTCGTGCATTTCTTGTTGCCTTTTTTGAGATAACAAATATTAATATGTTATCTCTAGTCACATACATTTCTTAATGTTTTGTTTGTAAAACCTTGTTTTTACTGCTGTACCAACCCATTACTGCCCACTGTTGGGCTCAGGTCTCCTCAGAAGAGGGATTAGGTTATATATACATAGTCCACCACGCTTGCCCAGTGCGGATTGGGGACTTCACATATCTTCAAAGGATTTTTAGAACCCTTTTCCGACATGAGGTTTCCTCACGATGTTATCCTTCACCGTTTTTAGTCAGTGGTGTTGTGAAAAATTGCACATAAATCTTTTTCACGTTTAGATTTAGAGGTACAAGCCGGCCGGATTTGAATCCGTGGTTTTTTACTACCTTTGTAAAAACTGTCATTTGAAAATATTCTAATGAGTCGGAAGAAGGAAACGACGTGATTTGAGAATCGTTATATTAATCCTTTTCCATATTAAGTATTATATTATCAAAGGTCGACCTTTAGTAGAAGTAAAACACTTTTTGTTTTATTCCAATCGAACATTTCGTTGAGAAATTATCACGAGTAGGCATAAAAAGCTGTAGGTGTTAAAAGGTATAAGACATCGCGAGTGCTGTTTAAACACCTTTGTGACGCAGACGAAGTGAACTTTTTACTCTTAAATTTTCACGTAATTTATGAATGAATCCCAAAATATTTTTCCAGATCGTTGGCTACAATATTCGTCCACCCGAATCCACAACATCCCAGTGCAGTTTCTACTTAACTCTGCATCATACAACCATGTCGGCGCCATTTTATACAAGCGAGCGGATATGCTCTCCCCACCCTAAATGGAAAGAGATCGACTCTGGTAATGTATTGTCTATGATCACATTTTGTTGCAGGTAAAGGAATATACGAACCATTCTGTGGTTGACGGTTACCGTCATCTGTGATCTCAGTAATCTTAGGGGTACTCGAACCTAGTTTGAAGAAGGATCACAATGTTCCAGACATACTGAGAAGGGCAAATATAATCAACACTTTCCTGAGACTAATCCAATTCTTACCATTTATAGTTCCAGTATAGCTCGAACATTTATTCAAAGGGTAATGCTGGAGTAAATTACCAGTTTTGGCATAATATTTTTATAACTGCAACTCATAAAATACAGATTTTCCTTTAATCAGTTTCTTTCTTATCGAAATGTTTTAGCAATAATTTCCAATTCTCTTAGAAACCACGTGAATTTCCCATTACCCCTTATCGCATTCCAATGTGGTCGCCGCAATACAACATCTGTCACATGACAAACCATCTTAATATGATATCATCCTTCACACACACTATTGTACCTCTAAATCTTAATATGAAAAAGATTTATGTGCAATTTTTCACAACACCACTGGCTAAAAAACCTTGAAGGAAAACATCGTGAGGAAACCTGCATATCGGAAAAGGGTTCTAAAAATCCTTTGAAGATATGTGAAGTCCCCAATCCGCATTAGGCAAGCGTGGTGGACTACGCCTAACCCCTTTTCGGAGGAGACCTGAGCTCAGCAGTGGGCAGTAATGGGTTGTTACAGTACACACACTATTGTAATATTAGGTCACATAGTCTGGCCAGACAATATCGATACTTTAGTTTATATTTGATGTCACTTGATGAGTCAGAATGCGTTCAATTGCATATTACGCAATTAGGTCAATAGTAGTCGCTAATGATTTTGTATTGCGCAATAGTTTGTTTTCAAAAAGGTATGCTTTCACCAAAAAAATATTCATTTGTGATTTTTTTGCAAATATATAGTTAAAGATGTTTAAGGACTAGGACTAAAATGGATCTTAATGCATCACAATCGTCGTTAGACAGGTTTTCTTCGACGCTCGTCAATAATCCTGGGTTGTGCTGCTTGCATACTGCTGCCGTAACCAGATCGCCCGTTTCTAGTCATGGCACATTTGGTGTCTAGCCACCAGTTGAAAACTTTTGCAACCATTGACTATCCTTTCTGAGGAACGTTGGCTGTTTAATCTCATTTTAAGGATCTAATTATTTAGGTTATTTGTAGCCAAATGATGAAGCCAAGTCACGATAATAAAATCAAATTAGGTATGAAGTTCTTATCAATCTGACAACACCCACATCATGTAACTGATGTACGCACGGTCGAAAGTAACCAGTATAAAATTAAAGTGACTCACAGTACGAAATACGTAATCGTATGACGCGTGCTTAACCTACAATGTATTTATTATCTTTTACAGAAATAACGCATAATATGTCGTCAACTAATGTCGTGATCAGGATATGGTGTCATGCGTTATATCCCTTGGAAAATGCTCAGGACACGATCATTCAAACATGGGGCATCTATTTTAGTGGTCTCCGATATATAGGAGCGAATTTAGCCTCAAATTTCACGTCAGATTGCTTCAAAAGCAACACGTTAGTCTTTCAAATGCACGGCGGACATTTTTGTTCGTACAAAAGTCTCAAATTAGACGTCATACCGGCTGAAAACGAAGTGGAACATGGTTCGCTGTCGTCAGACTCGTCCGGTAAAACGAATTTGTCGAAAATCATTTTGGAATCTCGTATGATTTCCGGTTCGAAATTCCATTCGAGGTCCATATCGCCTAGCAAATACTCTAAGAAAGTAGAAAAAGAATACTCAAAAAGTCACAGTCCAATCGAGAAGAATTTTCACCAGAATTTTCCTACTATTCGACCGTCAGCCAGTCTGAATATTGCACACAATAGGGTCAGAGATAATAGCGCCGAAAGAGGGAGAAGTAAAGAGAACCAAAGTAGTATTTACGAGCATTCTCCCGACTACATGGACGTTAAAGAATTCACTGACGTCCCATACGAAAATTGCTCGAAAAACACATCACAAGAAGACCTAACGAACAGCAAAATAGATTTAAGCGAGACAGCAGAAAACTACGACCTAAGAAACGAATCTGACGGTATCCCGAAAATTCGCTACATGGCCATAAATTTCTTAAAATCAGAAATAAGACCGAGCTACAACGCAACCAAACTGCAAAAGCTACATTTATTACAATATTCTATTAAGAAAAAGCAGGAAGCGGTGCAAGAAATTAAAGAAAAGATCTATAATAAGTCCGCTATGACCGACGGTTGGTCGCCGACTGACGAGAAAGAGTTTTTGATTCGTTGTAAAAGTAGATCGCAACGGAACCTCTTTTCTCCTGACGATAATAGTTTGAGCAGAGAAAAATCAGCGTCGCAGAGCGATGTTAGCAGCAAAAATGGTAGAGTTAAGGATGATAGGCCGGTCTCGAATGGACCACGGCTTACGTTAAAGTTAAATGATCTCCTATCTTATAAGGTGAGTGAAAATAAACTGTTTTACAGTTTTCTTTGAGATAGTTATCAAGATTTGACCACCAGTTTTTGAGTTATTTGTTACCAAATCTAAAGTATTGTTTGCAACTTTTTAATACCTGCCAAATATTCGAAGCATTAGCGAAGAGTACTTATTGGGGAGCCGACATAAATCGTTTTAAAGTTATATACGCCACTTTTGAATAAGCAAAAGATAGTTAATTTTTATTGTTTTTTTATTTACAGGCAAAACCATCCCCATTTCAAAGGGCAGAACACGTGAGACTGACCAAACAAATAGAGATATTAAGGTTTAAACGTTTATTGTTATCGGATGAAAGAGACAGCAAGCTAGCTAATATAAGGCGACTGAAAGAGAGGCATGCTAAACTGTCAGAAGAGAATCAGGACGTTGGTGAGTTTGGTGTGTTTTTGATTTTATATTTGTTTTTATTGATAATGCTAAGCTTTGTTTTGGTGTGGTAGCAAAAGTGTCTAAACAATGTCATTTTTTTAAATGTTTTTTCATCTTAGCCACCTACATACTTGTCTGGTATTGCAGAGGTTCATTAGTAACGCAACAAAAAACTTGACCCTGAACTTGAAAAAAGAAGTCTTATCTATTTTTAAAACTTTCGTTTAGTTTTCCGTTTTACTTCACAAAAAATATGTTGGTGTTGATGAATGATTCATTACAAATTACATGATTGATTGACTTGTTGAATGTATTCGCCCATTCAAGAAATAATCTTTTTATTAACCCTTAAATGGACGATTTTTGTTTCACGTTTTAAAAAATATATTTGTGCAATGGACATGTATTACAGTCTAGGAAAAATGAGTAAAAAAAACTAGACATGAATTTACTATTAATTTTTTAAAGTACAAAATTCGTTCAGAAATATCAACTAGCTGTCAAACTTAACAAAAAAATTAAAAGAAGCTTAATTTTATCGGTGATGTTTAGTATGTTGTTTAAAAACAACATTGTCCATTTAAGGGTTAAATAAATTCTAATCAGTCATACATTCAATATCAACTCCATCATTCATTTATTCAATCATTAAATCAATCAAATTGGAACGAAGTTCCTTATCGCGCATTATCGAAAGCGTTTAGATTATTATCGCTAGATGGCGCTGTGATTAAAATCTTTTAAAGCAATTCCTTATTTTGTTTTATATGATTAATGCTAGATGGCGCTGTGATCAAAATACTTTATAAAACAATTCCTTATTTTGTTTTATATGATTAATGCTAGATGGCGCTGTGATAAAAAAAATAAAATTTTATTACAATTCCCTCACTAATTAATCGAAAGGAACTTCGTTCCATCCGGGTGTCCCTTGACACCTCTCAAGTTTTTTTTATTCGATCATTCACTCATACCATTCAATCATTAATTCAATCAATCAACAGGTTCAGAATTAATGGAAAACTATCACACATTATCCAGAAGAAACGATTCCCTCCGTGAAACTAGACAGAGTTGCGCGGCTCTAAGAGAATTGGCCTCTCGCTCTCACGGCGCGCTCAGAAACAGAAGATGCGAATTGTTACTGAATCTACATCAGATATTTTATGTTGAAGAGGTGGGTATAAAAAAGTATTCAAGTCGTGGTGGCCGAGTGGTCGCAAATCCTTGTATCTCTAAATCTTAATGTAAAAAAAAATTATGTGCAATTTTTCACAACACCACTGGCTAGAAACGGTGAAGGAAAATATCGTGAGGAAACTTGCATATCGGTAAAGGGTTCTAAAAATCCTTTGAAGATATGTGAAGTCCCCAATCCGCACTTGGCAAGCGTGGTGGACTATGCCTAATCCCTCTTCTGTGGAGACCTGAGCCCAACAGTTGGCAGTAATGGGTTGGTACAGTACAGTATCTTCAAGAGGAGGATCGCTAAAGATCCACCTAAAATCCTCAAAAAATGTTTCGAGTATAGGGAATTAAGGCGTTATACCATATTTTTTGGTTATAATATTTTTCCTAGTCATTGGTCGTATACAGTTTTGGCACCCTATATACAAAGTGTATCGTTAAAACCACACCCTGTATTACAGAAAACCCCATCAAAATGGCATATAATAGACGTTCCTTTACCCATATGCGGTGATGAGAACACCCGCTCGACGCCTGTCAGTGATTCAGTGGCAGCGGGCTTTGTGGCTCAAGCTACTTGCATAGCTGCTGCCTTATTAAATCAACCTTTAAGATATAAAATAACATTACTGGGTTCAGCTAGCAAGATATTGGACGAAACGCCTGATTTGCCGGACCCTAAGTGAGTATTTTAAGTGTTTTAATGCAATAGGCATGACACCATTAAAGATTCGAAGATTGCGGTGTTCCTTAGTCAGATTAAAACCGTTGCTTTAGTGCTGCTCCTAATCATGACGCATTTGGCGCTATTGTGTTCCCGGAGCGCTATTACATGTCCCTCTTTAAACAAGGTTTAAGAAAAGTCCTGTATGGGTAGGTGATAGGTAACAGCCCTTCATTGCCTTGGCATTGCCGAGGTTCATGAGCGACAGTGACCGCTTACCATGAGGTGGGCCGTAGGCTCGTTTATCTATCACGCAATAAAAAATAAAAAAAATTTTTGATCACTAATTTGGTTTTACTTAACAATTTGAGATTAATAAGAATTTTAATAAATTAAAACATTAAAATATTACGATCGGCCATTTTACAATCGGTCACTACACCCTAAACTCTATGGTAAAACAACCAGTTTCCTGATCATCATGTGTTACAGCATACCGCTCTTCGCTCGAGGTGGAGACACTACCCTATTCCGCTACGCTTTATTTCTATTAAATAAATGCATAGCTCAACTAATGTGGGGGAGAGGCCTACCTGTTACTGATATAGGACCTACATTGTCGAATCTGCAGAGGCTTTTGATAACACCTTGTAATATGTAAGTTATTATTTTATGTAAATAAAATATAAATATGTTAGGCTATTTTGTTCCCGTGTAATTTTATTTAGATTTTTGGAACGAAGTTCCTTATCGCGTGTTAGCAAAAGGAGGCTAGACGGATTTTTTTGTTACAAAAATTGTCTAGACACTTTTATTGTTTGAGATGATTATCACTAGATGGAGCTGTGATCAAAAATCATTAAAAACACGTTCCTTATCGCGCGTTACGAAAGGAAATAATTTTTAAAGGTATCTTTAAATCGAAGGGAGCTTCGTTCTATCTGAATGTCCCATGACACCTCTCAAGTTTTTTTTTTATCAAACTGTAATGTGCGCAAGCTTATGACCTACTGATAGAAGCCGTCACCTATCGTATAGAAGTTTTCTCAATCTTCTTTTAAAGAAGGAACAGGCTCCTTAAATGTAATTGTAATATTCTGTAGTAATAGGTACTTGTTTTTTTTTTGAAACTAATTGTATTTGCCTATACAATTTAAGATTAAATCTGCTTTCGAACAGAAACCGGAGGCAATGAGAATGAAGTCAGTAAATCTAGTTTCTAATAATCTAATATATAAAATTCTCGTGTCACGGTGTTCGAACTTGAACTCCTCCGAAACGGCTTGACCGATTTTGTTGAAATTTTTTGTGCTTATCCGGTATCTATGAGAATCGGCCAACATCTATTTTTCATCCCCCTAAATGTTAAGGGTAGTCCACCCCTAAATTTTTTTTTTTATTTTTAGGCAAAATTTTTTGTTTTTATTTTTTTATGACACAGCATACAAAAATACATACAACCCTAAATTTTTACCCCTTTGTAACGCAGACGAAGTTGCGTGGGTCAGCTAGTATATCTTATGTATTTATATAAAATCCATAGGTCCGAGTCGTCGAAGCTGTTCGGCAGTAACCGATGGCTGTCGGACGGTGACTGTGGACGGTCACACTCGCTGCGCAGTATGGTGGCCTCGGACCGAGGGAAGTACAGGCAGTTTAATAGGTTCAAGGTACGCTTCTGTCCGTTCACTCATTCATTTGGTATTATCATTCACTTTTAGTTCTCACATTCATTCATTATTCGTACATAATTGCGATAAGACCGCCGATTGTACTATTCTAAAATGTTACAATATTTTTTTAATATCTTTTTATTTTATTTTTTTATTTTTTTTGATTGGTGTACAATAAAAAATATTATATCTATCTATCTATCTATCTACACTTAAACAGTGTTGTTAGTTTCATTTTAGATAAACACCACTGTTCATTCACTTTGTAGTTCACACATTCATCAGTCTTATAATTCTCACCTTAAACACTTATTCATTCGATGTTATCATTCATATTTTTGCATATTCATTAATTTGGCCTTATCAATCACATTGTTCACTATTCATTCAATCTTATCATTCAATTTGTTCACTATTCATAGGATCTTTTCAACCAGTGTTTTTTCACATTAAACTACTTTCATTCGTTCTGATCACGTACATTAACGTGCTCTTATTCTTTCGGTCTTATCATTCACTAATGCTTTAGTTCTGTAGGTTAGCTATTGGTTAATGTATCAAGTTGTATATTTTTGTGTTTTATTAAGTATAAAGAGTAGAGAGTTGTTTAATGTGGGATATGTCATAGCATTTTGTGCATTGTTTTCTTTAAGTAAGTTTTTTGTGTTGTTAAACTGAGTCTATTTCTATATATTTTTAGTATATTTTATAGCTATGGGGTATTGAATGGGTTTTGACTATTATTTTAATTATTTCACCGGTCTTTCATTCGTTCATTCAATTTACCGTTCAGTGGGATCATTTTGCGATATTTGAAGCTGTATTAGTATTGTCTTGTGAATTTAAGGGATTCTGTATTATCATGGGATCGTTAAAACTCTGATTTGAAAAAAGGTGTCTATTTTTTCATAACTCATTTCAACTGTATTACAGTAAACATAATATGATTTTTTATTTTAAAAAGTTTCGATTTGAAAATAGTTTTACTGCGACGAAATTTTCACCCTTTTTCAAATCTGAGCCGAAAAAACCCCACCCTGTATAAGAGTAATATTAATAAATATAGCGTTCTATATACAGGATGCGGTGGATGGCCAATCGCCACAATCTGTAATGAATTTACGGAAACATCGACATTCGAAGAGCGTTGGAAGCTGTCGTGATGAGCAAGTAAGTTTTTACATATTGGTATATACAGGGTGGATCTGTTGCTTTGGACCAGCTGAAGTAGGGTGAATGACCTGTCGAAATACAAGTTAAAACCACTTTTATTTTTGTCCTTAGTTACTAATCCACCCTGTATAAAGAGTGTTAATTTATTTAATAGAATCAGTATAGTGATTGATATTAAATTAAAATGTTTTCAGAGAAAATCAAAGTGAAGAATGGATAAATAAAATTAAAGAATTTTTATAAAAATATTAAGTTTACTATTTGAAAGATAAAAGCTTTGATGAATGCAATAAATATGACATGTTTTTTTAAAGGATAACCATAGACATTATTTTATGATTGAGTTAGTTTTATATGAATATTTTCTATACTTTGTATAAAATTTAGTCTTTCGTCATTATAAATTTACTGTTAATTAGATAATTTAGTAGAAAAAGGAGGTATATTTTATGATTTATGTATCGTCGCCTCAATGCTTGTTTGGCCAATCTGCACTCGAGCAAATTTTACAGGAGACAGCAAACAAGCACGGAATTTTCGTTAAGTGCCGTGTTGAGAAAAAAATTGAAATGAGATTTTTATTGTTTCAGAATTGAATATTTTAAAAAAATATTTTACCAGTCGGATGGAAATTTTATTCTTTATAATTCTGCATTAAAAAGTCATTTTCGTAAAAAAATGTCAGATTGGCCAAACAAGCACTGAGACGACGATATTTAAAGATTCTACTAATCGACACTAACGGGCCACTTGTTTGTAAGTGGTTACCGCGTTCATGGAACTCTGTAATATCTACGACCTACCTATAAGGATTTTCTTCAAGCCACTTTTGAAGAAGAATTACCTACAATTTGATCAAGTCTCAACAATGACACAATCAATTTCATTCCAGGAGCCGACATTAGATCAATCAACAACATCAATAATGGGAAGCGAATCAAACATCTACAATATGAAACTAACTCTCAACTCCGAAACGCCTGCAACACTAAAAACCCACAACTCAGATTCCGCCATTATGACATTGACAGATGAAAACGTCAATGTCAGCGGCGACGAATCTGTCAATGTCACTTTTACGATAGGCGACGGAGAAAAACTCGTTCGTTTATCATCAAATAATGATGATTTAAACGAAGTAAAGAAAATATGTAACGAAATTGAAGATTTTTGCACGACCAGCGCTAAAAGTCAAATTAATATAGCCGAATATATGGAGAGAAGATCCAGTGAAATAGAAGATTTGGTTGATTGCAATGATTGCGTGAGAAACCAAAATGGCGACTGTGATATAGGGTGTGCCAATAATGTTAGGGATGTGATAGTTATCCCCAGTGCGGAGGCCATCTTGGATGCCGGACAGAACTGTCAAAGTGACAGCTCGGGCGGTTGACAGCTGTCAAGATAGAGCGCGATTGGACAATTTTTGTTAAATAAAATGTTTTGTATGATTTTCGTTTTTTAAATTTTAAGGTTATTAAAATATAGTTTTTGAGTTATTTATTCTGATTAATTTATTCTTGTTTTATTAAGGAATTACTAAAATCTTATACATCAAAATGAATTGCTGTTCGTTAGTCTTTTTTTTTTTTTTTTGGACGGGAGGAAATCGCCGGAAAACCTCCCGCCTCTCACGCTCGACATCCGATGTGGTAGGGGTGACAGGACGCGTTCGCGATTGTCGCTTACGTATCGCCCCGTCACCCCCGGACGTCGAACCGGCAGCCGTTCGTTAGTCTCGCTAAAACTCGAGAACGACTGAACCGATTTGGCTTATTTTAATCTTGAAATATTCGTAGAAGTCCAGGGAAGGTTTGAGAAAATTTCCTTACGTGACGCAAACGAAGTTGTGTGGGCCAGCTAGTATTATTATATTATTTTTACTCAAAACTCATAATTCATGTTACGCTCTCTACTAATAAAATCATTTACATTGTATTACATGTTTTTGACTGATATAAAAAAATATTCATTATTCTTCTTAATTTGCATACGACTTTTTTTTATATAAATAATAAATACCAATATTTTAAAAAAATATCACAACAATATAAAATTCCTGCAAAATAATATTTTCAATCCCCTTAGGCTTGTTCGTTGCTTAAAAAATACCTAAGTGTGATTTATAAAAAAAATCCGTAAATCCGGATCCAGATTTTTAATTTCATACAAAGACACATTCAAGATTTTAATCATTTACTTTATTTAAAATAAAAAAATGAAATTGTCCAATCGTAGCTAATAAAATATGCAATAATTAATAATAATTTGTTTGGAACTGTGATAAGTGGCTTCGGTTGTGCCACTTTATTGTTAAGAAGCTTTTTAATTCATTTAGAATTAAAATTGAGACCAATTTGGTGTTTAGATTTCGTATTTCATAGATTATATAAAACTTTGGCACATTGTAATTTTGTCTAACGCTGCGTTTCCACATTGGCTCGCCAACGTCCACGTGACTGCCGATTAATATAAAAGTTGGCAAGCCAATGTGGAAATGCTATTTGAAATTTAAAATGTTGACATTTTTTATGCAAAAGTGGTCTATGATTTGTTCAACTAAATTTTATCAATAAAAAATTACGATTTTTCTGCTAGTATAAAATGTTATTTTTTTAGACCACTTAACATAAGGTCTCATACTATATCATTGCGTACATATGTACTGTAATTGTAATATATTTCACATAAGTATATTAAAATTATATCTAATTTATTCATTAAACATGTATAAAACAATTTGTGTTTTTTATTGCCATACAGACAGACAACTTCATCGTAAGTGCTTACCGTCGCTCAGACCTCTGCAATGTCAGGGGACATTGTCCCGCTACCTACGACCGACATTTAAGGTCGAAACGAAATTTTTTCCTTCACACACGAATTTGTGCAGCAGAAACAAAAACGGTGAAAGAAAACATCGTGAGGAAACCTGCATATCGGAAAAGGATTCTAAAAATCCTTCGAAGATATGTGAAGCCCCCAATCCGCATTGGGCAAGCGTGGTGGACTATGCCTAATCCCTCTTCTGAGGAGACCTCAACAGTGGGCAGTAATGGGTTGGTACAGGACAGGACAGGACAGGTGGATTATGCCTGATCCCTCTACTGAGGAGATTTGTGCACAGCAGTGGGCAGGGGTACCTTCAAAAAAATGAAACATATACTATTTTATTTTAGATATGCCAGATATAACAATCTAAATTTACATCCAACACTGGAAAAACTTGAACCAACATTTGGTCCAACTGCACGTGCTGTTACATAAGAATAAAACTACAAATATGTTATGATTTTTTGTTGATTAGCCAGGGCAATGACACAAAACAATTGTGAAAGTGGAATAAAAGCTTATGAAGCCCGGATCGCGATTTCCCAGTCAAAATACAAGAACATCCATTTAACATTGAGCTGTTTCTTTAAATAGTTTGCAAAGAAACTTGAGATCAATAAAGACTGGCCGTAATGGCCGCCCAGAAAATATAAAAATAGAAAATGGCCGGCAAGCGTCCTGTTCTAAATTCAAACAGTCCGGCGCTTGAGCAGCCCGGACGTCAAATTCGAGTCGATTTTCGAAAATCGTGGAAAGGTTTCCCGCTTCCGGTTTAGTCGTGTTTGTGTGTGAAAATGTGTGAACAGTGTGTACAACGTTAAAATCGGATGCTTAATTAACCTGGTAAGTAATATTTTTATTATTAGTTTTTATTCAGGACACTTATTTCTAGAACATCGAATTGAAACTCGAAAGAATTTTCGAGAACAGTTGCATAGAATATTCTAGAAATTTCTTTTAAGACATCAAATATTACATTTCTAATACCAATTTTCCAATATAATCACCTTTAAAATGTCTTTTTGTTTATTTATCGTGAAAAACGAAATATTTTAATGTCATTTAAAATCTATCAGTATTAGGACTTAATTCGGTTCAGTAGAACTCACATGTTACAATATTATGTAACGTAGAGCGCATTGCCAAATATTCTAGGCCTTTTATGCATAATCTGCCAATGAAAACATGCTGTCAACATAGTAAATTGTATTGTATGATACAATATAATATAATGTAGCTAAGCCTTGCATTTTTTTTGCGTTCTTGATTCAATGTTCCTCGTTTAGGTGCATCTTTCATGTGTATGAAGATAGTACTAATAGGTATAGTCTATACCTGTGTTACTATCCCTATTACATACTATATTGATTTTTTTCATAATAATAGAGACATGATACCAAATATGAGATTGTATCCCTAATTTGGAATATTCCATTTCCCTGATATTAAAACTCATAGGTACATACAAACTTTGTTTCATTCTATTGTCATTATGCAAGTTGATGTTATGATTGTGATTATTATGAATTACCACAAACATTGTTTAAAAAACCTACTTTATAACAAAATCTAGCTGATTTTCATATTTGATGACTTTTTTCTAGTTCTAACATTATTGTATCTACATTGATTTATCTATGCGTTACCTTTGTTGAATAAAATAAAAATGCTTAAGTAGTTAAAATTTTTCGTAACAGCATACATTATTCTCATTTATTCCCTGTATAAAACCCACAAAATTCATCAATCTACACCACTAATCAAAATAGTGAAGGAATATTTTAAAGTGAGGAACTTACATTTGAAGAAGGATTTGAAAACCTTTCGAAGATAATAGTGTGTGAAGTAGGTACCCAACCCGCATTGTGATCGCATGGTGGACTATACCTGGCCTCTGAGGAGGTCTAAGCCCAGTAGTAGGCAGTAATGCGTTGTTATAGCATAATAATCCCCTCTTAATGCTTTATGGAGAGCAGTCTAAGTAATTTTAGAGATGATTTTTCGTATTATGAATCATAAAGGTAGCTAGTTTTATTTGCGTCAAAGGTATATTACTAGTGTTGCCCAAATTCAGTCTTGGTCTTGCAGTCTTGGTCTTGTTCTTGCGTTTTTGCAAGACCAAGAACAAGACCGCGTATTTTTTGCAAGACGCAAGACCAAGACTGACCGTGCAAGACTTGAGCAAGAACAAGACTAAGCCTGCAAGACTCTTGCGTCTTGCAGCTAGGACTTAGCGCTATTTCACGGAGTAGTTAGGTGTAACAGTTCGGTGTATAGGTACGCTTAGGAATTCTATGAGACGCAAAAAACTGTATCAAAGAATATGAAAAACTGGACCTATGCGCATTACGACTAATACCATAAACATACCTACAGATATTGTTCTTTAAAATACAAGTCAAGTTATTGTAATTAATTTGTTTTTTACATGTTTTAGCAAATGTACGCTTATAAATCATAAATGTTTATTAAGAAACAGTTACTTTCATGAAAAACGACATATAGGTCATAAATTTCTTTCAACACTCAATTGAAAATAATCGTGGAAAGAACCCGTTTAGAAATAATGTAAGTGACATATAGGTCATTTGATTTTTCGAATTTCTTATCAAATCCTCAGTTATTTATTAACCTGCTCGATCTTTACTATGGCTATGTTAATTAAAGCTCACAATGTTTCAATTCTAATACGTTTTTCTAAGATTTTAAGTAAACTTTAATAAATAGTAATAGACTAATTGCAAGACTTGCAAGACTCTTGCTGCAAGACCAAGACCAAGACCAAGACTGGGAGCGCAAGACCAAGACCAGGTGTATTGGCGCAAGACTGGCTATGTCTCGTCTTGTTCTTGCATTTGGGCAACACTATATATTACTCGTAACTTTATTTATCTAACTAAAATATCTACATCCCTGTTCTTTGGATGCAATAAGAGTTCTACATGACATATACATGCAGATCTGGGCAATGGGCCGGGCCATCTTCATTTTTAAGTTTCAAGATTTTCTTGTTTGATAGGTATACTATTAGCTTTTTTCCAAATTGTGCATAGTAGAGCACAACTTTGCCAACGTCTTTTTACAAATTGAAGATGTGTTGGAAGAAATCGTTGTAGTAGGGATAAGACCGCCATTTGTAGATACTGTTCTAAAATTGTAGGTATGTTTCTGACGTTTTGATTGGTTTACAATTAAGCCTATTGTTTTTCTCTCTCACTTTCAAATAAATACCTAAACACCTTCGGAATTATATTTTATTTCTAAAGAATAAAATTGTTTATACCTTTCATAGCTTCTCTATTCTCATATAACGTCCCTATCAAACAATACACCATAGGTACATTGCTAAAATGATCTATTACAAGACTTATATTAACTTGCACTGGGTGCAACTATGTAAGTTCGGGTTGATACTCGCAAGATAAATTTGACAAACTTTCCGGATTCCGATTGAGATGACATTTTGCACGCAGATTTATATCGCGTGACAATGCTGGATTTGGAAGGTGGTTATAGGAACTCCTGGAGTAAATAAGATTGACCAGTCGTGCTTTGGCTAGCACTTACATATGATGTTCAGGATTTTAAAAGCATGTAGGTATTTAAAGTTTTCTTAAATATAAATTATTTATTAGTAGGTTTAAGAAAAGTCCTGTATCGGTAGGCGATAGATAACAGCCCTTCATTGCCCCGGCATTGCAGAGGTTCATGAGCGACGGTGACCGCTTACCATCAGGTGGCCTGTAGGCTCGTTTATCTATCATGCAATAAAAAAAAAAAAATATTCCTGACAATTAGGTATATTTGTCCACAAAGAGAGAACAATTAAAATACCATACAATTCTCCTGAAGCTATAAGATTGGTTGCCAAGGTAATAATCGTATTGGATCTGGCAAGATGCCCGCGGCGAATCAATTTGTAGGTCATTGGTTTGTCTTTGAGTCATGGATGTTTGATTCGTTTGCTTTGATTAATTTCATAAATGAGCTGTCGATTAGATTAGGTTGATAGAATTAGGTACAGGGTGGGCCATGAATTAGTTAACAATTGAAAAAATCGTGTAAAGAAAACCATTTGACATATTTTTAAAATTGTTTATTTACAAGAAAGTTAATTATTTGGAATTTATTTTTTAAAAATAACATCATCTAAATGACAATCAGGAGCACTCGGACACTGATTTAAATCGTGTAAGTCGTATTCAACGCGAAATAAGTCGACGAGTATTCGAAAATGTCGGTGTTCGCTTAGAAGAGTGCAAAAATCGAAACGGTATTTTCAATTGTTAACTAATTCATGGCCCACCCTATATAATATGGTTAAGATGAGGCTAGTACATTCTGTAGGAGCAGATAAGTATATCCTTAAGTATGTATTAAAATGTAAAAATCATTAAAAAATAATGATGGCAGGCTAGGCTCCTAGCCTAGTTTTTTATTGCAATATTAATAAACGAGCTTATGGTCTACCTCATGACAAACGTTTACGAAAACTAAGGACAAGTCACACGTGGTTATTGATGTAAATTAATTAAGATAAAACAAATATAGCTAATGTAATGTACTGTAACAACTCATTACTGCCCACTGCTGGGCTCAGATCTCTTCAAAAGAGGAATCAGGCATAGTCTACCACGTTTACCCAATGCAATGATGGAGGCGCGACGGGAAAGAGTGCCGAGAGCGTAACGCATCGCGCCGTCCCTCCTAACCCCGTGCTGGGTTTTGGCCTCAGCCGGGGTTCAGACGCTGAGTGTGAGCGGTTGGAGGATTTAGTGAGGTTCAACATACGCTCACGCGCGGGGCGGGAGGGGATCCGGTGATTTACTCCAACTGAAAAAAAAACCCAATGCATTGATAGAGAACTCCACGTATTTCTGAAGGATTTTTAGAATATATTTTCCAATATGCAGGATTTTTCACGATGTTTTCCTTCACCGCTTTTAGCCAGTAGTGTTCTGTTAATTACACATAAATCTTTTTCAAATTAAGACATTGGCCGGCCAAAATCCAACTCAGTACAAAACGAATGACGGTGACGGCCGATTAGTATGAAAGTTGGAAATTGGCCGACCAATGTGGAAATGCACTATACGATAATACGCCATAAAAACAAAAGAAAACACCAACAAAGCAAAATCCTGTGCAGACAATTCCCCTTGATTTAACATAAAACTGAATTAAAAATTTAAAATACAAAAGAACAAAGAGTGTGTGCAAACGTGAATATTTAACCGTCTCGCGGATTATCCTCGGCCGCTGGTCACCCTGGGATCTATTTGTTCTGCACAAATTATCCTGAATAAATGAGGCTGTTTGGGGCCAAAATATGTGTGTAATTTTATACACATTGTATTAATGTGGGAAGCCACTAGGTAGAAACAGAGCAGGACTGGTTACTATGGCAAAAAAATACCATATATATAGGGTGGGCAATCTAACGTTTGCATTTTGAACTACTTAAAGGTTTGACATTTACGAAATGGGACGCTATACGCTTGAACAAAATTGGGAAATTTTGAAAAGTTACTTCCAAAGTGGTGAGTCTTCAGTCCAAACTGTAAGAAATGTGTGTGTCAGATGAAGCCCATTTTCACCTCGGAGGCTATGTCAAGAAGCAAAATTGTCGCATCTGGGGGTCGGAAAATCCACACGTCACCATTGAGAAGCCACTGCACCCACAACTATAAATTACATTTTATTGTTATATTATAATATTTTGCTTCAACTATAAGTACTTACAGTACTTTATATACAGATAAACTGTCAAAAGCACTTGTCCCTTCTCCCTTTGTTCCAATGACAATGAAACAAAGGTAATTAACGTCGACGCTTTGTCTACGTTCTATTAAGTAATTAAACATTGTAGTGCGATTTGTCCACCAAGCGTGGATACTTATTTCAATACAGTAAAATATTCTAACAATCAAACTAAAAATGCTTAAATCACTTCTGTAAATGCACCTATCTCTAAATTTTTCCGTCTTTTTTACCTACTAAAACTCAGAAATGCATAAATTTAAACCATTTTACAGAACAGAGCTAAAGTGCTATAAAATCGAGGTACCTAACCTTGCAAACACTTTACAACCACAATGAAATTTTGCAATATTCCTGCAAAGCTTTTGCAGTGTTTTCATTCTCAGTAGCCTGCGGCATACCGTAGAGAACGGTCGTGTATACGGGAGTTTTAGATCAAATTGTGAAATAAAATGAGTGAATTATTAAAATATAAGTCTTAGTGCGTGGTGTTAAAGTGTATAATGGAATGGCAGGCAGGTTTGTTTTTGTTTGCGTGTGCAAATTCCTACTTGTAATTCATGTGGATTGATGTCGCGTTTCCGTGCTTAATTTGATGAAAAACATTGAATTTTAAGTTTATTTTGTGATCGTAAATTTAAACTGGAAGTCTACATAATAGTAAAAAACAGGAAACAATAACTGGAGCGATAAAATTTTGATATTTAATTACAATAGTTTTGAATTGTTCGATTTTTTTTTGAAGAATTACATCAAAATTGTTTTTAAGATCTTTATTTATGACTAGCTGCCCCGCGCAACTTCGTCTGCGCCAATCTCAATTAAATGTCAACTATTCGATTTTTTTCTCGCTTTAAATACCATCCTTGAACTTCACCGAGAATTTAAAAAAAACAACAATTTCTAAAATTAATATAGCCTAAGTTACTCCATATAACATAAACTATCAGTCATTGAAAGCCAGCCCGTCCGAATCGGTCTAGCCATTCCAGAGATTAACCAGACAGACAGTGGCCACCTTCCAGCTCCATCATCAGACCTTGACATTCATCCTCTACGCAAAGAACTCATAAAGACGCTTCATTAGAGTCTAAACGCGATGAGGTTATCTTGCTTATTGACAGAGTTCACATAGCCATCTTAGAGCTCCATCATCAGACCTTGACATTCATCCTCTACGCAAAGATCTCATCAAGACGGTTCATTAAAGCCTGAACACGATGAGGTTATCTTGCTTAATGACGGAGTTCCCATAGCCACCTTCCAGCTCCATCATCAGACCTTGACATTCATCCTCTATGCAAAGATCTCATCAACGCTTCATTAGAGCCTGAACACGATGAGGTTATCTTGCTTAATGACGGAGTTCGCATAGCTACCTACCAGCTCCATCATCAGACCTTGACATCCATGCTCTACGCAAAGAAATCATCAAGACGCTGCATTAGAGCCTGAACACGATGAGGTTATCTTTCTTAATGACGGAGTTCCCATAGCCACCTTCCAGCTCCATCATCAGACCTTGACATCCATGCTCTACGCTAAGAACTCATCAAGACGCTGCATTAGAGCCTAAACACGATGAGGTTATCTTTCTTAATGACGGAGTTCCCATAGCCACCTTCCAGCTCCATCATCAGACCTTGACATTCATCCTCTATGCAAAGAACTCATCAAGACGCTGCATTAGAGCCTAAACACGATGAGGTTATCTTTCTTAATGACGGAGTTCCCATAGGCACCTTCCAGCTCCATCATCAGACCTTGACATTCATCCTCTATGCAAAGAACTCATCAAGACGCTTCATTAGAGCCTAAACACGATGAGGTTATCTTTCTTAATGACAGAGTTCCCATAGCCACCTTCCAGCTCCATCATGAGACCTTGACATTCATCCTCTACGCAAAGATCTCATCAGGACGCATCATTAGAGCCTGAACACGATGAGGTTATCTTGCTTAATGACGGAGTTCCCATAGCCACCTTCCAGCTCCATCATCAGACCTTGACATCCATGCTCTACGCAAAGAACTCATCAAGACGCTTCATTAGAGCCTAAACACGATGAGATTATCTTGCTTATTGACGGAGTTCCCATAGCCACCTTCCAGCTCCATCATGAGACCTTGACATTCATCCTCTACGCAAAGATCTCATCAGGACGCATCATTAGAGCCTGAACACGATGAGGTTATCTTGCTTAATGACGGAGTTCCCATAGCCACCTTCCAGCTCCATCATCAGACCTTGACATCCATGCTCTACGCAAAGAACTCATCAAGACGCTTCATTAGAGCCTAAACACGATGAGATTATCTTGCTTATTGACGGAGTTCCCATAGCCACCTTCCAGCTCCATTATCAGACCTTGACATCCATGCTCTACGCAAAGATCTCAACAGGACGCTTCAGTAGAGCCTAAACATGATTGGCTGGGTCGATTTGGATGGGACTTTCAATGGCCGAGCTTATGTAATAAAGACTAACTTTTTTTTTTCAGTTGTAGGAAATCACCGGATATGTGGGAGTTGAACCGCACTAAAACCTCCAACCGCTCACACTCATCGTCCAAACCCCGGCTGAGGCCAGAACCCAGCACGGGTGTGGATGTTCTGGGTCAGCCGAGCACGAAATATATACACACACAGTTAGGAATCACTTTATTTATTGAGATTACACAGATTTTATGCTTTTAAACTAATAGATCGAATTAATAATGTACAATGTTGCGCAAGTCGTTTGACGCGCCCGCTAGTTTGTATCGAACATGGCTTCTATTTTATTATCACCTACCTACTTAAAATAAAACTAAATGTAAATTTATAAATAAACTTAAAACTACCTACAGTCTAAGGTCTGACGTCACAAGTAAATAGCAATGAGTGAGCCTGTCGCCAACATTCCCCACCCTAGTGCTGGAACAGCACTACTTACTCCATGACAGAAATGCGAGCGACACGTGCCGCTGACCGCCTCCAAACGCCAGTCCTAGTCCTTACCTCGACCAATCGTACCCTGTCGTCTTTACCAGGGAAAATACGTTGAATAACACCTCGCGGCCAAGTATTCCGTGGACTGTTTGGATCGGCAATAAATACAAGATCACCTACCTGCAGAGGCTTTACCTCTTCGTTCCACTTTCGTCGTGGAAGTAAATCAGGCAAGACTTCTTTGACCCATCTGCACCAGTACATGTCTGCCAATGCTTGAGCTTTGCGCCACTGTTTCCTTAGACCTAAATCAGACTCGTTAAAGATGCCAAGTTGTGGTAACTGGCTAGATGTCCCTAAAAGAAAATGATTAGGGGTTAACGTTTCACAACTTTGAGGATCGACAGAAACATGAGTCAGCGGTCGGCTGTTTACTATATTTTCCACTTCAGCAAGGAACGTCATCAGCACTTCATCTCGTGGAGCACGTTCCCTGAGTACAACTCGCAGAGCCGTCTTCACACTGCGAATCAAACGCTCCCACGCTCCTGCCCAGTGAGGTGTTAGCGGAGGAACAAAGTGCCATTTCATAGCGTTGTTAGCTCCGACTGTTTTCAGAGCATCGATATCTATTTCTTTCATAGATTCGCGCAACTCTTTATCTGCCCCCCTCATATTAGTTCCGTTATCACTGTACAAGTGACTAGGCCAACCACGTCGCGACGCCATGCGGCGTATTGCCATGATCAGTGAGTCGGTCGTTAACGAATGGACTGTGTCCAAGGAAATGGCACGTACTGTGAGACAGGTGAAAATAATACCCCACCTTTTTTGTCTCGATCTCCCTACTGACACTTCCATTGGACCAAACAGATCCAATCCGCAGTGCGTAAATGGTCGCTGATGGTGAGCTACTCGACCCGCAGGTAAGTCTCCCATCCTGGGTATTTCAGGTACACATCTTTTGATTCGACACAGCATGCATGCTGACACTACTTGTTTCACCGTTGGTCTCATTCTAATAATCCAGTATTTTTGTTTCAGATTATTCACGACCATCTCCTGATTTCCGTGTGCAGCTTTGATGTGTGCGTGTTTAACAAGCAGTCGCGTAATAGCATGCTTTCCCTCTAATATAATTGGTCTTTTTACCTCTATGTTAACGCCGGAAGTGGAATCAATACGGCCACCAAGTCGGAGCAGGTCGTCATCATCGATGTAGGGTGACAAGGTAAGTAATTTACTTTCCCGTGAGATAGATTTTTTATTTTTTATTGCAGATATCTCATTGGCGAATGAGTCTGCTTGAACCTTTCTCAGTAGGAGTACCTCAGCTCGAGCCATAGCGTCGCAATCCACTTCACATGTGACTCCTCTGCATCTGTTTATAAATGTTAACATTACAGCTGTGGCGCGCAATAAGCGCAACCAACATGAAAAGTGCTCTGGATTTGGTACCGGTAAATCAATGGACGATCTATGTATAACAGTTACATATTCCGCGTTCACATCCCCAGTAGTTGACCCCACAATATCTATGGGCCACGAAGATTGTTGTCTATGCAAAAAATCGGGACCTGAGAACCATTGACCTTCAAATATGGTCTGATCAAATTCCTCTCGGGTTCCCAAGTCGGCTATGTTTAAATTCGTAGGTACATAATTCCACTCCGCGATGCGAGTGAGCTCATCAATTTCTCCTAAACGGTTAGCCTCGAACGTTTTATATGAACGAGTGTTATTCCGAATCCACTGCAAAACCGTAGTAGAATCGGTCCAGAAATATTTTTGCTCCGGTACTAATCTGTGTTCTTTGAGCACAGTATCGGCAAGTCGAGCAGCGAGTACGGCCGCCTGCAGTTCTGCGCGAGGAATGGTCAGAGGTTTTACTGGCATGACGCGACATTTACTAGCTATAAATGCAACGCAAACCTTCCCATTACTGCGCCAACGCCAGTATGCCACAGTACACATTGCTTTAACAGATGCATCGCAAAATGTATGCAGCTGCAAGTCATCATATTTATTTGTAGTTGTACTTGCGTTTCCAGTATATGGCACAGTGTCTGCACTCGTAGCCCGCCTGCTCGTCGTGGAGCTCGTAGCCGTAGCGAAGGTCTCGACCGCTACGTCCGCTACGCTATCCGCCTCTCTTGCTGTCTCGCTCTCGCCCGTGTTCTCGCTCTCACTTTGCAAGTAGCACCTAGGAATGCAAATTTTATTTAATTTCTTCAACAACTCAATCCACTTGCGCCATCTATCGTAGATGCAGTCATTAATGACGTCATCCCAACCTACATTTTGACGCCACGTATCCTGAAGCATCAGACGACCTTGAATGGTGAATGGCACCAGAAATCCGAAAACATCAAAAATTGACATAACTACTTGTAACATAATTCTTTTGGTAGGCCTTTCGTTACCGCTAATAATATTTTCTGGAATACGTTTGAAGGTGAGATCGAAACCGAGCTTATCTTCGTTAGGGTACCAAATAAGTCCTAAGGTTCGTTCACCTTGATAGTCTGTATCGACTTTAAACCTGACCGCAGTACTACCCAGCGTCTCCTTCGGAACACTATTTAAAACAGCAACACTATTACTAGTCCAGTTACGCATTTCAAATCCGCCGCTATTGTGAATAAAAGAAACGTGTTTTACCATTTGTATCGCATCTTCGTCATTAGCAAAACTATCTATATAATCGTCAACGTAATGCGAGTTATGTATTGCATTCACTGCGGTCGGCATCGATGACTCATATCGACGCGCGTTAAGATTTTTAATAAACTGTGCTACGAAAGGTGAACAGCTGGCTCCGAATATGAGTGACGTCATTGTATAGGTATCTATTGGGTCGGCGGAGTTGTCTCGCCAGAAGAACCTAAACGCACTTTGATCTTCAGGACGTATTTTTACCCTTAAAAACATGTCCTTAATGTCCCCAGTTACCGCGACAACGTTTTCTCTAAATCGTAACATAATACCAAGTAGTAATGGTAGTAAGTCGGGTCCCTTGAGCAAATAGTGGTTGAGACTTCTACCATAAACCTCATCAGCAGCATCGAAAACTAATCTTAATTTTTTCTTATTCGGGTTGTCCACCCCGAAATGTGGTAGATACCACGTCCTTGACGCGGGATGAGCAACGGTAACCTTTTCGGCATAATTATTATCTAATAAATGTTTAATTCTTTCTTGATACCTGTTAGAAAACTCCTCATTTCGTTTCATTTTTCTCTCGAGTCCCCGCAACCTCCTCTCAGCATTGGAACGAGAATCAGGCAGTGTACCGACGTCACTTCTCCACGGCAGGCCGACCCACCAGCGCCCATCAATGAGCTCTGCGGTCGCCTCCAGCTGAGCGACGGCGTACGTGTCAAAAATATTTTGACGAGGCTTACCTGATATTCCAATGGAATCAAGTGTGAACGACCGTCGCACTTCTTCATGCAACTTCTGCAAACAACGAACCTCATCGGTGACAGCAGGAGCGGCAACATCAGCGGCGTCGTTCGTATTCACGCACAGAGTTGCGTGGCTCGATCCTGGATCGAACCAACGCAAGGAGCGCGCGCGACCCGCGTCGCCCGCACTGTGCCATGAACACACCAACCTAAGGGAGTTAATGTGGCGGACGGCTCATTATTATTACCTAAACGCACCTCAAGCGGTAACAACAAATGAAAATTATCTTGTCCTATAAGTATCTCAGGTTTTACATCGTTAGAAACTAACATATTTTGTAAATGATTAACATTTTTATGATTAAGAATAGAATAACATTGAACAGGCAAATTTAAGTTGTCGACACATCGTATTTTAATATTATAAACCTTATTGTCCATACTAGATATATTTACGTTAGCGATTACCGATTTACAAACAATTTCATCATTCCAAGCGCCGCGCACTCGCATAGTTTCACATCGGCCGGTCACACCCGCGCGTCTCGCTAGCCCCGCACTCATTAATGACACTGTAGATCCGTCGTCTAGCAGCGCGTATGTATTAACTATGCCGTTATACGTATGTATACGGACTGGCACCACTTTTAATAACACAGTTGTTTCACTCGCGTTTATGTGCGCAACTACTTGATTATTATTTACAGGTTCACAGGATGACTTCTGGACCACCTGGGACGTCTCTGAGTTCCAGGGTGTCGTTGTCGATGTCGTCACCGAAGTCGTCGCCGTCGCGTAGTTTTTTGCGTCCTTAGCGTCGATGTGTAGTAGCGGATGATGCGGACGGTCGCACTTATCGCAGCAAGGCGCGGTGCACGCGTCGTGCGTATGTCGAGACACTATGCACTTGTAGCACAGCCCGTTGCGTTTCACATATTCCCATCGAGTCTTGCGTAATGCTTTCTTGAATATTTTACAATCGGTGAGCTTGTGTTTTGTTTTGCGGCAGAATTGACACGTACTTTCTTCGTGTTTTGTTTGTAATAACATAGTGTGTGAGCGATTGTAACTTTCGTTGTTTTTATATTTATACTGGTCAGTGCGAGGGTTATTAAAATATATATTAGAAGTAGTTGATATTTTAATAGCTTCTTCGTTCAGGAAATCAGATAAAATTATTATTCTTGATTTTTGTTGAGTGGTTATGAGCGGAAAACTGTAGTCGGACCATCTTGATAATAATATTGGTGGGAATTTAGACAATATAATTGAGACAACACTCATACCTTGTAAGTACTCCTTATGTCCGACCGCTCGCACTGCTTCGACCAGATTGCTCACTTTCACAGAAAACTGCACTATGTCTTTGTGGTAATCGTGAGACATCGGATGTAATTTCTTGATTTCTGCGATGATTTTGGAAATTAGGTATTCGGGGTTTCCAAATCGCAGTTCTAATGTGGACATGACTTTGGATGGTGATGCTGCAGAGATGAATAATGCAGACACGGCATCCCATGCTGCACCGCGGAGACACTTCCTCAGTCTCCACATGTTCTCTTGAGGGCTGAACTTGCAAACCTCGGTAGATTCATTGTAGGCCTGCTTAAATTGCAACCACTCCAATGGTTCGCCTGAGAACTGTGGTAATTCCTTGGGTGTACACAGACGAGTTAACAGGTTGCTGTTGTTCGATGACGTAGTGGCAGGTGCGAGGTCCCGGAGTGCGCTTGCCAACATCTGTACCATTTCCGTGACGCCAGATTTTTTCATCGGTGCCGTTGTATTACACGCTGCTACAGGTGGGGTTGGAGCAACGGTATCTGCCGCCTTGGCCATTGCCGGTTGCAGCTCATCCGTCGGTAAACCATCAAAGTGGATGGACTGCATATCTAGGCGACTCCGTTCGAGCCATTGCTCCACATCTTGCTTAGCACAAGATCCTTCTTTGTGTGGACTGTAATTTTCGAGAGGTTCCTGTAATTCGGCTAAATCTGCTTCCAGCTGTCGATCTATTAGGTCAATTTGTATCTGTGCTTTTTTCTTGGCTGCTTCCAAGACCAGTTGCGAACGTCGATACCTTGCTGATGACGTCGTAGAACGTGATTTATTGTTTTCGCTTTTTGTACTCGAAGGTGCCGGCGTTTTGAAATGTTTTATGCTAGCTGGCACTTCATTATCCCGTACACGGCTAATTCCAGAGCTCGGTTGAGGCGGTGTGTGGAACATGATGATCCGTCTCGATGGACCACTTTTTGTGGATGTTCTGGGTCAGCCGAGCACGAAATATATACACACACAGTTAGGAATCACTTTATTTATTGAGATTACACAGATTTTATGCTTTTAAACTAATAGATCGAATTAATAATGTACAATGTTGCGCAAGTCGTTTGACGCGCCCGCTAGTTTGTATCGAACATGGCTTCTATTTTATTATCACCTACCTACTTAAAATAAAACTAAATGTAAATTTATAAATAAACTTAAAACTACCTACAGTCTAAGGTCTGACGTCACAAGTAAATAGCAATGAGTGAGCCTGTCGCCAACAACGGGGTTTGTAGGGACGGCGCGACGCGTTATTCGCTCGGCACTCTTTCCAGTCGAAATACGAATTACTCAATATCACTGTTTCCGACGGCCACTTTAGTCAGAGCTCCAGTTGCGACGATTCACCATATAAATTGGAGATCTCTTTATGTTGGCCAAGAAAACGTAATACCCATCGACGTTATTTCGCTTATAACTTTTTTAATACTGAACCGATTTTGATAAAACAACGACTAAATGTTAAGTGAGACTTGCCATAATACATTACAAAAAACCCCAACTAAATTGGTTCAGCCGGTTCGGAGATTAGCGTGCACAAAGATACAGACAAACAGACAAACAGACAAACAGATAAACAGACAAACAGACAAAAAAAATTCTAATTGCATTTTTGGCATCAGAATCGATAGCCAAACACCCCCTGCTAGTTTTTTTTTTTGATATTTTCAATGTACAGAATTGACCTCTCTACGATTTTATTATAAGTATAGATTTATTATTTTAAACAACTTAAAACTGCTGCTAAGAGTTTCATACAATTTTTATGGTTTTGATCAGTGTATGCTGTAATTATACGAAAAATATATAATGGTAATATAATCTTCTTGAAATAAATAATAACTAAATTGCGTTTCTGTAAATTACAATAGCAAAAAAACATTTAAAGCTATTTATTTACACAATATGGAACCAAAATTAATCTAATGAAAACTAAAATATATCCACTATATCTTTTATTCTTCCGTCATTTTTCATAATGTCAGATGAGTGTAAAATTCTCTATTACATAGTTTTCATTATGTAATCCTAATAAGTTTTCATTACAAATATACAGGGTGATTTCCTAGTGAGGGTACATATTGAAGGTCATGGTAGCTGATGGTTATATACGACCAGTAAAAATATTATTACCAAAGAATATGGCTTAATGCCTTAGTAATCGCAACTTAAAAATATCTAAAATTCTTGCAAAATGATGGTTTTTCGACAGCTGACGGGCGTGGCGGAGGTGTGGGGTGCACGAGATCACTAGAGGTCATTAGTCAACACTCTTTAAGCCGAAATTGTTTGAGGTAGTTATGTTGAATTGAGATTTAAAAAAAAATGTAATTTTACCTATTTTTTGTAATATTCCGTATTAGAACAGAGTACTCATCACCCTCCTGCAATATGTACCCTCTCTAAAAAATCACCCTGTATACAAATTACAAACTATTTTAATACCTATTTTGTGCAACACAATAACATTCTCACAAAATTTCATCTTAATCGAGACGTAGTTTAAATTTTCGTAAAATTCAACACGTACAAACTACAATAAACTTACATAAAGTATGTACCTACATAGTTTTTTTTGCGAGATAAACGGGCTTATCTGATGGTAAGCAGTAACTATCGCGCATCAACCTATGCAATGCCAGGGCAATGTCATCTACCACGTGCAGGTTAACACAAAGTTTGTAAAATCGACATTCACAACATCTGTACTGTACTGTACCAACCCATTGCTGCCCACTGCTGAGCTCAGGTCTCCTCCGAAGAGGGGTTAGGCATGGTCCACCACGCTTGCCTAATGCAGATTGGGGACTTCACATATCTTCAAAGGATTTTTAGAACCCTTTTCCGATATGCAGGTTTCCTCACGATGTTTTCACAACATTCTTAGGTCGTAATGAATAAGAAGAATCTTATGTTATAGACATAGACAAGTATTCCATAATAATATTATGTTTAAGAGAATGTTTTATTACATGGCTCTGGCATAACATATGAGGAATGAGTATTACTTATGTGTAATGTGTTGTGAATGGAGAAAATGATGTGTCCTACAATAAAAATAATATACAATAAAGCTTAGAACCACTTTTATTTTATGAATTAGATAAAAAAAAGTATGGAATTTAAGGAAGTCCGCAACGATAGTCGTACATTTTCCATACAATGTCAGAAAAATAAGTTTTATCGATCCAAAAAATAAAAATGGTGCTTAGATGTATTTTTTTTTATTGCCATGTAGGCATACGAGCCAACGGGCCACCTGATCGTAAGTGGTTACCGTCGCTCATGAACCTCTGCAATGTCAGGGGATACTGAGGGGTCGCTACCTACGACCTAACTTTAAGGACTCTCCTCAAGCCTCGTTTGAAGAAGTTTCAACACTCCATTCACCCCACTTCGGCTGGAAAAAGTTACAAAACCATATGATTACCTTAAACTACCTTAAATTACACCATTTATACAAGTAATGTTCCCAAAACGAAATAACGAAAAATTTTCGTCAGAAATTTAGGCTGGTTTTTCTACCAATCTCTATTTTTTCATTTCCTAGTAAAGTATAAAGTGTGTTTATGTAAAAGGATCCAAACAGGATATGTGTCAAGGATACAATAACATTTTTGTGGGAAAGAGGGTAAATCATAGATGAACGAATATGTAGAGAGGACTTTAAAACTACCTATAATATTTTGTTTCTAATTATTCAGAGGTCTAAAACTGGCTTTGACTAAAGTTATTATTAATATCAAGTATCTCTGTATTCATTTGTTTACTTATTTTTTACTTTACACTAAAAAAAAAACTTGAGAGGTGACATGGGACACCCGAATAGAACGAAGTTCCGTTCGATTAAAAGATATCTTATTTTTTTTTTTCCTAACGTAACGCGCGATAAGGAACGTGTTTTAAAAGATTTTGATCACAGCGCCATCTAGCCATAATCATCTAAAACAAATAAGAAACGTGTTTTAAAAGATTTTGATCACAGCGCCATCTAGCGATAATCATCTAAAACAAAAAAAGTGTCGTGACATCTTTTCGTAAGAATTTTTTCCGTCTAGCCCCCTTTCACAATGCGCGATAAGGAACTTCGTTCCAAAAACATTTACAAAAAAATCAAATATAATAAACAGAGGGCCACCGGAGATGAGGTCGACCCAAACCACCAGTGGTCAGGGCACAAGAGAGAGGAACCTCCTCACAATACGCGCTGTGTCAAGAACGACCGCCTTCTTCAGAAGAGCCTGATAAAGGGCCTGATTCATCAGGCCTTTTATCCAGCCGGGGAGGGAAAGCTTCTTAGGTTTTAACGGGTTCTTACGAGACATTTCAATTAATTAAATATCGTGGTAAGAACCCGTTAAAAATGCATGAAAGTATTATAGAAAACGCGAGTTACATTACAACATTTTCTGATGAGTAGTGCGTTAATTAAAGCTATAACTATGGAACTTAATTAGGACAGCATGCTTAAATTGTAATTATATTCATGAAATGTAGATAGATGTACGCTCTTATGCCACAGTACAAAAAAGTTATAGTAAAATTTTCTGAACTTATTTAGACACTCGCGCTTTTCTATAATACTATCATGCATTTTCAACGGGTTCTTACCACGATATTTAATTAATTGAGTTGTCTCGATATTTGAGTTGTCTTCTTGTGATCATGAAGTTTGCAACAACGTTGAAATATCGCTCGACAACTCAATTTATTAAATATCGTGGTAAGAACCCGTTGAAAATGCATGAAAGTAAAATTTTATTTTTGATTAGTTAATCATAAATTAAAAAACTTTTGAATATAAGTTTTTAAAATCCAGGATGTCAGCCAATAGTAAAGAGTTAGTCAAGACAAGTAAAACGATAAGGCTACCTTGCTTAGAACTGAAGTTTCTATGTCTACGTTACGGCTCATCAGATCAGCTGTTTTTAGCATATTCTTGCATTGTCAGGCGATATACGTATGCGTGCAAAATGTCAGCTTAACCGAACACCGGGATGAGCTAATAAGCCACTTGATCGTAAGCGGTACTTCTGCAATGTAAAAAGTAATCTATTTTAAAAAAGTGTCCTCTTTGATTATTATCTACACTATGGCAACCCAATTCCAGGCGTGCATGTTATATATGGGTTACAGTATTAACGACCTTCACTAGTTTGCATAAAGCATAAATTGCTTTAAATTATGAGTACTGCCAAGGATAGTTCTGCATTGGAGTGCTATTGAAAATTTCGTAGTTTCAAATTACAACAGTACTAATTAGGGTACTCCTTTTGTTTGCATACTAGGCTTTTCAACGACATCTATAAAATATAGAAAACTTAAGAGGTGTCAAGGGACACCCGGATGGAACGAAGTTGCTTTCGATTAATAAGTGAGGGAATTGTAATAAAATTTTATTTCTTTAACTTAAATAAAATATTTTGATGACAGCGCCATCTAGCATTAATCATATAAAACAAAATAAGGAATTGTTTTAAAAGATTTTAATCACAGCGCCATCTAGCGATAATCATCTAAAACAAAAAAGTGTCGTGACAACTTTTTCATAAGAATTTCCGTCTAGCCCCCTTTCGATAACGCGCGATAAGGAACTTTGTTCCAAAATCGATTATGATAATGAAATGACCTTCGCCAGCAACTCATTCCCACTTTGTGCAATCGTCCAGGTAATCATTAGATCAAAGATTTTTTTTTTTATTGCCATGTAGGCAGACGAGCCAACGGGCCACCTGATCGTAAGTGGTTACCGTCGCTCATGAACCTCTGCAATGTTACCCTGAGGTTATAATGATAATAGTTAGATATCCCAGTATTGTTTCTATATTCCGTATATTCAACAACCTTGAACAACCGAATCTTTCTTACTATTTCTTGTGGCACTTGACGTATGTTTATGACTCAATCTTCGAACCGACACTCCCAACCATACCTATTGACTAAAATAGACGCACAGTTACAGAAACTTACGTGTGTGAGTCACATGTAAATCTACGTCATATGAGGAATACATTACAAGCTGTATATTAACTTGCACTGGATGTAACTATGTATGTTCAGGTGGATCTTGCGAGTTGAATTTGACCAACTTCTTGGTTTTCGATTGAACTGAAATTTTGTAGGCATATGTACCTACGAGGTGTGTTACGTATATTCGAATTTCGAATTTTTTGTGAAGTTATGTTGGTACTCATGTCTCTCACTTATGCCGACAAGCTCGGCCATTTTGAATGTTCATTTAATTGTTGACAGCTGCTTTACTTGCACGTGTTTTGGATCGTCTTCAATTTTTACCTATTAAAAAAAATGGATCAATGAACCTGCATCAAATTTTGTGTGTAAAATGAAATTAACTGC
Organism: Trilocha varians; assembly: GCA_030269945.2. Taxonomy (NCBI): domain Eukaryota; kingdom Metazoa; phylum Arthropoda; class Insecta; order Lepidoptera; family Bombycidae; genus Trilocha; species Trilocha varians. The sequence continues at coordinate 4,018,061 of AP028279.1, forward strand.
GCGGATGTATTTCGAATGTTGACTGTGGTATACGGAGAAGCTACCTTGGACCGAAGCAACGTTTATCAGTGTATCGTAGATTATGTGACATTGCAATAATATGGTACAATGGAGCTGATCTGATGATGGAAAGTGGAACTCCTATACTAAATAAGACTCGTCGTATTTAGGCTTGTTTTACCAGGATTTTATCCAGGATCTCAAAAGCTTGTATTTAAAAAGTTTTCTTTAATATGTATTTGTAGCTTAAGTTCTTGCTGTATTCGTCTAACACATCCAGGAAAAGCTTTAACTCTCACCATTCTTTTAACAAAATATACATCTAAATGGGATAAGGTAAAGCTAAAGAAGATTATATAATGTAGGTAAGGTTTTTCCCAGAATGTTTCTCTCAAGATATATTAGTATCTCTCCAACCCTGACGTTTGACGTAATGGCTACTTTCTCCGTATTTATTCATGTTAACTCTGAATACATGAAGCTTAGATTTGGATTCTTTGATATAAATAACTGAGACGATATATTACAAGTTTCTGATAGATGTTGTCGTTGAGAATTTGTACGTAAAAGTATCTAAGAGACTTACTTTTATGTCAATAGGAAACCTTTGAGCAGTTTTTTTATTTTTTTATTTGGGGATATCACCGGTATGTGGGAGTTGAACCGCACTAAAACCTCCAACCGCTCACACTCAGCGTCCGAACCCCGGCTGAGGTCAGAACCCAGAACCCAGCACGGGGTTATGAGGGACGGCGCGACGCGTTACGCCCGAGGCACTCTTTCCTGTCGCGCCGCCCCCTACCTTTGAGCAGTAGACGTTCACAGGCTGATGATGATTATTGTGTTCATATTTAAATACTAGATGACCCCCGCAACTTCGTCTGCGTCACAAAGGGGTTCAAACAGTATTTACTCGCAATGTTGTGGCGACATTACTTACGCGGCCCGCGTTGAGTGTATTCATTGCGTTTTATACTCGTGATAACTTTTCAACGAAAAGTCCGATTGGAATAAAACAAAAAAGTAATTTACTTCTACATTAATACTCTTGATAACATAATACTTAATTTGGATAATATAACGATACTCATTTAACGTTAAATGAATTCTTGGGACGAAAAAATAATTTTCATAAACATAAAAGCGGTTATTGTGACTAAACTATGATAGTTAGATATATGCTGTCGCGGACTTTTTTGGTTGTCTTCAAAAGACCTAAAAACCCGTAGTACATCATTTTGTTCTATTGTCAATAGTTTTTGCAGCGTACGCATAAATACGGTTTCGATTATTCTCCTTGTGTTACATATTCGATATTTTCATACGGATCCCTAATTTTTTTGAAAATAAAATATAGCCTATAACCTTCCTCGATAAATGAACTTTCCAACAGTGAAATAATTTTTTGAAATCGGACCAGTAGATCCTGAGATTAGCGTGTTCAAACAAACAAACAACCTCTTCAGCTTTATAATATTATAAGTATAGATTTTCTTTCAAATTTGTGTAATATTACCTCTTATCTATCATCAGGTGACCTGTAGGTACATTTGTATGAATTTAATAAAAAAAAAACAAGTAACAAAAAATAAAAACGTCAAATTTAAAAAATATATTTCAAAACATCTTTCTTTCTGTCAGAAAGTAATCAATTATTTTGTGATCAATGAAGAAAAACCGAACAAACACTGGTTTATGACGTAGATAAACTAGTGGATGAAGTTAATTTGATCAGCTTGTGGGTCGTGGTCAGAGGAAGTTTGAAATAGGAACCCATCTATCACAACTTGAAGCAGTTTGATATAGTTTGGGTTCGGAAATAGGAATATTTGTGGTTTAAACATGGATATTACTAGACTTATGTGACGGGGGCGGCGCGACGGGAAAGAGTGCCGATGGCGTAACGCGTCGCGCCGTCCCTCATAACTCCGTGCTGGGTTCTGGCTTCAGCTGGGGTTCGGACGCTGAGTGTGAGTGGTTGGAGGTTTTAGTGCGGTTCAACTCCCAAATACCCCGCCCGCCCCGCCCCAGGGATCCGGTGATTTCCTCAAACTAAAAAAAAAAAAGACTAATGTGAATTGTCTTTCGAAACGAATTTATTTATTTTATTGACCGCCTTCCAAAAAGGAGGAGGTACTGAATTCTTGTTGTTTTTGTTTTTTTTTTGTTTTTTGTTTGTGCCTTGATAACTTCAGTTTGGGTGGACCTATTTGAATGATTCTGGTGTCAGATGAAAGGTGATCGTTGAACTTAGGTCCCATACTTTTTTTTAACAACAAGTATTTTTGGATCTGTAATAAAAAATGTGAATTTTTAGCGGACAAAATTTCACAATTTGTTATGCCTTTTTGCGTGTATTTCTTTATTTTAATTAATTTATTTTTAATTAGTCTAAGATTGGCACTACCGGTGGTTTTCGGTACCGGATCCGGTTCGACAATGCATTAATATGGTACCATAGAGCTGATCTGATGATGGAGTCGGATGATAGCTATAGGAACTCCTGTACTAAACAATTGAGCTCGTTTTATTTGTCTTAGCTACACTTTACCGTTACATGATATCCAGGATCTTAAACGCTAGTATTTAAGTGTTTATTTAGTTTTTTAGTGTCATTTTTACTCTCTAATCGTATTTCTAGTACAATTCATCTACGATTTTAATACAGTAATACGTATTATTTTAAATTAAAAAGCTATGGGATCGTAAACCTTGAACTTCAGCCTTGAAGCCTCAGTAAACGTGGAATATTGCTAATAAACCATGAACGCAATTTACAGTAAAATGATTACAGTACTTTTTATTTTAAATTCATTGAGCTATAGGTATTCTTGAATTGCACAACTTCGTCTGCGTCACAATAAAAGTATATTTTTGTGATGCAATTAGGATCTTTCAAATCGGTCCAACCAAAAAGTTATGAAGAAACAAAAATGCAAAAAAACATGCAGATGAATTGAGTACCTCTTACACTATTACTAAACGGGTTCTTACCACGATTATTTTTAATTGAGCGGTCCCGATATTTCAGCACTGTTTCAAGCGCCATGATCACGGGAAGACTGAGAAACTGCGGGTTGGTCATTTAGATAACCGCGAGTGTTTAAAGCAATTTATATTTATAATAGGTTTAGTAAGGTTAAAGAATATGAGAAATCGTTATATTATTTTAACGTCATTATACTGCTACTTATTCTTTTAATAAGTATCTTAATATATATATTTCTTGTGTACGTCTGTATGTGACTGAACTCCTCCTAAACGACTGGACCGATTTTGATGAAATTTTTTGTGTGTGTTCGTGGAGATTCGAGAATGGTTTAGATTTACAGTTGGTCAAGGTCTGATGATGGAGCTGGAAGGTGGCTATGGGAACTCCGTCATTAAGCAAGATAACCTCATCGTGTTTAGGCTCTAATGAAGCGTCCTGATGAGTACTTTAGTTTGCCGGGAACAATTCCTATGCGACGCAGACGAAGTTGCGCAGGGCAGCTAGTTTATTTATAAACTTATTCAGACACTCGCGGTTTTCTATAATACCTTAATGCATTTTCAACGGGTTCTTACCACGATATTTAATTAATTGAGTAGTCTCGATATTTCAACGCTGTTGCAAACGTCATGATCACGAGAAGACAGGCAGATTCAGATTAGATTATCGAGTATGTGGAATCCAGCGCTAAACACAACAGTCACTAAGGGTTCATGAGAGAGTCTTGTAGATACAGTGAGTGTGGTGTGTCGTGGTGTAAGTTCGAGTTCCAGTGGTACTACACAAAAGCGAACGAGAAAGAGGGTAGACAGATTTGTTTGCTCTTATATATATCGAGACAACTCAATTAATTAAATATCGTGGTAAGAACCCGTTGCAAATGCATGAAAGTATTTATTTATCATGTCTTAAATTGTTAATGTTTTGGTTTTTAACGGTTCACTCCAAAGTGTACCTTGGTACCTTAAACTTATCTCTAGAATACTATCCCTTCCACACAGATCATCTAAAATAATCTTCACTATTCGGAAACACTCCGTCTCAGAAGCTGTAGTAACTATTTGTAACCGGAGCGCCCGAACGACGCCATAAAATAGAACGACCTCTTTATTTATAGTCGGCTGATATCTTTGATTGTTGAGTTAATTACTTGGAAGACTACGTCGGGTGTTTTTTACAGAGATTTTAGTATGAGAATTAAGTGTTTATGCTAGACAGTGACGTAAAATGTAATATATATTATAAAGGCGAAAGTTTGTATGTATGGATGTATGGATGTTTGTTACTCTTTCACGTAAAAACTACTGAATGGATTTGAATGAAACTTTACCACAATATAGCTTATACATCAGAATAACACATAGGCTACAATTTTTGAACCCCTTTGTAACGCAGACGAAGTTGCGAGGGTCATCTAGTTAGTCATAAATTAACAAAAATAAAATTATTAAATACATAATTTTACCTACGTGTATCTACGGTCCCGTATAGGTACTACAATACTCTTCTTGTTAATATTTTCAAGCTAGATATTAATAATTTATTTCAAAGAAAACAAGACACAATTTAAATACAAACTTTTGAGATCCTGAATATCTTGTATCAGTAGAGTGCTAGCCAAGACAAGTAAAAGGAGCCCAAACATTCTATCTAAATAAGATAGACCTGCCGAAGTCTATCTCATTTAGTACGGGAGTTCCTATGACCAACTTCCGAATCCAACATCAGATCAGCGCTATTTTGTCTTATTATTGCATTGTCACGCGATATACATCTGCGTGCAAAATGTCAGCTCAATCAGAAACCGGGAAGTCTGTCAAATTTAGCTTTCAACAAGATTCCACTATCCAAGAGTAGTTTCTATCTCATTTTACCTTTTTACACCATGTACTATACTTCATAGAATGTAATAATATTATATATAATAAATATTAGCATATCTTACTGCTGAAGCTGGAAACCGAACAATACTTTGGCTTAGTGTCTTAGAGACCGTGTATCTGTCTCACTTGACATTGGCGAATCGTCCCGAGTCTTGGACGAAGTCCAGAATAAAAAAAAAGAGGAAGAAGAAGATTCCACTCGAACTTACATAGTTACATCCAGTGCAAGTAAAGCTTGTAAAAACGTCTGTATTGATACTCAAACACAAATACTGTAATACTCACGGTATTCTTTATTCTCATCACGTATCCACAAGTCTCAATCAAAAGATGGATCTCGCTTGAATTTTATAAAACGGGAAATGTAAGAGGAATTTTTATCCGCCCAGATCTCGGCTCAATAAGATTCCAGGACGGATAAAAGTTCCCTGTGATATCTTATTAAGGGACCCTTTGGGTTAATATTTAATAGAGAAAAATCTATACTAATATTATAAAGCTGAAGAGTTTGTTTGTTTGTTTGTTTGAACGCGCTAATCTCAGAAACTGCCGGTCCGATTTCAAAAATTCTTTCACTGTTGGAATGTCCATTTATCGAGGAAGGTTATAGACTATATTTTATTTTGAAAAAAATTAGGGATCCGTATGAAAATATCGAATTTGTAAGACAAGGTGTAATATTAAAAACCTATTTATGCGTACGCTGCAAAAACTATTGACAATAGAACAAAATGATGTACTACGTGTTTTTAGGTGTTAGTAAGACCTACAAAAAAGTCCGCGAGAGCATATACCTAACTATCATAGTTTGGTCACAATAAGCGCTTTTATGTATAAAAGAAAAATTGTCCGAAAAAATTATTTAACGTTACATGAGTATCGTTATATTAACCCTTATCCAAATTAAGTATTACGTTATCAAGAGTATTAATGTAGAAGTAAATTACTTTTTGTTTTATTCGAATCGAAATTTTCGTGTAGAAGTTATCAGGAGTATAAGACGCAATGAATATGCGGCCGCGCAAATAACAACGCGACGGCATTGCGAGTACTGTTTCAACCCCTTTGTAACGCAGACGAAGTTGCGCGGGTCAGCTAGTGTTTGAATATTCCTCTCGTGCGGGAGAGTAGGTCTAAATCCTTTCATGCATTTTCAACGGGTTATTACCGTTTTTTTTTTTTTTTTTTTTTTTTTTTTTCAGTTGGAGGAAATCACCGGATCCCCGCCCGCCCCGCGGGCGGGGTATGTGGGAGTTGAACCTCACTAAAACCTCCAACCGCTCACACTCAGCGTCCGAACCCCGGCTGAGGCCAGAACCCAGCACGGGGTTTTGTGGGACGGCGCGACGCGTAACGCTCTCGGCACATTTTTCCGTCACGCCGTCCCCGGGGTTATTACCGTGATAATTAATTAATTGAGTTGTCTCAATATTTCAACGTTGTTGCAAACGTCATGATCACGAGAAGACTGGATACTGCGGGTCGATTTAAGAGCAAACAAATCTGTCTACCCTGTTTCTCGTTCGCTTTGAATGATTGTTAGTTGTTGTTCTATTCTCAAAAAATTAAAGTCGATCATTCAAAGTAAGATTTAGAAATCGATTTAGACCTATAAACTTATTCAGACACTCGCGGTTTACTATAATACTTTCATGCATTCTCAACGGGTTCTTACTCTTACTCTTGTAGATACAGTGAGTGTGGTGTGTCGTGATGTGAGTTCGAGTTCCAGTAGTACTACCCAAAAGCGAGAAAGAGGGTAGACAGATTTGTTCGCTCTTAAATCGACCCGCAGTATCCAGTCTTCTCGTGGTCATGACGTTTGCAACATCGTTGAAATATCGAGACAACTCAATTAATTAAATATCGCGGTAAGAACCCGTTGAAAATGCATGAAAGTATTTAAAATATATGCCTATAATTCTTCACACATAAATAAATGAAACATATATTTAATCCTAAATGAATATTCATGAATCGATATCACCGAATCCAATTCGCCTACGCTGTCCAATGGATTGATTGTCAAGGCAAGCGATTCTGGTGCCAATTCTTTAGAAGTTAAGGTCGATATTCTCATGTTGTTTTCGAATGATTTGTGGTATCTGATCCCTGTTTCGCTTACATTTAATTCGGGGTGTTTGTTTGTCATTTGAGGGTTAAACTGAGGTGTTGAAGATTAGTCGTAAATTAATCTAGAAGTACAATATACAGGGTGGATCTGTAACTTTGGACGAGCTGAAGTGGAATGAATGACCTGTTGAAATAAAACTTGGACCGACTTTTATTTTTTAATAATCATTAGCTATGTATAGTGCTTTTTATTCTAGCTATTTCAGTTTTTATTTCTCTAGTAACAATTATTTTTTTCACCAACAAAAGTATAAGAATTTGGTAAAAAGGTTTAATTCTAAATAGCACGTAGGTCTTTACACCATTTCAAACTCATTTCTTACATTATATTTACAAGATCAAAACATACAGGGTGGATCTGTAACTTTGGACAATCTAATGTGGGGTGAATGACCTTTTAAAAAAAACTTAGAACCACTTTTATTTTAGGAATTGGATTAAAAAAAAATTCATCAAAGTATGGAAGACCGCGACGATAGTCGTACGTTTCCCATACAATGTCAGAAAAAAAAGTTAAATCGATCCAAAAAATAAAAAATGGTGCTATGTTGTATTTCGACAGGTCATTCACCCCACGTCAGATTGTCCAAAGTTACAAATCCACCCTGTATATTATTTTACGTGACTTCATTTTATCATAGCAAAACAAGCTCTACTACCACCTACAAAGGTTACAAAATCGTCTACATAGTACACACTACTTCTCTAGAAAACTCAAACTGCAAGCCTACAGAAGTTTCGCTAAGTTTCTCTAAGAACCGCATAAGAAACTATAAGTAACTAACGCCAGCTGTTCACAACTTCGAGTTTCCTTCTCCGGGACTTTTAAGAGTATTGTATTCCAACTTTTAAGTGTAATTAATCAACTCTATGTATAATCCAAAATTAAGAAAATGCTCAGTTTTTTATTAGACACTAGTTGCCTCGCGCAATTTCGTCTTCGTCACAGAGGATATACAGGGTGATTTGTTAGAGAGGGTACATATTTCAGGAGGGTGTTGAGTACTCTGTTCTAATACGGAATAGTACAAAATATAGGTAAAATTTCAATTTTTCGTTTTTTTTTAAATCTGAATTCGACAAAACTACCTCAAACATAAACAATTTCGGCTTAAAGAGTGTTGACTAATGACCTCTAGTGATCTCGCGCACCTCACACCTCCGCCACACCCATCAGCTGTCGAAAAACCATCATTTTGCAAGAATTTTAGATATTTTTAAGTTGCGATTACTAAGGCATTAAGCCATATTTTTTGGTAATAATATTTTTACTGGTCGTATATAACCATCAGCTACCATGACCTTCAATATGTACCCTCACTAGGAAATCACCCTGTATAATATAACCGTCCTCGATAAATAGACTATCCAAAACTGAAAGAATTTTTCTGATCGTACCCGAGATTGTGTTGAGTGGTTCATGTGTGAGTGGTTCCTGAGATTAGCGCGTTCAAACAAACAAACAAACTCTTTAGCTTTATAATATTAAATAAAATAAAGTATAGATGTAAGAATTTACGGCTGATGTTATCATCACGACTGAAGTTTATGAGCGACGGTAACAGCTTATCTGTTGTCGCTCATAAACTTCTGCAATGCCAGGGCAATGAGGGATCGTTATACACCACGAATCATTAGTCTTCGATCAAAAATTTCTAGATAAAAGCTTAAAAAATGCATCAAAAAAACCATTAAAAAAAAAAATTTGATATCAGCCGCTTTTTAAAGGCGCAGTTAAAATAATAAGTATAAAGCCCACTGATAGTTTCTTTTTAATTTTGAGTTATTAAGCAAGTTACATATGGTAGTCTGTGTCACAGTAATTACTTAAATATCTATCTTAATCGGTTTAGAAAACAATTAACATTATTTACTCATTAAAAAATAATGTATGAAACAACGAATATAGCTACTTGTAAAAACAAACAAAGAAACAATAACTTAATTAATTTTGCTACTAAATTTCTTCCATAGTAAAAGCATAAATTATAATTAAGTCAAGTACTAAAACAACAGTATCTAGTACAACAGTATAATTCTTTCTATTACGTATCGATCGATGACTAGTGATGTCTAGACTAAACCTACTTATCTGTAACCTATATAATATTTTATTACAAAAATGAAAACGACCGACTTTTATTTCTCAAGCATAGCACAAAAAGTACCAGTTAGATCTTTATCAAATTTAAATGAGATAATGTATAAAGTGTCTGCTTCTTAACAAAAAAAGAATCATCGAAATTGGTTCATATAGAAAAGAATGTTCGAACGAACAGATCCAAAAGTACTTGTTCGATCTTTAAAAAAAGGGACCTAATGACGACCATCACCTTTCATCTGAAATCAGAATCATTTAAATTGGTTCACCAAAACTAAAGCTATGAAGGAACAAACATAAAAAATAGAGATGAATTGAGTACCTCCTCCTGTTTGGAAGTCGGTCAAAAATAGGAGACTAATACATCATCTTTTCAATACTATTTCTATAGATTCGGGATTCCTCCGCCTACGGTTAAAGTAGTCTTTTCATTGATCTAAAATACAATCACATTATGATATCAGATATTGCGATGAAATATTAATTCAAAAATTGTATAGGAAAATGTATTCTTACATTTGTACTTTTGGATCAAATAAAATACCTAAGTACTTTTTTTTCCAGTTGGAGGAAATCACCGGATATGTGGGAGTTGAACCGCACTAAAACCTCCAACCGCTCACACTCAGCGTCCGAACCCCGGCTGAGGCCAGAACCCAGCACGGGGTTTGGAGGGACGGCGCGACGCGTTACATGCTCGGCACTCTTTCCCGTCACTCCGTCCCCGATACCTATGTACTAGAACACTTAATAAACACTAACAAAATCCAAAATTATTAGTATTTTGATTGCATTTAGTTAACGATTAGAAATTTTAGAAATTATACTCATTAAGTGGATTAGATACTCTGTCGCTTAAAAATTAAATTTAAAACTAAAGGTCGCTTACACTATTACTAAACGGGTTCTTACCACGATTATTTTTAATTGAGCGATCCCGATATTTCAGCACTGTTTCAAGCGCCATGATCACGGGAAGACTGAGGAACTGCGGGTAGGTTATTTAAGAGCAGACAAATCTGTCTACCCTCTTTCTCGTTCGTTTGCCGGTACCACTGGAACTCGAACTCACATTTCTACATACTACACTAACAGTATCGGCTGTCAAAACAGTGCTGAAATATCGGGATCGCTCAATCAAAAATAATCGTGGTAAGAACCCGTTTAGTAATAGTGTAAGTGATGTAGTTACCGCGAGTGTTTAAAGAAATTTAAAACTAAAGGTTTTGTCAAACACTTGCTGTTTAGTGTAGGTACGAGTATTTTTTGAAGACACTATTTTGTACTGTTTTGTTTGGTACAGTTTACCTAGAATACTAGATCGATTTTTGAGTCGAATTGTTTTGATTTAAAAGAAGCAGTTAACTGGATATTATACCATCTATCACATCCATTCTAAGAAAGAACAAAGTATTCATAAACTTATTCAGACACTCGCGGTTTTCTATAATACTTTCATAATAATTTCATTCATTGAGTTACTCGATATTTTGTGGTATTAAATATCGTGGTAAGAACCCGTTGAAAATGCATGAAAGTATTCATAAACCTGAGTCTCTAGTTTTAACAGTAATTTCACCAAAAATTCGAACCAGGTATTTTTTCATTACTCACTTACATTATTACTTTCATGCATTATAAACGGGTTCTTACCACGATAATTTTAGACGAGATCAGATATTTTTTCGTTTAAAAAGGAACCACATTGAAAAACAGACCACAGAGATGCATCCAAAGCTTATTTTTCTATCTGTACCATCAATCACTGTCGTCGACAGTTCAACAATTGTGAACGAAAATGCTACGTACTTACTACTTAGGAATCGAGCTGACAGTCAACATTGGTGGTTATTAACGAACTTTTTTCTTGCCTTGTAGACAGACGAGCTAACAGGTCACCTGATCGTAAGTGGTCACTATTCAAAGTCAAAGTCAAATCATTTATTTCAAATTAGATGTGGACACACATACATTTTGAATGTCAAAAATGAAATCAAAAGTTCTACCACCAGTTCGCTAAAATTACGCCTCCGTCCTGCGAAAGAAACTCAGCGGGCATGTCTTTTTTAATTTTTTTTTTAAATATTGTATTGCTCATGGGCCTCTGCGTTGTCAAGGAACACTGGAAATATCCAGAACAGCACAATGGATTTTTTTAGCAATTTAAGGAGGCGATAGGTGTATTGTTACAAAATTACTACATCTAACAGAGAGTCACATATGATCAGGTGGCTTGTAACCTCGTCTGCGTAACTGCGTATAACTATAAAAAAAAATGTTAAAGGAACAAAGAGGACCCATTTTTACAAGCTTTATACTAACTTGCACTGGATGTAACTATGTAAGTTCGGATTGAATCTTGCAAGCGAAATTTGACAAACTTCCCGGTTTCCGAATGAGTTGACATTTTGTACTCAGATCTATATTACGTGACAATGCAATAATATGACAAAACGGCGATGATTTGATGAAGGATTCGGAAGGTGGTCGTCCTAAACAAGATAGATATGTCATGGCTCGTTTTACTAGTATTAGCTAGCACTCTACTGCTACATGATATCCAGGATCTTAAAGCTTGTATTTAAAAGTTGTTCTTAAAAACAAATTTATCTGGCTGTTATTACTTCCTAAATTTTTACTTGTGCAAATATTGTACATTCTAACTGTAATTTTAACCGTTTTAATAGTACACTAAATAATGTATATAATGCTTGCCTTTACCCAGTTTTACGAGCTTTCCTCGCTCGTAAAAGCCTTAAAATTGTTTTGCAAAATATGATAATACAACCTTGTGTAAGTTATCGACCCCAACAATATTTTTTTGCCAGTCATACTTTTTGTAACACGTAATGTGGGCAACGAACTTTGGGAATGGTTTTTTTCTGTGAAATTCTGACTGGGCTTTTTGTGGCCATGTAGCTGATGATCTGATATGCCATCTGATCGTAAGTGGTTACTGTCGCTCATGGACCTTTGTATTGTTAGGGGACACTGCGGGGCCACTTCCTACAGCCTACGTTTAAGGGTGTCGATTCGGATTATCGTCTTAGTGTGGTTATATTATTACTAGGTGACCCGCGCAACTTCGTCTGCGTCACAGAGGGATACAACATAGCCTTCCTCGATAAATCGAATTTCTAACAGTGAAATAATTTTTCAAATCGGGTCAGTAGTTCTTGAGATTAGCGCGTTCAAACTAACGAACAAACAAACTCTTCAGCTTTAAAATATTAGTATAGATACTTGATGTGACAAGTATTTTTTGAGGAATATTTGAAGTACACATTGACTTACAGTTTCATACGTTTTGCCATGACGAATTGACGAGCCACCTGATCGTAAGTGGTTACTGTCGCCCAAGGATATCTGCAATGTAATGGAACACTGTGAGACATTGCTTTCTACTTTTAAGGACTAAGGTACAAGGTATATTACTACTACTGGTATATTACAGCTCACCGCATAGGTCCAATAAATTTAATAAAATCAATGTCCGTGGTGCTTTTCTCAATTCTGGCGTAATGCTTTTTCAATCTTATTTTATTGTCTCCCGCTTTGCGAGAAGGGAAGTCGAAACTCATGTTTTCCTACTTCTTCTATCATCTTCTGATTAAATTCGTTGCGGGATCCAAGACAAGTTATCTTTCCCTCGGGTTCCTGGGCTTCACTGCTCAGAGTCATTACGATGGTCGCCGCTGTGGATCCTGGCTACACAGGAGTTACAGAGGTAGGAGTGAGAGGTGGGCCAATATTTCTGTTTTGTAGACTAATTTGGAAAATTACTTTTCGTTTGAAATATTCTTTACCAAAATTATCGTTGTGAAATTATTAAAGAAGTCTTCCACAAGACTATCGTAGATTTCATAACGAACTCAGTTTGGAGTTATTTTGAATCATGATAATTATTAATATAATCATATCAGTGAAATATTCATCGACATCGTTTGCTTACAATAATTTATTTTAAAGAAAATATTAAATACAAGCTGTTAAGATACTGGATATCATGTATAGTGCTAGCTAATACAAGTAAAACGAGCCCGAACACGACGGGTCTATCTCGTTTAGCACAAGAGTTCATATGACGACCTTCCGAAGCCATCAACAGATCAGCGTCATTTTATTGCATTGTCACTGAATAGATACCTGCGTGCAAAATATCAGCTCAATCGGAAACCGAGAAGCTTATCAAACTTAGCTTGCAAGATTCCACCCGAACTTACAGTTACATCCAGTGTAAGTTAATATAAAGCTTGTACAAAAATCCTTTCTTGTTAAATTATCTGTCACATAGTCCTTTAAATAAGTACCACCCTTATTTTTTACTTCGCAACCCTCGACATTGTTCACGGTACCCAACCCTTTCCACTCCTTCAAACTTTATGTATGTCATGAAACCCTTTTTTTGTCGTCAGGACACGAAAAACAAATCGTAAAATATATTTCACAAACAGCTTTTTATGGTTTAAAAATATTATCCGATTTGGATGGACTTTCATTCGGTGTTCCCGGAGCGCTATGACATGTCCCTCTTTAAACGAGGTTTAAGAAATGTCCTGGCATTGCAGAGGTTCATGAGCCACGTTGACCCAGAAAAAAAACTAAACGTAAAAAAAAACTTGAGAGGTGTCAAGGGACATCCGGATGGAACGAAGTTCCTTTCGATTAAAAGATATCTTATACAAAATATTTCCTTTCGTAATGCGCGATAAGGAACGTGTTTTAAAATATTTTGATCACAGCGCCATCTAGCATTAATCATATGAAACAAAATAAGGAATTGTTTTAAAAGATTTTGATCACAGCGCCATCTAGCGATAATCATCTAAAACAATAAAAAGTATTGTGACAACTTTTCGTAAGAATTTTTTCCGTCTAGCCCTCTTTCACAACGCGCGATAAGGAACTTCGTTCCAATAATAGTTTTCCATTTATCTATAAATCAAAATTAAAAATTCAGTGCGCATCACTCTCGTAGCACTCGCTACGAATATACCGTAGCCGTTGACCTCTACGCTCCGTAGCTCGTAGCTGCAATATTTTATCAACGGTTGGATTGCGCCGGGAATTCACGGGAATGCTCTGAACCGGTGACATGTTAGTTAGGTTTGGGGGCACAACGAGAGAAGAAATAAATTTAATTATTTTTAACTTCATAAATCAAAACAAAATATACACGTAAAAGTGATTAAAAAAATGTAATAGACTAATGTCTTGATGCTACTTGATACTAAATATCTTCGATCGAAAATAAAAATATACAGACAGTAATGAATAAAGCATAACAAAAATGAGTCTCCAAAAATGACACTCTTGACACTTACTTCACATCTAATTGACACTTTAAAACTTAGAAATGAAATAATACAAAATAGTATTAAATTTTCACAAGTGTACCGGAAAACGTAGTCTATTTTAAAATAATCCAAAACATACATTTATTACATAGAAAAGACATGAAATATTATTTGCTAAGCAACTAAGATCAAAATACAGAATGTTTAATGGTGTTTTGTCAGTAATTGGAACGAAGTTCCTTATCGCGCTTTATCGAAAGGAAGAAGAAGACGGAAAAAAATGTTACGAAAAGTTATCACGACACTTTTTTGTTTTAGATGATTATCGCTAGATGGCGCTGTGATCAAAACCTTTTAAAACACGTTCCTTATCGCAAAAAAAATTATAAGATATCTTTTAATCGAAAGGAACTTCGTTCTATTCGGGTGTCCCATGACACTTCTCAAGTTTTTTTTTATTTTTATAAAAAACTAAGTACATATTGGAGTATCATTCATTGTTCTTCTTTGTTGAGAATGTCTTAAATCTTCTTTCATATTCTTCTTTATGTAAAGTTAAACACCAATTCCAAAAACAGAAATAATTTCTGCCCTACTTTTAGCAAAACAACATTAGTCAGTATTTTTGACACAAATAAGTTCTCGACGTCAACTCGTCTCGAATTGACAATAAAATAGGTACACGCACAGACTTTTAGAGAACAAATCAGGTTTTTCTGATTGTGTTTTCGAGAATTTTCTGGATACATGCCAAATCCAGTTTTATAGTAAAAGTTCATTTATGTCTACTTTATATACGGGGTGTTTCATTATTTTCATTTTTTTAACCTTATACTTACAATAATCAAAATATCAATGTGCGTTCATGAAACCTCAAAAGGTTGTTACTAGATTTTTCTAGAAGTGTGCGAGTGAGACAGAGATATATAACTAACTCTCTCACTCACTCAAGACCGAATGAATGTTCTTAAAAAGTGTTGGAATGGGAAAGTAATATATTACTATTTCTGTCACACTATTCGATAGTAATCGAGAAACTTCAAGAACAGAAAATTTTGCCACAAAAAATGTCTACTACGGATCTTGTAATATCTTTTTATTAAATAACTAATCGTTTGCATCACATACAACATAGCCTATAGACTTCCTCGATAAATGGACTTTCCAACAGTGAAAGAATTTTTCAAATCGGACCAGTAGTCCCTGAGATTAGCGCGTTCAAACAAACAACCTCTGCAGCTTTATAATATTAGTATAGATTTTGAACATGTTAAGATTCAAAATTATTTATGATGCTGATGATGACTTTACCTATCATAAAAAGTGTACTATAATTTATTTTGATTTCCGAGGGTATAACATTTTACACCCTGTATAAATGTTCCTTTCAATATAATTGAAAAAGGAGTGCTGAGATACAGCCTAATTATCTTTTCGCAGCATCTTGGTAGCTTTGTAAAATGATCATGGCTCGGATTTCTTACTCAGCGGTTTCTTCAATTAATTAAAAAGTTGCTTGGTCATATCTTTCTTGTTACTTGATTAAGTAAAAATGTTTTGGTGGTAAAATTACTTTATTGAAAAAGATGGAAGTGTTATTTTCTTTTTATGCTTCATTAACCTGGCATGATGTTTGTTTTGTTGAATGAAGGGAAAATGGAGGGAAAATTTCTAATGAAAGGCTTAAGTATAAAAGAAATAAAAACTTGAGAGGTGTCATGGGACACCCGAATAGAACTAAGTTCCTTTCGATTAAAAGATATCTAATATTATTTTTTCCTAACGTAACGCGCGATAAGGAACGTTTTTTTAAAGATTTTGATCACAGCGCCATCTAGCGATAATCATCTAAAACAAAAAAAGTGTCGTGACAACTTTTTCATAAGAATTTCCGTCTAGCTCCCTTTCGATAACGCGTGATAAGGAACTTCGTTTCAAAAATCCGAATCTTGCGAGTTGAATTTGACCAACTTCTCGGATTCCTATTAAACTGAAAATTTGCACATATTTGTTTAGTGCATGACAATGCAATAATATGGTACCATGGAACTGATCTATTGATGGAGTCGGAAGGTAGCATAGGAACTCCCACTAAACAAGACAGATCTATCGTATTTAGGCTCGTTTTACTCGCACTCTACTTTTACTAGGATCTCAAATCTTTTAAAGCTCAAAGTCTTTTTTTAAATCGTTTATTATAACACCTAGCGGGCCTGTGCAACTTCGTCTGCGTCACTTTCAATTAAAAGGTAACCTATATGTTCTTTCTCAGGGTCTAAAGATTGTCTGAGCCAATTTCAACAAAATCGGTTGAGAGGTATAAGCGGCAAAGCATAACAGACAAATAGACAGAGTTACTTTCGCATTTATAATATTAGTAGGGATGACTAATTTACTGAAATTACCAAGGGGGCGGCGCGACGGGAAAGAGTGTCGTGGGCGTAACGTGTCGCGCCGTCCCTCATAACCCCGTGCTGGGTTCTGACCTCAGCCGGTTCAGACGCTGAGTGTCAGCGGTTGGAGTTTATAATGCGGTTCAACTCCCACATACCGTGGGGATCAGGTGATTTCCTGCAACTAAAAAAAAAAAAAAAAAACTAAAATTACCACTGAAAATCAATGCCAATGTCATGTCATGTTTTAAAAAAAAAGTCATACCTATTGTAATATATGTATTCACTCATTGTGCCTTCATCATTACACACTGTGTAATCAAAGCGACGAGGTCACGGATGCCACGCATCGCATAGTTTACTCTAACCAAAATTCTAACTTATAAAAGTGAAAGCCTTACGTATTTGCACTAAATAAACTTGAGCATTTATAGTTATGAGTATTTATGTTTATAATTAGTTTCCATGGAATGACGTAAGCATTCCAATGAACCTAATTGTAAGGTATCGATCGGTGTAATATTACTGGGCTTTACATCTATATTAATATCTATCGCTATATCCATAGCTGAAGAGTTTCTTTGAATGCTCTAATCTAAGGAACTGGGCCGATTTTAAAAATTATTTCAGTGTTAGATAACCTATTTTATTGACGAAGACTATTGGTTATTTAACATTTTAAAATAGGGATCTGTACTGAAAGTTTCATAATGTAAAGTGTAAAAAAATAACCAGAAAAAATTGGTACTACTTTCCTCCCTTTATAGCGCAAATACTGTTGCGTAGGCTAACATTTTGTACCTACATTATTATCATAAACTAATACTATAAAGAGTCGTTGTTTGTGATGTTGTAGGTAATCTTTAGATCTACTGAACCAATTCGTCGCCTCAGTGCTTGTTTGGCCAATCTGACATTTTTTTACGAAAATGACTTTTTAATGCAGTATTATAAAGCGACGGCAGCAAAGAACAAACAGATATCTACAAAATCGTTAGTTTCCAGGAGAGCGTTTTTTGTGAGAAAGTTTGATAACTTTTACTATAAGAATGCCAGGTTTTTCAAATTTGGAATGTGTAAATAAAATAATGTTTCGCAGCAGATAGCGACATATTTTAAATAAATTATTGTTTTTTTTTTCGTATTACTGCAGATGTCTTTTTCTACATCGCATAGAAAAATAAATAAGATGAGTCAACTGCCATGTATTCGTTTCTACCTAAGACTTTTTCCTTAGAAAAGAAGTAAAAAGTGAAGAACGCATCCAGATCGCGAAATATAATTTCACACCATTTCCATCAACATCATACCAATCGAATAAAGAAGGTAAAGAACCTACAGCAAACGTTTTTTTCTAACTGATATCTTTGTTTATACTAAGTGGCTTGCTAAATTGTACGACGCACACACGGTTATCCGGTAGATGTGCGGGTGTACTTCGTTTTTTTTCAAAAAAATAGTGTATATGTCTTTATTTACGCAACAAAAAACACATAAAAAAACACTTTTTGTTTGAAAAAAAAATTTTACCAGATAAAATAAAGAATTCTAGATTCAAATATCCATAAAAGTTAAATTCGGCAAAATGCAGATGTCTTCTTGTACTTTGCTGCCGTCGATTAAGAGTATTAGAGTAAAATATTTTTTTTAAATATTCAATTCTAAAACAATAAAAATCTCTTTTCAATTTTTTTCTCAACACGGCACTTAACGAAAATTCCGTGCTTGTTTGCTATCTGCTGTAAAATTTGTTCGAGTGCAGATTGGCCAAACAAGCACTGAGGCGACGAATTGCCAAAATTCTATAATTTGCATGGTATTATGTAAAAAACATGATAACAATAGAGAAATACTGATAAATTTAAAAGTTTCGAATGTGATGTCGTAAATACACAACACTTTGTTCTACACTCGTATCGCAAATGTTGTCTGGACACTCCCTTTGTGTCGTAGACAAACTTTCAGGTCACCTGCTTTTACAAGTTTATTTAAATAACGTCGCCTCAGTGCTTGTTTGGCCAAACTGCACTCGAGCAAATTTTACAGGAGAGAGCAAACAAGCACGGAATTTCCGTTAAGTGCCGTGTTGAGAAAAAAAATTAAATGAGATTTTTATTGTTTTAGAATTGAATATTTAAAAAAATATATTTTACCAGTCGGATGGAAATTTTATTCTTTATAATACTGCATTAAAAAGTAATTTTCGTAAAAAATGACAGATTGGCCGAACAAGTACTGAGGCGACGATAAGGCTTCAAATTCTTTGGGAATCCTGTTCTCGGTAATGACGAGTTGATACACTATAGTTCTGAAGAGAGATCCGAGATTCTTCAAAGTTAGAGCCGAGTTCATCCTTCCTGCTTTTGATAGCACCAGTCTTTTATAGTATTAGAAAATGAAGTCGAACGCATTGAGATAAGAAAGAAATTCGTTACAAAGAATAATGGCACACCAAATTTGAGATGTTTAGCTAACCGACTGAGATACAAAACGGGGATGTTTTTTTCTTCTTTCTATCTTTAGTTGACCCTTACCTTATCTTTAGTTACGTTATCTTTAGTTGATTTCGATCTCAAAGTTTAGCAGTTATATAAGCAGTAGGCAAATACTTATTGCTGTGTAACTTTAATTAAAAAAATACCAAATTCGACTAGGGTAAATGGTAGTCTGCAATAGTCGCACATTCTACATAAGATTTTGAAAAAAACTGATCCAAAGAAAATTGGTTTCAAGTTGTATTCTACTTGTGAGAAGGTTACATATCTATCCATTATGTATAATGCGGGCAGTCGTGATGGTAAAGAATGCCGTAGTGCGTAACGTGTCGTACTATCCCACATAACGCCGTGCTGGGTTCTGACCTCAGCCAAGGTTCAGACACTGAGTGTGAGCGCTGAGATCTTAGTGCCATTAAATTCCCGCATATCCCAACCGCGGGAAGTGTGGGATTCCGACGATTTCCTCCAACTCGAAAATCTTATGAGGGTCACCATTTCACATTATCATCATTATCATCAGCCCACACTCGTCCACTGCTTGACATATGCCTTCCGCAAAATACACCTCTGAGTCCGATCTTCTGCTCGTCTCATTCAATTGTTGCCGGACTTTTCTTAGGTCATCGTTCCATCAGAGGGGGGGCGCCCAACACTGCGTTTACCACATCGCGGTCTACACTCTATAATTTCACATCAGCTGAAGCAAATAAAACCGAAACCGATTACACATTACCACTGTACTGTACTGTAACAACCCACTACTGCCCACTGCTGAGCTCAGGTCTCCTCCGAAGAGGGGTTAGGCATAGTCCACCACGCTTGCCTAATGCGGATTGGGGACTTCACAAATCTTCAAAGGATTTTTAGAACCCTTTTACGATATGCAGGTTTCCTCACGATGTTTTCCTTCACCGTTTTTAGCCAGTGGTGTTGTGAAAAATTGCACATAAATCTTTTTCATATTAAGATTTAGAGGTACAAGCCGGTTATGAACCCGCGACCTCCCGTACGAAAGGCAAGCGCTTCAACCACTCGGCCACCACGACTATTACACATTACCACACGCTTTCTTATTAAAAAGATCGGGAACAGATTTCTTATACATATTTACAGCCCAACAGGTTGGCCGAATGATTTATTAACGTACCCTTCTCCACCCTTGTAGCAGTTTAAGTAATAAATAACACGATAAACGGAGGGTTGGTTGCGTGAGTCGGTAGAATCTGATATCATTCATTTCTTTACTTTTTTGGGTAATAGAGAGATTAGTACTTTGTTGTAATGGAGTTAACTGTAGCTTTGGATTTTTTAGTAGAGAAAATCGTCGATTTCTATCTGTGCTATGGAGTTATGTGGAACGGCACGACGCGTTACGTACTACAGTATTCTTTGCCGTCACACTGCACTATGTATTGGGTTAGAGGAAGTTAGAGTTTGTTGTAGTCAAAGAGATGACCTGTCATTTTTAAATTAGGTTTAAGGTAGATCCTAAAATAACTATGTCTGTGAAATTGTAGAGATCCAAAATCCATAACTTATGTAACGATAATGCAAAATGCTGAAAAATAGCAGCATTTAATTTATTTTCACAATTATTTTACATACTTAACAGTTTTTGTTTTGTTCACAGTTCTGTGTTCGATGGAGTTCGGCAGTCAAACGTATTGAGAAATAGTTAAGACAATCCAAGATGGCGGAGGCTGAAGGAGGAGCCAGCGAACAAGATGATGTTTCATTCTTACGAACGGTAAGTTA
Organism: Trilocha varians; assembly: GCA_030269945.2. NCBI lineage: Eukaryota > Metazoa > Arthropoda > Insecta > Lepidoptera > Bombycidae > Trilocha > Trilocha varians. The sequence continues at coordinate 4,039,113 of AP028279.1, forward strand.
ATTAGATTTTAATAAGACCTACAAACCCGTAGTACATCATTTTGTTCTATAAATAATCAATAGTTTTCGCGATGTAAGAAAGTTTTTTGGGCATATCTTTTCCACACCTTACTTCATTGAAGTTTTACTAAGTATCTCTATTTTTTTTTTCAAAATAAAATCTAGTTGTGTTATTTGTGGATAATACAACTTTCTAATGGTGAAAGAACTTTTGAAAACGGTTCGGTTTTTAAGCTTATTCATTACAATCAAACAAACAAAGTTTTCCTCTTTATAATATTAGTGTATGTATTTAGATAAGCTGCTGCCTGGCACGTCGGCTACGAGAACCATTAAGACTATACCTTTTTTCCGATAGTTATTGGATTTTCGTAAAAGCCATCCTTGAACTTCAACAAACATTTAAAAACATATTGGCCATTACTGATAATACTATGTTTTTATAAAGTTAAAAGATACTAAAGAGAGTTAAATCTAGTAATCTCAATGAACTTTTCATTCCACAAATACATTTAAACAAAACATTAAGTAAAATCACCGAATTCAGAGCAATTAATTTACATTCAACAATTTCGCGACTGTTATCTCTTTGTCTCTTTTACTCTTGGTATTTCTTCTATACGATTGAAAGAGATAGAATTTTCATTATTCCTTGCGTTTTGCATAGACTTTTACAGGACTATTTAATTTGATGAGGTTTTTTGTTACTTATTATTATGGAACTTTGGTTAAACAAAATATAAAAAATTTTGGTTCGTAAGAAAATTAATTAAGATTATTCAACCTGACGTTTTTTTGTCCAAATAATGAAGACATTGCATCGCATTGGGCAAGTAGGCTTTGCCAGATTCTTGTTCTGAGGAAACCTGAGCCCAGCATTGGGAAGTTATGATTTATTACATTAGAGTCCAAATAATATAGTTTGAATTACTATTACACATTTTGAATTATTTGTAGAATAAAAATTAAAATAGAAGAAAAATGTGCTTATTTACGACATCACATCAAAAACCTCTAAAATTATTAGGGTTTCTCTACTATTTTATGTATGTGTTAAAAACATAAATCTTCTTGAAATACTATCTATTAAAAAGCCACATCAACATCCATTCGAGGGTATAGTGCTAAAACCCAATAAGTGTAAAATTGTTACTTTCGAAATGTTCAAAGTTAAAGTTTTTAAACAAGGGGAATTTATTGGGTTTTTACGTCAACTAACTTTCTTTACACTGAATTCCTCTTATTTGATTACACTACTAGAAAGAGCACAAAAAACTGATCAAGATAGACTAAAAAAGCATTTTTAGATTGTTTTGACACTTATTGGGTTTTAACACTATACTTTTACAGGACTATTTAATTTGATGAGGTTTTTTGTTACTTATTATTATGGAACTTTGGTTAAACAAAATATAAAAAATTTTGGTTCGTAAGAAAATTAATTAAGATTATTCAACCTGACGTTTTTTTTGTCCAAATAATGAAGACATTGCATCGCATTGGGCAAGTAGGCTTTGCCAGATTCTTGTTCTGAGGAAACCTGAGCCCAGCATTGGGAAGTTATGATTTATTACATTAGAGTCCAAATAATATAGTTTGAATTACTATTACACATTTTGAATTATTTGTAGAATAAAAATTAAAATAGAAGAAAAATGTGCTTATTTACGACATCACATCAAAAACCTCTAAAATTATTAGGGTTTCTCTACTATTTTATGTATGTGTTAAAAACATAAATCTTCTTGAAATACTATCTATTAAAAAGCCACATCAACATCCATTCGAGGGTATAGTGCTAAAACCCAATAAGTGTAAAATTGTTACTTTCGAAATGTTCAAAGTTAAAGTTTTTAAACAAGGGGAATTTATTGGGTTTTTACGTCAACTAACTTTCTTTACACTGAATTCCTCTTATTTGATTACACTACTAGAAAGAGCACAAAAAACTGATCAAGATAGACTAAAAAAGCATTTTTAGATTGTTTTGACACTTATTGGGTTTTAACACTATACCCTCGCATTGCGTAGTTTTAAAGGTGTCTGTTCCTATGTATGTATGCTTAACATACATAGGAACAGACAGCGTGAAGCGACTTTGTTTTATACCATGTAGTGTAATCAAAAACCTATTTGTTCTGCCTCTGTAAGTAATCAGATGCCTCGATAAATGTTATAAATCATTATATATAGGTCACACGTCTTAGATAGCCGATGTTCTCATAAATATGTAAACAGATCTATACATATTTATTGTCTTACATGAGGCTCGATGTACTCAATGTTGTAGACAAGAATGAAAGATTTTGATTTTGAAAGTAATGCGAGATAAAATATCTTTGACTGTAAACAGCGCAAGACTGGTCGTTCCTTTCTCGCTTTGATTTCTTTGGTTTTTATCATCAAACCCGCATTTGTTATGGGACGTTTGCAATATCTTTTGACGTGACAATGTCAATTACAATTGGTTTGCCGGGTGACACTTCAAGAAACTGCGTTACGCTCCGCTCACGTTATGCGCTTACAATGAGAGCGAGTGAGAGGCTCGCGTGCCTTTCACTTTTTATGTCTGTCTCTCTCGCTCTTAGGCCGGCTAACCATGCCCGAGTCGTTGTCACGTAAAACTTTCGCCCGTATACCGACTTTACATGCAACCAATTTTTTTTCTACAAAAATCATTTAAACTGTTGTAGGAGGAGCTATCCGCGGACAAACATAAGAAAGCATAATTTTATACACGGTCGAATTGAGAAACCCTTTTCTTTCTAAAGTCCATTTTAAATAATAAACTGTGAGTATGAGAACATATACATAAGAAGTAATATGACCTACTTTACTAGTCTTTAGTTAATTTCCAATAATTCACTAAGTAAACGAAAACTTTTTAAGATTCAAGATATTATGTAGAAGTGAGTGAAGAGTGCTAACTAACAATGAGTCTATCTTGTTTAGGACAAGAGTTCCTATTGCTATCTGCCGACTCCATCATCATGTTATACACAACCGTGCAAAATATCAGCTCGATCCGAAATCGGGAAGATGTACAAATTTAACTTGCAAGATTCCACCCGAACTTACATAGGTTCATAGTTACATCCAGTTAAAGAAAAACGACCTATTTCTTTAATCTTAACTGTAATTTTGTAAATAATTAATCGTTGAGCCACAATCCTTGTCCATACTTAAGCAAGTCTCAGCGCTCGGGAGAACGGTTTATGAAAGTATAAAATGGTTTTAATGTTCAAACTTGCTAGATTGAGAAAGCTAATGGTTTAATATTAAAATTCGGTTGTTTGTTGTAATTTTGTACGTATTATTTTAAGAAAGAAGAAAGAAATGAATTCCGCATCTGTAGAGCAAAACATGGACTGTTTTGCTTAAGATTAAAATTGTTGTACACTGAATACTTTTCGATGCCCTAAGTAAAACAATTGATGTTTTTGGGTAATGTTGTTTTGATACACTATTTTGTACTGTTTTGTTCGGTACAGTGTACTTATCTAGTAATATTAAATCGATATTAAAATATAAAAAACTTGAGAGATGTCAAGAGACACCCGGATGGAACGAAGTTCCTTTCGATTAAAAGATATCTTATAATTTTTTTTTTCCTATTTTTTTACGCTCGATAAGGAACGTGTTTTAAAAGATTTTGATCACAGCGCCATCTAGCGATAATCATCTAAAACAAAATAAGTGTCGTGACAACTTTTCGTAATATTTTTTTCCGTCTAGCCCCTTTTCACAACGCGCGATAAGGAACTTCGTTCCAATAAATTTGTTACGAAATATAATTAACATTAGTAATATCCATGTTTAAACCACAAATATTCCTACTTCCGAACCCAAACTATATCAAATTGCTTCAAGTTGTGATAGATAGGTTCCTATTTCAAACTTCCTCTGACCACGACCCACAAGCTGATCGAATTAACTTCATCTACTAGTTTATCTACGTCATAAAATAGTTTTTAATTTGCTTGGTTTACTTACATTAGACATAGTCCACCACGCTTGCCCAATGCGGATTGGAGACTGCACATATCTTCAAAGGATTTTTAGTATCCTTTTCCGATATGCAGGTTTCCTCACGATGTTTCCCTTCAACGTTTTTAGCCAGTGGTGTTGTGAAAAATTGCACATAAATCTTTTCCATATTTTTTATTGCTTAATTATTGCGTAAGCAGTTACCGTCGCTCATGAACCTCTGCAATGCCAGGGCAAAAAGGGCAAAATTCCATATTAAGATTTAGAGGTACAAGCTGCCTGGTTTTGAATCCAGTACGGAAAGCAAGCGCTTCAACCACACGGCCACTACGACTTCAAGCGTCCACACCAAGCATGTTGAACTATGCCTAACCTCTCTTCGGAGGAGACCTGAGCCCGGCAGTGTGCAGTAATGGGTTGTTACAGTACAGTACAGTACTTACATTAAGATCGATGCGCTAAATAAAAATCTCGTTTGCTGATTTCACACTTGTCTCCACATTTAAAACAATGCGTCTATATTTAACTGATTGATGTACCGGCTGCCTCGGTCAGTTGCCAAGCTATTACCCAGCTGAACGACATTTTATTTTGGCCACGATTTTATCTAAATTCCACCGAGTCACTTAAAATGCTTTGCGATAAAAAGAGTGTCCCCTGATATGAGCGACGGTAACCACTTCAGGATCTATGCTTTATGATCAGGTGGCCCGTTAGCTTGTCTGTCTACATGACAATAAAATAATTAATTTTCTTTACAAAAAAATATTGTTTTTTTTAAATAGTACGAAAAGAACCACTCAGAGCTTTATGAAACTTACTAGCTGACCCGCGCAACTTCGTCTGCATTACAAAGGGGTTCAAACAGTACTCGCAATGCCGTCGAATTATTATTTTCGCGGCCCGCAGTGGAATATGTGGATATTCATTGCGTTTTATACTCGTAATAACTTCTAAACGAAAAGTCCGATTGGAATAAAACAAAAAGTAATTTACTTCTACATTAATACTCTTGATAACAAAATACTTAATTTGGATAAGGGTTAATATAACGATACTCATTTAACGTTAAATTCAATCTTGGGACGAAAAAATATTTTTTTTAACATAAAAGCGGTTATTGTGACTAAACTATGATAGTTAGATATATGTTGTCGTGGACTTTTTTGTTTGTCTTTTAAAGACCTAAAAACCCGTAGTACATCACTTTGTTCTATTGTCAATATTTTATGCAGCGTACGCATAAATAGGTTTTCGATTATTCGCCTTGTGTTACGTTATTACATATTCGACATTTTCATACGGATCCCTAATTTTTTGAAAATAAAATATAGCCTTTACTACCTATATACCTTCCTCGATAAATGGGCTTTCCAACAGTGAAAGAATTTTTGAAATCGGACCAGTAGATCCTGAGATTAGCGCGTTCAAACAAACAAACAAACTCTTCAGCTTTATAATATTAGTATAGATATGAGATTATACCAAAAGCACCTGCACTGTTCGTGGTACTACTAATATTAGAAAAAAAAATAGAAATTTCAGTATGTTTAGTATGTTTAATAGTATTCTATGAAATTTATTGAAACATCAATAACATTACTCTAGTTATATTTCTTTTCAGTGAAGCTTTGCTATTCTCGTGAAAATAGATTAAAAGGAAAGCGCTTTCAGTTGACGCGGAACTCGGTAATTGGCGCTCCAACTCGTTTAATATAGGGCTGTCGACCACAAGTTTTTAGAAATTAATGTTTTCTTACGGTTAATCCCTACAATTATAAATAAAAGTATGTAATTCTGTCTGTCTATCTGTTACGCTTTCCCGCTAAAACCTCTCAACCGATTTTGGCACAGACAAACTTTAGACCCTGAGAAAGAACATAAGTTACCTTTTAATTAAAGATTATATAAAAATAAATCGCAAAATATGTTGCTCAGCGCATAACTTAATAACGCCTGGACCAATTTGAGTAATCCTTTTTTTCGTTCATAGATAGTTTTTACGGCGAGAAAAAATCAAATAATTGCCGGAAAAAAAAACTGAAAGGTGTCAAGGGACACCCGGATGGAACGAATTTCTTTTCAATTAATTAGTGAGGGAATTGTAATAATATTTTATTTTTAAGTTATAATAATTAGTTAGTTTAAAACGTCTGCCTCTCTGTCTCTTTCTGAAAGAGAGAAATATTTTGATCACAGCGTCATCTAGCATTAATCATATAAAACAAAATAAGGAATTGTTTTAAAAGATTTTAATCACAGCGCCATCTAGCGATAATCATCTAAAACAAAAAAGTGTCGTGACAACTTTTTCATAAGAATTTCCATCTAGCTCCCTTTCGATAACGCGCGATAAGGAACTTCGTTCCAAAAGTACTATGTAGTGTTTACGCAAACAACAGCCTGAAAACAGCTTTTTTAAAGGACCTTGTACAATTTAAGCGGCCTTATCACCTTATTATGATATTATTATAGCTAGACATAAAAATCTCCCAAATTTCACAATTAAACCAGGCTTGCTCGAAAGACTTCACGCTTAATCAGATCGGTAGTCTACTTAAACAACAAAACTTTAGCTACACAACCCTATAAGTGTGAAAAGGAATTGTAACAAAAGGAATTCAAGAGCCGTAAATAGGCTCTAGCGCTCTACATCCGAAATGGGCCGTCTATTTATTTCAGCGTGATCTAGTGAATGGGACTAGTTCTTAGAATGACGTATTAGGGACAGAACTGAGAAAGCTTCATCGATTTTATTGTGAACACTAAAAGCTGATAAGTTTGCCTTTTATATAGGGTGGATCTGTAACTTTGGACCAGCTGAAATAGGGTGAATGACCTGTCGAAACACAACGTACGATCACTTTTATTTTTGGAAGCGGATTTTTTAATCTTATATAGAAGTCTGCTATGATAGTCGTAAATACACCATACAATATCTAAAAAAAATTAACCGATTCCTAAAAAAATAAAAACTTGAGAGGTGACATGGGACACCCGAATAGAACGAAGTTCCTTTCGATTGAAAGATCTCTTATATTTTTTTTCCTAACGTAACGCGCGATAAGGAACGTGTTTTAAAAGATATTAATCACAGCGCCATCTAGCAATAAAACCAAAAAAAGTGTCGTGACAACTTTTCGTAGATTTGTTTCCGTCTAGCCCCCTTTCGATAACGCGCGATAAGGAATTTCTTTCCAACAAAATATTTACACTAAATTTTATAATAATATAATGATACCTATATTGTTTTTTTTTTTGTAATGACGTTCTCAAGTGCTTTTTTAAAACCTACTTGATTAAATTTGAATTTGAGGGAGGTCTATGTCCAGCAGTGATGACGTGACGTCTACGGACTGATAAGTATGATGATGCTTAACTTTAGCTACGGGACCATAGTTATATTGTTATATTTGTTTGTATCTTATTGTAATTTTTATTTTGACTAATTAATTAACTTTAATTTTTTGTTCGCTATCTTTTTTATGTAGTATATAAGCCGAAACTGTTTTGGTTTGTGATTTTGTAATATTTTATTATCTGAAAAATTGTACTGTTAACCCTTTCACGTCCAAGGGAAATATTTTTCCCTTCTACAAAAATTGTTACTATTATTGAATAATATATTTTTTAATGAATGTCAAACGTTACGTTTATGTACGTTGTGTTAAAATGTTTCATATGAAATTTATAGGAAATTTGTACACCCTACTATGTTTTTCTAGTGATATCTCTTACTTTACAGAATAACTTAAACATTGTGTAGTATTCGCATGTTTAGTGTCAGCCATCTTATGGTCCTGAAAGGGTTAATTTCCAAATTAATAAATAGACTTCTTTTTTTCTACTTTCATGCATTTTGAACGGGTTCTTACCATGATATTTAGTTAATTGAGTTATCTCGATATTTCAACGTTGTTGCAAATGTCATGATCACGAGAAGACTGGATACTGCGGGTCGATTTAAGAGCAAACAAATCTGTCTACCCTCTTTCTTGTTCGCTTTTGGGTAGTACTACTGGAACTCGAACTCACATCTTTCTAATGCTACACATTTTTTTCTAATGCTACATATTTTTATCAACAGGAAGACATGGTGTGCCTGTCATGCACAGCCACCGGAGAACGTGTATGTCTTGCGGCCGAGGGCTTCGGTAATCGGCACTGTTTCCTGGAGAACATCGCCGATAAGAACATACCGCCTGATCTGTCGCAGTGTGTGTTCGTGATAGAGCAGGTAAGATATATGTTTTGTCTCTTTTGTAGAATTTAAGAAGCGTCGTGTTTTGTTTTTGAAGTCTCTTTAAGAGTCTGTTCAAGAGTCTTTTCAATACCAAATAAATTATTGTTGTATAAAAACATACAAGTTTAGAACGACAAGACTTGAATTCAGAGTTCTTTACTAGGTTATTTCAATACATGCAAAAAACCAGACCCTTCGTATAGATTTAAACCGTCTACAATGGTTTTTTAATTTACTAATTAAATAGATGCATTTTAAACTAAATTCTTCAACTAGAACTTTCATTAACAGTTTGCTTATAATTATTACTGTCTGAGCGGTTATGCTGCCAATATTGAGAAATTACTTTAAGACGTATCAGTTTGTTAATAACTTACCTTCTTTGTACACAATAAATTATATTATATTTTTATGAACCAGAAGTGGTTTTACTTATTAAAAAGCATTCATTAATGGTATGCAAGGAACCTCCTTTACTTAATAATGGAAAATAATAAAAATAATACGCATCTGAATCCAAAGCAAGTCCAACGTATCTTTTTTTACAACCTCCCAAAATTGGCGCCAATCCCAGAACCCATAGATAAGCTACGCAGTCTATCAGTTCCATAGACAATATATGGGTGAGCTCCGGGTTACTGAATCATTTTGCTTGACGCTTAAGAATATTCTATCTTACAGGCGTTATCAGTAAGAGCTCTCCAAGAATTAGTGACAGCGGCAGGATCGGAAACCGTGAGTACCTTTCAAAACCAAATATGAATGTTAAAGTCCTATATGATTAACAAGAAACACCTTTCCCGTGAAATGTCACACAAAATAATATACACTTCTATATTTAAAAATAAATATTAAAATTAAAAACTGTTTAAAAAGGTTTTAAAAAGCAGATCTTATACATAAATTTATGTTCACATTGTGTATTAAAATTTAACAGTGTATTTATGTGATTAAAAATTTAATTTTCGTATTCTGGAATATGTTTTGTTTAAATTTTTTCAGGGCAAAGAGAATTTAGTAAGTATTCGTGAGTGGTAAATGCATGAGGGAAATGAAAGGAGTTTGAATTATTTGTTTTTTTTCTCGGATTGGCCATTTGATTTCGCATTCAAAATTCAAAAAGTATCGTCTAACCGCCGATCATTTAATTCGACATCTTTGTGACTAATTTAAAATAACGGTTACTTAAAAATGTTTTATGAAAATGATTTTTCGTTTTTCTTAAAGTTTTTCTTAAATTTTATGACGAATTTGGCTGATTTTAATGAATTTCAACCAATTAACCTATTAAATTATGCTTCAAGTTATGCGCCTATACATTTAGAAAATGTTTTTGTTTGATGAATTATAAAAATCATTGACATCGAAATTCATTAAGATACAATAATAAAAAAAAAAATTAAAGCTTTTGTGAGGCAAAATTGATTTGAAACTTTTTTTAAATTTCATAGTAAAAATTACAGAATTTTACACATCTAAAATACTTATGAAACTGAATAAATAGCTAATTAATTTCTAAGCATGTGTAGCGTAGTTTTGGGAATCACTAGTTTTTGAATAACAACTTTTTCGAAGTGACATTTTGAAGAAAAAAGTTAACAAAAGTTGCCAGTGCTTATCAAACCTTATTGGTATAATACTCAACATAAAAAGTATTCGATGTAAAAAGTATTTAACCTAAATTGAATTCGGAATTTAAAATAATACATTTTAAAAATGGTGTCGAATTTTCTGACGACTGTTTTCACTATTAAAATTATTTTTGGTGTTTGTGTTTCTGATGTTAAATACTTTTTACACAACTAAGTACAGGTACAAAATAAATATCAATCTATTTATCTTTTTTCGCTTTTAATTTCTTTAGTTTTTGTTTATTTTTGTTAAAACTATTATTATTTTCACAGGGCAAAGGCACAGGATCTGGCCACAGAACTCTGCTTTACGGAAATGCTATTCTTTTACGACATCTCAACAGCGATATGGTAAATTTAAAATATGTTTCTTTTTTTTTTTAACACCTTTGACTTTAAGTCTTGAACTGCATGATGGTATCAGACTCAAAGGTTTCTATTGACTGACCTGGGCAACGGATTGTGAAATATCCAATACCTCACATCACAATATATTCTTTCCGCTGACACAGTAAAAAAACTGCGCACTTTGATCGTTTGTTTGACTTCTTGATTCTGATTTTTAACAAAAAAAAATAAAACCGAGCATCAGTAGTATAAGTAGTATCAGTAGTAACAGTCAGAACAGTAGTATCAGTAGTAACAGTAGTATCAGTAGTATCAGTAGTATCAGTAGTATTAGTAGTATCAGTAGTAATTAACAGTGTAAGATATTAGTGAGTATAGCTTCCACGCCGTATTTTTTAAAATGGAACGTTATCTATCTATTGTAGTACTTGGCATGTTTGTCTACATCCTCGTCTCAAGACAAGCTGGCCTTCGACGTGGGTTTGCAGGAGCACTCCCAAGGAGAAGCATGTTGGTGGACTTTACATCCGGCAAGTAAACAGAGGTATAGTATATCATTTAATCAAACATTTTACATAGTTCTTTTTGTCTAAGACACTTTGTTTGTTAGCAAAAAATATTCGCAATTAACTGTTCTATTAATTGGCATCATAAAATACAGGGTGTTGATTTTTGCCGATTTTGTTAGTCCGATTTTCAGACAAACCAAACAATTTACGAAAAATCTATGAATGCAGTATTATTAAACGTAAAAAATAAAATAATGTTTCCTTTCAGCAAAACATCCTATCTCTAATATTTAAGGTACTTCCCGTTCATGTCGCATAGTTTTGGGACACCCTGTATACTACTTTGTGACACAGATGTAAACAAAAACTTATCCATAAACAACGAGAACGTTTTTCAACCAAGTCTATTCAAATCTTCATCTTCATTACTCACTCGACCCCGACAAGGTCAAAGTAAACTCGTGAATAACCAATGAACTCATTTTACAGATCTGAGGGTGAAAAAGTACGTGTGGGAGATGATCTCATTCTCGTCTCGGTGGCTACTGAAAGATATTTGGTAAGTTTTCTTTTGCAGGCAGACGAGGGAACCTGATTGTAAGTGGTTTTGGACCTCTGTAATGTCTGGGGACACTGCCCTGGTACCTACGACCTATCTCTTAGGACTTTCATTAAGTTTTTTGTTGGTCGTTTCACCGACGACTGCCGATTCGGCGTCCGGGGGTGACGGGGCGATACGTGCCGGTTTCTGTCTCGGCCGGGGATCGGACGTCGATCGTGAGCGGCGGGGGATTTTAGTGCGGTTCAACCCCCACATACCCCACTCGCGGGGCGAGTGGAAGACCGGCGATTTCCTCCCGTCCGAAAAAAAAAAAAAGATTTTTTTGAAAAAGAACAAATAGAAGTAGTGCTGATTAATGTATTGTTTTATATTTAAAATTAGATACTGATATTTTTTTAGACAAATAAGATTTTAGTTTAACCAGTTTAGTATTTAATTTGTGACTAATCATTTTCATTGGTCTAAAGGCAATGATGAAATAGTTAGTTATTATTGTTAAGCCGAAGTTTTGTAGGTCTTCGTAATCAAAGACCTTGAAGTTGAATAAATTTCAAACACAAATTAGGTACATATATATACAACCTACATCAATATTATTATGAACCTATATTATTGTGAATTTTATTATTAAATGGGTTGTATTCTGACCAGACTTAGCCATTTTTATAATCTTTATATTAACTTGCACTGGATGTAACTATGTAAGTTCGGGTGGAATCTTGCAAGTTAAATTTGACAAACTTCCCGGTTTCCGATTAAGTTGATATTTTGCACGTAAATGTACCTATATCGCGTGACAATGCAATAATATGACAAAATGGCGCTGATCTGATGATGTATTCGGAAGGTGGTATAGGAACTCTTCTGCTAACATTATCTTGTTCTTATTCACAAATGTTCTTATTCATTATTGAATAATGGTTGTAAACTGAAAACTTTAGGGTAAAATCAGAATGAAACGAACGCCTTGCATTCTACGAGGACGACGAAAAAAAGGGCTTTCTTTTATACTATCGGTGAGATGTCTGTAAAACATTGTGTTCGTAAATTCAAAATTTGTGTTTTGTATCGTTCTTTATTGTAATTTAAATGTTAAAGTTTATCATTTTGTTATCATGTAAAAATTTTGAAGGTTTCATAAATATTGGTTTGCATAATTGTAAAATATGTTTAAAGAATTGTTAAAACATTTATTTCCGTTGTATTTCTTGTGGCGTCTAGACATAATTGTAAATTTGTTTATTTATGTTTTTACTTGTGTAGTTTTTACAGTGATTTTGTTTGTCTTTGTTATTGAAATAACGTTCTCAACGTGCGAAACATTGGTTCGTCAGCCTATTGTGTCTATGTTTAGGTCTCATCAGTAGACGGATCAGCAAGTCTAGAATTTTGTCTACCGTGGGACTTCACATATTTTCAATAGATTTTGTAACGTCGACGGTTCGTTGAGATAGTAATGAAAGTTTTATTAGGGAGCATATACTTTAACTAATAAAATTAACCTACTATTTACCAATATTACTGTATGGTATAAAGTTAGGCATCTATCTATCTATCTGCCTACATGGCAATAATAAAAAAAAATCTAATCAAAAGCTACTCACGGAAAATCAAGTGTTTGTGCTAGGAAAAATGGAATTTCCGATTAATTTTTGTCTTTTTTTTACAGCACACAACGAAAGAGAACGAAGTCTCGATAGTGAACGCCTCATTCCACGTGACCCACTGGTCGGTCCAGCCCTACGGAACTGGTATATCAAGGATGAAGTATGTGGGATACGTGTTTGGTGGAGATGTGCTCAGATTCTTCCACGGTGGAGACGAGTGTCTAACGATACCGAGTACGTGGACGCCTGAAGGTGGTTTGAAGTGAGTATTGAGGTGCTTGTCGAGTTTAGGGTTGCCCTGCTAATTTTCAAATTCGATGTTATGACCGTGTAATAAAAAAATATTGGAAAAAATATCACTTTTTGGGTAGCAAAAGTCGTGGTGGCCGAGTGGTCGAAGCGCTTCCTTCCGAACGGGAGGTCGCGGGTTCAAATCCGGCCGGCTTGTACCTCTAAATCTAAATGTGAAAAAATATTTATGTGCAATTTTTCACAACACCACAGGCTAAAAACGATGAAGGAAAACATCGTAAGGAAACCTGCATGTCGGAAAAGGATTCTAAAAATCCTTTGAAGATATGTGAAGTCTCCAATCCGCACTGGGCAAGCGTGGTGGACTATGCCTAATCTCTCTTCGGAGGAGACCTGAGCCCAACAGTGGGCAGTAATGGGCAGTACAGGGTGGCATTATTTTTTCGTTCAACAATAGTTTTCAAAAGTACTCAATGAACTTTTCTAGTCAAAATATTAAAAATAAATATAAATATAATTTCTTGTGATTGTTTTTTTAAAGATATAATGTAAAAAATGAGCAAATAAATGAATATGGGATAATATAATAAATAGCTTTTTCGAGTTATTAACTTATACTTACAGCCTTGTTTACCAAATTCACCATTATTTAACTTAACCAAAGACCAAGCACATTCTACACTCACAATCTTACAAGTTCAAAGAAAATTTTAATTTCTAGTATCGTGGTCTACGAAGGAGGTTCTGTAATGTCTCAAGCCCGCTCTCTATGGCGCCTTGAATTGGCCCGAACGAAATGGGCAGGCGGTTTCATCAACTGGTACCATCCTATGAGGATCAGACATATCACCACGGGACGGTATCTCGGTGTTAATGATCAGAATGAGCTGCATTTGGTTAGCAGGTTAGTTTGGTTCATATTCATTGATAGATATTACAGGTTTGAAGATATGTGAAGAAGTATCCGTATTGGGTAAGCGTGGTGGACTATGCCTGATCTTTTTACTGAAGAGACTCAAGCCTAGCATTAGCCAGTAATGGGTTACAGTACAATTTAGTGAAGAGAAGAAACACTTCAAATAGCATATTAAATAAATACAATACTGAAGACACTAGACCTAACCACTATTTAGTTTTGTACTATTGTAAGTCGTGGTGGCCGAGTGGTCAAAGCGCTTCCTTCTGTACGGGAGGTCGCGGGTTCAAATCCGGCCGGCTTGTGCCTCTAAATCTAAATGTGAAAAAGATTTATGTGCAATTTTTCACAACACCACTGGCTATAAACGGTGAAGGAAAACATCGTGAGGAAACTTGCATATCGGAAAAGTGTTCTAAAAATCCTATGAAGATATGTGAAGTCCCCAATCCGCACTGGGCAAGCGTGGTGGACTATGCCTAATCTCTTTTTTGAGGAGACCTGAGCCCAACAGTGGGCAGTAATGAGTTGGTACAGAAAATAATAATTGCGATCCCACTACAATCTTTCCTTTCATGTGCAAAAATAATCATTCAATCGCTGCATTGAAACTACCAAAAAAAGTTCTTATTAAAAATAATAAATAAGAAGAATACTATATAAAGTACGAAACTTTATCTTCTTTAAACAGAGAGGAAGCCACAACAGCCTCTTGTGCTTTCTGTCTTCGTCAAGAGAAAGACGATCAGAAACAACAGCTCGAAGACAAGGATTTGGAAGTTATAGGAGCTCCTATCATCAAGTATGGTGACTCTACCGTTATAGTGCAGCATTCCGAGACTGGACTGTGGCTTTCTTATAAGGTAGGGATATAATTGGCTTCTCTTAAATTAGTCTTTGATATACAGGGTGGATCTGTAACTTTGGACAATCTGAAGTGGGGTGAATGACCTGTCGGAATACAACTTAGCACCATTTTTATTTCTTGGATCGGTTAAACTTTTTTTCTGACATTGTATGGAAAACGTACGACTATCATTGCGGATACTATGATGAAAAAATGTTTTTATCCAATTCCTAAAATAAAAGTGGTCCTAAGTTTTATTTCAACAGGTCATTCACCCCACGTCATATTGTCCAAAGTTACAGATCCACCCTGTATAGGTAGAATAAGAGTGTGAAAATGGCAACAACTATAATTTACCGAAAAAAACAAATCTGAGTTTCTTGGCAGGATATCTAGTTCGGTGTTAAAAGTTACCTACATGCGATGTAGCATTCTTTGAAATAAATGTAAATTCTCTTTTGAAGAGCAACAAGTCAGGACATCGTCATCATCTTCAATAGCCCATAGAACCCCACTATAGATATAGATATTAGAAAAATAGGTAAAGGCTGGCACCCCACCAGCGGAAAGTGTGAATGGGAAGGATGGTTGTGAAGTATGCGGTACGAAAGTAGGACAGAAGAGAGAACTGGAATGAAAGAGTAAACAAACCAACAATTAGACTAAGAAGATCCCCGATAATGTTGGCGGGATTTAGATTAAAAAAAAACAATAGCCCATAGACGTCCACAACTAGACACAGGCCTTCCCCAACGCTATCCATAAGGATACCCATACGAAACATCAAAGAAAGAAATATTATTAAATTACACATTCATTTTTCTAGTCTTACGAAACCAAAAAGAAAGGTGTTGGTAAAGTAGAAGAGAAGCAGGCTATACTCCACGAAGAAGGTAAAATGGACGATGGACTCGACTTCTCCAGGTCACAGGAGGAAGAGTCCAGGACCGCTAGAGTCATCAGGAAATGTTCATCATTGTTCACCAAGTTTATCAAGTAAGATTCATGTTCCAGGATTTTAGGTGATGAAGTAGATTTGGAAGAAAAATGTAACAAACATCCTTCAATAGATACATTGTTATCCATGTATCCGACGTCGTTTAAGACCTCTTTATAATATCAACATTATCGACTATGCGAAAGTCATGTCCTGAAATTTCCTAGTGCTACTATTTCCTAATGTTTAGCTACTTGATTTTTTTTCTTGAAAACAAATTTTCATTTCCCTTTATGTTAAAGTTAATCTGAGAAAAAAAAAATATTTTGAAAATATAACTACACCTAAAGTAAAAAGCACATCGGCATTTAGAAAGAGACCAATTCACAAGTTCGGTTTTATAGAGCTCTATCTCTGTCATACACTTTTATGTGACATTTATTTGTATTATTTTTAGTGGTCTAGAAACTCTACAAGAAAACAGGAGACACTCAATGTTCTTCGCATCAGTGAATCTCGGTGAAATGGTGATGTGCTTAGAAGATCTGATCAACTACTTCGCACAACCTGACGAGGATATGGGTAAGTCGAAATAAATTCTAAACTAAGTGTATCTATAGTTGGAAATGACACAATTTTATCTATTACTGAAATTTCGGAATTCCCAATGCCTACTCCTTCTATCATTTTCTGAGTAAATTCGTTGCGTGTCCAAAACAAGTTAGTTTTCCCTCGTGTTCCTGGGCTTCACTGCTCAGAGTCATTACGGTAGTCGCTGCTGTGGATCCTGGCTACACAGGAGTTACAGTAGTGGGAGAAAGTGGTGACCAAATACTATGTTAAATCCGACATGATTGAGCATATTATGTAACATCACACCGACCTCAATAAGGTCTCCCAACAGACAAAGATATTTTCATAATAAACATTTGCACCAGAACACGAAGACAAACAAAACAAGTTCCGTGCCTTAAGGAACCGTCAGGACCTGTTCCAAGAGGAAGGCATCCTGAACCTGATCTTAGAAGCCATAGACAAGATCAACGTCATCACATCCCAAGGGTTCCTGGCTGGGTTCCTGGCTGGAGACGAGTCTGGGCAGAGCTGGGAGATGATTTCTGGGTACCTGTATCAGTTGTTGGGTAAGAAGATATTTTAATGATTTAAAATTAAAGCCTTAATCGTGTTTTTTATAAGGCTTAGCGTAAGTACTTGGATATTTTTGGTTTTTTGAAGTATTAAAAACGGTATTTTCACACCAAATTTGAACTGGGCTGTCAGTAACGTAGTTTTTTTTAGAACGAGCTACTCATAAGTTAAAGTCAAGTCATTTATTTTCAAATTTGATGTGGACACCTACACCTCATAGGTAAATTTTGAACATCAAGACAAAACAAATACTACCACCAGTTCGCTAAAATTATGCCTCCATCCTAAGAACCGGCGCAAAAAACTCAACAGGCATGGCATTTTAAATTTAATCTGTTTTTCTTATACAGGGTGTAATAATGATACCTGTGATGATAAACCAGGAAACCAGTCCATTCAGACGATTTTTTGCAAAAAGCTTAACATTCCAAATATCAATCACTAGTACTGACCCAGCCTTCGTTTTCGGGAGAGGTCTTCACATACCTGTACCAACCCATTACTGCCCACTGTTGAGCTCAGGTCTCCTCAGAAGAGGGATTAGGCATAGTCCACCACACTTGCCAAGTGTGGATTGGTCACTTCACATATCTTCACAGGATTTTTAAAACCCTTTTCCGACATGCAGGTTTCCTCACGATGTTTTCCTTCACCATTTTTAGCCAGTGGTGTTCTGAAAAATTGCACATAAATCTTTTTCACATTTAGATTTGATGTACAAGCCGACCGGATTTGAACCCGCGACCTATCGTTCGGAAGAACGCGCTTCGACCACTCGGCCACCACGACTTCACATATACACCCTGTATAATGCCCGTTTCCTACCCATTTCTAACTTGCCTTAAAAATTTACAGAATTGTCCTTACATAGTTTTATTTCTACCCACAGCCGCCATAATAAAAGGCAACCATACGAACTGCGCCCAGTTCGCGAATTCCAACCGTCTGAACTGGTTGTTCTCTCGTCTCGGGTCTCAAGCCTCGGGCGAGGGCACCGGCATGTTGGACGTGTTGCATTGCGTGCTCATTGACTCGCCTGAAGCTTTGAATATGATGAGGGTGAGTAGTGGATAGTGAACATTGGAATTTTATCTTTAGATGACTCGTGCAACTTCGTCGTCGTCACAAAGGGGTTCAAACAGTACTCGCAATGTTGTCGCGATATTTTTAGTATTAGGTGGTTCATTGCGTTTTATACTCATGATAACTTCTAAACGAAAAATCCGATTGAAATATAACAAAAACTTGAGAGGTATCATGGGACACCCGAATAGAACGAAGTTCCTTTCGATTAAAAGATATCTCATAAAAAATATTTCCTTTCGTAACGCGCGATAAGGAACATGTTTCAAAAGATTTTGATCACAGCGCCATCTAGCGATAATCATCTAAAACAAAAAAGTGTCGTGACAACTTTTCGTAAGATTTTTTTCCGTCTAGCCCCCTTTCGATAACGCACAATAAGGAACTTCGTTCCAAAAAGTAATTTACTTCTACATTAATACTCTTGATAACATAATGCTTAATTTGTATAAGGATTAATATAACGATACTCATTTAACGTCGTTTCATTCTTCAAACGATTTAATACTTTTCATAAACATAAAAAAATCTTATTATTTTTAAACTTACAGGACGAACACATTAAAGTCATAATCAGTCTGTTAGAGAAGCACGGTCGCGATCCGAAAGTTCTCGACGTTCTTTGTTCCCTATGCGTCGGTAATGGCGTCGCTGTCAGATCTTCACAGAACAATATCTGTGATTATTTATTACCGGGGAAGAATTTACTGTTACAAACACAACTAGTGGACCATGTTTCTAGGTGAGTTGGAGATATTTAACAAGGAGAATTTCAGGTAAAGCCAAAGCTCCAGATTAGACAAAAGTAAAAATGACTCATATCGCGTGAGATCCTAAATCGCGGTATTGACATTTGCAACATTCGGCGCATATAAACAACATCTGAACCACTACCTCGCCTAGAAAGAGATCTCCCTTTGGCCATAGTAGCCCCACAACTTGCTTTAATTTTTCTATAAAATAGCACTATAACTACCAGTCAGATCTTTAATAAAATAATGTCCAAAGTTTCTGCGTCCTAACAAAATAATAATCATCGAAATCGTTTTACCTAGAAAAGATTATTTTTTTTTAGTTGTAGGAAATCACCGGATCCACGCTCGCCCCGCGGGCGGGGTATGTGGGAGTTGAACCGCACTAAAACCTCCAACCGCTCACACTCAGCGTCTGAACCCCGGCTGAGGCCAGAACCCAGCACGGGGTTATGAGGAGCGTTACGCCCACGGCACTCTTGCCTGTCGTGCCACCCCCTACCTAGAAAATAAATACATGCAAACATGCCCAACAAGTCGTAAAATTTTGTCCGTTAAAAAATCACATTTATAAACACAGGTCCAAAAGTATTGGACCTACGAATTGCGTAACTCCGCTTTTTTGGAAGTCGGTCAAAAATGTGTAGATATCATTTTCAAGCATATTTTTTAATTGTCAGTGTTCGTCCCAACATATTCGTGGGTCGTGTGGAAGGCTCGGCTGTATACCGTAAGTGGTACTTCGAAGTGACCATGGACCACATCGAGAAGACGACTCACATGATGCCACATCTACGTATAGGATGGGCTAACACTTCTGGGTAAGTATTTTAAAAAAAAATTGGCACATCATTAAGTGAAGTTTTCCCTCCGAATTGAGAGTTACAGGAAATTGTTTATATTTTTTAATTCCAAGCATATTCATATAATTTTTAAAACCTCCATGGACTTTTCTAGACGTTCTTTATTTCAACTTTATCCCATTCAAATGTGGTCGGTGCAAAATGTTTTATCTCTCCATTAATTCTTGAGCATAAGTCATCTCATATCTTCTTTTACACAATCCAACCATCGCTTAAGCCTTCCTCTCCTCTTACATCCATCCACTTTCAAATTCCACATTGGCTTGGTAACGTGGTCTTCTTCTCTCATCACATATTTTTTATTGCAAGATAGACGAGCTTACAGCCCACCCGGTGGTAAGCGGTCACCGTCGCTCATGAACCTCTGCAATGTCAGAGCAATGAGGGGCCATTATCTATCACCTACTTATACAGGACTTTTCTTAAACCTGGTCTAAAGAGGGACATGTCATAGCGCTCCGGGAACATGCCCAAACCACGCCAACCCTTCATTCCTCAGTTTGTCACAATGTACCATCATTAAAAAATCATTGTTTCATAGCTACGTCCCCTACCCTGGGGGTGGAGAGAAATGGGGTGGAAACGGAGTAGGGGATGATCTGTACTCGTTCGGTTTCGATGGAGCGTATCTCTGGTCTGGTGGAAGGAAGACTCCTGTCAATAGAAGTCACAATGAAGAGCCTTATATTAGGAAAGGTAATGTTTTTACAAGCTTTATATTAACTTGCAGTGGATGTAACTATGTTCAGGTGGAATCTTGCAAGCTTATTTTGACAAACATCAAGGTTTCGTGTACATATATCGCGTGACAATGAAATCATAATGAGGAAATGGTGCTGATCTGATGATGGATTCGAAAGGTGGTCATCAGAACTCCTGTACTAAATAAGATAGACCTGTCGTGTTTGGGCTCACTTTACTTGTCTTGGCTAGCACTCTGATACATGATATCCTCAATCATACTTACTACCTACCTACTCCTTCTATTATCTTCTGATTAAATTCGTTGCGGGGTCCAAGACAAGTTAGCTTTCCCTCGGGTTTTCCTGGGCTTCACTGCTCAGAGTCATTCCGATGGTCGCCGCTGTGGATCCCACATACACAGGAGTTACAGTGGTGGGAGTGAGAGGTGGGCCAATCCTCAATCATAAAATCTTATATTTAAAGTTTTCTTTAAAATAAATTATATTGACCAATTCCTCATAATAATATTTTTGTTACCAGGTGATGTAATTGGTTGTGCCTTGGATCTGAACGTTCCTCTCATCAACTTCATGTTCAACGGAGTCAGAGTGACTGGTTCCTTCACCAACTTCAACTTGGAGGGAATGTTCTTCCCTGCCATCAGCTGTTCCAGTAAATTAAGGTAATTTACATAGTTTAGTATCTTCAATTGTTTTGTGATGTCAGGAATTCGATGAAATAGTTTATTTTTAACATGGATGAAATATTATTCTTGTTGACGTCATAAAGCTGGTAGCAGTATGTAATTTTTTTTTTTATATCCACCATCTTCAGAAGACGGTATATTCAGCAAGCATATCTTTTTGGAACGAAGTTCCTTATTACGGGAGTTCACTCCATAGCCTTATGGTATTCCTGAAACGCATCGTAGAATATCACAGTGGTTATAATAATAATAAAAAATTTGAGAGGTGTCATGGGACACCCGAATAGAACAAAGTTCCTTTCGATTAAAAGATATCTTATAACTTTTTTCCTAACGCGATAAGGAACGTGTTTTAAAGATTTTGATCACAGCGCCATCTAGCGATAATCATCTAAAACAAAAAAAAGTGTCGTGACAATTTGTTGTAAGATTTTATTCCGTCATGAAATGAAATGAAATTTATTACTTACTAGCGGGCCCGCGCAACTTCATCTGCGTCACTTTCAATTAAAAGGTAGCATATGTTCTTTCTCAGGGTCTAAAAATTGTCTGTGTCAAATTTCATCAAAATCGGTTGAGTAGGCGGGAAAGTGTAATAGACAGACAGAGTTACTTTCGCATTTATAATAATTTCTTAGTAAGGATATCTTTTTTTAGAAATTAACAAGCTCCGCATTACGTAAAACCTGTATTTAGGGCTGATTGATGGTTGATGATTGTATACTCTTATCCTCCAGTTGTCGTTTCCTATTCGGCGGAGAACACGGTCGTCTTCGCTACGCAGCTCCTGAAGGCTATTCTCCCCTCGTGGAATCCCTTCTTCCTCAGCAGATCCTGAGCCTGGAGCCCTGCTTCTACTTCGGAAACCTTAATAAAAGGGCCTTAGCTGGACCTTCGCTGGTGCAAGACGATACAGCCTTCGTGCCTACTCCTGTTGATACTATGACTGTAAGTTTTTTAACATAAAATTTATTGTTTCAAATATTTACTGTTTCAATTTCCTTTCAGCAACTCTGTTACGGAATACAGATTTTGTAAAAATTTATGAAATAATGAGTTTTTTTAGAACGGACAGGTGATGTTTTAGATTAATGTCAGTGGCGTGCATTTCACAGAAGCAAATAAGCACTGCATATCTCACTTTTCATTTTTGAGTGCATTTACAAAAACGTCATATGTTTTTATTGTGTAGTGTGATAAAGTAATTTTAGCATTTACTTTTGTCTGCAGTCATAGACAATTTTTTTTTTGAATAAGTCATTGAGCATAAGCTTATTAGAGCTTATAGTGAATCGAATGAGCCATTGCTCATATTTTTAGGACCTTTATCTCTATTTTTCACGTTTTTGAACTTGTTGACTAGACTATATTTCTAAATTATAGCCAAGAGACTAACTTTTATGAAATTTCCTATTCAGATTTCCTTGCCAACTTACGTCGAGCAAATCAGAGACAAGTTAGCAGAAAACATTCACGAAATGTGGGCGATGAATAAGGTACGGTTACTGAATAACTACATTGATGATGATCAATAAAATAAAATAAATAAAACAAAACGTGCTGGTGTGTTCGGCGAAGGAAACATGAAGCCATTGGCAATTTAAATGATTTTAATGACAATTAAAAAAAAATGGCTCGAAATTTGATTTCAAAAAAAAAATGGGTAAAATGGCGCATATACGTTCCAACTCGATTCCCATTGGTTTATTTTTAGTAGGAGTTTTTGTAGGCTTAGAACTGATCACGACACATCATTATATATTTTATAAAATTAACCATACCAAATACGATTAATTATTATTAACAGATAGAAGCTGGTTGGATGTTTGGTGAACAACGCGACGACCTGCACAAGATACACCCTTGCTTAGTTCCCTTCGAGCGACTACCGGCGGCAGAGAAAAGATACGACATACAACTAGCTGTACAGACGTTAAAGTAAGTATTTACTTACTACTCAACTGGCATCGGTTTGTTTACTGTTGTCAGGTCTGTGGCAGGAGCCAAAATTGAGCTCGACGTCACGTTAGTTCGGAAACTTGTTTTGTTTACATTTTATTATCGTCTCATATTTTCTGGAGAATGTATTACAGCGTATTTTAAGAATAAATAATTACAAAAAGAATTAAGTTAATTTAAATCGAAATCAAATTTTATACAGTTAAACAAGGTAGTTTTACCATCTAGCGAAATTTGACGTTCCCAATTAAGTGGATAATCACTAGTCTGTGACTGTCAAATGTCACTTATAAATGGCACAACTCAAAATACGATAACTTTGGTTAGTAATCACTTTAGTGGGGAGGGGGGGGGTCTGTTCGCACTCGGTGATTTTTACAAGTTTTATAATATTAACATGCGCTGGTAACTATGTGAGTTCGGATTGTATCTTGCAAGCTAAATTTGACAAACTTCCCGATTGAGCTGTCATTTTGCACGCAAATGTATATCGTGTGACTATGCGATAATATGACAAATTGGCGCTGATCTGATGATGGATTCGAAAGGTGGTCATAGGAAACTCTTGTGTAAACAAGCTAGAAACGTCGTGTTTGGGCTCGTTTTCGCTACATTATACCTAGGATCTTAAAAGCTTGTATTTAGAAAGTATTATTTAAAATAAATTGTAAGCGTATTGCAGTCCATAATGTTTAAACTAATATTTATGATTGTTATATTTCAGAACAATCCTAGCTTTGGGATATTACATTACTTTGGACAAACCTCCAGCCCGTATTCGCAATGTCAGACTCCCAAATGAACCATTTATGCAGGTAAATATTTTGAAAAAAATTACGACCATTTTGGCGATTTCTATCAATCTGAAATTATTGTTTTGGAACGAAGTTCCTTATCGCGCGTTGTGAAAGGGGGCTAGACGGAAAAAAATCTTACACAAAGTTGTCGCGACACTTTTTTTGGTTTAAATGATTATCGCTAGATGGCGCTGTGATCAAAATCTTTTAAAACAATTCCTTATTTTATTTTATATGATTAATGCTAGATGGCGCTGTGATCAAAATTTTTTAAAACACGTTTCTTATCGCGCGTTACGAAAACAAATAATTTTTATGAGATACGTTTTAATCGAAAGGAACTTCGTTCTATCCGGATGTCCCGTGACCTCTCAAGTTTTTTATTTTATTTTTAATTATGTTTTTAAACCTCCTTTTTGATTTCTTCACTTTACATTTAAACGTTAAAGTCTAAACAAACAACAATATCTCTATTTTAGTCCAACGGCTACAAACCAGCACCCTTAGATTTAGGAGCGGTTACACTAACTCCCAAAATGGACGAACTGGTGGATCAATTGGCTGAAAACACACATAATTTATGGGCCAGAGAGAGGATTCAGCAGGGATGGACTTATGGGCTTAATGAGGTTTGTTATTATACTGTTTTAATCCAGGCCTATAATTTTACGGAAGAAGAAGGGAAATAATAGTGCAACAATTATTATATGGTATGTGGTCCGATGATGAACTTTCAAAGTGGCTATAGGAACTTCTGTACTAAACAAGATCTCATCACTCATCGTGTCTGTTGTTTTACTTGGCTAGAACTCTAATTCTACTTAACATCCATAATCTTAAAAGCTTTTTACTGATTTTAATATTGACGAAATTTACATCAAGCAAGAATTACTAATGGATTTTTAATAATAAATATCATGTCCCTCTTTACACGAGGTTTAAGAAAAGTCCTCTATAGTAAACTACTGTTTATTTAGAGAATGACAGCTCAAATGTCATTCAATTTGTGTTCATAATTTAGTTAAAGGTTTCACATTTACGAAATGGGACGTTTTCGGTTCGCCCAATGGGCAGAAGATCGTTTGGCCGAAGATGAGCATTTTTACCGAAAAATCGTCTTTTCAAATTGTCGCATTTGGGGGTCGGAAAATCCACACGTCACCATTGAGAAGTCAATGCACCCACAAAGAGTTACGGTTTGGTGTGGGTTTTGATCCGGCGGCATCATTGGACAATGAGCAAGGAGCCGCCGTTACGGTCAATGGCGAGCGTTACCGTGCCATGCTCAACGAATTTTTGTGCAACATGCCACACAGTCAACATGACAGTCGAACTTTTGGAAAATGCAAACTTTATATGGTAACCCACCCCTTAGGTGATAGATAACGGCCCCTAATTCCGTGGTATCGCAGTGATTCACGAGCGACGGTAACAGCACCAGGTGGCCCTTTTATTTGTCTTCCAATAAAATTAATTTGTTTTATTTCTTATATTTTAGGACCCAGAAATGCATCGCTCACCCCATTTAGTGCCATATTTAAAAGTGGATGATGCTATTAAGAAAGCTAACAGAGATACCGCTTCAGAAACCGTTAGGACTTTGTTGGTGTATGGATATAACTTGGATCCACCTACTGGGGAACAACATGAAGGTAAAATTTAATGCTTTATTGTTCTACATTAATTTACAAACATTATTTTACATTTCGTTTTTTAAAAAAAACGTCTAGTAAACAAATATTACTTTTATAAAGAATATGTTGATGATTTTTAAATAAATTAGATCAATATTAATAATAATGTTAACAAATAATGTTATGACCATCCGATTTTAAAACACAAACGCTTTGATTTATCATTAAACCTTAAAAAGCACTTATTTTTAAACTATTCACGGTTCCTGAAGAATACATCATAATATATTGTACCTTATCTAGTACATTAAGGAAAAAACAATTGAACTTGTCCTGTTTTAGGACACCCTGTATTAAACCAGTTGTTTCAACTTATCTTCAACAAATAATATTTTATTTTACTTCCTGTATTAATTTAATCACCTTTTTTATGTTTAGCTTTACTAGCGGAAGCATCAAAACAAAAACAAGCTGATTTCCGAACATATAGAGCTGAGAAGAATTACGCAGTCAGTTCCGGTAAATGGTACTTCGAATTTGAAATATTAACTGCCGGTCCTATGAGGGTAAGTAAACAGAATAAAAAACTTGAGACACCTCTCATGGGACACCCGAATAGAACGAAGTTCCTTTGGATTAAAAGATATCTTATATTTTTTTACTAACGTAACGCGCTATAAGGAACGTGTTTTAAAAGATTTTGATCACACCGCCATCTAGCGATAATCATCTAAAACAAAAAAAGTGTCGTGACAACTTTTCGTATGATTTTTTTCCGTCTTCAGGAACTTCGTTCCAAAAGTACTTTTATAATAGCCATATAGACGAGTCAACGGGCCACCTGATCGTAAGTGGTTACTGTTACCTCATGGACTTCACGGTGTTACCAACTTAATGCTTTTATTGTTAAACTTAAAATGTAAAATACCGTTTTTTAAGCGGTTTTATAACAATTTATACAATGTGATTGACAATCAACTATGCATGACCTTCAATATACTTCACTCACACTTCATTTCCGATGTCCCCGAGATGAGACAGTTTTGACCTGTGTTGAGCCACGTTCTTTAGCTCCGCCCATGACAACCCGATCGTTTTAAGATCGAACGCGACAGAACGCCGCCACGTTTGCCTTGGGCGGCCACGCTTTCTGGAGCCCTGAGGTGTCCAGTCCATGGCCTGCTTTGGTATGTGACTAGCGTCTCTTCTAAGCGTGTGGCCAATCCATGTCCATTTACGATGTTAGATCTGGTGTTCGATCGGAGATTCCCTGCATCTATCCAACAGGCTCTGGTTTGAGATTTTTCCGGGCCAGTAGATACCGAGAATCTGACGGAGGCACGATGTTGATGAACACCTGGATCCGATGTGTGACATCTCTAGTTACCCTCCAGGTCTCGCATTCAATATAAACCATCATTAACAAATCACCTTGTTTATTATCATATTTATGTAGTCATTTTAATTATATTTTAATGATAAGTTTGAAAGTAATATAAGTAAACCTGTTGAAGTGTATACGTGAAAAACTACTTGAGAATTTAATAAATTCTATATTTCATAGGTTGGTTGGGCCCATGCTGATATGGCTCCAGGTATGATGCTGGGTCAAGATGATAATTCATGGGCCTTCGATGGATATAATGTAAGTACTTGCTTGTCAATATTTAGAAGTCTAATTATATTAGGAGTAATAGGTGTAAGAGGCGACTAAAAGACACATAGTTTTAAAGGGAGTAAACTCATAAATCGACTTAATCGATCTTAGCACACTATCACATTATTATCTTGGAAAATTATGTATTTTTTTTAATTCTTAACTTAAGCAATAGTAAGAATAAAGAAGAGATAGTAAAAATGTGATACAATTTGTGGCACCTACCAGTTGTCATTTTCGAAGGAAGTTAGCAATATGAAAAAGAAAGATTAAAATGACCCTGGTTTATCGATTTTATCGAGCGTTAAATTTTGAGCCTTATTATGACAGGCGTTAAGCATTAAATCGAACAGAAGAAATTGGTCCCTTTTCAAAAAAATTACCACTTGGATACAGTCTATTTTATACCTTATCATAACTATTTAGTGTCTAAAATTGCACGGTGGTACGAGCGATACATTCGGGATACAACTGAAAGTGGGAGATATTGTCGGGTGCTTCTTAGACGTCGTCGATCAGACTATTAGTGAGTCTTGTTGTACTGCTGAGGGAATCAATGTGGACCTTAAAAGTATATTAAAACTAAAGTTGAAGAAAATATTGTTTTAAAAATGACTTCAGTTAAAATTGTGTTTTAGATTTTACTTAAGAAAATGATTGCGAAGTTATTAAATTTTATTTATTGATGGAGTAGCAGTAGTTATAATACAAAAACAACACTATGTGTCATTTTGTACATACTTCCCTTAAATTTATCGAAATATTATTATAAGATAGCAAGAATATTTTAATAATTTTTGTGAATTTTTTATCACAAATAGGGAAAGTTTGTCTATAGATTCGTTGCTCAGTTGATCCTTGTCTCTCTCTCTACTTGTTGTATGTACACTACTTCAAAGTAATGCTTACTTAAACCTACCTACACTGATTTAATATGAAATATTAATTTAAAAATGTTTCCCTCAGGCCCGATTACTCGTACGCAAAGTAAAAATTTAAGTCGTCGTTAAGTTCTTAAAATGTTCTTAACTAACAAAATATAAAACATGGTTGAGTATACCACTCAACCATGTTTTTAAGACGCTCTTACATTTAACAGTTAAGTACGACTTACCTAATTTCGCATACTTAAGCCTCTCTTAGTTCTATCTGTCAAAATATGAATCTGTGTTTTTTTTTTGTTATTTCAACGATTTTGTGCTAAATTGAGTAATAAAATGCGGTTAAGCGCTTTTTTGTAGTTTTAGGGCTGTTAGCCTTTTTTTAAAGTGTTAATTCAATAATATTCCATCATATTTTGATTATAAATTTCAGTCTACTATTTTAAAAATAACTTTTCAATCGCTTTCTTTTGTTATTTTGAAAGGTCCATATTGATTTCACCGAAGCAGTAGGTACCTAAAGTTTGTAGGCATGATTGTTACCATATATTCGTCGAAATGTGATAGATGTGCCTTATGTGTTGTTTGTACAAATATAAATAATATATAACCCTTATTGTAACGATGGGCATGACGACAGTCTCAAAAATTTGAATATTTAATGTGTAGGAAACCACAATGATACTTTTGCGGTTGTTTACCTAAGCGTGACGTCAAACGCGACTCTATAACACTATGGGCTGTTTTCACGCACTATTTGAAATTAAACTCAGCTAAACTTTGTATTGTTACCGAAATAAAGGTGTTTTTGTAAATAGTAAACTTGTACCTACAATATGGAAGAAAATTTCAAAATCTTTCGTCATGCCTATACTGTAGGTAAAATATATCGTACTCGTTCCTGAACATTAACGAAATTGAGCAGAATTTTGACAAAACTTTGTACTCATCTGATATACTTGTAAATTGGCAATTAGTCAAAGAAACATTTATTATACTGTAAACAGTTAATTTAACGAAATCGACATTAGGCAGAAATTAAGACAAAAACTGAACCAAATTTCAAACTCATTAGGATATATAAAAATTTTCTCTAGACATTATATTAAAAATACATTTGGCTCAGGAGGAAAAAGTATACTGCAGTAGCACAGAGGCATTCGGCAAGCAATGGGCGGTCGGTGATGTAGTCGGAGTGTTTCTAGATCTCATTGACAAGACGATAAGTAAATAACATCGTTTTACTTTACCACGCTTAAGGCTGGAACATCTTGCTTGTGCAGTATTTAGCTTTGCTTGCATTTCCCTTGCCCTTAAATGCATCTTGTTGCCAAATGTATACATACCACGTTTCACGTTATTTTATTGAAGTCGTGTGGTATGTGTTTCCGAACCATAGATAATAAATATATTGAGTGTCAAAAAAGAAATTATGCAAGTTTCGGCGGTAGATTTTTTTCATTAGTTTTTATGTTATATGTACCTAAATACCTACCAGGAAACATTTTTTCCAGGCCGCAATAAAAAACCATGCATTTAAGGGTTAAGGTATATAGATGAAGATGCAAATTTCGGTTTGACTTTGACATAGATAGAAGATTCAAAGATTACCCCCTACAACGACACAGTAATCCGATATTAACTTCTTTAAAATTAGCTATTTTTTTCAAGTTTATCGCATAAGTACACCCAGTACGTTAAAATATAGGTACTGTATTGTAATAGTTCATTACTCATGCCGTTAGGAACAGTTATCCTCAGTAGAGGAATTAGGCAGTCTACCTCGCTTAACTTATGCAAATTAGTGACTTCACATATCTTCGAAGAGTTCTTAATCCATACAGGTTTTCTTACCCCGAATTTTCGGCTGTCTAATTATCAAGACAAGATATTATAGAGCGTTAAAATGTTACCAAGAAAATATTGAGTTTTTGTCGCTTAAGATTTAAATTGTTTTAAAACTAAAGACTCTTTAATATATTTTGTTCAGTATTTGACACTGTTTTGTTCGGTAGAGTGTATCTAGTAATATTAGGTCGAAGATAAGAACCTGTTTTTTTTTTTGTTTTGGAGGAAATCACCGGATCACCGGTTTGTGGGAGTTGAACCGCACTAAAACCTCCAACCGCTCACACTTAGCGTCCGAACCCCAGCTGAGGCCAGAACCCAGCACGAGGTTATGAAGGACGGCGCGTTACGCCCAAGGCACTCTTTGCCGTCGCGCCACCCCCTCGAAGATAAGAACCAAATTAACTTTAATATCTACGAGAAGATGTTCTAGCCTTATTCGAAATTCTGGTTTTGGCTTCGCTTTGCTTTAAAATTTTCAAAAACACCGCATTGCTTTGCTTGCTGAGTTTAGGCTTGAAACAATACCACTATGCTTGTTTTTACTATGATACCAACAGAGTACCATTTAGTATCATCGATTAAGAAAACTCCTTAAACTTAAAAGTTATGCCACGCTTTTTTTTGCGATGCAATAAGCAAATATAAAGCCCCAACTAAGCATTTTATATATTTGGGATATTTTCAATGCTTTTAATTATATGAAAAATAATGGCTTAGATTTCGATTATGCTTTACAAAAATCTGCTCATAGGTTTAACTTTGACTAAATATTTATTTGTTTTACTTACCTTACTAACTTGTGGTTTCATTTGTTTCACTAACTAATGTATATTATTTGAAACTTCATAATATAATAATATCCACGATTACCATACACGTAATTTACTCGTAAATAGTTGATAAAAGAATTTACTGTTTTTATCTAGTTAAAAATGCATGACTGCAGCTATGATCTGTATACTCGTAATCTCAAGTCATGTGAATATAAGCAATTAATTTGCTTATTAGATTGACAAAAGCTGTCCTATGTATCAGTTTATAAAAGACCATAACTGCTTGACATATTACAACACTATTTACATCTATATAACTGACCATAATTTTACTAAGTCGATTCACAAATACCAGTCATATGTTCTAAATTGTAAAGCCTATAATTGCTTGACAAATTACAATGATATTTTCTAATAGGTTTCTCTTTGAACGGAGAACTACTAATGGATGCTCTTGGAGGTGAAACGACTTTCGCTGATGTCCAAGGTGATAATTTCGTACCGGCTTGCACTCTAGGAGTTGGACAGAAAGCCAGGTAAGTTCAAACTAGGAATTTACTTACTTAAATTATCCGGAGGTGCAAGCTCATCTTGAGGATTTCTGAAGATGATCCTGGTAGACGTTGTTCTGCCCAATTGAAGGTCCAGGTTCATCTTTCGATGATAAAGTTTCATCAAAATCTAATTGGTATTTTTTCAGTTAAAGAGTAACACAAGTAACGATACGAAGTTATAAGCATTAGATGAAGTATCCCACTATTTATCATCGTCATTGATTACATTCACTGCTATACAGGGTGTTGGTGCCCGGTGAAACAATACTTTAAGGGCTTAATCTATATCACATTTCAAATCATATACACATACTTTTGAAACGGAGATAGTTACTTTATTTTCCCATACAAAGTTGATAAATTATTATTTTGTATTATTTTTGACAACTCTACCCTGACCTACATTTAACGTGCTATATCTATTGTCACGAACACAGGCTCATGTATCCTGTTTAGAATGTGATTTTTGTCCCGTATATTATTACAATGTTCTATGATACAGGAGGTGACTAGCCGGCTTAAGTCTTTAGCTGTTGGTGTAGGTCAGTACGGTAGGGTTGATCCTGCACAAATTAACACGTAGTTTTGATTAGTTATAACTTAGGATATATTATGCCTAGAAAACCCAGACTTGGTGGATGGCTTCTACATCAAGTATACTATTTGCTGTGAAAGTATTGTTTCATCTGATTTTAACACCCTGTATATAGGCCCATAATTTAACCATCACACTGGACTGGATATAGGCCCATAATGTAACCAACGTATCGATCCTATACAGTTAGCATCAAAATGCGATCCTAAGCAATTCATCGAATTTTCCAGAATATTCCAACTCATTCAAGTATTATAAAATTGTCATGTGAATGTTGGGGTTATGTAATCAATTTATTTTTAGGTTAACTTACGGTCAAGATGTGAACACGCTGAAGTATTTCACGACTTGCGGTCTCCAAGAGGGATATGAGCCCTTCTGTGTGTAAGTAAAGTTTAATTATATTTTTTTAGTTATTTAGAATTGCCCTTGTTGTTTCTTGCTTGCTGTGAGCTTTCCTGTGCTCTCCTAATTAAATGATGAGGTTTAATTATACAAAAATATAGAAATCATTAAACCTCAAACTAAATGACTTATCATTCAAAGTATTACGACTTTGGAAGGAATCCGATAGGAATCGAAGTCTACCGAGCACTCGCCAGACATAGATATAAAACCTCACTATTCCCTAGTTTTGCAAGACCAATAAATAAAGACTCTATTTCTAGGAACATGAAACGAGACGTCACACATTGGTATACAAAGGATCAGCCCATTTTCGAGAATACGGATGAAATGGCCGACACGAGAATTGATGTTACTAGGATACCAGCTGGATCAGGTAAATACAGTTAAATGTTTTCTCCTAAAAAACTGAAAAAAATATCATAAGAAAACCTGCATATAGGAGAATTATAAACCTCTTGTAAATATACTAATACGTGGAGTCCTAAATTTGCTTTAGACCATGATCCCACTACGTACGATAATTTGAGCTCAATAGTGCAATAGTGCAATAACGGATTAACTTCTTCTTAGAAGAAAATGGCTGAGGAAATGAAATGTTTAATATAATAACAAAATAATGATAAAAAGAAAGAGAAAAGAAAAGTACAGTTTCAATGAGATGTTTTAACCAAATATTTTTTTACTTCATCAGACACTCCGCCATGCCTCAAAATATCTCACAACACATTTGAGACGATGGAGAAGGCAAACTGGGAATTCCTACGATTATCCCTCCCTGTCATCTGTCACTCGCAGTTTATAGAGTAAGTAACTTTATTTATTTTAGTTACTTTTACAATTTATTTATCTGTTAAGGAAACAGCAGTACAATTTACTCAGTCAATAATTTTAATCCGGCTCGAAGGACCACGTTTTGAACTTGAGCTGTTAACTGATGGAGCTAATGGGAATTGTATCCTGATTTAGTTTTTAAATGATTTCTTGCATGGTTGCAGTAATTTATGTATTTAAGTGTTTAAAATTGTGTCATACATATATATAACTAGATGGACATTGGTACCAACTGAATACCAGTAAAATCAAATTTCTAACCTCGTGTGTGGGGACCAATGACGTTTTTTAAACTGTCTATTTAATTAATTAGTAGTGAATAGTTTGAAACTTTATAGACAATTTTTAATAATATTTCGTCATCAGTGAATCGGAGAAAGCTCGCCGTTGGATAGAAATTAAGGAAAGACAACAGATTCTAATGAAAGAAGCGACTGAAGCACAAATGCCGGCCCATATCGATCAGATCATGAAGAGTGGGTTCACTATGAACGATATCAAAGGTAAGGAATATTAATTAAAAACTTGCTACAAGGTAGACAGACTTGGTCAGGATTGAAAGAAGTTATTGAATATAGACAGCGCAGGACCGGTCGTTGTGACGAGGTTTGGGGAAGCCCTTTGTTCAATAATATCCGATTGTAATCGGAATGCACCTAATTGTTTCGATATTTGTATAAATTATTATTTTTCGATATAGTGTGGATAAAAAGTCATTACTTTACGATCTGATAAAAAATAATATTTATGATTTATACGCGATACTCGCATCTTAAATTTATAATTTTAATGTGCTAGTATAGAAATCGCAATAAGTATTGTTAACACTAAGCCAAGTCTATTTTTGGAACGAAGTTCCTTATCGCGCGTTATCGAAAGGGGGCTAGACGGAAATTCTTATGAAAAAGTTGTCACGACACTTTTTTTGTTTTATATGATTAATGTTAGATGGCGCTGTGATCAAAACTAACTAATTATTACAACTTAAAAAAAAAAAATATTACAATTCCCTCACTAATTAATCGAAAGGAACTTCGTTCCATCCGGATGTCCCTTGACACCTCTCAAGTTTTTTATTTTATTGATTTAATTCATTTTTGAAATACAAATTCCACAAATAAAGGTATACATTGCTTCTTTGCATATATGAACTGCACGCCTTTCACGAATCTATGAAAACGATCTCAAATCTATTTTTAAGCTCCAATGTAATAACGACATCGCTGTTTGTGTTTGAATGAACTGATTTCGATTCTTTCTTTTATTTAAAAGTCGGTAGTGTCTTCGTTACATTTGGGAAATCCAAGATGGCCGCAACAAAGTGTATCATAACCTCAAAAAGAAAACTACCCTTGACTACGCTATTTTATTCGAAGGTCTCCACTACGAAGACAATCAAGAAGACATACCGATGTCCAAAGTGAAGCGTCAACCCTCCAGACCACCACGTAAGGGCTCGGTCACACGCGGGGTCACTATACAGAATTACAATAATAACACAGGTTACTTGTGTGGGATTGGCTTGCCTTCTGTATTGTTTCTTTCTTGTGGAGTTTTTCATGTGTTGCAGTTTTCTGAAGAATTAGACTTAGAAAAATGGATTGTCTAATTCCCTTGTAATATTTCTTGAATATGGGAATTACTTTTAAAGATACATTTTATCTTCAATATGAAATTCTACAGCTAAAATAACCATATTATTATTGGCATATTTTGAAGCTATTGAATACTGCAACTAATATACATTTCAAATTCAATCTATAAGATTTTATTTTCATTATCTATTGACATTAGATACTGTTTATATTAGCCTGAAAATTCTTTAAACGAACACATCATTATATTCTTCATACATTTGTGATACTGTTTCGTCTTTTTATTTTTGTTGTTTTTTTTTGGATGTTAAACTATCGATCTCCTTTCTTATTTCTCTTTTTGATGTCAATCTTTCTTTTAAAATTATATTTCAATATATGTAATGTGATAAATTATTAGAAAATTCTGTGTATTGGGTCTATCAATATTGGTGTCTATATTATCATATCATATTTTGTACAAAGTAAAAATAAGACTTCAACTTAATCTATAAAAAGGTTTAATAGATATAACAAATAGAATATTACTTTAAATTCACCAAAATTAGAACAAGTTTCATTCAATAATATATGACTAGGTCAACAAGTAAACGGTATGCATCGTTCTACAAGTGAAGCAGAAATGGCTAAATATGAATTAGGAGCTCAAACATTAGCTCCTGATGATAAAAAGGATAAAAGAGGACGCTCGCCTTTCAAGTAAGTGTATAATTACTGAATATAATACCTATGAAACTTAATTGTACTGTACTGTACCAACCTATTACTGCCCACTTTTGGGCTCAGTTCTCCTCTGATGAGGGGTTAGGCATAGTCCACCACGCTTGCCCAATGCGGATTGGGGACTTCACATATCTTCAAAGGATTTTTAGAACCCTTTTCCGATAAACAGGTTTCCTCACGATGTTTTCCTTCACCGTTTTTAGCCAGTAGTGTTGTGAAAAATTGCACATAAATCTTTTTCATATTAAGATTTAGAGGTACAAGCCGGCCGGTTTTGAACCCGCGACCTCCCGTACGGAAGGCAAGCACTTCAACCACTCGGCCACCACGACTAGTAATATTGTATTGTTCACAAATTACTGTAAAATAACTTAATTGTGAATGAACTTTGTGTCAGCTGGAGTGGGGTGAATGTCCTATCGAAATACAACTTAGAACCATTTTTATTTTTGGAATAGATTGATCTTTTTTTCCATAGCTTATGGTGGATGTTCGACTATCATTACGAGCTTCCATATTTAGAGAAACAGGAAGATTTCAAAAATAAAAGTTGTATTTCGACAGGTCTATTTTACTTTAGCTGGCACAAGTTTAAAAATCCTCACTATATAATAATTGTACTATGACTTGTCCTTCTTCAAACGGGGCTTGAAGGTCCTTAAAGTTAGGTCGTAAGTAGCGACCCCTCAGTGTCCCTGACATCAATAAAGTCCATGAGCGACGGTAAAAAATAAAGATTTTTTCTTTAATCTTGCCTTAGGTTTTTCAAGAGCAAACGCGGTGAGAGTTCAGATCGAGCTAAAACTCGCAAATCGAAAACTCCTGATCCATTCAGCGACACCGAGGTTTCACCGGATCGTGGCGGTAAAAGACCTAATCCACAGATCAAGGTGTCTCAGGTATATACTTATATTGTCACTTAATTTTTAATTTAGAAGTTTCTTGATCTTATTGGTTTATTTTCCAGTCATTCTTCCCATTTTTGAATTCTTTGTTATGCTACTGCACTATGTTTGCATGTATCTGTTTTAAAGATAAATGCATTAAATTCAAATCTTTTAATATTTTCCATCATGTTACATGATGAACGAACGAAGTTCCTTATCGCGCGTTGTGAAAGCGGGCTAGACGGAAAAAATCTTACGAAAAGTTGTCACGATACTTTTTTTGTTTTAGATGATTATCGCTAGATGGCGCTGTGATCAAAATCTTTTAAAACACGTTCTTTATCGCGCGTTACGTTAAGAAAAAAAAGTATAAGATATGTTTTAATCGAAAGGAACTTCGTTCTATTCGGGTGTCCCATGACAACTCTCAAGTTTTTTTTAGTTCAATTTAAGTATAATTTTCTTCACATCATTAATTAATGTTATGTGAGATACATCCCATTGTATTCATTATAAAATGATTATCTACAATAAAGATCACTTCATCAAACATTGTAATTGTGTTCTTATTTTTTGTGTTTTCTTTTTGTTATTATTTTTGTTTTGTCCCGAAGCCGAATCAGAGATATAATGGCATGCAGCCCCGATCCAGTCGACCCAATTTGTATGGAAGTCAAGCGGGTCTTAATGTAAGTCCTGTGTTCTTGTGTGGTTAATATATTGTGAACGCTTTGCTGGTTGCTTTTGGCAGAATGTACAAGTATAGCACAGTATACAGGGTGTATCTGTAACTTTGGACAAGCTGTAGTGAGGCAAATGACCTGTCGAAATACAACGTATATTTTTTTGGAAACGGTTAAACTTTTTTTTCTGACTTTGTATGGTGTCATACATATACAGATCCACCCTGTATATAGTACTTTGACAGTATAATATCGAGTGTAAATACACTCTGTAAATTTAATCTATGGTATGAAGAAATAATACATTTATAATTCACCGTTAGTAATGAGTTGATGCCTAGTGTGGGTACCTACAATGGACTTATGGCCAAAGGGAGATCTCCTTGCGGGCGAGGTAGTGTATGCCCGGTCAGGCCGATAACCCACTGTAGTAGATTTCAGATGTCGTATATATGTGAAGATTTTTGCAAATGTTGTAACCGCGATTCAGGATCTCGCGCGTTATTATTGGTCGCCACACCTAGTCATTGAATAGAATTTTGATTATAGATAGTTAAAAATAGTCTTATTTATTCACAAAAAATATTGTTTAATAATAGTAGCAGTAGACGAGTGTGTGTTTAGTAAAAACCTTACTTAATTCAACAACAAAACAGATTTGGAAATGTAGCTAGCAAAATAATTACTAACTTAACTTTTACTATAGTAGCATAATACATAACAGTACATTCTCTTATTAATTATAGCAAGCAGTTGCAGGTATTACTTGAAATTATAACTGTCAGACACCAACTATCTACTCTAAAATCTGCAAATAATTTCCCTTTAAAGATTCTTAGTTCCAAGTCATACCTTTTTTTTTAGTTGGAGGAAATCACCGGATTCCCGGTATATGGGAGTTTTTTATTTATCTAAATCCCCCCGAACGTGATCAGGGATGTTCTTACTCTACTGTTTAATAGTGTCTACTCTGTCGTTCCAGTTCTCACTGCCATTCATCCTTCCCATTCACACTTCCCGCCGGTGGGATGCCGGTCCCCCTATTCTTCTACTTTTTACTCTATAGGGTGCTATATTTAATTAATACTACATGTTGTATATGGAAGTTGAACCGCACTAAAACCTCCAACCGCTCACACTCGCACTCAGCGTCCGAACCCCGGCTGAGGCCAGAACCCAGCACGGGGTTATGAGAGACGGCGCGACGCTTTACGTCCACGACACGCTTTCCCGTCGCGCCGCCCCCCCTAGTCATACCTAAACAATAATAACAGTAACTTAAGCTTAAAGTATAATATGCTATAGATGGCGACTCCAACCCAAGATAGAAAACAAATGACGACCACAACACTATCAGCTGCCACAACAGAGACGATTGGAAATGAAATATTCGACGCAGAGTGTTTGAAGCTCATCAACGAATACTTCTATGGAGTCAGGTTTGTGTTACATGCCTTAATCGTCCACTTATGGATTTAGATTTTACTCGAAACTAGACATTAGAGGTTTAAAAAGAGCCTTTAACTTAAACTTTATTTATTTATTGAGTTGTACCAACAAAGTAACACCAAAACACATACAAATAAAGAAGCAATCAAAGTACACATGAGTAAATGTCACTTAAATAACAGGTACAAACAGTATGTTAATAGATAATAACATCGGAATTTAAAGTTACACTAGGTACAAAAAATAATAATCTAATATATAAAATTCTCGTGTCACGGTGTTCGAACTTGAACTCCTCCGAAACGGCTTGACCGATTTTGTTGAAATTTTTTGTGCTTATCCGGTATCTATGAGAATCGGCCAACATCTATTTTTCATCCCCCTAAATGTTAGGGGTAGTCCACCCCTAATTTTTTTTATTTTTTTTCGACGCAGACGAAGTTGCGTGGGGCAGCTAGTAATTTATAATTAACAAACATGTCGTATGAAAAGTAAATCATTGAATTATAAAATTAATATTAAACGATACAAAACACTTATATTAAAATATTATAAGTTAAGAAGATAATTACAAATTGAGCGATAATACAAAAATAAAATAATGTTTTGAAAATTATTCAAGAACTTGTGCCAAATCTCTCTTGAATGTAAATCGACAGAGATTTTAACTTTAAGCGAACTTTTTATCATTTCCTTTAGTTAGCTCTATAATGATCTCAGCACGCATCATATTATTAGGGACATTCCGATGTTAATTACTTAGTTCGTAAAGTGTTTCTTTACAGTCACAGTCTCAGTTGGATAGTCTACAAACTTATTCAGACACTCGCGGTTTTCTATAATACTTTCATGCATTTTCAACGGGTTCTTAACACGATATTTAATTAATTGAGTTGTCTCGATATATCAACGTTGTTGCAAACGTCATGATCACAAGAAGACTGGATACTGCGGGTCGATTTAAGAGCAAACCAATCTGTCTACCCTCTTTCTCGTTCGCTTTTGGGTAGTACCACTGGAACTCGAACTCACATCACGACACATCACACTCACTGTATCTACAAGACTCTCTGAATTAAATATCGTGATAAGAACCCGTTGAAAATGCATGAAAGTATAGATAGTCTACTTTATTATGATTGTACTCAAAATACAAACTGTCGACACACACAATTTAAATGGTAGACTAGTTACCTAGTTAAGTCCGCGGAAAATCACTGATGGCAGGTCCGGTTTTTTTGGCGAAATTCAAACGAGGTGTACTAATCCAGGCAGTTAATGTGGCCAGGTTCGGAGACGCCTATGTCTGGCAGTAGACGTCTATGGGCTGATGATGACCGAGCAGTAGGCGTTCAGAAAATAACCACATTTAGAATCTTTAAGCTCTCTTATTGTATCCAGTAGGTGATGAGTAGCTGAATACTAATTATTTTCAAATGTTTTATTGATTATGTTATTTCAGAATATTCCCCGGTCAAGATCCAACTCATGTGTACATAGGATGGGTGACGACTCAGTACCATCTTCATTCCAAAGACTTCAACCAGAACAAAGTGATGAAGTCATCTGTTATCATCACTGATGACTACGATAGGGTCATTGAAAGGTAAGTTATTATGTTTTGTAGGAGAGAAGGAGGTTGTGGGACCAGAGTCTAAAATAGATACGGCCTTCGTATCCATCTTGGACGCTGGTCCATTGAACAAAAGAGAACAGAAGAAAATATAGCAATGAAAGCTTTGTGTATCTGATATTGGACTAAACTAAAAGTTAAAATTATCAAAAACAGAGTTGCTGATATTAGAGATCTTTTTTTTTTTTATTGCCATGTAGGCAGACGAGTCAACATCCCACCTGATAGGAAGTGGTTACCGTCGCTCGTCAACCTCTGCTATGTGTGTCAGGGGACACTGAGGGGTCGCTACCTACGACCCAACTTTAAGGACCCTCCTCAAGCCTCGTAACCTTATAAATACATATTTTGTTTTAAAGATTTTTTTTAAATTCAACCTTTTAAGATCCTGGATATCATATAACAGTAAAGTGCTAGCTAATACAAGTAAAACGAGCCGAAACACGACGAGTCTATTTTCCGAAGTTCCTATGACAACCTTCCGAATCCAACATCGGAACACCACCATGTTCTATATACATCTGCGTACAAGATGTCAGCTCAATCGGAAACCGAGAAGTTTGTCTTTAGCTTCCAAGATTCTACCCGAAATTACATAGTTACATCCAGTGCAATTAATATAAAGCTTGTAGAAAACACCGATTACTTACGGTACTTTTTCTGTGTTAATTATTAGAAGCTTTCCTTATTTTAAAAACCAACAAACAGGCTACTCAACTGGGAACGTCACTTTTCGTTAGATGGCGAACCTGGGGACTTCATTCGGAATCACTAACCGTGTTTGAGCCTCATTTTGAAAACCATTTTTTTCCAATAAATTTTAATTTCGATTTTAATTAAACCTTATATTTTTGTAAATCTTTATTATTAAATGATGCTGTCTTGCATTTTCAGCGAAAATATATTTTCTCCGTACAATATGAGATGATTAAAAAATGTAAACAAAACAAGTTTTTGAACTGTGCTCAATTTTGGCTCCTTGGCAAAAGTCTTCTCTGATCTGAACTTTTCCAAAAGCCATATTTGATCTACAACTCCACTTTCAGTGTAAACCGTCAGTCTTGCTACATGGTGCGAGCTGATGAATTGTACAACGAGGTGATGGCCGAAGCGACCGGGAAAGGCGCTTCTCAAGGAATGTTCATTGGATGTTCTGTCGATACTTCCACTGGGAGTGTGTCCTTTACTTGCGAAGGGAAGACTACTAGCATTCAATTTAAGGTTTGTTAATTTTCGATCAGGTTATGACTGAATGAATGACCAGTTGTCAGTTTTTTAAGGATCTGGGAACTGATCATTAGGTTAATTCTGGTAAGAAATACTTGTGTATACTATACTTCTCACTTCACATTGATGGCGCCGGAGATGGGTTCAAGGAAGAAGAAGGGGAATCATAAACCAAACCATAAACAAAAGAAGAAGAAGAGTGACCAGTAAAGTTAAAAATGTTTGTAAAATGCTCTGTAGTTGTTTGCGAGATACTAGCATTTAATTTTAGGTATGATCTAATCACCAAGAAAAAATGATAATGGTTTCCATAGATTCCAATGACTTTATGATAACTAGTATATAAACGTAACTAATACCCACCCACCTAAATAGAACCCTAGTTTGTTTTCTTCTTCTTCTTTCACTAAATCCCCCTTTTTTTCACATATCCCCTTTAGATGGGGTCATAATACGTCTTCTTTTTTCACTTCTTTCTATCTTTACATACATCATCTGTCACACCACAAACCATCTTATCATCCTTTACACAATCAGACCATCCTTTGGCCTTCCTGTCCTCTTACATCCATCTACTTTTAAATTCATCATTCATCTTGTTGCATGACTCTAAATTTAAACCTATAAAAGTACTGAAAAAGCTCGAAAACACCAAAAAGTGATCTACCACCATTCCAAAGTCCTGATTAATTTGCAGATGGAACCAGAAACCAAACTCTTCCCCGCGATCTTCGTCGAAGCGACCTCCAAGGAGATCCTCCAGATTGAACTAGGAAGGTCTTCCACCAGTCTTCCTTTGAGTGCTGCCGTGCTACCGACCAGCGACAAACACGTGAATCCGCAGTTCCCACCGAGGCTTAAGGTGCAGTGCCTTAAACCACATCAATGGGCCAGGGTGAGTTGGTTGTTTTAGGGATTTCTGAATGGTTGGTAGAATTTTTCAGGTTTATTGATTTGGATTGGAGGCCTCTGGATTTCTTAGTTCAAAAAGTTTTTTTTATTACGTGAAATTTATGACGTAATAGATTAATCGTCGCCTCAGTGTTTGTTTGGCTAATCTGACATTTTTATGAAAATGACTTTTTAATGCAGTATTATAAAGAATAACATTTCCATCCGACTGGTAAAATATTTTTTTTAAATATTCAATTCTGGAACAATAAAAATCTCTTTTCATTTTTTTTCTCAACACGGCACTTAACGAAAATTTCGTGCTTGTTTGCTGTCTCCTGTAAAATTTGCTCGAGTGCAGATTGGCCAAACAAGCACTGAGGCGACGTTATGACGAGATGAGGAAATAACACCAAACTGATGTACTAAACGTTAACCCAAAAATGTGAAGGGAATCTTCGTCCACAGACGGTAATAGAGCCTACTAATGGATTGATAATTGTATTGGTGGTATTGGATCTCTGCAATACCAGCAATGGATTCAAGGGCCGTTACTTGTACTATACAATATTTTTCATAAAACTTCATGGAATTTCGAAACGATAACCTTTAATTCCTGATATCATGTTGATGAGAAGATGGCAACCCTGATGTTAGGTGGTTTAACATTGAGAGCACAAAAAAAGTCTCTGGACGTGAATGGATGCGAATAATGCAAGACCGGTCGTTGTCACAAAAATCTATTTTTTGTAAAAGTGCTAATTCTCGTGGGATGGCATATTAGTTGGATAAATCGTTTAAATTGTTTTAATTCCCTTTTAGCTATATCAACATTTTCTGCTAGTCTTCATAGTTTTAAAGTACATTAATTTTGTCCTAGGTACCAAACTCATCTTTGCAAGTGCATGCACTAAAACTGTCAGATATAAGAGGATGGTCCATGCTCTGTGAAGATGCTGTGTCTATGCTCGCTCTGCATATACCAGGTATTTTTGAAAAGTTTATATTTAATGTAGAATTATAGATAAACTATCCTACTGTTTTCTTATAGACCTCTGCAATGTCAGGGTATAGAAGATCCCTAATTTATGGAATTATTTTCAAAACTTTAAAATTTTTAGAGTTGTTAGTATATTTTAAAAAAGTGTCAATTCTTTTAAGCTATCTGACAATATTGAACTTTGTTTTATACGAGTCTGATGACTATTAAGAATTAAAGGAATTTTAATGAATAATCCAAAGTGATCTTTAAAAATAAATTTTGTGACTATAATATGGTAAATAATAGTGCCTATGTTACAATTTTTTTAAATAAACAGTGAATACTAATTTTAATTATTATTGTCCACAGAGGAAGACCGTTGCATCGATATTTTGGAACTCATTGAGATGGACAAACTACTGAGTTTCCATTCTCACACTCTTACTTTATACGCGGCTTTATGTTATCAAAGCAATTACAGGTAAGAAAACATATATTTCCACTTACAATATATTACAATAACACATATTTTTATATTATATTGTTTCTCATGTTGATATACTTTATTTATTTATTGCAGAGCTGCCCACGCATTATGTCAGCACGTGGACCAGAAACAGCTTCTCTACGCGATCAAATCTCAGTACATGTCCGGTCCGTTGAGACAAGGATTCTACGATCTACTCATAGCTTTACATCTTGAATCACACGCTACCACCATGTGAGTTCAACACCTACTTAAATACTGGTCTGTTGCTGTCAAATATTACTATAGCATTGTACAAATGCCATTTTTGGCTAGTTCACAGTTGAGTGATAAATTTCATTGCATTCAATTTCATGCTTAACCGTCATTATTTAAGGCTCATTTTGCAATACTGACTAAAACTCGCTAAACAAGGGTCATTATCGTATCAAGTTGCAATTTGAGCCTTAAGTGCTTGAGCATTGAGTTGAACAAAGCAAAATTTATACGCGTGACAAAATGGAGTATAAAATAATAACGATTTGACCACAATTCATGTCGTGTTTGCGCATTAACACGTTCACAGCGGCAACGATTTTTTCGTTTTTTCCGTTCCTGCGGTACCAGGTGTAAAAGACTGGAGATAAAACTATCATTACGGCGGTACTAGGCGTTTTAACCTTGTGTCTCATATTAAAGTTATGTCTTCCGCAAGATTGGGAGGTCTATACTTTTGCTAACCGCACTTTAAGCGAGATACGAACCAGGCGTTTTTGACTGGTTTCGCAGTGAACGTATTAAAATCATCAGATTTGGTCAGATATGATCCTCACCCGCTGATGTTGACCTCTCATGAGATTTAGTATCACTTTGTTAATCAAACTTCTTTTAAAATGAAAATAAAAATGACATGAACTACTAGTCTTCGACTTTCCAACCTGGACAAGAAGCGTGACGACATTAAAAACAGACCACCAGCTAACACGAAATTCATTTATGTAAATGGTATCCTATCTTATCAACGTTGCCGAAGCACTTTTACGGCAAAGATAGGATACATAAGTCATATCAGAGCATGTCATCAAAGCTCAACCTACCAATGATAAGGGCAAAAATACAATGGAGAATGGTCGCCGTAGCCGAAACCGGCATGGAGGATTATTAGTTACGGTAACCACTTACTATCAGGTGGACCGTTGACTCGTCTGCCTACATGTCAATAAAAAAAAAACTTAGATTTAAGACAAACATCTTCGACTAACGAATGATATATCTATTACCCTTGGTATATTTCTAGAATCATTTAATAAAATCTCTCTTTTCCAGGGAAACATGCAAGAATGAATTCGTGATCCCTCTAGGGCCTGAGCTGAAGGCTCTAT
Organism: Trilocha varians; assembly: GCA_030269945.2. Taxonomy (NCBI): domain Eukaryota; kingdom Metazoa; phylum Arthropoda; class Insecta; order Lepidoptera; family Bombycidae; genus Trilocha; species Trilocha varians. Next base: position 4,084,047 of record AP028279.1, read on the forward strand.
ACGAAGGGCCGGATATGGGACACAGTCTTAGATCACTTCAAACGGAAAGTGTTAGACCACAGTTAGAAATGACTGATATTACGTAAGTTTTGTACATTTAATGTTATTTTTTCAGCTGTAAGGTTGTTAAATTTGTTTGTTATATTTTTTTTGAACTGGATTTTCAAAAGGATAAGGTTATATGCCACAATTTTTCTTTTCAGAGAAAAGAGTATAACAGACATCAGTAACCTATACTCTCCGAAGTTTCCTCTGGAAGTGGTCCGGGAGTTCGTGATGCAGGCTCTGGCTGAGGCTGTGGAAACTAATCAGGTCCACAGCAGGGATCCTGTCGGAGGAAGCAATGAGAACTTGTTCTTGTGAGTAGTAGAGTTGGGTAAGGTAGGAGTAGGGTAGAGTAGGGTGAGTTGGGGTGCGGTAGATTAGAGTAGAGTAGGGTAGGGTAGGGAAGAGTAGAGTAGAGTAGGGTTGAGTAGAGTGGAGTAGAGTAGAGTAGAGTAGGGTAGAGTAGGGTAGGCTAGGGTAGGGTAGAGTAGAGTAGGGTGGTGTACCCTATAGGTGTATGGTATAGTAGAGTATGATGATGGAGCTTTCTATTAAATTATTGAATGAAATAATAACATTTCGACTATGGACGACTGTTCTCGTATAATTTGTGGTAAAATTGGACTGCCTTGATGGCTTAGAGTTTAGACGATTAAGTAATTAATATGATTTCGACTTCATTTTGTCTGATATTATAGTGTTTTAAATACAATTAAATTCATATTCTTATCTTTTTATTAGACTTTGAAACAAATAAACTTTTTAAATAGTATTTATTTTACACTCAATTATTTTTTGTAGGCCACTGATCAAATTAGTTGATCGTTTGCTGCTGGTCGGTAAGATGAGAGATGAAGATGTCGAGAAACTCCTCATCATGATCAACCCTGAGACCTGGGACCCTACATTTAACAAAGGTAGTTTTTGTTTAACTTACGCAGTCTAGGCCTAAGATAGCTAAAATTCTCTTTAAAACAGTTTTTAGAAAAATATTATACATTTAGTATTATTTTTGGTTTGAAGCAGTGTTAGGTTTAAAATACATTAAGTTCTGTCAAATTCTATGTTTTTTATAAATGTTTTGACTAGATTTATTCGCTCTTTTCTGGAATTTAACTCATTTAAACTTGCTATCCAACTTTTTTTACAGAATTACATTTTTGGAACGAAGTTTCTTATCGCGCGTTGTGAAAGGGGCTAGACGGAAAAAAATCTTACGTAAAGTTGTCACGACACTTTTTTTGTTTTAGATGATTATCGCTAGATGGTGCTGTGATCAAAATCTTTTAAACGTTACGAAAGGAAATATTTTTTATAAGATATCTTATAATCGAAAGGAACTTCGTTCTAGTCGAGTGTCCCATGACACCTCTCTAGTTTTTTTCTTGACTTTCACGTCTGTTTTAAAATTGTTCACATTTACGAAATTTCTATTGTAATTTAACAGAAGGAAAAGACGAACACAGGAAAGGTCTACTCCACATGAAAATGGCGGAAGGAGCTAAACTCCAAATGTGTTATCTGCTTCAACATTTGAACGACATGCAACTACGACATAGAGTCGAATCTATTGTGGCCTTCGCTCATGACTTCGTGGGAGATCTACAGTCAGATCAGTTGAGGTAAGACGCCCTTTTTACAAGCTTTATATTAACTTGCACTGGATGTAACTATGTACCAGTGTAAATTCGGGTGGTATCTTGCGAGTTGAATTTGACAAACCTCCCGGTCTCCGATTGAGCTGATGTATTTTGTGTGACAATGCAGTAATTTAGTATAATACCATGGCGCTGATCTGATGATGGATTCAGAAGGTGGTGGGAAATTTACTAAACGGCTTTAGGCTCGTTTTACTTGTATTAGCTAGCACTCTACTGTATCATATCCAGTATCATAAAAGCTTGTATTTAATGAGTTTTCTTTAAAATAAATTATTTAATTGCCACATATTCAGACAAGTTAACGCTCATTTCTATATAACTGTTTCTCTATTTCTTCTTTCCGATTTCATTTTGCGAAAAATGTAACAAAATAAATTATACAAAGATAAGTTTAGCAACAAATTATACTTAATATTATTAATATTACTTAAACTATTACTAAACGGGTTCTTACCACGATTATTTTTATTTGAGAGGTCCCGATATTTCAGCACTGTTTCAAGCGCCATGATCACGGGAAGACTGAAGAACTGCGGGTAGGTCATTTAAGAGCAGATAAATCTGAAAAATAAAGCCAAAAAATCTAGTTTTGAGACGGCAGCCGATACTGTCAGTGTGGTATGTCGAAATGTGAGTTCGAGTTCCAGTGGTACCGGCAAACGAACGAGAAAGAGGGTAGACAGATTTGTCTGCTCTTAAATGACCTACCCGCAGTTCCTCAGTCTTCCCGTGATCATGGCGCTTGAAACAGTGCTGAAATATCGGGACCTCTTAAATAAAAATAATCGTGGTAAGAACCCGTTTAGTAATAGTGTAAGTGATGTAGATAACCGCGAGTGTTTAAAGAAATGTATTATTAATATTGTTTTAGACGATACACTGAGATAAAACAGTCTGATCTACCGAGCGCGGTCGCTGCCAAGAAAACAAGAGAGTTCCGTTGTCCACCTCGAGAACAGATGAACGCTATACTGAGTAAGTTGAACTTTAATTAAATTAACATGATTCACGTAACACCATTTTTATAGACAAAGTAAACAAAATACAGCTTACTTGACGGTAAACGATAATTGTCGCCCATGAACCTCAGCAATGACAAGGCAATGAAGTTTGAAAATTATGCATATCTACATTCATCTAATACCGTGTTTCCATATTGGTACACCAACATCCAAAACACGTAAAAATAAAATGACGGTGACGGCCGACCAACATGTAAGCGGGGTTTTGTATGCAATGCATTTGAAACACCGTTTATTTATTTTTATTTATTTATTTATGAATGGAGTATCAACAGCTTACATATTATTCACTACTGTTGTACTTATGTTACATAACTAAACTTCTAATATTATGATACACACAGCATTCTTGTTTTAACATAATTAAATTAAAAGTGTTATGAGAATTACAAACAAAATAAATTAATTTAAATTAATGAAAATTGTAGAAAAAACTTAGTCAATAAAAAAATATAGTTCTAAAAAATTTAAACAAATTAAAGAGACTACAAAATAGAGAAAAAAAAATTGGAAACTATAAGTTGGAGTCACGACGAGATAGAAACGCATTTCTGAGAGAAACCAGTGACATGTGGTTTATATCGACTTTTGGAACTGCTTTACACAGTTCGTTGTTCGTTGTACTCTGTTTGACATTTGGCCTACCAGTTGTCATTTACACGCATTGGAAATTGGCGAGCCAATATGGAAACGCGGTATAATATTGCATGATATACGGTACTGGAAGAAACAGAACAAACTAATGTCTCCAAAAGAACATTACCTACACTTAATACCAAGCGTCTTTCAACAAAACGTCTCATAGAGTCATCAGGTTAAAACAATTTACATATATCAATTTACATCTTAAGCGATTGGCAACTAAATACTCATTATAAATAGGTACTTATGTTAGAAAAATACGAGACAATAATTCGTAATGTGGTTTAACTTTTTAAACAGAATTAATTAATGGTTTGCATAGAACCTCCTTTACTTAATAAATAAAAATAATACGCATCTGAATCTCAAGGAAGTCCAACATATCTTCCGCGACCTTTCCAAATTCGCGCCAATCCCAGAACCCATAGATAAGCTGCGCAGTCTATCAGTTCCATAGACAATGTATGGGTCGGCACCGGGTTACTGAATCTTTTCGCTTTACACTCTTAACCACTAAACTGGGCAACCAAATTGGTTTGTTTACTTTTGCCAAGTCTGTGGCAGGAGCCAAAATTGAGCACAGTTCTAAAACTTGTTTTGTTAACATTTTTTAATCGTCTCATATTTTATGGAGATGATATATTTTCGCTGAAAATGCAATACAGCGTCGTTAAGTAATAAAGATTTACAAAAATATAAGGTTTAATTAGAAATCAAAATTTAAAATTATTGGAAATAAATGTTTTTAAAAAGGGGCTCAAACACGGTATTGATTCCGAACGAAGTCCCCAGTTTCGCCATCTAGCGAATAGTGACGTTCCCAGTTGAGTGGTTAAGAGTATAGTAATTATAATAATGAAAAAAATCTTTTCATAATTTGATAATTACAAAAAGATTTATTCCTCTATAGTACTAACAGACTAAACTTCAATCGGATCTGTTACAATTTCTCCCCAGGTTTCAAACACTTGGAAGAGATCGACAAGGAAAACTGTCCTTGTGGCGAAGAGCTGATCGCCAGGATGAACGCCTTCCACGAGAGCCTCATGGTGCACGTGTCGCTCAATGCTTTACAGGAACCTGATGCTGAGGTGGGTCTGGTAGTTTGAGAAGGAGGAAATCAGCCTATACTCTGTAGGTGAGGTCTTTTAAGAAGGAGATAATTGCCGAATCCACCCGACCTTATGGTGTGGTATGTGGGATTTGAAACGCATTAAAAAATCCTACCGCTCACACTCAGCTGAAGTCAGAACCCAGCTCGAAATGATGGAAAAAGGCATGACGCGTTACGCTATATGGCATTCTTTACCATCACACAAGCCCTGCTGATGGGGGAAGGATTGAACTGCCTTAACACATCGCACCGCTCACACGCAGAACCGCTTCTGAGATCAGAACCATGGTGTTATGCGGGATGGCACGACGCGTTACTGAAGCATTCTTTCTTGTTTATTACAATATTTTGTATTTCAGGAACCAACTGAGCCGGAAGTAAAGCCAGGTGCTATCAACAAACTGTACAACCTTATTAACACTGTTAAAGAACTGGAAGAAGAAAATAAGGTGAGTAGGAGATAGTTTTAGTTGAGGATGAAAACTAAAGCTCGGTATTGGCTGTAGTTAATCCATAATGTACACCCAGCATTAAGCTAAGTCTCGACTTTGTGTTAGAAACTAGAAATGTATATCGTGTCAAAAAATATGTGTATTTTTTTAAGAATGTTTTAAATATACACGGGGGACGTAAGAATTAAAGATATTTTTTGGGGTCTCGTACATACCCTTTTAAAATCATTGAAGTCTCCAACCAGTACTTAGTAGATAAGTTGCGAATGTCGATTTTGGACAAAAATGTAGTTCAAGGTTTTAACTGGATTTCAAAGAAAAAAGGTACCTATCTATTCAAATCAGATGTATTGCTATGCCTACTCTAGATAGTAGGAACGAGTTACTTGCCTCCGCCATCAAACAACTGCAAATTATGTTGAGAACGGAAGACCCATGGACTATGAGCTCATTTGAAAGAGTAGAAAGACATTTATTTTGGCTCCCTCAACTTCTCTTAACTTCCACGCAACTTTTGAAAAAACATTATTTTCTGTTTTTTGTAAAAATCTGTTCCCAAGTCTTGATTTGGTACGTTTTTTCTTAGGCACTAGAAGAGCCTCCTAAGAAATCGCCCGAAGAAAGATTCAGAAAAGTTTTGATTCAGACCATCGTGAACTGGGCGGAGGAATCACAGATTGAAACACCGAAATTGGTCAGAGAAATGTTTAGGTAAGTTTTGTATAATATAATGATCTGTATAATAGTTTATGTAGTAATAGATCACCCATAAAGTGTACCAATAGTCTTGGCACACGCTACAGGAGGTCACTGGATGCAGATTGCACTGGACCAGTCATTGTGGTGAGGATTGGAGGAGACCTATGTCCAGCAGTCTACCGGATGATGATGATAATGCTTCATTAATGTTCGTGGTCGCCACTCTAGAACTTTTCGGCCCCATCAGCCATCAGTTCTTCGCACAGTGTGTCCTCTCATTGCCACTTCAAAGACGCAATTCTTTGGGCTATGTCGGTTACGTTGGTCCTTCTGTGGATCTCCTCATTTCTGATTTGATCACGCAGAGAAACACCCAGTATAGCCCTTTCCATCGTACTCTGAGTGACTCTGAGTCTTCTTAAGCACAATATCTTACAATTACTTTTTCTTTGTATGTTTTAAAATGTTGTTTATAGTTGTAAGTGTTTATTTATTTTGTGGCTGAACTAATTTCGATAATGATTTTTTTATCTAACAAAATACTTGTTGAAATGTTTTTTTTTTAATCGTATATATTACTTCATGAGCTATTTCTTACAAATGGCATCTTGTGTCTTTTTCGTTTTTGTAGGTATTAAATTGAATAAACTAAATAACTATTTCCGAATCCCCTCCAGCCTCTTAGTCCGTCAATACGACGCAGTAGGCGAATTGATCAGGGCGTTAGAGAAGACTTACGTAATCAACGCGAAGACCAAACAAGATGTCGCCGAGATGTGGGTCGGACTCAGCCAGATCCGAGCCCTGCTGCCCGTACAAATGAGCCAGGAGGAAGAGGAACTGATGAGGAAGAGGCTTTGGTGAGTTGACGTAGATTAGGATTAAAAACTTAACCTAAAGACCGAAGAAAAGTGGCCGGTAACAACTGGAGCAGAAGATCGGACTCAGTGGCGTATTTTGAGTGGGCTCTATGTCCACCAGATAATGAGTGTAAGCTGATGAAAGATGTGGGTGAAGGAATATATCTTGAAAAAACCTGTAAAATGGAGAAGGATTTGTGAAAACCCCAATTTGCACTAAAGTCACCTGGTGGACTATCTCTGATCCTTCTACTGAGAATACCCAGCATAGTAATTGATGATTGTTACAATATGAAGTATAGGCTAAATAAGGATTTTACCACCTAATATCAGAAAAAATATGTATGAAATTTATTTTTTTTTACAGGAAACTAGTCAACAACCACACGTTTTTCCAACATCCCGATTTGATAAGGTAAATTATCTTCCCGTAAATCAATTAAATAACTCTTGACTTTTATCCAAAGTTATTCCTTTTAACTTTTATTTCTATCACAGAGTATTGAGAGTCCACGAGAACGTAATGGCGGTGATGATGAACACTCTTGGAAGGAGAGCTCAAGCGCAGTCCGATGCTGCTCCTAATCAGCCACAAGCAGAAGATACTAAGGAGAAGGTACATTGAAGATTATTTCTACTAATATTATTTGTGACGTTGTAGGGGTATCTCTGCAGTGACATACTAAACACTTTTTAGTGGAGCAGCTACTGTATAAGTCGATTCCTACCGCCATCCTCTTAAATTTTCGTATACCTTCATAGTTGAAATGAAAGTTTATTTTTATTCAATATAAAGAAATATAATGTATAATGAGAAATAATAATATACAAAAATAAGGTGTTAATAAAAACTACATCCACGTCATTTAAAAAATCGTCGCCAAAACAAAGTAAGGCTTAAACTATTATTTGAGGGTAGTTCAATATTTCAATCATTTCCTTCTCACTTCTCAGGACACATCTCACGAGATGGTGGTAGCTTGTTGCCGTTTCCTCTGCTACTTCTGTCGCACAGGACGACAGAACCAGAAAGCGATGTTTGATCATTTCGACTTCTTGCTTGAGAACTCTAATATTCTATTGTCGAGACCCTCTTTGAGAGGATCCACGCCTTTGGACGTCGCTTATTCGAGTTTGATGGAGAATACTGAGTTGGCTTTGGCTTTGAGGTAAGGATATATATTTAGTATATAGAACAAGCAGGAACTAGGAAGTTTGTTCGCCGTAATCACTAATTTTAAACACTTTTTGATTTTTGTATGCCTAAGATCCGTAACATGATCTATTAGATATGTATAGATGGGGCGGCGCGATGGGAAAGAGTGCCTTGGGTGTAACGCGTCGCGCCGTCCCTCATAAACCCGTGCTGGGTTCTGGCCTCAGCCGGGGTTCGGACGCTGAGTGTGAGCGGTTGAAGGTTTTAGTGCGGTTCAACTCCCACATACCACACCCGCGGGGCGGGCGGGGATCCGGTGATTTCCTCCAATAAAAAAAAAAAGGATGTGTATGGCAAATAGTTTTATTTGATTTAATATTTCTTAAACAAATAATTGCTAGTACTATTCTTAACATACACTTTTATTGGAGTATTTTGGATAAGCCTACAGAACCTATAGTAAAAACAATTCCATAATCAAAGTAAAATCATAATTTCACTTTCAGAGAACACTATCTCGAGAAGATAGCTGTGTATCTATCACGATGTGGTCTGCAAAGTAACTCGGAGCTGGTGGAAAAGGGTTATCCTGACCTTGGTTGGGATCCAGTGGAAGGCGAGAGATATTTGGACTTCTTGAGGTTCTGTGTTTGGGTAAGAAATTTAGCATGTATGAATTTGGTTTTCAGTACTTAAAATTAAACTTTTTTTTTTTCAAAGTTTTGGTTTGGAATTTTCTTTGTTCCTTGTTCCATTTAGAATTCCGCCAAATATTATAGTTTGATTTCAATTTTATCAATTTAAAATTATTTGCTTTGTATTCTACGAGAGCAATATTTTTAAAGCTTCTTTTTTTCTTCCTTATTCAATTGTGGTCAGCCCAATATATTTTCTCTTTCCATTTACCCCTGTTTTGGCAAAAGTCACCTACAAATTATCTTTTATACAATATCTCTCCTCCTACATCCATCAATATAACTAAATCAGTTTTCTAAGATAACTTACCAATATCCTAAAGGTAAACGGTGAAAGCGTAGAAGAGAATGCCAATCTGGTAATCCGTCTACTGATCCGTCGACCTGAATGTCTTGGACCAGCTTTGAGAGGAGAAGGAGAAGGTTTACTAAAAGCCATCGTGGACGCCAACAAGATGAGTGAAAGAATCGCTGACAGAAGAAAACTTAGAGAAATGGAACAAGAAGGAGATGTTAATGTAAGTGTATATTAGTTTTATTTTACTAATAGAATTATAAGTTATACCAAATGGACAAATTTAGCAGGTTGATGGAGCATATTTCAGACCAAAAGGCATCGTTGGAAAATCGTAATGACCAAAAGTAAAATAGGGAAAGGGCTTGTTCTTACTTTAAATAATTTGTCATATTTTTTATAGTTTATATGCATAATTTTTGTTTTTAAATCTCTTCCAGATGGACATATTTATAGGCCATCGAGAGAAGAGAGTAAATAAGTTATTTATTTATTTGCTTTTACGCTACTCTCTATATTGTTACTTGATTTGTGCTATTCTAACGTAAATTCTAAATTCTGTCGCGTATCTTCCAAATTCAAATTTCACAAGAAGTAGTTTGATTTTTAAACTCTTCTTACTGCTGTTTATGGCATGAAATTGATTTTTTTTATATTTGATTATGTTTATTTTAAATATGTATTAATATTATATTTATATGGATGTACTTATTTCTAATGTGGAATGTATTGTTAATTGAAGGAAACTGTCAGCAATTGACAATATTAATGGCATGAGTATTTTAAATGGAAAGCGCTATTGACAAAATCTAACATTTATTTGGTACTTTACACAACACATTTTTGTGCATCTCAAACTATTTGATATAAATATTATTATTTGATAAAATTAGTGGGACTCTCCAAATTTATTTTAAGTTTATTTTCATTTTCTTTAGATTTTGATTAAGTCTGTATTACAAAAATCACATTACATTTTAAAAAAATCCGTTTCAAGAGCTTCGGTAATCAGTTACAAAAATAAATTATTTATAATCATATACACCACACATCAATAAAATCACTCCTAACAATGATTCAACTCTTTAATAACCAACTTGTATTGCAGTTCAGTCATCCCCTCCCCGAATCAGATGAAGACGAAGATTATATAGACACAGGAGCGGCCATACTTAACTTCTATTGTACTTTAGTCGATCTTCTCGGAAGATGTGCACCGGATGCTGCTGTTATAGCTCTTGTAAGTTAAAGAAAAAGTAATGTTTTTCACACTCCATAAGGTGAAATTGTATTAAACTACAATACTTAAATACACTTACGAGTAAATACGTATCAAGTTTTTCAAATGAAAATACCAAATATGTTACTATTTTATGATTACTACTAGCTTAAAATATCCGGCTCGAAGGACCACGATTTAAATTCGACACGCAACTGCCTGAAATATATGAGGTTCAAATCTAACTAAAACAAATGTTTTAGGGTAAAAATGAATCGCTAAGAGCTCGGGCTATTCTTCGTTCTTTGGTTCCGTTGGAAGATCTTCAAGGAGTGCTCAGTCTCCGGTTTACTTTGAACAACCCAGCCGCTGGTGAAGAGAGACCTAAATCTGGTAAGTTTTATGTATTTAAACTGTTCATTTTTCAGGTATTGGTTGTTGTTTTTAATTAATGTCTTAGTGAACGGACAGTAATTGTACATTGCAGGAGCCCAAATGGTAGCCACTTACTATCAGATAGACTCATCTACCTAAGAGGCATTGAAATGAAATGAAAAATTAAAACAAATCATGGTTACCGTCACTCATGAACCTTTTTTACAACAAAATTAAATTATCACAGCTCCCTACTAACTGTAGTATGTACCTATTAATTTAAGAGCCGAGCCAGAAGACATGATTTTTCAGCAATTTTCGTTTATTATTTACCGTGAAATAAGTAAATATTTCACCTGTCCATGTCTGTCTATCACTAAGATCCAATAATGGTCGTCTAATTGTACCATATTTGACATTCTTCACAGATATGCCATCAGGTCTCATCCCAGGACACAAACAGAGCGTCGGATTATTCTTAGAGAGAGTGTACGGTATTGAAACACAGGAACTCTTCTACAAACTGCTTGAAGAAGCTTTCTTACCGGATTTGAGAGCTGCTACGATGCTGGATAGAGTAAGTAATTTGATATAACCATCAGGTGGCCTGTTAGCTTGTATATGCCGATAAAATAATATTATTATATGAAAATCACTTCAGATATTCAATTAGATTGTATAAGAATGATTTGCGCTACATCATACTCAGTTGTGACTTGTGACAGGGCTGGAATGTAAATTTGATATTTTTTTATTTTAATGAAGGTATTACCAAGCATGAACTCTGCTGTAAGCAATACGTCAGTTCATTCCCATTCCATATAAAATACGAAAAAACTAACCGCAGTACTCACTCTTAATCATAGCTCTTGCAACAGTTTCTTTATATCGAGACCGCTAACTTAATAAAAATCGTTGTGTTATTTTCTTCAACAGAACGATGGCTGTGAATCGGATATGGCTCTATCGATGAATCGATACATCGGCAACTCGATTCTACCATTATTAATCAAACACGCCAACTTCTACAATGAAGCGGAAAACTATGCCAGCTTGTTGGATGCTACTTTACACACTGTTTATAGGTGAGAAGAATTAAATTTAAATTTAAAGATAGTGGCGATGATGCTAGATGACACGATTCCCATCGGATTTCCTTTCGAAGAGAGATTGAAGCAACATTTAAATTTTGTAAATGTCGTTGAACTTCATGCGTTTCAATCGAATTGTTTTATATTTGTACTGCTTATTTAATTTCTAAAGTATAATCGTGGTGAGCGAAAAGTTCATCAGAAACCACAATTTTACAAATCATGAGGTCCAAATCTATGTGATATGTGCGTGATATACTATAGCTCACTAGCTACAATATTTATTGTAATAAAAAACTTTACTACATAGTAAACCTAAACCCTTATCTTTACAGATTATCCAAGAACCGTATGCTGACGAAGGGTCAGCGTGAGGCTGTATCTGATTTCCTGGTAGCGCTGACGTCAGCTATGCAGCCGTCCATGCTTCTGAAGTTGTTGAGGAAACTGACAGTAGATGTTTCTAGATTGTCTGAATACACCACTGTGGCGCTTAGGGTAAGTCATATTTAATATAAACCGGAGGTGTTCCTTGATATTGCAGAGGAGTGACGGTTACCATTAAATGAACCGTAGATATAGCTTAAGTGATGGTAACCACTTACCAGGTGGGCCGTAAGTTCAGCTGTTTGACGGGAAGAGGGCTACCTCTTTAGACTGACGGTTAACGCAAAACTTATTATGACTAATTTGGTTTGTTCTTGTTTTAAATATCAACCAATCACTACATAACTTCAAAACAATTTATCTTTCTCCTTCTGATTTAAGTCTTAATACCTCCACAGCTATCCATTTCAATAAATCCCTTCAAACACTAATAATCTAAGTTCAATAATATACATTACATTTATTATAAGCATATAGTAACGAATCTTCAACATCACCCCCCTTTTTTCCTCAGCTGCTAACTCTTCACTACGAACGTTGCGCCAAGTACTACGGCAGCACGGGTCACGGAGGTCAAGGGATATACGGAGCTTCATCAGACGAAGAGAAACGTCTGACCATGATGCTGTTCTCCAATATCTTCGATTCCCTCAGCAAGATGGACTACGAGCCCGAACTGTTCGGGAAGGCGTTGCCGTGTCTTATTGCTATTGGTGAGTTTAGAAATAGATTTTTTTTTATTGCTTCTTTAAGCAGTCACCGTCGCTTATGAACCTCTGCAATGTCAGGGCAATGAGGGCGTTATCTATCACCTACTTATACAGGACTTTTCTTACACCTCGTTTAAAGAAGGACATGTCATGGTTATTAAAAACTTATATTTAACTTGCACTGGATGTAACTATGTAAGTTCGGGTGGGATCTCGCGAGCTAAATCGGATCAACTTTCCGATATCCGGTTGAGCTGAAATTTTGTACACACATGTATATCGCGTGACAATACATTATGGTACCATTGAGCTGATGTGATGATGGAGTCGTAAGGTAGTTGATAAGAACTCCTGTACTAAATAGACTCATCGTGTATGGACTCGTTTTCTTGTCTGGGCTCTTTACATCTACATCATATCCAGTTAAAAACTTCTACTTAAAGCTCTTTTTTATTGCCTTGTACAGACGAGATAACGAGCCATCTGATCATAAGCGGTTACCGTCGCTCATGAACTTCTGCATTACCAGAATACACGGACTTTCTTCAAGCCTCATGTAGGTACAGTGGACTATGGCCAAAGGGAGATCTCGTTGCGGGCGAGGTAGTGTATGGTGGTCAGGCCGAAGCCCACTGTAGTAGATTTCAGATGTCGTATATATGCGAAGATTTCTGTAAATGTCGTAACCGCGATTGAGGATCTCGCGCGTTATTATTGGTCGCCACGCTCATTTTACTTTTATAATGTATTATTTCTCAACAGGTTGCGCTCTACCACCGGACTACTCTTTGTCCAAGAACTACGATGATGAGTTCTACGGGAAAGAACAAACATCCTCAGGTATGTTTCCTAGAACGATAATGAAATTAAATTAACAATTTAATATAGAATACAATATACTTTATTGTATCAAAAACACCAAGTACTTAATTAAGAAACTGATACAGCTTAAAATAGTTGTACAGTTTAGGCGGCCTTATTGCTTTAGCGATTTCCTCCAGGCAACCTTAGGGTATGGAAAATGAATGGAAAAGTTATACGTAGGCGTTAAATTAATAAAAATAAGTATATATCAGTGTACAAAGTTATACAAACCGAAATTGTAAGAAAAAACAACAGTAATTATGTGAAGAAACTTCCAAATTGAAGATTTAGACATTGTAAAGTTTAATGGATGTTCAAAAGACAATTACTCATAAGCTCAAATATACAAAATGAATTTACTTATTTATAATTACACAAAACAGTCAAAAAGTGAATTAAAAGGTATTAATAAAATTATATTACACAGGTAGTGTAGACAATCCGCAGTACGATCCTCAGCCTATCAACACATCGTCAGTGGCTCTCAACAATGACCTCAATACTATCGTTCAGAAGTTCTCCGAGCATTACCACGATGCTTGGGCCTCCAGGTAAAGAAATAAAAGAAGTAAATAAACTCAGATTTTTTTCTGAATAGAATCATTCCTTTGTTTTTGAAAAAAATACAATTAAAAAAAAATCTCACACCCGAGAATTGAATTCATACGATACGAAAAATATACACCCTGTATAAGTCAAGTGCCTTCAGATGGGCCGTAAGCTCGATCTATCTTGCAATTAAAAAAGGTGTGTCTTGGGCGATATTTTGTGTTGTAGGGTTCCTTAATAACCCATTTTATGTTACGTTTTTTTAACAAATTATAATTGTACCTATTTAACCTTGAAGCAAGTAACATCTAAGTATTTTTGGCATTATATATGAATATCCTTTCTTCGCACAGGAAAATCGAAAATGGCTGGGTGTACGGTGAATCATGGTCGGACAGTCAAAAAACTCATCCGCGACTCAAACCTTACAACATGCTTAACGATTATGTGAGTATTAAATATAATTCTACTTATTAAAATATCTATAATTGTAATTAAGTCATGGTATTAAAAGAAAATGTAAAATTTTACTCGTCCTAGTTTAGGTTCCTAAACAGCACATCTGGTTTGGGTTCCTAAAGATAACTTTTTGTGTTGGAAATTTATAATTAACTAGCTGCCCCGCGCAACTTCGTCTGCGCCAATCTCAATTAAATGTCAACTATTCGATTTTTTCTCGCTGTAAATACCATCCTTGAACTTCATCGAAAATTAAAAAAAAAACAACTATTTCTAAAACAAATATAGCCTAAGTTACTCCTTATAACATAAACTATCAGCTATTGAAAGTCAGCCCGTCCGAATCGGTCTAGCCATTCCAGAGATTAGTGGCCACCTTCCAGCTCCATCATCAGACCTTGACATTCATCGTATACGCAAAGAAATCATCAAGGCGCTTTATTAGAGTCTAAACACGATGAGGTTATCTTGCTTAATGATGGAGTTCCCATACCCACCTTCCTGCTCCATCATCGGACCTTGACATTTATCCTCTACGCAAAGAACTCATAAAGACGCTTCATTAGAGTCTAAACGCGATGAGGTTATCTTGCTTATTGACAGAGTTCCCATAGCCACCTTCCAGCTCCATCATCAGACCTTGACATTCATCCTCTACGCAAAGATCTCATTAGGACGCTTCTAATCACTACGAAGCAAACACTAACGGGGAAATTGTACACTCTTGAATTTGAACAGAAAGTTATGAGGTATGAGAAGAATGCATGATATAAATAAAGCCTCGCCTAATCCTCATCCCGTTTTTTTTTTAGTTGAAGAATATGTGGAAGTTGAACCGCACTAAAACCTCCAACCGCTTACACTGAGGGTCTGAAGCACAGCTGAAGAAGTGTGATTTTTTAATTCCTCTCAATTTCGGAAAGAATGCATTCGTTACGTCCTTATCACTTTTGGGTGGCAAAATGCCCGCTCGCACACCCAAGAATTCTGCTGATGTTGTAGTACACACAGTGCCAGGTACGATGGGACCTTGCACCGGTTTCAAGTCCGCGCTGTTCCACATGGGACGGTCCACGACCTCTTCTCTGGAATATCGGGTACGACTGAGTGCTGAGAGGTGCTCTCGTGTCGGGTCTTAGCGTTATTTGTTACGCAGACGACACGTTGGTTGTGGCCCAGAAGGATGACTACAGAGAGTCTGCCCGTCTAGCCACAGCGGGTGTAGCATAATTAGGAGGTTGGGTCTCGATGTGGCGCTAAATAAACCCCAGGCCCTCGCAGGTTCCACGGGTCTGGGGCTTTGCCACCGGTCGATGCCTACATTATGTTGGAGTTATTCGGATTGAGGTCAGGGTGCTTAAGTACCTCGACCGGCTCGACTTCTGCGAGTCCACCATCTCGGAAGAGAGCGGCAGGGCATGAGAAACTGAGTACTTTTCTCCACGCAGGAATCCGCCGTCATCGATCAGGGCGCTGGAACTGAAATTTCGCTCGGAATTTGCTTCTCTAAGAGATTCGGGTTCTCAACGCTACCCAGTGTGCGGGGTTCCAAGAAGGTGTCGTGTCTCGCTTAGCACGCACCTTGCGTTAAGGCAACCATGGGTTGGAAGACCGCACTCTCCGATCCACACTGGTATGACCCAGCATTCCGTGGGAGGGTGAGACGCGGTCCCGCTTCAGAAAGCCCGCTGACCGTGAGAGCCGGTGGCTGTATCACCGGTGGCTGCCGGTTCGGTGTTCGGGGGCGGCGCGATGGAAAATTTGTGCCGTAGTGCGTAAAACGTCGCGCCGTCCCGCATTACCCCGTGCTGGGTCTGGTTCAGCCAGGATTCGGACGCTAAGTGTGAGCGATTAGAGGTTTTAGTGCGGTTTAAGTACCACATATCTCAAGCGCAGCGCCGTGATTTCCAGCATTTAAAAAAAAGTACACAGTGAGTTCTTCTAAACTGGATACATCTCTACCGACAGACTCAGAAGCACCACCTGTCCACCTTTCTCCTCGCTAAGATTTAGAAAGAGAACGGAGTATTCTTGTGTATTTATACTACCGCGCGCTGGTTCAAGCTCTTAAAATTAGCTAGTTCCTACATCCCACTTAAGTTTAATAAATACATTTATTTATTTGTCTTGATAATCTCTGTAACGAATTAATTAAACAATTTTAAGCAGAAAATGCCTAACGCCATCTAGTACAATCGAAAATCACTACGTCACCCACAATGCAATGACATAATCAAATTTAAATTATTTATATCGAAAAAGTGCTTCCATACGTAATTCGATATAATTCTCATAGATGGCATTGCTTTAAAATCGTCTTAAAAATTTAAAATATCATTTTTCTGTCACGTTTTAGAACTAATTTTGCTGTACAAACCATCCTTGAACTACAACGAACATTTAAAAAAAAGAATTGGCCAAATCGGTCCAGGCGTTCTGGAGTTATAGCGTCAGGGAGGAAAACCGGACTTATTTTTATATAGTAGATTCTAGATAATTGGAGAATAATTTTGGGTTTAGGAAAATTATTTCCAGTAAAGCTTACTTTGTTTTCTACTAACTGCAACTACTATTTTAGATTACTAAATGTATTTTGAATCGTGTTCCTCAAATCTACAACCACTGAAAAGAAACTAATTTTTTACTAGTATGGGTTCCTTAACGTACTATTTCGGGTTCCTAAACTTTTCCCAACATTTAACAGGAAAAAGAGCGTTACAAGGAACCTGTTCGGGAATCATTGAAGGCTCTACTCGCTCTGGGCTGGTCAGTAGAACATTCAGATGTGGATCTACCGGCTAACAACAGAGGATCTGTGAGAAGACAATCTAAGTCCGGATTGGTAAGTTTGATAATTTAAATAACTTATTTAAATAAATAAAAAAATAAGATTTTTTTGCATTGAGAAAAAGACAAATTTAAATACACAACTGAATTAAAATAGAATAATTAAACTTACTGTGATTTTGCAAAAATAAATAAATAAAATTTTAACATGCGGCCAGGAAGGAGAACTTGCTAAAGAAACGGTAATTTTACTTATTTATTTACCTCTATTCCTATTTCTACTAAAGTATAATTTATCACAGTCACATTTAAAATTTGATTGATACCCACAGTTTTTAAATAAAATATGAAAATTCAAAGACAAAGAGAAAGGACACAACACATTGTTTCAAATTTTCTCTGTCTTCTGTTTAAAAGCAAGCACTTGAAAGGAATAAATTATTTGAAAAGGGGTCATTTATTACCTACCATCAGGTGGGCCGTAAGCTCGTTTATCTGTAAAATAAAAGAAAAATCAATTTTAAGAATTTAAATATTTAAGAAAACTCATTACTTCGTTATTTTCCATGTTGTCTCTGGCTGATTTCAGCGTTCGTCTGATTTACCGGTACGTTTAACAAATTCAACATTAATTAATTAAAAAATACACTAAAAATTTTATCTTGAAACTTTGCTTAGTAGATTTTAGCATTGCCTTGATATTTCAGCTTATTTTAAAATAGTGAAAACCTCGTCAAAATGAAATGTGCTAAAAATTTCAGCGTGAATAATATTACAATATCGTAACCTTAAACCTTTCGTAGTCAACTCTATAAAAATGCACTAATTCTACAAAACAATATTATGCACTTACACCACACATAATAATACTCGTAATATGCACTGATGCACCAAAACAAAGAAATAAATCATTGTTCTTTTTTTCTTTCATTAATAAGTCTCGTCTATATCAACAACGACATGCTAAATAATTTAATTTAGACATTTTAGGCCTTTTTATATTTCAACGTATTTAATATACAAGACGAAATAGGGTAATGTTCTGTTGAAACTCAACTTGGAATCTGGTACCATGGTAGCCTACAATGACAGTCGTACACCATTACGATGTATAAAAAAATATTAATAGATCCAAAGTGATTCAAAGTCATATTTCAACAAGACTTCGGATGAAGGCTTCTTCAAACAAGGCTTAACAGAAGTTCTTAAAGACAGATCGTAGCGGCCCTTCAGTGTCCCCTGACATTACAGAGGTTCATGAGCCACGGTAACCACACACAATCAGGTGGCTCATGGGCTCGTCTGTCTACAATATTAACTTGACATACCGAAGCGCATGTCCCTCTTTAAACGAGGTTTAAGAAACCTGTTTAAGTAGGTGATAGATAACGGCCCCTCATTGCCCTGACATTGCAGAGGTTCACGAGCGACGGTAACCGCATCAGGCGGTAAGCTCGTTTATCTATTCAATAAAAAAGCATAGCCACGTATAATATTACATAATATAATTTCCCTCCAATCAGACGGACTCAGCGACACCATTCAACTACAACCCACATCCGGTAGACATGACTAACCTGACGTTGTCAAGAGAGATGCAGAACATGGCGGAGAGGTTAGCTGATAATGCTCACGATATCTGGGCTAAGAAGAAGAAAGAGGAGCTTGTTACTAATGGAGGTAATTGAAACTTTAGATGGTTCTCCATTTCCAGATTTTCTATAGTAATAGGAATTTCCTGGACTTCCACCTATATAGGTCGGCACTAAAACCTCACAGTGAGTGTCCAAACCCAGGCTTTTGGATCATTACCGTCGCACTACCCCCATGTATTTGGATTAGCCATTGGTTCGAAAATTCTTTTAGACAAAAAAGAAGATGAGTATTAAAACTTTTTAGAAGTGTGTTTTGTTCTTAGGACAGTAGTTCCCAAAATACGGCCTATGGGTCAGACCCATAGCTGTTCACTATAGGGTTTAGGTCTTTTCATTAAAAGGATCAAGTATTCCAACATCTATGCCCAGACTTCAAATGTCTTTGAAGGGTTTTTAATCTTTCTCCAATACACGTTTACGTTTCCTCATGATGTTTATTCATCATTTTTAGTCAGTGGTGTTGTCATAAAATGCACTTAGGCATTGCCTATATCTTTTATCAAATTAAGATTTAGAGGTACAATTCGAAGCTTTACCAGAATATAAAATACGTAGTATAATTTCATCTATTCTGCATTTAATTACTCTCTACAGGTGGAATCCATCCCCAACTAGTCCCATACGATCTCTTAACCGACAAAGAAAAGAAGAAAGATCGAGAAAGATCCCAAGAGTTCCTCAAATACCTCCAATACCAAGGCTACAAACTGCACAGGCCCAGTAAAATCACACAAAGTGACACAGAACAGACCTCTACTGGTGTAGCAATAGAGTTGAGATTCGCTTACTCGTTGCTGGAGAAGTTGATACAATATATTGATAGGGCGACTATCAATATGAAGTTGTTGAAGCCTTCCACCACCTTCAGCAGGAGGAGCAGCTTCAAAACTAGTACTAGGGATATTAAGTTCTTCTCCAAGGTAAGTGTTTTTGCTATTTTTGAAATTCGAATCTAGGATATGTTCTTTTTCACTGTTGACTTTATCGTATAAAAGTAAATCGTCTTATGCATTTTTTGATATCACCAATTTATAGTTTAAAGGGAATATACGTATCACTAACACTATTACTAAACGGGTTCTTACCACGATTATTTTTGCGGCTCGTTCGTTTACCGGTACGAACGAGAAAAAGGGTAGACAGATTTATCTGCTCTTAAATGACCTAACCGCAGTTCCTCAGTCTTCCCGTGATCATGGCGCTTGAAACAGTGCTGAAATATCGGGACCGCTCAATTAAAAATAATCGTGGTAAGAACCCGTTTAGTAATAGTGTAAGTGATGTAGATAACCGCGAGTGTTTAAAGGAATATACGTATATTTCATAATATTTCTCCAAAGTGTTTTTATCTTTAAAGCAAATCGTAACTTCTAGTTTTATTATAAGAAGATCTTGAAACAACCAATTTTTTTGCGTGTATTCCCTAAAATATATGGTATATTTTCATAAGTACCACAAATTCATTGGAACGTAACTTCTTATCTTGCAAGTCAACTGCACATTATAATTCTTCATTAAAACCATTATCCATGTCACAACTAATACTATTCTATTCCTCTTTTTATTACATTTCAAGCAACAAAAGCCGGAACTTAAATATTTCAAAAAGGTATTTTAGATTTTCAAAACTTTATAATACGGCCGGTTTTTTCAAATGATTTAACTTGACATTTGATTTCAATATTGATGATTTGATCTGATGATTCACGTTAGACAACGCTAATAAATGAAGTATAACCTAAAAAATTTGCATATTTCAAAAAATATATGTATGTCTGTGTATAATGTATGAAATAACCGGCTTTATATTATTATCTTTCATAGAATTCTTTGTCAGTATAAAGATATACTTTTGCATGAGTATTGTCGTATATTATTTTTGGAACGAAGTCCCTTATCGCGCGTTATCGAAAGAGGGCTAGACGGAAAAAAATCTTACGAAGAGTTGTCACGACACTTTTTTTGTTTTAGATGATTATCGCTAGAAAGCGCTGTGATCAACATCTTTTAAAACACGTTCCTTATCGCGCGTTACGTTAGGAAAAAAATGTAAAAGATATCTTTTAATCGAAAGGAACTTCGTTCTATTCGGGTGTCCCTTGACACCTCAAGTTTTTTTTTTACTTTTTATAATATTTCTAATAAGAGTTTTATTTAAATACATTCTTCCTAGCTTCCAAATATGTCACGAATATTCTGATGAGGACAACGAAATCCATCATCATCAACATCATCATTACTACATGATATTTAACAAATATGGTCATACATACATTCTAGACATGTCTCTCAAACACTTTCATATAACTTAATCGGATGCATATCAAATTATTACTTCTATGGTATTAGAAATGATTTCCTTGTCAATCTTTAAATGAGGTTCAAGAAAAGTCCTGTATAGTAAAAGATGAGTAACAACACCCCAATTATCTGGCATTACAAATGCTCACGAATTGTATAATACTAAATAATCTTCGTAATAAAACTTCTCTAAGACTGTACCTATCTCTATATAGGTGGTTCTCCCTCTAATGGAGAAGTACTTCTCCACCCATCGTAACTACTTCATAGCAGTTGCAACCGCTACCAATAACGTGGGGGCAGCGAGTTTGAAAGAGAAAGAAATGGTTGCTGCTCTCTTCTGTAAATTAGCCAGCTTGTTGAGATCCAGGTTGGTATACGTAAATGGTGTTTAGGAATAGATATCATAAGGTTGGTTTTAGTGTGACGATTTTACTGATCCCTTTCAGGAACGAATAGCTCATTTTATGAGAAGTAGCTAAAAGCTGCAAGTCAAAGCTAAAATATTTTTCTTTAAAAGAACGTAGGAGAATTAAAAATGTGAATGTGTCACATATCCTTCCTTACTTAAGTTTAAACGTAATTTTTGGACATCCTCCGAACTAAAAGTTCTGTTTATGCACCGCTAAGCCTTGACTTTGCAGGGGTCCATGAGCTACTGTTAATGTTTACCATCAAGGGTGTCATGACTGAACGCTACAGATTGTCCTTCTTCAACGAGGCTTGAGGGGCAATAGATCGCAGTTTTAAGTCGTTTTAACAGGGACTATAAATTTCATTTTTTAGTCTTCCAAAAGCTCATGAAACTAATCTTAGGTTATTTTAGAGAAACATTCTAACCCATATTCCTTTCTAGGTTAGCAGCTTTCGGTCCCGACGTCCGCATAACAGTCCGTTGTCTTCAAGTGCTAGTAAAGGGAATAGACGCCAAATCCCTGGTCAAGAACTGTCCAGAATTCATCCGCACGTCAATGTTGACTTTCTTCAATAATGTGGCTGATGATGTAGGACATACCATCATGAATTTACAGGATGTGAGTATTTTAGATCTTAATATTCTTATATTACTCGTAGGGCGGTTTTGTATGATCTAAGGCACTATACTGAAACAACCACTTACTACCTGCTGTTGGGTTCAGGTCTCTTCAGTAGAGGTATCAGGCATAGTCCACCACGCTCGCCCAATGCGGATGTGGACTTCACATTTTACTATCTTTGATTTAAAAAAATTGTTCCAATGTGCAGACTGTTTTTAGCCAGTAGTGCTGCGATAAGTTGCTAAGGATTGTCTTTCATCTTGGAGATGGTTTTACATATCGACCCTGTAGTTTTGATTTAGCCAACACTAGATCTAAGATTAAAACGAATTTTTGCTATTTCCAAAGTCCTTCTTTATCGGAAACCTTCTTTGACTATATTTAATTCTTGTTACTTAAATTCTTCTCATAGAAAATTTTGTTTGTTTCAGGGTAAATACGCTCATCTTCGAGGCACCCATTTGAAAACGTCTACATCACTAGGGTACATCAACGGAGTCTTGTTACCGATACTAACGGCCATGTTTGATCATTTGGCCAACTGCGAATACGGATCCGATTTGCTTTGTAAGTACATTATTGACTTTCTAAAAGGTTATGAGGTCAACCTCCTAAGCAGTAGCTACTAAGAGGTGGGCCATATAAAGTTTGCATTTTCCAAAGGTTCGACTGTCATGTTGGCTGTGTGGCATGTTGCGCCATTCTGTTGAAACCAAATGTCGTCCATGTCATACTCTTCAACTTTTGGAAACAAAAATTCGTGTTCGCATGGTACGGTAACGCTCGCCATTGACCGTAACGGCGGCTCCTTGCTCATTGTCCAATGATGCCGCCGGACCAAAACCCACACCAAACCGTAACTCTTTGTGGGTGCATTGGCTTCTCAATGGTGACGTGTGGATTTTCCGACAATTTTTTTTTTAAATGAAAACGTTAGTTTGCCCACCCTATATATATATTGTGGTTTATAAATGACAGTATCATTATTAATCGGAGCTGATTTTTTAAACGGTTTTATTTAGCTCACCCCGTTTGTTTTATTCTTTTTTCATTTTTCAATAATTTAATACGAAAAGTATAGTCCACATCTGATTACCGTCCTCCTTATGATTTCAACTTTTTTATCTCTAAGTATGACTATTGACAGATTTGCTACTATTAATATATTAGAATATTTTTTTTACTGTATGGTCTTTGACCGCTAATTTAAAATAGGCATGCAGTGCATAATTGTGTTAGCATTAAGACTATACTGGAAGTCTTTTAATATACCTGTATTGCATGTTCGGGTGTATAACATGTTGGTGCCCTTTATAAATAAATAAACTCCTATTGTTTTAATACTATTCTTAATTAACACCTAAAATAAAACCACATCTATTTGGCGTTCTTTTTTAATATTCACTACCACTGCTACCAGAATTGCTACTTCTTCTACCGCTATTGCTTTTTCTCTTTCTGCTACTATAGGTACTTTTTTAAATTATGGCCCCAAAACGTACTTATTTAACACTTAACCACTCAACTGGGATCGGCAACAAAATTGGTTTGTTTACTTAAACCAAGTCTGACAGGAGCCTAAACTGAGCACGAGGTGACGTTAGTTCGGAAACTTGTTTTGTTTACATTTTATTATCGTCTCATATTTTCTGGAGATACTATATTTTCATCTTAAATGTATTACAGCTTATTTTAAGAATAAAGAATTACAAGAATATTAGGTTTAATACATTATGTGATTTTTAAAAGCTAGTCAAACAAGGTAGTGATCCCAGTTTCACCATCTAGAGAAAAGTGACGTTCCCAGTTGAGTGGTTAAAGTAAAACGACATTTGATTACTACCCTTTAATTATTCAGTACTACTGCTACCAGTACTGGTACTACTTCTTCTGATGCGACTCCTACTACTGCTACTACTGCTACTGTCACTAGTACTACTGTCACTGTCATAAACCTTAAACGATGCTTTACATTCTCTTCTGCAATATTTCTCAATCGTTCTATGTTTTGAATGGTTACAATCTGTTTTGGTGCATGCTGTCTTCCCGCTGTTGAGGCAGGCTTTATTACATTTTGAAGCTGATTCATGTTTGCATTGTTTTTCGTATTTATCTCGAAGAATGTTTGTGTCATATGGGTCGGATAGTGAAGTGTTCATTCGAAGCATTGCTTTCTGAAAAGATTTCTCGATTATTATATCCTAAGCTAGTTGGTATTGGTAGAGATTTTACTGTCTGGTAGAAATTCCATTTACTGGGTCGAAATGTATCCTCAATGTTAATCTAGATATTTTTATAATGGGTATATTTGTAATAATAAAAATTTTAATTATACTTACTTCGTGTTGCACGTGTAAACGGCTTAGGCATGATCTTTTTGTTTTTTCTAAAACAAAGAAAATTAGTATTTGTTTTTTATTTAGTCATTAGACTACTAGGGCCGAAAAATTGTTGTCATAGCGTTTCTTTTAGTCTTCTAGATTTTTTATCGAAATCTTAAAATGCAATCTAGTATGAAGTATGCACTTCAGACACTTATCATAATGAGATGTCTACCTAAATGCTATATAATGTTAAGAAAAATCAGGATACCACAAATAAATACAGTCCAAAAAAAACAGTAATTTCACACTGTTACATAGTAATTTACTCCAGGCAGCCTATTTCAGAATGTTGTTGTATGAGTAAAGTCTGTCTTTCTCTAATATAACTTACGTTTTGATGTAGTTGTATTTTGCTGTCCTTCAAACTCTGCAATGCAAGTAATCCTTGATTCCCTTAGAAAAGTAGATTTGAAAGAATCGTAACATTTGTACCTCGAACAAAAGATCTTTTTCACTGCTTTGCAAGCCTTTAATAAAACAGAATTGTTAGATGAAATGTTAATGAATAAAACTTGAGAGGTGTCATGGAACACCCGAATAGAACGAAGTTCCTTAGGATTAAAAGATAAGGAACGTGTTTTAAAAGATTTTGATCACAGCGCCATCTAGCGATAATCATCTAAAACAAAATAAGGAACGTGTTTTAAAAGATTTTGAACGTGTTTTGAAAGTGTCGTGACAACTTTTCGTAAGAATTTTTTCCGTCTAGTCCCCTTTCACAACGCGCGATAAGGAATTTTGTTCCAATAATGAATATCATTTTAAATAGTCTTAACTATTGAATTAATAATGCTCGTCTCATCCTACTAAAATTATAAATGCTAAAGTTTTTGACAATGGATTCATGGATTATTTTTTTGATGAAACCAAACAGTTATTCTAAACAGATTCTAAATATTCTTCGAAGATATTATTATGTGAAGTCACCAATCCGCATTATGCCTAATCCCTCTTCGGAGGAGACTTGAGCCCAGCAGTGTGCAGTAATGGGTTGTTACAGTAACAGTTATACATCAAACTAATAGATCTAGGGTAGAGCAAGATTTATGACACATGATAAACATGCATGCACACTATTCTACTATTGTTCTAACATCGCAAAAAACAGAATAATTTTCATAATATGCACTGGATGTAAATAAAATGATAAAGACCTCATAGCATTTCTTGATAACATTTTTCAAACACGCATCGCCGTCTCTTAAGATGCTACTCCAGAAGATTTCGTCACTCAGGTCTTCTTTTTCTGAGAGTCCTGCGCGTTTTACTGCTGCTGTCAATACTAAATCTCCTTTCTGTAATCCAAAAGTAGTTTAATATGACTACACCATGACATCTTAAAACGAAGTTTGAAAAAATTTTGGTATGTGAGGAGATAGACTCTTTTATGTCTAGGCATGGCAAAAGTCTGTGAATAGTAGTAACCCATGACCATCAGGTGTAGCAGGCTTATTCGTTTTTCAAGTTAAAGAAAAAGAGGTGGAGCTAATTTTTATAATGAACAAATTAATATTGTTATCATCGAAGTAGATAGTCTCGTAAAAACGTTTAGCTGATATGCCCCCAAGTAAAAGTTAAATTGCGTATGTACCTACAGTAGTATGATGGTTTGTGATGTGACAGATGATGTATGTAAAGATAGATAGAAGAAGAAATAAGTGGAGAGCGAAGACATTGAGCCGACTCCATCTCCTCTCCATCGAAAGAAAGAAAGAAGCATTGTCTAGTAGACTTCTACGTATTGTTGATGATGACAGCTTTATAATGTCTCATACCTCCTCATTTTTCCTCGCAGTAATAATCTTTCCCGATCCTATTCTCAAGCTAGCTTCAAGCTTATTCTCACCGCCCACTATATCGTATTCAATTTCTCCCTGTGTTTCTAACTTAATAGGTTTATTATTTTTTATATCGTCCCAAACGTTATCGAATGTTTCAGTTCTAAGAATCTTTTTGACTTGCTTTGTTGTCTCTTTGTGTTGAATTAAGTTGTATCTTTTGGGTTTATTTTTCTTTTTATTTGTTAAATCTTTTTTGTGTTTGTTTTTCGAATTAATTTTCGCAAGATTGTCCAAGTTAACATTTGGCTTTTGTAGCGTATTTAGTTTTAGAGGATCCTTGTGAGTATCGATGAAAATTATTTCTGTCTTATTTTTTACGCGATTTTCTATTACTTTATCTTCTGATTCACTAGATGATATTTCAGTACTGTCTTTTTCTTTACTACCTGCATTTTTGTCGATTACAGACTTAACTTTTTCTTTTTTTGTGTTACTATCTTTTATTTTTTCATCTGTTTCATCAGAAGAAGATATAGAAATATCTTTTTCTTCGCTACGAATTTCCTTGTATTTAACATCTTGTTTCTTTTCTGAAAGATCTTTTTTGACTTTTTCATCACTTTCACTCGAATCACTACTGATATATTTATACTCTTCTATGTTTTTACTGTCTCTGTCTGAATAAATTATTTGCGTAGCCGGTAAAATATCATTTCTTTTTGTAACTGCCTTGCTATTTTTCTTCTTTTTAGATCTTGATTTAAATTTCTTTTTTTCGCTTTTCATATTTTTAAAGTTCTCTTTTGTTTCTATCTCAGATGATTGTTTATCTATAATCTCCTGTGATTTGTATATGTTTTGAAGTTTTTCATAGTTGGCTATCAGATCTTGTAGTATGCTGTTGATTTCTGTCATATTTCTCCATATTCCGTTAAGGATAGTGTCAGATACTCTTGATGAGGATCGTAACTTGTTGAATATGGCATTGGTATTGTTGAGCTAAAATGTTATTTGATACTTTTAATTTATTGCAAACTGTTAACTAAATAACTGTTAAAAATGGATTTCAATGATTTATTGAAAACTTTGACTAGACAAAGTTAATAATTTGATTTTAAAGTTACAACAGTATGCATAATTTTTTGCTGTTTTTTAAGAATAATACTAATAATTGCGTTATACATTATAGTAAACTATTTTGTAGATGTTCTTAAATCTGTCAATTAATAAGCTTATTGTAAATCTATCTAAATCCTCATCTATTATTCTTACCGATTCAGAATAAGGAAATAAGAAGAAAAACACTTGCAAGCAACAAATGTATTTCAACATTTAAATTTTTATTGCAATCGAATAACAAGAATTTGTGTTCACATCGTATGTTTTATTGTTTATTGAATTTATTTTATTATTTATTGTTAGATCTCTATATACTTTGTAACTACATTTCTTTCCTATAAGAAGAAGAATATTTCACCCAAACTTAAAATGTTTGATATCAATAAAAAGATATGAAAAAAGGAACTGGCTATGATAACACATATTAAATTCTAAACGACAAAACAAAAATTGTATTTTTTGAAAAAAAATAAGAAAAAAAAGTTTCCCTAGATTTGCTCTGTCTGCCATAATCCAACCCATTTTTGTAATCACGAAACCATCTACGAAATAACTTCTACAAAAAAAAAAAAAATTAGTCCAAAAACTACGCATAAATACTAACCAATTGAGAAACCCTCTTTTTGAAATCTGTTATAAATGGTAACCTTATACAATTAGTAGTTAACTCTTATCTCTTTACAATAAAGTTGCAAATGCTCTAACACATACATTTTTGTTTGCAGTGGATGAAATTCAAGTTGCCTCATACAAAATGCTCGGTTCTCTCTACACTCTTGGCACGGATGTATCTCTTACACATGACAGGAAGTATCTGAAGACTGAAATTGAGAGACACAAGCCTGCATTGGTAAGATATTTAATAAGTAAAAATAGATTTACAGGAAAAAATTAAACACAATCAGAAACTTTGAAGGACCTGGATTTCATGCGGTAAAAGACAAGTAAAACTAGCCGAAACACACAAATAAACTGTCATGTTAGTACAGGAGTTCGTTTACCTTCCTTCCTATTCCAATATCAGATTAGCTTTACGGTAACATAAAACATTGCATTATCATGTGTCGTAAGATTCCGCCCGAACTTACATAGATTACTTAATTATATACAATGGAACTTCGGGTGAGACCTTGTGAGTTGAATCTGACCAACTTTCCGATTTTCCATTAAGCTATATCTATGTATATCGCGTGACAATACCATAATATGACAAAATGGCGCTGATCTGATGAGTCGGAAGATGGTCATAGGGACTCTTGTGCTAAACAAGATAGACTCGCCGTGTTTTACTGCTCGTTTTACTTGTATTAGCTAGCACTCTACTGCTACATGATAATTAGGATCTTAAAACTTATTATTAAAAAGTTTTCTTTAAGTTGAATTAGATATCAATTATGTGCATTTACTTTGTTTTTTCTAAAACCATATCTTCCAATATAATATCTTTATCCATAGGGTTCATGTCTCGGCGCGTTCAGTTCAACTTTCCCCGTGGCTTATTTGGAGCCTCATCTCAACAAACACAACCAGTTTTCACTCCTCAACAGAATAGCTGAACATTCTCTTGAAGCTCAAGGTGAGTTTTACTCGTAATTCATGGCTAGATATAAGTCTATTTACTAATTATACAGGGTGATTAGTTAATGGTAGTGGGAGAATGATGAGTACTCTGTTATAATACGGAATTTAAAAAAATAGGTAAAATTTCTAAAACAAATGTTTGCTAAAATCAAAATTTGACAAGACCACCCCAAACAAAAATATCTCACGTACCTCACACACTCGCCAAATCCATCTGGCCAGGAAGGAAGCCAAGCGATTTTACAGTTATCAAGGGATTTTATGGAAAACTAAGTATTGTTTTCATTCTAATATGCCTATAGATTTCTTAAACAAATACAAATTGTTCATCTACGAAAAGCACATAATCACCTTGTATAAAACTATAACCAAACCAACAGATATAATGGCGAAAATGGAGCAATCGATGCCGACACTAGAAACTATACTGAACGAGGTAGATCAATTCGTAGAATCAGACAAGACTTACAGCGAAGCTCCTCATATCATTGACGTGGTGCTGCCATTACTCTGCTCCTATCTGCCATTCTGGTGGGCTCAGGGTCCTGACAATGTTACTCCTACTGGAGGGTAAGTATGAGAAAGAGAGAGAAATAAAAGAGTGAGTGAATGAAAGAGAAAGCAATAAAAAATTGGATGATTGAAACGTTGAGTTCATGAATGAAAGAAGGAATGAATAATAGAGTCTGAGAAAGAAAGAGTGAATGAATGAATGTTTTGCAACATTGATGTGGTGCTGCCATTACTCTGCTCTTACCTGCCGTTTTAGTGGGCTCAGGGACCTGACAATGTTACTTCTACTGGAGGGTAAGTATGAGAAAAAGAGAGAAATGAAAGAGTGAGCAATTTAAAGATTGAATGATTGAAATTTTGAGTTTATGAATGAAAGAAGGAATGAATAATAGAGTCGGAAAAAGAAAGAGTGATTGAATGAATTATGCTCTGACCTGACAATGTTACTCTTACTGGAGGGTAAGTTAGTGAAAGAGAAGGTAAATAAAAAAATTACAGAATGATAGAGTTAATGAAAGAGTAAGTGCATAAAAGAGTGAGTAAACGATAGAGGAATGAATAAAAGGGTGTGAAATTGAACGTAAATTTAGCAATATTGATGTGGTGTTGCCAATACTCGGCTATTATTTACCGTTCTGGTAGTTACAGGGACCTGATAATGTTACTCCTACTGGAGGATTACATGAGACAATCAAGGAGATAATGAATGAGTGATTGAATGAAAGTGAAAGAGGATGAAAGAGTGTATGAATGAATGCTTGCAACATTTACTTGATGTAGAATTGGTGTTATTTAACCTTTAATATGTTGTTATTTGGTACAAGGAACAAAAAATGATACGTATACTAGGGAATCATTGAAATAATTTTAAATGAAAGAGTGATCAAATTAATGTTAAAGTAGATAAAGCGATAAATTTTAGTAACCTGAAGATGTTGATTATAATCCTATTCATGTAAGACGGAAACACACAAATAACAAACTTTGTTTACACCCAGCAACCACGTTACCATGGTAACGGCTGAACATATGAACCAGCTCCTCAAGAACGTTCTAAAGCTCATCAAAAAGAACATCGGCAACGAAAGCGCTCCCTGGATGACCAGGATCGCGACCTACACACAGCAGATCATCATCAACAGTTCTGAGGAGTTACTGAGGGATTCCTTCCTTCCTCTGGCGGAGAGAGTCAGGAAACGAACTGATAATATGTTCCATAAGGAGGAGAGCTTGAGAGGGTTTATAAAGGTAAGAAGGAAAATGAATAGGTACAAGAGAAAATTAAAAAGTTTTGAGAAAATTAAAAAGTTATTATGGAAGGATGTATTTGAAGTGAAATGAATGATTGGTATACAGGGTGTAATTTTAAAATGCCCCCATAAAAGTATGCCAAACAGTATTTTAGAATTTTAGTAGGTTCGCCTACCGATATACCAAGATAATAATTTAAATAAAAAAATAATTGATGTATTAAAACTAGAAAACGTTGGAGCAATTTCATCATTAATGATATTTAAAAAGGTGAAAACAACCAAATTATCCAAAAAAATAATGAGTAAATGGTAAATCTGTATCAATGTAATAAGGCTGTATGGGCGTCGGTAACTTACCATCAAATAGACCGTATATTCGTTTATCTTAAAAAATATAAATCAATGTCATCTGCAAAAAACTTCATACTATTCTTACTGTTCCCTAGTCTTCCACCGACGACACTTCTCAAGTGGAATCTCAAATACAAGAAGATTGGCAACTACTAGTGAGAGATATCTACTCTTTCTACCCACTTCTAATAAAATATGTGGACTTGCAAAGAAACCACTGGTTGAGGAATAATGTACCAGGTATGATGAATATAATACTCTATGATTGGTACGAGGGGGCGGCGCGACGGGAAAGAGTGCCGTGGGCGTAACGCGTCGTGCCGTCCCTCGTAACCCCGTGCTGGGTTCTGGCCTCAGCCGGGGTTCGGACGCTGGGTGAGCGGTTGGAGGTTTTAGTGCGGTTCAACTCCCACATACCCGGTGATATCCTCCAAATAAAAAAAAATGATTGGTACAAAATGAAAACATATTTTATGGATACCATTTTGCACACAGTATTAGGGCAAAACTAGGCTTACTAACTAGTAAAAATACAGTGATATGACTGCAGAGCTCTCTCAACAATAGATAACACATTTGCAACAATGAAAATGAAAAACTTAACACACTTGTAGTTAAATTTAGAATTATATAAATAATCTATACCTTTGTTCTTTAGGGCTGGCCGTAATATTTTTGGCAACACGTAATAATATATTGAAGAAAAATAGCCTAAAATGTCCTATCTAAAACCGTTCCAGGGACAAATTGGATTATTGTCAAAAATATTCCTTTAAATTCAAAGGACCAAAATTATGCAAATGAACTTTTATGCCGTTTTTGAATTCAATATTAAACTCCAATAATAATTTCTACAGAGGCTGAAGAATTATACAACCACGTGGCCGAGATATTCAACACGTGGTCCAAGAGTCAGTACTTCTTGAAGGAGGAACAGAACTTCATATCGGCTAATGAGATTGATAATATGGTGCGTATGCCAATTTAATTGTATTTAATAATTAATTAGTGTTAAGCTTTGTAGAGTTTCAAATACAGGGTGTTAAAAAGAACATTGTTTGGACACAAAAAAATCGAATCAAAAAATGTTCCTCATTTATCACCCTGTACACCGTTTGGATAAATAAAATTAAGTCATTTATTGAAAGAAATATAAAAGGTAGAAACGAATAAAGCACTTAAGTTCAAGAGTGTCACAAGTCGAAATAAATACAAATATTTTTGTCATAGTTTCAAAAATTTTACAATAATGTCTGAACCAATGTTACTGATTCCCATAATATTACAAAAAACACATTAAGATGCTTTTGAATCGACGTACAACGTATTGATTAATTTTTAGTCATCTAGAACCTAGATTATAATAGATTTTTAAATCCAGTAAAATGTATATTACTTTTACTATGATTGAATATGCTCTATGAGCGATTGCTTTAATATTTTTTAAGAATCATTTAAGTTACTTTCCGTATTCATTTATTTGCTCATTTTTTACGTTATATTTAAAAAAAAACAATCACAAAAAAATAAATTTAAAATACAATATAAAAAACAGAGGGCCACTGGAGACGGGGTCTACGACCCAAGCCATCAGTGGTATGGGCCCAAGAGAGAGGAACCTCCTCACAATACGTGCCGTGTCACTTAAGTTACTTTATTAATTTTTTTTGAAGCGTAGTATTGATTGACTTGTGACATTATTGTTGAAATTTTTGCGTTGTTACAACACAAATTATAATTAAATGTTATTTTATGTTGCTTTTGATTTCTTGTGTTCGTCTCTGTTGTGTCGTTATTAGAAAAGTAGTATGTGTATTAGAAATATGTGTAGACATTAGAAGCATCAAACATGTTATTGTTTATGCAAGAAATCATTTTGTAATTGTGTTAAAGAGTCTCATTGCAAAAATACTATTTAAAATCCAAAAATAATACTACAGTTTTGGTTAAACGAATTTCAATTCTATTACGACTAAATGAGACTCAAAATTGAATGCAGTATGCGTAGACATTAAATGTGTAGTGTAAGCATTTAGATATCACAGCTTTACACTTTGTGTCGTTATTCATATTATTTCGTTTCATTATTATGTTTTCGCAACCACCAAATTAGACGATATGCCGTAAAAATTGGTTGCCTGTAAAGTCGGTACGGGCGAAAGTTTTACGTGACAACGATCCGGGCATGGTTAGCCCGCCTAAGAGCGAGAGAGACAGACATAAAAAGTGACGCGGCACGCGTGCCTCTCACTCGCTCTCATTGTGAGCGCATAACGTGAGCGGAGCGTAACGCAGTGAAGTGAAGTGTCACCCGGCAAACCAATTTATAAGACGTTGTCACGTCAAAAATATACCTTGTTGGTTTAATAAAAGTTTTTTATCGTTTTTCTATCCATTTCTCCGTGGCAGTCAAATATAACCTGTGTACTCTAATTTTGAGGTTAAGTTCTATTTTTTAAAATCTGTATTATGTACCTTTTTCCAGTATACCCTCTTTCAATATATGTATGTACCAATTTTCTACGTTGACCTTATGCAAATAAAGTTAATTTAAAGTAAAGGGGCTCGTAATCATTTGGTGGTTGCGATACAAAACATAGAATCGGTGGCAACAACGTCGGAGGCTGTGAATCTCATTGCGTTCCATATTGAGGCGGCTTCTGGTTCCACAGGTTTTGATAATGCCAACAGCCACTCGACGCGTTACGGCAGTTGTCGATGGCACACCACAAAGCGGTGGCAAGGTATGGTTTGGGTAAATGCTGAAAGAATTTAAGGGGTTCTGCTTGGCTTAAAACATTTAGATAATCACTGCGATCCTGTCTGTAAATGCGATCTAAGAACTCATTGGGGGGACGTATCGTTGGATCGATTTTACGGAATCAAAGCGATCTCTTCTGCCAATGCGATCTAAGAACGCGTTGAAGGAATACTTTAAATCGCATTGGAGACTATCATGCAGTAGCCGATGTCTGTTTTAGATTGTGTTTGCTTGGCTGATCGAACGCTTAAGGCTTTACAGACCTACTACGTTTCGTTTTAACAATAATATTTTGAGATAATTTTTGAAGTATTTTCGGAAAGATTTTAAGAAGTAGATTCTTTTTTCTTTAAGGAAATTTTCTACTTTCTATTATGTATATATTTTCTAAAATAAACGCAGTCAGTGTTTCCAAAACAATTTTCAATTAGATATTTTTCCGAATTAATGTTCTTAGCCTCTGAACCACCAATCAAAATCAAGTAAGTACTATTTTCACAAAATGACAATGTGTGTTTGTCTTTCATCCTTCGCTTCAATCGAATCAAAACCTCTACTTAAAAAAACCAGTTAACTCCATTCTATTAATTCAATTTTTTAGTACTATATTAGATTTTTGAAATTGGAGTTAGCTGTCTGCTTTTGAAATTCAAAATAATAACCGTCATTAAATCATTAATACCATTAACAGAAAAAGAAGAAACATCGTGACAAGAAACGTGACAAAGACAAAGAAGTCCAGGCTTCATTGATGGTGGCCTGTCTGAAGAGGCTGCTGCCTGTCGGGTTGAATCTCTTCGCTGGAAGAGAACAGGAGTTGGTACAGCATTGTAAGGATCGGTTCTTGAAGGTGAGTTGAAGTCAGGGAAGGTTCTAAACGCGATATTCCATTAGCCTTATGTTGATGGTCAAAAATAGAATGTGGAGTGACCCTGAAATGTAATGTGCTTAAAAAATATAATAGAAAATGTTAATAAATAAATGTTGTTATTAAAGAGTTTATCATCAAAAAGGACATGAATGACTATGAAAAATATTTAACGTGATTAATTTATCTTTAAGGCAAACAACCATAAAATAGCGTAATTCTAATTTTTGTACTAGTCAGGCCGAAAATATTGTTAAATAATTACTTGGGAAAGACCCATGAGCGACAGTAGTAAGTACACTAACCATCACGTAATACTAAGGTAAAAAATACTTTCTGAATTAATAAACGCCCAATTTTTTATTAGAAAATGTCCGAACACGACGTCGCCGAGTTCGCGAAGACGCAGCTAACTTTACCTGACAAAATAGACCCGGCAGATGAGATGTCCTGGCAACATTACTTATACAGCAAGTTAGGTTCCAAGAGCAAAAACACTATTACTTTGGATAATGCTGAAAATAAGGCGAAAATCATTGATGATACGGTCGAAAGGATCGTGGCTATGAGCAAAGTGCTGTTTGGATTGCATATGGTAAGTTATGAGGCTAAGCGTATTCAAATCAAAATCAAATATTCAAATTAGTCTTTCAGTAGTGTATAAATCGGTGAAATTTAAAGAAATGGTTATATTTGTTCTATTCAAAATAATGCTCAATTATGGGCACATAAGGCTCAAAATACAATACACCACAAATGTTATTGTAATATGAGGTTCCATTCTGACACAGAGCGTTAAATTGAAAAGATCAATACTTCTACGAGTGACAATACTGTGTAATTTTTTTTGGAAAATATCAAAATAATTAATTAGATTTAAAAACAGACGACCCATCAATATGTTTTTTTTGTATTCCACGTGGAAATAAAAAAAATATATATATTACCAATATAAAATTGTATAAAATCAGATCGACCATCCCCAACAAATGAGCAAGAACGTGTATCGATCAGTGGTTTCGATTCAAAGGAAGAGGGCAGTCATCGCCTGTTTCAGACAAACGTCGCTCCATTCACTGCCGAGGTGCAAACGATAATAGATCTTATGTCGTGTGTGATAACGTTTATAATTTGCATGGTTGTGACAATAACAATAGCAGTGACAGTCTGTGTTTCACTAATTCATCCAAAAAGTTGTTGAAAATCGTATGTACAGCAAGGTGTATTATAAGTTTTATGATTATTTAAATAACCGCACGAAATGGACTTGAAGTTTTCATCCTAAGTTTAAATTAAATTTTGAAATGGAGTTTTGAATTGTTAGAAGTATGATCTTTCATGTAAGTATGATCATTATGTTGAAAAGATGTTCTAATTTAAATTCGCTTCAATGATCTCAACTCAATGCGTTCCAATCCGTCAAAGCGTTCCGATCTCCCAATGCGTTCTTTTGGAAAATTGGCTATATAAGGAGTTTTACGATAAGTGAATAATGGCTTGCAATTCTAGTTTGGTTGAGTCATCCATTTTCAATAATACCACTATAAATTACATAGTTCCTAATCTCGCCTTAGGGCAGTATTGTATTATGTGTGGTATTACGCATGCTGCTTTATGGAGTAGGCGACTAAACCGAAACAGAGGGCCAACAACTGGAAGAGAGTGCTATGCGCTGCCAGAAAACGAGCAGCCATGGCCTGTCTTAGGTCTAGACATCTTTACAAACTGAGTCGGTAAGTATAAAGGTAAAGACTAACTTTAGCTGAAGTGGGTTTTGATTCTATAATATTGTGTGTGAAAAAAAAAGTTTTTTTGTTCAACACGAAAATCTGCCTTTTTGTCATTGGAATAAAAGTTTAGAACAAATGATTATAAAAAACTTGAAAGGTGTCATGGGACACCCGAATAGAACGAAGTTCCTTTCGATTAAAAGATATCTTTTAATTTTTTTCCTAACGTAACTCGCGATAAGGAACGTGTTTTAAAAGATTTTTATCACAGCGCCATCTAGGGATAATCATCTAAAACAAAAAAAGTGTCGTGACAACTTTCCGTAAGATTTTTTTCCGTCTAGCCCCCTTTCACAACGCGCGATAAAGAACTTCGTTTCAATAATTTAGAATTATTAAAACAAGTAGGTACTTAAATTATAACCTTAAGTCACACATAAAATTTTGCAAATAACAAAAAAAAAACTACTATGACGCTAATTCTTTTACTTCAATTTCAGACATCGCGCTTGCAATATTTTCGCAAGGACTTACTACGAGTTGTGGCTGGAAGAGGAAAACGTAGGACAAGAAGTTATGATTGAAGATTTAACGGTAAGAAAATATTAATACTATATTTTCTGTCTCTCTTCAAACGAGTTTTAAGAAAAGTCGTCTATAAGTAAGTGACGACTCATTGCCCTGGAATTGCAGAGGTTCATAAGCGACGGAGACCGCTTCCCGTCAAGTGTGTCGTAAGCTCGTTTATTATCTGTCTAGTCATAAAAAACCCTCATTCGTATGGATTTTTTTTCATTCTTGGTTTTTGGGGTTACTTTTAAAGTATGAATATACTGTCAACAAACTTATAATTACAGCAATCATTCGAAGATGCTGAACTGAAGAAGAGTGATGTGATTGAAGAGGAGAAGAAGCCAGATCCTCTCACTCAACTCGTCACCACGTTCTGCAGAGGAGCAATGACTGAACGATCTGGGGCTTTGCAGGTATAGTATCATATACAGGGTGTATCCTGAAAATGCATACATTATGTCAGTTAACCCTTTCAGGACAATAAGATGGCTGAGACTAAATATGCGAATACTACACAATATTTAAGTTATTCTGTAAAGTAAGAGATATCACTAGAAAAACATAGTAGGGTGTACAAATTTTCTATAAATTTCATAGGAAACATTTTAACACAACGTACCTACGTTTGACATTCATTAAAAAAATAATCAATAACGATTTTTGTACAAGGGAAAAATATTTCCTTTGAGCATGAAAGGGTTAAAGTAAAGGGATAAAAATAAGAAGAATTGTTTTTTGTATGCCGTAATATTACTAGATACACTGTACCAAATACAACACATAGTATCTCTAAACAACATTACCTACACTACACACAAAGTGTCTTAAAGATTCTACACTTTTAAACAGTTTAAATCTTAAGCAATATGTTGTGCACTTTCGATGTTGGTTGTCAAATTCTTTATTGTCTGTTTTTAATTTCCAGTACCTAATTTTATTAATATTACGTATTAGAATGGGGACACTCCCTGAATATGTACACTCATAAAATAATCTCTATACAGGCTCTATATAGGGTGATTTTTTAAAGAAGGTACATATTGCAGGAGGGTGATGAGTACTCTATTCTAATACGGAATATTACAAAAAATAGGTAAAATTACATTTTTTTTATTTTTTTTAATTTCCACAAAACTACCTCAAACATAAACAATTTCGGCTAAAAGAGTGTTGACTAACGACCTCTAGTGATCTCGCGCACCCCACACCTCCGCCACACCCATCAGCTGTCGCAAGAATTTTAGATATTTTTAAGTTGCGATTACTAAGGCATTAAGCCATATTCTTTCGTAATAATATTTTTACTGGTCGTATATAACCATCAGCTACCATGACCTTCAATATGTACCCTCACTAAGAAATCACCCTGTATAAGACTCAGATAAACTTAACAAACAACGCAGTAGCATTTTGAACTTTATCAGTTAAGCTTAAAGCGTAAAATTATATACAATACTAAGGTAAATTTACAGTCTTCTAACTTCAATTACAATAATAAAATTATAGAAGTTGATACTATTTTATAACAAAAACAGGAGGATCCCCTCTACATGGGATACGCTCACATCATAGCCAAGTCGTGCGGGGAGGAGGAGGAAGAAGGAGGGGGCGAGGAAGAGGAGGGGGGAGGAGAACCTGAAGGGGAGGGGAGAGATAGTATACACGTGAGTATAATTATCAATGTCAATACAAAACTAAAAACATTAAATAGAAGCTAAAATAAAATATTTAATTACTAAAATGTGACATAAAATTGTATGAGTAATCAGTAAATTTGATATAATAGATGAAGAACGTTAAATGTAATTAGTAGAGGGTAGTAGATTACGAACGTAAAAATTATTAATTTTAAATTACATATTTTACAAGCAGAAAACAATGGATATGTTTATGGTATGTAATTTGATTCCGGATCTAATTATTGTATTTTACTTTTCTTTATTATATTTTATTTAGTACCCTAGTTCAAAAAGAAAGTTTGGTTTCATTTTAAGATGAGAATCCTAGAAACTGATTAATAGCTTTTTGTATTTTTTAAATTTTAATGATAACATTATTTTGTATTTTAGTTCAAACTGAATCAATTTAAATGTTTTACTTAGCTTGTCCACATTAATAAGCAAAGATTCGTATCGCATTGACGCGCTAAAATATCGTGTAAAGACAAAATACACCGCAAATAAAATTTAAAAAGAGATTTACTGGAAGCTGAAAATTCCAATTCCGCGATAACACGAATATTCGGCCGATAATCTCAACTAATGTCACAGGAACAAGAAATGGAGAAACAGAAACTCCTGTTCCACCAAGCCCGTCTCTCCAGCCGAGGAGTTGCGGAGATGGTGCTCCTCCATATATCAGCATCCAAGGGTCTACCCAGTGATATGGTGATGAAGACTCTTCAACTGGGCATATCCATCCTGAGGGGTGGTAATATTGATATACAGATGGTAAGTGGTAAGGATTTTTGGGGGTATTTGCCCACCACTGTAACTCCTGTGTAGGGGGCATCCACAGCGGCGACCATCGTAATGACTCTGAGCAGTGAAGCCCAGGAACCCGAGGGAAAGATAACTTCTATTGAGCCCCGCAACGAATAAGGGTTAAGAATGTTACGAATATTCGTATTGATCCAAGTGTTATGACAAAAATTTGCGTAGAAGTAAGAGGTATTTGATGAAATCAGAATAAAATAAAACCCTTTCAACTGAGCCCATACTCGATGGATCTATATAACTTTCCGTTCTCAAGATTATTTGTACAACCAATAAGATTATTTAGTGGGGGGAAATTAAGTACCCCTTTCTCCGTAGATCTAGTGCATACATATTATTATTTTTACAAGTTTATTATACACATAATTTACTTAAAAATACAATAATAATGCAACAACGAATATAGAATGTTGGTTTAAGCGACATAAGATCGAAAAACAGGTAACTTTTGATTTCATTGGTGTTATTTATGCTATCATTATGCTCCAATTGTGTGCTTAATTGAGCTCATATCTACCATAAGTCCTATGAAATTTCCAGCAAAATTTAAAACACTAAAAAAACACCAATGATCTTTTAAAAATCAATCGCCATGAAACGTACAGAAATTTGAGTTTTATTTGTCATTTAACGAAAACTTTGGGACACCCTGTATTTGATCAGTAACTTAACGTATTTAATTTCGAACAGGGAATGC
Source organism: Trilocha varians (assembly GCA_030269945.2). Lineage (NCBI taxonomy): Eukaryota > Metazoa > Arthropoda > Insecta > Lepidoptera > Bombycidae > Trilocha > Trilocha varians. Next base: position 4,124,228 of record AP028279.1, read on the forward strand.
TAAACCACTTGAAAGAGAAGAAGGATGTCGGTTTCTTCACTTCAATAGCTGGTCTCATGAACTCCTGCTCAGTGCTAGATTTAGACGCTTTTGAAAGGAACACTAAAGCTGAAGGTATGGTTTTGCAAATACAGGTTGGTTTTTAAGGTGCATAATATGGAAGGGGGTGATGATTACTGTATTCTGATAAGGAATATAACAATTAGGTATTAAAAAATCGGAGTATTAACTTCTCGTGACCTACATACTCGTCACAGCGTTTTGTTGAGATATTGGACATTTTTAACCACTCAACTGGGATCGGCAACCAAATTGGTTTGTTTACTTTTGCCAAGTCTATGGCAGGAGCCAAAATTGAGCACAGTTCTAAAACTTGTTTTGTTTACATTGTTTAATCGTCTCATATTTTACGGAGATGATATATTTTCGCTGAAAATACAGCGTCGTTTAGTAATAAAGATTTACAAAAATATAAGGTTTAATTAAAAATCCTAATTAAAAATTATTGGAAAATAATGTTTTTAAAAAGGGGCTCAAACACGGTAGTGATTCCGAACGAAGTCCCCAGTTTCGCCATCTAGCGAATAGTGACGTTCCCAGTTGAGTGGTTAACTGTCGTTATACTATATTTTTGGGTTTACAAAATGTTATTACTAGACCTTTAATATGTACCATCATATAAAAATCACCCTGTAGAAATATGATTTTTCACATTTACTGTACGAGTAAAACACCTACCATAGTATCTCTTTGGTCGACTGGTAGAGAAAACCTTGGACTTTAAGTCTACCAATGTGTACAATATTCATATGCATATTTTTATTATATGCGCGAAGCTGAATAAATGAATACATAATACTTTCATGAATTTTCAACGGGTTCTTACCACGATGTTTAATTAATTGAGTTGTCTCGACATTTCTCTTAAATCGACCCGCAGTATCCAGTCTTCTTGTGATCATGACGTTTGCGAACAACGTTGAAATATCGAGACAACTCAATTAATTAAATATCGCGGTAAGAACCCGTTGAAAATGCATGAAAGTATTATAGAAAACCGCGAGTGTCTGAATAAGTTTATGAATACATATTTAGGGTATCTCTTATAACGCGGAGAGTATCCCTTTATAAATTACTTGATGTATCTAATTAGTTGATATCATTGAATTAAAATGAACAAATGATTCTAGTAATCATTATTTATTGTCACTCTTTACAATATACAGTAATGAATATGATTACAATAATGTGGACGCGAGTGTACGCTATGCTCTTAACGGAACGACTGGGGAGTCGCGCTACGCACTGCACTTATATATTGCATCAAAAGTGCATGCATGCAATGGCGTCCCTACACATAATACCTATCTATCATAATTATGTCTCGGTTAGTCTGTTTCTTTATTTTTCTCACTATATAATTTAATTACAGGTTTAGGAGTAGGTTTGGAAGGAGCGGCCGGTGAGAAGAACATGCATGACGCCGAGTTCACATGTGCTCTGTTCAGATTCATACAACTCACGTGTGAAGGACACAACTTGGGTATGTTTTAGCTGTTACCAACCTATTACTGCCCACTGCTGGACTCAGGTCCCCTCGGTAAAGGGATCAAATGATGAACAACGGCCCTTAAATCCGAGGCATGTATTGTAATGGTTTATAAGCAACGGTTAGCGGTTACCATCAGATGGGCCGTAAGCTCGTTTATTTGTCTTGCAATTAATAAAAAGTTAAGCTTCATTTTGTGACCCACATAAATCTTTTTCTAATTAAGATTACCAACTTTGCTCTTTTAACTATCACTATACTCGAAACTCTACTGTTTTCAATTTTGTTCTGAACACCTAGCCATACTATAATAAATGTTATTGATATTTATCTAGTAGCGTCGTATTTTGAGTCTTGAATAGAGGATATTCAGCATAAAAAGAGAAACGAATAATGAAGCAACGCTAACAATCTAATTTGAAAAGAAATTCCATTGTTCGGAAAATTTCAATGATTTTCTTTGATTATATAGATTGGCAGAACTACCTCCGTACTCAGGCCGGTAACACGACAACAGTGAATGTCGTTATCTGCACCGTGGATTACTTGCTGAGACTACAGGAATCTATTATGGACTTCTACTGGCATTACTCAAGCAAGGTAAGTTACAATATATCGTATATTACTGCTGGGCTCAGGTCTCCTCGATAAAAGGATCAGCCGATAGATAACGGCTCCCAATTCCGTGCCATTGTAACGGTTCATGAGCGATGGTAACCACTTACCGTAAAGTGAGTCGAGTCATCGAATTACACTTTGAACTACATTATCCTACTTTGAGTACTTTAGCTGATGATTTTAACTTTCCTCGATAAATGGGCTATCCAACACTGAAAGAATTTTTCAAATCGGACCAGCATTTCTTGAGATTATTGCATTCAAACAAACAAAACCTATAACATCAAGTATAATATTAATGATCAAATATTCACAGGAACTAATTGATCCGGCCGGTAAAGCGAACTTCTTCAAAGCTATCGAAGTAGCTTCTCAAGTGTTCAACACTCTCACTGAAGTGATACAAGGACCTTGTACACAGAACCAGCAGGCTTTAGCGCATTCCAGGTAAAACTATAGATGTAACATGGATTGTATTTTCTTTTTTTTTTTGCTGTCTCCTCTGATATCTTTCAATTAATTTAATAATATTTAAAACGTAACGGTCTTTTGCGATATAGGCCTAGCCTAGTGCAGGGACCACTGCTATATTTTTTCTGTACTGTGTATTTTGTTTGAAAATAAATTATTTTGTATTCTTTGTATTTTGTATGTTTTTTTATTACATTGGCAGGTAAGGCAAAAGGTCTACCTGATGGGTAATGGTTACCTTTGTCCACGTCCTACCTCCCCTCTATTGTATAGGTTTCTTTCTTTCTTGACACGGCGCGCATTGTGAGAAGGTTCCTCTCTCTGGAGCCCTGACCACTGATGGCTTGGGTCGTAGACCCCGTCTCCAGTGACCCTCTGTTTTTTATATTGTATTTTTAAAATTATTTTTTTGTGATTGTTTTTTTTTAAATATAATGTAAAAAATGAGCAAATAAATGAATATGGAGAATAATCTTTACTAACAAACTTAGTATATTTAACAAACTCCTGTCCTTTAAAATGAGCCTATACTTGATGGTTCTACGACCTTCCGTTCTCAAGATAAATTTGCGGTTTCAATTATTAGGTGGGGGTAGAAAAGTACCCCTCCGTTTTTAGTAGATTTAGTATAGGTAAAATTATCGGTACCTACTTTTAATTGAGAAACTTTTTTTGTCCAGGTTATGGGATGCAGTAGGAGGTTTCCTGTTCCTGTTCTCTCATATGCAAGACAAGCTTTCGAAGCACTCCTCACAGGTGGATCTGCTGAAGGAACTCCTCAATCTGCAGAAGGACATGATCACCATGATGTTGTCCATGCTTGAAGGAAATGTTGTTAACGGTATGTTGTGGTGACTAGTGGTTCAATCCATAATCGAAAATAAACTACGATAACTCTACATCTTATGTCTTATACTAAGTCACATATAAATTCACTTTTTAATACGTTTTTATATTTCATTAATTTTTATTCACAATCACAAGGATTTTACCTGTGCTGTTGATTTTTATAATATCCAAGAAATGTGTGTGGTCCTTCGAGCCGGATATAACCTATTTTGCAAAGCGAATGATGCCTCCATACACACATACCTGGTATACCTGACAGGTTTACTGACATAATTATACCCGTTAGGTATAATTGAGTTGTTTACCTGCGCAGTTGTGGAAAAAACAATTTTAGGTATACCTCAACTATGTAGGTCTACCTGTCGGGTATACCCTAGTTAATGATCGATTATTTGGTATTTGTTTTACTTCTGTCTGGTATTTTTAATAAAAAATACAGTTAAAAATTCTGATAAATATTACAAAAAGACATGCTTGCTGAGTTTCTTGCCAGTTCTTCTCAGGACGGTGGCTAACATTGTTTTTTTTTTTATCCAAACTGTTGGTAGCGTTTAACTTTTGACTTCAATAATAATTAGAATGATCATAGTATCATAAATGTTGAAAATAAAGTATTTCATTTCATTAAAATTACCATCACAAAGTATAATGGAGTATCGGCTGGTTTGTGGTGAAAATGAAATAATATGTAATTGTTTGATGTTGACGCGACAACGTCTTATAAATTGGTTTGGGGGGTGACACTTCACTTCACTGCGTTACGCTCCGCTCACGTTATGCGCTCACAATGAGAGCGAGTGAGAGGCACGCGTGCCGCGTCACTTTTTATGTCTGTCTCTCTCGCTCTTAGGCGGGCTAACCATGCCCGAGTCGTTGTCACGTAAAACTTTCGCCCGTATACCGACTTTACAGGCAACCAATTTTTTTTTATTTCATTTATTGTTTTGTACCATTTTTGCCACAAATAAAGGATGTCTATAATTTTCTATTTCAGGCACCATCGGTAAACAGATGGTAGATACCTTAGTCGAATCAGCTTCAAATGTGGAACTGATCCTCAAGTACTTCGATATGTTCCTGAAGTTGAAAGATCTGACTTCCAGCGCCAGCTTCCAGGAGATTGACGCCAATAATGATGGATGGGTCCTTCCTAAAGACTTCAAGGAGAAGATGGAACAGCAGAAGAGTTATACACCGTGAGTTTGATGTGGTGTTATTATACAGGATGATTTTTTAACTATGTATTAGTCTATTCTAATACGGATGATGAAAAAAGGTACTTTACTCACAATTGCTAAACGGGTTCCTACCACGATTTTTATTAAATGAGCGATCCTGATATTTCGTTAGTGTTGCAAGCGCCATGATCACGGGAAGACTGAGTACTGCGGGTATATTACTTACTTTACTTTTTCATTAGGAGTGATGGACCCTAATTCCGATGTATTATTATCTAATATATAAAATTCTCGTGTCACGGTGTTCGAACTTGAACTCCTCCGAAACGGCTTGACCGATTTTGTTGAAATTTTTTGTGCTTATCCGGTATCTATGAGAATCGGCCAACATCTATTTTTCATCCCCCTAAATGTTAGGGGTAGTGCACCCCTAAATTTTTTTCTTATTTTTTCGTCGCAGACGAAGTTGCGCGGTGCAGCTAGTTTCTTTATAAATCTTAGACTACTCTGTACTCTGTACCAACCCATTACTGCCCACTGTTGGGCTCAGGTCTCCTCAGAAGAGGGATTAGGCATAGTCCACCACGCTTGCCCAGTGCGGATTGGGGACTTCACATACCTTCAAAGGATTTTTAGAACCCTTTTCCGACATGCAGGTTTCCTCACGATGTTTTCCTTCACCGTTTTTAGCCAGTGGTGTTGTGAAAAATTGCACATAAATCTTTTTCACATTTAGATTTAGAGGTAGTACAAGCCGGCCGGATTTGAACCCGCGACCTCCCGTTCGGAAGGACGCGCTTCGACCACTCAGCCACCACGACTTATGACTACGATTGAGTTATTTTATTTAACTATCTATTTGTTGATATACTAAACATTTGACCCACTTTGAACCTTATGGTAAGTCCCCTAATTGAAGTAATATGACTCTTACAGCGAAGAAATAGAGTTCCTTCTTGCTTGCTGTGAAACGAACCACGATGGTAAACTGGACTACGTAGGGTTCTGCGATCGTTTCCACGAGCCCGCCAAGGAGATCGGGTTCAACCTCGCCGTGCTGCTCACTAACCTGTCCGAACACATGCCCAATGAACCTAGGTCAGTTACTTATAAAAAGGTTATACATAAGTTGATGGATTTTTTTTCGTGTATATTTTTAGTTTTAGTGAACCGATTTGGATGATTCTGGTACTATATGGCTTCGTTGCTTTAACAACGTGAAAATTCCTTTGATATTTTTTTCTGGAGATGCCAAATTGTGATGGCGAAAAGTGTTACTAAAATATGGAAGTATGTTTAAAATTTAGCCTTTTCATGGAGAATATTTCATAATGAACCGATTTCGATGGTTTTTTTTCAGATATTTTTTTCATAATCTTTATATGTCATTTCTAAAAGTAGAAGTCGACCGTTTTTATGACTTTTTATGACATTTTCTTACTCAGTATCGAATAACCTTCATTCACAAATATCTATATACCAGATTGGCCCGTTTCCTGGAGACAGCCGGTTCAGTTCTGAACTACTTCGAGCCTTTCCTCGGCCGTATAGAGATCATGGGAGGAGCGAAGCGGATTGAGCGAGTTTACTTCGAAATTAAAGAGTCTAATATTGAACAGTGGGAGAAACCACAGATTAAGGTGAGGTTTCTGTCAACTAAGAGTTTTGTCAGACTGACTGTCAAGTTTTTGAAAACGTATGACGATACGTATGCGTCATACCGTATTAGTATTTAGTGGTATTTATAAAAATCCTTTATTGTAGTTAAGTATCATTAAACGTTAAAATAATTTTATTTTTGACTTTTTTTAACATACCACAACATATAACAACCACCGCGGTCATCCACGGTCCGTTTCATTAACACTTTTTTGCCACGCACCATCCGGCTATGAAATGAGCTCCCCTCCTCGGTATTCCCAGAGCGCTATGACTTGTCCTTCTTCAACCGAGGCTTGAGGAGGGTCCTTAAAGTTAGGTCGTAAGTAGCGGCCCCTCAATGTCCCCTGACATTGCAGAGGTTCATGAGCGATGGTAACCACTTACGATCAGGTCGCCCGTTGGCTCGTCTGCCTACATGGCAATAAAAAAATATAAAAAATAGAAAAAAAATAAAAATAAAAACGTAACGAAAATATAATCCATGACGCACATGTCACGTCATATCCAACAGTGTCGTGGTTTATTGAAAAAAATATACAAAACGGTTACTTACTGATTACTGTTTTTTACGATACAAAAACCATTTTTTTTTGTTTTTCACAGGAATCGAAGCGCGCATTTTTCTACAGTATCGTAACAGAAGGCGGTGACAAAGAGAAATTGGAGGCGTTCGTCAATTTCTGTGAAGACGCCATCTTTGAAATGACGCACGCTTCCGGTTTAATGGCGGCTTCCGATGAAAATGCGGGTGGACCGAAGAATAGGGAGGCCAGTTACATGTACATGGGTGATGATGATGATGATAGGTAAGTGATGATGTAAATAGGGGAAAGAGGGGTTAATTGACTTTACTATTTTTGTAGGCTGACTATTTAAGAGGTTTTTTTATAGTAAAGAAGCTAATGTCGCGTTTTTTTTTTATATATACAGTAATTAATACTTTGGTCAATGCATAATTTGATTATAATTTTAATAGGCTGTATTATACTGAATGTTTTAATGATTATTTTTTGTGTAACGTAATGGTCTTCGTTCAACAGTATTAACATTTATTTTACGGTTAAAATATTATTTATTTCACATTTCAGGGCCGGTAAAGATCCATTCCGTCGTGGTTTCCAATCGGTAAAAGAAGGAATCTCCACAGCATTCTCGTCCTTATCGCCTTCTAACATAAAGGCGAAAATCGCGGATCTACAGCAGATGCCACCCGCTGAGTTGGCAGTCGGCTTCTTCAAAATGTTCTTCTATCTGTTCTACTATTTAGGCTATGGAGTTTTAGTTGTTGTGAGGTAAGTTATAAGACGTGTTAATTTATTTTATATGACATTTTTTCTGCCTTAAATGTTAATTGGCCAATTTGATAGATAAACAATGTAGACTGAGAAATTCCCCTTTAAAACACACATTAAGCAGGATCATTTCAAAATATGAATGTTATTGCTAAAAAAATAATCAGTAAAATAGATTTTAAAGACCTATTGATTAAAGTGGACATTTACAAATTGATGATGAATTAAATAATTTATTTAATTGAGTTAAAATAAATATGGAAAAATAAATTGTTTAATTTGACAGTAAACATATTATATATTTAATATAATCATTTTTTCACGCTGCCCCATTCAATTTAGCCATTGGTAAATATATTTAATATACTTTATCCGTAACCTTGTTTTATATTATAAGCTACTGTAAATCATTATTGTAAATCATAGGTAGTATTTTAGTTTCCTTACTAATACAATTAGATTTTTTACCTTGAACTTCTTAGCATCTTCAGCCATCAAAATCGGTTTTCATTCTAATGTTATACCATATTGTAGGTATATATTCGGAGTGCTACTCGGGTTGATGCGAGGTCCTCAAACAGAGGAGGTGCCTCCGGAGCCGACTGAGGAGGAGAAAATCGGTCAGTTGAGACACAGGTTGCTCGCAAACCAAAGTAAGGCGACCACCAGGTACACGTGTGGATGCTTCGCCTGAAGCGTTTGGTCACCTTTTGAAAAAGACTTAAAATAAAATTTCCTATTAAGTACCTACTCAACCTTTAAATTAGTATAAATTAAAGCAAAGAGTACAGACAACTTTGATTTTCAGGATATTTAATTTTGGCATAATATTTTTTTCAGACCACCAAAACTCGATGAGAGTTATTTGGCTGTATCATACGTCCTTTTCCCTATAGCTATATTAATTAAAAATCTTTTGCATTATTTTCTAAATTTAATAGACTCCTATTTTTTCATGACGTGACGTGTGCGTCATGGACTGTTATTTTTTTGCGGGATTTTTTTGAATTAAAGTTATTTACAAGTTTATATTAAATAATTATCGAATTTAATTTACAGGTGACCAAACGTAGTTTACAGAGAAAATACTAAGCCTAACGCAGGTTTAACAAGTAACACTAAATGTTGTACATACTGTTTTATACACGAACAAACATACATGCACACTTATATATATTAAGAATCTAATTTGATTGAAACACTCACAATTTTAACATCAAATTCTTGTCTTTAAATATTTAATTTAATATAAGTTTAAGATGAATAACGGACCCTCAATGCCCTGGTATTGTAAAGGTTTATGAGCGACAGTAACTGCTTACCATTAGGTGGGCCCGAGTGGGCCGTAAGCTCGATAAAAGAACAGAATGCATGAGATGTGAAATGTTTCAATTAAATGAATCTTGTCATTAACACATTACAGATAACACTGAAATATTTTTATTTATTTTTTCTGTCTGTGTTCCCTAATTTCTTTGTACTAATAAAACCGTTATGTTTCCAGTTTGATGGTTTTTATAAGATTGGATTATAATATTATGTTTATTACAAAAATAAAAAAGACCGACTACCATTGAAATCTTGTCCACTAAAAATTCACATTTTTAAACACAGATCAAAAGCACTTGTTTTATCTTTAATTAAATGAGACCCCATGAAGACCATTATCTTTCATGTGACACCAAAACTATTCAAATAACCCAAAACTAAAGTTGAAAGAATAAAAAAATGAGTACCTCCTCCTTTTTGGAAGTCGCTCAAAAACAGAACTAATTATTGGTAGTCTCAAAGACAGTACGGAAATAAATATTATATTATGATATAATGAATCGACATCTACACATCTACTTATGAGTTACTGTTAAACTCATACTTGCTCATTGGTTTTATTTGCTCATATTTCAATCAATAAAAAGTCAGTTTATCTAAAATTCAACAGGTTATTTTGGACGTTATTATGAATTAATTATGACTCGATCAAGCATAATTGAAGCGAAATTTAACAACGTTCATTATCTGTTAGGTCCGAGACATCTACCAGCATTACCACCGGCTGACGATACTGGACAACTGCAAGTTTCAGCTTTCGGACTGGATATAACTAAAGAAGATAATGGCCAGTGAGTATATAAGAAATTGTATATTTTAATATTCTATTTTATAATTCAAAGTACACGTTATATTAATTTTATAGTTGACTTAGTATTTTTATTTTACTGTACCTAACTGTCTAGGAACAAACATAGGCTTACGTTACCAGTAACTAGATTACATAAAATAAGTAATTCTTTCTAAACTTTGTCTGTAAGGCTTTACAACAATGTCCCTGTAGCCGTTCAATCATTGCCTATAAAAAGGTTTAAGAAAGTTATAAAAGAACAGTTGCAGATGAACATATTATAAAGATAATGATAACATAAATTACTAAAAAAAAGGAAATAAGGTGCTCCTAAATTGATACATTTATCATACAAAAAGTTATATTAATTCAATAGTTAAAAGAAAAAAAAAATACTTAAGGTTAATATAACAATTAAATTTTTAAATGATTCTAATACTGACGCTTTTTTCAGAATTCAAGTAAAACCGCACGAGTCTCCAAGCACGTCGACTCCATCATCAGGAGAAGAGGCCGACGTGTCGCCGGATGAAGGAATAGAACATTCAGAGGAACAGAGACCACCTTCACTCATCGATCTGTTGGGGTGATTATTTAATAGACTTGGTATTTGATGAATATTAATGAATTACATGTTGATTTTTGTTATTACCTTTTATTACCTCATTCACAAAAAATATGTCTGTACATGTTGTGGGCTATTGTATCTATAATGTAACTAAAAAGTTTTGATTTTAATCATAATCTTCCACCGACCATAGATTATCTGTGAAAGTCCGTCCTTTTCTATATATTTTTATTTATTTTATTTATTTTTATTTACACCAACACCAACAGAATAAACACTAATTACAATAAAAGATTAACATTTCCAATAAAATACTAAGTGTTATTCCAATTATAGGCGTAAACAACATGCCAATAATACACAACAACTAAAAATTCTAAAAGTAATAATCAAAATAAAATAAATTTCAGAAACTTAGATATAGTATAATTAGATATACAAGTGTAGTGTAGTGTATATTGACTCAGTATTTAAAAAAACAATATTTATACTGCTTTCTAATTTACAGCCTTAACACATTAACATCCTAACATATTTTTTAATATAAATATTTTGTATTTTCTTTTAGCGGAGAGCAAGCAAAGAAGCAAGCACAAGAACGTATTGAAGCGCAGGCAGCACAACAAGCCGCCATGTCTGCTATTGAGGCTGAAAGTAAAAAGGTAAATCTTTACTAATATTGTAAAGCTGAATTAAAATTTGTTCGTTTAATGTAGAAATGACTTGACGTCGCCTCAGTGCTTGTTTGGCAATCTGACATTTTTTACGAAAATGACTTTTTAATGCAGTATTATAAAGAATAAAATTTCCATCCGACTGGTAAAATATTTTTTTAAAATATTCAATTCTAAAACAATAAAAATCTCATTTCAATTTTTTTCTCTACACGGCACTTAACGAAAATTCCGTACTTGTTTGCTGTCTCCTGTAAAATTTGCTCGAGTGCAGATTGGCCAAACAAGCACTGAGGGGACGGTGAGTCAATCATTTAATATTAAATAGTTTAATTTATTTTTCTTTAATCAACTGATTGTTTTGTAATATTATTTCACGCAGCAAGGATTCAAAAATCTATTTTTCAAAAAGGTAATAATAAAAAAAATAATTTCACTTTTTAATTAAAACATAAAATTTAAACCGTGACGAAACATCTGCGTCATTGACTGTTCAATACACATCCGTGACGCACACGTGTCGTCATGTAGTTTTGACGTGACAACGTGTTATAAATTGGTTTGGGGGGTGACACTTCACTTCACTGCGTTACGCTCCGCTCACGTTATGCGCACGTTATGCGCTCACAATGAGAGCGAGTGAGAGGCACGCGTGCCGCGTCACTTTTTATGTCTGTCTCTCTCGCTCTTAGGCGGGCTAACCATGCCCGAGTCGTTGTCACGTAAAACTTTCGCCCGTATACCGACTTTACAGGCAACCAATTTTTTTTAAATTCATTTTTCGATATATTTCTCTCTCTCTCTCTCTCTCCAGGCGGTCCAGGGTCCAGCTTCATCATCAGCTTTATCCCAAGTGGATCTGTCTCAGTACACGCGACGAGCCGTATCGTTCTTAGCGAGGAACTTCTACAACTTGAAATATGTTGCTTTAGTGCTGGCTTTCTGTATCAATTTCGTGCTTTTGTTCTATAAGGTAAGATGCCATTTTTTACTTCCAAAAAGGTACTCAATACGTATGTATTTTTTTGATGTTTGTTCGTTCATAACTTTAATTTGAATGATTTTATGTTCAGATTAAAGGTGATGGTCTTCATAGGGTCCCATTTATTCTTTCTTCTTTTTAAAGTCGAACGAAAAACATTATTTAAAAGTATGATCACCAATTTAAAGATTTTTAAGTATGTGTAGTAACAATAACAATTTACTTAACTGTTTTTGTTGATAAAAATGTCAAGCCGAAACCTCTTTTACTACCATAAATAGGTTTTTTTTTATTTACATTTATTTTAATTGTAGGTTTCGACTCTGGATGGTGAGAAGAGCGAAGGTTCCGGTATAGGTGACATCATCGCCGGATCCGGTTCCGGTCAGGGTTCCGGTAGTGGGGATGGTAGGTTTGATTGATTATGTACGATTTGTTAACCTTTATTAGAATTTTACATTTTGAACTGTTTTGAACTACCCATTCTTGCCCACTGTTGGGCTCGGGTCTCCTCAGAAGAGGGATTAATTCTCAGAATTAAAAGTAATATAATAATTATATTAAATAATACTGATTGTACTACTTTTGTGTTTTTTTTATCACATTTTAAAATATTTCATCTTTAACTAGTTGACGCGCGCAACTTCCTCTGCGTCACAGAAGGATACAACAATATTTTTTCAAATCGGACCAGTAGTTCCTGAGATTAGCGAGTTCAAACAAACTTTTCAGCTTTATAATATTAGTCTATATACAGGGTAGATCTGTAACTTCAACAATCTGACGTGGGGTGAATGATCTGTCGAAATACAACTTAGCACCATTTTTATTTTTTGTATCGGTTAAACTTTTTTTTCTGATAATGTATGGAAAACGTACGACTATCGTTGCGGGCTTCCATACTATGATGAATTTTTTTTAATCCAATTTCTAAAATGAAAGTGGTTCTAAGTTAAGTCTTTCGATAGGTCATTCACCTCACGTCAGATTGTCCAAAGTTACAGATCCACCCTGTATATAAACGTAATAGTCATTCTAATGTTTAAATCTATTTATAACAGGTAGCGGTGAGGAAGACGATAGTTTAGAAGTGGTTCATATAGATGAGGATTTCTTCTACATGGAACACGTGATCAAAGTAGCGGCTGTCCTGCATTCTATAGTATCACTCGCTATACTTATAGGATACTACCATCTTAAGGTAGGTAGAAATAATATTATCATGAACAATCAAATGTTTTATTTTTGACTGACTTGAAAGGAAGCAATCAATTTGTCTGTATTTTTTGTGTTAAGAATAAGAATAAATTTATTGTCAAGTCAGTAGTTACAATTTTTTTAACTATTGCTATGGTCCCCGCACTAGGTCAGACCTGTATTGCGGGAGACCTTTACGATTTACAGGATAGTACCGATCGAGACATAGTAACAAATTTCTTATAACTAATTTAGCACACAAAGCGAAAAAATACAATAAAAACAAAAAGTGAATATCAAAAACAATGTGAAAAGATAAAAAAGATAGTGTCAAGAACAGTTAAATACTACACAAGGACAATTAACAGCTGTTCTGTATCATCGTAGTTTTGAGTCAAAAGCCAGTTACGAACTTGTTTTTTAAAAACATATGAAGACGACGTTGGTTCGCAGTTGCATCTCCGTAGGATTTGCTCATACAACAGTGGAAACAAAAATCGGCCGAATTTACGCGCGAAGGCTGTTCTGGTACGTGGAATTGGAACGGCAATGCGCCGCGAAGACAGACATTGTGATAAATTAGCACGAAATCATTTGTGAAAAATAGTGTTTGTAACTTCATAGCTTTAGTTTAGGTGGACCGATTAGAATGATACTGGTGTCAGATGAAAGGTGATGGTCGTCATGGGGTCATTATTTTTTTCGTTTTGTTAATAATACCTACTTCTTTTTTTTTCAGTTGGAAACCACCGGGTATGTGGGAGTTGAACCGCACTAAAACCTCCAACCGCTCACACTCAGCGTCCGAACCCCGGCTGAGGCCAGAACCCAGCACGGGGTTATGAGGGACGACGAGACGCGTTACGGCACTCTTTCCCGTCGCGCCGCCCCCAATAATACCTACTACCATTAATTTTAAACAAAGAGAGTAGACAGATTTTCTTGCTCTTAAATCTAGCCGCAGTTCATTATCGGTACCAACTTAATTTTTTTTATTTTCAACAAAAGATCGTGATAATGTTTTCATAATGTAATCTTAAATCGGTTTAAAAATTAATACATATTTGATCCATAACCTATACCCATGACACGTACACCGACAGACACGGTTTTCCCCCAGGGTTTAAAAAATAACTTTATAATTATAAATAACACTAATATATCCCTTCAGGTGCCACTTGCAATCTTCAAACGTGAGAAGGAAATAGCTCGTAAACTTGAATTTGACGGACTCTACATCGCCGAACAACCGGAAGATGACGACTTCAAGAGTCACTGGGACAAACTCGTCATATCCGCCAAGTTAGTATACATTTCTTTAAAAATTCGCGGTTAATCACTCAACTGGGATCGGCAACAAAATTGGTTTGTTTACTTTTGCCGAGTCTGTGGCAGGAGCCAAAATTGAGCACACTTCAAAAACTTGTTTTGTTAACATTTTTTAATCGTCTCATATTTTACGGAGAAAATATATTTTCGCTGAAAATGCCTCGTTTCATAATGAAGATTTACAAAAATATAAGGTTTAATTAAAAATGAATTAAAATTTATTGGAAAAAAATGTTTTTAAAAAGAGGCTCAAACACGGTATTGATTCCGAACGAAGTCCCCAGTTTCGCCATCTAGCGAAAAGTGACGTTCCCAGTTGAGTGGATATCTACACAACTATTTATTGATAATTTCGTTTAAAACACAAAAATGGTTCGGAGGGAAATGTAAACGTAGAAATATAAAAACCGTAAAAACTATTTTATGGATGGATGTAGTAAATCTGCTTTAGAAACACTATCTATTAAAAACACGCATTAAAATCCATTACGTAGTTTTAAATATTTAAGTATTCATAGGGACAGACAGCGTGAAGCGACTTTGTTTTCAAATATTTATTAATAGAATTATCAAATTTATCAATTTCATTAAAAAACTGTTTTTTTATGAAAGTAAAATTTTAGAAGAAAAAGCAGTATAAAATTAGGTATACTAGTAGAAGTATTTAATTTAGAACAAAAATGAAATATTAAAAATGTAATTGTTTTTTCAGGTCATTCCCGGTTAATTACTGGGACAAATTCGTCAAGAAGAAGGTTCGCGCGAAGTATTCTGAGACATACGACTTTGATTCAATATCCAACATGCTCGGAATGGAGAAGACTTCGTTCTCGGCACAGGAAGACGAGGGAAGCAAGGGATTGTTCCATTAGTAAGTGTTTTGAATCTTGTATTAGATTTAGGCCTAATTGTAGCCAGTCACAGGTTCTAATTTGATCTATATCGTAATAGACAAATTCACTCATTAAAATAGAGACTCAAAAATTGTTGAGACCTGCAATATTTCCAACTAGCTTTTGCCCGCGACTTCGTTCGCGTGGACTTCAGGTTCGTCCCGTATTATCAAAAATTGTAGCCTATGTGTTATTCTGATGTATAAGCTATATTGTGGTAAAGTTTCATTCAAATCCATTCAGTAGTTTTTACGTGAAAGAGTAACAGACATACATCCATACATCCATACTTACAAACTTTCGCCTTTATTATATTACTAGCTATTGCCCGCGACGTCGTCTGCGTGAATGCTATGTACAGTGCCATAATAATATACCAACAAATGTTATCTTTTAAACTAACATTAATTTACTGGTTTTCTTCTTTACCTTTCATATCTACAATAAGCAGAGTAACAGAATAAGACTGTTTTTTTGTAAAATTGAAGTGCAAAAAGTGCTAATTTCGACCCGCTTCGAATAAATGACTTTAAGGTGATTTTGCTGAACTAAGGCAAAAGTTGTGACTAAAGCAGATGTAGAAAATAATCAAATTAAGACAAATATAAGATAAGATTATAAGACAACATGCTTATAGAACTTCTCAATGAACCACGATAGTGGTTTGGCTCTCCGCAGCCAAAATATAAAGAGACGTACCGGTGCCCGTGTGAGAAGCAGCCAGTCCTGAGGTCGACAACCGCTGTCCCCAGTGTCTGCCCCAGCGACTTATTGATAGTCATCGCGAAGCAAACACTCACAGGGAACTGTACGCGCTTGAACTGGAACGGAAAGTTCAGGAACATACCTCATGGTATGAGAGGAATGAGTGATATAAATACTGCGTCGCCGACGCCAGAACCCGTAAGAATTTCCGCCTCAATTGTGTGTTTGTGGAGCGAGATGACTTTAAGGCGGGTCCCGTTACAC
Source organism: Trilocha varians (assembly GCA_030269945.2). Taxonomy (NCBI): domain Eukaryota; kingdom Metazoa; phylum Arthropoda; class Insecta; order Lepidoptera; family Bombycidae; genus Trilocha; species Trilocha varians. The sequence goes on from AP028279.1 coordinate 4,140,578, forward strand.
AACTTCGGAGGAGATAGGTTCCGAAGAAACATAATCGGGACACTGACCTTCAGCTTGACAGTATGCGCTGGAAAACCACTTGCTGACAGAGAGTTCAAAAATTCTACAGGATAATGTGTAGCATCATCTTGCTCAACGACAATTCATTTCCCTCAATTTCTGAGAGAATTCGTTAATTGCTGTAGCTTGGTCATTTTAGGGTGTCAAAATGGCTCGCTCACACACCCAAGAATTCTGCTGGTGTGATATACGACTGATGTAGTTGTACACACAGCGAATGAGTTCTTCTAAGCTGGATACAACTCTACCGAGAGACATTGGAAGCAACACTTGTCCACCTCTCTCTTCTGGTAGAGTACCTTCACCAAGACTTAGAAGGACATCGGAGAATTCTTGAGTCTAAATTGGGGATGAATCTACTTCATAGGTTTGCTTGTTCTTCAAAATCACTCACAAAATAAATTTGCAAAAATTTTGAAATATCTGTTTGAATGTCGGCATGAACCCTGTTTCAACGATTTGATTTGCACCAAACGAAGTCATCTGTAAGGCGCTATTATAGGCTCGAATGTTTTTTTAAAAAATGGCTGGACCCGGATGTTCGCCGCTTAGTAAGAGTTTCAACAGTTCTGGTGGGTCTTGCATAGACTCCAAGCGTACCTTACCAGATGCACAACACATCCCATTGGGCCCCCTCTCCATTTGCGGGCTCGACAAAGGGCGCACACTTCTTCTAAGTTTGCTAATATCTCCGTGTGCGGCGTAGTTAATCGCAACATTGTACATGAATCCACTTCCCTCTTTATTTAGCCACGGTTGCTCTTGCAACTCTTGCATTCCGTCCCAGTCTTGCGATACATGAGCAGAAGTATCGTCACGTACGTCCTGATAACTTTGCTGAGCAGCTGTACTACGCTCTTCAAGCTGCTCATCAGTCTCCAACGACCGTGAAAGAGCAGGCTGAGAGTGATCTCTGCTTAACTGAGTACCCTGCTCTTCAAGATATTCGATCGACTGACTTTCCGCAATGTGTTCTTAAAGAGTAGCCAATAGCCAACCTAGCTTCATGCTCAACGGCGGTTTCTAGACATCGAGCTAACCTTTTCCTTCGAGTATCGTTTGAACATTGGGATAAATTAGATCGTTATCCAGGCATTTTAAGTATTTTAAGTAGAAACTAAATAATAATATAATGATAGCTAAAGAGTTCAATTTCACTAACCACACGATGACATATAGCAAAGCAGGTAACCTCAGTTTTGACATTTGGTGTACGAAATGATAGCGCGATTCAGAATAACTCAAATTTATACGCCAACGCCATATTTAGCAAATAGGAAACATTGTCCCACAATGACATAATCAAATTAAAATTATTTATATCAACAAAAAAATGCTTCCATATGTAATTCGACTTGAAGACCAATAGATGTCGTTGCTCTAAAATTGCTTAATGAAATTTATTTATATGTATAGATCTTGCTAATCTCTGAAACGAATTAAATACACATTTTTTAAGAAGGAACAGAACTCTTTGTATCTATGACAATTAAAAAAATAACCATTGACAGTGCCAAAAATGACACAATCAAATTTAAATTATGGTATAAGAGCTAGCAACGTTTTTGACAGAGTATTTACCGATACGGACTGTCTAGTAGTAGCCTCCAGCCGGTAGTTTTAGTTTAAAATTTTTTTTAAGATATTTTTCTTTAAATTATTTTTATTGTACTTTTTGCTGCATGAATTTATTATTGCCAGATATTTTTTGTTGTTTTTCTGTGCCAGACGCTAACTCTGAATGATTTTTTTAATGAATCTTTTTAAGCACTTAAAAACCTAAAATTAATTTGCCAACTGATATAAAAGTGAAAGAGTATGAGAGATAGCATATATAAAAATAAAAACTGGCTTTACTGAAATGTTTGTTTTCCCGACGTTGCTAGCTCTTGTACTAATAAAAAAATGCTTCCACATGAAATTTGACTTAAACGCCGATAGATGTCGGTGCTCTAAAATTTTTGAATGAAATTTATTATATTTATATCCCGTTCCTCGGAAATGATAGTACCATAATATATAGCCTATGTGTTGACCCGACCTCTAAGCAATATTCTTGCCAAATATGAAGTAAATCCGTGCAGTACTTTTCTAGTTTACCCCGGACAAAGCTGAATTTTGTACCATACTAAATGTATTGATTCTGCATCGCGGTGACTTTATGTGCAACGGTTGTATGACTTGGGGGAGTGTATTTTGAAGTTTTGACTTTTCTATCATTTTATTATATGTATAGATTATGATCTTCAATCTTCTTTCCAATCAGAAGTTTTGAGTGTATCCTTCAATCTTCAATCTTTAAAAGTTCAATCTCAAAATTCAGTTTGAAAATTCTATTTACATTTCCATCTAATAGTTCATTTTACAGTTTAATGTTATTATGTAAGTGAAATCTTATTATTCAATCTTACAGTTCAATCCCAAATTTGAATTTTAAAGTTCAATCTCAAAGTTCAATCTTACATTTCAATCCCAAATTTAAACCTTAAAGTTCTATCTCAAAGTACAATCTTACAGTTCAATCCCAAATTTGAATTTTAAAGTTCAATCTCAAATTACAATCTTACATTTCAATCACAAATTTAAACCTTAAAGTTCTATCTCAAAGTTCAATCTTACATTTCAATCACAAATTTAAACCTTAAAGTTCTATCTCAAAGTTCAATCTTACATTTCAATCACAAATTTAAACCTTAAAGTTCTATCTCAAAGTTCAATCTTACATTTCAATCACAAATTTAAACCTTAAAGTTCTATCTCAAAGTTCAATCTTACATTTCAATCACAAATTTAAACCATAAAGTTCTATCTCAAACTACAATCTTACAGTTCAATCCCAAATTTAAACCATAAAGTTCTATCTCAAACTACAATCTTACAGTTCAATCACAAATTTCAATCATAAAGTTCAATCTTATTATTCATTTTTAAAGTTCAATCTCCAACCTTATATCTCTTACAGCATAATCAACATCGACTGGCGCTACCAAGTATGGAAGGCGGGAGTGACAATCACTGACAACTCGTTCCTGTACTCACTGTGGTACTTCGCGTTCTCAGTGATGGGCAACTTCAATAACTTCTTCTTCGCCGCTCATTTGCTGGACGTGGCTGTTGGTTTCAAGACCCTGAGGACTATTCTTCAGTCTGTAACTCATAATGGGAAACAGGTGAGGTTTTTTGACGTGGTGGTCACGTATTGGTAGTATAATCATAGCTAGATTAGGGTCAACACTAAGGAAGTCATAGAGATTGCGATAGGTGATGGTGACCACTTACTATCAAGTGGCCAGTTTACTCTTCTGTCTACAAGGCAAGCAAATTATTATAATGTAGCTTGATTCAGACGAATGTGTCGCAATGCTGTAAGATTAATCATGGTTTACTCTGGTGTAATTAAAATGAGGGTATTGTGAAACTAATCTCTGTGTAAGAATTTGAAGAGAAGTCGGTCGAAACCGCGTCATACGTTGCCTATGCCATGTGAATCAATATACCTTATTTTTATGAGAAAATGGCAAACTGCAGAAATAATGATACAGTGGTCTGACTATATTTTTGAAAAAAAAAAACAGTTGATTTAAATATCAAGTCATTGACCCTACATAGATTATAGTGATTTAGGGTTGCCATACCAAAAAATAAACTTATTTTCTTATTATTTCAGCTCGTATTAACAGTGATGTTGCTTACAATCATAGTGTATATCTACACGGTCATAGCTTTCAACTTCTTCCGTAAGTTTTACGTGCAAGAGGAGGATGATGAGGTTAACAGGAACTGTCATGATATGCTCACGGTATGATTTTATTTAATTAATTTTCTTTATTTGTAGGGAAATTTATTGTGTTAGTTTTAGTGTTGAGAAATGAGAATTATTGAAGTAATTGTAATAAATTTGCTTGTAAATTGTCGTTAGTTTGAGATGTTGCAATAGTTTTAAAATCTTATCGTTTATTCATTGAGTAATAGCTGTACGGCATTGTACTGTAACAATTACCGCCCACTGCTGGGCTCAGGTCTCTTCAGTAGAGGGATCAGGCATAGCCGACCACACGAACTAAATGCGGATTGGGGACTACGCATATCTTCGAAGGATTTAGGAAATTATTTTATGATCCAATTAAGTATAGTCCAGGTTCCCTGGTCTATTTTTGTACTTGATTACTATCAAGCTAATTTTTCTTGAGTACTTTTATTTTGATGAGACGCCCAAAAATTTTCTATACCAAACTCTCGATTGTGGTAGCTAACAGAGGTAGCAAGGATATAATATGTCGATTTGATGATTCTCAAATATTTATTACTAACTGAATTTTCTTTTGTTATATCTCAAGATAATAATCTAAATTATTTGAAAAAATATTTGTCCTACAAAATCTATGGTTGGATTAAAGAAGTCCCCTCTTTCCAACATGTATCGATAACGAGGTTATCATAAATGATTACTAACCAGCTGATTTTTTCTTTTTTACTTAATTAATATTTATATAATTTAACAGATATATTGTCCTACAAATTTCGTGGTACGTTATCCCAGTCCTACGCCTAAAAGTAGTACTAAACATCCTTGATGTAAAAATAATTACTATCAAGCTGAATCTTCGTGAATAGCTTGGTTTCGATGAGTCGCCCAAGAATTTCCTATGCGAAAATTCTCAATTGTGGTAGCTAACAGAGGTAGCAGTCATAGAATATGTCGATTTGATTATTTTCAAAAAGTTATTACTAACTGGTTTTTTTTTTGTTAAATCTCAAGATAATAATCTAAATTATTTGAAAAAATATTTGTCCGACAAAATTTATGGTTAGATTAAAGAGTCCCCTCTTTCCAACATGTATCGATATCGAGGTCAACATAAATGATTACCAACCAGCTGTTTTTTTTTTTGACTTTTTGGTAGATTCCACTCAACGAGAAGTTAAAAAAATAATAATCGTCAATGTAAAACAAACAAAAAATTAACAAAAAAAAATTTGATGGTAAATATGAATATTATTGGTTTGATGGTCCCCAAAGTCCAACATTTATTAATACTATTGTTATTTATTGATTGATAATTATTTTATTCATCTATACTAATATTATAAAGAGGAAAGATTTGATGATGATTTGTTTGTTTGTATGTTTGTTTGTTTGTTTGTAATGAATAGGCTCCGAAACTACTGGACCGATTTCAAAAATTCTTTCACCTTTGGAAAGCTACATTATCCCCGAGTAACATAGGCTATATTTTATTTTCAAAAAAATTAGGGATCGTATGAAAATATCGAATATGTAACACAAGGTGAATAATCGAAAACCTATTTATGCGTACGCTGCAAAAACTATTGACAGTAGAACAAAATGATGTAGTACGGGTTTTTTGATCTTAGCAAGACAAACAAAAAAGTCTGCAACAGCATATATCTAACTATCCTATTTTAGTCACAATAACCGCTTTTATGTTTAGCAAAATAATATTTCGTCCCAAGATTGAATTTAACGTTAAATGAGTATCGTCATATTAACCCTTATCCAAATTAAGTATTATGTTATCAAGAATATTAATGTAGAAGTAAATTACTTTTTGTTTTATTCCAATCGGACTTTTCGTTTAGGAGTTATGACGAGTATAAAACGCAATGAATATGTGGATTGTAAATGCTCTTCGGACCGCGCAAATAATAATGCGACCGCATTGCGAGTACTGTTTGAACCCCTTTGTAACGCAGACGAAGTTGCGCGGGTCAGCTAGTAGTCAATAATTTAATTTCTTTAACACGTTCGCTGCGAAACCATTTTTTGTATAGTAGTCATTGGCACGAGGTGCTATCGGCCCGCACCAAGTCCAGACGTTAGGGTGACACGAGGTCTATTAGACCCCATTTTTTTTAACAAAGTTATGTTCAACGCAGACGAAGTTGCGTGGTTCAGCTAGTTATTATATAAATTACTTAATTTTTTCATGTTATTACAGAGTTAGATATCACAAGTAAGGAAGGGAAATAGATGAAGATGACGGCGAAGATTCTGAAGATTTATCAGATGAGTCTGATGAAGATTAACTTTTTATATATATATATATATATGTATAAAAGTATATATGTATAAATACACATATTTTTGTACCTAGGTATCTAAAAAACAAAATTATTTAAATTTAAAAAACATTTTTCCACTGTATCTCAGGTTACAAATAGGAAAACTAAAAAAATTCAATTTTTGTCGGACTAGTGATACATACCTGTTTTCTTGTAGGACGTTGTTTCATTTGGGTAAAGAACACACTAACCAATTATATAAAATTTTTGTCCTACAGTTAGTAAAGAGAAAAATGGTCTTGTGGTATAAACAATGTCTGAGCATAGGACCGGGGTAACGTACCGAAATTTGTAGGACAATTTATCTGTTAAATTATATAAATATTAATTAAGTAAAAAAAAAAAAATCAGCTGGTTAGTAATCATTTATGATGACCTGGTTATCGATACATGTTGGAAAGAGGGGACTTCTTTAATCCAACCATAGATTTTGTAGGACAAATATTTTTTCAAATAATTTAGATTATTATCTTGAGATATAACAAAAGAAAATTCAGTTAGTAATAAATATTTGAGAATCATCAAATCGACATATTATTATATCCTTGCTACCTCTGTTAGCTACCACAATCGAGAGTTTGGTATAGGAAATTTTTGGGCGTCTCATCAAAATAAAAGTACTCAAGAAAAATTAGCTTGATAGTAATCAAGTACAAAAATAGACCAGGGAACCTGGACTAGTAGGTTTCAGACAAACAGAATTACTTTCGCATTTACCTATGATATTATTAGTAGGGATTACAAGAATTTAATTACCTAAACTTAGTTATAATAATACTTTTCTTTCCAGTGTTTCGTGTTCAACTTATACAAAGGCGTGAGAGCCGGTGGTGGTATTGGTGATGAGTTGGAGCCGCCTGATGGTGACGACTCCGAAGTTTACAGAATCATATTCGATATTTCGTTCTTCTTCTTCATTATTGTTATTCTGTTGGCCATCTTGCAGGGTGAGTGTGACAGTTGATGATAGATGTATTTTAATGTTATTTAAATCTCGTGTTCGAATAAGTTATTTGATTGTTAATGAAATTTAAAGTGACCAAAAATGGTAAATTACCAACCTAAATATCAAATTTAGTGAGGAATGGCACAATTGGTGGTTCATAAACCGATAATTCAAAGTTTTTCTATAAAAATAACCTCTAGACAGTAAACTCTACATAAAAATCGTTGCATCTACTATCTAGTATAGCGTATTATTTGATATTGTATTTACATAGTGCTGTTAGTTGACTGCATTTTTTCAATTTGTATTGCCATGTAGGTAGTCGAGCTAACAAGCCACCTGATCGAAAGTAATTACCGTCGCTCATAGACTTCTGCAATGTCAGGGCTGCTAAAACATCTACTAGTCTTCAAGCCTCTTTTAAAGGACAAGGAAAAACTGAGCTCGAAATCACTGTAATTCCCGATAATGAACTATTAAAATACTTTAGGTTTGATCATCGACGCGTTCGGAGAGCTTCGTGACCAATTGGAATCTGTGAAGGAGGACATGGAATCTAACTGCTTTATATGCGGCATGAATAAAGATTATTTCGATAAAGTGAGTAAAACGTCATATCGTACACACAGAACAGAAAAAACTGTCCTTTTGTATCGTACACTATGACAAAAATGTATCAAATACATTTACAATCTGTACCCATTACTGCCCACGGCTGGGCTCAGGTCTCCTCAGAAGAGGGGTTATGCAGAGTCCACCACACTTGCCCAATGCGGATTGGGGACTTCACATATCTTCAAAGGACTTTTAGAATCCTTTTCTAAAGCAGATTTCCTCACGATGTCTTCCTCCAACCACAATCATTATTCTGTTATTAAGAAAAACTCACTGACAATTTAAACACGAACTATATTCATCTAGGTATGTCACCCTACTTGAAAATGTGGATGTAATTAATTTGTCCTCCATTTTGTTTCAGGTTCCGCATGGATTTGATACGCACGTGCAAAGGGAACATAATTTAGCAAATTACATGTTCTTCCTTATGCATCTTATTAATAAACCTGATACTGAATATACAGGTAAATACAATAATTTATAGCTGAACTTTACCTGTGCCATTAAGGAAAAATGTTTTTACTTATTTTCAGTATTGTGTATTTCAAATAAAAAAAGTTTTCGAAATCGGTTCACTTTCGATTCAAAGTTCTCCTTTTACGTCCCTAAAACACGACATTACCTCTTTATAATATAAATAAGTGAAAGTTGATAAACTAAATCACAGAATACCGATAGTACAGAAAAAAAATCCAAAACAAGCAATCTCAAACAGTGCTAGAGAATAGTGTTCCCAAAAATTAAAGTCATGACTGAAAAAACTATTTTAAAAGTGATTCAACAAGTTTATTAGAAAATGAAGTCTATCTCATAACAATACAGAACACGTTCAATAAAAACACAGACTAAAACGTAGTTCAAAATACAGGATTTTTATTCTGATTCCGGTCTCCGGTCATTTTTACACACTGATTGTGTATCTATATTTGTGAAAATAAAAATAGTCGTCAAATTAATTAAAATGCCTGTAAATTCTTCTTTTCAGGTCAAGAAACCTACGTGTGGAATATGTACACGCAACGTTGTTGGGACTTCTTCCCTGTGGGAGACTGTTTCAGAAAGCAATCCGAAGATGGAATGGGAGAATAATATGTTTATTACTGGTAACACTATTCATGATTAACGAAATCGTAACCAGTGGCCGTGACTTTTAAAAAGTAATCGGAAAAATGGCGCGAATACCATCTGTCAAATGAGTAAAAAGCGCGGGAATATATTTTGAATTAGTAATCTTGAATAGTGTAAAATAGTTTAATTTTTAAATATAATAATTTCAGTAATTGCGTGTAAATAAATGCCAACAAAATACTATTAAAATTGTACAAATTATTGCTCAAATAATTGAGATTTCAACGTGAAGATATATTTTTAAATTTTCGATCAAACTGCTTCATAATTGAATTTTTATTAAACAGATAAATATTGTAATTTGAGTAGTTTCTTAAGAATGTATATTCAAATTTTGTAAAACAAAATGTATTGAGGGTGGCCTTTCCATGAATAAATACTTATTATTATGTAATTTAAGATAATTTTATTGTGTCGTTAATAAATAAAATATTATGAATGTGATATTTTTGTTTCATTTTTTTGTACCTGTATATACAGAGTGATTTCTTAGTGAGGGTACATATTGAAGGTCATGGTAGCTGATGATTATGTGCGACCAGTAAAAATATTATTACCAAAGAATATGGCTTAATGCCTTAGTAATCGCAACTTAAAAATATCTAAAATTGTTGCAAAATGATGGTTTTTCGACAGCTGATGGATGTGGCGGAGGTGTGGGGTGTGCGAGATCACTAGAGGTCATTAGTGAACACTCTTTAAGCCGAAATTGTTTATGTTTGAGGTAGTTTCGTCGAATTTAGGTTTTAAAAAAAATGTAATTTTACCTATTTTTTGTAATATTCCGTATTAGAATAGAGTACTCATCACCCTCCTGCAATATGTACCCTCTCTAACAAATCACCCTGTATATTCGTCGGCGTCACAAAGTTTTTTTATTTGTTAACGATACTCTGCTTGACTGTGAAACGTACCAAAATTGGTTTATTTAACCCAAGTATGTTGAAATTGCCAATATCATATCGACTCATGTTTTCCTACTCCTTCTATTATCTTCTGATTAAATTCGTTGCGGGGCCCAAGACAAGTTAGCTTTCCCTCGGGTTTTCCTGGGCTTCACTGCTCAGAGTCATTCCGATGGTCGCCGCTGTGGATCCCACATACACAGGAGTTACAGTGGTGGGAGTGAGAGGTGGGCAAATACCGGAAAAAAAAAGTTGCCAAAATTTGAGCATCAGTAATAAAAGGTGTTTTTTTGAATATATTAGTTTCATATTTCATACACAGTGGTTAAGTGACCATAAGCTGGCTCATATAAAATCATACAAAATCGTATAGAAAACAACATATATATATATATATATCTTTAAAAATAATTTTTATTTAACTGTTTACACTTAAACATAGTATTTACAAACAACATTAGTTTCAAGTTGAAACTTTCAAGTCTTTTGAAACTTAAATAGATAGCTCAGTTCAGTTTTAAGTACTTATGAATATTTTATATACAGGGTGTCCAATTATTTCAAAGTTAGCAATTAACAACATAACAAATTAAAGGAAAAATCTTAGAAGAAAACACAACTTCATTATGGCGAAAGTTTGTAGCGTAATTTTACTTAAATTTTTATAATTTAAACATTCCTTGACAAATAGTAATTGAACACAACATGATTACAATAAAGAACTTCAACTATAGATACCTACATTTTAATGCTACGTTTCCACATTCACCATCGTCCAGCACACGTATAAAACAAATGACCAAGCCAATGTGGAAACGCGACATAACATACGAGATCTCAAATAGATTAAAAATAAATCAATTTAATTGACAGACGGTTGTTTATGTGCCAAATACATAGTAAATATACTTGTTAAAGCGCTAACTAAGAAAATAACATCGAACCATCGATGATAAAAGTTAAATTGCAATTCTCCTAAGACTTGTGTTATTATTATGCGATATTCTGGCGGCATGTTCATTCGCATTAGTAGAACTGATGAACAAAAATACATGCCCATTATCTGGGCTAGTATTAATACTATTATGTTCGATGATTTTGATGACGAGATCTTGTAGAAAAACTGAAAAGAAATTGTAGATTAACATTATTTTAGAAATTCAAGATATTGAGGGTAGACTGATATTTTGAAGAGAATTGAAATTACAAAAGGTTTTTCTTGAAATGTGGGAATCTTTTTAAAATTGTTGATAGCAAATTAATTAAAGAGTTGAGTATAGCTTAAACTAATATTTAAATTAAAGGACACTTTTTTTTCGAAATACTTATACAGGGTGTTACAACAGCGTTACTACCTTTATAATTTTTCATAGTGTATTTTTTTAGAAAAGCTTATTTTTGACTAAAAATTAAAAAAAAACTTGAGAGGTAACATGAGACACCCGAATAGAACGAAGTTCCTTTCAATTAAAAGATATCTTATATTTTTTATCCTAACGTAACGCGCGATAAGGAACGTGTTTTAAAAGATTTTGATCACAGCGCCATCTAGCGATAATCATCTAAAACAAATAAGGAACGTGTTTTAAAAGATTTTGATCACAGCGTCATCTAGCGATAATCATCTAAAACAAAAAAAGTGTCGTGACAAGTTTTCGTAAGATTTTTTCTATCTAGCCCCCTTTTGATAACGCGCGATAAGGAACTTCGTTCTAATATATTTCTGAATGGACTGGTTTTCTATCATCACACATATCACTAGCGACACTAGCACTATCACCAGTCTTCGTTTTCTGGAGTGCTCTTAACACCCTGTATTATGGTACTGTTACAGGCTAGGGGTCGGGATAAAGACAAACAATGCACTCTCAATCTTAACTCGTTTATTTGTAATTACACACACAGTGTACTTAGCACTAATGTTCGTTGTTGATCTTACTGTACCCGATGACAGACTGCCTTCTTGATGGACCGCTCCGACATTTTATACTCCGAGCCTGGGAATTTAGAATATTCGAGTCGCTACGAAAAAAGTTGTTTTTCTCCAAATAAATAGCGAAATGATTTTATTACGTGAGAACTAATTTTGTCTATTGTTCCTCTACAAATAAACAGCGAAGCGTGAGAACCAATGTTGCATTGTCTATGTCTCATTGTTTACCGGCTTTTTATTGCTTTACGACTATGCACAACACTATTAGAAAACAGGCGTGAGAACTAAATTGGTTTACTGCTTTATTGTCTTCATCATTCGCAACACTACCCTCTCTCTAAGACATGCTCGTCCCGAGCATCATTAGACCCGTAGTAACGCGCCAGCCGATCCACGTGAACGATCTTAGGTGTGCCCCGTTGTCCTTTCTGTATCCGGTATGTCAGGTCGTTGATCCTGGTCACCACACGATATGGACCATCCCATTTGGCTTGTAGCTTCGGAGACTTCCCTTTGCTGCGTACTGGATTGTGAAGCCATACCAGAGAGTTCTCGTGAAACCCGGGGTTGTTGAGTTTACGGTCGTATCGAGTTTTCATCTTCTGTGATGCGTTCTGCCCGGATTCTCTGATGTGCTCGTAGATCTCGTTCATCTTGACTCGAAGATCGCCGGCGTATTCCGTGATTGTTTGTGGTGAATCAGGTGGTATGCCAGTTATCAGGTCAGCTGGTAGTCGCAGTTCTCGGCCAAAGTTTGCGAATGCTGGAGTCACATTAGTGCTCTCATGGACAGCACTACGATACGACAATAAAAATGGCTGGATGTGTTTATCCCAATCTCGCTGCTTGCTTCCCACTACTTTAGCCAAGTATCTCTCCAGGGTTTGGTTAAATCGCTCTACCATGCCGTCCGACTGCGGATGATACGACGTAGTTCGTGTTTTGTGAGCACCCATAACTCGACACGTCTCTTGGAACAACTGGGACTCAAAATTTCTCCCTTGGTCGCTGTGTATCTCCAAAGGCACTCCAAATCGGCAGAAGACTTCATGGACTAGTTTATCGGCAACTGTAGAAGCTTCTTGGTTAGGAATCGCAAAAACTTCGGGCCACTTTGTGAAGTAATCCATGACAACCATGAAGTATTTGTTGCCACTTTCACTAACGGGAAATGGCCCTGCGATATCCAAGGCTATGCGCTCCCACGGTGCTCCGACGTTATATACTTTCAGTGCACCTCTGCTACGAGTATGAGGGCCTTTCACTGCAGCACAGTTGGTACACTTTCTGACCCAATTTTCAACGTCGTCTCTGCAGTTGATCCAGTAGAATCTCTCTCGTATCTTTAGCAGTGTTCTTTTCACTCCTAGATGTCCTCCTGAGAATCCTTCATGGTACAGGTGTAGAACATCAGGTATCTTGGTTTTGGGGACTATCATTTGCAGATGAGAGCTGTTGCCTCGGGCGTTCTCCCATTTACGGCACAGAACCCCCTCGTGGATCAGGAGACTCTCCCATTGAGCCCAGTAACTCTTCGTTGTAACACTCATGGTCGAAACTTCACTCCAACTGGGCTTGGCGGCACCAGACTCGATCCATTCAAAAATCGGTTTTATGTCGACGTCTTCGTGCTGCGCCTTCTGAAGTGTATCTTTCCATTCGTCGCTAAGATCCGTCCTGAGCATTCTGATTGGTACTGCCTCTTTATTCTCTTGCCGCAGACAGTGCTTGCAGTCATCAGGGCATGGTCTCCTCGATAATGCATCCGCGTTGCCGTGCAGTCGTCCACTACGATGTTCCGTCGAAAAGTCAAACTCCTGTAGTTGTTCGATCCATCTTGCCACTTGTCCTTCAGGATTCTTAAATTGAAGTAGCCACTTCAGTGCAGCGTGGTCAGTCCTTAGATGAAATCTTCTTCCAAGTAGGTATTTACTGAAGTGTTGTAGTGTCTTTACTACTGCGAGCAGTTCTTTCCTTGTCACACAGTAGTTTCGTTCCGGCTTGGATAGCGACTTGCTGAAGTAAGCTATCACAACTTCTTGTTCTCCTTTCCGTTGTGACAATACACCCCCGATACCAATGTTGCTTGCGTCGGTATCCACGATGAACTCATTCTCTGTGTCTGGGAAGCCGAGGATCGGTGTTTCACATAGTCGTCTTTTTAATTCCTTGAATGCACCATCGCAGTTTTCGTCCCAGCAGAAAAGTCGTTTCTCCTCCGTGAGCTTATGCAATGGTTTAGCAATGTCGGCGAAACTCCTCACGAATCGTCGATAGTAAGAGCATAGTCCCAAAAATGCTCTAACTTCAGTCTTGTCTTTCGGTGTTGGCCACTCCTTAACAGCGACGATTTTATCAGGATCGGTCTGCACACCCGCTTCCGAGACTACGTGTCCCAGAAAACTCACTTGTCGCTTGAAGAACGAACACTTCTTTGAGCTTAGCTTGAGATTAGCAGCTCGAATCTTTGACAACACGCGATCCAGGTTTTTAAGGTGGTCTTCGAAGGTCTTTCCCACGATTATAATGTCATCCAGATACACGAGGCAGGCATCTCCAATCAGTCCAGCTAGTACGAGCTCCATAAGTCTTTCAAATGTGGCCGGAGCGTTACATAAACCGAAGGGCATCACTTTGAATTGCCAGAGGCCCTTTCCAGTTGAAAATGCAGTCTTCTCTTTATCCTTAGGGTCGATTTCGACTTGCCAGTACCCACTTTTTAGGTCCAGGGTTGTAAACCATCTTATCCCTGTTAGTGTATCCAAGGTATCGTCGATTCTCGGTAGTGGGTAACTGTCTTTCTTTGTTACGTCGTTGAGTTTTCGATAATCCACGCAAAATCTCATGGTTCCATCCTTTTTCTTCACAAGCACCACTGGAGAACACCATGGGCTAGATGAAGGTTCAATCACACCGCTTTTCACCATTTCTTCCAGCATGGCGTCAACTTCCTTTTCTCGGGCCACTGGTATTCTTCTAGGCCGCTGACGTATCGGTGCCATGTCTCCAGTATTTATGGTGTGCTTCACTAATCCAGTTTTCCCAATGTTGTCGTCACTTGAAGCGAAGATATCCGTGTAGCGTAACAGCAGTTTTTTCGCCATCAAGAGTTCTTTGCCAGACAGATCTTTGCGACAGTCCTTTAAGATTGCTGACACATCCCGATCACTCTGAAGTTGGTCGCCGCTACGTGCTTCTTGACAGTTGCGCATCCAGTTGACTTCCTCACAAGTGCCCATCAACGTGCCTCCCTTAATGAGGTGTTCTTCATCACTTGCGTTCAGTACACGCACTGCTGTAGCTCCAGTAGTTTTCACTAAAGTCCGCGCCATCTTCCATGGTTGGTTGCTATCCACTTGCTCAATCAACACACATCGTCGCGGACTTCCAGGGTTTTCTGGTAGCTTCACAGCCACAATGGTTTCTGATCTCGGTGGCAGAACGGTTCGCTTCAGGCAATAGACACTCCCAGGTTTCGCGCCTTCCATGAAGATCTCCTCTTTTCCGCATCTCAAGATCCCTTGGTTCACGTCGATCTCACAGTGATGTTCGCGCAGGAAGTCCAAGCCCAAAATGCAGTCGTCGACTATGTCGGCCAAAATAACTTTGTGCTGGAAAGTTCTCTCACCCAGCTTCAGCATCACTGGTTTTTCCCCTCGGACGGTTATGTGCTGGCCGGTTGCAGTGATGAGTCGAATAGTATTGCAGTTCCAGCAATTTTGTTGAATTTTCTTGCCCAGTTGCGAACTAATCACTGTTCTTGATGCTCCAGTGTCCAATGTGAGTTTACAAGGCACTCCGTTGATTTCTCCATTGATGATCAAGCTGTTCCCGTCGTGAGCTTGTGAAATTGAAATCCGTGGGGCTCCATTAGAACCAGCCAGCACCCGCCCCTTGGTTCTGGCTTTTATTCGTTTCCCTGCAGCTGGATTGCACCATCGTGATCTTCCAAAGAACGCTCGTTTCTTCTGTTCAATGGTCTTGGGCAATTCCGTGCCATGTGTCCTTTTTGATGGCAATTTGTAGCATCTCCCACCAAACGGAGTAGACGTTTCTCTCAATTCTCTGATGCGTTGAGAGTCTCTGCGGCTCGGTGGACACCGCACTGTTTCTACCTCTAAGGCGTGAGCTAGTGCTTCTTTCAGCGTCTTGTGATGCGCTAGTTTGACCGCGGATCTTACTTCGTGGTCGTAAATCCCTCTGGCGAATGCGTTTACCAGCTCTTCTTCGTTGTACATTGGCGAAGACTGGTATGCCTTGGAGAAGATCTTTTCTATTTCGAGAGCCCACTCTTGAAGGTTTTCATTTCTTTGTTGGACTCGGTCATTCAGCTGTGCTCTGTAGACATGTTCCAGGTGGGCGTCTCCGTAACGATTTTCCAGCCTTTCAAGTAATTTCTCGTATGTCGCGTCCTTCCCAAGTGTTTCCAGTACAGCGGCGGCCTGGCCACGTAGACTGACGGTGAGGGCAGTCATAGCTTGTTCGGCGCTCCATCCATTCGCTTTGATGATGGCGTCAAACTGGATTTTGTACGCCGTCCACGAAGAACTTCCATCAAACGGTGCTACCTTGAAGCTGTTGGATCCATTCGCTGTCACCGCCGTCACTCCTCCAGACTTGAGGACGTGCATCGTCCTTCTGACATCAGCAATGTTTGCTTCTGTTTCCACGATGCGGCTCTCGTAGTTTTTTATCATAGTCGTATGATCTTCTATGATGCTTTCATGGCGTTCGAGTCTGTCATTCACTTTCTTTAATTTTGTTTCCAAAGTTGCTTGTAAGTTTACTAGTAGCTCTTCTTGTCTTCTAGCCGCTTCGTCTTGTTTTCGAGCCGCTTCTTCTTGTTTGTCCATTTTCTCGTAAAGTTTTTGGAACATTGACATCATGTCGAATGTAGCAGGCGAAGCAGGTGCAGGTGCAGCAGGTACTCCAGAGACGTTTTCCGAGTCGTTGGGCGATGGCTCACTTACTTCGTCCAGCGAACGATTCCCGAATCGCCTCCGGTCCAGCTCTTCCTGGCGTCGCGTTTCTTCCAGACGTCGTTGACTCCGGGTGCGGGCCAAGTCCTCGTCGTGCGGAGTTAATGGCATTTTTGCGTCTTTATCCCACTTCTGACACCAAATGTTACAGGCTAGGGGTCGGGATAAAGACAAACAATGCACTCTCAATCTTAACTCGTTTATTTGTAATTACACACACAGTGTACTTAGCACTAATGTTCGTTGTTGATCTTACTGTACCCGATGACAGACTGCCTTCTTGATGGACCGCTCCGACATTTTATACTCCGAGCCTGGGAATTTAGAATATTCGAGTCGCTACGAAAAAAGTTGTTTTTCTCCAAATAAATAGCGAAATGATTTTATTACGTGAGAACTAATTTTGTCTATTGTTCCTCTACAAATAAACAGCGAAGCGTGAGAACCAATGTTGCATTGTCTATGTCTCATTGTTTACCGGCTTTTTATTGCTTTACGACTATGCACAACACTATTAGAAAACAGGCGTGAGAACTAAATTGGTTTACTGCTTTATTGTCTTCATCATTCGCAACAGTACTAACTTCAATAAGTCAAATCTTCTACCACAGTACAGGGTGGATCAGTAATTGTACCCCAACTAAAATGGGAAAAATGATCTGTTGAAATGCAACTTAGTACCACTTTTTTGTAATCAGTTATTTTTTTTTTCTTACCATGTATTTTTTTTTTATTGCGTGATAGATATAGTATACTAGTGAGCCCGCGCAATTTTTTCTGCGTCACTTTCAATTAAAAGGTAGCCTATGTTCTGTCTCAGGGTCTATAGATTTTCTGTGCCAAATTCCAATAAAATCGGTTAAGAGGTTTAAGCGAGAAAGCGTAACAGACAGACAGACAGTTACTTTCGCATTATAATATTAGTAGTGATGTACGATTATTGTCTTAGAAATCCTTATTATAAAGCGATTCCTAAAATAAAACATGTTCCAATTTAATTTTCGGATAAAGTTACAGATCCACCCTGTATATACATTTATACTCCATTTATTTTCACTACAAACCTTTGTAAGTGTCAGCAACAATCCTCTAATACTAGTCAGCACAATACATCCAACTAGTATAAATGAAACGTGTTGAGACCAAAACGTGACATCAATGTTCCAACCGAGCCAATGGACTACGATCTCTAAGCCTTTAGTAACAGGGTCCTTTTTACCGACACGATCGAATACTATGTTCACTGTTGACTGAAAAATAACGGGAATTTGTTAAGGTATTTCACAAGCTTTATATAAACTTGCACTGCCTTGGGCGTAACGCGTCGCGCCGTCCCTCATAACCCCGTGCTGGGTTCTGGTCTCAGCCGGGGTTCGGACGCTGAGTGTGAGCGGTTGGAGGTTTTAGTGCGGTTCAACTCCCACATACCCCGCCCGCGGGGGGGCGGGGATCGGGTGATTTCCTCCAACTAAAAAAAAAATATATTAACTTGCACTGGATGTAACTATGTATGTTCGGGTGGAATCTTGCAAGCTAAAGGCAAACTTCTCGGTTTCCGATGGAGCTGCCATTGTGCACGCAGATGTATATCGTGACAATGCAATAATATGACAAAATGGCGCTGATCTGATGATGGATTCGGAAGGTCATAGGAGCTCTTGTGCTAAACGAGATAGATCCTGTTTGGACTCATTTTACTTGTATTAGCACTCTACTGTAACATGATATCCAGGATCTCAAAAGATTGTATTTAAAACGTTTTCTTTAAAATAAATTATTATCTGCGTTTACGTCGGAAATGAACTGAAACTGAACCTACCCTTTGTGACACAGACGAAATTGAACACATAATACAAAAATAATTAAAAAGTGACTTATACTCACAATAAATATCTTCCATATACAATATAGAGAGAAGAAATACCCTAAGAAATTGAAGTATTTCCCTTGGAATGTTTTGGACCATTCTATTCGTTCCCTCATTGTTCTGGCGTCGTGAGCTTCCAAGAACAACTGACGACTCAGCTCTTCTAAACCTGATATTTCTTGTCTTAATTGGCCTATGTCTAAAAAAATATTGAAAAAATCATCAAAAATTAACTATATAGTTATATTAGTTAATATTAATATTATTATATAATAAAGTTTTCATGCATTTTCAACGGGTTCTTACCACGATATTTAATTAATTGAGTTGTCTCGATATTTCAACGTTGTTTCAAACGTCATGATCACGAGAAGACTGGATACTGCGGGTTATCGTGGTAAGAACCCGTTGAAAATGCATGAAAGTATTATAGAAAACCGCGAGTGTCTGAATAAATTTACAATAAAGTTAACTATACAGGGTGACCCATCCTTTTATTTTTGATGTTTAATAATATTGCATTCACAGTTTTTTCGTCGTTTGGTTCGCCTGAAAATCGAACTAACAAAATGGGCAAAAATCAACACCCTGTATTTTTTTGATTCCGGTCGAAAGAACAGTTAATTACGAGGACGGAGGAACAATGTGAAATGCGTGATTCAAGATTTTGGAACGAAGTTCCTTATCGCGTGCTGTGAAAGGGGGCTAGACGAAAAAAACTCTTACGAAAAAGTTGTCACGACACTTTTTTGTTTTAGATGATTATCGCTAGATGGCGCTGTGATCAAAATATTTTAAAATACGCGATAATGCGTTACGAAAGGAAATAATTTTTATGAGATACGTTTTAATCGAAAGGAACTTCGTTCCATCCGGGTGTCCCTTGACACCTCTCAAGTTTTTTTTTGCTTGAATAACTTAGGCACAAATACATCATTAAATTCTTTAGTTTTTTAGATTCAGGTTCTTAAAATGTTGAATCAAACTTCACATCGTTCCTTTAGTTAAACCACTATGTTTGTACAGCAATTAAAATAAGTCACACCAAACACCATGATGTTATATTAACACCAAATTATTTCGGGTAGATACTTTCCCTGGAGAGTGCATTTAAAAATACCACCCTGTATAGTTAAATAAAAAACACGTTTTTCCATAAAAAATATAAAAGAATTTTTACTAACTTTCAGTGCCATGGCCCAAAGGATTGGCAATACTACCAACACTGGACAGAATGTTGGTCCAAAACCCTTTACTCTTAGCACCGGATTGGTCCAACATATTGTATTGTCTTGCTCCAACACTGTTGGCCTCAGCTAGTGCTATCCTTTTCTTTTTGACCAATATCATGTCCATTGTTTGAAGTAGTTTCTTTTCTACTGATAATACATCAGCTTGGGTTACTGGTCTGAAGAATGATAATTTAAAATTTTTAATTGGATTAGAAGTTGTTTTTTTTTGTTGTTTTGTTTTAATATTTTTAGGATCTCAAATAGTATCTATACTATTAACTACTAATATTTTAATGCTGAAGAGTTTGTTTATTTCAACTCGCTAATCTCAGTTGGATAGTCCATTTATCGAGGAAGGCTATACACTATATTGTATCACTCTGTGACGCAGACGAAGTTACGCGGGTCAACTAGTTTTAAAATATCTGTTATGCAATTTTTTGTTTTTTGTGAATTTTTGAAGTTGTTATTTTTTCAATCTCTTTGTGTGTATATAACTTGTTAAGTTTCGTAGGAACTTAATGGAATTTAATAAGTGACATTTCTTCATATTTTCGGTGTCACCGGAAAATACAAATACGGATATATCTATAAATTTAATTTCTTTCTTCAGATCTTATTTAACAGCAAAATTCTTATTTTTCTCAAATGTCATTCAAATATTAACCTTAAGAATATAGCCATAGAGGTGTACGGGTAGTTGACAGCACCAAAGCCTGATAACAGAGCCATCACTGTCACACCAATCACGCCTATTCTTGAAACTCCTTGCTCTATTGAAAATATACCCTGAAATTTTATAACATAGGTTATATTTACAGTTTGCAATAACTGAAAGTGATGACTTAAAGTAAATAAGGGGAAAAACTCAATCTTAGGAAGATTTACTACAAATATATACTTAAACTTAAAAGAAGAATCCAAATTTTAACAATTTTTTCTAAAAAAAAAAGGTTTTTTTAAGTACACATCACCTCTTTTAGCGCTAGAAACAAAATAAGATTAATTCACAGTTATAAGACTGTATTCTACCAAAATCTGACAATTCTATTCAAAAGTTAAATTTATTTAACAAATAAATCAGTATTATGACAGTTTTTATGTCTCTTACCTTTTTAGGACTGAGTATTGGGAATGGATCACCAATCTTCCAGAAGAAATACAAATATATAAACCATACAAATACTGTGAGGGGTCTGATTGCGTTCTGAGACACTGGAAAATTTAAAAACATTTTTTTTTTTTTTTAATGTCTATGCCTATTGTGACACACAAAACACAATTGACAATTTCCTAGAACTAAAGATGGGGAAAAAATTATGCAATCTTCAAAAAAGTGAGGGGAATGAACGGCGAAAACAACATCTTAGTAGAATAAACTGAAGTAAAATAAAATTGTTTTTTTTTTTTTTTTTTATTGCCACATCGGCAGACGAGCTAACGGCCCACCTGATCGTAAGCGGTTACCGTCGCTCATGGACCTCTGCATTCCTGTAAAGTCGGTATACGGGCGAAAGGTCGACAGACAT
This sequence comes from Trilocha varians, assembly GCA_030269945.2. Lineage (NCBI taxonomy): Eukaryota > Metazoa > Arthropoda > Insecta > Lepidoptera > Bombycidae > Trilocha > Trilocha varians. The sequence continues at coordinate 4,161,859 of AP028279.1, forward strand.
AAAAAGTGACGCGGCACGCGTGCCTCTCACTCGCTCTCATTGTGAGCGCATAACGTGAGCGGAGCGTAACGCAGTGAAGTGAAGTGTCACCTGGCCAACCAATTTATAAGACGTTGTCACGTCAAAAACAAAAATTTCAAACAATTTTTTTATTAAGATTAATTTTATGTTGAAACTACTGTACTGTTATTACTTAAAATTTTTATTATACTCACCAAATCGGATATTACTTATGCAGAAGTAGGCTATGTAGAAAGGTATGAGTGCTATGACCATAAACAATAGAGAATACAGACCAAAATTCCAATGGAAATATCTGGAACTGAAAACAACATGTTTTTTGTTAATTTAGCTATGAAATTTAGGTCTAAATAGTACTTAATTTATGCAAGTTTTGTAAAGTATGCTTTAAATGCAACAAATATTTTTCAATTAGACCATAAACCGATTTTAATCAATGTTTTGACATAAAAGTTGCTTTTCAGTTATTTAAAATAGAAAAAAAATTAAGAAGTAGTATTACAAAACAAATTAATAAAAAGTCATAATGTATTTTTTTCATATACATTATTTTTTTTTTACGTTTGATGGTTACACAGTATAACAAGGGAATAAAAAAAAACAAGTACAAAAATAAAAACGAAAACATAGTACTGCATACCATAAGGCTTCAACTCAGCACATGCTGTGGTGGTGCACCACAGCGCTGATTTTCAGTTGAAGCCATATGTTCACGAACATCATCACGGCATCAGTTATCATACACATCACAGTAAAAATAACTATAATAATTAGTTACAGTATAAAAAAAGGGCAACAAGAAATAAATTACATTACCTTGTATCTAAATAACCAATGATTTCAAATATAATCAGTTCGAACATCGTACAGCTGAGAGCGAAAGTTACCGAGAATATTAACTGTACAAGAGTATGATGCACTTCATAGTCCCGGAACAATTGTTTCACAAAGAATATCCAGCCTCCAACGAAAAATACAATCTGAAATTTTGGTGGTTTTGTTAAGACTTAGTTTGGTAGCGGTATGGTTAATTATGTATAAGAGTAAAAAACTGGTTAAACATATGAAACAAAAATTGGTTACTATCATAGAGTAGTGATCTAAAGATAAATTTGTAGAGAATGCAATACTATTAGAATCTATAAACTTATTCAGACACTCGCGGTTTTCTATACTACTTTTATGGATTTTCAACAGGTTCTTACCGCAATATTGAATCTAAAAAAATGAATCAAACAAATCTGTCTACCCTCTTTCTCGTTCGCTTTTGTTTGCTCTTAAATTGACCCGCAGCATCCAGTCTTCTCGTGATCATGACGTTTGCAACAACGTTGAAATATCGAGACAACTCAATTAATTAAATATTGCGGTAAGAACCCGTTGAAAATGCATGAAAGTATTATTAGAATCTATTAAGAATCACAATATTTGTTTAGTTACTGGAGGTAAACTTTTACTAAGTATCTCAGAATATTATAACGAGGTGGTTGAAATCACTTGCAATATTTTTGATGTAGGTAGATATTCCAAGATATTATCCAAAATTACGAATCAGATGTGTTGATCAAAAATGCATTTGAACGAAAATAGGATAAGTATTTTTTGATTCTAACAAAAGCATATCAGAGTTTTGTAATCAATTACTAAAGCAAAAGGTATTTTTTTAATACAACATAACCTTAGTCATTGTTTACATCAGCATTTATTAATATTTTAGTAATTACCTGGGAGACTAGAATTATCGACGTGTCTTCTAAGAAAGACATGGTTTTAAACTTGTTTCCTTGCGTATTCAAACAAAATTTAAAAAACTATACTTATTTAATTTTTATAAAAAATTGTTTACATTTTCCAATATTTCGCATTCACGTTTAGTTTGACGAATTTTGACATAATTGACAGCAGAAGATGTCGGCTCAAAAAATAGTGATGAGGGTTCACTTTGTGACTCAAAATAAAGCCTCAAGGATAGCTTTCAATCCATTTGGATTGCAAAATGAAAGATAGAATTAATTTTCTTTAAACACTCGCGGTTATCTACATCACTTACACTACTACTAAACGGGTTCTTACCATGATTATTTTTAATTGATCCCGTGATCATGGCGCTTGAAACAGTGCTAAAATATCGGGACCGCTCAATTAAAATAATCGTGTTAAAGATAGAATTGATTACAATCCATTACAGTAGGAAAAAAAAGTATATATTTTTCGGGTATTCATTTACTTGTTTTGTCATTTTAAAAGTACGCATACCGAAGAGCTTCTTTGAACCAGCAGCTGCTGCCGGCGTTACCAATGAATCATACGAGTCTTTGATTAAACTGGAGATTTAAAAAGTAAACGTAGATTAAAGTTGGCCTAAGATTTTAGTTTTCATTTCACATTTATTGTTAGTATAATTTGGAGTCCGATCATGTTATAATAATGTACATTCTAAATGTTTCTTATCACGTTTACCACATATATAATATCTCTCGGGTATTTGAACTAAAGCTCCAAGAGAGTGCACTGGTGTTTTTACTTTTCATAACCCTATTTCTACAGTATATTATCTAGCACTGTATAATTATATCCACATTCAGTTCAAATTCAGCAGAATAGGAAGTAGTTCACTAATGTGTACTGAAACTGATGAAGAATACAGCGACAACACACATCACTACATTGGTAAGACATTTGTCAGAACTGTGACAGTTAAGTGATAAACTTTTTTTTAAGCACTGATATTTGGCATTATTATTCTTTTTGAATGCCCCAAAACAAAAATATAAAATAGAATTGGGCTTCGAAAATAAATAAAATGAGATTGCTAGAAGTCAAAAAATAAAACAACTAATTTACATCATCTCTTTAATTAAAAAAATATTGATTAGAGCTTATAACTTACACAATAAATTAAAAACTACACCCCATCCTTCGGTATATTTAAAATATACTCCTGACTATCATCACATACTTTCAAATAATACGTATTCTCAGGTACTGTTTCACTCTGATCTTCATAAACTTCGTAAGAAAGCCCTGGTATTAAAACAGTCTCATTCATAAACTTTTCAGTAACTTTATTTTTATCATGAGTCTTTTTATGTTTCACCAATGAGGTTTTCGAAGTGAACTTTGCATCACATTTATCACACTCTAAGAAAACTCCCAAATGATGACGTTTGATGTGTTCCGACCTGCGCGATGCAGAAATGAAACTGGCATCACATTGATAACATTTAAAAGGCTTCTCTCCGGTATGAATTCTTGTATGATACATTAAAGACTCCTTTGAAACAAATTGACGTTTGCAAAAAGAACAACCAAACTTTTTCTCTTTCGTATGTTTTACTATGTGCGCTTTCAAACGGCTTTGGGCCCAATACTTTTTGCCGCACCATTCGCAGATGTGAGCTTTATAGTTACCGTGTTCGTATTGAATGTGTACGCGTAGAGACATTTTTTGCGTGTACTTTTTACCGCAGTAATCGCAAGTGTATTTGCCTTTGGACGGTTCAGCGCGACACAGTTGCTGGCAAACATTATTTTCTTTATGTTTTTTGAAGGTGTTTTTATTTTTATAGGTCCTACCACAATCCGGGCACACTATAACTAACTCATGACCTAGTTCGTGTTCTTTGAAAGTGTAGCTGTTGTAAAAGATTTTACCACATTCAGGGCAAATGAATTCCGAATGACTGTCCCTTTCGTGGACATTGAGGAATGCTTTAGACCCAAATTTACGAGGACATTTCTTGCATTTATACTGTTTAGGGGCATGTACTCTAATATAATGGCTTCTAAGGTTCGAAATTGAGCGATAAACTTTAAAACATTCTTTGCATTTAAGGACTTCCATGTTAGTTTCATCAAACATTATTTTACTTAACGGCAAATCGAAGTTCGGTGAACGCTTTTCTCTTTCACTCTTAACAGTTTTAATTTTCGGTGGTTCGGGTTTTATTATATCCATGAACCTTTTAGAAGCTTCTTTGCGGTTCGTAATTTTTCTGCAATCATAGAATTGGTTGCTGGTGAAGTCCTCAGGGTTTAACGATAAGTATAAGGTTTTACTTCCGAAGAGATGATCTGATGTGGCATCTACGCTGCTCACGATGGTGTCAAGCATTTTCGTCATTAATTCTGCATTGTCTCTGCTTGTGTTTATAAAAGTGTAGATATTAACTGTGGTTTTTATGCATTTATCACATAAAATGTCAAATGATGCTATGAATTCGTATGTCTGAAAAATAAAAGACTGATCATGTGAGGAACATAAAAAAACGTAAATTTATTTTTGAAGTTTCTTTCTAGTATTGAATGTACTCTAATCACAATTAATGATGATGGGGTACAGCACCCCAGTCTTGGCATTGCAGAAGCTTATGAGCGACGGTAACCACTTACCATCAAGTGTGCTTTATTCTCGTTTGTCTTGCAATAATAAAAAGGCCAGTTGTAGTACAAGGAAAGTAAAATATTCTACCTCATTTCCGAGCACGGATTGTAAAATATCTTCCATAAGTAATGTTTCTTCATCTCCATTGATATTTGTAATAACTTGATCTTTTATTGAAATTAATTCTTCTGAACGTTGCGGTTCAATTTTACAAAAACATAGGCAACAAATGTTACGTTTATTTTTTAATAAACTGTTAATGATTTCACTCTGCGACATTTTGCGTTATAACTAAATTCAAATTTTAATTAGTGGATTTTATTTTAATGAGAATACAGTATTTATATAAGTAGAAAAAACAAAAAAACAGAAAATTTACTGAATTTGTGAATTTGACAATGAAAACAAATCAATCAAGCTGTCAGACGCCAGCACAGATGCCAGTTTGTGTCAAAGTGATTAACAACTTTTTATAATTTTAAGCAAAGGGATTTACTATACATTCTTAAATAAATCAGAACTCATAACAAAATGATATTTTTAAATGACAGGTCTTGGAAAAGTACGCTAAAAAAAGGAAAAATCAATACTAAATTCCACAATTTTAAAAGAAGCATGAATGCATCCAAAGCATTAGAAAAAATAATATTGATCCATCTCTGAGTTGATGCTGCTGGTTTATATGGTAGCATAGATCAACGACTCAAAGCTGAATTTAAAAAAAAATCAGATGTCAAACCAACGTCAAGTGTCAAAATCGCACTGATGTCTGATTGTCAAATGTCATTTTTCCATCTTTGACTCCGTGTTGGTCGGATTGACCGGATTATTTAACTATTTATCTTGATTTTTTTTATTAAATTGTTGTTATTATGCAATAAAAACAGCATCAACATAAGTGATCTATATAAATTGTGAAAACCTAGTACTACACCTCTACTAAAAATATCTGGTAAGTCGCTTTTACATTTCATTTTCGTTATACCTATATTATTTACCTAATTTTTAATATTTATCTCTGAGAATATGCATTATAAATCTTAATTCGCGGTTATACAACACTCTTAGATCTTGAATTATTAGTTTTCAAGTATAATTTATCGTTTAAGCATTAAATAAAAGAAATTTGCAGTCAATCATTGAATATGTGACCTTTAGAATATAAACTAAAGTTCAAAATCAATATAAACAAAGTTTTGAATTGAAATATACATCTATAGCAATAAGTGTAGATCTAGTAAACTAAATTATTATCAGACACACAATTAAGCTTATATTTGTGAGCATTTTAAATATAAGAATCCAATTTGTGGTCAAATGAACAACTTAAATTTTTAATGTAAATAAAGTATTTATTTATAAAAAAATTACATTTTTAAGCCATACTTTAATTAATCAAAAATCATTTAGTTGTTTAAAAAAATATCTTAATAAAAAAAGACAATAAATACATTAAAAATCAGCAAGAAATTAATTGCAGTCCGATAAAACTTATCACAAATTTTACAACACAAGTAACCTTTAACTGTGCCACTTAACATAAGGTTATCAAATAACCTTCCATTTATAATGCATGTTTAAATTTGTACTTTGGACTTGCAAAATTGTCTTTGAATGCTAGAAGATTTTGTAAAACTGTATACCAACACATTACCACCCACTGCTGGGCTCAGGTCTCCTCAGTAGAGAGATCATAGTCCACACTGCTGTAAAACACTTGATTTAAAATAGGGGATGTTTATAATAGAATCCTAGGGTTGCAGTTACCAGAATGGCCATTTACTCTTCCTCCCATCACATCTTACCTGATGCTTATTTGAGATGTTTGGAGTCTGATAGTACTGTAATGTTCAGTACAATGTCATCATCAGCCCACATTCCACTGTTGGACATATGCCTCTCAAAATGTGCTTCTGAGCCCAATCTTCTGCTGGTCTCATCCAGTTACTGCTGGGCCAACTTTCTCAAGCAGGGTGGCCTACATATACTACAAGAACTTGTTTACTCCATTGAGTTTCATTTTTTTTTGTATAATATGTGACCTCTTTATTGACACTTTAGCCAGACTCCATACAGTACACCTAGTAATATTCGATTGATGCCTCATTGTGGACAAGTAATATTTATTACAGAAGTCAAAGCAGCCAACTTTTTTTTTCAAGTTTCACTTGATTTCTCTGATCTGTCTACATCAAACATTGATTTCATTATCTAAGTTGACTGTTGAAATATCTCCTTTCTAACAAAAAAAAAAAAAAAAATTGGTTTATTGGCTACAAAGTTATCCATCTACAAACAAAAAAAAACGTGAATATGGTTGGTTTAAAAAAATTTGAATTGTTTTTACAATAAACATTCCTTGATTATATGTGCCCCACCTGTCTAGATTGCTCCTTGGTATCTTTGTTTTTAGCCTTCTTATCTTCTGACAATCACAAGTATCAGACTGATACACTGTTGCCAATCAGTTCCCAATTAGCATATGTAATAAATAATTGTGTACCTACCTTATCTTGTAATTCCATAATTTATTATCATTATTAGACCGAGTGCTTAGGTATGTTTCAAATAGTTTCAATCAACATATGACTTAAAAAATACCTATTAAAAACCTTAATTGGATGGTGTTGTGCCATATCATTACCAAGCCACAATTTGGCCAAAATTGAGTTATATATATTATCTAACGTAAAATCACCTCTATCATCATGCCGGTCAGTTTGATTTCAATCGGACATGTAGAACCAAAGTTATCAAAAAAGTAAGGATGTCTGGAACCAACCCACATTATGAATATGTCAAACTTAAATATCTCGGAAAGAGGTTGATGTGGATTGGTATGATTTGGCACAACACGATCTAATTAATACTCAAGAACTAAATTAAATACGGGAATAAGAGTCGAAAAGAAAACTAGAGCTTGGACCCCAATTTCGAGATTTGAAAGGAAAAGTCCATTCACTAATTCATTTTAGTTAATCTTCGCACTATGGAGACAGTAGGTAGAAAGATGCACGTATAACTCTCGCGAATTAACTGTGCACCTCGCTGGAATGCGAGTAATGCGACCCTCTTCCCGCTTACTCGCGCGGTGTCGCGCGTTCGCCGCAAGCGTAGTAGCGATAACATTTTCGTTAATGTTGCAGTCTTAGAATAAAAATCTTAGAATAAATGTAAAAAATAAAAATCTTTCCATCAAAATCTTTTCATCAAAGTTACCTTTAATTGTTAAAAAAAAAGTTTTTTTTACATTACATTTTTTTTGCATACGGTATCGTCCGAATGACGTCACAGACCGAGGTGCACAGTTAAATCGCGCGAGTTACAACTGCTGTTGTTCTCTAAGTTTCCACTCCAATCTCCCTACACGTGATCACCCGTCTGGCTAACATATCGCATGCATTGCATTTAACCAACATAGATGGACTTGATGACACTAATTGTCTCATAGCTGGCATCGTTGAACGATCTCGTGACAAACGCGAAACGAACGAGACGCGTTTAAAAATAACACGCTTTTCAATGTCTCTCGTAGCAGTGGATTTGTTTTTATAAGCTACGCGTGACGTTTTGTGGCAAATACTTCCGGGTTAAGGTAAACAATCAGTATGTCAACTCAAGAACGCCTTAAGATGGCTGATTTGTCGGTATACAACGATGCCGATTCACTATTTCGGGTATTTGCCCACCTCTCACTCCCACCACTGTAACTTTTGTGTAGCCAGGATCCACAGCGGCGACCATCGTAATAACTGAACAGTGAACTCCACGAACCCAAGATCAAGCTAACTTGTTTTGGGTCCCGAACGTAATTAATCAGAAGATGATAGAAGAAGTAGGAAATGTAATTATCGACTTCCCTTCTCGCCAAGTAAAAGAACCTGTTCTTTTCGCCAGAATTGTGATAATAGCCACCTCGGATACTTAATTATATGAGTTGATTTATTCTGCTCAACTAGAAATAAAACTGACATTTTGGCGATGCTGAGAAGCTGCAGAGTTGATTTGTACCGAACCTGAACCTTAAGCTCCGTTACTATTGATCGATTGAACTTTTGTAATATTATTCCTGTCCACTTTGTAAAACCAATTATTTTTTATCCTTATCACATCACTTGGGGCCGGGTCTTTTTACACGATTGTTTGGGTATTGTAGCCTTCTTGAGGTGGCACATGAAGGACAGTTTGCTCTCGACCTTCCGACACTTTTAGCATTATTAGCCTATTACCCTTACTAGGTCAGAACTCAGAATTACGACAGTTCTACGCGACATGGATATTTCGCGCATACGTCTAACACGACACGATTTCGACACGCACTTAATGTTCCTGAAATGAGAATATATTTTTATAGCAAGTTATATTAGGCATAGTAAATATGTTTATCGTATTCATTGATGAACTCAAAACAACAACAAGTTGTTTCCCTTCCCAGTTTTGACATGTCTATTGTTATACCAGTTGAAGGGCGTTTGATGCAACACAATGTAGATATGCTCAGCACCTAGATCTTAACAAGAGCTTCGAGCCATCAGTGTCTTACTATCGAAATTGCTTACTACTCCGTATTTTCTAACCTTTTGCTGAATAATTTTTCAGAGATCATTCGAATTTTGGCTAAAAATATATTTTTTATACTTTTTACACTTAATGAATCAGCCTCAGTCTTCGTTGGTCACTTTCTTCGTTCCACATACCACTTAAATCGGCGCAGTATATTATTTTCTTTGCATACACCTTTCAATGGGTTAGGTACCCAAACGTAACTTAAATAATTGGTATAATATAAAGGGCGTCCTTGTACACACTCCGGTCAATCTACTTTCGAATCCCTTCAACTAACATTGGCATGCTCAACAAAACGTGATCTGTTACAAACTAAAGAAAGGCATCAATTATAAACACCTGGCCCAAAATTTAATAAGACAAACCAGTGCCAGGAATTCCTCATGACTCAGTATTTTCAAGTTGCGATTTATGATTTCCAATACACATTGACTATGATGATATTAAGAAGCCATTCTATTTCAGTAACGATTCTTATGCAACTAGTTTTGCAATTAGCCAAGTAATATCATAAGATTGACATCGTCTCTTCCTCATTCATAATCATTAGTTGATAATCCTCTGTGGTATCTGGTGTTTAGTTGTGTTGTTCTTGTGTCCTAATTATGGATAATGTGCGCAAATTTTTAAGGAAACAAAGCAAAAGAAGACGGCTCGTGAAACACCGAAGTTTGTATTACGGTAAGATCACAAAAATCTTTATCTAATGGATCTTAGATCAAAAATTTTGTTAACTACTCTCACTCACTTTAGTATCCTTACATTGGGAAAAAAACTATACTCTGGCACAGTCATTACTACTTTTATTTCATTAAATTAATAGGTTGGAAACTAATGTTCAATGTTGATTATGTTGACGATCATTTGTCAAGCCAGAAATTCCCTACGGTCTTGGTTTTTTGGACGACGTGGATTGGAATTGTAGCGTGGTCCAAATAATTCGAATTGAAATGCTACTCACGTGTCTTCGTCTTATGTATGAGTAATAACGAGTAGCATACAGCTTAGTACTAAATTAATATTCATCCAGATTCAACGCTCTTATTCTGAAGACTCTTGGGAGATATTTGCGTTACTGATTCGAGTGATTTGAACTGTTAGGTAAATATGGCGACAGTTGCGAATTTTGTGACTTATTCATGTGTTCGTAAAAATATTATATTTGGATTTACAGGCTGTAAGCTTTTATCAATGTATGTGCTCGGGCTAACTCTTATTTCATTAACGAAGAAAATTTTCATGAATTGATAATTTTTATTGACGTTAAAAGCTACTACCAGTTCGGGGAAAAACCCAAACTTGATCTTCATACAAACTTGTAATTTCACTTTGTAAACATTAAACATTATAGCCGTATTTCTTGCTATATATTTCGTTTTTATTATCTTTATAATATACAGTTAACTTGAATTGCTTGTAGTAAAAGTTGGAGTTTTTGGTCCAATAAAATTACCATCAATTTATATGAGTACTATTGAGTACCTTAAAAATGTTATTTGAAAATATAAAATCTAATCTAAATGTATTTATGATTACAATGTTGGTGGACGATTACGATGGAAATGTAAATTCTTTATCGATATTGTTTTATAATTAGATGCTATCAAATTAAAGCCGTCAGGGAGTTACGGTGCTTAATATTACTAATCCATTCTTGATTGGCTAGTTGCTAGACAGAATGAAAGCAGGTAGAAAAAAAAGTATTAGGACATGGTACTTGTGAATTAACGACCATAACAAAAGCCAGCAAATAGAAAAACTAATCAAAAAAAAGTTTGATCATATTATTGTAAAAAGTACACATTACCTTTGGACGGATGACGTCCAAAGGTAATGTGTAGCCAAACAAAAACTTGAGAAATACGAATTACTATGGTTTGTTTACGTCCGTGACCCTCGTTGATCGTCTACGCTAAGTTACGATCATGTTCATGAAACGTCACAGCCAGAAAATCGCTGATAAGGCTCAGAGTGGGTGTGTAACACGCCGCGCCTCCGCGCAGTGCAGACTCGTATTTACGCGGGAAAGCGCGCGTCCGTCGCGTTCCAATTTTAACATTCGCAAGTTTCGAACTAGGATTGGCGGGAAAACGTTCTTTTGTTGCCTAAATGACATTCAGTTTTTAAAGTTTTGTTCGTGCCTGTGAAAATGAGTGAAGGTTTGTTTTGAAATGCTTGTAGTGTTTTTGAACGATTGAGAATTTAATTGTGCAATTTTTAATTGCCACTAGACTCATTATCTTTATTTACGACGTTAACTTCATATCTAAATTGTTCAAAAACAGAATATTTATAAAAATAATCCCGCGGTCATAACCTTTTTTCTGAAAAACAAACTTAAAAACCTTTTTTACATATAAGTGGCCAGTACTTGTTTGTTAGAAGTAACACGATCTCTAGAATGTTTGTTATGCAATAACTTTATTGGTTACGTATGTACATATTTACTTCATATATTTAGAATTGTGTACATTCGTCTTGATGTTCATGACAAGCGTTTTTTGTTATGGTGAAACAATAAGTTATAGCAGCTGTGATAATAATTGTGAAGAAATCTTTTTAACACAGTAATGTAAATGAAATTGTGTGTGAACAAGTTTTGACGGTGATTGAAGAGACTGAAAATTTAAAATAAGTTTTAAATCATAAAACAACAATGAAATGACGCACAAATTATCTGATTAATAAAAGTAGAGTAGATGTACTGTGCAAATATTCACAGTTAAACTTCTCATATGCTCCTTTGTTTGGATGCAGAGCAGTAAAATTTCGCCTCACCCAAAATTCAGTAATATCAAAAGAAATTGATATGAAAATAATTTCCACCATAAAGAGTAAATTGAAACCGAAATTGAAATGATACAAGAACCAATCCAACAAACCAAAGAAACTAAACTAACGAAGAAAGTTAATTCAGAAGAAGTTTCTAGAATAAAACCGTTAAAATTAAACATCATAACAAAGTTTTCCAATGGTCAAACCACACCAATAAGTCGTAAATGTCTTATCAAATGTGCTAATCTGCTAAACACTACGTCCAAATGAGATCTGTTGTGTTACTTTTAGTTATTGTAAAGATCTCAGCAAAATAAATAAAAATTAGCGACCGGTGTCTTTTGAGTACACGTCATTTATTAGAGGTACTGAAGATCTGGATAAAATTGTGAGGGTTCACCGAATAGCACCAGTAGATTTGTTTTTTTTTTAAGTTGGAGGAAACCACCGGATATGTGGGAGTTGAACCGCACTAAAACCTCAAACCGCTCACACTCAGCGTCCGAAGCTCAGTGTCTTCTGAAGTGATGAGGTCAATGAGCAACGGTAACCGCCTATGATCAGGTGGCTCGTTAGCTCGTCTGCCTACAAGGCAATAAAAAAAAAGTCATCAATACATTTGTAACTATATGTCAAAGATATTGAGTATTTAGATAAAGTACAGCCGATATCCAAACCCTACGTCAACTAATTAGATCTACATCAATAGACGATATTGAGATCTTGATTAAAAAAGATATGAGTTCATTTGCACTGCTTATTATGGTGTATATTTCAATAACATCGAGTATAATCTTAGTTTCAAACCGATAAAATAGAGATTTGATAGAGTTTGCACAACTCTTCTTTTGTTAAGAAATAGAAGTATCTGTTCAAGTCTGGCTCAAGTCTCATTCGAAGAGGGTTTAGGCATAGTCCACGACGCTTGGCCAATGCGAATTGGGGACTAATATCTTCAAAGGGTTTTTAGAATCCTCACGATGTTTTCCTTCACGGTTTCTAGCCAGTTGTGTTGTGAAAAATTGCACATTAATATTTTTCACATTAAGATTTAGAGGCACAAGCCGGTCGATTTTCGCCGGACCAGCAACCCCGTAGGGAAGCCAATCGCTTCAACCACGACCCCACCACGACGACAAATAGAAGTAGGCTTAATTAAAGTAAAGTTTTAAATGTGTGCATAGTATCTTGTGTATGTACGATTAATTTCTATAGGAGAGAAACTTTGCTATTGTATCGTTATGCTTGTATCTATCTGTCATGAATTGTACTGTATTTTATGGTACAGACCTTATTTCTTCTATATCTAGACAAGTATATAGCACAATACATTGTCTGATAACTATGATAAGTTTGGAACTTTGAAAATTCCGTGCAAAAAAACCTGTTTTCGCCATACAATGCATCATAGTTTATCCGACGTACGTTATCATAATAATCTGTTATTACAATGTCATGATTTTCATTTACTATCGTAAGTACTTGAGATTGTGAATGATTTAAGTTTTTTATTTCTTACGTCAATGATTATTATTGTTAAGGATTTGTCACAGGGAGTTCTTATTCTTATAATTTTTGGTTGCTTGCTGAATTTTATTCTGCAGCAAAGCATATAGAAAATTGCATGATATTTGTAGGCGACTGAATCAGTTTTATTTATTTTATATTTTTAAAATGTAAAGAACAGACGACGATGGCGCCCTCTGTAAATAGTTTTAATTTTTTTTATTAAAACCTCTTTGTTATCATACTCTTTTTAAAATTAAGAAGGAATGTTGGCGCGCTTTTTCAAATATCTAATTGTGTGTAGAAAAAATTAGTTGTGATTGCGTTATACTTTTCTTCCTCTTATGTTTTATTTTCATTAAATGATTGTTTTTATGTTCTTCAATGCACTGGTAGCCTTTGATTTCCTACAGTATTGTTATGACTCAGATATTACTAATTTTGTCGATAATATTTGATGATTACCATTGACTATTAAAAATGTTAAAGTAATAGTACTGGACAAAACTTTTTGTAATGCAAATAAAATTGTCTGTAGCCTTCTTGGTTATTTGGACTTAGACTTAATAACCAAAACATAAGATTTAAGAAACCACATTCGAGCTGTAAGAAAAAAATTCTTAGGGAAACATTTACCAGAAAAACTTGAAATCAAAACTACCTTTGATTTTCCTCAATTGGTTAAGTCATTAGTTAGGAAATACGACTCCATTCATAATTACTAGTTCTGTAATTCCCCGACGGAGACTAGATCATAGTTTTCCTTAACTGTCCTCCAAGGTTTGTATAAAGACTGCATTGCACATTAAATCTTAGTAATTGAATGGGTTGTGTCATGCTGCACTCTAGATCATTGGTAGGGAGGATCAATAGTCTAGTGAAGTGTATATACATATAGCAAGATAGAAGTATGACGGAAAACATTGAATAAGAAATTGTGTACTAGGGACTTAAAAACCGGATCTAATATTGATCTCATTTCAGTTTTTTTTATATATTTCAAATTGAGTATGTTTTGAAGTGTGGATTCCTATCGCAAGGAAAACAATTTTTGTAATATTTATTGTAGTTTCCTTGTCTGAATCCAACTTGTTTGGTTAATTGGTCTATGTTTTGTGTTTCTTTCGTTGATTGCCTTTTTTCTGTTTTAAGTTATATTGTAATACCAATTTATCCTTATATTTAAAATTTCTTGAGGAAAATGTTGTGATGTGTTTTTATGTATCGTTTTATGGCAATTTCGTCTGATTTAAGACCTTTGCTATTTGGTGTGTAGCCAAAAGCCTGATAATTGAATGCACATAGTTTCCCATTCTCCAACGAATTGGTTACATAAATAATTGGTGTCTAATGGGTTGATTGTCCCAGTGGCCTAAATCTTCAAGGCGATTTATAAATTTAATGTCTTTGTTTTCCGTTTCCTCATTTAAACAAAAACTGCAGCATACCAGAAATTGTCAAATATGTGTTGCTCTTTCAAAATTGCATCTATAACTCTTCGCTGTGCGTATGGATTCATCTGATTTTCTTTTGTTCTTCGTCTTATATCTTAATATATATAAATCTCGTGTCACAATGTTTGTCCTCAATGGACTCCTAAACCACTTAACCGATTATAATAAAATTTGCACACCATGTGCAGTTCGATCCAACTTGAGAGATAGGATAGCTTAGATCAAGGTCTGATGATGGAGCTGGAAGGTAGCCACAGGAACTCCGTCAATAAGCAAGATAACTTCACCGTGTTTAGACTCTAATGAAGAGTTTTGATGAGTACTTTTAGTAAATTCCCGGGAACAATTCCTATGCGACGCAGACGAAGTTGCGCGGGGCAGCTAGTAGTTAGTTTAAATCTGTTTCAAAGTGACCCCATACTTGAGACTGGTTGATTATCTTATTATCAAACGCGAGCATTCCTCGGTCACTTGTTATCGATTCGGACTTTAGAATCAATTATAACAACGTGTTCATTATCTTCGCTCTTGTGATTTAAATTAATTGAGGTTAAGAATTTAATGCATCTGGTGGATGGGTTTTTAAATAAATTATTTTCAGTGAGACTTGGACTTTTTTGTCCTGAGTTATTTATTTATCTTTTATTTGTATACTATTATTATTTTGGATGTTTTGTTTGACACTCGTTTCCACGCTCCTTTGAAACCACTTGATATTTCATGTCTGTTAGAGGTATAACTTTTAGGATAATTTTGAGTTGTTAACCTAACCCTTCATTCATACGAATTTATCTAGTAACGTTGCATTTTAAGTTTATGATGGATTTTTATAAAGTCGACGAGCGAACCACTAACTTAACTAACTATTCATTTCTGGGATTGAAGAGTTATTGCTCTGGATTCCGACTCTCTGTCATTAGAAAAAGATGAAGAAGAATAGCAACAAAGTGTTCTTATAAAAATAATGTATGATAACAAACAACATCTGTCTGCGAATAGAAACCCGAGGAATTTCATTTTGATTGCCAACGAAGCCAGAAAACAACAAATTGAGTTGCATATAACTAGATAAGAACATATTGTTTGATTCAAGATCTGTGAATTGGATTATAATATGGAATATTCCTATTGCATGGAAATATACTCTCTCTATATTGGTGGTGCAGATCTCAAGAGTAGACAAGACTACCGAAAAATTGACAATATTTCCGATGTTAGCGATGGGAAGGCTGGGTTATAGGCCTAATATATTATGGCAGTACCTGAATATTATCAAACATTTCAAATAATATTATATTCACGAATTTAAAGTTCATCAACTTAAGGTCCCATAATTTGTTAGATCGTCAATTTTTAGCACTGGATTGCTGTTTTAAGGTAAAATACCATTTGTTTACACGTTTTCGCGTTTTCATAGTTTCACGGCAATTTCAACAGTTATTAAGATGTGACCTTAACAATAAGAAAACTGTTCCAAAAATTGCATATTATTTGCTTAAGTACATTTTTGCGCAGTTGGCAATAGTCAGGCGTCCTCCAGAGACGATCGATGCTGCGCTGAATACGACCTTCACTGCCTGCGACCTTCGCCAGATCAAACGGATTCAGTGGGTCTTGTTCGCTTTTACTGAATAAGAAAACTTGGACGTATTTATGGCAAATACTTGCTCGAATATTAAATAATGTATGAATTTAAATAAAGTATGAAGTAGTTGTCAAACGTTTAAACTGTCTTTCGTATCTTTCTGAGATATGTGAAGTCCCCAATCCGCATTGGGTAAGCGTGGTGGACTATGCCTAATCCTTCTTCGGAGGAGACCTGAGCCCGGCAGTGGACAGTAATGGGTTGTTACAGTACAATACAATCTGTATATGAATATCCTCCTTATATGGAAACTTATATAGGATGCAGTAAAAAATGCGTCCACATGGACGTTATTCTGGATGTCTGTACGTGAAATGATTATTAACTAATGGTCAGAAGAGAACTACTCTAAAGTCGTAGGTATTTACAAGCTGCGGTTTTTGCTGCACCTAATGCATTTTGCATATTAGTTTGGTAGGCCAACTGTCAAACGTGTTTCATATAGTTTCAATCACGGCCAATGCATACAAAACCCCCTTTACATATTGGTCGACCGTCACAATCATTTGTTTTTATGTCCATACAATATACACTTCTAAAAAAATTTTTTAAGGTGCGGTTTGTCGCCAGAAAATGCGATTTCTACCCTGATCAGTCGCATGCTGCAACGGCAAAAAATCGCACCGTCAAAATACGCCGTAACATGTTTTGTTATAGACTTGGCTTCGTTCGAAAGTTTCGTAATCACTAATACAAATATAGTGTGGCTTGTAAAATCACTCGTGATGTTTACTACGTGCGATTAACATAATTAGTTTTACAGTTTAACAATTCACGGATCCGAGATAAGGCGTTATGTTATCTCGTGTCGTCTGTCGGCTTCCGAAGTGGAAAATAATAAATAAACTGAACATTTTTATGTCATTTATGGGTAAAAACATCGTTTTCGAACTTAACTCACAAAGACTGCAGCATCATCATCGTTATCGCCAAACAGTAGATTTTGACTGCTGGACATAGGCTTCTCTCAAAGTACGCCAAATTGATCAGTCCTACGATTCTTCTATCTAATGTATCTGGTCTTAGCTTTCTTGATCCCCTTGGAGATCCACGCGGTCTTTAAGGGTATCGACCGCCACTCCAAAATCTTTCAGCCCGTTTGGCATTTGTCACGTTACGTTATGGGTACAATTCTTTACGCTGTTCGACTACTGTAGTTTTCTTGTCGCGGATCTCTTAATTTCTGTTTCACAGTGGCGTGCAATCTAAGAAGCAAATAAGCAATGCATACCCTACGTTTGAAATGTATGACTATTAATTTAACAATGAAAGATTTAAAGTCATTTTTGCATACTCTTACTTGTTGTTTCATCACAAAAACGAACTCTAATACGGAGATAGTGTATAGATAGCGATATGATTTCTAAATGTTATTTCTTTGTTACAGAACCAGACATGCCGGTTCGGGAGGGCGCCAAGAAGCCCCTGGTCGCCGTCATAGATGATGGGACCAAGACCGTCAGATTTGTCGTAAGTGTTTATTTACTTTGAGCAAGTTGGAGAGGTAGGAGGTCATATAGCTCGCAGAATAGATGGCTGTTAGTTGAAGAGTTCGAATGGTCGCCACAAGCATGCAAGCTTGAGTGAGATTTGTCGGATAATTTAATAACTTAAACAAGTTGTAGATGTATTAGGCTGCTGATTGAAGTGTGAATTGACTATGAAAAGCAACCTAGATTGACCAGATACAAAGTGAAGATGACCTGATTTACCAACTGGGAACTGATCAAAATTGGCATTTGTCTAGTAGTTGACATTTAAAGTTCTGGAGTGGCGGCCACGAACCAGTAGGCGCAATGTTGGTAGACCCCCCACAAGATGGACCGACGATCTGGTCAAGATCGCGGGAGGTCACTGGATGCAGATGGCGCAGGCCCGGTCGATGTGGCGAGGTTTGGGGGAGGCCTATGACCAGCAGTGGACGTCTATAGGCTGATGATGATCACATTTAAAAGCCAAAGACGAGTGGTTAAGGTTAAACCGACATCCAGCTGGCTCTTATAGGCTAATAATGATAAATTTTATTTTCATGTAAGAGACGGTCTTAAGATACGCAAAATACCCAGAAAATCGCAGTAAACATTATCTTTATTGTAGGTTATGAAAGTTTTATATTAGATTATGATTGTAAATGCCGTTAATATTATTAAGATTAGAACTGTTGACGCAATGTGGGTCTCTCATAAGGTGGTTTGTGAAAGAGTCATTTTTTTTTATTGCCATGTAGGCAGTCGAGCCAACGGCCGACCTGATAGTAAGTGGTTACCTGATAGTAATTTGAGGAGATAATAGATCTTTATGAGAATTAGATGAACCTCGGACAGATGACAGATCTATTTATGACATAATCTGATAAACTGGAACCATGCATGTATTTAATATTGTATAGTATAAATACTGTAATAGTAAATTGTATTACTTAAATGTGATGAAAAACAAAAGTAATTAAAATAAAAAGTATACAGCAAAAGGTCGTAATAGGTCCGAATGTCTGAGTTTGTTCCTTTACTACTAGATTAACTGCGTAATTTTGCCTGTGCCACAAAAGCAAGAATGTTTTACCAGTTTATACCTAATTTAGAACTATTATAAAGCCTATATTATTATTATCATCTTATCGCTTGCTATGAGTCAAAATTATTTTCGAAATCGGTTCAGTAGATCCCAAGATTGCACCCTTACAAACATCAAGACATTACCTCTATACAGGGTGATTTTTTAGAGAGGGACATATTGCAGGAGGGTGATGAGTACTCTGTTCTAATACGGAATATTACAAAAAAAAGGTATTTTTTTTTAAATCTAATTTCGACAGAACTACCTCAAACAAAAACAATTTCGGCTTAAAGAGTGTTGACTAATGACCTCTAGTGATCTCGCGCACCCCACACCTCCGCCACACCCATCAGCTGTCGAAAAACCATCATTTTGCAAGAATTTTAGATATTTTTAAGTTGCGATTACTAAGGCATTTACTTTTATATTTTTACTGGTCGTATATAACCATCAGCTACCATGACCTTCAATATGTACCCTCACTAGGAAATCACCCTGTATAATATTAGTATAGATTATCTCTGTTGTCCGCTATTAAAAAAAGAGGTCTACACATAATTTAATTCGTCATTTACATAAAATATACGAAAAAAAACTAATTAAAATTCAACTTTTCTGTGTCACAACACGCAAGGATCAATAAACGGAACCAACGTAAAATTATTATCAGTCGTAAATCGTATTACGATAAAATAACCAGTTATTGCGAACGTTGAATCATAATACTATTATAAAGGCGAAAGTTTGTAAGTATGGATGTATGTATGTTTGTTACTCTTTCACGTAAAAACTACTGAATGGATTTGAATGAAACTTTACCACAATATAGCCTATACATCAGAATAACACACAGGCTACAATTTTTGATAATAATCTAGACGGGACGAACCTGAAGTCCACGCGAACGAAGTCGCGGGCAAAAGCTAGTATATTAATACATTAACGTAGGCTTGTATTTGTTTATTTAGGACGTAAACAGTATAATAACTTGTCTATGAATGGATTACAACTATTTGGTAGAGAAATTAGCTGACTTTGCGCAGGTTTTGCAACACCTTTTGCCCCGTACCATTCCGATTTGGAATGAACTTCCTTCCGCGGTGTTCCCGGAGCGCTATGACATGTCGCTCTTTAAACGAGGTTTAAGATAAGTCTTGTATAGGTAGGCGATAGATAACGGCCCCTCTTCTCTGGCATTGCAGAGCTGCATGAGCGACGGTGACCGCTTACCACCAGGTGGGCCGTATGCTCGTTTATATACGTTTCAATAAAAAAAAAACCTTTTTCGGTTAATTTTATCGAATTACATTATTTGACATTATCGGACTTTAGACACATATCTTTTTTTAAATATGAATATCTTATAGTTTATAGCCTTCCGCGATAAAAAGGCTATCCAAGTCTGAAATAAATTTTCAAATCGGACTAACGGTTCCTGTGATTATGGCGTTCAAATAAACTCTCCAACTCAACCCTTTCAGGACAATAAGATGGATGAGACTAAATATGCGAATACTAGACAAAATTTAAGTTATTCTGTAAAGGAAGAGATATCACTACAAAAAAATTGTAGGGTGTACAAATTTAATTTTCCTATTAATTTCATGGGAAACATTTTAACACAACGTAGGTACGTTGTGTTAAAACGTTAGACAACGTTAGACATTCATTAAAAATATCAACTCAATAATAATCAATAACGATTTTTGTAGAAGGGAAAAATATTTCCCATGAGCGTGAAAGGGTTAATCATCATCATCATCAGCCTATGGTCGCCACTCTATAACTTTTTGGTCCGATCGACCATTCTTCACACGAATGTGTTCTGCCCATTGCCACTTCAAAGACGCAATTCTTCTGGCAATATCGATAGCTTTGGTCCTGCGGATCTCCTCATTTCTGATTTGATCACGCAGAGAAACGCCCTCTTGCCCTCTTCATCTCTCTGAGTGACTCTGAGTCCAGCTCAATATATTAGTGCATATTCTTTATTTATAATATTGTCAGTAAAAGCTATATTATGACCATCAACTATGAGCTTTCCTCTTCGGTATTCCCAGAGCGCTATGACTTGTCCTTCTTCAAACGAGGGTTGAGGAGGGTCCTTAAGGTTAGGTCGTAAGTAGCGGCCCCTCAATGTCCCCTGACATTGCAGAGGTTCATGAGCGACGGTAACCACTTACGACCGATGGCCCGTTGGCTAGTCTGCCTATATGGCAATAAAAAAAATTTCAAAACCATCGTAAAATCACCTTCTCTAAATACCCAAATACTAAACTTCCTTTACAGATATACGAAGCAGAATGCTCAGATGAACTAGCGGCTTATCAACTGGATAAAACAGAGGTCCAACCTCAAGAGGGATGGTCGGAGCAAGACCCTAATGAGATAATGCATCATATCAGGATATGTGCAGAAAACGCTATAGATCAACTGACGGAATTAGGTAAGATTCTTTATATAGCACTAGCGGGCACGAGCAACTTCGTCTGCGTCACTTTCAATTAAAAGGTAGCCAATGTTCTTTCTCAGTGTCTAAAGATTGTCTGTGCCAAATTTCATCAAAATCGGTTGAGAGGTTTAAGCGGGAAAGCGTAACAGACAGACACAGTTACTTTGGCATTTCTAATCAATTCGCATTTAATTCAGTACGGATTATTCATTGTCAGGTAAACGACACACTTGCTGGAATTTTGATAAATTTCCTTGAGGACACCTCCTCCATCAATTCGACGGTATCTTTTGTGATTATTACCTTATAACTATAGTTTGGGTGTCTAAATACTCAGATTCTAAATATCGGAGATAGCTGGTACTCCAACCGCTGACAATCAGCGTCTGAACCCCGGCTGAGTCCAGAACCCAGCATAGGGTTATGGGACGGACTTCGCGTGACGTACTACGGCATTCTTTCCCGTCACGCTGAGGAATGTTGTATAATAGATTTTATATTTTCTTTACAGGATATTCAAAAGAAGACATAGTGACTTTAGGTATAACAAATCAAAGAGAAACAACCATAGCCTGGGATAAATATACGGGAGAGCCATTACATCCTGCCATAGGTAAATATAATTGTTTTAGCCATAAATTATTGGATTTTACTTATAAATCCAATAATCCGTACGGGAGGTCGCGGGTTCAAAACCGGCCGGCTTGTACCTCTAAATCTTAATTTGAAAAAGATTTATGTGCAATTTTCCACAACACCACTGGCTAAAAATGGTGAAGGAAAACATCGTATCAATCGGACAACAACAAACCTGCATATCGGAAAAGGGTTCTAAAAATCCTTTGAAGATATGTGAAGTCCCCAATCCGCATTAGGCAAGCGTGGTGGACTATGCCTAACCCCTCTTCGGAGGAGACCTGAGCTCAGTAGTGGGCAGTAGTGGGTTGTTACAGTACAGTACAGTACTTATAAATCTGTGTCTTTTACTTATCGACTTTAATAACTAAAATTTTCCTTGAACATTCACGATTCTTTTGAGTCAATAGTTTAGATTTTAAAGACACCCCCCCCCCCCCCCTCCCAAGGGGAAGGGAAGATTAACTATGCGAAATAACTAATCAAATTACAGTATTTTTTGTAGTTTTGGAAGCTTGTCGTACTATTCTTATTACTAAAACTTATTAAGCATTTCCTCTTGGTATCCGATAGGAATCGAGTTTTACATAGTATACGCCATTTTATACTGATTTTTTAAAAATATTTTTTCTTTTTTAGCATGGAATGACATACGAACCGACAGCACAGTAGACGCGATTCTAGCAAAAGTTCCAGACAGAAATAAAAACTATTTGAAGAATATTTGTGGTTTACCTATTTCTCCATATTTTAGTGCTTTGAAAATGCGATGGTTGAAAGATAACGTGAAAGCTATTAGACGAGCTAGTCGGGATAAAAGATTGCTGTTCGGTACTGTTGACTCTTGGATCGTTTGGGTGAGTTTTGCCTAAATTTACAGAAATAAAACTTCGAAAAAAAAAAAAAAAATTCTTTAAAATTAACATTCGGAAATAGTAAATATATATTTTTTTCCTGAAAACGACGGTATATAGACTGTAAAAAAGCTATTAAAAGTATGCTCTGAAAACTATTTAAAAAAAACTTGAGAGGTGTCAAGGGACACCCGGATGGAACGAAGTTCCTTTCGATTAATCAGTGAGGGAATTGTAATAAAATTTTATTTTTTTAAGTTAATAATTAGTTAGTTTTAAACGTCTGTCTCTCTCTCTCTCTTATAGAACCAATTGTTATAACTTAAATATAATATTTTGATCACATCGCCATCTAGCATTAATCATATAAAACAAAATAAGTAATTGTTTTAAAAGATTTTTATCACAGCGCCATCTAGCGATAATCATCTAAAACAAAAAAAGTGTCGTGCCAACTTTTTCATAAGAATTTCCGTCTAGCCTCCTTTCGATAACGCGCGATAAGGAACTTCGTTCCACAAAAAAATCATGAAAATTTAAAATTCAACTAAATATTTTAGATTAGTGGTTGTTAAACAATAACAAACATTAAAAATATACTTCACAGTCAGACCGAATTACTTTGAAAAATAATGTTATTTAGTTAAATTCTTATAAATTTCTTTAAACACTCGCGGTTATCTACATCACTTACACTATTACTGAACGGGTTGTTACCACGATTATTTTTAATTGAGATATTTGATTAGTTAAATTCTTGTTTCAGAATTTAACCGGCGGTCAACAAGGAGGTTTACATTTAACCGATGTAACTAACGCATCTAGGACTTTACTAATGAATTTAGAAACATTAAACTGGGACCCTATGCTTTGTCGGTAAGATATTAACACTAGTGCGTAACGCGTCGTGCCGTCTCACATAACGCCGTGCTGGTTTTTTGGAACAATCGGGGTTCGATTGTGAGCGATTGAACGTTTTAGTGAGGCTAAACCCACATACCTCAACCGCGGGACAAGTGGAACCACTTACCATCAAATGGGCCTGTAAACTCGTCTAACCTACAAGACAATCAAAAAAATTGTTAAAACATTAAACTAGTGTAAAAAGTAATAATAATAAAATCCTATTTTTGATAGCGACGTTTTTTTCACTTAATATTTTGTATTTTTTGTAAAATTTAGTTTTTTTTTGCAGATTATTCGGCATACATCGTGATTCCTTAGCCGAAATTAGAAGCAGTTCTGAAGTCTATGGAACAGTCAAAGATGGTTCAGTTTTAGATGGAATAACTATATCCGGAGTAAATATTTTTATATCCTATTTTAAACCTTTAAATAAATTAATGTACGCACTGCTTTTTAAAAATATAAACTGCACGCCATTGTCCTCATTAAACCTATAATCATTACAGATCCTAGGCAACCAACAATCAGCGTTAGTCGGTCAGAACTGCCTCAGCGCGGGCCAGGCCAAGAACACTTACCGCAGCGGGTGCTTCCTGCTCTACAACACGGGTACACGACGCGTCAACTCCACGCACGGACTCATCACCACCGTCGCGTACAAACTGGGCCCCGACCAGCCGCCTATATATGCGCTTGAAGGTAGATATATTATGCCACGTCACGACACACTAAGATACTCAAAGGGGTTGTCCATTAATCACGTGAGGCTTGAAAGGGGGGGGGGGGGGGTTTGATAAAAATCACGAAAATAACACAATGGGGAGGGGGGGTGTAGTAAGATATATCGTGAATTTATTTTTTCGTCAAACGCGCGATTTTTAAACAAATATTAAGCGGCACGGCGCGAAAATTTTAAGATTCGTTGTAGGTACTAAAAATACACGCGATGTTGAGAAGGGGTAGGGGGGGTGGTCTTAAACCTCACTACGTATCACCGATGGGGGAGGGGGGGTTAAAAAATGCTAAAAAAAGATCACGTGATTAATGGACAACCCCAAAGATACATAAACAACATGACGCCGCGCCACGCGAATCTAAACACATCGCACCACCCGGCGTCGAGGTGGAGTTCATCCCTACTATATGGAACCACCGTCCATCCACGGTCCGTTTCAGGAACACTTTTTTTTGCCACGCACCATCCGGCTATGGAATGAGCCCCCCTCTTCGGTATTCCCAGAGCGCTATGACTTGTCCTTCTTCAAACGAGGCTTGAGGAGGTCCTTAAAGTTAGGTCGTAGGTAGCGACCTCTCAGTGTCCCCTAACATTGCAGAGGTTCATGAGCGATGGTAACCACTTATGATCCGGTGGCCCGTTGGCTCGTCTGCCTACAAGGCAATAAAAAAAAAGTCCACACAAAACCTCACCACGCCACACTACACCAGGCGACAGTAAATCACACCACGCCACGTCTTATTATAGTAGACCACAGCAAAACACCACATAACAACAGAGTACACTTTGAGAATATACAATATCAATGAGTTCTATTTACACCGGTACAACCTACATCATTTATTTTAAAGAAAAGTCTAGCTAATACAAGTAAAACGAGCCCAAACACGACGGGTCTATCTTGTTTAGCACAAGAGTCCCTATGACCACCTTCCGCATCTATCATCAGATCAGCGCCATTGTATCAATCGGAAACCGGGAAGTTTGTCAAATTCAACTCGCAAGGTTCCACCCGAACTTACATAGTTACATCCAACCCATTACTGCCCACTGTTGGGGTCAGGTCTCCTCAGAAGAGGGATTAAGCATAGTCCACCACGCTTGCCCAGTGCGGATTGGGGACTTCACATATCTTCAAAGGATTTTTAAAACACTTTTCCGACATGCAGGTTTCCTCACGATGCAATGTTTTCCTTCGCCGTTTTTATCCAGTGGTGTTGTGAAAAATTGCACATAAATCTTTTTCACATTTTGATTTAAAGGTACAAGCCGGCCGGTTTTGAACCCGCGACCTCCCGTTCGGAAGGACGCGCTTCGACCACTCGGCCATCACGACTTTACATATAGTTACATCCAGCGGAAGTTAATATAAAGCTTGTAATAAAAACTACACACTAATCCCTTATATTATTTCCTCAGGATCAATAGCGGTCGCCGGTGGAGCCATGAAGTTCCTAAGGGATAACTTACGGCTGATAAAGGACGTGTCACAGGATACGGAACATATAGCAGGGCAGGTGTTCTCGACCGGAGATGTGTACTTTGTTCCTGCCTTCAGTGGACTGTATGCTCCGTACTGGAGGAAAGACGCTAGAGGGTAAGGGAGTTTATAGTACCATTTCGATCTGGAATGGATTTCCATGATGTGCCCAATTATGGGATGTGTGTGCCCGAACGTGGGACGTATGTGCCCAAACGACGGATATGTGTGCCCAACCATGAGGTGTATGTGGCTCAACCTAAAAGTACTGTATGGTTAGGTGATAGATAACGGTCTCTCATTTACCTGGCATTGCAGAGGTTCATGAGCGACTGTGACCGCTTACTATCAGGGATGTAAGCTCGGTTATCTACCAGAAAAAAAAATGTATTTTGACGTGACAACGTCTTATAAATTGGTTTGGGGGGTGACACTTCACTTCACTGCGTTACGCTCCGCTCACGTTATGCGCTCACAATGAGAGCGAGTGAGAGGCACGCGTGCCGCGTCACTTATTATGTCTGTCTCTCTCGCTCTTAGGCGGGCTAATCATGCCCGAATCGTTGTCACGTAAAACTTTCGCCCGTATACCGACTTTACAGGCAACCAATTGTTTAGATCCTATTTTAGTGGGAACGTTTAAAAATTCCACCCTACCACATACATACGGGGGTATATCAAGTCATTGAATTTGTTTTTATAATATATTGTTTTTTACAGCATAATATGTGGTTTGACTGCTTTTACGACCAAAAATCATATCATAAGAGCTGGATTGGAGGCTGTGTGTTTTCAAACTAGGTGAGTATATCAAGTTTAATGTCTAAAATCTCATTAAAATAAATATCTTAATGTCAAATTTAGTGTCTCATGTATGGAGAACGCAAGTTCGTATTGATATAAAATTCATTGTTATAATTTTTTATTGGTTGTATTAAAATGTTAAATATGCAGGTTTCCTCACGATGTTTTCCTTTACAATTTTTACCAGTGATATTATGATAAATTCTTCTAATATATAAAATTGTCGTGTCACGGTGTTCGAACTTGAACTCCTCCGAAACGGCTCGACCGATTTTGATGAAATTTTTTGTGCTTATCCGGTACCTATGAGAATCGGCCAACATCTATTTTTCATCCCCTAAATGTTAGGGGTAGTCCACCCCTAATTTTTTTTTCGGCGCAGACGAAGTTGCGCGAGTCAGCTAGTTGCATATAAATATTTTTACAAATCAAGATTTAGAGGTACAAACTTGACTTTGAGAAAACAAGCTTATCAAGCACTCGGGCACAACACACGTTGTGTCAACTTTTTTACTAAACATTGTTTTTGTTAAGAACATCGCGAGGAAACTTTCATATTGGAAAATAATTCAAAAAAAAACCTTCGAAGATATGTGAGATTCTAATCCCTCTTCTAAGGAGATCTGAGCCCAGCAGTGAGCACTAATGGGTTGTTACAATACAGTCTTATATTATTCCAGAGATATTTTAGAAGCTATGAACAAAGATTGTGGTATGCCGTTATCTAAACTTCACGTCGACGGCAAAATGTCTTCCAATGATTTATTGATGCAGTTACAGGCTGATTTGACGGGAATACCTGTTTGTAAGTGTAAATAATATGATGATTTAAATTGATAGAAGCTTTTCTTAGTAATTTCAAGTTTTTTGGACTAAGTTTTATTGTAGAAGAATTATAGAAGTGTTACATATTTATTTTATTCCAAACCTACAATTCTATCTATGTCCACAGTGCGTGCCCAATCGTGGGACATGTCGGCTCTGGGTGTGGGCATCGTGGCCGGCCACTCAGTGGGCGTGTGGAGCTGCGACAAGTGGAAACATCACGCGACGCACGCCGATACATTCCTGCCTACAACTACTGATGATGGTAAGCTTGGTTTTAATGTGTGCCTAGCTGTTGGATAGGTGTGCCTAATTGTAGGACATGTGTGCCCAAATGTGGGACGTGTCTGCTTAACAGTGGGATGGGTGTGCTTAACTGCGAGACGTGTCTGCCTAGCTGTAGAACGTGTGTGCCCAAATGTGGGACATGTGTGCCTTACTGTGGGACATTTGTGGCAAAACGTAGGACATGTTTAATTTGCATATCTAACTTAACACATCTGTCTTTCTTTATCGTTCATACTTAAAGTCCTTCAATTAAAATAAAACTTAATTACTAATACATTTTTCTTTTTCTACGCAGATCGCGACGCAAGATACACAAAATGGAAGATGGCGGTCCAACGTTCTCTCGGCTGGGCAACAACGAAAAAATCTATAACAATGACAGGTCAGGCGAAACGAAAGAGTATTATACAACAAAAAATAGAATCAATCGATATTGACAGTCGTAGCAACTCGATCGATTACAACGGAATCGATTTAGGAATCGATACATCGAAACTCGACGAGGGGGTAAACGCTTACGTAGAAGATCTATTACAGTATTCCGCCCATAAATATTCACTATACGTGCCGGTCAAAAATAAAAATATCGAGCGAACCATTTTAGATGATGCAGATTACTTTATGAGTAAGAGAGAGTGCGATTACGATATGTGCCAGTGTTGTGACACGCGTAAAAAAGTCATGACCAATTGGAAAACTATTGAGGAAATAATCGAAAATGATCCCGAGATTATATTCGATAGTGATGATAATCCGATTTTAGTCGAGCCGTCGAATTCGCAATCGAGTAAAAAAACGATACTGAATGGCGATTACGATGATTAGGGATATCGATTTTTTTATCGATTTTAAAGGTACTTAATTTAAGCGGATGCGTTTATGCAGTAGAGTTTAATTTTCTTAATATTTTAACTGCTACATCCAGTGATACACCGTTCTTAAAAAATATCTTAAAGTACTTATTTAATATTCTTCTAGGAATACAATAATAGTTTCAACTTGTATTATGTTAGGATTTAGATGTAAAAAAAAATATTAGAAAAAATACTTTTTAAATGTTCCTATTGATATCGCTATTGGTATTATTTTGTTAGTATTAGTAAATTTAGGCTGATAAAAAACTATTTAAATTATATTAGAATCTAACAAAAACGCAAGTCACGTGACTATGTGACGTCACAAACATGTAAATAATTTTTGACTCAAAAACAATTTAGTATATTCTCGATCATTATAACTAATAGAGTTATAGAAGTTATTCGCCGCCGGCTACCGGTTCGGCGTCCGGGGACGGAGCGACGGGAAAGAGTGCCGATCGCGTAACGCGTCGCGCCGTCCCTCCAAACCCCATGCTGGGTTCTGGCCCCAGCCGAGGTTCGGACGCTGAGTGTGAGCGGTTGGAGGTTTTAGTGCGGTTCAACTCCCACATACCCCGCCCGCCCCGCGGGCTCTGGTGATTCCCTCCAACTGAAAAAAAAAGTTATAGAAGTACGACAAATAAAAATGGCGTCAAATGACGAATATTCGGAGGCACAAGAAATTCTTATCGCACGATAATATCTTTCTTTCAATATACATTTTTTCTCGCGATGTTTTCATCAACTTTTAGCCAATCGTATAACGCGATACGTAAAATAATATCTTAAATTATCTTGTGTTATTATTGCCAAGAAATATAAGTAGATAAAAATTCTTAATTATTTGATTTTTAAATAAGCATTGTTAATAAGGAAACGATAAAAGTATTTAATAATCAGTATTTGTTTTATAATTTTAGTTTTAAAGCGTTTGACGGCAAAAAATAGATTTTAATTAATAATTCGGCTTTAAATTCTTTTAAAAAGATTTATGTTAGAGGAGGGTTTATTTAAAAAAAGACATTTTAAGCAATAATTTTGAGTGAAAAACTCTGAAATTTGTTTTTTTAGTATTATTTGCATCCTATTAACCGATAAATAAAAGCACGATTACCTATAATACTGTACTTAATAAAAACTTAATAATATTTATAGAGAAAACACTGGGAAATTACCCGCTTGCGATCATAAAACATGGGGTTAAATAGCTTGTAAAATAAAGAAAATAATATTTTTATTTCATATATTGTATTTCATATTAACATAGTTTAAATTTATGAAATATTTTTGTCTATGAATTGTTAAATTATTGTCTACAGTCTAATAATTGTCTATGTTTTAGTAATTTTAATAATTTCCTTTAACACTTCTCCTTGATGTATCTGTTATATTTTTTCTAATTATTTTCTTAATTAAAAATGTAAAATCAACTTTACTAACATTAATTAAGACTGTTTGTTGAATAAAATGGTTATTTATCTTACATCCGGTCTATTTTTTTTCTCCTAGCATGATTTGGCACGTCGAATTTTCATCAAATTATTGCATGAATAACATTTTAATTATTTTTGCTGTGCGATAAACATAATTAGTAATTAATGTTATTGTATTGTAGACAAAAATAATTGTCTACAATAGACAAAAACGTTGCAAGATTGAAATGTTTTGAAACATTGTCAAATGTATGTTGTATCTCTGAAAGGTTAAAAAGTTGAAATAATCATATTTTACAGTACGAAAGTATTGCATTCATTTCATGGCATGATTTGCACTGATAATTTTAATCATAATGGTCATTCCATTTCCATAACCAATTTCATGACAAAAAACTTTGAAAAGAAACTATAATTGTATGTCAAAAAAACGAATAAATAAATATTAATCAAGATGAATTTGAAAACGTTATTTTCTATGCCTTTTATCATTATAAGTTTTTGAAGTAAATGTATTGTTATGGATAAGTCATTGATCTATATGTCTTATCGATAAGTCGTATTTTTTTGTATTTTATTACTCTGTTGTAAAATGATAACTAATATTTTCTTTACAGAGGAGAGATACAAGCTGTTATCATCAATCCCAGCAGCTTTGTACCTCATTGGAAGCTTCACGATGCTAGTCGTATCATCGATATTAAGCGAAAGTCGTAGTTGATAAGTGAAATTGTAAAATTTTTGATAAGTCGTAACCGATAAGTTGGTTTTGATGTGATAAGTTATTGTTATTGTGATAAGTCGTTTTGTAATTTATTTGTTATCAATTTTTTCATCGATATTTATTGTCATATACTTTGTCATTGATAAGAAAATGTTAATTGCTAATTGAATGTAATTTTGCAATTTTGATACCTATTCCAGTTAAGTGGTGGCATCGTGATGTAGTTTATTTGGATACCCAAGGAAACAGTAAGCTGTTTTCTGAAAAGTGTTTTTTTAGTGGATGCCCTTTAAATCTAAATATGGGATGTAAATTTCGCAATTTCTATTTTCTGTATTGTTGACACCTTCCAAGTGTAATGCCAAATATATTCCTATGTTTTAGAATTAGAACATTTTTTTTTATAATTTACGCTCAATGAAATGATCAAGTTGGAATCCTCCTTAGTTTTAAGTTTTGCATTTTTTATATTTTTATATATTTAAATGGTTAATTGTATTGCGTTGTTGAATCATGGTTTTTATATAATTTATATTTGTAATCTTTGGATGACACATTTCTTTTTTATTGGCATTTTATTTACTTAATGATTTCTATTTTATGCTCTGGCATCACTGAGATTCATGAGGGACGGTAACTATCAGATAGGTCGTATTTTTTTTGCTTTAAAAACTTATTTATATATTATTATATAATTTAAAGCAAATTTGACTTAAAATAATCAAATCAAGTTAGCACGAACTCAGCATTAAAAGGTTTATATAAAGTGAGTGATGCCACATAAATAGTGCTTTACTTTTTAAGATATTCGATAATCAAAGTGTGCCAGATAACTTGACGTTAAACTTAGCAGGCACAGAAATTCGTTTGTGTGCCTGCTACCTTGACAAATGCCATACTTCAGTTTTATATTATTGTAACCATTAAATATGTATAATTTAATGTAATGTATTATTGATTATATTCTACTCTTGTTGATTAATTATTATAGAAAAAGACAGCTCTCAGTTCGGATTATTGATTATGTACTTAATTATTGTGATTTATTGGCGACTGAAATTAAATTTTTCCAATTAATTTTTATATTATAGAATTAAAATTTGAAAACATAAAATTATTTATTTAAAATTAAATTATTTTCAAGAAATGACTGTATTTTTTAAGTCCAGGTTGAAATGTATTTATTCATACTTATGAAAAAATGTGAAGTATAAGTAGGACAAATATAATAAAATATATTTTTTATTAAATAATGGTAATCCTTGTAGCATTTCTATGTAATTCCTATTCGATTTAATTATAATTGTGAATCTAAATGTTGTGGATTAAATACTCTTTTGTCGGGTTGTTGTTATTTTATTTTGTGTTCGTTTCATTATTTTTTTTTTTTTTAATTAAAAACTGCAATTCTATGTTGCATCTGGAAGATACGGTTTAAATGGTAGTTAAATTTTCGAGTTAATTAATAGATTTTAAAATTAACTAAAGAAGTTAAACTTTTCAAGGGCAACTGTAAATATAGTTAATGTCCTGTCAGAATAAAGGCAATAAAAGGAAAATAGTAGAGTATTACAAAGCAGTCGTGTAAAAAGAAATTAATAAACATTTATCTTGTAAAACGTTATTCCAATCATGGTGCCATGGTCAGGTTCACATGGTACCAAGTGGCTCCATCTGTTAACTGGAGTCATAACTTGAAAACTCACCCAGCGATTTCCTCCAACTCGAAAAAAGAACCTATTTTATTGTACGAAAAAACTCTATTAAAATTATACCACTGACTTAAACTTTAATTAATACTATTTTCAAAATCTATGATAAAATTACTTTACGTTGTGCAAAAATAATGAAAAGTTTCAGAACGACTGAAATTCAGAGCTGCCAACATTGAAGTGAAAATTTAAAACTGTCAAAATCACGAGTTTAACTTCAATCAAAACAATAAAAATATTATTGATAAAACTGTAAATAATTAAACGACTTGTGATGTAATACCAAATTAAAATATTATAAACTGTAACAGTGAAGATTACATTACGTTAACAAAAATCTCCTGGAAAATAACATGTATAACACGGTTTTATTGTAATGAAACCTACTTCAATGAAACTGTATTAAAATCTGATTAATATTCGAAATGAGCGATATATACAGCCTTCCGTTAGAAACTTTAGTAGAAATACTAATAAATACAGACGGTGTGACCCTAGGAAAGTGTCGAAGAGTCTGTAAAAAATGGAAAGAAATTATTGACGATGTCGACCTACTGTGGGAAAAAATATGTGCAAAAGAATTCAAATATCCATCGAAAATCGCCAAAAAACGTGTTGCCAACGAAACTAGATGGTACCATATCTATAGAAACTTGAAAACCTGGTCAAAAGTTATGTCTTACGAGAGAAATCTACGTGAATATTACAAGTTTAGTTTGAATGACAAGGCTCACGCTTTAGGCATAGATTATGGGGTACTACCTCTTAAAGACACACGAGGAGTCGTCCTTTACGATATGAATACTCTGAAATACATCCCAGTAGCAGTTCCAGAGAAAAATTGCCTCAAAATTGCCAATAATGACTATGCCAGTGTAATATTGGTAAAATCTGGTATATTTGTCCAAAAAAATGTTGAAAACCCAGCAAATATGTCCGAAGCGTTCTTCTACGCTGATAATTTTGTATTACATGGTGAAGAACTATATTTCTATAATAACAGAGACATTTACAAATGCGATTTAGCCATGGACAATTTATCATCAAGACTAATTTTACACTGCGATTACGATATAAAAGAAATGGCTTACAACAATACTGCAATACACATATTTACGGACTGCGGTAAAATAGTCAATATAACCAAAGACCTAAAAGTTAAAGTTAAGCCTCTAAACTGTCCACCAGAATGGATAAAACAGATCAAACACATAAGTGCAGTCAACGATAAAAACTTTGTATGTTATTCACGGAACTTATTCAAAATCGAAACGGATAACCATCGGCACTTATATCTAGACTTTCCACCGATAACTTCACTGTTCTTTTACGGGGATTTCGTTCTTATTGGTACAAGGGCAGGGGAGATATTGCTATATCGGTTATCAAGTCAAAAAAAAGCCACTAAGCCTATATTTGAGAAGCTGGCTGAGTTACCTGATGGAAAATTTGCTGTACAGTTGGACGTTTGCGAAAGACGTTCTGGACCTGTGATTGTGGCTGCAACATTCTTTGAAATTGTTCTATTGGAGATTGATTTCTTTCCAGAAGTAAGTATTAAGTTAAGTTCTGAAATAGTTATTTATAGCTATAGATCACAAAGTAATTATCCAAGAAAACAATTCTTTAGGTAATCCATATTTTTTTTATAAATATATTTATTAGATTGATTCAGAACAAAATTAGTATTAAAAAAAACTTGAGAGGTTTCATGGGACACCCGAATAGAACGAAGTTCCTTTCGATTAAAAGATATGTTATATTTTTTTTGCGATAAGGAACGTGTTTTAAAAGATTTTGATCACAACGCCATCTAGCGATAATCATCTAAAACAAAAAAAGTGTCGTGACAACTTTTCGTAAGATTTTTTTCCGTCTAGCCCCCTTTCAATAACACGCGATAAGGAACTTCGTTCCAATAAAAAGATTTGAATCTTAAAGTTCAGTCAAAATTTTAAAAAACTTTTTGTTTTAAAAGTTACCATTTGCATTTGTATGTTTGCTATAAATATAAAAAAGAATTTTAAAGAATCCACTAATCATATTAAAAATCATTTTACAGGAAAAATCAACTAAAACCACCTTTGATATCAACCAACTGCACATGTACAAGAGAATGCTACGCCTTCGAGACAGACTACGAGTTGGAATACCGTCATTGAAGGCAATTTCATAGAAAATACGAAGATCTCAGAAATATCAGATGGCGGGCGATGTTTTAAGCAAATAAGCACGAAAGTGTTATCGAAAAGTAATAATAAATTGATGAATAATAGTCAGATCTTATTTAAAATGTTACGTTATGACAGTGCCATAGAATTATTACATCTGGAATCAACAGAATGAAGCCAATTTAAAGTGCACCGATCGCGCGTAACAACACGATATTCTGGCGTTAGTGTACCGATGACACTCAATTCATTTAACACACTAATAAAATATTACACACACATAAGTTCTTTAAAATTTAATTTTGTTATTCATGATGTTGACTCAAAACATCGTGTTGTTACGCGCGATCGGTGCACTTTTAAACGGCTTCATTCTGTTGTTCATGATGTTGATTCCAGATATAATAATTCTATGGACAGTACCTTCTTTCAAAAAAATAAAAGAATCATTGTGATCGGTTCAAGAAAAGAAATATGCACGTAAGCACATCGTGAAATATTTACCTAAAAGCGACATAAATTGATTTAATCAGTATTTTTAAATGAATTATATTTATGTTAAATTAAATTAAACTTAAATTGTGATGAAGATGTTAATTTATTCAGTTGATTATTGTGTAGACTTATTTATTTGAATAAATGTTTAAAAAAATTATGTATTTTTTTTAACCCCAGCAAGTAGGTTATATAGTCTCTGCAATTTACATTGAGAAAGGAAGGCAGACCCATCGAGTATGAACTTATTTTAAAAGCCAGGAGACCGTTTTAGCTACGTCATATTGCCTCTAAATCCATGTTTAGGTCCATGTAAAACAAACTACAACTCATTACTGACCAATGCTGGGCTCAGGTCTCCTCAATAAAGATACAAGGCACAGGCCACGTTTGCCCAATGCGGATTGAGGACTTCACATGAAAAAGGCAAACGCTTCAACCACTTCAAGAGCATAAAAAGGTGTTTTCAGCCAGTGGTGTTGTGATGAATTGCAAATCTTTTACAAATTAAGATTTAGAGCTACATACGGTTCGGACCCTTAAGCTCTTGCTCGGAAGGTCAGCCCTTTAACCAGGACTTCAACAGCTACAACTTACTACATTTGAAGGTTCTGGAGTGGCGCCTACGTCAATGCAAGCGCAGTGTGGGACGACCAGATGCAAGGTGGACGGATGATCTTGTTAAGGTCGCAAGAACACGCTGGAGACAGGCCGCTACCAACCGTGAGCATTGGAAATCATTGGGGGAGGCCTATGTTAAGCAGTGGACGTCTATAGCCTATGATGACGACATATTTGTGTATTTATTTATTTAAAGGGTGGCGACCAAAATAGTGCGCGAGATCCTGAATCGCGGTATCTACATTTGCAGAAATCTTCGCATCTAAACGACATCTGAAATCTACTACAGTGGGCACCGGACTGACCGGGCATACACTACCTCGCCCGGTCAGAGATCTCCCTTTGGCCTAATACCACAAAAGGAACATCAACAGTACAATATAATATTATTAATAGGTTCATGAGCGACGGTAACCGCTTACCATCAGGTGGGCCGTATGCTCGTTTATCTACCTTGCAATAAAAAAAAAAAAAAAAAAAAAAAAAAAACACATTTTACATTTTACAAGTCGTGGTGGCCAAGTGGTCGAAGCTTCCTTCCGTTCGGGAGGTCACGGGTTCAAATCCGGACGGCTTGTACCTCTAAATCTAAATGTGGAAAAAGATTTATGTCCAACTTTTCACAACACCACTGGCTAAAAACGGTGAAGGAAAACATCGTGAGGAAACCTGCATATCGGAAAAGGGTTCTAAAAATCCTTTCAAGATATGTGAAGTCCCCAATCCGCACTGGGCAAGCGTGGTGGACTATGCCTAATCCCTCTTCTGAGAAGACCTGAGCCCAACAGTGGGCAGTAATGGGTTGGTACAGACATTTTACAACTTAAGATTATTCTAATATGTATAACTATTATAGATGTTCACATCATTGTATTATGAACAAGCACAATGTTGTTGCAGTCGTTATTTTCAAATCACGTCATTGTTTTCACACACGAAAAGTTCCAATTTTTCAGTTATATTTGTATAAGCTCTCGGTTCTCTACAGAAAAATAAAGCGTTTGTAAAATTTTGGCAGTTTGATAAAAACACAAACGTGATGTACAGACAGCAAAACGAACGTCATATTTTATTTTTATTATTTTGTAGCTATATCAAATTACTACTTTAACATTTATTGTAATGTAACTATCCATTACTGCCCACTGGTCACTGCTGGGTTCAAGTCTCCTCCGAAGAGGGATTAGGCATAACCTCGAATCTACAGATTTCCTCACGATTTTTCGTTGAAGTGTAGTGTAAAAGTTTAAATAAAGAGTACTGTACTGTAACAACCCATTACTGGTCACTACTGAGTGTAGGTCTCCTCCCAAGAGAAATTAGGCATAGTCCACCGTCTGTCTAATGCGAATTGGGGACTTCACATATCTTCGAACGATTTTTAGATTTCCGATATGCAGGTTTCCTTACGATATCGTTCATGGTTATTATAAAGGAGCCCCAGCTTCAGCTTAGTACGAGACTTGCTATTTTAAAAACTCATGTAAAACTGTTATGGTAATGGTAGGTACAATAAATATGTTTTATTCCAATGACATTCAAGAAAGGTCGTGTATGATGTAGAGGTGATGGATAAGGATTTCTTAATGCCCTTGCATTGCAGAGGTTAATTAAGGACGGTAACAGCTTCCAATCTGATGGGCCATAAGCTCGTTTATCTGAGTTATGTACCTATCTATTCGAGACGATTAATATCCGACAAGTTGTACACAAACTTTTATAACGCCAGGATATCTCGACTCAAAAACATTTTAAGCATTATTTTCATACAAATTATGAAAGATAAAATTTATTGTGTTTTGTCTGACCGTACAAAACTAGAGAACAAAAGGCAATCGACTGAAAAATGAAATTCGTTTTCGAACTAGATTTCTCGCAGTGGAATAACATCGTATGTCACAAAATGGTAAATCATGAGTCCGTGCGTAAGGTACGATGCAAATATTTTGTTATGCCGCGTTTCCTTATTCACTCGCCTATTTCCAATGTGCGTAAATGACAACCGGTAGGAGGTGGAATCTTGTAAGATATACTTGACAGTAAGGAATTACATTTATCTCCAAACTAGGTAATCCTGTATCTTGGAGATTCAATTTAAATACATTAAAGTCACGCTTACATTTCACATTAATATTAAAATAGTAATTAAATAAGTGGAGTAGATAATTATTCATAATACAAATGAAAAAAAAAAAACAAATTAAAATATAGTTAAATTAATCTAGAATTACCTAAGTGCAAATCTAATAAAACAAATTAAATTCTGTATTACTTACTTAGTTCCTGTATTACTTACTTTCTGGTTTCTGATTGAGCTGACATTTTGCACGCAGATGTATATCGCGTGACAATGCAATTATATGACAAAATGGCGCTGATCTGATGATGGATTCGGAAAGTGGTCATAGGAACTCTCGTGCTAAACAAGATAGACCCGTCGTGTTTGGACTCGTTTTACTTGAATTAACTAGCACTGTACCTACTGCTACATGATATCTAGGATCTTAAAAGCTTGTATTTAAAAAGTTTTCTTTAAAATAAAATATTTAATAATTGATTTTCCAACTAAATTCATCTTTTATGTTTTCTATCTTGATTTTATTTACTAATACTAACTTAACTATTAGATTTATTTATAGTAAATGTATTTTATCGGATTCAGTTTTACCGTAGCTGGTTTTTCGTAAATAAAAAGAATTTAGATCAAGAGACTAGACCAAGATAACATGCTTTACGACTTTTCTATTTTAGATGTCTCGTTGACATTGATTTAGGATTAGGTTAGGCTTCTACTGATAGGTTCAAAGTTACTTGTAGGTAATAATAATTTATCTACGAGGTGACCGACATGTGGCGTGTTGAATCGACCGTCATTGTTCCGATCGTTGTATCTGTGCACGGTCTAATAGCGAAAAGCTTCGACCGTCATCTAGAGAAGCTGTCGCTCCCCGGCTGGGTAAAGGGCCTGATTCATCGGTCGTTCTTGTCAAGCGTATTGTTTAGGTTCCTCACTCTTGAGCCCTGAACACTGATGACTAGGATCGTAGATTCTGCAATGTAGAACACCGAAGAGTGAAATAAATATATACCTGAGATGAGATAATAATACTTAATAATTTATTATGAAAAGCAATGCTCAATTAACAAAAAAATAAGCATAAACTAGAAAAATTAAAAAGGAAGGAATGGAGGAAGTTACAATATCCTAAAAAAAACTCATTCAAAATATCAAACATTTCAACTGCAACGGTTAAAAACTCAAAAATATCTAAACATTGTACCTAACCAAACACGGAATCCATTGCAAAACAAAAACGCGGTATATGCCCGTTCGTTCTACATAATTTATTGGCCCACAATCAAATTCAGGCTCACGTTGTTAACGTTGTTCTACCGACAGCTAAACAATGGAGAATTTTTCGTGGCAATGCAAATATTGCGTATTTCAGTCTGCTATTGTTTAGTAAAAGGCTTTATTTTCTTTATTACCGAGGTGCGGAATGAGGATTTGTGATTCTTCTCGATCTTTCTGCATTATGACTTGTTTTATAGGTACGCCGAAGAGTCCCGACTTGTTGGCGTCAGGGTAGGTAGTTTGCCGTCATCATTGTCACTGAAGTAACAGGTCGCCGAATTTGTTCATCACTCTTGATGGCTGATTCTTCTTTTTGCTCTCTAGCACGGCGATGTGTTAACATTTCACATTCAGATGAAATATTAAACATAGTTCACTGATTCAGATTTGACGAGAAGGACCAAAATTATTATGTAAAAAACCTAATGCTGCCAGCGAGAGAGGTGTAGGTAAAGAACGAATCATAAAATAAAACTAAGAAAATAAAAGTTGTGAAAAAATGTACAAAACGTATTCGGCAATGGAATGTTCTAATTTCAAATAAGCGAGCCAACATCTATTCGAAAGCAAATTCAAAAAGTATTTACTAAACATAAAAGAGGTTTAAATAATAATTAGTTAAACTATTTATAGATGGCGCTTTTGTCGACAGTATAAAAGTCTTAGGTAGATTTAATAAAATATTAATTGTTGATTCTGTCGCTTACACTCAGCATCCGAACCCCGGCTGAGGCCTGAACCCAGCACGGGGTTTTGAGGGACGGCGCGACGCGTTACGCGCTCGGCACTCTTTCCTGTCGCGCCGTCTCCATTTTTTTTTTCTCATAAAGTTTTTATCCTTAAAAGTCACTATCGATTGATGCAATAAAAGTAAACGGTTACCGTTGCTCATGGATCTCAGTCCTGTTAAGGGACACTACGAGCCTTTTTCAAGCCTCATTTGAAGAAGGACAAGTTAGAAAAAACCGAAGCTCATATCATAGCCGCCAGCCGGATGGTGGGTGTCAAGTTCAAACGGAATGTGGATGACTGCGGATAACTCAGATAAAATAAAACCCGAACCAACACTACGATTTCCAAACATATATCCCAAATGTGGTTTAGTCCAAGCGGTCGATACAACGTATTGTCATTTCGCCAAACCTTCCAATTTACGCGTTTCGGCTCTGTGGTCACAACCAGTGTTCAGGCTCTGGTCAAATAACAGTAAAATGAAGGTAAAAAACTGTTGTAGAGGCTTATACAAGATATAGTTTTGCTGTATGTAATTTATGATGATAAAATAGAGTAGAACAAATTAAATGAGGAGTATTTTTTTTTTGCCCACCTCTCAGTCCCACCACTGTATCATCCTACTGACCATCGTAATGACTCTGAGCAGTGAAGCCCAGGAACCCGAGGGAAAACTAACTTGTCTTGGGCTCCGCAACGAATTTAATCAGAAGATAATAGAAGGAGTAGGAAGGCTTTATAAATACCAGTTTTTTAGTCCGGGGTAACATGTAGCAGTAAAGATCTAAGACAAATAAAACGAGCCCAAACACGACGGACTTATCTTGTTTAATAAAGGAGTTCCTATGGTGACCTTCCGAATTCACCATCAGATCAGTTTTATTATTTATTGCATTGTTACGCGATAAAATAATATGCATGCAAAGTTTAATCTCAATTGGACATCGAGTTTGTTAAATTCAACATGCAAGATTCCACCCGAACTTGTTTAGTTGTGTACATAGTTACATCCACTAAAACATAATATAAATTATAAAGCTTGTAAAAAGGCGATTTTAATTATCTATACTAATATTATAAAGCTGCAGAGTTTGTTTGTTTGTTTGAACGTAGAAACTACCGGTCCGATTTCAAAAATACTTTCACTATTGGAATGTCCATTTATCGAGGAAGGTTATAGGCTATATTTTATTTTGAAAAAAATTAGGGATCCGTATGAAAATATCGAATTTGTAAGACGAGGTGAAATATCGAAAACCTATTTATGCGTACGCTGCAAAACCTATTGACAATAGCACAAAATGATGCACTACGGGTTTTTAGGTCTTTTGAAGACAAAGAAAGAAGTCCGCGACAGCATATATCTAACTATCATAGTTTAGTCACAATAACCGCTTTTTCGCGATTTAACGTTAAAAAACCCTTATCCAAATTAAGTATTTTGTTATCAAGAGTATTAATGTAGAAGTAAATTAGTTTTTGTTTTATTCCAATCGGACTTTTCGTTTAGAAGTTATTACGAGTATAAAACGCAATGAATATGTGGGGCACAGCGGGCCGCGAAAATAATAACTCGACGGCATTGCGAGTACTGTTTGAACCCCTTTGTGACGCAGACGAAATTGCGAGGGTCATCTAGTTAGTTATAAATGAGCAGAAACTCTAGATTCTTCAATTAACACATTCATGAGATTTGTTATAATGCCTGAGGAACATTCGTCTTCAAAGATTCCAAAATCAAAGAAACAAAGAACATGAAATACAATTATTTATGAAACAACATGTTTAATTAGGGACGTTGTGTTTTATTGTATTATATTTGTTATTCCGTTATTAAAGCATTAGAAGGTCGGGAGCGAAAGGCAATTATATCGTCCGGCTTCTGTAAGGGGACGGATTTAGAAGAATGTTAAGTGGGTCTTGGTTGTAGAGAGTAATATTGTTATTGAAACATCTCATTGCCTCATTGCCCTGGCATTGCATAGGTTCATGAGCGACGGTAACGGCTTACCATCAGGTGGGCCGGAGGCTCGTTTATCTATCTAGCAATAAAAAAAAATCTCTTCTAATCTGGATACGCTTAAGATATCTCAAAGTATAATACTTAAAAGTAGTTGAAATAAATAAAAAAAATAAGCTTTACATAATATTAAATCTCGTATTCAACAAAAAATATATATTTTCAAAGAGATACTCAAACAAGTATTCCAAAAGAACTCCAGATATGTGGCCCAGTTGCGCCGTCTATGTAACATTATATTACCACTAATTAGATATCTACTATCTAGTAATTTCTTAAACGAAATGTCGTTTCTTGTGAAAACATACAGTAGGTAAGTAATTATAACATAAAAGTCTGTCGGAGGGAATACCGAGCCGAAGACGTTTCGTCGAAACAGCTGTGTGGGCTGAGTCATTCGATAACAAGAGCACGTGCAGTGTGACGTGTTCAAACAATAACATCGCCTCACACTATGAGTCCGGCGAGGTGGGGACGACCGAGAACTATTTACAAGGCGCACTCACCGAGCTCGACACATTCACGCAGTGATGCTCGCTCTGCTAACGTCACTTTAGTTTACAGATCGCGTTGGAGTACCTTGTGCAAACCAAGTGTAGAAGGAATTCAACCCCAGTTGATGTAGTCTGTAGTTGGTGATAGGCCAAATACCCGACATATCAATACCTCTACTATCCAATGGTACCTAATCATTATTTCCGAGACGCCCATAAAACATCCATTCTTTCTACTAAAAAGGCCCCCAAAGATCTCCCCCAATCTGACCCTGTGTCAGGTAGTTACTAATTTGTGTCGTGCCCAGATTACAGGGGTCCGGGCTGACTTATCGTAAGGTGTACCATGTTATTTAGACTCGTTTGTGTTGTAAATTCAACTGTAAAGGTTTGTGACCTCTCCCACGACATTATGTTCGGAGTTTGACCTATTTAATTAATCTTTTTATTTGTCGGAATGGTTTATTTTGACGAAATAAGGCATGACGACAGTATCAAAGATTCAATGATGGAAACGACAT
Source organism: Trilocha varians (assembly GCA_030269945.2). NCBI lineage: Eukaryota > Metazoa > Arthropoda > Insecta > Lepidoptera > Bombycidae > Trilocha > Trilocha varians. The sequence goes on from AP028279.1 coordinate 4,204,882, forward strand.
ATTAAGAAAATTTGAAACACCCATTTACTTAAAATCTTGAGATTAATAAATTAAAATATAACAGTCAGAAATGCAAACAACATCGGATGATGCCACGATTAGGTAAACAATAATATGAAATAGACGTTCTCTATTGGTTGCGTCATGACACTTTTAGGTTTGTTTACCTAAGCGTGACGTCAAACGCGACGCCATGACACTACAGACTGAGACAGAGACTACAGACAGAGAAGAGAGAGAATTTCAAAATTCTTTGTCTTCCTTCAAACCTCAGTAGATATATAATCATCAGCCTATAGATGTCTACAGCTGGACATAGGCCTCCCCCAAACATAAATAGGTATATCGTTATACTACCTAATATCTACTTTTTCCCTACTTTATGTGATGCAAACAAAATTACACGACCTCAAGAAGCCATCAGCGTAATATATGTAAGACAATGATATTCATAAACACATTATTCTGACGTGTTTTTATAGTCATTTTCGCTCTAGACGAAATGCATATTTATGGAGATTGCATACATAGTATATTCACAGAAAAATATGCATGAAAATATTTAGATTTGAAAGCATTCGTAGATATAAACTATTATGAGAATGTACTAGACAGATTGAATTGAGAGAAGATTGTAACTTTTTTGATTTAATTTATTATTCATGGAAAAATGTTTCATGTAAATGATCAAGTGTAGTGCCAAATAAAATTACAAGTTAAATCTTGGTTTTTTTTATTTTAGAACACAACCTATTTCAGACAAAAACTACTTGTCAGATCATAATTTGAAATTTTAAACCTACATTCGAATACAAAAAGAATCATCTAAATTAGTTCATTCAGAAACAAAATACACCCAAACAATCAAGTTAATTGTCTTTCTTTGAGCGAAGTTAAAAGAATACCTGAATAACAGGAAGTAAGTGGCTACTTCCACAATATCGTATGACGGTTACCTGCCAATATTGGCTCGCCAACTTTCATCATCATCATTATCATCATCATCATTATCATCATCATCAGCCTATAGACAACCACTGCTGGACATAGGCCTCCCCCAAATTTCGCCACATTCGTCCTGCGCCATCTGCATCCAGTGACCTCCCGCAATCTTGACCAGATCGTCGGTCCATCTTGCGGGGGGTCTACCAACATTGCGCCTACCGGTTCGTGGCCACCACTACAGAACTTTTCGGCCCCACCGGCCATCCGTTCTTTGCACAATGTGTCCTGCCCATTGCCACTTCAAACGGTGTTCACATAGTTCCAATGACGGCCAATGCATACAACACCCCCGTTTATATGTTGGTCGGCCGACACCGTCATTTGTTTTTACGTGTGTTGGACGTTGGTGGCAGCATTTAATCATACAGACAAAGTTTTAAACTCATTCATACCTATGTACGAAGCTAGAAACTGAATTTTCGAAGCAAAATCTAATTCTACCAGCGCAATTAAGTTAAGGACTAAATGGAGTTGGAGAGCGTTTCATCAAAACTGAATTGATAGTTTGTTTCTAGCTTCACGGGCAGTTCTGAAATTGTTTTAACTGGAATGTCACAAAGAGGATTACGCTGGATTTATTTAAAAAGCAAACGTGGAGGTTTTTTGACAGTTTGAGGAGTTTGACTGTATTTTTATGTTTGTGCATTACTTTAGATTCGAATAATTCTTGTTCCATATGAAAGGTTGATTGGATGCGATTAGAATCGAGGAAGGAGTTTTGGAGCTGTAAAATGTAGTTTTATGTACAAGAACGATAGGAATTACCGATAGGAATAACGGACCACCTGATATAAGTTGAAAACTTGATTATATTGAATTGAATGGGTTGAAGAAAGTCCTTAAAGTTAGGCCGTAGGTAGCTAACAGCGTCTCCTGACATTGCAGAGGTCCATGAGCGACGGTAACCACTGGTAGCCTAACTGCGTAATTACATAAAATATTCAATAAATCATTTAAAAATCCTTCTATAATAAACATGTTTCCACACAATTTCCTTAGCCATTTCTCACACACTCAATTATCAAAACATAACATAAAAAGTAGTCCTCGAAACGCAATTTTTATAAACTCCTATAAAACAAGAAAATATGCTGTTTCTCGTATAACATTAGTGTCGTTTTCAATTGATTCATGGGGCAATAAAGGCGCGCGAAAACAAAAAATGCCACATATTACGTCACTACTGAGAGGGCAATGCTGATAGAATTATGTATGTAAAATATAAGACCTACTTTACAAGCGTTATATTAACATGCACTGGATGTAACTATGTCAGTTCGGTTGGTATCTTGCAAGCTACAGACAAACTTCCCGATTGAGCTGACATTTTGCTCGCGTGACATTGCAATAATATGACAAAATGGCGCTGATCTGATGATGGATTCGGAAGGTGGTCATAGGAACTCTAGTGCTAAATAAGATAGACCCGTCGTGTTTGGGCTCGTTTTATCTACTTGTATTGGCTGGTACTCTACTGCTACATACATTAAAAGCTTGTATTTAAAAAGTATTCTTTAATATAAACTATTATTGTTTGCATCTTAATGTTATTTGTTAATGATTTGTTAATGGTGGTATTGAATACATATTGTAGGAGGGTTGTTACGACTTTAGCGGACGTACAGGTGCCAAAATGAAACTTCCGCAAAGTATTCGTGATTACAAGTTTTTATTGTTCTTTATAAGTACAATGTTCGCGTTCTGAGTTCTAATGCAGAGTGATAATGTCAGTTAAATTTATGAATATGTAAGGAAACGCTTGTCGCTTTTAAATAGCAATTGTTTCTCTCGATTGTAAAAAGGCGCTGGCGCCTTAACAAGGGTGATGATTACTTTGAGGTAAAATTACTAAAAAAAATGAGGCGAAAATACAAACAACAACAAACAAAAATTTCGGATAACAGACTAACAATCTCAAGTGATCTCGCGCACCCCACACCTCTGCCACACCCATCAGCAGCAACAATCGTTTTGCAAGAATTTTTGATAAAATTACGTGTTTCTCTACTATACAGGGTGATTTTTAGAGAGGGTACATATTGCAGCAGGGTAATGAGTACTCTGTTCTAATACGGAATATTAAAAAAAGAGGTAAAATTACATTATTATTTTTTTTAGTATAAATTTGACAAAACTACCTCATACATAAACAATTTCGGCTTAAAGAGTGTTGACTAATGACCTCTAGTGATTTCGCGCACACCCATCAGCTGTCGAAAAACCATCATTTTGCAAGAATTTTAGATATTTTTAAGTTGCGATTACTAAGGCATTAAGCCATATTCTTTGGTACCTAATAATATTTTTAATGGCCGTATTTAACCATCAGCTACCATGACCTTCAATATGTACCCTCACTAGGAAATCACCCTGTATAATAATGCATGTATTATAAACATAAACCTTCCTCTTGAATCACTATCTATTTAAAAAGCCGCATCAAAATCCGTTGCGTAGTTTTAAAGCTTTAAGCATACATAGAGACAGACAACGTGAAGCGACTTTGTTTTATACCATGTAGATATTTCTCGGAATTTCTGAAACATCTCAGTATTGTTTTATCTTTGAAAATAACTGGAGAATATAATATACTGAAGTCTGGTTCTTGTTTGAGAGAACATCGTTTTATTTGTAACGTAAATTCTTTGAAATTCTAAAAGAAAAATCTTAGCTTTTCGTTTCATTTTTATTTCTATTAGTTTAAGAGCAAGGAACGTTTTTGAATACTTTGTTTTATTATTGTAAAATTAGTTAAGTTGGTTTTAGAAGAATGTGTATTCAGGTTGAATTTAACATTATTTTGGTTTAATTCTTTTGTATTTAAATATATGGTAGTTGGGTTGTTGAAACGCTTACTTTCCGAGCTCGTCCGGGTTCAAACCAACTGGAACATGGAACCGTTCTGCATTCATCCACAGTCCGGTTCAAAAGATCCTCTTTGCCCCGCACCATTCCGATCTGGAATGGACTCCCATCCACGGTGTTTCTACGGAGCGCTATGATATGTCTCTCTTTAAACGAGGTTTAAGAAAAGTCCTGTATGGGTAGGTGATAGATAACGGCCCCTCTTTGCCCTGGCATTGCAGAGGTTCATGAGCAACGTTGACCGCTTACCATCAGGTGGGCCGTAGGCTCGTGTATCTATTTAGCAATAAAAAAAGCTGGCTTTTACCTTGATATCTTAATTTGAAAAGATTTTTGTGATCTTTATCACACCATCACAAAGAATGATGGGAAATATTTTGAGGAAATCTGCATATTGGAATCCCTTTCTAGATTTCTCTTCATTTGAAGATATGTGAAGTCCCCAGTTTGCACGGGGCAAGTGTATCGCCTTCTACAAAGAAAATCTGAATCGAGCAGTGGGCAGCAATTGGTTGTTACATACAAGCATACGGCTCACCTGATATTAAGCAGTTTGTGGGTAGCCTACAACATAGAAAACAGATTTTAGGCTGAGAAGTTAATTTTTAATAAGTCTTTTGAAGAGGGACAAGTAAAAATACTCCAAATACTATTCCAGTACGAGATAAAACAGAGCTCTTAAAACGAACAATAGATATTATAACCATAGAAAGACCATAAAATATACTTTCATGTATTTTCAACGGGTTCTTACCAGCGAACGAGAAAGAGGGTAGACAGATTTGTTTGCTCTTAAATCGACCCGCAGTATCCAGTCTTCTCGTGATCATGACGTTTGCAACAACGTTGAAATATCGAGACAACTCATTTAATTAAATATCGTGATAAGAACCCGTTGAAAATGCATGGAAGTATTATAGAAAACCGCGAGTGTCTGAATAAATTTATACCACAAAATATTACTATAATGATGCTATTAAAGTAATTTCTAGCTCTCCGACTACAATAACCTGTCGCCACGTTCAGGTTTCAAAGTACTAGGTATTCGAACCTGATCCGAATGCCAAGCGAATATTCTTTTATTCAATACGGTTGCTCTGACACCGAATACTTTTGGTTTTTCAGCTAACGTTAGCTTTCGTATTCAATAATAACAACCTCTTAAATAAACTCAGTAAAATTGGCTGTTTTCTTTAGTTTATTTAGTTTATTTTGAACCTTTGAAAACGAAGAGATATAAAAGTTTTGATGAGAAGCTGAACCGCAGTTTAAATCATGCCAACTTGTACTTTTAAATCTTTATTTGATAAGATGTCGTTATCATCATCAGCCACAAGTCCACTGCTGGACATATGCCCAAATCTACCTACATCTACCAATCTACAAGGTCACCTGTCTACCTTGTAGGTTTCCTATGTAGTTAATTGTCCTGCTTTGCGCTTGCCTAAATGTTGCCGCCCTCCAGGACATTCACGCCCCATCAGTCATCAGTTCTGCGTGCTATGTGACTCGCTTACTGTCAATTCAGCTTACTGACTCTTTTGCCTTTTTTTTAGTTGGAGGAAATCACCGGATTCCCACTCGCCCGGGAGTGGAATATGTGGGAGTTGAACCACACTAAAACCGCTCACACTTAGCGTCCGAACCCCGGCTGAGGCCAGAACCCAGCACGAGGTTATGAGGGACGGCGCGACGTGTTACGCCATCGGCACTCTTTCCCGTCGCACCGCCACCGACTCTTTAGCCTACATAAAAATAACTAATAAAGAAAACAACAGTACAATTTAAAACTAAACTAAAACTAAACATTTTTCTTCTTATGTACATTGCAAATGCCAACTGAATCTACCCTCTGTGCCACAGACGAAGTTGCGTGGTTTGTAGTAGAAATAAAAACATAGATACATCTAATCGTCGCCTCAGTGCTTGTTTGGCCAATCTGACATTTTTTACGAAAATGACTTTTTAATGGAGTATTATAAAGAATAAAATTTTAGTCAATGTTAATATCCGTACTAAATATAACTCATACTTCATTAATGAAACAACGAGTTAATGTAATTAATTTAATCAAGATAAGTTCTTCAAACAACACAAAATACGGAACCTACCTATTTATAAGCAACCAGAACTACACCTACCCTTGAATTAATACGAACCACTTAAAGAAAAACAAGCCCCGTTTTCAGGGCAAAGGGCAGAAACGAAAGGGCAAAGTTGAGAGCAAATTAAATTGTGTGGGCAAAATAAACAACGGCGTGATACGTGGGCTCATCGCTGGAAAACTTGTGAAGGGAATTAAATAATTAATGCTGTTTTATGAGTTTTTGTCACTTTTTACGTAGAAAAATGAATCGCAAAATGGCTTGCTTAACAACGCCTGCACCATTTCGGTATCTTCTAAATGTTTGATGAAGGTCAAGGATGGTTTTGACAGCAAGAAAAATACGAATACTGTACCAACCCATTACTGCCCACTGTTGGGCTCAGGCCTCCTCAGAAGATGGATTAGGCATAGTCCACCACGCTTGCCTAGTGCGGATTGGGGACTTCACATATCTTCAAAGGATTTTTAGAACCCTTATCATAGATCACTACAGCGCTGATATTCAGCTGAAGCCCATTCTTCACAAACGTTTCATAAATGGATATTACGCTATCTCAAAAAGATAAAAATGAAAAATATGAAATGTTTAATAAAATATGCACACATGATTTCACATAATAATCGTTTTATCTTAGATAATCCTGCACATTTTAAATATATGATTCGGATCCCATCGACCCTCGTCACGCTCAACAACGTACCGAGTTCACATCACTCACAGATTTTATGTAAAAAATATTCTCAGTTATTTGATGTGACCCTGTCATCTGCATTCGATAGCTTACATTTATAGGTTACGACACGATTTTAAAAGTATCAACTAAAATACAAAATGCATCGTAAAATGTGTTGCTAAGCGCATAACTCAACAACGCCTGCATCAATTATACCAATTATTTTTTTTTATGTTCGTTGAAGTTCAATGACGATTTTAACATTTTTTTTTTTAATAATACAAGGTATCTCAAAATAAATTTAGTGGATTGATTAAAAAAAAAGGAAGCGGTATATAGAAAAAATGTTTATTTATTGTTAAAATACATTTTTTGGGAATTCATTTCTTAAAAATATATCGACTAAATGTAAACCCGTTGTTGGCCACTGACCGGCATCTTGGGGCTTTAATTCTTGCACCAATTGAATTTTGTAGGGGTGCAGCTTTAGATCTTTGTGCATAATGCGATGTAATGATGATCTATGCACATTTAAAGCGCGTTTCCGAATTGAAAGGCTCGGGTTGACGTACAGATTGATTAACACTCTCCACGTTTTCTATCGTTCTTGATGACCTAGGTCGCCCGGATTTTGATTTATCCAGCGTTGATCCAGTTTCTTCAAACTCTTAACCCAATGTCGAATGAGAGGAAGGCTTGGCGCATCATTTAAGTGGCGAAAACCACCAGAATCACCGTTCTTGTAAAACTCTCGCACGCGCAACGCGCGGTCTGCTCCCGAGGAACGCTCCATAGCGACTGAATCCCCAAGAGCCAAGCTACCAATTGACATAACCCCCGCACCCCTCAAGTACGCAGCGTTCACGCAGTAAGCTAAACAAATATAAAATTTCTTTTGAGACACCTTGTACTACGAGTGAAATTCAAATAATTACCGGGAAAAAAGGTATAATGTTTGATGCTGTATTTTGTATCCGGTACACGCAGGCGACGTCGCGGACAGCAGCTCGTTCAAAAAAAAACAAAATAACTCAAAACTTACACTCTAGTACGTGGGATCATGTTCGTGTTTACATTACTGAAGTTTACAGTGGCACTCACATTTATCACAAACACATCCAAAACTCAGATAGACCGTGTGTCTTCGTTCCAATAAGGACGCTTATTGGAACGAAGTTCATTATCGCGCGTTATGAAAGGAAATAGTTTTTATGAGATACGTTTTAATCGATAGGAACTTCGTTCCATCCGGGTGTCCCTTGACACTTCTCTAGTTTTTTTGTCTACAGGCTGATTATACCTCTTGTCGCAGCAAACGGTAAATATCCGAAAATTGGCGGTAAATATCAGTAAATGTGTTAAGGGCTTTCTTCAACCCTCATTTGAAGATTCAAATAAGCCCTCAAAAACCGTACGATATAAAAGTATCGTGACATACAAAGAATCACGGGTGACGTGCTCCGCATAATGTAAGAGGAATATAACCATCGTTTAGTTACTTCATCCTGATGCGTTGATTGAAGATATCTCGTATGATATGTGACAAAATTTTGATTCAGAGAAATCTAATATATATAAATCTCGTGTCACGATGTTTGTCCGCGATGGACTGTTAAACTACTGAACCGATTTTAAATTAAATTGGCACACCGTGACCAGTCTGGTCCAACTTGAGAGATAGGATAGCTTAGATCAAGGTCTGATGATGGAGCTGGAAGGTGGCCACAGGAACTCCGTCAATAAGCAAGATAACCTCATCGTGTTTAGGCTGTAATGAAGCGTTCTGATGTGTACTTTTAGAAAATTACCGGGACCAATTCCTATGTGACGCAGACGAAGTTGCGTGGGTCAGCTAGTTATATTATATACTAGATGACCCGCGCAACTTCGTCTGCGTTACAAAGGGGTTCAAAAATTGTAGCCTATATAGGCACGCGCCGCCCGGCGCAAACAACTACGACCCTGCATTTTAAATTTGTAATATCTTCGGTAATATTCACTTAAATTACATGCTGTAAAAAGCATATTGATCTATAATAAATGCACAATTTATTTAAGGTACTTAATTGGATAAGGATTAATGCTGTATTGTTTAAAATCACTTCGTAACTAACCATTTTTTAGTAAAGAATAAAAATGGTTATGCTGGGTTATCCCTAAGAGATAGACATATACCATCGCGGACTTTTTTGTTGAACTTTTTAAGGTGAACAATACTGTAGTACATTATTTTGGTCTATCTCGTAGGGTTCAGCCAGCGTTTGCAATATAAGCGCAAAAAAACGTGCTTATTTACGACATCACATTAGAAACCTTTAAATTTATCAGTGTTTCTCTACTATATTATGCATTTATTATACATACAAACCTTCCTTAAGAATCACTCTATCTATTAAAAAAAACCGCATCAAAATCCGTTGCGTAGTTTTAAAGATCTAAGCATACATACAGACATACAGCGAAAGCGACTTTGTTTTATACTATGTATTGATTTGGTAGCATTTTCATTGAAAATTGAGAGAAATGTTTATTGTATCTAAAGTTCGTAAAACAATACTACGAGAATTGTTGCTTTAAACATGGAAGAAAAAATTTATTTTTCTTTTTATTTTTTGTGGAAAATTCTACCTACCTGATATTAAGTTTTTTTTTTTCAGTTGGAGGAAATCACTGGATCCCCGCCCGCCCGAGGTATGTGGGAGTTGAACCGCACTAAAACCTCCAACCGCTCACACTCAGCGTCCGAACCCCGGCTGAGGCCAGAACCCAGCACGGGGCTATGAGGGACGGCGCGACGCGTTACGCCCACGGCACTCTTTCCCGTCGCGCCGCCACACCTGATATTAAGTAGTTACCGCCAAAAGAGCTTTGCAATTTAAAACAAAATTCTCTTTAAAACATTTATAAACATACACACAATTTATCTCAAATAATTTCCAGACAAGAGATTTTAATTACTTTCTAAATTTCCAGTACAGCAACTCTTAAAAGACTAGAAACACAGGAAACGCGTTGAGGTGAAAAACAAACAAATAAGGAAGGACATGTAGGGCATGTACATTAGCCGTGCATCTAGCTACATACTTCATAGACGCCATTTTTCTGTCTACTCTGTATGGTACAAGTAGAATTTTTACAAAAAAAATTTTAGAGGTGTCATGGGACACCCGAATATAACAAAATTCCTTTCGATTAAAAGATATCTTATATTTTTTTTCCTAACGTAACGCGCGATAAGGAACGTGTTTTAAAAGATTTTGATCACAGCGCCATCTAGCATTAATCATATAAAACAAAAAAAGTGTCGTGACAACTTTTCGTAAGATTTTTTTCCGTCTAGCCCCCTTTCGATAACGTAAAAAGAATAGGAAAAAAAAATATATAAGATTATTTTAATGGAAAGGAACTTCGTTCCATCCGGGTGTCCCTTGATACCTCTCAAGTTCTTATTTTTAGCTCTAGATTCTAGCGGTTTATATTACAAGTCCATAAGTTCGCTATCGCTTATAAATTGCGTCCGACACCACTTCGTATGTAGAAGCACGCGGCGACACCTGCGGTTCGCTCTAGCCGACTCTCAGACACTACTCGAGCGTGTTTTTACGTGGTTCCTGATGCCGTTTTTTCCATTTGATTCATGTGTCGTTTCGCGTTTGCACTGAAATGGCGAAAATGGATGGCTTCGTTGTTCTTGGTTCACAAAGTCGATTTTTTAAACAGAATTATGAAATTTCCAATATGTAGGTTTCCACACGATGTTATCCTTTACCGTTTTTAGCCAGTGTAAACAAGGTAGTGATTGATACTATGCGCCATCTAGTGAAATTTGACATCCTGACAGACACGGCGTGCTTAATACTTAAAATTTAGCGGTATTTATAAAATCCCACATTAAAATGTTCTACAATTAGAACATCGTCTTCCTTTCCCTTCGCTCTGGTCTGCCATCGTTAAACCCTGATTTCTTTATCATGAGGCCGCCATCGAAATATGAAAAGCATAATTGCTAAACGGATTCTTACGATGATGATTAAATGAAAAATCTCGATATTTCAACACTGTTGCAAGCGCTATGATCACGGAAACATGCGACTGAGAAATAATTAGGAGCAGACAAATTTGTCTACCTTCTTTCTTGTTTGCTGGTACTACTGGAACTGGATGTAGATAACCGCGAGCGTTTAATAAATTTATAAAAAGCATATTTTATATTTTGCGTTTGAATTGAGAAACCGTTTTTTAAGTAGATTAAAGTTCTTTAATGGTAATGTTGTGTCGACAGCAGTGGAAAGCGACCTGCAATTATAGCGCCGTCTAGCGACACTCGACACTCACTGCGAGCCGCGAATACACGCGCTCTATTGTGACAGCGATGGTACACGCGCATTGTCTATTTGAATGCGAGTGAAATAAAACTAGTTTCTTTATTTTGTTATTTTTGTGATGTATTCAGATAATAAATAAAAAATATTTTAAAGAAAACTTTTTAAACTCAATCTTTGAAGATCCTGGATATCATGTAGTAATAGAGTGCTTGTTAATACAAGTAAAACGAGCTCAAACACGACGGATCTATCTTGTTTCTGAATCCATCATCAGATCAGCGGCATTTGGTCATATTATTGCTATGTCACGCATGTATGTCACGCGACATACATCTGCGTGCAAATGTTATGACTTGTTTTTTTTCAAACGAGGCTTAAGGTCCTTAGGGGTGGACCGAAGGTAGCAGCCCCGCAGTGTCTTCTAGTAATACAGATTTCCATGAGCGACGGTAACCGCCTACGATCAGGTGACCCGTTAGCTCGTCTATCTACGAGGCAATAAAAAACCTAACGTAACCAATATTGTCGTTTGACAGCTAAAGAGTGGTTAAACAAGAAAATCCTTTACAAAAATTGTTTCGAAGTTTATCGAGCACTATTTACAGGATATCCGGTAACAAAAGGACAACATCTTGGGGCTGTAAGCAGTTGAGTTGCGACCCCCATCGGCCGGCACTCGGGCATATAGATAACACTGCTATGTGACATACTGTAGGAAAGACTGGACGGCAATGTGGAAACGATTATTTTACTCGGGTTTTTCTTTTCTTTTTGCCAGAAGACACTATAGGTACACTACCTACGGCCTACCCGAACTCTTCAAGCCCCGTTTGAAGAAGGACAAGTCATTGCGCTAACACTGAAGAGGGGAGAGCATGTATCCGGACGGTGTGTGGCAAAAATAATTCTTGAAAAGGTCCGTGGATGACCGCGGTGGTTCCAAATAGTAGGGATGGACTCGACGACGGGCGGTGCGATGATAGAACGGAGATGTTGGAATCATTTCGAACAATTCCGAGCTCTCCCCGTGGAACAACCGGTATAATACGCAAAGAGACCCGAAGTCTTTTCGCAGGCCCAATAAAATTTGCATACATTTGCATTGCAATAAAAACAGACAGGTGTACCACAGTATTCCGTATTTCCTATCTTCGGAAAAGTGTTTTGAATTGACTCTATTTAGATCTGAAAAATCAGATCAGTATGTAACTTCACTTGAAATGCATCCATTTGCTGCACCATAATCTGCCTTCGCCGAGCATCGCCATTATATTTTATAGTTAGACGCTCAACTAACGTTGCGCCCGTGAGTATATCTAATTACTACTGAACAATATGGAGTAACTTAATGCAGACTTTAACTTATCATTATTTACTGTTTGTTTTGGTTAAGAGCATCCTCAAATCTAGAGGAAACTAAGTTAAATTTTAATGGTTACACTATCAGTCAAAAATGGTGTAGTTTGTCACACGTCGTTCCGAATAATATCTCGATCGGCTCTGGGTTTAACGCTAAATGTGAGCGGGAGGATTTAGTGCGGTTCAACTTCCACATACCCAACTCTCGGGACGGAAGTCCGGTAATTTCGGAACTAAAAAGTGGTTGATCATATGTGGTTTTCGTTATATCAGGTGACACTTCGGTCTACTATTAAGGACTCCAAACCTCTTTTGAAGAAGGATAATACTTGACCACTGAGCTGGACTTTATTCAGTAGAGGGATCAGGCATAGACCTCCACTCTTGCTTAATGCGGGGAACGATTGGTATGATATAAAGAATTTTAAAACTTTCTCCAAAGGTTTTCTCGCTCTGTTTTCCTTACCTTTTTTAGCCAGTGGTGTTATGATTAAGCCCTCATTAAATGTTTTCTCTTGTACTCAAATTACAGCAGTTTTTACTAAAACAATGACTCCAGTCTGCCTAGGTACTAGTGCGTTGTATTTCGGAACAATGCCAGGTGGAACTATGCGCTGGATTTACAAAGAAAAGTCGAGAACTAAGCATAACTCTGAAGGACGACGATCACAGATATTTAGATACTGGAAATACAATATTTTCAGTTGACTTAAAAAAGTTATTATTAGCGACATTTTATTTCATTAAATCATTAATGAAATTCAGAAATTGTTCGTACTGTGTGCCGATTAACATTTTTTTCGCAACGTAAACGCAACATTAACGTAAACTCTAATTTGTATGGAATTGAAACTGCATCATCAGATGGCACTGTTTCAATTCCACAAAAATACACATTAGAGTTAAACATAGCGGGCAGTGAAAGAAAACTCGGAATAGGCACACTGTTGTCGGACTCGGGTCTTCTATCAACTGTCTATTTTCGTCAGCTTATTCTTCTTGGTGAAGTGCGAAAATCAAGCAAAAGTAAAACGTTACAGAAACGTCGGCAAAATACAATTAAATAAAATGTCCATGTTCCCACTAAAATTTACTTTGTTACAAGCTTTATATTAAATTACACTGGATGTAACTATGTAAGTTCGGGTGGTATCTCGCTAATCAGGCTAATGTGACAAACTTCCCGTTTTCCGATTGAGCTGACAGTTTGCACGCAGATGTATATCGCGTTGCGCGCGCGATTAATTAGTGAGGGAATTGTAATATATTTTTTTTTTGTTAAGTTATTGTTTTCTTATCTAGCGATAATCATCTAGAAAAAAAAGTGTCGTGACAACTTTTTCATAAGAATTTCTGTCTAATCCCCTTTCGATAACACGCGATAAGGAAGTTCGTTCCAATAATTTATTTCTAGTTGCCAGAGATTTTGTTCTAGAATGTTTTATATCTTTGAAGTCTGGTTCGTACAAACTACATCGTAGGCTGAGTCTAGGCTCGTAGCTACTCCTTAATAACGAACTGTTTGTCTCAAGTAAACTCTATACTTACGACATATTGTTTATTAGTGTACGACTTATATTACATTTTTGCAAAAAAAATACATAAGAATTTGACATTCATCCTCTACGCAAAGTACTCATCAAGACGCTTCATTAGAGCCTAAACACGATGAAGTTATTCTGTGACGTCAAAATACGTCAAATGTGACAGAAAAATATGTCAAAACTGACTGAAAAAATGTCAAATTCTTATGTAATTTTTTTTGCAAAAATGTTGATTTTGCACTTGATTTTATCGACATCACGTTACAAACCTCTAAAATTAGCAATGTTACCTTAGTATATGATGCATGTATTATACATATAAACCTTCCTCTTAATCACTCTATCTATTGGAAAAAACCACTTCAAAATTTGTTGCGTAGTTTTAAAGATTTAAGCGCACATAGGGATATAGGGACAGAAAAGGCGACTTTGTTTTATACTATGTAGTGATGATAGTGATATGGGGCTTGTAGTTCTTATCTCGATGTTTTTATTAAACGTTTATAGCCAGTATTTTGGTAAATCTATGCTAATTTAAGAAATAAATTTATATTTAAGTTATAAATCCCTCATCTGTGGAGATCTGAGTCAGTGGGCACTCCCTACGATCAAGGACAAGTCATACTGCTCGGGATACACCGAAGAGGGGTGCTCATTCTATAGCCGGCTGATGCATGGCAAAAACTATTGTCACTCGTCAACTGATGGGTGTGGTAGAGTTGTTTATAGTTTATAAGGTATTTCATCTTTTTTTCTTCATAGAATTGTTGTTATACGCAGTGGTTAGCACAGTGCTAGCGTGTACGTGTGGTGCCGACGGAAGATCAGCGTCGCAGCCCTGTGTTGCGAGGTGGTTGCGGCATTGCTGAGTCGGTAACCATTTCCGGGCATTGTTATTTTTATTTTTTTTGTTTTTCTGTTCTTTGTTTGATGCTCGGAATAAATTATTTTTGATTTGATTTGAGTTATGGGGTGCGCGAGATAACTTGAGGTTATTAGTCAACACTTAGGTTTTAGAAACTATTTTTGGAATTCTAAATAAAAACAGAGTACATCTCACTCTCCTTCATTATAACAAATCACCCTGTAGGTATATGATAAAAGTTAAATAAGCTCTAGCTTAACTCGATCAAGCGGTTAGCGCAACTTCCGTGCCTAATTGATACCAAGCTTTGTGACGTTGCAGCTTATTCAGCTATTTAGTTGAGCTGGAAGTGCACTGAACATTATTTTAGCTTTTATTAAAATTTTAATTGAAATTGCGCAGGTTTAAATTTAATGTTATAAGAGGTAATGTTTTTGACGTTGTAGTTTGTAGGGGTAATCTTTAAAACTGCTGAACCGATTTCGACGGTTTATGGGTTGGACGGCACGACCAGTAACAACATTTTAACCAAAAAATATGGTATAACACTATACAGTAAAGACCACTTAAAAATATCCAAAATTATTTTAAAACTATTGTCGCTCAAGAGCTGCCAATGGAACCGGGGTGAAGATTTTCTATCACCGTACCACCCGGCGTCTAGGTGGAGTTCATCGTTACTATATGGAACCACTGCTGTCATCCACGGTCCGTTTCAGGAACACTTTTTTGCCACGCACCATCCGGCTATGGAATGAGCTCCCCTCTTCGGTATTCCCTGAGCGCTATGACTTATCCTACTTCAAACGAGGCTTGAGGAGGGTCCTTAAAGTTAGGTCGTAGGTAACGACCCCTCAGTATCCCCTGACATTGCAGAGGGTCATGAGCGACGGTAACCACTTACGATCAGGTGGCTCGTCTGCCTGTGGCAATAAAAAAAAAAGTCATGCGAGGTTTTTAATTAATGCTCTGTTGTATGTACCTAAGAACATTGATAAATGGACTATCTAACACTGAATTTTGCAAATCGGACCAACGGTTTCTGAGATTAGCACGTTCAAACAAACAAACTCTTCAGCTTTACATATTAGTATCAATTTCAGTATAATCGATTACAAAATGGCGATACTAATCGAACTTAAAGTTCATTTCAATTCGGGTTAATACGAGTGAGAATAACAATTCCCTGAGATAGCTAAGTGGGTAATGGATTTGTACAAATAAACCTAGTTCGCACTAGGCATAGAATTATTATACCAGGAATGAAGCCAATTGAAAGTACGCCAGAGTGTGCCGTTGACTCAATTCGTTTAGCACACTGTTAAAATATTACACACACGTAAGTTCTTCAAAAATCATTACAATATGTTTTAAATCCTCTTTTGGAAAGTCGGTCATTAAAACTGATATTGAAATAGCCGAAATGTCGAATGCATTTTCATTTTCGACGTATTCGAATGAAACATTAAATAGAAGTAAGTCAATTACCGTTTCAATTAGTCCGATGGAAAATAATTAATTTTTGTTCCATGACTTTTGCGTGTAAATTATATTTATTACTTATTCATTAAAGTTTTGTGTAACGCTTTAAAAATTGTTTTCAAAAAGCAGAATTTTGGAGGTTACCTCTCATTTCTCATTTTTTGTTTGTGTTAAATCAAAAAGTAGGCACTTAATTGAAGCATAGCAAAGAAGCAGTTATCATACGGGGGGTTAAAAAAGTTCTGGAGTGGCGGCCACGAACCGGTAGGCGCAATGTTGGTAGACCCCCCACAAGACGAACCGACGATCTGCTCAAGATCGCGGGAAGTCACTGGATGCAGATGGCGTAGGACCGGTCGATGTGGCGAGGTTTGGGGGAGGCCTTTGTCCAGCAGTGGACGTCTATAGGCCGATGATGATGATGAAAGAAGCAGTAAGTAAGTACATTGTTTTTATTTGTTAGTCAAGTTTGGCCGTAAACTGATACATCTATAATATAAAAATGAATCATACAATACATTTCGTAACTCAATAACGGCTGGACCAATTACCCAAATCTTTTTTAAAATATTCGCAGTACATATTTGATAAAAAAATTACGAATATTTTTGGTGATATTTGCAAAAAAATCGACCCCAAAAATAATTAAAAATATCAATTATCGTCTACCTGTTAATAATAAACATATTAAGATTAAGATTAAAAATATTTATTCAGCCAAAAATCCACAGTGTAATTATACAATTAACCATTAGATCTCCACACTAGGTCAAGCCTGTCTCGTGGAGATCTTACTAATACATTTATCAGTCGAATTAACCATTTGTATCGATACCAATTTACAAACAGAAAATAACTTCTTAGTGGCTAGTGAGACAAAACATAGGCATATGCTTTTAAATATGTACTTAAAACTTTCTAACTCATTAATTCATTTTCACTGATTCGGTTTTATCTTTAAATCACCAGTCACGATATGAAGTTAATCCTCTTTCTCCTGTTATTTATAAACTTCGAACCATGACCTTTAAGGTAACGCAAAGAAAATTATTTTCGCGTACTAAGCAGGTTAATTCAATTAATTGAACCATATGCCTTGTTTACGTTCAATTAATTGAATCCATGTGAGATATAATTGGAAATTGATTGAACTCTCAACCACTGTACTTTATTAATTAAGGCTTAATAAAAAGTTATTAAAATTTGAGTATTAACTGAAAATATTTTTTTATTAAAAGTACAAATTTATTTATGAGAATATATTAAATTGTTAGTATTCATTTATTTGCTCATTTTTTACATTATATTTTTAAAAAAACAATCACAAAAAAATAAATTTAAAAATACAATATAAAAAACAGAGGGCCACTTAAATTGTTATTATTAAAGTTATATATATATTTATATAGAAAGTAGCTTTTCTTTGGATTTTAACATGATAAAAATTGAATTTTCTAAACAGTACTCTGATTTATAAACTTACAAGTTTTTGCTTTTTATTACTAGACTCTGTGTTCCGAGAGAGCCGGTGGCCGTATCGTGGGCGTCCGGGGGCGGCGCGACGGGAAAGAGTGCCGAGGGCGTAACGCGTCGCGCCGTCCCTCAAATTCCGTGCTGGGTTCTGGCCTCAGCCAGGGTTCGGACGTTGAGTGTGAGCGGTTGGAGGTTTTAGTGCGGTTCAACTCCCACATACCGATACGGTGGTTTCCTCCAACTCAAAAAAAAAAGACTGTGTTGCTTATTTTAAGTAGTACTTCTAACTTTGATTCTGATAAACTTATTCAGACATTCGCGGTTTTCTATAATAATTTCATGCATTTTCAACGGGTTCTTACCACGATATTTAATTAATTGAGTTGTCTCGATATTTCAACGTTGTTGCAAACGTCATGATCACGAAAAAACTGGATACTGCGGGTCGATTTAAGAGCAAACAAATCTGTCTACCCTCTTTCTTAAATATCGTGGTAAGAACCCGTTGAAAATGCATGAAAGTATTTGATTCTGATGCTATTTTTTCTATACTTTAATTAGTTATTTACTTCACAGTTTGTTTTCGAAAAACTAAAAGTAACGTACGTAACACACGACATTTGGACATTATATAAACACATCTCCAAATGCCGTTGAACTTGTAACATCTTTCTTTACTCAAGATATTAAACATTTTGTGTTTTCTGCAAAAGAATCGAGATTTTTTACATCTTTTCCGAATCGGTTCATCGTAGTCCAACTTGTACCTCTTAGAAAACCAAATTAATTTTAGACGCAAATTATAGACGTTTACGAGGTGATGATAAAATGAAATAGTTAAATTTCAACATAGTTCAAACTTATTGAAATTACAAAGCTACTAATAATTTGAATTTTTTTTGGAACGAAGTTCCTTATCTCGCGTTATCGAAAGGACCCCCTTTCGATAAGGGACGGAAATTCTTATGAAAAAGTTGTCACGACACTTTTTTTGTTTTAGATGAATATCGCTAGATGGCGCTGTGATTAAAATCTTTTAAAACAATCCCTTATTTTGTTTTATATGATTAATGCTAGATGGCGCTGTGATCAAAATATTTTATTTAAGTAAGTAATTACTATAACTTAAAAAAATAAAATTTTATTACAATTAATCGAAAGGAACTTCGTTCCATCCTGGTGTCCCTTGACACCTCTCAAGTTTTTTTTTATACCTATTGTCCTCAGAAGAAATGGCAAAAAAAACATATCATAAAAAAACATATCATAAATATGTTTTTTTACAGTCATCCTTGTTTTCACAATTTCATTAATATTTCAATGACCTAGAATAAATGATTGTAACGATACGATATAGTCTCGAAAATCCACATTAGCTCAAAATGAAAACACCTAATACAATCAAAGAAAAGCACTAAAAAGAACTTCAAATTACAATTTGGCACATAAAAGCTTAATTCAAAAATTCGAACGAACGCCAAATAAAATGGGTAAGGGTGAGCTACAGTTTGAACTGAGGGTTCCGATTAATATAAATGAGTGGAATTTTTATCCAGGAAATTACTGCAAAAAGACATTTGAAGGAATTTTACCGAAAGGAAAGATTTTATTGTTTAAAATAAATACTCATACTTCCCGTGTGTCTCGAATTGGCTAAAATGCTGTTTTATAGCACCAGCCAGCCATGGGGATCTTCGTGGACACGGACGGGCCTTGGGGGCACCCCGCTGCCCGGGCTCTTTCTCTCCGCCATTCTAGGCGGAGGTGTAGTAGGTGTTGGTGGCGTTGTAATACCACTTTCTGGGGTTTGACCCATGGTCTGGCGAAAAGCATAAGTGCATAAGTGCGCTCGTTCGGTCTGAGTTTTTGTTCCAGGTTTCCACCAACTCCGGCCGGGTCCCAACCCATTCTGGGTAGTCTTCGTCCTTGTGGTAGAGTGAGAACAACATGATGATATTCAAAACATGATGATATTCAATTTTATAGCACGACGCTCGGACAGACCCTCTCGTTTACCTAAACGATACATAGATTAGCTTTGTCCTGCTCACGCGCATACGCGCTGGTCGCAGGCTGTCTCCTTCTAACACAACGGACAACGCGTCGTTGCGACCTCCCGCCACCTCGACAGTCGGCTTTGAGCAAGCAACGCGTGAGCACGCACACTTTCACCAAAATTTACGAACGACGCGAAGTCAACGGAGCCCTAAACTCACGATCCCATGAAGCACTCTACAATATTTTTTTGTTATTTTTTGACATACGTAATTTGATATTGAGTAAATCATAAGGAAAAAAAATTCTCACTGAAAAAGTATTTTTATTTCTTTCAAAAACAATAACTTTGCTTAAAATCATTTTATTAAAACTGTAGATTTTAATTACTTTGTCCTTCATAATATTTTCTGTAGCCCAATTTTGATTCCAAACATTTTAATAATACCACAAACAGACAAACAAGAAACAAATCTTATACGGGTTTTGTTTTTAAAGCACGGAACCCAAAAAAGCTCGGAGTTACACCAAGTGGATCGTAATCAGAAAAGTTGTATTAAGTTCCGTCAAATGTGCTTCCCGAAATTGTAAGTTACTGTTTACTTGGAGCTTTTAAAGGGATCTCGAAGTTCGAGAACTTTCGTCACGGGATAGTAAAGCTTGTTTTTTGTTGTGAGCTTTTTAAAGTTTGTATAGATATGGTGCCAGCTTTTATGCTCAGTATTATCAACTTAAAATATAATATAATAATAATAATAAAAACATTTATTCCAAGCAATACACATGATTACAATTAAACTTAATCGCTACATAAACATAATTAACATGCTTGGAAAAGATTTTCGGCTCAGCTATGTTACAGTACCGTGGTACTGCAACGCTGGTCTTCCGCCGACACCGCCGAGTGACGAACATGCCAGCACCAAGCTAATCAGCTAACACATTTAACAATTACATTTAATTTAAAACTAAAAATCGTAAAAGGAGAAAAAAAAATGAAAACAGTACCTATACTAGGAAAAAATACATAAAATAGAGCTAAAGTTAAATAAGGAATATTGTACACAATAATAAAATATATAATATATCGATTGATTAAGGCCAAATTACAAAAATGAATATTGCAGGTTTAAAAGAAACTGTTTCAAACCTGCCTTAAACAAAAACAATGTTTTGCAGTGTCGAATAGGTGGTGGGAATATAGAGGTTTGAAGAGAGTCCTCAAGGTTGGTCGTAGGTAGCGGGAGATTGCAGAGGTCCATGAGCAACGGTAGCCACTTACGGACAAGAGGGCTATTCCTATCTTCTCTTTTAAAACCTTGTTAGAAATATTTTTACAAGTTTCATATTAACTTGCACTGTATGTAACTGTAAGTTCGGGTGGAATCTTGCGAGTTAAATTCGACAAACTTCCCGGTGTCCGATTGAGCTGTAATGCAAGCAGATGTATATCGTGTGACAATGCAATAATATTTTATTTATTTATTTAATGTTTTAATGTTTACTAACACCTATGGACTCACTGTGTGGTCTGAATTAAATAAATAAATAAATAAAAATAAATAATATGACAAAATGTCGTTGATCTGTTTATGGATTCGGAAGGTGGTCGAACTCTTGTGCTAAACAAGATAGACCCGTCGTGTTTGGGCCCATTTTACTTGTATTAGCTAGTACTCTACTGCTATATGTTATTGAGGATTTAAAAGCTAAAAATATATTTTTTAAGTTATTCCATCCTTGCATGTATTTTGTCGTCTGAAATTTAAAACGCCGCAAGCTATAACAGCAATAACGTAGAAGACCCGATGAAGGAATTCATTTAATGATGACCTCCGCATTTTTTTGCATGTTAAAGATTTTGTTTTGCGCGTTCATTGGTTACGCGAAAAATACACCGCCTACGCCGTACGCATCGTAGGGAATAGTAAAACATGTCAAAATTGTTTGAAAACCTGTCAAATTGTTTTAAATATTTTTTTTAAGGTCCTGAATATCATGCATCAGTATAGTGCTGGCCAAGACAAACACAATGAGCTCAAACACGACGGGTCTATCTTATTTAGTACAGGAGTTTCTATGACCACGTTCCAAATCCATCATCAGATCACCGAAATTTTATCATATTATTGCATTGTCACTTGATATATATCTGCTTGCATTACAGCTCAATCGGACATCGGGAAGTTTGTCAAAAACTCGTAAGATTTCACCCGAACATACAAAGTAACATCCAGTGCAAACTTATTCAGACACTCGCGGTTTTCTATAATACTTTCATGCATTTTCAACGGGTTCTTACCACGATATTTAAAAAATTGAGTTTGTCTCGATATTTCAACGTTGTTGAAAACGTCATGATCACGAGAAGACTGGATACTGCGGGTAGATTTAAGAGCAAACAAATCTGTCTACCCTCTTTCTCGTTCGCTTTTGGGTAGTACCACTGGAACTCGAACTCACTTCTCGACACACCATACTCACTGTATCTACAAGACTCTCTGAGCATGAACCCTTAGTGACTGTTGTGTTTAGCACTGGATCCCACATACTCGATAATCTGAAGCCGTCACCCCTGTTAAAAGTCAATTAATTAAATATCGTGGTAAGAACCCGTTGTAAATGCATGAAAGTATCCAGTGAAAGCTTGTAAAAAAGTCATCTTAAATTTAATTTAATCGTCTCATTTTCAGAGATGCGTAAAACAATCCCAGTCCTTACATCCAGCCTGTTGCGAACGTGTAATTATATAAAAATATTTTTATGAAGTAGCCCACGAATCACGATGTTTTGTTTTTATTTTAAGGCAATTAATTTTACGCATATTCTGTTTATACTTTTGTGATAGGTTCGAGAGAAAAAACAATTGAAAAACGGTGACTAATTGTTTAAATTATTCATGAAAATATATATTGTCGTGGCATAGGAATTGTTCCTTGGAATTTTCTAAAAGTACTCATCAGAATGCTTCATTAGAGCCCAAACACGATGAGGTTATCTTGCTTATTGACGGAGTTCCTGTGGCCACCTTCCAGCTCCATCATCAGACCTTGATCTAAGATATCCTATCTCTCAAGTTGGATCGAACTGCACATGGTGTGCAAATTTTATTATAATCGGTTAAGTGGTTTAGGAGTCCATTGAGGACAAACATTGTGACACGAGATTTATATATATTAAGATAAGATTGATGGATGGTAAGTATATTGTTCCTTAAAGATAGGTAGCGGAACAGTGTCCCCTGAAATTGCATCCAACTACGACCAGGTTGTCCGTCGGCTCATCTGCCTACATGGTAATAATATTTTAAGTGTTAGAGTCTGTGTTTGTCATCTTAAGTCATCATCATCGGCCTATAGACGCCCACTGCTGGACATAGGCCTCCCCAAACCTCTCCACAACGATCGGTCCTGCGCTATCTGCATCCAGTGACTTCTCGCGATCCTGACCAGGTGGGAGGTCTGCCCACGTTGCGCCTTCCGGTTCGCACAATATGTCCTGCCCATACCACTTCAAAGACGTAATTCTTTGTCAACTCAAAAACTTAACTTTAAAAACACTGATTCTGTCTTGATCCACCTATTCTCTCGTGTCTACGACATATAATATGTAAGATAAATATGTTACAAGTACATATGAACAAGCATGCATCGGTTATTTGGAAAACGCGATACTGAAAACCTTTCAGGACACTTGTCATCCTAAATCATGTCGACCGTTTCCCAAAGAGATGGTACTGATTGCAGAAAAAAACTTACTTTTTGTTTGTGAGTTAACTTTTTAAAATACCCTAAATATTTTGGTTCTTATTTGTTAAGTAAACAAAATAAACAATACATTCATGCATTTTTAACGGGTTCTTACCACGATATTTAATTAATTGAGTTGTCTCGATATTTCAACGTTGTAGCCAACGTTATGATCACGAGAAGACTGGATACTGCGGGTCGATTTAAGAGCAAAAAAATCTGTCTACCCTCTTTCTCGTTCGCTTTTAGGTGGTACCACTGGAACTCGAACTCACGTAAGTTTATAAACAATACAATTCATTGGATTTTTTTTATTACTAGTACAACGAGGTTACGGCCCACCTGACAGTAAGCAATCACTGTCTGTCATGAACCTCTACAGTGCCAGGGCAATGAAGGTCACCCACAAATACAGGACTTGTCTTAAACCTCGTTTAAGGTTTTATATTAAAAGCCAATGATAAAATACGTTAATCCACGAAGGTTTTTACCGTTAACCAGCACATTTTGGAAGATAACAACTAGAATAAAAACAGTAAAAAAAATACAGGTAAAAAACTTGAAAGGTGTCAAGGGACACCGGGATGGAACGACGTTCCTTTCGATTAATTAGTGAGGGAATTGTAATAAAATTTTATTTTTTAAGTTATAATAAATAGTTAGTTTAAAACGTCTCTCTCTCTCTTGTAATTATTATAACTTAAATAAAATATTTTGATCACAGCGCCATCTAGCATTAATCATATAAAACAAAATTAGGAATTGTTTTACAAGATTTTAATCACAGCGCCATCTAGCGATATTCATCTAAAACAAAAAAAGTGTCGTGACAACTTTTTCATAAAAATTTCCGTCTAGCCCCCTTTCGATAACGCGCGATAAGGAACTTCGTTCCAATATAATAACACAATTATTATGGTCAAAAAACTTAATTGTTTGATAATATTATGAGCTATATTGAACCCAAGATTGGTCAAGAAAAACATGTCTAAAAAGCGTAATTCTCACAATTTTTTTTTCGTTTTCTGCTAACGGTACTTCGCAAAGAAAACCGCGAGATCCACAAGCAATATCTGATGTGAAGGGCTGATATATATGTTCGCGGTGACACACACACGCGTAATATGTGATCTTGTTCTTTATGGGGACGTAAGGAAAAATAATGTGAAATTTTTAGTATCCACCGTAACACGGCAACATTTTATGTGTAATTTATTAATTTTATAGCACGATGCTGATACGTTTAAGTGGTTATAACACAGAGAATGCACTTTGCCTTTTAAAATTGCGACAAGCGATGAAAACAAGGCTTGTTACAAATATCCGGCTCGAAGGACCAAGGGATCGGATTTTGTTTTCGTGTTGCTTAATGATGTGAACTTTTAAAACAAGACAAATGATGACAAAAGGGTGAATAAACGTTAAGTGACAAATTTTGTCTCTTGTTGTTTATGCTAAACAGAAAAAGGAAGAACATAATTATTTTTCCCTTCACCGTGTGCTTCGAAATTGTAAATTCATGTTTCCAATTCCGCTATATCATTTGTACAGTTTTAAGGTTTAATTAAGGACGAGAAAGGGCTTGTAGGGATCGTTCCGGGTTTTTTTATTTGTTTTAAACGACTGTTGTGCCACAGTGCATTTGTAACAGTAGGTTTGTTTTGTGTTTATTTTATATACTGTGATAATGTACGCCAAATAGTGAAATTTTCTCAAAAACCTGGATCTTTTAAGCAATCAAAGAGTTGTTTTGATCTGTATCGAATTTTATTCTAATTAGAAGCAACGCACTGTATTTAAAATAGCACCATCCAAATCGGCCCACTCAGGTAATATTTCTGCAGTAACATAATAATAGGCATAGCCCTTCAATACATGAATGACGATAAACACTTACCATCGAGTGGGCTGTAAGCTCGTTTACCTATCATAAACGTAAAAATGAATATGACATAAAACATACTCGTACAGACTTGAGATTACTTTTCAGATTTGTTTGTCGCACAGATATGAGTTACTGTCCACCTGATGGTGAGTGGTTACCGTCGTTCATGAGCCTCTACCACGTCACGGTATTGCGATACTCATCATCTAAATAATATTAGATTAATTATGTGTGTTTTAATTCATCATCATCATCAGTCTATAGACGTCCACTGATGGACATGGGCCTCCCCCAAACTTCGCCACAACGACAGGTCCTGTGCTATCTGAAACCAATGGCCTCCCACGAATTTGATGAGGTCGTCGGGCCAAGTTGTGGGGGGTCTATCCACGTTACGCTTACCGGTTCGTGGTCACTCCAGAACTTTTCGGCCCCATCGGTCATCCGTTCTTCGCATATGTCCTGCCCATTGCAACTTCAAAGATGCAATTCTTTGGGCTATGTCCGTTACTTTGGTCCCTCTACGGATCTCCTCAATTCTGATTTTAACAAATAATAAACACCGAACTATTCTGAAACCTCGTTTAAAGAGGGACATGTCATATCGCGTTACGTAAAGTTTCTTACACTGTGTGTTTGAACGGCTGTATTTGTGCAGAATTTCGGTTCGTTGTTTTCTGTTTGTGTGTAAAAATCACAATTTATATGAAAACTTTGCCGTGGAGGTAAAAAGGAATATAATATTTGAGTTGTACTGAAAATTGTGTTTGTTTTCTTTAAATATATTATGTTGTCTTATAATATGTTGTGAGAAGATGAGCTATGAGACTATTATACTTTCATGCATTTTCAACGGGTTCATACCACGATATTTAATTAATTGTGTTGTCTCGATATTTCAACGTTGTTGCAAACGTCATGAGCACGAGAAGACTGGATACTGCGGGTCGATTTAAGAGCAAACAAATCTGTCTACCCTCGCACTCGTTCTCGTCTTTCTCTAAATTATTAAAAAAACTATTAAATGAAAATGGATCCGTTGTCTGTGACAGCTTCTTAATGACTGAGGGCTATTTTTTTTTTCAAATAACCTAAGTGATGGATTGGTCTGGTTAAAAGAAAGATACTAATAATTTGTTAAGGTCTAAAATATTTACAAGTCTAGCATAAAAATATTTTCACCTTCTATTTTAGCTGATTTTTGAGAACTATAGTTGAAAGTCAGGGTGACTGCTAAAATTTATGTATATGTTCAAAATACATAAATTGCTGTCTTTTTTTATTGCCACGTCATGAGTCCGTTAAGCCCCACTATTCAGCAGCCAGGTCTGCATTTCTGAGTTGGGGTATAGCACAACACCACTGGCTAAAAACGGTGAAGGAAAACGTCGGAGAAAACCTGCATATCGGAAAAGGGTTCTGAAAATTCGTTGAAGATATGTGAAGTCCCCAATCCACTTTGGGCAAGCGTACTCTTCTGAGGAGACGTGAGCCCAAGCCCAATATACCAATGTTTTCAGCTTACCTCAAATACTTACCCATAAAAATTGTCACTAGCTCTCGGGCTAAACGTTTAATAGTTGTGTAAGTGATGTAGATAACCGCGAGTTTTTAAAGAAATTAAAACAATTGAGTTATTTTATTTGTCCTAATTAGGAATAATAAATATAACGAACAATACGATACGTAAATCAGCATTAATGATCGGATGCGCTCTGTACAAACAGTTGAGGAAAGCAAAGCCATTGTTTGTTTTATTAAGAGCTGAAAGCGTGGATTACGCTGAAATTGTAATGGAAACAAAAATTATTATAACTGAACTTAGGATTTGAATAGAGGCTAAATATGAAATTGTAAAGAATTTTATATAAACTTATTCAGGCACTCGCGGTTTTCTATAAGACTTTCATGCATTTTCAACGGGTCACAAACACAGTCACTAAGGGTTCATGCTCAGAGAGTCTTGTAGATACAGTGAGTGTAGGGTGTCGTGATGTGAGTTCGAGTTCCAGTGGTACTACCCAAAAGCGAACGAGAAAGAGGGTAGACCGATTTGTTTGCTCTTAAATCGACCCGCAGTATCCAGTCTTCTCGTGATCATGATGTTTGCAACAACGATGAAATATCGAGACAACTCAATTAATTAAATATCATGGTAAGAACCCGTTGAAAATGCATGAAAGTATTAATTTTATATAATGTAAAACTGTAATGGCTGACAAGTGATATTTTACAAATATTAAAACGACCTTCTTTTTTTAAGAATAGCACAAAAATTATATATCAATCTGATCTTTATCAATTTTCTAAAGTATTTAAGAAAAAGAGTAATCGAAAAAGGTTTATTCAAAAAATAAATAAACGCAAAGATGCACAGCAGATCATAAATTACTTATTCGATCTTGAAAGAAAATGGGACTCATATCGATCGTGACCTTTTCATGGAAAAAATATGATTCGAATCGGTTCAAACAAAGTCCAAACTATATGAGTAGTAACGTGGGGGATAAAACATAAGCAGACTTCTTCTCAATGTTATCCTTCACCATTTTAGCCATATTATCGTAACCTACACATTTAAGCTCCTGTACCAACCCATTACTGCCTACTGTTGGGCTCAGGTCTCCTCAGAAGAGGGATTAGGCATAGTCCACCACGCTTGCCCAGTGCGGATTGGGGACTTCACATATCTTCAAAGGATTTTTAGAATCCTTTTCCGACATGCAGGTTTCCTCACGATGTTTTCCTTCACCGTTTTTAGCCGGTGGTGTTGTGAAAAATTGCACATAAATCTTTTTTCACATTTAGATTTAAAGGTACAAACCGGCCGGATTTGAACCCGCGACCTCCCATTCGGAAGGAAGCGCTTCGACCACTCAGTCACTACGACATTTAACCTCACAAATTACGATTTACATAAAACCTTAAAACAAGAGAACATCTGAAAAACCATCTAAAACCAAAGACCACTTCTAATTTCAACTCGGAAACCACATTTCGTAGTTACAGGTATTCCGACCTTCATCAAGCTGTAAATTACTAAAGGCAAATAATTACGTTAAAAGGTACTGGAGAACCATAAATTCGTGTATTTTATCGAACAGGTAGCTTCACCGTTTAATTAGAATAAATCCTTGTTTTTTGTACATCTGCGTTTATCTGTTTATTCAGTGTTACGTTACTTGGGACGAAAGACTTTATAAAAAGCTTTCATTTAGCTCGCACTGGATGTAACTATGTGGCGACCAATAATAGCGCGCGAGATCCTGAATCGCGGTTACGACGTTTGCAAGAATCTTCGCATATACAGGGTGTTGGTGCGCGGTGAAACAATACGTTAAAGGCTTAATCCATATCACATTTCAAATCATATACACATACTTTTGAAACGGAGATAGTTACTTTATTTTCCCATACAAAGTTGAAAAATTATAATTTTGTATTATTTTTGACAACCCTACCCTGACCTACATTTAGCGTGCTATATCTATTTTCACGCACATAGGCGCATGTATCCTGTTTAGAATGTGATTTTTGTCCCGTGTATGTATTACTAGATGACCCTCGCAACTTCGTCTGCGTCATAAAGGGGTTCAAACAGTACTCGCAATGCCGTCGAGGTATTATTTTCGCGGCTCACTGAGTCCCACATATTCATTGCGTTTTATACTCGTAATAACTTCTAAACGAAAAGTCCGATTGGAATAAAACAAAAAGTAATTTACTTCTACATTAATACTCTTGATAACAAAATACTTAATTTGGATAAGGGTTAATATAACGATACTCATTTAACGTTAAATTCAATCTCGGAACGAAATATTAAATTTTAAAAACATAAAAGTGGTTATTGTGACTAAACTATGATAGTTAGATATATGCTGTCGCGTACTTTTTTGTTTGTCTCCAAAAGACCTAAAAACCCGTAGTACATCATTTTGTTCTATTGTCAATAGTTTTTGCAGCGTACGCATAAATAGGTTTTCGATTTTTCACCTTTTGTTACATATTCGATATTTTCATGCGGATCCCTATTTTTTTTGAAAATAAAATATAGCTTATAACCTTCCTCGATAAATGGACTTTCCAACAGTGAAAGAATTTTTGAAATCGGACCAGTAGATCCTGAGATTAGCGCGTTCAAACAAACAAACAAACAAACAAACAAACTCTTCAGCTTTATAATATTAGTATAGATTACAATGTTCTATAATACAGGAGGTGACTAGCCGGCTTAAGTCTTTAGCTGTTGGTGTAGGTCAGTACGGTAGGGTTGATCACGCACTAATTAACACGTAGTTTTGATTAGTTATAACTTATGATATATTATGCCTAGAAAACCCAGACTTTGTGGATGGCTTCTACATCAAGTATACTATTTGCTGTGAAAGTATTGTTTCATCGGATTTTAACACCCTGTATACGACATCTGAAATCTACTACAGTGGGCTTCGGTCTGACCGGGCATACACTGCCTCGCCCGGTCGGAGATATCCCTTTGGCCATAAGTCCACCGTACCCACAATTGGTACTCAGAGCATGCACATTTAAGTTCGGTGATGCAGAAATGTAAATCTGAGTAATTTTCTACGTCCTTAAATCAGTTTCATTTAACTTTTGCTCTAAATATGCCAATAATAGTAATGAAAAGTGTACTTTAATCTAAATTTGAAAATATGCAGTGCACATTTGCTTGTACTATGTAAGTTTGGGTGGAATCTTGCGGGTTGAATTTGACCAAGTATCTTATTTCCGAGATGCTGAAATTTTGTTATATTAATGTACAATGGAACTGTTTTGATGGAGTCAGAAGGTAGCCATAGTAACTCCTGTACTAAACAAGAGAACAAGACAGACCCGTCGTGTTTGGTTTGGGCTCGTTTTACTTGTATTAGCTAGCACTCTACTGCTACATGATATCCAGGATCTTAAAAGCTTGTATTTAAAATAAATTATTTATTTCACAACATTAATAATCAAAATTATACAGGGTGATTTTTTAAAGAAGGTACATATTGCAGGAGGGTGATGAGTACTCTGTTCTAATACGGAATATTACAAAAAATAGGTAAAATTACATTTTTTTTTTAATTAAAATACGACAAAACTACCTCAAACATAAACAATTTCGGCTAAAAGAGTGTTGACTAACGACATCTAGTGATCTCGCGCACTCCACACCTCCGCCACACCCATCAGCTGTCGAAAAACCATCATTTTGCAAGAATTTTAGATATTAAAGTTGCGATTACTAAGGCATTAAGCCGTATTCTTTGATAATAATATTTTTACTGGTCGTATATACCCATCAGCTACCATGACCTTCAATACGTACCCTCACTAAGAAATCACCCTGTATAAAAGTGACTAAGGTCTTAAATGTTGCAGGAATTTTAAATTTATTTTTATGTCTTCGCCAAAAAAACATTTTATTTATATTATTTCGTTTATTATAATATTACTAAACACGATAAGAGGTCGTCAGCCTCAAAATATACATTTTCGAAAAGACATTTTGAAAATAAAAATTCGGTTAATTTATGCAAAGTGATAATGTAAAATATACAAAGTATTTTAGGAGAAAATTGTCGTTGGGGTCTTCTGTGATTGGTGTAAGTTATAAACTGGGGATTTTCGTAATTTAAATTAGGGCTTTTTGTGTTAGATACCTATACAGTGGATCTGTAACTTTGCTGATGTGGGGTGAATGACATATCGAAAGACAACTTAGAACAACTTTCCACCAGAGGTAGACAGCCCCGACAAAATGTCGTGTCTTTTTGAGAATATTTTTTCAAAATATTTTTGCACGCGCCTGGCAATGCAAAAGTGTCGATGAAACATTTACAAGTTACAGCAAAATATTTACAACAACTTTTTAAAAATCGTTCGGCCTATCTACTCATGCAGTTCCAAGTTGGGGTACCTATATCAGGAGAACTATGGACAAAGTTTACAGCTTTTCTCAAATGCCCACCCAAAAAATTGCACTAGCTCTCGGGCTATTAGTTTTGTTACTAATTTAATAAATAAATAAATAAAATAGCCTTTTATTCAGACAAGATACAATGTGCTTAAAAACTAAATTAATCTAAAAATAAATAAAATAAGAAAAAAAAAGTTATAAATTTGCCTCAAAACCCCTGTCTGTTTGCTCTTCAGCAAAGGCCTCCTCCAAGCCTTTCCACAAGTTCCTGCATCTAGCTATTCTGGTCCAAAGTGTACCAGCTGTTTTTGCGATCTCATTTGCCCAACGTCTGAATAGTCTCCCTCTTTTTCTGCTCCAGTGCCCAGTAAACCAGTGCATAATTTTTTTGCTCCACTTGTCAGATCCTCTTTTGTTGTTACTAATTTACTGTAACTTAAACTTTTTTGTCTAACGATTTTATCGTATTTATCAGTCTAGGCTAAAT
This sequence comes from Trilocha varians, assembly GCA_030269945.2. NCBI lineage: Eukaryota > Metazoa > Arthropoda > Insecta > Lepidoptera > Bombycidae > Trilocha > Trilocha varians. Next base: position 4,236,623 of record AP028279.1, read on the forward strand.
TCTATGTTTATGGTTCATCCATTTGGAAGCTACAATGTCACACTCACACACACCGATAAATAGACAAAAAGTTTAACAAACATATCCCGAATATTGGCGCAAACATTGGCCATTAAAAGTTTAGAAGCTAATAACTTGGGTCGTATTACAAAAAAAACTGCTAATTAAAAGTTTTTGAAGTCGAACCTTAAATAAAAGAGCGGAAGTAAGTAATTTGAAAGGTTCCAAGTTTAATTCTCTTGAAATTCTTTTAGGAGGGTAGATATTTATTAAACCGACTATTTTTATGGCGACGAAACTCCGGACTTAATTTAGTTTTGTTATCATTAATTAATTAAGGAATGTTTTTTGGAATCTTCTGTGTATAATATAAAAATGAATCGCAAAATGTGTTAGTGAGCGCATAACTCAACAACGCCTGGACAATTGGACAATTCTTGTTTAAATGTTCCTTGAATGATTGCCGGGGGCAGCAGCTAGTATTTATATATTTGTTGTTTTGAGATGCCTGATGGGGCCGAAAAGTGCTGGCTAGAAAAGTCAAATTGGGACCTCCCACAAGATGGACGGACGATATGGTCAGGGTCGAAGTCCTTAAAGGTATGTCGTAGGTAGCGGGACAGTATCCCTTAACAATGCAAAGGTCAATGAGAGACGGTAACCACTTACGATCAGGTGGACATCACAGAGATGATTTATGTGAAACACCGTTTGACACTTGGCCTACCAGTTGTCGTACAGTTGGAGGTTGGCAAGCCAATATGGAAACGCGGCATAATTGTTTGTAAAATATACCCACATCAAAATTAGTATGTCATATTTGATGGTGTATGTCAACGGAATGTAACATTAACATAGAGGTAATTATACGAGCCTACATTACATATCATATATTATTAATAGAACATTACATGATATATCAAACGTGACAGAAAGATACACATATACGAGGTAGAAGTGTTGATGACCGAGTGGTTGAAGCGTATGGGAGGTCACGGGTTCAAAACTGACTTGTACCTCTAAATTTTAAGGTGAAAAGGATTTATGAGCAATTTTTAACAAAACGGTGAAGGAAAAACATCGTGAGGAAACCTACATAAAAAGAATTCTAAACATCCTTCAAAGATATGTTGAGTCCCCAATCCGCATTAGGGAAGCATGGCTAACCCCTCTTCGGAGGAGACCTGAGCCCAGCAGTGGCCAGTAATGGGTTGTTACAGTACAAGATTGAGCCAGTTGGGTTACGACTGTCATTCCGGGATTTTTCTGTAACATGGGCAAACGAATCGTTAGTGTTTACGGTTGGACATCTATGTCAGATGACACTGAAGGACTAACCTAACTTTAAGGGCATTCTTCAAGCAAGGCAGACAAGTAAAATAAGACCAAACACGACAGGTCTATCTTGTTTAGTACAAGAGTTCCTATGACCACCTCCCGAGTCGCATCATCAGGTCAGCGCCATTTTGTCAAATTATTGCATTGTCACGTGATATATATCTGCGTGCGAAATGTCAGCTAAACCTTCCAATTTCAATCGGAAACGGGAAGTTTGTCAAATTTAACTAGCAAGATTCTACTCAAACTTACATAGTTACATCACTTATTAATCGGGGTGACGGCTTCAAACTATCCTGTATGTGAAATCCAGTGTTAGACGAAAATAAAGCAAAAAAATCTAGTTTTGAGACGGCAGCCGATACTGTCAGTAGACAGATTTGTCTGCTCTTAAATAACCTACCAGCAGTTCTTCAGTCTTCCCGTGATCATGGCGCTTGAAACAGTGCTGAAATATCGGGACCTCTTAATAAAAAATAATCGTGGTAAGAACCCGTTTAGTAATAATGTAAGTGATGTAGATAACTGCGAGTGTTTAAAGAAATTTATTACATAGTTACATCTAAAGCTTATAAAAAATGTGAAGTTATTCTGCCGCGTCGCTGAATATGGAGTTCAGTAGTCCATAATCTCAAGCGGTAGTAAGTGCAGTAAAATGAAATGTTCCAACAGTATCAAGAGCTCCATTCGGCTACAAAATATAATTATTATCATTACTTTATCCATTAATTTCACCAGTAGGCTTATCTCGTTTAAGCGAAACTGTATACTTAACATTACATCTTTAATGTGTTAAAACAACTGTGCTTTTGGATGTGGTATTTTCTAGTTTGTATAGATTTTTGGTCTACTGGGAATCATAATCATATTATAAAGGCGAAAGTTTGTATGTATGGATGGATGTTTGTTACTCTTTCACGTAAAAACGACTGAATGGATTAGAATGAAACTTTACCACAATATAGCTTATACATCAGAATAACACATAGGCTACAATTTTTGATAATACAGGACGAACCTGAAGTCCACGCGAACGAAGTCGGTGGCAAAAGCTAGTATTTAAATATATGTGTACTCATTGTGAAGCTTTTATGACTACGAACAAAACAATTAAAACACTACCCAAATTTGGCAGTTGGATCTTTTTGTCTAGAAATATAACTATGGAACAATCGCGGTCTCGACAATATGTATAGACGTATAAGAAGAAGATGTGACTGCTTTTAGTATCTTAAAAATAAGGCCAATAGAGTCATTAAGAGAGCAATGGATACAGCTATGTTTGGCAAATTTAATCTGGAACAATCTACATTGCAGAAACCCCAACGTGATCACACCAATAAAACTATCTTCTTTTAATTATTTTTTTTATTAATTTTAGTTTTATCTTATACACCTAGTCGATTAAGCTATATTGTAATGTTGTGTCCCTTATTTGTGTGTCGATTAAAGCTTTCTTTCTTTTTGCCTTCAATACAAATTAAAAGCTGTCCCTTAAACTACCACATCCAGGTCCATTAGCAGGTCCACGTCCATAATGTGTTAGCATCAAGTTCATACCATAACACAGTGAGCGTTACTCGCAGCCACTTTCTTTAAACGGAGAAACCTTAGTATGTGACAAGAAAATTATGCAACAAAATGACAATGATATTAGAAAAAAAACGTTGGTGTTTCTTACTCGTAATAATATAATGGTCTCTTTGCGTTTTACAAAGACATAGACAAGCTTTGTGATGAAAAAAATACACAGTTTTGACAAAATGACAATTTTGGTTTTCTTTACAAACTAGTCGAAAGTCAGGTCAGGTACACTTGATCATAAGTGTTTATTGTCCCTCATGGACTCTTGCGATGTTCAAAGACACTGCAAGATCGTTTCCTTCAACGGATAGTCTTCTAACCTCCTACGGAGACTGTCTTGAGGAATATTCAAGCTGATCCCATTTCTAAATGTGCTTTAAATTGTATTTTTGCATCACTTGGTGTCGAGGAGAATTTCATTACCACTATGAGGTACCACTTCTTCTTCTTCTTCCTGTGCCATCTTCTATCGAAGGTCGGCGATCATTAAGGCGATCTGTACTTTTGACACAGCAGCGCGAAACAGCACGAGTGCTTTTGTTGAACCACTGGCGCAAGTTCTTCAGCCAAGATGTTCTCCTTCTACCTATAGCTCTCTTCCCCTGCATCTTGCCCTGTACGAAGTGTAGCAAATCGTACTAATAGGTATAAGGTACCACTGCAATCCGTATAATCCGACTATGGAATGAACATCTCCTTGTTGTTTGTTCCCTGAGCGTTAAGACTTGTTCCTTCTTCAAACGAGACTTGAAGAAAGTTCTTAAAGAGAAGATAGGTAACAGGACAGTGTCTTCTGACGTTGCAGAGGTCGACGACGGTAACCAGTAAAGAGCAGGTGTCCTGTTCAGCTTAAATAATTCACAAGTTTTGAAATTTTTAAGCTATTGCCTGGCTTCTGTCGCGGGCTTTTAGCGTGGAGACCAAATCCAGAAATTCCGTAACGAAAATAACCTAACACCCCCTAGTTTTCTATTATCTAATAATGACTTTTCGTTGTCACGTTTTTCTTAAGTTGATTAAAAATGCTATGCTTCACCACGGCAGTTCCCGAGTGCAAAACGTCTTTTTTTGAATTAGCGGTATTAAGTATGAAGGGGTGATAACAAGGGAAACCAACCTATTCACCGTGTGGGTAGTTGCAAGTGGAGAATTGCTATAAATACAGGCGCTGGCCGCTGTTGTTATTCATTCGTGTCTGAATTGTTGAGGCGAACGGACCTCTTGATGTAAAAGTAATAAACTGTTAAAACTCCTCATTTTGAAGTTTTTATTCAAAAGTATTGATCATCAAGTGTTCAAGTAGACATTGTGACGTTATTCCTGACAAAACCAAACGAAGATCGACTATTTACAACGTCATTACACCTCAACACACTATTTACGCCATTAAGTATGTAAGAAAAATAAGTCCTTTCTCTAATACTTCGTTCAACTATCAATCTTAAGAGCTTTGATTTGGATACAAAAATAACTCCCATATTGTTAGAACATAAACAATATGTCTAAGTTTGGTAACTTCTGACAGAGCGTAAACCGCGTTTCTTCTAAAAGTTATGGTACCAATTTTAAGTGCTATCGTCAAGGGAATATCAAACTTATGCGGTAAAACATAGGGTGGTTACGTTTTGTTTGTTTTCCCTTCGGTTCTGAGACAATTTATAAGGGATACACAGTGTCATAGCGGAATGAAGACGTTTAGGTTTTTGCCTTAAGGTTTAAAAAAGAAATTCTGTAAAATCCTCATACAAATGCTTGAAGAAGTTGTGGAGTGGTATTAATGATGAACGATGTGTAAGATTGTATAAAGTATATTTAGAAGTATTTACAAGGAAACAGATAAAATTAATTAATAAAGAAAAACTAGTTTAGTTGCCGAGGACACGTAGTTGACGTCTCTAGCTGTCTTTGTTCGCGCGAACTCGTGAGACGAATTGCGCGCGCAGAACAACGCAAAACTCGTCTCACGCGTTTCACACGAGACGGAAATGTTCGCCACAAACTCACACTTATCCAACTTTCCGTCACAAAGAACTAAATCGTAAAGAACTATCAAATATATTAAAAGCAGTAGTAGGTGACCCAAGTTTATCTCTGGTGAGGCATTTCGTGCGTAGGTTGGTACAAACACACTCTTCCAAAATGCTTAGGAGTGGTCTCGATAGTCGATACGTTGTTGCAATCGTCATGGTCACGAGAAAACTGAGTACTGCGGGTAGATTTCAGAGCAAACAAATCTGTCTACCCTCTATCTTATTTTGCTGTGCATGAAAGTGATATAGATAATCGCGAATGTTTGAATAAGTTTAGATTAGAATCGTGGTGGCCGAGTGGTTGAAGCGCTTGCCTTCCGTACGGGAGGTCGAGGGTTCAAAACCTTAATATGAAAAAGATTTATGTGCAATTTTTCACAACACCACTGGCTAAAAACCGTGAAGGAAAACATCATGAGGAAACCTGCATGTCGGAAAAGGGTTCTAAAAATCCTTTGACGATATGTGAAGTCCCCAATCCGCATTAGACAAGCGTGGTGGACTATGCCTAACCCCTCTTCTGAGGAGACCTGAGCTCAGCAGTGGGCAGTAATGAGTTGTTACAGTACAGATTAGAATTGTCATCAAACATGGCTCGTGGACACTCACGACTATTTGTCTACTTTCACAAAATAAATTTAATGGTGGAAGCTACCACAGACAGGCAGTTATAAACGTTGTTGGATATTTCTACAATCCGTGTGTCAGATCAGAACATACTGAGTTTTGTTACCGAAGAAAAACCGATACAAGATGCGTAAAGTTGCTTCGTTGTTCTTCCAATGATGTTTTGATTTCTCCTACTAAATAGAAAAATAATATTTGTTGGAAATTTTGAAAGGTTTTATCTACTGTTGCTTAGCTCGAAATAACCTTATAGACATAAACTATTTCGATTTACAACTGTGTCTTATGCTTGTCGTTAACATACTTCTATGTCTAGTCTAGACATCTAAGGCTGGAGGCTGCCATGTGGGCATATGAGCCAACGGGCCACCTGATCGTAAGTGGTTACCGCCGCTTATGAACCTCTGCAATGTCAAGGGACACTGAGGGGTCGCTACCTACAACCTAACTTTAAGGACCCTCCTCAAGCCTCGTTCGAAGAAGGACAAGTCATAGCGCTCTAAGAATACCGAAGAGGATCTTGAAACGAACCGTGGATGACCGCGGTGTTTTCATATAGTAGGAATGAGTTTCACCTCGACGCTGAGTGGTACGATTATAGAAGGGAGATGGTTGGAATCATCTCAAATAATTCATCGGAGCACTCCCCATGGAACAACCGGTATAAGATGCAAAGAGACCCGAAGTCTCTTAGCACACCCAAGAGTTCGAGGTGGTCCGTGAGCCTGGGATCGTCAACGAACAGGTAACAGAACATCACCAACATGAAATAAAAGAATTCCAGTGAAAATTAAAATTTATTGAATAATTAGTTAGTTTAAAATTCCTCGGAAAACTTGAATAATTATTTAAAAAACTTAATAATATAAAAAACAGAGGCCCACTGAATACGGAGTCTATGACTCAAGCCATCAATGGTCAGGGCTCAAGAGTGAGGAACCTCCTTACAATACGTGCCGTGTCAAGAACGACCGCCGCGCTGAATCAGGCCCTTTACCCAGCCGGGGAGCAAAAGCTTCTCAAGATGACGGACGAAGCTTTTCGCTATTGGACCGTGCACAGATACAACGATCGGAACAATGATGGTCGATTCAAGACGCCACATGTCTGTCACCTCGTGGTTCAAGTTCAAATATTTAAGAAGTTTATCTATTTCTGCCTTCACAAGGTTATCGTCATGTGAAATGGTGACAGTATTTATTATTTTCCTATTCAACATTTTTTTTTTGTAAAAATGGCACATTCATGCTTAAATACTACCGTACCTACCGTGACATAGGCTATATTATACAGGGTGTCCCAAAACTATGCGACATGAAGGGGAATTTCCTTAAATATTAGAGATAGGATGTTTTGCTGAAAGGAAACATCATTTTATTTTTGATGTTTAATAATACTGCTTTCTCAGATTTTTCGTAAATTGCTTGGTTTTTCTGAAAATCGAGCTAACAAAGTCGGCAAAAATCAACACCCTGTATTTTTATGATGCCAATCAAAAGAACAGTTAATTACGAATATTTTTTGTTAATAAACATAGTGTCTTAAACAAAAGAAACAAGATGAATCATCTAAAAAAGTTAATTTTATGAGACAATTTTAAAGTTACGCCATCTATGAGTCTTCAAGTCGAATTACATAATCGGTGGTATTTTTGGTGTTATATATTTTACGTAGATGTTGTCGCAGACAGGAACTATTCATCTATCTGTACCAACCCATTGGGCTCAGGTCTCCTCAGAAGAGGAATTAGGCATAGTCCACCACGCTTGCCCAGTGCGGATTGGGGACTTCACATATCTTAATTAGGAACTATTCATAAAATAAATAAAAACCATTTTAAAATAAAACTTTACTCAGACACAGATAAATCTTGTCGTTGAAGTATACGTTCTCTATTACCGGAGAAATTTACATCAATAGCCTCTGAGTCACGAAGGCTAAAACCAATTGGTCGCTGAGGATCATAAACTGTCTCCGGTGCGTTTTCTTGAGGCCGAGCGTTTACAAGAGCCATTATAGTGAGAAGTGTTAGTACCTGTACAAAACGAAAATTAATTATGTACTAACTGACCCACTACTGCTAAGAACACACAAGCAACCTCCCACAAGATGGACCAACGACCTAGTCTGGAGCGTGGGAAGTCACTGGATGCACACAGCGCAGGACCAGTCGTTGTGGCGAGGTTTGGGAGAGGTCTATGTCCAGCAGTGGATGTCTACGATGTGATGATGATGATGACGAAAGATAGATCGATGGAGTAGACGGGTTCTGGAGCAGAGCATAGTGTGGGCGTCCCCGATTTAATGACATAAGAAAGTTGGCCGGCAACAACAGGATGCGACGAGCAGAAGATCGTACTCAGTGGCGTATCTTAGGAGAGGCTTATGTCCAGCAGCGGACAAATCTGGGCTGATGATGATGACGACCGACATGATCACGCCCGGGCCGTTTACTACAGAATAAATAAAAAGGAAGTAAATAAGAAATATAAATTAAACTTGAGAGGTGTCATGGGAAACCCGAATAGAACGAAGTTCCTTTCGATTAAGAGATATCTTATATTTTTTTTTCTTAACGTTACGCGCGATAAGGAACGTGTTTTAAAAGATTTCGATCACAGCGCCATCTAGCGATAATCATCTAAAACAAAAAAAGTGTCGTGACAACTTTTCGTAAGAATTTTTCCGTCTAGCCCCCTTTCACAACGCGCGACAAGGGACTTCGTTCCAATAAATTGGGTTTATTTTAATAATAATTTAACAGGTCAAAAAAAAATTTAAAAACTTCAATTTTAAGTAACTTGCCTTATAGAAAATTAAATAACATACCAAGAATTTCATTTTTTGAACTGAAATACGTCAAGTGGTCCAATCGTCCTAACGATAATACTTGGAATAATGATATTTATACTAAAAAATAATTTATATTCATTAGTTGTTTATACAAGTTTTATGTAAATCTGTTTTAAACTAATAATTGAACGAGTTTTTGATATTTGCTATTACTGATATTACCTATAATTATTTTATGTTTTATAAAATGAATAACATGTTATATCGCTCAACGAAAATTTCGAAAACGGGTAAACTGATTTCGATTTAAGATCATGAATATCATGTATCAGTAGAGTTCTAGCCAAGACAAGTAAAATGAGCCCAAACACGACAGGTCTATCTAATTTAGTACAGAAATTGCCTTCCGTAGAGTGCTATCCAAGACAATGAGCCCAAACACGACAGGTCTATCTTATTTATTACAGCAGTTCCCATGGTCACCTTCCGAATCCATCATCAGATCAGCGCATATTTTGTTATATTATTTCATTGTCATGCGATATACATCTGCGTGCAAAATGTCAGCTCAATCGGAAACCGGGAAGTTAGTCAAATTTAATTGGTAAATGTACATAGGTACATAGTCACATACATAGTAACATCCTGTACCAACCCAATTACTGCCCACTGCTGAGCTCAGGTCTCCTCAGAAGAGGGATTAGGCATAGTCCACCACGCTTGCCCAGTGCGGATTGGGGACTTCACATATTTTCAAAGGATTTTTAGAACCCTTTTCCGATATGCAGGTTTCCTCACGATGTTTTCCTTCACCGTTGTTAGCGAGTGGTGTTGTGAAAAATTGCACATAAATCTTTTTCATATTAAGATTTAGAGGTACAAGCCGGCCGGTTTTGAACCCGCGACGTCCCGTACGGAAGGCAAGCGCTTCAACCACTCGGCTACCACGACTAAATTATTAAAATTAATATAACACTTGTAATAAAACAAAGAACTTACCGAGAACCGCATTTTCTGAATTGTTTCAATTCAAAGTTTAAGTAGTGCGTTCGTCGCAAAGATTACTTAGAATTTGAGGTAGGTACTTATTATAATTGTAGTTTTCAGTTAAACCTAACATATAAATAGTAAATTAATTAATTCAATTAAAATGTATCTTTTTTGTACTTATTAATATAACCGGTTTTATAGAGTAAATGTTTATGTTGTAGCAAGAATTTTTAAATTATTGGACTGAATTAATTTTAGCCTAAGATGGCGCCTTTTTTGTTTAGTTGGAGGAAATCACCGGATCCCCATCCGCGGGGCGGTTTGTGGGAGTTGAACCACACTAAAACCTCCAACCGCGTCTGAACCCCGGCTGAGGCCAGAACCCAGCACGGGGTTTTGAAGGACGACGCGACGCGTTATGCTCTCGGCACTCTTTCCCGTCGCGCCGCCCCATAAGATGGCGGATGCCCCAAAATTCAGTATTTTTTTTCTTTGTTTGAAAGCTGCTACGAAGAAACTTGGGTTACTGTTGGAGTGGGTTACGAGGCCAGAACCTAGGACAAGATTGTGCGGCACGATACGACGCGTTACGCACTACGGCACTCTTTGCCGTGATGCCAACTGTAGATAAGAAACCTAGCTACAAGTCTGTTCACTGGGTGAGGTTGAAACGACCTATCCTCTGAATCTAGATGCCCTCAAGATGTTTCCTTTTAAAGGTTTTAAAGGTCGTAGGTAGGTAAAGTTTTATTGTAATCCGGCGTTGGTTATGGTCGACTTGTCTCCCAAACCAAAGACAATCAATAATATTTAAAATTAGGAAAAAAACCAGTCTGATCATAATTAAATTGATAAAAAGTATGACCATACTGTCTGTTTTCTATTTATTTATTTATTTGGGAAACCAACAGTACAATATAAGAGATAAAAAAGAAGAATCATCGAAATCGGTTTATATAGGAAAAAAAAAAAGCAAAAACACGCAGAATGTAAAATCTTGTCCGGTAAAATATACATTCGTAAAGGTACATTTACACATGCTAGTTAATAGCACGAAAGCATGCTACTTTTGAGCAATTGTTACTTAGTGGTAGGTACGTGTGTCGAAACGAAAGTTTGCTCAAAATCGATGGTCGTGCGATTTTTGAGCATGCTACTTTCAGCACGGGTGAAAGGGGGCGTGTTTATAGCGTGTGTTAGGTTTGCTTATTGAGCATGCTAGTATCGATCGTTAATCTTCCTATTCCTTGTTTTTTTCTCTCTATCCGAGTTTTGTTTGAACTGACAGAGAGTACGCTATAAAATGGCATGTGTACTGGAATGTTTGCATTGAGCATGCTCGTTAAGGAGCATACTTAAAACTAGCATGCAAATGTAGACAAGTGCAGAGCATGCTCGAAACTAGTATGCTAATGAGCATACTAAAAAGCATGCTACTAACTAGCATGTGTAACTATAACCTAAGCGCAGATCCAAAAGCACTTGATCGATATTTCAAATATGAATATAAACCACACAACGACCACCAACTTTCAGCTGAAATAAGTGTAATCTTTATCGGTCCAACCTCACTACAGTTTTGAGCTAGCAAACAACAAAAACATACAAGTCAAGTCCTGGGAAGTCAGTCAAAACGATCACCAATATGAAATAAAGATTTATTGAAAAATTAAAGAGCTGCCGGCTGGCCTAAAGCTTGCTCCAGGAATCCTCTTATGGCCTTCGTGATGAGCGTGATTTCAGCAAGGATTGTGTTCTTGAAGAATTCTTGCACGTTTGCCGGCATGCCTATCAAAGCGGTTTGAAGACCTGCAGCTGCACCAACTCCGGGAGCCTCAGCTACAGCTACAGCTTTGAGAGGAGTTTCTTCATAGGACCCTGAGTCGGAGTCCAGGGGTCCGGCGTATGCCAGAGCCGTAAGGGCGAGGAGTGCGAGTACCTAGAAAAAGGAATGTTTAGAACTATGCTCATCAGTGGTGGGCAGTCCATAGATGAAATGCCTTGCATATGTCACCGGAAAACAACAAGAACCGTAAATTTATAATTTACCTAAGGTTAGGCCTTTGGATCCACTGAATCTGGTTCATATTGGTACGGAATATAAACAAAATGTACAATTACTTTTTAAAAAATCTAAGGTAGGTATATCAAAATTCCACAAAACTACCCCAACCAAAAATTACTTCGGACAACAGAGTATTGATTAAAAACCTCAAGTGATCTCACGAAGCCTACACCTTCGCCACACCCATCAGCTGTCGAACCATAATTGTTTTTTTAATTTTCGATATTTTTAAGTACCATTAACTAAAGCTTATGCCATATTATTTTGTTATGATATTGTAATTAGTCGTATACGAGCATCAATTTGTACCATCACTAGCATAAAGAATTGCATCTTTGAAGTGGCAATGGGCAGGACACATTGTGCGAAGTACGGATGGTCGATGGGGCCGAAAAGTTCTGGAGTGGCGGCCACGAACCGGTAGACGCAACGTGGGTAGACCTTCCACAAGATGGACCGACGACCTGGTCAAGATCGCGGGAGGTCACTGGATGCAGATAGCGCAGGATTGACCGTTGTGGCGAAGTTTGGGGGAGGCCTATGTCCAGCAGTGGACGTCTATAGGTTGATGATGATTAGCACATACCCTGTTTAACCACTCAACTGGGATCGGCAACCAAATTGGTTTGTTTACTTTTGCCAAGTCTGTGGCAGGTGCCAATATTGAGCACAGTTCTAAAACTTGTTTTGTTTACATTTTTAAAACGTCTCATATTTTACGGAGATGATATATTTTCGCTGAAAATGCAATACAGCGTCGTTTAGTAATAAAGATTTACAAAAATATAAGGTTTAATTAAAAATCAAAATTAAAAACTATTAGAAAAAAATGTTTTTAAAAAGGGGCTCGAACACGGTATTGATTCCGAACGAAGTCCCCAGTTTTGCCATCTAGCGAATAGTGACGTAATAATAAGATTAAAACAAAACACACATACCAAGAATTTCATCTTCTCTATCACGTGATGCGTTCAGTCCAATGATGTAACTTTAAATATAATTGCGGATATCAACAAAACGTTTAATACTTATATCCTAAATGTATTTACACAAGTTTAATGTGTAATTGTCTATGTAAAACAACTGAACAAACTAATAATTTAACGTAATACCGACATTTGTGTTTAATGTTTTTTTGGTTGTTTGGTGTAGATTACAGAAATGTAGATAGTGCAAAAATGGTCTTAATCCGACTCTGGGATTATTAAGTAAAATAGAAGAAATCAATGTAGTAAATGCATAATTCGCATCGAAACGATTGCCTTATTTTTTTATTGCCATGTATGCAGACGAGCCAACGGGCCACCTGATCGTAAGTAGTTACCGTCGCTCATGAACCTCTGCAATGTCAGGACACAGAGGGGTCGCTACCTATGACCTAACTTTAAGGACCCTCCTCAAGCCTCGTTTGAAGAAGGACAAGTCATGGAGATCTTAATATAAAAAAGATTTATGTATATTTTTTCCAGTATTGGCTAAAAATGGCGAAGGAAAACATCGTGAGGAAATCTGCATATTGAAAAAGGATTCTAAAAAGATCCTTCGAAGATTTGTGAAGTCCCCAATCCGCTTTAGGCAATCGTAGTGGACTATATCTAATCCCTCTTCTGAGGAGACCTGAGCCCAACAGTGGGTAGTAGTTGGTTGTTACAGTACCTACCTATCACTACTTAGACCTTTTCTTAAAACTCATTTAAAGAGGGACAGGTCATAGCGCTCTCACCGAGGTGGTAGGTACAATTCTTACTGTCTTTCTGTCTGTTACGCTTTCCCGCTTAAACCTCTTAACCGATTTTGAAGAAATTTGGCAGAGACAATCTTTAGACTCTGAGACTGAACATAAGCTACCTGCTAATTGAAAGTGACCCAGGGGAAGTTGCGTGGGCCCGCTAGTAAACTATAATTATGTAAATAATTATTTATATAAATCTACTCAGAAATTTAACATATTTTCGTATCAAAAATCCACATTCATAAAATGCTCCTTCTGAATTTAAATTGTCGATTCTACGAAAAAAAAAATAGTTGTCAAAACCTTTGTAAAGTTCGTGCGTAATTTACGACCCTTACAATAACATTACGAATAATATTTAGAATTCAATAAATCATAAATTAACTGGTATTTACTTAATTATAAATCATAAGTACAAAAGATTTTAATACTCGTGTTTTTCAATTGTAGCCATTACCGTTGTCTATGGATCTTTGAAAGAGCGTTACCAACTATAAAAAAATATTTAAAAATGAAATGTTTTTCGTCTTATATTGAGGAGGCTTGAGAAAAGAGAGAGTATAAGTAGGTGATAGATAACGACCACTCATTGCTGGTGTGGCGACCAATAATAGCGCGCAAGATCCTAACTCGCGGTTACGACATTTGCAAGAATCTTCGCATATATACGACATCTGAAATCTACTACATTGGGCTTCGGCCTGACCGGGCATACACTACCTCGCCCGGTCGGAGATCTCCCTTTGGCCTAATACCACTGACTTCCCACACTGGCATTTCAAAGGTTCATGAGCGACGATAACCGTTTGCCATCAAGTAGCCTACTCGTTTGTCTATCTTACGATAAAAAACATACTTTTGTGAAAGTATCCTAAAGTGTAAAATTAATTAGATTCTCAACTACCATTCGTACTAACGAACCATCTAACATCAATAAAATGTTATACCTATTATGCCTAAAACAAAAAAACCCTTAAAATCATCAATCAATTTCTTTAAACACTCGCGGTTATCTACATCACTTACACTATTACTAAACGGGTTCTTACCACGATTATTTTCAATTGAGCGATCCCGATATTTTGGCACTGTTTCAAGCGCCATGATCACGGGAAGACTGAAGAACTGCGGGTAGGTCATTTAAGAGCAGACAAATCTGTCTACCCTATTTCTCGTTCGTTTGCCGGTACCACTGGAACTCGAACTCATATTTCAAACCCGTTTAGTAATAGTGTAAGTGATCTACAATCAAAATAATAGGTATTATGCCTATTATACCTAAAACCAAAAGAGTACTATAAATACTAATTCTGCCAAAAAGTGCTAGACGAAAATTCAGCTACCAAAATTTATTTTGAAAAAAACAGTTCTGAAAAGTTTTGAAAAAGGATCTGATAAAAAAGGCACTAGTAAATCTGAAATACTTCTTTAAAACGTGCAAAAACAAAAATCTTCTTACGATTGTATTGTAAACACAAACTTGATAAATCAAGAGAAATATGAACAAAAAGTTTTTGTGGCATCGCAAATCGACCCGCTGTCAATTACCAGAGACTGGATGAAAAATAAAACAAAATGGCGGCGGCGTGTCCCGCCAAAATAAAACGCGAGCGCTTGTCAGTGTTGCTAGGAGTATGTGATTTAAAGAATGTTTAGATTTTAAGGTGGTTTAATTATTATTACAGAGATTATTGATTTTTCGTAAGAGTTTTCAAGTTAAATGTGTTTTTAAACTTGTGTAATTTATTTCAACCCATTCAGAAGGATTCATATGTTAGGCTGATGTTCTACGCATGCTAAAAGGAACACAAATACCTACATATTAATATCTTTTATATTTAATTTAGACATATTGTTACTTATAGCAAAAAGTTATTTCAAAAAGAAGTAACAAAATAAACACATTTTTACCTTTTTTTATCACAAGGTAGATAAACGAGGTACTACGGTACGAAGCGGTCACCACAGCTCATGGACTTTGCCAATTTTAAAACTGTTGGGCACTTCTGAAAAGAGTCTTGGACTCTTCGACATTTTAGACTTGTAAACGTCAATGGGCAGTAACCACTTACCAATAACCAACTCCATACGTAAGATGTAAATGAAATAAAGTAAATCATTTCTACGACGATACATCAGCGAGTGCGTTAGGTTTTCATTACATTCAGTTAAAATCTGGCTTCAAACTCGGGATTTTTTTTCTCAAATCTTGGCAACACCAAACAGAAGCGCCGTCCGATACAAATATTCCCATACATTGTGTTTTGCTTTTGTTTACATTAAACGTTTCATTTAAGATTGTATCATTTATTTTAAAATTAATAACTTTAAAACTAGAGAATTTCTTGTGACGAAGACGAAGTAAAAAGTCGTGGTGGGGTAGTGGTTGAAGCGCTTGCCTTCCGTACGAGAGGTCGCGGGTTTAAAACTGGCTTGTAGTACCTCTAAATCTTAATGTGAAAAAGATTTATGTGCAATATTTCACAACACCACTGGCTAAAAACAGTGAAGGAAAACATCGTAACGAAACCTGCATATCGGAAAAGGATTCTAAAAATCCTTCAAAGATATGTGAAGTCCCCAATCCGCATTAGGCAAGCGTGGTGGCCTATGCCTTATTTGGAGAAGACCTGAGCCCAGCAGTGGGCAGTAATGGGTTATTACAGTACAGTACGATAGACGAAGTAATTAAAATATTAGTTTCAAAGTGCGCGTTTCTATTATTTTTGAATAGCAATTACAAAATAACAACTGAATCAACATGGCGTAATTTAATACTTTTGTAAATAGCCTACTTTTTATATTTGATCTATTTTAGGGTTCTTTAAAAATGCTTCAAATACTTTTTAATATTATATTATTACAGTCAGTCACTTTCAGTTAAAAAGAGCCTATTTTCTTTTTCGGGGTCTAAAGATTGTCTGTGCCAAATTTCATCAAAATCGGTTGAGAGGAAAGCGTAACAGATAGACAGACAAACAGAGGTACTTTCGCGTTTATAAATAATATTAGTAGGGATATACTAAACCAGGCTTAAAATTGAAATCTTTTAAACTTCTCTTACTAATGCAGTAACTGGGAGGTACTTATCTATACTAATATTATAAAGAGGAGAGGTTTGATTGTTTGTTTGTTTGTCTCGAATAGGCTCCGAAACTACTGCACCGAATTGAAAAATTCTTTCACTGTTAGAAAGCTACACTATCCCTGAGTAACACACGTTATATAACCTTTTAAAAAAAATAGAGATCCGTACTAAAACTTTTATAATGTAAGCTGTGAAAAATATACCCAAAAACTTTCATACATCGTTGCAGTGAAAACTATTAAAGAACAAAATGATGTACTACGGTTTTGTAGGTGTTATTAAAATCTAACAGTGCCTGAACCCCTTTTGACGCAGACGAAGTTGCGAGGATGAGCTAGTGTAGAATATATTAAGTTTAAATGTAAATAACAAATGTAAATATGTACAAGTAACAGCAATGTAACTAATATTCATTAAAATAGAGCCTCGGGGCGGTGTGTTGCAGTCCATGCGCGAAATTAGACATTATACAATTTTAACGATAGGTATTAATGAGTTCAATTCGAAATTTAGTTTCATTTCGTGTCTATACGGTGATTTTTTAGTGAAGGTACACATGATAGGACCAGTAAAATATTATAACAAAAGAATCCCTACTATACAGGGTGTCCGGCCGACCGAGAGAGCCGGTGGCCGTATTCGCCGGCGGCTACCGGTTTGGCGTCCGGGGGTGTCGCGACGGGAAATTGTGCCGCAGTGCGTAACGCGTCGCGCCACCCCGCATAACCCCGTGCTGGGTTCTGACCTCAGCCTGGGTTCGGACGCTGAGTATGAGCGGTTGGAGGTTTTAGTGAGGTTCAACTTCTACATACCCCACCCGCGGGGCGGGTGGGGATCCGGCAATTTCCTCCAACTAAAACAAAAAAAAACTATACAGGGTGTCCCAAAACTATGCGACATGAACGGGAAGTACCTTAAATATTAGAGATAGGATGTTTTGCTGAATGGAAACATTATATGTATTTTTATTTTTGATGTTGAATCACTCGTTTCACTTTGTTCTTTGACACTATGTTTGTTTGCAAAGAATATTCATAATGAACAGTTCTTTCAATTGCCATCATATAAAAACAGAGTGTTGATTTTTGCCGATTTTGTTAATTCGATTTTCAGAGAAACCAATTGCGAAAAATCTGTGAAGTCAAAGTCAAATAATGACACAAGGATACATTTTATAACTAAAAAAGATAAAAACAAATGTAAATGTGGTGTAGATCAGTCTGTGGTACACATATTGATCGATTGCAAAGAATATGACAAAGAAAGACAATCTTGTAAACTACCAGATAACCTGTCTGACTCAGGAAGGGAACAGACACTAAAATTTTTGAAGATCATAGATTTGTATAAGTTAATATAAACTTGAAACCAATGTTACCTTAAATGTAAACTGTGGTCTTGTCTTAATGACCTTGATGTTAAAAAGCGACCTTAAATAAATAAATGAAAAAAGAAATAATACAAGGTACTTTCCGTTCATGTCGCATAATTCTGGGACACCCATAGATCAATTAATCAATCTCCTAACCTACCAAGAAAACTCAAGAGTCTTTTTCTATAAAGAATGTATCTTTTAATGCTATTAGAAGCTCATAAGTCAATACTTTAGTAACTATTGACGTAATTAGTGATAAATAATCAATTATTTGAATATTGTTTTCACCTGTGTATATATTACGTCATAGCATCGTACATTGAAGGCCTAATAATTAATAGTTATTATTAGAAACACTGTTTTTTTTTGTTCAATAAACCACTTGTTTAAATTTTGATTGTAACTGTAATTTTTAATCGAACAATTACCATTAAAGTTGAGATTGTTCATCAATGATTGGGCATAATTGGAATAACTTAAAACCTTTATTGGCCGAAAATTATACCTTTAATTCTGTATTGAACATTAGATATTGGCGAATGATAATAATAATAATACTTGTGCCCTGACCACTGATGGCTTGGGTCGTAGACCCCGTCTCCAGTGGCCATCTGTTTTTTATACTGTATTTTTAAATATTTTTTTTGGAAATGTTTTTTTTTTAAATATAATCAAAGTCAAAGTCAAATCATTTATTTCAAAGTAGATGTGGAAACACATATATTTTGAAATAAATAATATTTTGTCAAAAATATAATCAAAAGTTCTACAACCAGTTCGCTAAAATTACGCCTCCGTCCTGAGAAGAACCGGCGCAAGAAACTCAGCGGGCATGTATTTTTTTTAATTTAATATGTTTTTTTAAAGATTGACTAAAGTCTACGGTCATCACCGTCTGATGGTAAACGGTTACCGTCACTCTTGAGCCTTTGCAATTCCAGGCCAATGAGGAGCCGTTATCCATCACCTACTATACTATTACAGTACTCTTCTGAAACTTCATTTAAGTAAGGACATGTCATAGCGTGAAAAACACCATGAACGGTACCACTCCAAATCAGAATGAAGCCAAAAAAGGTTTTTCGATATTTTCCAGTCATTTAGTTTATGTTACAATATTTTCAATTTTTTGCTTTTTTCTTTGCTTATTTTTGTTTTGGCTTTGTTTATATTAACTTCTAATGATCGCTTTTTTAAACTGTATTGATACAACCTGTGAAATAGTTTAAGGAGAAGACACTGGCTCCTGTAACACAGTTTATACTAGCACGGGAGCCAGGGCTACTCATCATATTATGTATAACATTCAAGTCAATAAAGATTTCTTTATTTATGTTATTTCCCAAAAATCCAAATTTCGCAACACGACTGCAACATAATATCATTAAATACTACATAATAAGATGTTCATATCTTCAGATCTGTATATTAAAACAGAACGAAGGTAGAATATTGAAGGGAATATCAAATGTATGCAAAATACCGGTAATATTAGAATCGTTATATTCCTGGGAATATTGTAGAATGAGAATTTCCTGGGTTTTCTGTAACTTTGCTATTGCTATACTTACGCTATCGTAAATGATTACCGTCACGGACTTATGTTAGGAGATGCTGCCTATCTGTAACAACCCATTACTGCTCACTGTTGGGCTCAGGTCACCTCAGAAGAGGGATTAGGCATAGTTCACCACCACTTGCCCAGTGCGGATTGGGGACTTCACAAATCTTCAAAGGATTTTTAGAACCCTTTTCCGATATGCAGGTTTCTTCATGATGTTTTCCTTCACCGTTTTTAGCCAGTGGTGTTGTGAAAAATTGCACATAAATCTTTTTCACATTTCGATTTTGAGGTATAAGTCGGCCAGGTTTGAACTCGCGGAAGGATGCGCTTTGACTACTACCCCACTACGAGTTCTGTTACGACTGCCTATCAGCTAGGTACTTGTGGACCGATTTGAATAATTTTGGTCATCATGGGGTTCCAAATATCCATTAAATATGAGTTTTAAACTAAAAAAAAGCTTTTTCAACGTAAAATTACTCTGTAGTCTCTCTGAATCAACCAAATGTTTAAATTAGGAATATCGTAAAAGCAAAAGTCAAAACAAAGCCGCCGCCATTTGCAATTTTAAAATTAAAACTTTTCGTTATATTTCGTTCGAAATTCGAATGAATTCAGAACACCAAAACAAACTATTACATTCTGTACCAATTTTGAATGGAAATTCTACGTCAAAGAATGAGAATATAGACGAGTCATTTTTAAATTCAAACTGTCTAGGTTTTTTTTTCTAATGAAGTACATTCATTTTTTAATTTGTTTGTTAATAACCCCTCGTCTGGGAACGTCAAATTTCGCTAAATAACGAAACTGGTGACGTTCGGAATCACTACCGTGTTTGAGTATCTTCATTTTTGTATTTTTTATTTGATTTCGATTTTAAATTTAAACCTAATATTTTTGTACCTTATATCTTTAATATTAAACTACGTTGTATTACATTTTGAACCAAAACATATTATACCGTAAAATATGAGACTATAAAAAATGTAAACAAAACAAGTTTTAGAATTGTGCTCAATTTTGACTCCTGCCACAAGACGTTGACTCTTGCGCACAGGTCAATAATAATGATTTTTTAATTTCGTTCTTTCATATATTTTGTTTCTTAAATATTTGATTCGTCTACACTCTTAACAAACTTTTCGTCCACAACAATATTATTCATGTGAGTACGTAAGAGCCGTACGGAGATTTTTTCCGTATATTAAGTCTATCATAGTCCAGTGACGATTGTTAGAGGCAGTTTATACTTATTAATATTACAAAACTGAATAGTTTGTTTGTTTGTTTGTTATCTTAGGGAAATATTGTTCGATTTGAAAAAATATTTCAGTGTTGTATAGTCTATTTACCGAAGAAGGTGACAGTTTCTATATTGGCTTGCCAACGTCCAATACACATAAAAACCAATGACGGTGAAGGCCAACATGTAAACGGGGGTTTCGTATGCATTGGACGGCATTGAAACTATGTGAAACACCGTTTGACAGTTGTCATTTAGGCGAGTCAAATAGAATACGCGGCGTTAAGAAAATTTCCTTTCTTTACTTACACTATTACTAAATTTCATATTCTTTACTTACACTATTATAGTGCAGACAAATCTGTCTACCCTCTTTCTCGTTCGTTTGCCGGTACCACTGGAACTCGAACTCACATTTCGACATACCACACTGACAGTATCTGTTCTTAAATGACCTACCCGCAGTTCTTCAGTCTTCCCGTGATCATGGCGCTTGAAACAGTGCCGAAATATCGGGATCGCTCAATTAAAAATAATCGTGGAAAGAACCCGTTTAGTAATAGTGTAAGTGATGTAGATAACCGCGAGTGTTTAAAGAAATTCATATTCTTTGACACAAATATACTACCGAGCAAAAAAAAGACAGCAGGCGTTATGCTAATGAAATGCACAGCAGTGTATTTATGATGGCTTCTAATTGCTGAAATTGCGATATATCTTCGATAACACACAGACAACCCTTCATTTTCTTATTAGTTGGTTGATGGATGGTAGTATGCAAAATTGAGTCATTAAGTTTACTGGTGAGCTTTGGTTGAATATTGATGAGAATTTTTTTGTTTTGCGTAATGATATGACGAAACTAAACTTAATATTATGTTTTTATAAGCTTTATATTAACTTGTACTGGATGTAACTATGTTAGTTCGGGTGGAATTTTGCAAGCTAAATTTGGCAAACTTCCCGATTTCCGATTGAGTTGACATTTTGCACGCAGATGTACATCGCGTGACAATGCAATAATATGACAACATGGCGCTGATCTGATGATGGATTTGCAAGGTGGCCATAGGAACTCTTGTGCTAGATAGATCCGTCGTGTTTGGGCTTGTTTTACTTGTATTAGCTAACACTTACATACAAACTGATCAAAATCGAACATCCACTTTTTCAAAACAAAAAAAAAAATTCTTGCTCATTCGTTTTCTAATTCACTATCAAAAATAAATCTAAACAACTAATACATAAAAACTTTAAACATTAACAGATCAAAAACAACCATAAAACTATACCAAAATTGGTTCCATCATGCATAAATCGATCAACATCTCAAAAATGGCGGCGTACAAAAGAGAACCATCCATGTACGTAATAAATCTACACATGTAATTTTCATTTGAATATATTTCGGTATGTCGACTCGTTTTTATAACTTAATTCACCCGGTTTTGCATTTTATACTAATAAAAAAAATTGATTGTCTGTTTGAGAAAAAAATATTTTTTGGTTGGGGAACGGCTGGACTGATTTCGATAATTCTTTTTGTATTCGTTGTGATTAGGAGTAAGTTATTATAGTAGAGGAGCCCAAGCGGGGATTCCGGGATTTACTACAGCGCGGCAGATTAATATACAGGGGGTACCTTGTACCCGGTTAAGTACCTCCACAAAACATGAGGCCCATATCTAAGGCCGCCCGTGAAGGATACAGGATCAGATTAGTAAAAAAAAATTGACGATCAGAAATTCTCGAGCGCGTCAGATTAAGGTAGGGTGAGTTCATTACATCCTAAAAAGTGTATATTCCAATAATCTGACAATTTGAGAGTGACGTAAAAAAAGGAGACGGTAACAAAGTTGTAAAAAAAAACATCATCTCGACATTCTCGAGCGTAGCTAAATTTTTTTTATTTTGAAAGAAATAATTCAAGAATAATAAAAAATATATAATCTGACGATTTCCGCAAGCCGAAATAACAAAAATCTTATACAGGGTGTTATAATCCGATGAAACAATACTTTCACAGCAAATAGTATACTTGATGTAGAAGCCATCCACCAAGTCTGGGTTTTCTAGGCATAATATATCATGAGTTATAACTAATCAAAACTAGTATAAATTTTCTATTAGTAGGTGATTATTATAGTACAGAACTCTAAAATTGCGATCGGATGCGCCTGTGTGCGTGAAAATAGCATATAGATATAGTACGCTAAATGTAGGTCAGAGTAGGGTTGTCAAAAATAATACAAAAAAATATTTTTTCAACTTTGTATGGGAAAATAAAGTAACTATCTCAGTTTCAAAAGTATGTGTATATGATTTGAAATGTGATATAGATTAAGCCCTTAAAGTATTGTTTCACCGGGCAACAACACCCTGTATATAAAAATGAATTGCTGTTCGTTAGTCTCGCTAAAACTCGAGAACGACTGAACCGATTTGGCTTATTTTAATCTTGAAATATTCGTAGAAGTCCAGGGAAGGTTTAAACGGTGAGAAAATTTCCTTATGTGACGCAGACGAAGTTGTGTGGGCCAGCCAGTTCGTCGATAAAGTTAAATGCGTGCAGCTGCGTGATGCCTACATTTCCTTCTCCGCGTTTCTATTCCGGCAGGGAGGTACGACCCCGCTCCCCGTAAGGGAGCTGTTCCCCCTTCAGGGGACCCCCCACGCTTTAGTGGGGGCCTGTTTTTGTTTTATTTTTATTGTAAGCCCCCTTAAGGGGCTTATATACCCCCCTCAGGGGTTTGGGTCGCCCAGACTAGGTCTGGGGACCTCTTACTGAGGTCTGGGGTCGCGGGGCCGAGTCACGGACTCGTCCGGGACTCCGCCCCGCGTCTCCGGGTCCCACTCCCCTTCAGGGAGCACAACATCTCTTGGGAGACTGGTGTCATCCTTCCTAGCGGAAGGTGGCAAAAAAAATTCAACCCCTTTTATCCCCTTACGGGAACTAAATCCCCCTTCAGGTGATGGGATTCCAATCTGGAGGTCCCTCAGTACTGCGGACTCTTGTCCGCGGTCCCGTTTCCCCTTCAGGGAGCGGCCGACCTCAGCGCGGGCCCTTCCCTCTCCACGTTTCGTGGTGTTGTCGTGGGAGGGAGGGGCCGGCGGGGGCTGGACGGGGCCTCAAACCTTTTATTTACTTTATTTTCCATTTTGTTTTATTTTGCTTTGTTTTGTTTCTCTTTTCTGTTTTAAATCCATGTTTATTTGTTTACTTTGCTTTAATCTTTTAAGTTTCTATAGTTTTTGTAGAGTTCATATTCATTTAACTTTGTAGTCATAAAATTTAATTTATTGTATTAGTATTAGTATTAGATTCTGCTATTTTTAGTTTGTTACAATTTTCAATAGTTTAAGTTAATTGTAAATAATTATTTGTAATTAAAGGGTTATCCCACCCCCCAAAAGGGAAAAACAAAAACGTTTTAGTTTTGTTTGGAACCAAATTGTTGGTAAATCAGTCAATCATTGTGTTGTTTCTTCACCTCTTCATAAGAAGACCGCCCAGAATGGGCTGGATTTCGGCCGGAGCTGGCGGAGTCTCAACGAGAAGCCAATCCATCAGATGAACCAGACCATGGGAACACCCCAGAAAGGGGAAAACTCAACGCCACACCACTACCTTCACCTCCGCCCAGAGTGGCGGAGAGAATGAGCCCGGGCAGCGGGGTTGCCCCAAGGCCCGTCCGTGTCCCCCTATCGGGGGACACGAAGACCCCCATGGCTGGCTGGCTGGCGTTTCTATTCCTCTCTCACTCTTTCTCTATCTATGACTCTCACTGCGTCACCACTCTGGTTTCTGTTGCCATGACGCTATCACAGCTGATCATAAAGACTCGTTCGTGGCATATTGTTTACAACGTAATTCCAACGTTTTGGCTTTTTTTGCTATTTTAATAAGATTTGTGTGATTCAAGTATTTAATATGAGTGATATTAATTTGAAATGTGTATTTTGTGGTGAAAGTACTTTACAAAAAACAATTAATTTTACGGTAGAAACATTAAAAAGCATACACTTATTTATTTGCATGCTATTTCCTGAGCTTTTTAATTAATTAAGTTCAATGATTTAAAAAATAAGATTTTTTTTTGTAACTAGTTTTTTTGGAATAACTTTTAACCGACTTTATCGATTAACTTCAAAAACTAATCCGCCTTTGAGCTTGAAAAACCACGTCGATCGCTTTCAAGCTGTTCGTTCGAGAGATATCGTGAACGATAGAAACCCGAAAAGTGTTTTTCGGGATTCCGAAATTTATCTTCGAAATTTGTGAGTCGATCAAAATTACTTATGAGGATGATAAAACTGCGTCGAATGGTGCCAACCGCGTTAAAATTGGTTGATCCATTCGAAAGTTATTGCAGTTTGAAAATTCCAAAAATAGTGTTCTATGAAACTTCTATCAGACTTTCGAGCTGGGAGAGCTCAAATGCATAGAAATATTATTTCTTTGAACTCAGGAATGGAATTAGCGGGAAGTTGCAGGGATGGCTTTAAAGTGAACCGTTTTTCTAATATTTTTTGTCAGATCAGGCGAATCCCTCTAGATAATCGTCAGATTATGAGATAGTACGTTTAGAACATAAAGATGAACCATATATATCATAATCTGACGCGCTTGAGTATTTCAAAATGGCGATTTTTTTTTGCACATTATGAAAATGGCCGCGAGTTTGCGTCCCATCGAAATCGTCAGATTAGTGAATGAGAGCTTTTTTTTGGTGTACTTAACACTCCCTTAGAAAATCTGACGCGCTCGATAATTTTTTTTTTTTTTTCATTTTCAACCTTTAAATACAACTACCCGCATCACGCAAACGATCAGATTAACATACGTACGTTATTAAAAATACGTAGGGCATTGATGCTATCAATATCTGACGCGCTCGAGGATGTCTATGTAACAGTTTTTTTTTACATATTTAAAAATCTATAGCCCCTTTCCCCACCGATGTAAAGGTATATGTCATATAACATTTTTTTCTTCTTATCATCTAAGCTTTGCATCCCAATAGGTCTCTTCGACGCTCGAGTAAATCCCCATTTAGCATCGTCGCCTCCTCTATTATTATGGAAGAATATGTAAAAATCATTAATTAAGTTTTTAAACACCATTACATTAATTACAAGTAAACAAGTGACAGTTCAGGGAGCGTGTTAGGTACGTTCATTTACATCAAAGGTATTAACGAGAATACTATTTATTCCGTCTTATGTGACGCAGACGAAGTTGCGGCAACAAATATTCGACAAGATTGGTTTACCTTTGCAACAGCGTAACGATTAATGCAAAATTAATATACTAAAATAAGAAATGTATATTTTTTTTTTTAAATATAATCTTTTAAGATGGTGGACGGTGGGTGGAGGATGGACGGTGTTATCTAATTCAAATAAAACGGGGCCAAGCACGACGCGTCTATCTTGTTTAGCAGAAGAGTTCCTATGACCACATTCCGAATCCATCATCAGATCAGCGCCATTTTGTCAAATTATTGCATTGTCACGCGATATACATCTGCGAGTAAACTGTCAGCTTAATCGGAAACCGGGAAGGTTGTCAAATATAGCTTGCAAGATTTCACCCGAATTTACACAGTTACATACATAGTTATTACCATACGCATTCAAATGCCAAAAACATACAAGTAAAACCGCGTAAAAACCAAGTGTTAATATAAAATTTGTATTCATAATTTACAACCGATGTTAAATTTAAATTCGTATCCAGATTTTTACGATGCGATTATGTTTTTATCGCGTCTTCGATTTTTTTTTCTTTGGCAACATTTTTGGCGGCCATTTTTCTTTTATCTGTGGTTTATATCTCATAACTTTGATGTTGGTGTGGTTCAAAATTCGAGAATAACTAAAGGTGTTACTTTATTTATCCACTCAACTGGGATCAACATCAAAATTGGTTTGTTTACTTTAATTGTCTATGGCAGTAGCCAAAATTGAGCACGAGGTAACGTTAAGGAAACTTTTTTTGTTTACATTTTATTATCGTCTCATACTTTACCGAGATCATAATATATTTTTGGCCAAAATAAAATACAGCGTAGTTTAATAACAAAGAATCACAAACCAAACAAAAATTTGAAAACATTATTTTGGAAATAATCTTTGAAATGGGTTCAATATAAATCAAGTGAACAACACGAACATGTGTCAGTGACTAACGGCGCCATTTTGCATCAGAAATGTCAAATTTCCCGCCAAAAAGGAAAATAAAAGCAAAGGAATTTCTGAGAAGGAATTTAATTTATTCGTCACCTTTGAGACGGAAATAAGTGGAAAAAGTTATGATCAAATGTTTTATATAAAATATTATATTTTGCTCAAATGATTTTGTATAATATAAATCTGTACCAACCCATTACTACCCATTGTTGGGCTCAGGTCTCCTCAGAAGAGGGATTAGGCATCCACCACGCTTGCCGAGTGCGGATTAGGGACTTCACATATCTTCAAAGGATTTTTAGAACCCTTTTCCGATATGCAGGTTTCCTCACGATGTTTTCCTTTACCGTTTTTAGCCAGTGGTGTTGTGAATCTAACAAGAAATAATAAACATAATAAAGCAGAGGCGCCATTTTGTGTCAGATACATACATGTTTTCGTTACAAAGAATATTTTACTTGTTAAATGTGAAACCATCCAATTCTTTTGCATAAAGTTGTTACTCGGGTTTTGGCCAATTAATATGAATACCAGCTTAAAAATACTATCATTTTGCCCATTCATCAATAATATAAATATAACACAGAAACAAATTAAATACTTCCTTACTCCCAACATAAAAACATACCGAATACAGTTACCAACTTTAACACATCACCGATTTCAAACAAACGTAATAAATAACGCGGCCATTTTGGATCAAACGTCAAATTTCCCGCCAACTTAATTTAGTTTTAATGATGGCGTGTTTGTCTACGGTTTATCGCGACATACAGCCAGACTAATTGTGATTTAATTGTCGATTTTATTACGTCTGGGTCACAGACAAAGAGCTTTTTATTAATCTAATAAATTACAAATCGATATTTCGAAACGTTTGACCGATATTAGGGCGTGTTTCATTTTAATCGTATTACGTACTGTCTATTATTAATTTATTTTAAAGATAACTTTTTGAATACAAGCTTTTAAGATTTTGGAAGTCATGTCACGAGCACAAACACGATGAGGCTTTCTTGTTTAGTACAGGAGTTCATGACCCATCTTTCGAATCTATCATCAGATCAGTGCCATTTTGTCATATTATTGCATTGTCACGCGATATACATCTGCTTGCAAAATGTAAGCTCAATCGTAAACCGGGAAGTTTATCAAATTTAGCTTGCAAGAATCCACCCGATTTTTAAATTAGTATATAGTTACATAAATACACCCAGTGCTAGTTAATAAAAAGCTTGTTTTTTACGAGTAATAACGCTCGAAGAACACCTAAAAAGGGAGTCCATTTTTAAGCGTCAGATATAAATTTGACACAAAATCCTCCTTAGTAAAATTTGAGCACTATGATTTGTCCTTCTTCAAGGTTTAAAGACTGTCCTTAAAGAGTAGTCTGTAAGAAAATTGTAGTAACAATTGAGTTTCTACCAAGCTACTATAATAATAAGGTGCAGTTTCCAACGTGTACTCCAGAATTTGCATCTATACCATTTTTAAACCCTTCCAATTTGCATACATTCATTGGACGAAAACAATTGTAGTGTTACCATGTTTACAAACACTACTGGATTAAAAAAAATATTATTGACTTTTGATTTGGTATCATTAAATGAGAAAATGTGAGTTCGATTGCGTGAAATATAGTTAAACGAGCTTACGGCCCACCTGATGGTAAGTAATTACTGTCGCTTATTTATTTATTTATTTCAAAATCACTAACAAGAGTACACTAATAATGCATTCTTATCTAAATCAAAGGTTATGACTATATGTACCCTTAATTAAAAGTGATTACAGCATGCATAATATAAATTAGATACAATTAGAACATCACAAATTAAAAACAGTAAATATTATAGAATTAAAAATTATAATAATATTAAAATTATTAAACATCTTAAAAAAACACAATTCATGTAGTAAATTACGATAAAAATTACAAATCTTATCAGTTAAAAAAATAAATTAAAATAAAAATATTAATAATATGTCATTAAAAACCAAATTAAAATGTCGCTCATGGACTTCTATAATTACGCATCGAAGGGCTACATATCAGCTACCGTACAAAACTTTTCTTGCACCTCGTTTGAAGAGGATCAAGTTATAGCAGCGAGAAGATAAAGAAAGCTGTTGTGTGTATCGCGTCACGCCACTCCATAAAACTCCATAAAACCATGCTTTTGGGTTTTGGTTTCAGTGTGAGCGGTTGGAGATTTTAGAGCAGTTCAAATCCCACATACTCCACCAGCGCTACAGCGGGGCGATTAACTCAAATCAAAAATCATTTATTCCGAGCACCATACAAATAATAGAAAATACAAATTAAAAAATATATTATTAAAAAAAGAAAACAAGAAATTATCTCCAATTAATAGAAGAAAATTATATAATGCGATGGGAAAAGGAAGATGATGGAATAATTTTAAAACGTGTGCGCTTCAGTAAGTTTTATTTTTTTAATCTCTCCTTATTCGTTTATTTGCTTATTTTTTACATTATATTTTTAAAAAACATTAACAAAAAGATAAATTTTAAAATACAATTTAAAAAAACAGAGGTCCACTGCAGGTGGAGTCTACGACCCAAGCCATCAGTGGTCAGGGCTCAAGAGAGAGGAACCTCCTCACAATACGTGCCGTATCAAGAGCGACCGCCTTCTGAATCAGGCCCTTTACCCAGCCGGGGAGCGAAAGCTTCTCTAGATGTTGGTCGAAGCTTTTCGCTATTAGACCGTGCACAGATATAGGGTGGGCCATGAATTAGTTAACATTTGAAAAAATCGTATTAAGAAAACCATTTGAAATATTTTTAAAATTGTTTATTTACAAGAAAGTTAATTATTTGGAATTTATTTTTGTAAAAATAACATCATCTAAATGACAACCGTTTCGATTTTTGCACTCTTCTAAGCGAACACCGAAATTTTCGAATACTCGTCGACAAAGAGACTGCGAGATCCGACATTTCTTCGCAAATTTTTTCCTTTAGTTCACGTAGTGTTTTTGGTTTATGGATGCAAAAACGACTCTTCAAATGACCCCATGTTTACACTACCCACATAAAACACTACGAGAACTAAAGGAAAAAATTAGCGAAGAAATGTCGGCGATCTCGCAGTCTCTTTGTCGACGATTATTCGAAAATTTCGATGTTCGCTTAGAAGAGTGCAAAAATCGAAACGGTTGTCATTTAGATGATGTTATTTTTACAAAAATAAATTCCAAATAATAACCTTTCTCGTAAATAAACAATTTTAAAAATATGTCAAATGGTTTTCTTTATACGATTTTTTCAAATGTTAACTAATTCATGGCCCACCCTATACAACGATCGGAACAATGATGGTCGATTCAACACGCCACATGTCGGTCACGTCGTGGGCCAGGTCCAAATATTTTAGCAGTTTTTCTTTTTCTGCCTTCACAAGGTTCGCGTCATGTGGAATGGTGACTTATTTTTTTAATTATTATTAGTTTCCTTCTTTATACAAATTATTTTGTGTCTTTCCATTACAATCCAAATGTTTTCAGTAACAATAAACATTTCAATCCACATTTTCGTAAATATCCCATCTTTCACCGACGTGTGGTGTTTGTTTCTGGACTTGATCCAAACGTGGCGATTCACAAAATGAGGATTATGAAATTAGCCTGAACTGTCGGTTTGCACGTGAAAGTACCTTTTATTTTCGAATTCATGTTTAGAACAATCTAGTTTGAATTTTTATGACTGTTGCAAGGAATAGGATGGAAAATTAAAAGTTAGTTTCGAAATGGAACTTGTGTTGTTCTGCTGTGTTTTTGACTGACTTTACAAAAGGAGGGGTCATTTTCCGGGTACTTTTGGATACTTCAATTGTTTTTGATGTTTAAAATAATATCGCTTTTTATTTATAAGATTTGACGATTTGCTGTGTGTATTTGCGAAAATTATTGATCTTATCAAAATCTAATTTTACTTTTCGCCTAATCCCTACTAACTTCAACTAATATTATAAATGCCAAAGTGACTTTGTCTGTCTGTCTGGTACGCTTTCCCGCTTAAACCTCTCAACTGATTGATGAAATTTGGCACAGACAATTTTTAGACCCTGAGAAAGAACATAGGCCTTTTATTGCAAAAAACGGGTTATAGAGTTCACGCAGACGACGTCGCGGGCGGCAGCTAGTCTACTCTAATATTATAAAGAGCAAAGATTTGTATTTTTGTATGTAACGAATAAACTCAAAAGTACTTGACCGATTTTAATAATTCTTTCACCGATCGAAAGCTACATTATCCACGAGTAGGCTATATTCTATTCTCAAAAAATATTAGGGATCCGTATGAAAATATCGAATCTTTGTGACGCAGAAGAAGTTGCGCGAGTCATCTAAACTTCTATAAATAGACGACCACACGTCTACTAATCTCTTCAATAAATTTTAACTGACACTAAGTTTTAACGACTTGATTGAACTAGAACAATAAAAAAGTAATTAATTTAACAGCATTATTATTAACGGACCATAAAACTTTAAGAATGCTTTCCGCTCAACTTGGGATTGGAACTTTTGAAAAGAGACTACTGGTTTTTAGAAAAAAAGGTAAATTATTTTATTTAAACACTCGCGGTTATCTACATCACTTACACAATCACTAAACGGGTTCTTATCACGATTTTACAAACATTATATTAACTTGCACTAGTTGTAACTATGTCAGTTCAGGTGGAATCTTACAAGCTAAATTTGACAAACTTCCCGGTTTCCGATTGAGCTGACATTTTGCACGCAGATGTATATCGTGTGACAATGCAATAATATGACAAAATGGCGCTGATCTGATGATGGATTCGGAAGGTGGTCATAGGAACTCCTGTACTACATAAGATAGACCTGTCGTATTTGGTCTCGTTTTACTTGTATTAGCTAGCACTCTACTGCTAAATGATATCCAGGATCTTAAAAGCTTGTATTTAAAAAAGTTTTATTTAAAATAAATTATTGTTTGTTACCTTAGTTCCGTTGGTCACCAATATATTATGAGACATATGATATACTAGCTTTTGCCCGCGACTTCGTTCGCGTGGACTTCAGGTTCGTCCCATCTAGATTATTATCAAAAATTGTAGCCTATGTGTTATTCTGATGTATAAGCTATATTGTGGTAAAGTTTCATTCAAATCCATTCAGTAGTTTTTACGTGAAAGAGTAACAAACATCCATACATCCATACTTACAAACTTTCGCCTTTATAATATATATTAGACTAGGTAACCCGCGTAACTTCGTCTGCGTTACAAAGGGGTTCAAAAATTGTAGCCTATGTGTTATTCTGATGTATAAGCTGTATTGTAGTAAAGTTTCATTCAAATCCATTCAGTAGTTTTTACGTGAAAGAGCAACAAACATACATCCATACATACAAACTTTCGCCTTTATATATTATTATGATTATATATTATGCTATATTATGATACATATTAACGAACATATATACCTCAGGTAGGTTCGGTAAATTATAAAGAACGCAATGTTCGGTTAGCTTACGGAATAGACCATACATCTTCTCTAATTGACGTTATCTTGTTTGGCCAGGCGCGTTTTTCTTTTATTTTTCCTTTTACACGTGTCGCAGTCCGAATGATAATGTCGACGAGTGGTAGAATGTCCTGTTTTATTTAAAAGCTTTGTGGAGATAGTTTGAAATCAGATTGTAGCGGTTGTAAATATTAATGATAGTTTTATATTGTTAGGACTTAATGCTATAAGCACTATCTGTCAGCTAACATAGGGTGATATCCCAAACCCGCATTAGGCAATCGTTATGGACTATGCCTAACCCTCTTCTGAGACCTGAGCCCAGCAGTGGACAGTAATGGGTTGGTACAGTATGATAGATTACGTGGTAAATGCCCCAGAAAAAAATATTCTTGCCTAACGTCATTTGAAGATTTCACAATATTATCTTTGAAACTTTTCCAAAATGCTAGATTGTTAGCGATATTTAATCTATTTACTTCTAATTTAATGTAATAAATTTCGGTGGTGCTTAGGGATATATCTATTTTTATTTTCTTATAATGTGAAATGATTCCTAAATTTTCTGTTGTAACCTGCGTCGCAAACATGTACTGTTGGCTCGGCTGCCTACAGGACAATAAAAAAACTGCAAGTAAAAATTAAGATTTAGAGGTCCAACGAAATTCGAAAAAGTCATAACTTCATATTTTCTAACATAATTTCTAATTCGCTTACACTACTACTAAACGGGTTCTTACCACGATTATTTTCATCATCATTATCAGTCTTCCCGTGATCATGGCGCTTGCAACAGTGCTGAAATATCGGTTACGCTCATTTCAAAATAATCGTGGTAAGATCCCGTTTAGTGTAAGTGATGTAGATAACCGCGAGTGTTTAAAGAAATTTATAATTCCCGAAAATTCATGAAACGCCCAAAACAGCGTACTGCAGCACAAACATGTTTTATTATATTTCGTTGTTCGACAGCTTCCGATAGAGAAATATGACGTAGGGGCAGTTTTATTGAGTTTCAAGCGCGAGATTAGAACAAAACGTATCTATATGTATGTGGTTAAATATGTAATATATGAGGTTGTTATCGGATTGATCTTTTGAAGAGGTTGTGCTTTTGTATTACCTATACGCTAGCGAACCCCGTGCAACTTCGTCTGAGTTACTTTCAATTAAAAGGTATGTTCTTTCTCAGGGTCTAAAAATTGTCTGAGCCAAATTTCATCAAAATCGGTTGAGAGATTTAAGTGGGAAAGCGTAACAGACAGACAGACAGACTTTCGCATTTATAGAGGTTCATGAGCGACGGTAACCACTTACCATCAGGTGGGCCGTTAGCTCGTCTGCCTACATGGCAATAAAAAAAAAAAAAAAAAAATGATAATATTAGTAGGGTCTAAAACCTACTTTTCGGGTATTTGCCCACCTCTCACTCCCACCACTGTAACTCCTGAGTAGTCAGGATCCACAGCGGCGACCATCATAATGACTCTGAGCAGAGAAGCCCAGGAACCCGAGGGAAAGATAACTGCTATTCCTATAGTAGTCGCTTCACGCTGTCTGTCTCTATGTATGCTTAACCTTTACGCAACGGATTTTGATGTGGCTTTGTTAAGTAATTGTTAAACTGAAACTTACTTTTTTAATATACTTAATTGAACTTTTAGAGTGATTCAAGAGAAAGGTTAATATAGTAGAGAAAATTAATAAGGATTTCATCAAGTTGTATCAAGCGTGGTGGACTATGATGATGCCAGATCCCTGAGTTGCGGAGACCAGAGACAACTGCGAGTGCTTAAGAAATTATTGATATCTTTGTGACAGTTGAAAGTTTTGCAGCCATTTTTGATTGGATTAAAATGTCATTTAACGACACTAGTTTCAAACAACCTTATTAAATACATCTAACTTCGGAAACTCGGAAATAGTCGTGACCTTTAAAGACACTTATAAAACAGGAAAAAAGCTGTCATGTGGGAATCCAACGTCACGTATTTTATGAGATTGTTCCTCATTCACGCATTTTGAGGTAAAATTATTCCCCGGAGAGGTTTATTTTCGAGGTATTTTTATAGTTTTGACATATTGTATGTGAGTTTTTTGCGAGATAGAAAAATTTCCGCCCACTTTTCCGATGTGGTTACCGTCGCTCATGAACCTCTGCAATGCTAGGGCAATGAGGTGCCGTTATCTATCACATACTTATACAGGACTTTTCTTAGATCTTGTTTGTTGGAACGAAGTTCCTTATCGCGCGTTATCGAAAGGGGGCTTTTTTTTTTATTGCCATGTAGGCAGACGAGCCAACGGCCCACCTGATGGAGAGCGGCTACCGTCGCTCATGAACCTCTGGTCAGGGGACACTGAGGGGTCGCTACCTACGACCTAACTTTAAGGACCCTCCTCAAGCCTCGTTTGAAGAAGGACAAAAAAGACGGAAAAAAATGTTACGAAAAGTTGTCACGACACTTTTAAAGTTGTCACGACACTTTTTTTGTTTTAGATGATTATCGCTAGATGGCGCTGTGATCAACATATTTTAAAACACGTTCCTTATCGTGCGTTACGTTAGGAAAAAAAATTATAAGATATCTTTTAATCGAAAGGAACTTCGTTCTATTCGGGTGTCCCATGACACCTCTCAAGTTTTTTTTATTTTCTCTATTTATCAGTATGGGTTTTCCCTATCTACCTCGCTATTATGATGGGTAAAACCGTACTAAAACCAGTCTCTCAGGAGTTTAGAAGTCATCATGGTGTAGTTCTGAACTCTTCTATGTAGAAGGTACTGTTTGCTTCTGAAGAGCTTTTGGTACGAAATTTGTCAGAGAACAACGTGTGGTGGTAGTCATGATAACATGAGGAATAAGACTCTAGAAGAAGGAAGTTTGCTCTTGGGAAGGACAGTTGGTTATTTCATGTCCTATTTTTATAGTTTACTAGCTGCCCCACGCAACTTCGTCTGCGTCGAAAAAATAAAAAAAAAATTAGGGGTGGACTACCCCTAACATTTAGGGGGATGAAAAATAGATGTTGGCCGATTCTCATAGATACCGGATAAGCACAAAAAATTTCAACAAAATCGGTCAAGCCGTTTCGGAAGAGTTCAAGTTCGAACACCGTGACACGAGAATTTTATATATTAGAAGATAGGCTATCGGGTGACAACTTCTCACTCCCATCACTGTAACTCGTGTGTAGCCAGGAACTACAGCGGCGACCACCGTAATGACTCTGAGCAGTTAAACTCAGGAACCCGAGGTAAACCTAACTTATCTTGGGCGCCGCAACGAATTATAGGGTAATGATGATAATGTTGAAAGTCGTGGTGGCCGAGTTACGAAGCGCTTCCTTCCGAACGGGAGGTCGCGGGTTCAAATCCGGCCGGCTTGTACCTCTAAATCTAAATATGAAAAAAGATTTATGTGCAATTTTTCACAACACCACTGGCTAAAAACGGTGAAGGAAAACATCGTGAGGAAACCATGTGGTTCTAAAAATCCTTTGAAGATATGTGAAGTCCCCAATCCGCACTGGTCAAGCGTGGTGGACTATGCCTAATCCCTCTTCTGAGGAGACCTGAGCCCACCAGTGGGTAGTAATGCGCTGGTACAGGTACAGGTACAGCATTTTCTTATTATAAATTTAGCACAGACTTCCCAGAACATGGAACTACTGATCAGGATCGAGA
The DNA here is from genome assembly GCA_030269945.2 of Trilocha varians. Taxonomy (NCBI): domain Eukaryota; kingdom Metazoa; phylum Arthropoda; class Insecta; order Lepidoptera; family Bombycidae; genus Trilocha; species Trilocha varians. Next base: position 4,272,457 of record AP028279.1, read on the forward strand.
GATATCACTGGACAGCGCAGATCGTTGTGGCGAAGTTTGTTGGAGGCCTATGTCCAGCAGCAGACGTTAAAAGCTGATTTCAATGGAAACCGATGGTACACGAGTGATCATGTGTCTAACTAAAAAAATATATTACCTACTTCACCCCTAGTAATTACGTAACCCTCGGTCACCCAAATATGTTTACTTGAAACAATCTTGGAGCCCCAAACTTGTAAGACGATCGGACCATTCGGACCCTCGTGAATGACCCTTCGCAGTTCGGAAAGGGATCTCGTTAGCCCTACTATTTGTTTTCGACTCTCAATCGACTACCAATGAACATTTTGTTAGAATTTTAAAAGACTTAAAAATTAGGTACTTATGATTTTTTAGTTGGAGGAAATCACCGGATCCCCGCCTGCCCCGCGGGTATGTGGGAGTTGAACCGCACTAAAACCTCCAACCGCTCATACTCAGCGTCCGAACCCCGGCCCACCGGGGACTTCACCCAACAAGGAAGTACAGTACACAACAGTTCTATACAAGATAGACACGTCGTGTTTGAGCTTGATATCTAGGATCTTAAAATCTTGTATTTAAAGTGTAATATAATAAATTTATTGATGTCTTATAATTTACTTTTACTGTTTAAATATTTATGCTTTGTTATATCTTGTCATAGTATAAATTATTGTCTTAAACTCATAGTAAGGGACCTCTCTTGACCAACTTGAAATCTACGAGTTCACATTCGTCGTTTCAAGTACTTGGTATATCTACTTGCGTCTAACTGTAACAACCATTGACAAAGTCTCGGATATATTGTTCATTCAGCTGGTATTTTTGACCGACTTGAGAAAAAGTAGTTAAATCAGTTGATTTTTGACTTTAAAAAATTATGTGTATGTTATCGTTGTAATTTTGTCTGTGTGTACCGATTCGGATGGTTCTTTTGTTTTACTTAAATAAAATAAAATAAAAATAGCCTTTAATCTCTGACTTATAAATTACATTATAATATCTGTGAATATTTTTGTTGTTGTACTCAGCCAGGTTGTCCATTGACATAGGCCTCCTCCAGTTTTCGCCATTTCTCTCTATCCTTGGCATGTCTTCGCCAGAGGTAGGTTAGGTCATCCTCCCATCTTTTAAGTTGTCGTCCTCTGCGTCTCTTTTTTTTTTTTTTTTTTTTTTTTTTATTGCAAGGTAGATAAACGAGCATACGGCCCACCTGATGGTAAGCGGTTACCGTCGCTCATGAACCTCTGCAATGCCATCTCTTGGATACCATTCTGTGATGTCTTTGGTCCATTTTTTTACTTTGGATCGTATCAAATGTCCTGTCCATCTCCATTTAACCGAACCGAACCAGAACCAGCACAGTTTCTAAATATACGTCCATAAATATTTTTCATATAAGCTGTCAAGAAAACTTAACATCACATTGGTAATGGTAATGGTCAACGGTGAAAGCCGCTTTGGGGTTGCTTTCAACGCACTTCCGGTGTACCCGGAAGTCGACATCCACATGTTTCAGAACCGGAAATGACGTCACAGATTTGTCGTCATTCGTATAAACGAATGATCGATTTGTTTTGTTGTTGCGAATTTAAGCTTTCGACTTTTATAAAAGTTTGAAGGGGTATATATCAAAATTGTGATGTTTCTTTTATTAACGAAAAATAACCCAAAAACAAAGCTACACAATACTTTTTGATAACGTTAATCAAACAACAACTCATATCGAAATCTCATATTCGAAAGGATTTCAAAATCCTTCGACGATATGTAAAGTGGCCAATCTCTCATAGCAGTATGGTCACGTATGGACTATGCCTGCCTGATACAGGGTGCGCCAGAGAAACTTACTTATTTGAAAAAAATCCCGCGCGGTGCGTTGGGCGGGTAGAGGGGCAAGAAGATATGTGAAGTGCCCAATCTCTCACAGCAGTATGGTCACGTATGGACTATGCCTGCCTGATACATCTACTAAGACGACCTGATCCCAGCAGTAATGGGTTGTTAGAGTACAGTACAGTAATGAACCTACTCTGACTTACATCATAACATATTCTAGTAATACTTTCGTGTATTTTCAACGGGTTCTTACCGCGATATTTAATTCATTGAGTTGTCTCGATATTTCAACGTTGTTGCAAACGTCATGATCACGAGAAGACTGGATACTGCGGGTCGATTTAAGAGCAAAAAAATCTGTCTACCCTCTTTCTCGTTCGCTTTTGGGTAGTACCACTGGATCTAGAACTCACATCAACACACCACACTCACTGTATCTACAAGACTCTCTGATCATAAACCCTCAGTGACTGTTGTGTTTAGCACTGGATTCCACATACTCGATAATCTGAAGCCGTCACCCCTGATAAAAGTGCTATGTAAAATGCATGAAAGTATTATAGAAAACCGCGAGTGTCTGAATAATTTTATATTCTAGTAAGATTAATATCACAACGAACGATGACAAATACAAGCAATTTTCAAGACTTCGCCAAATAAAAGTAATACAATAGTCTGATCTCTGATAGAAGGCAGTCCACTTAATATTTCGGTAGCTCTTGTGTACTTATTAGGGATATTACGAATTTTTATTTTTGGCGTGCGAATGCGAATGTCCATGACCATTTTGACCAAACTCCAAAAAGGATGAGGAACTCAATTCGTTTGTATGTTTGTTCTCGCATGACTTTGATTTGGCTTGGCTGGTTTGGATGATTCTTGTATCAGATATGATGGTCGTCGTGTGGGTTTCATTTTTTTATGATCGAACAAGTTTTGGATGTTTAAAAATGTTCATTTTTAACGGACGTGATCGTGAAATTTTCACGGTTTGCTGTGCATGTTTGCATGTATTTGTTGAGATGGTAAAACGATGGTAATATATATTATACATCCAATTTCCATCCACTTAACTTTGTCAAAACATTCGCATAACTTTCGCGAGATTTTTTGCGAATGCGAATACGAATATTCTTTACATCCCTAGTAACTATATCGATCAAATGTACGGATTAGGGTATCGTATTTGTATTACTATTTGGGTCATTGGATATATGGGATGTTTACCCTAATGCTAAACATTGTGTGTATTAGATAGTTATAATCACGAGTGAAAAGTTATAAGAAACTAGTGGGCCCGATGTTCTTTCTTAGGGTAAAGATTGTCTGTGCCAAATTTCATCAAAATCAGTTCAGTGGTTTAAGCGGGAAAGCGTAACAGACAGACAGACAGAGTTACTTTCGCATTTATATTATCTACCATAAACTTACTCAGACACTCGCGGTTTTCTATAATACTTTCATGCATTTTCAACGGTTTCTTACCATGATATTTAATTAATTGAGTTGTCTCGATATTTCAACGTTGTTGCAGACTCGATACTGCGGGTCGATTTAAGAGCAAACAAATCTGTCTACCCTCTTTCTCGTTCGCTTTTGGGTGGTACCACTGGAACTCGAACTCACATCACGACACACCACACTCAATGATCTACAAGACTCTCTGAGCATGAACCCTTAGTAACTGTTGTGTTTAGCAATATCGAGACAACTCAATTAATTAAATATCGTGGTAAGAACCCGTTGAAAATGCATGAAAGTAATATCTACCATATTAGTAAGGATATACAAATTTACTCGAAATAGTGATTTTGATACTGAAAGAACAAACTGCACCCTGATCTTTTACAAGCTTTATATTAACTTGCACTGGATGTAACTATGTAGTTCAGAATCTTGTAAGCTAAATTTGACAAACTTCCCGGTTTCCGATTGAGCTGACATTTTGCACGCAGATGTATATCGCGTGACAATGCAATAATATGATAAAATGGCGCTAATCTGTAGATGAATTCGGAAGGTGGTCAAAGGAACTTTAGTGTTAAAAACCTGTCGTGTTTGGGCTCGTATTTTTTTTTTTTATTTGTATTAGCTAGCACTCTACTGTTACATGATATCCAGGATCTTAAAAGCTTGTATTTAAAGTGTTTTCTTTAAAATAAATTATTAATAATAATAATCTCTCCTGTTTCTGTGAAACACCACGGATATCTGATGATGGAGTCAAAAGGTAGTCATAGGAACTCCTGTACTAAACAAGATAGACTCATCGTGTTTTGTTTTTCTTTGACAGGCACTTTACTGCTACATCAAAGGTGCTTAAGGTTTGATTAATTTAGTATTTGAGTTAGAAATAGACAAAATAAATGCCTGAATGACGTCACCAGTCGCATCTCCATGAAGTAATGAATAATGCATCGCGACCTCATCGTAGAACAACGCTCATTGACTGCATAGACCAGGAGCTAGAACATTTTGTTAGCACTCCCAACTAAAACATTCCTAAAAATGATTATGACTTGTCCTTCTTCAAACGAGGCTTGAAGAAGGTTCTTGAAGGTAGGTCGTAGGTAGCGGGACAGTGTTCTCTGACAGTGCAGAGATCCATGAGCAACGGTAACCGCTTATGATCAGGTGGCCCGTTACCTCATCTGCCTACGAGGCAATAAAAAAATAGGTCTTCATGATACAGGCCAGGTTTACTCTGAGGGGCACTGGAAACTATTTTGTTCAATAAGTTTTGTAAAACGAAATGTTTTTTCAGTACTAAAAGTTGTTTAATTTGTAATCTTTTTTAATGGATATTATCTTAGAATTGAAATTACTGTAAGTTAAATAACGTATCTACTTTTGTTAGAAAGTTACTACCTATTGTAAGGATATACCGTATTTTACTCTTCCTCTTATAATAACAAGGCTTTATTTAAATCCATTCAAATTACAATAAAATCAGTTACAATACAATCCATAAAAAATATATAATATGGAGTATGAAAAAAAAAAAAAAAATCATTAACATGCAATTGATATTCACAAACAATTATTTTGGTAAATGTATGGACCCCCTTTGGGTAAAAGCCTCCTCCAAGGCATTCCATTGTCTTCTATCTGCGGCCCTCTTCCTCTTATTGTAATCAAAATAAATATTCTTTTACTCTTGTGATTTTCACTGAAAGTTATCTCTTACATTCACGATTTCAGCGATCATTCTCGTATAACAAATCTATGGATTATACCATTTAAAAAAACTCTGTTGAATTTGTCACGTCACCCATCATTCATTGCAACGAGGGTCATTTTAGACACTAAATAACAGGAAAAAAGCTAACTTGTAAATCAACAAAAAAGTGCTGACTGAAAATAACGGGACATAATATAAATATTCAATGTCACACTCCTGTACTACAAACACGATGTGTTTTATGACAAGAAATATAACAGATAAACAATTTTACCAATATTATTTTAAAGGTATAACGGCGTGTAGGCGCGTATGAAAAATGACATTGACAAGAGTGACAGTTGTTATGGTCACTCTAGCGGAGCGTCGAGTCTGTGGTAGCGGGGCGGCCATTTTAAAAACCCTCTGGTTGGAGAGCGGTCGCTGGCGCACCACTCTGTCGACGAATCGCTATCTGGCGCCTCAATCTTTAATTATTTTAAACTGATTAACGTTAATTAGAATATTGTTTGTAAAAGATTATTCAACTGTAAAGTTATTTCGAAGAAGTAAATGGTTTAAGTTTTGAAGACCATCCGTTTCATTCAAATCATCTTTATTGGACTACCCACGCCTTAAGCATGGATTCAGATAAAAGCGCTCGTGCGCTTTTAGGCGTAAATAGTGTGTTGAGTTGTAATGACGTTGTAAATAGTCGATCTTCGTTTTGTTTGTCAGGTATGACGTCACAATGTCCAGTTGAACACTTGATGATCAATACTTTTCAATAAAAACTTCAAAATAACGAGTTTTAACCGTTTATTACTTTTACATCAAGAGTTCGCCTCGACAATTCAAAAATTAATGATTATAACAGCGGCCAACGCCTGTATTTATAGCAAGTTTCAACTTCCAACTACCCGCACTGAGAATAGGTTGGTTCCCTTGTTATCACCCCGTCAGGTATAATGTTCGAAATTGAGCTTGTACTGGTTTGCCGGGTGACACTTCAAGAAACTGCGTTACGCTCCGCTCACGTTTGCGCTTACAATGAGAGCGAGTGAGAGGCACACGTGCCTTTCGCTTTTTATGTCTATCTCTCTCGCTCTTAGGCGGGCTAACCATGCCCGAGTCGTTGTCACGTAAAACTTTCGCCCGTATACCGACTTTACAGGCAACCAATTTTTTTTTATTATTACAAAATAGATGCAGATAGATATGTAAGATGGACAGGAATCTTGGAAATTTGACCAATTTCTGGATTTCCGATTTAGATTTCGTGACATAGCAATAATATGGTATCATGGAGCTGATGATAAAGTCAGAATGAGTTCTACCTCGTGGGTACGTAGGTGGGATATGTAGGGGGAGTTGAACCGCACTAAAATTTCAGCGGCTGAGACCTGAGTCCAACACGAGGTTCTGTAGGGTGACACGACGCGTTACGCACTACGGTAAACATGCATTATTTATGATGCAAAATCGTCAACGCACATTAGATAAATTCATATTTTTATCACTAATACTACTACTAATACTACTACTATTATAAAGGCGAAAGTTTGTAAGTATGGATGTATGGATGTTTGTTACTCTTTAACGTAAAAACTAATGAATGGATTTGAATGAAACTTTACCACAATATAGCTTATACATCAGACGGGACGGGAATAATCGGGACGAACCTGAACTCCACGCGAACGAAGTCGCGGGCAAAAGCTAGTAATAAATAAAACTAAAAAACCGCCATTGCTCATTGCTAGTCTGTTAAATTACGCACTCAATGACATCGTTTCATAATTCATTAGTGAAAACATAACCCACAGGACTCAAGTTTTATCATAATAAAATTATATTAAGAACTGATATTATTAAATTCTATGACTAATATTGTTTTAAGATTGAAATAATATTCTTTAAAAACTAAATACTTGTTTTTTTGTGTGCGATAAATGGGCCACCTGATCGTAAGCATTGTTACCATTGATATAATATTACTGGATACAACTGTTTTTTTTTTTAGTTTGAGGAAATCACCGGATCCCATATGTGGAGGTTGAACCGCACTTAAACCTCCAACCGCTCACACTCAGTGTCCGAACCCCGGTTGAGGCCAGAACCCAGCACGGGGCTGTGAGGGACGGCGCGACGCGTTACGCCTTTTTTTTTTTTTTTTATTGCCACGTAGGCAGACGAGCTAACGGCCCACCTGATCGTAAGCGGTTACCGTCGCTCATGGACCTCTGCATTGCCAGAAGACATTGCGGGGCCGCTACCTACGGCCTACCCTTAAGGACTCTCTTCAAGCCTCGTTTGAAGAAGGACAAGTCATAGCGCTCGGGAAACACCGAAGAGGGGAGCTCATTCCATAGCCGGATGGTGCGTGGCAAAAAAGTATTCTTGAAACGGACCGTGGATGACCGCGGTGGTTCCAAATAATAGGGGTGAATTCCACCTAAGGCACTCTTTCCCCTCGCGCCGCCCCCTGGATACAACTGTACAGAATAAAACAGTCCAGAATAGTGTCTCCAAGCAACATTACCTACAAACATCAAACGTTTTACAAAACGTAAGAGAATCCATTTTTACAAGCTTTATATTAAGTTGCTCTGGATGTAACTATGTATGTTCAGGTGGAATCTTGCAAGCTAAATTTGATAAGCTTCTCGGTTTCCGATTGAGATGACATTTTGTATGCAGATGTATATCGCGCGTATGACAATGCAATAAAATGATAAAACACTGGTCTGATGATGGATTCGGAAGATGGTTAGAGAAACTCTTGTGCCAAACAAGATTGACACGTCGTGCTTGAGCTCGTTTTACTTGTATTACTGTACTGCTACATGATATCCAGAATCTTAAAAGCTTGTATGTAAAAAGTTTTCTTTAAAATAAAATATTATGATTCTACTTATTCAGACACTCGCGGTTTTCTATAATACTTTCATGCATTTTCAACGGATCCTTAAATTAATTGAGTTGTCTCGATATTCTCGACAACAGTCACTAAGGGTTCATGCTCAGAGAGTCTTGTAGATACAGTGAGTGTGGTGTGTCGAGAAGTGAGTTCGAGTTCCAGTGGTACTATCCAAAAGCGAACGAGAAAGAGGGTAGACAGATTTGTTTGCTCTTAAATCGACCCGCAGTATTCAGTCTTTTCGTGATCATGACGTTTGCAACAACGTTGAAATATCGAGACAACTCAATTAATTAAATATCGTGGTAATAACCCGTTGAAAATGCATGAAAGTATTATTCTACTGTTTTCTCTTGCACTGTTAGTTTTCTTTAGACTTCTGTGTACTTTATTTTGTGCTACAAATATTGAAACAGAACGCCTTACACGAGTAAAAGTTTTATTGAACGAACAATGTTATTTCTAAGTTGCTCCGTGATCACTGCAGGCGTAGAGTGAAAAGTTTCACTTTGTACTGAAAATTGTTCCTGTGTATTTTGCTGTTTTTCGCTAAAAGTTGATAATAAAGTAATCTCATGTATTGTTTGTTTACTTAGGTTAATGAGTCTAGTTAATTATAGGATTCCTAGTGGATTTTTGTCTATCACTACATACCTAGTGTAAAACAAAGTCGATTCACGCTGTTGGTTCCTATGTATGCTTAAATCATTAAACTGCGCAATTAATTTTGATGCGGTTTTGGAACCAAGTTCCTTATCGCGCGTTGTGATAGGGGGCTACACGGAAAAAAATCTTACGAAAAGTTGTCACGACACTTTTTTGTTTTAGATGATTATCGCTACATGGCGCTGTGATCAAAATCTTTTAAAACACATTCCATATCGCGCGTTACGTTAGGAAAAAAAAAAGATATCTTTTAATTGAAAGGAACTTCGTTCTATTCGGGTGTCCCATGACACCTCTCAAGTTTTTTTAATAGATAGAATGACTTAAGAGGAAGATTTATGTGTAAAAACATATATAGTAGAGAACTGTAAGGTTTTTGATGTGATTTCGTAAGTTAATTTTTTTGTAGGTACTCTACTTACATTGGAAACGCCGTTGACTACGCTGCTACTGAACTAAGAATTACTTAAGGAGGTCCAATATCACAGGAAACCCGGCCTTAAAATAAAAAAAAACTTGAGAGGTGTCATGGGACACCCGAATAGAACGAAGTTCCTTTCGATTAAAACATATCTTATATTTTTTTTTCCTAACGTAACGCGCGATAAGGAACGTGTTTTAAAAGATTTTAATCACAGCGGCATCTAGCGATAATCATCTAAAACAAAAAAAAGTGTCGTGACAACTTTTCGTAAGATTTTTTTCCGTCTAGCCCCCTTTCACAATGCGCGATAAGGAACTTCGTTCCAACAACCATTAAAATCGATTCACTCAAAAAAGATCTAACAAGTATAAATACTATTTAATGAGTTCTTTTAAACATTCCTTTTGAAATATGCTAAAATACGACACCCACTTTCAGAATAGTTTGCAGAGAAATTAAAAAATAAAAAGCTATCTTGACTCCCGTATCATCTGAAACTTCGCGAAGTTATAATCACTCCTTTGTGCTTGAAAGCTTCGAGCTTTTAATGTCAATTTTAATAACGACAAGCTTTTAAGTTTCAGAGTTTTTCAGTTGAAGTTTCGCACAAACAGCTTAAGGTTTTTTTAGATAACTTATACAAGATGAAAGGTGAAAGATTGTATATTTTTGATGAGTAATTACTGTACTGTAGTAATCTCCGTTTTATGAGCAACGGTGACCACTTACGATCAGGTGGCCCGGTAGCTCGTATGCGGACAAGGGACTAAATTTTATAATTCATAATTCTTTGTAATTTGGACTATCCCTAGTAATACTATAAATGCGAAAGTAAATCTGTCTGTCTGCCAATCAGTTACTCTTTCCGGCTACGGGGGCGGTACGACGGGAAAGAGTGCCTTTGGCGTAACGCGTCGCGCCGTCCCTTATAACCCGTGCTGGGTTCTGGCCTCAGCCAGGGTTCAAACGCTGATTGTGAGCGGTTGGAGGTTTTGGTGCGGTTCAACTCCCACATACCCCACCCGCCCCGCGAAACTAAAAAAAAAACTCTTTCCCGGTTAAACCTCTCAACCGATTTTGATGAAATTTAGCACAAAATTTAGATCCTGAGAAAGAACATAGGTTACCTATTTATTGAAAGTGACGCAGACGAAGTTACCCACTAGTACGGTATAAATTGTAAGCAAAAAAATATATCTCTCCAAATTATAAAATGACAAAATAAGTTTTACAACTAATGCCACATCGTGATCAATTTTGGCTGCTTCCTCGTACTTGTAAACAAATCAATTTTGGTACAGTTCCTAGTTGAGTAGATACAAAAGTTACTTTTATGCTGCCATTTTTGGCATAATAAACATTTGAAACTCGCTTAAGATTACGGTTAAGTCAATATATACTCTTCTTTACGTATTACGATAGCTAAGAAATACAGACTCAAGCTACAGAACAAATGACAGAAGTCAAAATTATTAAAAGTTTTATTTAAATTTGCTGGATGTATAAAAATCCTACTACTATTATAAAGGCGAAAGTTTGTAAGTATGGATGTATGGATGTTTGTTACTCTTTCACGTAAAAACTACTGAATGGATTTGAATGAAACTTTACCACAATATAGCTTATACATCAAAATAACACATAGGCTATACGACTAGACGGGACGAACCTGAAGTCCACGCGAACGAAGTCGCGGGCAAAAGCTAGTATAATATATTTTTTTACGTTGCGTTTACTAAGGCTTTATATCATCGGGGGCGGCGTGACGGAAAAGTGTGCCGAGAGCGTTACGCGTCGCGCCGTCCCTCAAAACCCCGTGCTGGGTTCTGGCCTCAGCCGGGGTTCGGACGCTGAGTGTGAGCGGTTGGAGGTTTTAGTGCGGTTCAACTCCCACATACGGTATCCGGTATCCGGTGATTTCCTCCAACTGAAAAAAAAAAAAAAAAAGGCTTTATATCATACTGGCGAGCCCGCGCAACTTCGTCTGCGTCACTCTCAATTAGAAGGTAGCCTGTGTTCTGTCTCAGGGTCTAAAGATTGTATGTGCCCAATTACATCAAAATCGGGTGAGAGGTTTAAGCGGGAGAGCGTAACAGGCAGACAGACAGAAAGACAGACATAGTTACTTAGTATGTATATCAACGCTGCATACACGAAGGAGTTTTTCCTAAAATTTGGCGTAAAGGTTTTATAAAATTAATACCAAAAAGCGGTGATAAACCTCCTGACGATCCAAAATCATATAGACCGGTAACATTATTGCCATCGCTAGGAAAAGTGCTAGAACGGTTGATCGTGCCTAGGTTGCTTCCGGAAGGCTTAAAATTTAACCCAAACCAATTCGGCTTCACAAGCGGCAAATCTACAATCAATGCAGTAATGTCGGTTAGAAAAATAGTTCAGTCTTCAACAGCGAAGTATGTTCTCGGCATATTCTTAGATATATCCGGAGCGTTTGATAACGCTTGGTGGCCAATGCTTCTTCTTAAACTTAAACTAAGAGGTTGCTATAAAAACATATATTCTATCATATACTCTTACCTTAGCAATGGAACAACTACGTTGAAGCTTGGCCACCATGCGTGCTCAAAGGCTTTGAATTTGGGATGTCCGCAAGGCTCCGTCTTGTCACCGTATTTGTGGAATCTAGGGTTCGATGATTTCCTCGCGCTGCCTCTCCCGGCGGGATGTTCCATTACGGGTTACGCGGATGACGGTCTTTTGTTAATCGAAGCAAACTCACGGTCCGAAATCGAACATAAAGGAAGGACTGCTATTGAATTAATATCGGAATGGGGTAGTCGAAATCGTCTCGCTTTCGCTCCGCATAAAACTTTCCAACTACTCTTAAAGGGTGACTTGGTAGCACCGCCGCGTATAAAGTTCCATGGTGTAAACATTAAATCGAAAAACTCCGTATGTTATCTCGGAATGATTTTGGAAAAAAAATTCACCTTTATTGAACACATTCAACAGATAGGCGATAAAGCGAAACGTAACTTTTATGCTTTGACGAGAATATCAACTGCTACGTGGGGCCTTACTTTTAATGTTTTGAAAACGATCTATACGGCTACCTACCTAGGCTGTATTTGCTACGGCGCTCCAGTATGGGCCGACAGGTCCACTATTGGCGCTGCTCGAAGAAAATTACTTCAAAGTCAACGTTTGGCATTGATATTTTTATGCAAGGCTTATAGGACGGTCAGTACGGAAGCACTGCCCGTGATGGCGGGTGTGTTCCCCGTAGATTTAGAAATCCAACGTCGCGCGTCAATGTTTTATAATGTGAATAAAGATGAAGCGTGTCAATTTCTACTACCGCGTGATCAACTCAAAATACAACGACTATATAATTCACTCGATGACGTTTGCAACGATTTAATAACGGAATGGCAAACACGCTGGGATAGCTCAATTAAGGGCCGTCATCTCTATAAATTCTTTCCTTGTATCCGTGAAAGGTTAAAAATGAAATGGATCGAAATAGATCATTGCGTTTCGCAGTTCCTAACGGGACATGGCAATTTTAAACAAAAGCTATTTTCTTTTAAATTGGTAGATTCACCGCTTTGCGACTGTTCAACTGATCAAGAAAAGTATGAACAGACAGCCCATCACATCCTCTGGGAGTGCAATCTATGGCATATGGAACGCGTCACTATGTTAAATTCCTTACAAGTAGCGTCTAGAGTCGTTTATTACACGGATCTTGTAGCATCCAGCGCAAATTTCCGTGCATTCAAACGTTTTTGCCATACCTATTATTGGCATCCTAAATAGTACAACAGCTCACCGCATAGGTCCAATAAATTTAATAAAATGTCCGTGGTGCTTTTCTCAATTCTGGCGTAATGCATCTTTCAATTTTATTTTATTGTCTCCCGCTTTTGCGAGAAGGGAAGTCAAAACTCATGTTTTTTCCTACTCCTTCTATCATCTTCTGATTAAATTCGTTGCGGGGTCCAAGACAAGTTAGCTTTCCCTCGGGTTTTCCTGGGCTTCACTGCTCAGAGTCATTACGATGGTCGCCGCTGTGGATCCTGGCTACACAGGAGTTACAGTGGTGGGAGTGAGAGGTGGGCCAATACCCGAGACATAGTTACTTTTGCATTTATAATATTAGCAAGAAATAATTTATTTGGTAATGCCGTAGGGAGACAAGCTAACGGGCCACCTAATCGTAAGCGGTTACCGTTGCTCATGGCTGTCTACAGCCTACCCTTAAGGACTCTCTTCAAGCCTCGTTTGAAGAAGGACAAGTCATAGTGCTCTTGAAACACCGAATAGGGGAGCTCATTCCATAGCCGGATGGTGCGTGACAATAAATAATTCTTGAAACGAACCGTGGATTACCGCCGTGGTTCCATATCCACTCAGCTGGGAATATAAAATTTCGCTTGATGACGAAACTGGGGAGTTCGTTCGGAACCACTACCGTGTTTGAGTATCTTTAAAAAAAATCCAATAAATTTTAATTTCTATTTTTGTTTAAACCCAATATGTTGGAAATCTTTCTTATTACACTACGCTGTATTGTATTTTCAGCATTTAAAATATGAAAATGGCGCGTATGAAAAAATTACATTGACAAGAATGACAGTTGTCATGGTCACTCCAGCGGAGCGTCGAGTCTGTGGTAGCGGGGCGGCCATCTTAAACACAGATCTTAAAAACTCGCTTATTTGAGAGCGGTCGAGGCGCACCACTCTGTCGACGAATCGCTATCTTTCGCCTCAATCTTTAATAATTTTAAACTGATTTACGTTAATTAGAATGTTGTTTATAAAAGATTATTCAACTGTAAAGTTATTTCGAAAAAGTAAATGGTTTAAGTTTTGAAGACCATCCGTTTCATTCAAATCATCTTTACTGGACTACCCACGCCATAAGCATGAATTTAGATAAAAGCGCTCGTGCGCTTTTAAATATAAGACGTTGAAAAAATGTAAACAAAATAAGTTTTAGAACTGTGCTCAATTTTGACTCCTGTCACAGACTTGGCTATTACACAAAACAATGTTGTTGCCGACCCCAGTTGATTGGTAGAAAACCTTGACTTCTGTACTATATCTTTTCTGTGTCAAAGTTGAGCCTACTTTTCGCATAATACCTAATCCAATAGATATAATTCAAACTCACTGCCAGCTAACAGAATCGTTCCGCGTTATGATTGCAGCCATTTTGCGTTAATAAAGCGGCCATTTTGTATAATATCGACGCCATTTTGAAAGCGCAGAATGTTGGAACGAGTTGAACATTAACTGTGCGTTCGTGCTGTGGAATTACATCAGGAGTTTGTGCTAAAATCAAAATTATTGAATTTCACAGTGTGTTGCTTTTTACGTCATTTTGATGAGGATGCCGATATTCAGTTCGTTGAAAACTAACATGTTAAACACTTAATATCAGATGAGGGTGTTATTTCCTAGTGTTTTAGTTCTATGGTTCGTGCAAAATTCTGATGTTTAAGATAATTTTTACATTTTGAATTTGATTGTTAAATGCAAATAGTAGCAAGGTATTTAGCAAAAACATGTACTAGCTAATCCACACAACTTCGTCTGTATCACAAAAGGCGTCATGGTTTTTCCGCTTTTATTACCGAGAGTGTTTCAGCTTCCGATTGAGTTGAAATTTTGTACATATATGTACCTACATCGCGTGACAATGCGACAATATGATACCATGGAACTGATCTGATGATGGAGTTGGAAGATAGCCATAGGAATTCCTGTACTAAACAAGATAGATTCATCGTGTTTGGGCTCGTTTTACTTGTCCTGGCTAGCACTCTACTTCTACAAGTATCCAAAATCTTAAAAGCGTGCATTTTGAAAGATTTCATCAATTTATATTATTAATATAAATTATTATGACTTGTCCTTCTTCAAACGAGGCTTGAGGAGGGTCCTTAAAGTTAGGTCGTAGGTAGCGACCCCTCAATGTCCCCTGACATTGCAGAGGTTCATGAGCGACGGTAACCACTTACGATCAGGTGGCCCGTTGGCTCGTCTGCCTATAAGGCAAAAAAAAAAATAACTTTAACTCTTTATACCTAAAATGAAGAGTTAAAAGCATATTCATTTACGGAAGATAACAATTTCACACATAAAATGCCTAATGTTGCGTTTACATATTGGTTGGCCAACGTCGAACACATGCTAAAAACAAATGACAGTGGCGGTCGGTCAACATGTAAACGGGGGTTTTGTATGCATTGGCCGCCATTGGAACTATGTGAAACAACGTTTGACAGCTGGCCTACCAGTTGTTATTTGCATGCGTTAACGGGCCGATATGTAAACGCAACATCATGTCGCGTTTCCATATTGACTCTCCAACGTATAAAACAATATATTTATTACAAAAATTAAAACGAACGACTCCCATTTCTCAACCATCGCACAAAAACTACCAGTCAGATCTTTATCAGATTAATATGAGATTATTTCCAAAGAGTCTGCTTCTTAACAAAAATATAATCAACGAAATCGGTTCAAATAGAAAAGACCTTTATGGTCATAACAAGCAATACTTTTAACACCTTAGCACATGAACATGACATAGATATCTTTACTATGTCTTCTCATAATCTTAAAATATATCTCAATAAATTATACTTCCAACAGTAGCCAGCTATTACGTTATCTTGCCACCTTGCCACACCTAGCTGTAATCTTCAAAATACTTTTTTCTTTCATTACATTATTCTTTTTAATTTATATATCCTTTAGCGTCTCTGCCTTTCTTGTTTTTAATTCCTTTTTTTTAACATGATTCGAATTATTTTTAACTTGTTCTTTGTATGCATATAAATAAAAATAAATAAATAAAAAAAATAATAAATAAATAAAATAAATACACACTAAAACACACAGCAAATCGTGTCACATTTTTAAACACAGACACATGACATGGTGACGATCGACCAACACGAAAGTTGGAAGTTGGCGAGCCAATATGGAAACGCAGCATAAAATCATTCGCTCTCAAATGTGTGCATTTCTTTCAATGGATAAAATACAATTTGCTTGAGTGTTAGTATTCACTCGATTTACTTCGAATTGATTTGGAGGCGTAAACAGGGTACCGTCTTGTATGTAATGTTCATGTTTCTTGATTTTAGAGATTTTATGCGAAGAAAAACGATGAGATGTTAGATTTTTGGCGTGTTTGTGTGTGTATGTGTGTATGTGGTTTCATCTGAGTCGTAAGAAATGTGTTATTTGTTTGTAAATTAGTTAGGAGTTTGATATCTTGCATTTATTTTACTAACGTGTTTGAGGAAGAGCTTCACTATTAATAATCTTCTTATATGTAAAAATGAATTGCTGTTCGTTAGTCTCGCTAAAACTCGAGAACGACTGAACCGATTTGGCTTATTTTAATCTTGAAATATTTGTAGAAGTCCAGGGAAGGTTTAAACGGTGAGAAAATTTCCTTATGTAACGCAGACGAAGTTGTGTGCGCCAGCTAGTTTATGATAATTTTAAAATTGAAGATGACTGATACAAAATTACGTTTTTTTCATAATTTCCATAATATAGATAAAATATAACTGTTCTAATGAATTAATTTAAAGAAATGAGATATAACGTAGTCAAGCAAAAGCGATTACATCAGCAATCATTATTTTACCTTTTTGAAATGGTATGAAGAAATAGAAGAACAGTCATAATTAGCGGTCAAAAAAAATGCACATCGGCATTTAGAAAGAGAACAGTTCATAATTTAGGTTATATAGAGCGCTATCTTTGTCACACACTGCCATTACTTTCGGAAATAAACTAAAGCTTAGTTTAACTTTTCACTCAAAAACTTTTAATTAATGTTAAAATTATTGAAACTGCTAATTGTTAATAAACAAATCAATCTCAAGAAATCAATTAAATACAAGTTTTGTTGATTGAGCAAATTTTAAATATTTTGTTCATCAGTAATTAAAAAATATGATTGGTTTACATGTTGTTGTATTTTTCAAAAATATAGTCTTCTTATTAAGTGTTTATCTAATTCATAGGTAAAGTATGTAATAAAGATATTTAAAAAAAAGTGGACAGTAAGCTCGGTTATCTATCTTGCAACTAAAAAACTCCTAATTGGTTTATCTGGAAAATAAATATAACCAAAGTTAGTGCACACATAGCAATTCATGAGATCTAATTCACAAAAATGTAAACAAAAAAAACGACAAAATGCTGAAGCGTCCATTTTAATAAATAATAAATACTTCTTAGTAGTTTCCTGCCTTGTTCTCGTGATCATGACGTTTGCAACAACGTTGAAATATCGAGACCACTCAATTAATTAAATATCTTGGTAAGAGCCCATTTATAATGCATGAAAGTATGATAGAAAACCGCGAGTGTTTGAATAAGTTTATAATTTTAAATCGTCATCACAAAACAGACTTGAATAAAACCTCCTCTTGTATGTCGGTTAAATGACCTTTGAATATAAAGTCATATGTGAACCAAGTCATGTTATAAAACTAGTTCGGACCACACAAGTCGATAAGTTAATTAATGAATATCTCGGAATGATCAATCAATCGATTTTAATAGATAACTCATATCTAACAACGTAATAAATGTTATATCTTATGTATCTATACAAATAACGCCACATCAATTTCTTTTATTTACACAAAGTTTTTGGCGCATCTTGCTGTCTGTCACGTGACAACTAGAATCGGAGCTAAAAGTAATGGAAATTGTACGCGGTGCTCACGATACAGGCCTGCCCTAGTGTGAGCATCATAGTTAATCAGATTTTGTGCTTCAATGGTTAGCATGATAATTTGGTGACGAAGGTACTCTATTATATTAGATTAAATAAATAAAATAAAAGACTTGAGAGGTGTTATGGGACACCCGAATAGAACGAAGTTCCTTTCGATTAAAAGATATCTTACATTTTTTTCCTAACGTAACGCGCGATAAGGAATGTGTTTTAAAAGATTTTGATCACAGCGCCATCTAGCGATAATCATCTAAAACAAAAAAAAGTGTCGTGACAACTTTTTGTATTTTTTTCCGTCTAGCCCTTTCGATAACGAAGGAACTTCGTTCCAAAAAATAAAAAGCCTTTACTTCCATACCCGATGGGTTAACAATAAGTTTTGCTCACAGTTTTTATGTTAGTAATAATAAAGAATTACAAAAATCCTAGGTTTAATTAAAAATCGAATACAATATTTTTTGGATCAAAAATGTAAGTATTTGTAAAAAGAAAGTCAAAAAAGGTAACGATTCCGAACGAACTCTAGGCTCTAGGCGAGCCAATTTCGGCATCTAGCGAAATTTGACGTACCCAAACAAGTGAATAGAGGTATCTCGTGACTTACGCCAATTTTGTTGTCTTCCCAGTTAAATGATTAAGTAATACTAATGACGAATATTCGTAATGACTAAATATTAAACACCGGTTGGCTGGTATAAATCAAAATTGGAATAAAGCGAATTGACCTATTTCGACTTAACTTATTGTCGTTTATCAAACTAGCCAATTCGAGTTATAATGGTGCTTTGTGTAGAAGATTAGGACGGAGTTTCATGACAGCGGTGAAACAATTACTAGGCATGTTAGTTTTATAAAAAAAGTCATGGTGGCCGAGTGGTCGAAGCGCTTCCTTCCGTACGGGAGGTTTTTCACAACATGGGCTGTTCGGATCGTTGAGGAACCCAAGCTCACGGATCGACTGGAGCCTCTGAGTGTGCGGAGAGATTTCAGCTCTCTGTGCATTCTGTACCGCTTGGTCCATGGGGAATGCTCCGAGGAACTCTTTGAGATGATCCCTTCATCTCCCTTTTACCATCGTACCACACGCCGCAGGGGCAAGGTTCACCACCTTTTCTTGGAACCGCTGCGATCTTCTACGGTTCGCTTCAGAAGATCATTTTTGCCCCGTACCATACCGATTTGGAATGGACTCCCGTCCGCGGTGTTCCTGGAGCGCTATGACATGTCCCTCTTTAAACGAGGTTTAAGAAAAGTCCTGTATCGGTAGGCGATAGATAACAGCCCTTCATTGCCCTGGCATTGCAGAGGTTCATGAGCGACGGTGACCGCTTACCATCAGGTGGGCCGTAGGCTCGTTTATCTATCTTGCAATAAAAAAAAAAAAACATCACTAGCTAAAAACGGTGAAGAAAAACATCGTGAAGAAACCTGCATATCGGAAAAGGGTTCTAAAAATCCTTAGATTTCTGAAGTCCCCAGTCCGCATTGGGTAAGCGTGGGGGACTCTTTCTAATTCCTCTTCTGAGGAGATCTGAGCCCAACAGTGGGCAGTAATAGGTTGTTACAGTACAGTATATTATTATTTCTATTTATCGACCCTTTTACACAACTTAATGTGTTCCCCTGTCTATTTACTACAATATACCTCCTCTAAAATATAATAAATCACAACAAAGGTAGTCAGTACTTAATCCTTGAACCATTTAACAGAATAACTAAACCCCTTCCATAAACAATGGTTAAATTTAAATAAAACCGCTGCAAAGAGACCGCATCATTACGTATTCCTTTTGCAATAAGCATCCAATTATTATAAGCTTATAAGGTGCAATGAATGTAGCCTAATATGTTAATTTAAATTAGATTTAATGTGTTTAAAGTTTAGTAAAGACGTAGGTGTATGTTCTGCGATTATAATATACAGAGATCTGTAAGTTTGGACAATCTGACGTGGGGTGAATGACTAGTCGAAATACAATATAGCGCCATTTTTATTTTTTGGACGGTTAAATTCTTTTTTCTGACATTGTATGGAAAACGTACGTCTACTATGATGATTTTTTTTTATCCAAAATAATAGTGGTTCTAAGTTTTATTTCATCAGGTCATTCACCCCACGTTAGATTGTCCAAAGTTACAGATCCACCCTGTATACTAAATGTTTTAAGCCTTTTCTTTTCATGATTAAGAAGGCTTTTATTTAGAAAAAAAAAACAGTTTGTTAATGAAGTATTTATTAATATTATACACCTGAAAAGTTTGTTTGTTTGAACTATTATTAGGAACCAATGGTCTGCTTTGAAAAATTGTTTCTGTGGTCATCATTCATCAATTTTTCATAGCTCTGAGGTAGGTATATCGCTTATGGACTCGTAGAATTTCACTGCAGTGCCGTTTCAGGTTATTTTCTAGTATTTATTAATTTGTTTCTTCAGCATTTCTATTTTTGTTTTTAGTATTCTTATGTAACAGGGTGTTGTGTGCACTTTAGATGTATATATTTTTTTATCGCCTTGTAGGCAGACGAGCTAACGGGCCACCTGATCGTAAGCGGTTACCGTTGCTCATGGACCTCTGCAATGTCAGAGGACACTGCGGGGCGGCTACCTACGGCCTATCTTTTAAGGACTTTCTTTAAGCCTCGTTTGAAGAAGGACAAGTCATAGCGCTCGGGAAACACCGAAGAGGGGAGCTCATTCCATAGCCGGATGGTGCGTGGCAGAAAATAATTTTTGAAACGGATCGTGGATGGACGGTGGTTTCAAATAGTAAAGATGAACTCCACCTCGACGACGGGTGGTGCGATGATAGAACGGAGATGTTGGAATCATCTCGAATAATTCTTCGGAGCACTCCCCGTGGAACAAGTGGTATAAAATGCAAAGAGAACCGAAGTCTCTTCGCAGACCGAAGGGTTCCAGGTGGTCCGTGAGCCTGGGATCGTCAACGATACGGACAGCCCTGCACGGAATCAGGGCAGTATTTCTTTCTTACCTTCATTGTTTTTAGAAAGTGTTGTCGAAATTGTACACAATGTAATGATTACTATTCACTGTTCAGAATACTGAGTATTTTATAAAGTATTTCAAAAATACTAGGTAAGTATGTTACAAAGTATTTTATAATATACCCAGTATTTTATGAAGTCGTCCAGTGTACACATCAGGCTTTAGTTTTACTATCAAATGAGTAATTGTGCTATTTTAATGAAATACTTAATAATTCCGTTTGAGTTTAAATAACTGGTTTCATTACGTTAACTGAGTTTATGATTAAACATAATAATATGATTTAATATGGAAGTATTTACTTATGACCTAATTTTATATATTTAACTTCATTAAGAGAAAGGTAATTGTTTTTCTTTGAAGTACTTTTCCTGCAGATGAAAAATAAGGAGAAAATTGGCTGATAATTCAATCATAAATCGAAGAAGAGAAGAATATTTTTTTAAAGAAACTAAATATTCAAAAAATGTCTTTCTGTCTGTCTAAAACGGTAAAAAGGAAAACATTGCGAGAAAACTTTTTTTTTTTTTATTGCCATGTAGGCAGACGAGCCAACGGGCCACCTGATCGTAAGTGGTTACCGTCGTTCATGAACCTCTGCAATGCATATTGCAGAAACATATTGCATAAACCTGCATATTGGAAAAGGATTCTAAAATCCTTCGAAAATATATATAGTCTCCACTCCGCATAGGACAAGCGTGGTGGACTATGCCTTGTGGAGTGGTATTAATGATGAACGATTTTTAAGATTGTATATTATCTGTTACATTTAGAAGTATTTACAAGAAAACAGATAAAATTAATTAATAAAGAAAAACTAGTTTAGTTTCCGAGGACACGTAGTTGACGTCTCTCTTCTGTCTTCGGCCCGCATCGCGCGAACTCGTGAGACGAAGCTGCGCCCGCAGAACAACGCAAAACTTCGTCTCACTCGATGCGTTTCACACGAGACGGAAATGTTCACCACATAGAACAACGCAAAACTTCGTCTCACTCGATGCGTTTCACACGAGACGGAAATGTTCACCACATAGAACAACGCAAAACTTCGTCTCACTCGATGCGTTTCACACGAGACGGAAATGTTCGCCACATAGAACAACGCAAAACTTCGTCTCACTCGATGCGTTTCACACGAGACGGAAATGTTCACCACATAGAACAACGCAAAACTTCGTCTCACTCGATGCGTTTCACACGAGACGGAAATGTTCACCACATAGAACAACGCAAAACTTCGTCTCACTCGATGCGTTTCACACGAGACGGAAATGTTCACCACATAGAACAACGCAAAACTTCGTCTCACTCGATGCGTTTCACACGAGACGGAAATGTTCACCACATAGAACAACGCAAAACTTCGTCTCACTCGATGCGTTTCACACGAGACGGAAATGTTCACCACATAGAACAACGCAAAACTTCGTCTCACTCGATGCGTTTCACACGAGACGGAAATGTTCGCCACAGCCTAATCTACTAAGAAGACATGAGCTAACAATAGCCAGTAATCGGTAAACAAAACCGTAATTACCAAACATAAAAACATCAATTACTGAAGCAATCGATAATCCTTCAATCAGCACAGCATTCAATATTAAAATTGATACAAAACTCCCCAAATTTTGTTTTTTAAGGGAAAACTCGCTGACACGAATCATCGGGACATCAAAACAAATCGAAAATCGTTTCCTGTTTACCTTATCCCGTTGCAATATGACTGTTTACGTGGTACTAAGGTGTATAGGAATGAAGATAAGCTAAGCTATAATATAGAGGAGCATGAAAAAGACAAAATATTTTTGAAAGGAATCATTGAGATCGTGGCACCAATGAAAGAAAATTAAATGTAATGATAATGTTGTGAAAATTTACAATTGTGAATTATCCACTGGATACCTTTTAAGATCCTGGATATCATGTACACTCAAGTGTGTTTAACTTGTATTTTCTAGCACTCTACTACGTGCTAGAAAATACAAGTAAAACGAGCCCAAACACGGCGGGTCTATCTTGTTCAGTACAGGAGTTCTTATGACCATCTTCCGAATCCATCAGATCAGCACCATTTTTTTAACTTTGTAAGTTCAAGATAATGCAATAATATGACAAATGGCGTTGATCTGATGATCATAGGAACTCCTGTACTAAATAAGATAGACCTGTCGTGTTTGAGATTTTACTTGTCTTAGTTCACTCTACTGATACATGATATTCAGGATCCAAAAAGTTTATATTTAAAATTTTCTTTAAAATAAATTATTTGTATACTAGATGACCCTCGCAACTTCGTCTGCGTTACAAAGGGGTTCAAAAATTGTAGCCTATGTGTTATTCTGATGTATAAGCTATATTGTGGTAAAGTTTCATTCAAATCCATTCAATAGTTTTTATGTGAAAGAGTAACAAACATCCATACATCCATACTTACAAACTTTCGCCTTTATAATAGTACTAGCTGCTGCCCGCGACGTCGTCTGCGTGAACCCCATTACCCGTTTTTTTTTTTTCATTTTTCCCGGCAACTATTCGAATTTTTCTCGCCGTAAAAACCATCCTTGAACTTCAACAAACATTTTAAAAAAAGATTTGGCCAAATCGGTCCAGGCGTTGTTGAGTTATGCGGTCCATTTTTATATTATAGATTATATTAGATTTTCTTTAAAATAAATTATTTATATATCTCTGTATAGCAAAGCTTTCCAGCGTAAAACTCAAGCTTCGTTTTTCGACATTAGATTCAGGTTCCGTCCTTCAGCATTGATTATGATAAATGGTTGTTGTGCCCGCTGTAGCGGAGATAAAAAGGCTCCTTTTGACTTACTGCGTGTCGCGTCAACTGTGTTAGCGAAATTTCATTCTTGCTTTAGTAAACTTGGGTGCAAAATAATGGGTTTTTTTGCCTTAATTTTTTTTAAAATCGAACAGGTGCTTTTGAGGCTATATTTAAGTTTATCTTTTTAACGAACGAGATTAATTTTATTTTTTAAATTTTAATTTATTGTACTGTGTTTTTTATTTTTATTTTTTAATTTTATTCTTTCGTCATTTTTGTGACGTCACTGCTAGTTGAGGCTGAAAACCAGCGCTCGGTGTTTGCTGTGGTAAATCCACAGTGACCATCGCGCATTAAGCTGAGTCCCGACTAGTTTGTGATGAAAACCAGTGTTGTTAATTTGTAAATTTAAAATATGTTTATTTCTGTGTGTTTTCATCACAAATAAAGCATGTCTATGTCTAGATTACACGATTAGCAGGATGTGTTTTCTGGATGAAGCTATCTTGCAAGTTCTTTTTTTCTTAGAAAACAGGTAATTTGAACATTATAAATGTAATTTTAAAAGCCTTCAATATTATTTATTATTCAATGGATTCTTTAAATGTTTTTGGGTATTAATGATGAGAAAATGCGTGTTAAAATTCTATTAAATTTATGATTGAGATTTACTGTATTGATTGCTTTGGTTATTGAAATGAAATTAATTTTATATTTAGAACTGTAAATTAGTAAGTTAGTACCTAAAGAGTTCACATGCTTGATGTGGTCCTCTGTAATTGAAGATGCGCAGGTATCTAATATGTAATGTATTTTAATTTGTTTTGTGTATGTGTTACTTTTGTTGAGGATCCAAATAAAATAAATAAATTATGTTGCATAAATTGGATACGGATCTGACAAGTTGTTTATTGTGCTATTCTACAAAACTGAAAATCTGTCGTTTCTATTTTAGTATTTTTGTAAAAATACCGGTTTTGTAAAAAATACCGGTTTTATTAAATAACCTTTTTTTATAACTTTTTAAAAAATTATCATCGTTTATTGTGAGAAAAAAATCGTCAAAAAAGAATCCCATTTTAATGTCCACAAGTGTATCAAAAAGCTACACGCATACAGCCTAAAACTGAATATACCACCTTCTACACGCAAAAATGAACCTTACCCACACATTTCAAAGCATATATTCGCTTCCAACACACGTAAATTATCACCTATTCCGTTTAATATGAATAATTCTACGGAAAACGAAAAGAGCTTTGTTAGACAAAATGTTTTAGGAAGTATGTACGTTAGTTTGCGGTCTTTTTGATATACTTAGTTAATATTTAACTTGACGAGCTAATGCATTACTTATTACGATGGGATTAGAGTATATTTTGAAGTGTATAAAGTAATTTTAATGTTATAATCGTAGTTTTTTTTTATTGCCATATAGGCAGACGAGCCAACGGGCCACCTGATCGTAAGTGGTTACCGTCTCTCATGAACCTATGCAATGTCAGGGGACATTGAGGGGTCGCTACCTACGACCTAACTTTAAGGACCCTCCTCAAGCCTCGTTTTAAGTAGGACAAGTCAAAGCGCTCTGGGAATACCGAAGAGGGGAGCTCATTCCATAGCCGGATGATGTGTGGCAAAAAAGTGTTTCTGAAACGGACCGTGGATGACCGCGGTGGTTCCATATAGTAAGGATGAACTCCACCTCGACGCCGGGTGGTGCGGTAATAGAAGTTGATTAGCTAATTGTGGAATCATGTTCATAAGCTCTATATTAACTTGCACTATGTAAGTTCGGGTGGAATCTTGGAAGTTGAATTTGAGCTTCTCCGATTAAGGTAAAACTTTACATGCATGAGTATATCGCGTGGCAATACAAGAATATGACAAAATGGCGCTGATCTGATGATGGATTCGGAAGGTGGGCATAAGAACTCTTGTATAAAATAAGGTAGACTCGTGTTTAGGCTCGTTTTACATGTCATATTTAGGGGGCGGCGCGACGGGAAAGAGTGCCTTGGGCGTAACGCGTCGCGCCGTTCCTCATAACCCCGTGCTGGGTTCTGGTCTCAGCCGGGGTTCGGACGCTGAGTGTGAGTGGTTGGAGGTTTTAGTGCGGTTCAACTCCCACATACGGGATCCGGTGATTTCCACCAACTAAAAAGAAAAAACTATCATATTTAGCACTTTTTATTAACGGATATTCAGGATGTTAAAAGCTTATGTTTAAAAAAGCTTTCTTTAAAAATTTAAAATACTGTCGCTCATGGACCTCAGCAATGTCAGGGGACACTGCGAAGTCCGTAAGCTTTACCGCCTCACCTCATAAAACGGGTTCACCATCACTCATGAGTCTCTACAATGCCAGGTCATAGGAGGAAGGCTCTACAGAAATTTTCTCGAATCATTTTTGGTTTTTGGTAACAAAAAGAAACCTTACTTGGTTCCAAAGCCATCTCTCATCTGCAATAAAAGGGCTCGCCCTGAAGAAATGTGACATCAAGTATTCATGGAGCGCTCCCACGTGGAACCACTGACCTTTCTCAGTCAAATTACTTCCATTGAGATAATTTAGAATTTCACGAGATTCCTCGGATTTACATTGTTTAGTTTCTAGGGAAATCTAGATAGCTCTATTTTTACAAGATATTGTAATTCAACTTCATGACTAATATAAAAGTTGATTCTATTAAAAAGTGTGCATTAAATTCGAAAAAAAAAAAAAAAACATTTTGCTCCCACTGCTTCTCAATAGAAGGACTTTTTTTTTCAGTTGTAGGAAATCACCGGATCCGGGGTAGACACTGGGTTTGAAGGGACAGCGCGACGCGTTACGCGCTCGGCACTCCTTCCCGTCGCTCCGTCCCCCAATAGAAGGACTTAGGGTCTTCACATATCTTCAAAGGATTTTTAGAACCCTTTTCCGACATGCAGGTTTCCTCACGATGTTTTCCTTCACCGTTTTTAGCCAGTAATGTTGCACATAAATCTTTTTCACATTAAGATTTAGAGATCCAAGCCGGTTTTGAACCTGTGACCTCCGGTACGGAAGACAAGAACTCCAACCACTCAGCCCTACTTCTGTTTAAAAATTATGTTGTGACAATATTGTAAAACGACATAAAAAAAGTATTTTAACATTGAATGCAACAATAGTCGTATCGTATTCTGATTCTGACACTAATAGGTTGGAGATTTTGATCAATACTTTATTTTGTTTAAAAGACACTATTAAAGATTTGAGATAAGTGGTCGTTGACACACGGCGACTTTTTAGAAGCGACAAAGTCAAAGTCAAATCATTTATTTCAAAGTTGATGTAGACACACATACATTTTGAAAGTCAATTAAAAAAAAAGTTCTACCACCAGTTCGTTAAAATTACGCCTCCGTCCTGAGAAGAACCGGCGCAAGAAACTCAGCTGGCATGTCTTTTTTACATTAATATTATTATTAGCTTTATTGTGACAAATGTTGCCTTATTTAGTTTTTAACTTCCAAAAGTAAGAGTCCAAATGCAACGATACTCGATAAATACAATACATAATGTTGACTTTAAAAATGGAATAAAACAAAATTTTTACGCACGATGTAAGTTTGATCGGTATGAACAAGGGAGAAAACACAATTCGTCGCCTCAGTGCTTGTTTGGCCAATCTGCACTCGAGCAAATTTTACAGGAGGCAGCAAACAAGCACGGAATTTTCGTTAAGAACCGTGTTGAGAAAAAAATTGAAATGAGATTTTTATTGTTTTAGAATTGAATATTTTAAGAAAATATTTTACCAGTCGGATGGAAATTTTATTCTTTATAATACTGCATTAAAAAGTCATTTTCGTAAAAAATGTCAGATTGGCCAAACAAGCACTGAGGCGACGAATTGTAACAGAGAGATGTACCTTTGTACCAGCTAAAGGATGAATAACCTGTCCAAATACAACTTAGATTCGCTTTTATTATATTCTACTTAAAACTAATCAAAAAAACTGCATCAAAATCCATTGCGTAGTTTTAGCGATTTAAGCATACATAGGGACAGATATACAGCGGAATCAACTTTGTTTTGTATTCTGTAGTAATTAACGTTAACATAAAATGATTTTGAGTTTGAGTTTCGAGGCTTGAGGAGGGTCCTTAAAATTAAGTCGTAGATAGCGACCCCTCAGTGTCCCCTGACATTGCATTGCAGGTTCATGAGCTACGGTAACCACTTACGATCAGGTGGCCCCGTCTGCCTACATGGCAATAAAAAAAAAGAATATGTATAGTTAACGGTGACCCTTACATTTCAAACGTTTAGTACATAACTCCATTTCTAACAATGCATTTAAACTGCAAAGACAGTCATGAAAGTTAGACATAAAGTTACTCAGACTCAAGTTAAGACTAGATCTAACTATGGTAATACTATGTTCTCTGCATGTAACATACAGAAACGACATATTACTGCCCACTGTTGGGCTCAGGTCTTAGAATTTAAAGTCTCATGGTACTTGATCAAGCCCTTTCGTTTCATATCTATATTGATAGTGAAAAAATTGTTGTGTCCGCCATTTTGTAGCGACCGCCATTTTGAATCCATTTACACTTATTCGTCTCTTAAACAATGAAAACTAAATCAAAATCGATTCATCAGCTCAAGAACCTACAATTTTGTATCAAGAACCTACAAACCTAAATTTAAAACATACATTAGATGCACTACAAAATCTATCTACTCCAAAAACTGGAAAGACAAACAAGATAAAACAAACTATACGAGAAACGAGCTGAGTCGCGTGGCAAACTTTTTGCTTGTTAAAATTCTTTCGTCGTTGAATGGAAAGAATCAATGGCTGGCGACGGGAAGCGGTTGTTTTTTTAACACAACATAAATGTTTAACAGAAGTAAACAATTTTTCAAATCAAACTCGTAAGTTTACATAATTAGATCACTACGTAAATGACAACTGGTAGGTCAACTGTCAAACGGTGTTTCACATAGTTTCAATGTCGGTCAATGCAAAACCTCCGTTTACATGTTGGTCTGTCGTCACCGTCATTTGTTTTTAATGTGTGTTGGACGTCGGCTAGTCAATTTGTACACGCAGTATACGGCATGTCGAACTATTCTAAAACGCATGTGCTAAAATATTTTTTGACCCTAGTGTCAAAAGATAAATGCTAATTGTCTTTCCAAGTTTCACTACTAATAAAACAGAATTACCATTTTTTAATATTTCAAAAATGTGGTCGTTGATTTCATTAAATATTTTACTACTACAATTATTGCAGAAGTAATACATTACAAGTATTACTTCTGCAATAATAAGGTTATTCTGTGGTCCATGATTAGCAGCGGGAAGCTGTTTTTTTACAAACCCCGCTGTGTAATATGAGTGACTCGTAATTGTACTGATTGAGGTATCAATTAGGCTTTGTTTTGAGGCTTTTAATTGACAATACTATTTTTTTGAGACAGAAGGAAATCACCGGTGGGGCATGTGAGAGTCGAACCGCAATTAAACCTCCTGCCGCTCATGCTCAGCGTCCGAACCCTGGCTCAGGACAGAACCCAGCCTGAGATAGGGCGGAGTAACGGGACGCGTTGCACGCCAACGTTTACGTCTCGTCCCGCCACCCCCGGACGTCAAACCGGCAGTCGTTGCCGAATTGGCAATACTTGGAGGATACTTTTACTATTGCACCTAATCTAATATCACTATTCTACTATCACAAATAATGTCTCCAAATAACATTACCTACAAACATCAAGTGTTTTACAAGTCCCATGACTTGTCCTTCTTCAAACGAGGCTTGAGGAGGGTCCTTAAAGTTAGGTCGTAGGTAGCGACCCCTCAATATCCCCTGACATTAGAGAGGTTCATGAGCGACGGTAACCACTTACGATCAGGTGGCCCGTTGGCTCTTCTGCCTACATGGCAATAAAAAAGAGTCCTGTTAAAAGGACAATCAATCAATCGATGCAATAATATGACAAAATGGCGTTGATCTGATGGATTTGAAAGGTGGTCATAAGAACTCTTGTGCGAAACAAGATAGACCCGTCGTGTTTGGGTTCGTTTTACTTGTATTAGCTAGCACCCTACTGCTATACGATATCCAGGACCTTAAAAGCTTGTATTTAAAAAGTTTTCCTTAAATAATTCTCCCACTTCAGCTGGTCCAAGGTTACAGACCCTGTATAAACAATATTACATGTTTCTTTAAACACTCGCGGTTATCTACATTACTTACACTATTACTAAACGGGTTCTTTCCACGATTATTTTCGATTGAGCGATCTCGATAGTTCTTCATTCTTCTTCCCGTGATCATGGCGCTTGAAACAGTGCCGAAATATCGTTAACCCGTCGCACCATCCGGCTATGGAATGAGCTCCCCTCTTCGGTATTCCCAGAGCGCTATGAATTGTCCTTCTTCAAACGAGGCTTGAGGAGGGTCCTTAAAGTTAGGTCGTAGGTAAGTTGTAGGTAGCGACCCCTTAATGTCTCCTGACATTGCAGAGGTTCATGAGCGACGGTAACCACTTACGATCAGGTGGTCCGTTGGCTCGTCTGCCTACATGGCAATAAAAAAAAATATAAAAAAAAGTAATATTACATGTGTTGGGCGTTGGTGAGCCAATATGTCAATTGATATTATTAATTGCACACCCCAATCAAATATGTAATTATTGGAAACTTCACTCATCCCTTGATAACGTCAATAACAAGTCAATTATGAACCAACATCTCTTGTCATTGATATTTGATATTATAAAGGCTTTGATTAAGCCATTAGTTAGTAATTGATCTGCTGCAAATAACACCTGAAATACAGGGGGTTGGAACAAAGTTCCTTATCGCACGGTGGGAAAGACGGAAAAAATTCTTACGAAAAGTTGTCACGACACTTTTTTGTTTTAGATGATTATCGCTAGATGGCGCTGTGATCAAAATCTTTTAAAACACGTTCCATGTCGCGCGTAAAAAAAATTAGGAAAAAAAATTATAAGATATCTTTTAATCGAAAGGAACTTCATTTCATCCGGGTGTCCCTTAACACCTCTCAAGTTTTTTTTATATATTGCTGATTAGTAGATGTAAGCTCATGTATACAGGCTGGATTGTTAACTAACTTTCTCCAACCTGATAGTCTCAACCTGAAGTGTCTCCCTTGACAGCATTATGCTGAGCCATTGGACCGTTTGCTGTGGCAAGGGCACTCTTAGAATAAAATTATTATACCTACTGATTTAAGCAATGCTATAGGAATAAAGATTTTCTTTCTTTCTTTTCTTTCTTTCAACCATAAAGCCTAGTTCCCAATAGACACTTTTCTTAAATGTATTACAATATGTGTGTGTGTTTCCGCCGCAAATAAAGAAATGTCCATGTCTAGACAGGTGGAAGGGTTAAATAACAAAAAAGATTGAAGTAAAAAGAGTATTTCACAAACTGAATACGAGAGAAATCTTGTTCGTTAAAATTAAATATCCGATCTAAAGAAACGACTATCACCTTTACACTGACAGAAAAATCGTCTAAATAAGTCCAGCCAAGCCATATAACACAGACGAATATACCTCCTCCAATTTTGAAGTCGGTCAAAAAAAGCCGAAAACTGTAATACCCTTTGCCGCCAAATACTCCAATATTGTCGATGTCCAAACATAAACCACACCTGCCCATTTTTTATGGGCCATTAACAGCGGACATAAAAATAAATATTCATAAGTTGTCCACTTCGGAGGGCAAAAGACTGGTTTCTTCAATGAAAGATTCAATAACTGCAGACGAACTCTATAACATGGGCCACTTTTAATTTGACCTTGTAGGCATAAAAACGTTGGGAGAAAGAACGATTGTTTTTAAAAAGTTATTCAAACACTCGCGGTTTTCTATAATACTTTCATGCATTTTCAACGGGTTCTTACCACGATATTTAATTATTTGTGTTGTCTCGATATTTCAACGTTGTTGCAAACGTCATGATCACGAGAAGACTGGATACTGCGGGTCGATTTAAGAGCAAACAAATCTGTCTACCCTCTTTCTCGTTCTCCTACAAACAACATCTACAAGACGCTCTGAGCATGAACCCTTAATTACTGTTGTGTTTTGCACTGGATTCCACATACTCGATAATCTGAAGTCGTCAACCCTGTTAAAAGTGCTATGTCTTGAAATCTCGATAGCTTCTTTAACCATCCTTGGTACGTAACGACGTTCAGAAGATAGTACCTGAGGATTATGTAATTGTATCCAGTGATTGGAACCCGAGTCGAGCACATGCTCTGCGATCGCCGATTTATGCGGTTCATTGTTTTTAATCGCTCTGATGTGCTCTTTGAATTAATTAAATATCGTGGTAAGAACCCGTTGAAAATGCATGAAAATTTTTAAGTTCTGATTGGACCTACTTGGCATAAATAAATTAAAATTAATAACGCACATAAAACACAACTTGACCCGCGCAACTTTGTCTGCGTGACAAAGGGATATAATGTCTAATCTTCGTCGATAAATTGACTATCCAACATTGAAATATTTTTTCGAATTGGACCATTGGTTCCTGAGATTAGCGCGTTCATACAAGCAAATAAACTCTTCAGCTTTATAATATTAGTATAGATTATTTTATAGTAAAAAACAATCATCCACATCGGTCCACGCTGACGAAAGTTATGCTATATTAACCGACTAAAAACTAATCAGTAAAAGAGTCAATCAGAGATGACGTATAAAAATGAGGTTTTTATACAAGAAAACGATTTAATTAGTTCATAATTGATGCGTTAATTAACTGCGTCGATACTGTGTCACGATAAAAATATCACAGTGTAAATGAATATCAGTAAGTATTGTTAATTTATTTAAAACTAGCTGCTATGTCAATCCTATACGACTAAGATTATACCATTTTCCCGATAATCATATGAATTTTTCTCGCCGTAAAATCATTCTTGAACTTCAACGAACATTTAAAAAAAATGATTTGGTCATATTCGTCCAGACATTGTTGAGATAACTCAAGCGCATGAGCGCTTAGCAACATATTAATATAGACTTACTAGTAAAAGCAGAAAAATGCGCTTATTTATGACATCAAAAACCGCTATAATCAGTAGTGTTTCTTTACTATATCATGCATGTATTACACATAAGCCTTCCTCTTGAATCACTCTATCCATTTAAAAAGGCGCATCAAAATCCGTTGCGTAGTTTTAAAGCTTTAAGCATACATAGAGACAGACAGCGTGAAGCGACTTTGTTTTATACTATGTAGTGATTTTTATTTATGGATTTGACCCAAAGGGACACCCGGATGGAACGAAGCTCCTTTCGATTAATTAGTGAGGGAATTGTAATACAATTTTATTTTTTTAAGTTTTAATAATTAGTTAGTTTAAAACGTCTGTCTCTCTCTCTCTAACTAATTCTAAGAAAGAGAGAGAGAGATACGTTTTAAACTAACTAATTATTATAACTTGCATAAAATATTGTGACCACAGCGCCATCTAGCGATAATCACCTAAAACAAAAAACAGTGTCGTGACAACTTTTTCATAAGAATTTCCGTCTAGCCCCCTTTCGATAACGCGCGATAAGGAACTTCGTACCAATATATTTCAACTGCCTTCCCGAGGTATTCTTTCAAGACTTTTTCAAGACCATGGATTTAAAGTCGGTTTCCTATCAAACCGCGGTTTAAATAAAATCATTTAACGATTTCAATCGTCATTTTATAGCTAGTAAAACTTGAACGACTGATGTTATTGCACTGTTACAGTTTTTACTTGAAGTTAACCGCTTCGTTAAAGAGGTATAGTTAAAAATGGTTAAGGGTGTTCGTGAGTATGTTGAGAAAGGTTCCGTAGATAAAAAAAAGGTTTTTAAGAATTTTTTTTTTGTTTTTTAATGCAAAAGTAACCATGGTACCTGGATAATGTGAATGAATATTGAAAATTATAGTTTAGTGTAATGATTAGTATTGAATGTAAGAGAGTAAAAATCCTAAGTTATTTGGTAGGTTCTAAATTGGTTAAAAGTTTACCCCTACATAATAATTATATTTAAGTGCATTTTAAAAAAACTCCCCGTGCCATACAATTATGGTCGAAAAGTATTGCTAAATTGTATTTCGACCGGACATTTGCCATACCCAGAAAAAAGGTTACATATTCATTATCCACCCTATAACTAATAAAAAAAACGATTGAAAATAGCAGTTACTATGAAACAAATTCTAAAAAAAAACCCAAAAAAGGTTTATCAAATATTATTTTTTATACGGAACCCTAAACAAAAAAGGATGTACGCATCACCAGCCTAACGGGCTGAGATCTGAATGAAAAGAAAATGGCCACCCATTTATTGACATCAAGTAATCAATGACAACTAACAATACAAAGGATAATGATCCTTAACTCGATCGCAACAAAGACGAAAATCCTCTAAAATAACTTTGAATACTTAAGACCTTTTAAAACTAGAACAGAAATGGAACTCGAAAAAGTTCTTTAGAACAAGAATTTCTTTAAGCGATTTTGAACTTTATCAAATCATAATAAGAATCAATTTCATTTAAATATATTTAAGCACTTTTGACGTTTCAATTTAATGAACTCAAAAATAGAACACGAAAAATAATAATTAAAATAACGACCTACGGCTTATTTATTTCAAAAGTTAAAAATGGAACACGATTAACTATGCTAATTTGGATCTTATAGCGTTAAGATTAAAGGTTACATTTCTGTAAATTGATTTTACTCTATCTGTGTAATACTTTTGTGTACTTTTTCAAACTTTTTTGTACAACTGTTTTATGAGTATTCTGTCTTCAACTTGTTACACGATATTTTGAATTCGATTTTGAACTCAAATTTAAAAATTACATTAATCAGAACGATATTCAGTTAAATTATAGTTGAAATTTCAGTTTATCTCTATCAATACATAGTATAAAACAAAGTCGCTTTCGCTGTATGTCTGTATGTATGCTTAGATCTTTAAAACTACGCAACGGATTTTGATGCGGTTTTTTTTAATAGATAGAGTGATTCTTAAGGAAGGTTTGTATGTATAATAAATGCATAATATAGTAGAGAAACACTGATAAATTTAAAGGTTTCTAATGTGATGTCGTAAATAAGCACGTTTTTTTGCGCTTATATTGCAAACGCTGGCTGAACCCTACGAGATAGACCAAAATAATGTACTACAGTATTGTTCACCTTAAAAAGTTCAACAAAAAAGTCCGCGATGGTATATGTCTATCTCTTAGGGATAACCCAGCATAACCATTTTTATTCTTTACTAAAAAATGGTTATTTACGAAGTGATTTTAAACAATACAGCATTAATCCTTATCCAATTAAGTACCTTAAATAAATTGTGCATTTATTATAGATCAATATGCTTTTTACAGCATGTAATTTAAGTGAATATGACCGAAGATATTACAAATTTAAAATGCAGGGTCGTAGTTGTTTGCGCCGGGCGGCGCGTGCCTATATAGGCTACAATATTTGAACCCCTTTGTAACGCAGTCGTGAGGAAACCTGCATGTCGGAAAAGGATTCTAAAAATCCTTTGAAGATATGTGAAGTCCCCAATCCGCACTGGGCAAGCGTGGTGGACTATGTCTAATCCCTCTTCTGAGGAGACCTGAGCCCAACAGTGGGCAGTAATGGGTTGCTACAGTACAGATATTTTATCACTAACTTATAAAACAACGCTTCACGTTGTCTGTCTCTATGTATGCTTAAATCTTTAAAACTACGCAATGGATTGTGTTGCAGCTTTTTAACGGAAAAAAAAAATACAATTCGCTTTACGTTTTTGTGTGTATTTCTTTTGTTTAAGAACCGATTTCGATGATTATTTTTTTGTTAGAAAGCAGACACTCTGGAAATTGTTCTTTAAAAATTTGATAAAAATCTGACAGATAGTTTTTGTGCTATGCTTGAGAAATGGAAGTCAGTCGTTTTCATTTTTGTAGTAAAATATGATTTATTTTATTTAAATACATAGAGTGATTCAAGATGAAGGTTTATGTGTATAATGACGGCGTAAATAGTGTGTTGAGGTGTAATGACGTTGTAATTAGTCGATCTTCATTTGGTTTTGTCAGGAATGACGTCACAATGTTCACTTTACACTAACGAACAAAAGTATGGATCATCAATTCATACTTTTTTAATAAAAACTCCAAAATAACGAGTTCTAACATCACACATTTATTTATTACTTTTACTTCAAGAGGTCCGTTCGCCTCAACAATTCAGACACGAATGAATAACAACAGCGGCCAGCACCTGTATTTATAGCAAGTCTCCACTTCCAACTACCCGCACGGTGAATAGGTTGGTTTCCCTTGTTATCACCCCGATATACATGAATATACAGTAGAGGAACACTGATAATTTTAGAGGTTTTTCATGTGATAAATAATCACATTTTTCTGCACTTATATCGAAAATAACCTGAACCCAGTTTTTTTGTAAAATTATTTAGTCAGTTAGTAAATACCTAACTCTACATAAAATAAAAGTGTTTATGTTTGAGTTTTATAAAATCCAATGTGGTGTGAGTTGAACCGCACTAAAACCTCCAACCCCATACACACAGCGTCCAAACCCCGAAAGAGGACAGTACCTAGCACGGTGTTATGCGGGGCGGCGCGGTGCGTTACGCTTACACTTTTTAATAATTATGCAATAGCAAGTCAAATTTATTTATTTAACAAAAATCCACAGCTACAATTACAATTAAATTCAACTTAAAATTATAAAACAAAACATTAGCCAATTACGGATTTACATTTTGTTTACACTGATTTTAGTCCTTAGGGGTACAATGATATAAATCAAACAAAATATTATAAACAAATAGTAAAATGATGTAATGTGTAACGTGTGTGTATCCGTGTGTGTATTCGTGTGTGTATATGTGTGTGTATATGTGTGTGTGTGTGTTTGTGTCCATGAGAGTGCATGTGTGCGTGCTTGTGTTTTTATCCTTAAAATGACCTGAAAAAGTAAATACTATCTTTGTGACGCAAACGAAGTGGCCAGTATCAGCTAGTACAACATAAATCTACCATAGAGTATCGTGTTCGGTTCCTCGCCGGTTATTATTGACTATTTATTATTTTATGACACGTCAGCAATATTTATAGCTTTTCCCGGGGGCGGCAGTGATTACGACGAAAAATATAAACGTTTTATAAGCTACGATACGATTTTAGACCGATATCAGTACGATTTCGAAAAGACTTTCAGTGCTCAAAGCGATCGGCAGAAAGACCAAAGTAATCGACATAGCCCAAATAATTGCATCTTTGAAGTGGCAAAGGGCAGGACACATTGTGCAGAGAACGGATGGCCGATGGGGCTGAAAAGTTCTGGAGTGACAACGAACCGGTAAGTGCAACGTGGGCAGACCTCCCACAAGACGGACCGACGACCTGATCAGGATCGCGGTAAGTTACTCGATGCAGGCAGGTGCCGGTGTGGGGGAGGCCTATGAGGCAGTGGACGTATAGGCTGATGAAGATGATGATGGGGTTACTTCCAAAGTATCTGCTTTTTAACAAAAAAAAAACCATTCATCATCCTGAAAATTATATACACAAAAATCTTGCCAATTAAAAGCAAAAATTTTAAACAAATCATTCAAATCGGTCCACTCAAACTAAAGCATCGTCTCCTTGAAGCCACGTCAGGCTAAGCATGAAAATCCCTACTAATATTATAAATGCGAAAGTAACTCTGTGTGTTACGCTTTCCCGCTTAAACCTCTCTACCGATTTTGATGAAATTTGGCACAGACAATCTTTAGACCCTGCTTCCTTTAAACTGAAAGTGACGCAGACGAAGTAGCGCGGGCCCGCTAGTATTTTTATAAAATCGTCTTATATAAAAGTCCTAAGACGCCATTAAGACATTCAATTAAAATAACAGCCTCAAGGCGACCGTAACTTCTACAAACTACTAATCAGACGTACATACTATTTTTATTGTACTACTAATTACAAACAATCATATTATATATCTTATAAATATATGTTATTGGTGTGAAATACTGTTAATGATAGAGAATTGTAACGAAAAAGCTATATTTAGAGGCAATATTTTGCGTAGCTTTTCCCTGGGTGAACCAATTTGGATATTATTTTTTCCTGTGTCGTGAAAATCATTTAGGTGACAATTTTTTGAGCTATTCTTAAAAGGTTTTGACAATTGCATGATTTATTATTTATCAACCGATTTTGATGACTCTTTCTGTGTCTCATTTAAATTTGAAAAAGATCTGAAGAGCAGTTTTTGACCTATTCTTCAACTTTCAAAGCGGATGTCGCTCGTGTTTATCCTAGTCTGTACCTACTTTCACTTTCAAATCAACATAAATATACAAAATAAAGTATTACAAAATCCTTTAACCATAACAGTACCCTCCGAATATTAATTATAAGCCTCCAAATCAGATGTATATCCATCTCTCTCGCACATATAGGATCACATATCTTCTGTCTCATGTAATATCGTTCACAGTCCAGTTGAGCCATTGCTTCCAATACTAATTATGCCCAAACTCAGCTGAAACTATCTAGTGGAGATAGGCTGTAGTTATGTGATGAGGTGTGGTCTTAGTGTTAGCGGGAAATTAATTTATTTTAACGAATTTTGTTTGTACATTGGTATAAAAACCTTGTGAATACCACATGTTTAAAACATCGGTCTAACATCATAAGATACATTATACTGAACAAATCATTACAAAATAGTGTCTCAAAAAAAAATGCTTACAACAAAACGTCTAAAAGAATTTTCAATTTAAAACTTTTTAACACATAGGTAATCCATGTTTTGTACTGTATGATGTGTATTTTTTTTATAGCTATCATTTTGTTTTTTCCTTTTTACCTCTTTTTTTTTTCTGGACCTCGTCCAAGACTCGGGACGATTCGCCAATGTCAAGTGAGACAGATACACGGTCTTTAAGACACTAAGCCAAAGTATTGTTCGGTTTCCAGCTTCAGCAGTAGGAAATGCTAATATTTATTGTATATACCTATTGTTATTAAATTCTATGAAGTATAGTACATATTTATTTTGTTTCGTAACATTTGACGTTCTAACCATCTATCTAGTTCCTATATTTGATCAAAATGTCAATGTGTAAATCTACAAAGAAATCGTTGACGTTCTCATTCTTCTACAATTTTCAGCGATGTATGCACGATTTTAAACACAAATAAAACAATAGTTGTTGGAACAAAGTTCCTTATCGCGCGTTATCGAAAGGGACTAGACGGAAAAAAATCTTACGAAAAGTTGTCACGACACTTTTTTTGTTTTAGATGATTATCGCTACAT
Organism: Trilocha varians; assembly: GCA_030269945.2. Taxonomy (NCBI): domain Eukaryota; kingdom Metazoa; phylum Arthropoda; class Insecta; order Lepidoptera; family Bombycidae; genus Trilocha; species Trilocha varians. The sequence goes on from AP028279.1 coordinate 4,311,369, forward strand.
GGCGCTGTGATCAAAATCTTTTAAAACACGTTCCTTATTTGTTTTTTGATGATTATCGCTAGATGGCGCTGTGATCAAAATCTTTATAAACACGTTCCTTATCGCGCATTACGTTAGGAAAAAAAATAAGATATCTTTTAATCTAAAGGAACTTCATTCTATTCGGGCGTCCCATGTCACCTCTCAAGTTTTTTTAGAAAATCCGGCGTTCGGGGGTGACGGGGCGAGACGTAAGCCTCAGCGTGCAACGCGTACCTTCACCCAATCTCGTGCTGTTTTCTGTACCAGCCGGGATTCGGACGCTGAGCAGGAAGTTTAAGGAAGTTTATGAAGTTAGTGCGGGGCGGATGAAAGTCTGGCGATTTCGCCCTGTCACCAAAAAGGAGTATAAATACTGAGGGGGATTGTTGAGTACAAGTGCCAATATGGCAAAACTTTCCTACATACAAAACTATTTTCTAAAAACGTTTATTTAATAACAGAACGTTAGGAAAATATTTGGTAACTAATAAACGTTCTCGCCACAACTCGGACCCCAAATTTCCTCAATAATCGAACGAGTAACTTACATTGAATCTCAAAAACTGTAAATACATGGCAACCGCACAATGCACTTCACGTTACAGCCGATTAGGATTTAGCATATCTGGTTGGAACAGCGTATTGTGCTTCTCTATGGAGCGGTCCAGTATTGGAACTGTCAACACTAGAGCAGCGAAGATATTTTGAGCGATTTTACAAAACATAATTTGAAGAATAATTTATATTAAAAAACACTTTCATGACAAACTTTTAAGATTCCAAATATCAATAGTGTCGAATAGTTTAGTGTAAAAGTTCCTATGGGTATCTTCCGACTCCATCATCAGATCAACTTCGTCGTATCATTGTCACGTGATATACATCTGCGTGCCAAATGTCAGCTCAATCGAAACCGAGAAGTTTGTCAAATACAACTCGCAAGATTCCACCCAAACTTACATGGGCACATTAGTACAGAGTTACATCCATCATCATCATCATCAGCCTATAGACGTCCACTGCTGGACATAGGCCTCCCCCAAACTTCGCCACACCGACCGGTCCTGCGCCATCTGCATCCAGTGACCTCCCGCAATCTTGACTAGATCGTCGGTCCATCTTGTGGGGGTCTACCAACATTGCGTCTACCGGTTCGTGGCCGCGACTCCAGAACTTTTCGGCCCCACGTTACATCCAGTGCTAGTTAATATAAAGCTTGTAAAAATATTAGTACAACTCTAGTCGAATGCATTTAAAGATAAGTAGGTAATCAACCAAACCTTTACCATTTTCGCTGTCCTACAAAACTGGAAGTCATATTTCTAGCTTCCATCATCTTCAATCCCAAGACAAGTTATCTTTCCCTCGGGTTCCTGGGTTTCACTGCTCAGAGTCATTACGATGGTCGCCGCTGTGGATCCTGGCTACACAAGAGTTACAGTGGTGGGAGTGAGAGGTGAGCAAATACTCGAAAAAAAGGTTTTAGTCCTAGTAGCTCTATCCCTACTAATATTATAAATGCGAAAGTAACTCTGTCTCTCTGTCTATTACGCTTTCCCGCTTAAACCTCTTAACCGATTTTGATGAAATTTGGCATAGACAATCTTTAGAACCTGAGAAAGAACATGACAGACGAGGCCCGCTAGTATCTCTCTATATATCTTCGCTTCCTCACTGGATCAAAATCTAACAATACTCTCTATCGTAGCATTTGGCTCAAATCCTATTTCTAGTTAGGATTTAGATTTTACTGCCCCTATCCCTGGTTGTACGGATAACTATCTAACAATCTAGCATAAACGATAATCTAGAATTTAGATTAGGATATAGTTTATTGATATTGCTTTAAACTTTAACTATTAATTTGGGTTTGTGACTGACTTCCAAAAAGGAGGTAGTCAATTCGTATTTTTTATGTTTGTTCCTTCATAACTTTAGTTTGGGTGAACCGATTTGGATGATTCTCTTGTCAAATGAAAGGTGATGTTCGTCATGGTTTGTCGTCGTCGTCATTTTTGGATCTGTGTTTAAAAATGTTACGTTTTAACAGACAAGATTTTACGATCGACTGTGCGTTTTTACGTGTATTTCTTTGCTATATGATGATTTTTTTGTTAGAAAGGAGACACATTATCTCATATAAATTTGATAAAGACCTGATTATTTTTTTTTTGTTACACTTGAAAAATGGAAGTCGGTTGGTTTGTGTAATAAAAATATTATTTTGAATTAAACTTTGTTTTGGTCATGATCAGTCTAGAAATGTCTATCGCTGGACATAAACCTTCCCCAAACCTCGCCGAAATGACCAGTCTTGCGCTGTCTGCATACAGTAACTTGGTTTTGACCAGGCCGGTCCATCTTAAAAACGATATAGGAAGAGACAGCTCACCTGATGAGTCCTACTGTATACCACATTTCAAGCCTCGTTTAAAGAGGGACAAGTCATGACGCTCTACAACACCAAACACCGCTAGTCGGTCTTGCAACGGGGTGTTGGAGGATTGTAACCTAGATTTATTTAATAGCACGTCAACTTCACTTAAAAATATTTTAGCCAGTAAATTTTGTGATGCAGGTTCATAACATAACTTTCACTATTTAGTTACTTAAGTTGGAAAATTATTTTGTTTTATTATTTACATTAATTGTATTTAGCACATATCTTGTGAAGCACTTTCTACTTCTATTTCAAAATTTAGCTATACAAACTTTTAATTGGCTACCTAAATTACATAGTTTTAATTAAATAAGTGTTAGTTGTAAGTTTCTCTGGAATATTAAAATAAAATAAATATATTTATAAATAAAAAGGGTCTCCAAAGCTCTTCATAAAAGAACCAGCAGTGAGCAATAATGGACAAACCAATTGACAATTTTCAAGGACAATCATTGATACTAACTTTGCTTAAAGATTTCCTGTTTCTCGTTCATTGATGAAAGACCAAACTTTGCCAATAAATCTACTTTTGAAACTAATTAAAATTAAACAATAGCTTACTTTTGGGGCGTTAAATGAAGCTTTGAAGTGTTAAATTGTAGTTAATTTAAGTTTTTTATAGAGCTGAAAAATGTGGTATTTTGACTCAGTTTCATGTTTTTGTAATATTGAGGAAACTAATTACTCAATCTTAACTTTACTCATCTACCTATGAATATTGTCTTGCTTTTAGATTAACCTTTTTTTTGTATATTTTTATATTTTACTATGGTAGCTGATTGCGCCGCTGCTTGATGGTTATGTGGAGTCGAATAATGAACACTTATTGAACACTTAGTAATATTTATTTATGTAGATTATACAATTGTGTTGTATGAAATATATGTAATAATTAATTTGCGTGCTCGGGAGTAGATCGCAATGCCTGGACGCGCCCCGCCTCCTTCCGCAGCCGGCAGCCATCGTGGTGCATAGTGGTGGTGGTATTACGTCGTAATAGTAGCTGTGTCTACATCAAGCAGGGTTAAACTCGTAATTATTATTAACTATGTACTAGATAATAAGCAACGATGTCTTTAATAGTTTATCTCAGTTATATGGACCAAATAAAAAAAAAAACAAAAAGATGATATTTTAACGACAGAATATGTAGCACGTGCTCCCGTATAGGTTTCCAATTCCGTGGTAAACGGCAAGTTAGTAGACAACTGCAGGTGTTTGACGTTTTTTACTAATATTTGCCCATGAATATACGACTTAACTTGCTCCACCAAAAATCTGACATTTTGGGGAGTCAAAAAGAAAGTTAGGGAGTGGTTGATGGAACTTTCCTACAGCGAAACTGAGAGGATATTTGAGACGTCACAGTGATTGGAATCCGCTTCATAATTTCGTGGTTTTATTCATACTAATAATAGCTCAGTTCATTAGTAACACTAAAGTAATTTATTTCCTTTTTGTTCCTGTATTATTATTGTCATCATACTACTCTAGTTAAAAAACAAAAATATATGTATATTATAATCGATATTACAAACCCATCAGGTTCTCACGATACAGGCTAGGCCTAGTGTGAGGGCCACTGGAAACTTTCTCTATAATAAGTGTGTAAACAATACATAAATAAATAAAAAAAAAACAAGGTTAACTTTGCTTTTTTCAACTAAGCCCAAATATAAAGATATAAAGAGTAGGTACTGACAATAGAAGACAAAACTGTGAAACGAATACAGAATTATCATCTCAGAAACGATTTTTGGTAAATATATTTTTTAATCCTTCCGAATAAGTTTGCTCAACAATAATCTATCTCATCAAACATTTACCACTATTTAAGCAACACAACAAATCAATCTAAATCCATAAAATATGAGGTGAAATCATAACTTTGTAACGAGTTAATCCTATCTCTATTACAGCGGGTAACTAATTTAACTGGACCCGGAGTAGGGATGGGGAACGAATGTCCGGTAGTTACGATTTGCGGTGATCGCTACTGAGGTTCGGGTGTACGACACGATATTTTAAACTGACGATTTCGGCATCTTCTACGGACTAAACAGGTATTTGCCCACCTCTCACTCCACGGCGGCGACCACCGTAATGACTCTGAGCAGTGAAGCCCAGGAACCCGAGGCAAAGCTAACTTGTCTTGTCTTATCTTCTACGGACTGTTTTTTAAGTTCCATAAACCAAAGAAAAATCCAAAGAAAAGGTGGTCTGTGTGAAGGATGATATGATGGTTTGTGATGTGACAGATCATGTATGAGTTTCTATATTTATGTCATGAAGGAGTGGAGAGAGAAGATATATTGCGCCGACCCCATCTAAATGGGATAAGGTGAAACGAAAGAAAGAAACCAAAGGAAAATAATGTTCTGGAAGAAAGTTCTGGAGTGGTTCTGTAGTTTTATAAAATTCTAATTAAGTGTTCTGTTAAACCATGTCTATCCGTCAAAATGATTAATAAAAAGCAGTAATTTTGTTAAAAAAAATTCTGGTCTTTGCCCACCTCTCACTCCCACCACTGTAACTCGTGTGTAGACAGGATCCACAGCGGCGACCACCGTAATGACTCTGAGCAGTGAAGCCCAGGAACACGAGGGAAAGCTAACTTGTTGGACCCTGAATTTAATCAGAAGATAATAAAATATTTATTAAGGACTAAGTTATTACGTTTTCCACCAAAATCGTATCATTACGCCCTTACCTTGAAAGCCCTATGTAACCTACAACCCTTACCTATTAATCAATGAGAACTCTATGAATTATAGAACGGTCCAGCTGATTCCAGGGCAGACCTTTATATTTTATTGACAGTTCCCGCGAATATTTGTCAATAAATTCCTGGACTTAAATCTGTTGTTTGAATGATGGGTTTTATATTGTCATTGATAGATGGGATTTTCTGTAAAGGAATTGTTTTAGTTGTTTTGGGTGGACCGATTTTGATGATTTTTTTTTCATATGAAAGATGATGTTTTTGGTAGTCTAATTTCAACTCACTGAGCTATTACTAAAAAACTTGTGAAAAATATTATGTGTAACTTTTGGTAAACCAATTTCAATAGTTTGTTTTTGACGTTAAAAACAGTTACATCTAATCTCTAGTACTGAGTAACGAAATCTTAATTTAATGATACTATAATGTTCGATGACTTTTAAACTGAACAAATATTAACATTACAGATAACCTTTAAAATATCGATTGATGATTAATTTGTCTATTTTAGTACACTTACTTTAATACTTTATTACGATACACCAACCCTCAACCGATTTTAATTACAATGTAATCAAGCGTGCGTAGGATGTTATCAAAGAACTCTTCTAATAACAATAATTATGTACGTTTTAGAAGGAAAACAAGTACATTGAAATAATTATGTTAACAAAAATATAATAGCTTCTAAGCTTATTCAGACACTCGCGGTTTTCTATAATACTTTCATGCATTTTCAACGGGTTCTTACCACGATATTTAATTAATTGATTTGTCTCGATATTTCAACGTTGTTGCAAACGTCATGATCACGAGAAGACTGAATACTGCGGGTCGATTTAAGAGCAAACAAATCTGTCTACCCTCTTTCTCGTTCGCTTTTGGGTAGTACCACTGGAACTCGAACTCACATCACGACACACCACACTCACTGTATCTACAAGACTCTCTGAGCATGAACCCTTAGTGACTGTTGTGTTTAGCACTGGATTCCACATACTCGATAATCTGAAGCCGTCATCATGATCATGACGTTTGCAACAACGTTGAAATATCGAGACAACTCAATTAATTAAATATCGTGGTAAGAACCCGTTAAAGGTATTAGTATACATAGATAAAATGTCCGATATAATCAAACTTCTATAACACTAAATGGTTCAATATCCGGGAATCCAGGACGAATATTCCTTATCGGCCTTAATATAATAAAAGTACTTATCCATACTTGATTTATAGGTAGACTTTTCTGGCAACCTAGATATTATTTAGGCCGTATTAACATAATAATATGTGTAGATACAGAATAATTTTATAGAAAGATGGTTATATAACTACTCAACTGGGAACCACATCAAAATTGGTTTGTTTACTTTTGCCAAGTCTGTGGCTGGAGCGGCCAATCGGCACTGGGCAAGCGTGGTGATCTATGCCTTATCCCTCTTCTGAGGAGACCTGAGCCCAACAGTGGGCAGTAATGGGTTGGTACAGGCACTGGATGTAACTATGTGAGTTTGGGACACTTTGACAAACTTCCCGGTTTCCGATTGAGCTGACATTTTGCACGCAGATGTATATCGCGTGACAATGCAATAATATGACAAAATGGCGCTGATCTGATGATGGGTTCGGAAGATGGTCATAGGTCCTATTTAAAAAGTTTTCTTTAAAATTAATTATTTTTGTAATTCACAAACTACTTAATACATTAAATTTCTCACTGATAAGATCTAAAAGCATAACATACTGTATTATATCTGTTCTATTCACAGATAAGTCCAGATATGGACGTATTATAAATATCCTAAGACGTCCATGTTTATAGTCTATTCGTATTCGGTGTCGCGGTGGCAAAACTGTTTGTAAATTGTCTATGGTGCATGGACGTATTAGTAATGGATGTGGTATGGAATATTTTTGGCTAACGACGTCGATCGATTATTTATTGTTAGTAAAATATTTTGGAATAAACTCACATAAATTTCATAAAGATCTGACTAGTTTTTCTGCTATTCTTGAATATTGGAAGTTAATTTTATTTCTGGAACGAAGTTCCTTATCGCGCGTTATCGAAAGGGGTTGAGACGGAAATTCAAGTTGTCACGACACTTTTTTTGTTTTAGATGATTATCGCTAGATGGCGCTGTGATTAAAATCTTTTAAAACAATTCCTTATTTTGTTTTATATGATTAATGCTAGATGGCGCTGTGATCAAAATATTTTATTTAAGTTATTTTTTATTGCAATTCCCTCACTAATTAATCGAAAGGAACTTCGTTCCATCCGGGTGTCCCTTGACACCTCTCAAGTTTTTTTAATATTAGAAAGATAATACACAATACAACAAATAATTTAAAACTAAACATTTATTTCAAACATTCAAAACGAGTGGTCTAAAGATACTCAATTCTGTACTGTACCTGTACCATTACTGCCCACTGCTGAGCTCAGGTCTCCTCCGAAGAGGGGTTAGGCATTCAATTCGCCTGAATGTTATTTATGTTTAATTATAATTCATGTTAAATTAACTTTGATTTGGCTGGATTGATTTGGATGATTCTTGTGGCAAATGAAAGATGATGCGCATCGAGGGTCCGGTTTATTTTTTGTGTGTATAGAAAAAGTACTCTTGTTTATGCATGTTATCTTTAAACGGACACGATTTGCTGTGTCTGTTGGCGTGTAATTATTTCCTAGGTGAACCGATTTCGATCATTATTTTGTTAGAAAGCATTATCTGGGATATAAACTCACTTTTCAAAAAAGATCTAACTTTTCCTGATATTATTATACATTGAATATTATTGTTCTCTCTGCTCCACCCTTGGTTGACTGGTAGATAATGCCTCAGGCATTAAGTCCGCCATTTTACTTATTTTTTTTGTACAAGAAGAATTTAAAATAATAAATTTCTTTAACACTCGCGGTTATCTACATCACTTACATTATTACTAAACGGGTTCTTACATGATTATTTTTAATTGAGAGGTGATATTTCAGCACTGTTTCAAGCGCCATGATCACGGGAAGACTGAAGAACTGCGGGTAGTTCATTTAAGAGAGGTGAGTTCGAGTTCTAGTTGTACCGGCAAACGAACGTGAAAGAGGGTAGACAGATTCGTGGTAAGAACCCGTTTAGTAATAATGTAAGAATAAATAAATAAAAATATTTTTTTTTCTTAAAATCCTACTTTTTATTATACCACATCCAAACTACATTACTTAAAGTACCCCTTACAACACGCACCTAGTAAATAAAACCATTCAAGTTGGACAAACAGACGCATCAATTCTCGCTCTGTTTATCTCGAGTTTATCTTAATAGTTAACTTAGATTTAAGGGGATACTGACTCTCATGATGCTTATAAACTATTCCTGAGTATTATTGCTTTATTTTAGACTATGATTCTATTTGAAAGAAAGAACTAAGTTTTTTTGTTGATAAGATCAACATTCATATTTGCGTCTTAATATTCATCTACATCATCTCTCTCACGTTTTTTTCCCGTCGCGTCGCCCCCTTCTCTCTCCCACGTGGAGGTAAACCCCATAATATCGAAATATATACACTGAATTTGTACTGAAAATTGCAAATTCAACATCTCGCAATCCAGCCCAAATTCAGAACAAGGAAATAAACAGAACTTTCCCTAAAATCAATATTTATGTTACAGCTAGTTCTCAAAACATTTCGTTTGTAGTCGAACCGTAAAACAAATTAACCGAGATCGCGTGAAAAGCTGACACATTTAACGGGCGTGTTAACTAACATCAAATAGAAGGAAATTGTAAAAAAAAATGTATTAAATTATAGTACGGGTGGCTAGAAAGACATTTTATGAATGGAACGAAGTTCTTTATCGCGCGTTGTGCAAGGGGGCAAGACGGAAAAAATTCTTACGAAAAGTTGTCACGACCCTTTTTTTGTTTTAGATGATTATCGTTAGATGGCGCTGTGATCAAAATCTTTTAAAACACGTTCCTTATTTTTGTTTGAGATGATTATTGCTAGATGGCGCTGTGATCAAAATCTTTTAAAACACGTTCCGTTCGCTCCATGACCACAACGTGTATGCATCAAACTTAACATTAGGAAATATTTTTTCTCTCCAAACATTATCAAAAGCTGATACATTAATCGAGCACGTTAACTAACATCAAATAAAAGGGAATAAAAAAACAAAATAAATTTTTAATTATGGTAGGGCAGCCTGTCAAGACAATTTAAGATATACTCGAGCGTATTAGATTTAAGCGTCATGATTAAACTTGGAAAATAATATTTCATTCTGATAATGAGGACTTTGAACTGAACCTAACTATGCTCTGACTCGTCCTTCTTCGAACGAGGTTTGAAGAGAATCCATAAATGACAATGTTCTCTGAAATTGCCAAGGTCCATGAATTATACCAACCAGTCCAACGGTAACTTACCATCAGGTGGTCCGTCTTCTGTCTCTCTTCTTAATCATTGACTCTAGACAGAGTGGTCGGTTGCAATGACACTCTTCTGTGACACCGTCATTGTGATGCTACGCCATTTTCTGTAGTTTGAAGGAATCGATAAATGGGACTATAGTGGACTCGATAATTTTCCCGATCAAGTCTTAGAACATCACTAAACTTCCTCTTCAAAACTGGAACGTAAATGAATAATGATGAACGACCAAAATTGTCTGTCCTGGTTAAATAGTTGGCAACTCGAGTCGTTTAAGGACAATAAGGGGCAAGCTATTTACAACTGGGACTTTGGTCGCCCGCAAGGAAACGTGGTCACTTTAACGTTTAGGGATGGGACAAAAATTATCGACAAATAGATTTTTTTCATTTTATAATATTTATTAAATCTTCGAAAAGGGTGAAAAAGCCAAGAAAATGCAAAAATCGTTCATTCATTTTATAAAGAGTGAATGGTTCACTTGGGGATCGGCAAGAAAGATAAAAGCTTGTTGATAAATTAATGCAATGATTTTATAACATCATAGATAGTGAAATTAGTGTTACCACATTAGTGGACCCCATCAGTGTTCAGAGTCCAAAAGTAATATTCCAATAATAACTTATTTAAAATAACGGGTTAAGTATATAACTTTAATAATCTTAACCCATGCTACTTCGTCTGCGTCACAGAGGCATACAACATAGCCTATAGCCTTCCTCGATAAATGGACTTTTTAACAGTGAAAGAATTTTTCAAATCGGACCAGTAGTTCCTGAGATTAGCGCGTTAAAACAAACAAACAAACAAACTCTTCAGCCTTTTAATATTATTATAGATATTTCGATTTTTATATTTTTTGTCCAACTTAGCATGACAAGCAAATTACTTTAGTAACTTTACTTACAACTTTAAATGACTCACTTTTTTAATTTCTCTTGAACCTTAAATAATTTAATTTATCTTGTAAAAAATAGTTTAAAACTTTCACAGTCAAAACGTAATTTTTCTTACTAAAATGTTTTTAAATTATTCTCGAAACATACATATTAAATTATCAAGCGTAAAACTGTATTACAATAATCGTCAGTGATCATCTTTTTGCCATAAAAATAATTAAAACTATATATTCATCATCACTAATTATTTATTTATTAATAACAACACTACAATTTGGCTCTTATTATCATCATTATCAGCCTGTAGACATTAACTGCTGCACGACTTTTATCGACGGTTAAAACAATTTCATCGACAATTTTACCTTTTCTCGATACTAAGTTTAATAATATTATCGATAAGCACCACATCACTAGTGTATTCAAATAATTTCGCATGACTTACAATGACCGTCCAAGTGTACGTTTATGCATCGCAAGCTCAACTCAATCGAGGCGTTCATCGACTATCGATACATCGGTAATCGATACATTAAACACTATTCAATAATTTATAACTTGGCTTAAGTTTTAAGAACAACGGAATCATGAGTGAGTCGTGGCGGCCAAGTGGTTGGACCGGCTTATACCTCTAAATCTTAATGTGAAAAAGATTTATGTGCAATTTTTCACAACACCACTGGTTAAAAACGGTGAAGGAAAATATCGTGAGGAAACATAAATATCGGAGATGGGTTCTAAAAAAAAAACTTGAGGAGTGTCAAGGGACACCCGGATGGAACGAAGTTCCTTTCGATTAATTAGTGAGGGAATTGTAATAAAATTTTATTTTTTATGATTAATGCTAGATGGCGCTGTGCTCAAAATATTTCATTTAAGTTATAATAATTAGTTACAAAATAAGGAATTGTTTAAAAAGATTTTAATCACAACGCCATCTAGCGATAATCATCTAAAACAAAAAAAAGTGTCGTGACAACTTTTTCATAAGAATTTCCGTCTAGCCCCCTTTCGATAACGCGCGATAAGGAACTTCGTTCCAATTATTTGAAGATGTATGAAGTCCCCAATCCACATTAGGCAAGCGTGGTGGGCTATTTTTTATTTCTCTTCTGAGTAGACCTGAGCCCAGCAGTAGGCAGTCATAAGTTGTTACAGTCTACAAGGTGATTTTTTAAAATGCTTCCAGGGAAAGTACTTGAAATATAAGAGAAATTTAAAAATATTTTTTTGCAGTAAATAATGGTAATCTTCTATATCTACATATAAATCTCCTGTCACGATGTTTGTCCGCGATGGACTCCTGAACTACTTAACCGATTTTAAATTAATTGGCACACCGTGAGCGGTTTGATACAACTTGAGAGATAGGATAGCTTAGATCAAGGTCTGATGATGGAGCTGGAAGGTGGCCACAGGAACTCCGTCAATAAGCAAGATAGCCTCATCGTGTTTAGGCTCTAATGAAGCGTTCTGATGAGTAGGTACTTTTAGAAAATTCCCGGGTACAACTCCTATGCGACGCAGACGAAGTTGCGCGGGACAGCTAGTAAGACTAAAAAAAAAGATCGTAGCTGATTGGTAGAAGTATACGTAAGACCTGTTAATTTAGACTCTTCATTTCCAAATGTCACAAATACCCTAAATATTGAGATTAATTTTAGTTTTCAACCTTAGGTCCACGTTTTTGGTGACTTCACATCGTCAAAAGGTTAACCCTTTCAGGACAATAAGATGACTGAGACTAAATATGCGTATACTACACAATATTTAAGTTATTCTGTAAAGTAAGAGATATCACTAGAAAAACATAGTAGGATGTACAAATTTCCTATAAATTTCATGGGAAACATTTTAACACAACGCACTTACGTTTGACATTCATTAGAAAAATATCGAATCAATAATAATCAATAACGATTTTTGTAGAATAGAAGGGAAAAATATTTCCTTTGAGCGTGAAAGGGTTAAACTCCAACATCAACTAAGTATAAAATCAGGCTTAATCTAATATAAAGGATCTCCTATACACAACAACAGGCTTTGTGTTGATTTAATAGAGTATTGAGATCACTCACCGTAACTAAGGTAATGTATGCATTGTCTTCAAATCATTGAATTAAAATATCTTATATCATAGAGGTGAAACCTTACGTGAGGTTTCAAGGTATTGAAGTTATCAGGACCTGATTGTTTCGGAAACCCTATCCCTTTGAAATATCCTTAAACATGACTTACACTATTACTAAACGGGTTCTAACCACGATTATTCTTAATTGAGCGGTCCCGATATTTCAGCACTGTTTCAAGCGCCATGATCACGGAACGACTGAGGATCTGCGGGTAGGTCATTTAAGAGCAGACGAATCTGTCTACCCTCTTTCTCGTTCGTTTGCCGGTACCACTGGAACTCGAACTCACATCACGACACACCACACTCACTGTATCTACAAGTCTGTAAGAAGTTGAAAATGCATGAAAGTATTATAGAAAATCGCGAGTGTCTGAACAAGTTTGTAAAATAATTTTTAAAATTTTCGACAAAATTTTATTTTGGATTGATGGTTGGTTATTGGATTCCCTGCTGGCGTTATTTGTTCATAGTTTGACATTTAGCTTTTACATTATGCACTAAAAGTACAAATGCAGAAAAAAACAACTAGATATTTTAAACGGTCGTTTAATTATTTTTTTTTATTTCTGTCTACTTCGCATCGCAATGGCCTTAAAATAATTTTCTGAACATAATATATGACGGTGTAAATAGTGTGTTGAGGTGTAATGACGTTGTGAACAGTGGATCTTCACTTTGTTTTGTCAGGAATGACGTCACAATGTCCACTTGAACACTTGATGATCAAAATAACGAGTTTTAACAGTTTATTACTTTTACATCAAGAGGTCCGTTCGTCTCAATAATTCAAACACGAATGAATAATAACATCGGCCAGCGCCTGTATTTATAGCAAGTCTCCACTTGCATCTACCCGCACTGTGAATAGGTTGGTTTCCCTCGTTATCACCCCGTCATATATCATCAGAAATGCCCTCTTCAGCTTTCTCAATTAGTCTTACATTGATTTTACAAAAGTTCTTGAGCGACGAACTACATATCATCAAATAGGCTATATACTCGTTTATAAATAAAATAATAAAAATAAAAAGCCTGCTTATTTCTCGCTTACTTAAACTTAAAAAAATAATTTACAAAAATTAAAAAGATTTAAAAAGGTGACAAAAAAAGATATGAATAATAATATACCTAACGCTAGTGCGAGAACCCCCTATTGGGTAAAGGCCTCCTCCAAAGACGTCCATTTTGATCTGTCTTGTGCCACCTGTATACAGTTTATACTCGTTTATCTACACAAAAACCGATTAATAAACCGATAAAAAAACTATAAAGAGTATAGGTAACTGTAGATAAACCTGAACACCCGGAACCAAATATGAAAAGTTTTTAACCTGAACCTTTTTCAGCTACCGAAGCTGCTTACATATTCCAGCTAAACTCTGCTTTACCCTAAGGAATCGGTTTTCTAGACAGCGAGTAGCGGAGCATCTTATAAATAACTAGGTGACCCGCGCAACTCCGTCTGCGTCACAGAGGGATACAACTGTAGCCTTCCTCGAAAAATGGACTTTCCAACACTGAAATAATTTTTCAAATCGGACCAGTAGTTCCTGAGATTAGCGCGTTCAAACAAACAAACTCTTCAGCTTTATAATATTAGTATATATTATATTATTTTACAAAATGAACACGATTGACTTCCATTTTTATTACAAGCTTTATATTAACTTGCACTGGATGTAACTATGTGTATATCTATATAGCTTACATAGTTCGGGTGGAATCTTGCAAGCTAAATTTGACACTGTTCGGTTTCGGATTTCCACAAATTGTGAAAAATGAACTTATGTTTCCTTTCAGTAATACATATAAGATATTTAAGGTACTCCATTTTTGGAACGAAGTTCCTTATCGCGCGTTATCGAACGGGGGCTAGACGGAAAAAATCTTACGAAAAGTTGTCACGACACTTTTTTTGTTTTAGATGATTATCGCTAGATGTCACTGTGATCAAAATCTTTTAAAACACGTTCCTTATTTTTGTTTTAGATGATTATCGCTAGATGGCGCTGTGATCAACATCTTTTAAAACACGTTCCTTATCGCGCGTTACGTTAGGAAAAAAAATATAAGATATCTTTTAATCGAAAGGAACTTCGTTCTATTCGGGTGTCCCATGACACCTCTCAAGCTTTTTTTCCTACTTCCATTCTAGTTGCATAGTTTTGGGACACCCTGTATAGTAGTTAAACTGAACTTTTTGAAAGTTTTACGGTACATTTAAATTCAATGATTTTATTTAATTAATTTCACACGCCAAAAATTAAGTACACCGCTCATCTAAGCTGATCTCACCCCGTCCTTACCCCGGCAACCGGATCCGGCGTGACGACGCCACATAACCTATAGCCAAGCCGGATGATCCGGCTTACGAATGTTTACCCGGCTGTCGGACGGTCAAACAACGATTGCTCACTCGAATAAGAAATGAGCGAGTTGTCGCCTGTTATTTTTTATCGTCTCGTGGTCTAATTTGTCTAGGTAGTATAGTTTTCTACGAGTATAGGTACTAAAATTGTTATTCCACACACACGCTTCACCGTTGGAAAGCTACACTATCCCTGAGTGATATAGGCTATATAAAATTAAAATGGATTATATTATTAAAATGGATATATAAAATTAAATTCGACAGGTCATTCACCCCACGTCAGATTGTCCAAAGTTACAGATCCACCCTGTATACGACATCTGAAATCTACTACAGTGGGCTTCGGCCTGACCGGGCATACACTTCCTCGCCCGGTCGGAAAACTCCCTTTGGCCATAATATCACTAACACCCACAGTCATTATAGTTAATGGCCATATACTCAAATACGACGAACAATATTATAACCAAAGAACTTGGTATAAAGCTTCAGTACCTACTCATAATTTTAGAAAATCTAAAATTAAAAAAAAAAACTTGAGAGGTGTCAAGGGACACCCGGATGGAACGAAGTTCCTTTCGATTAATTAGTGAGGGAATTGTAATAAAATTTAATTTTTTAACTTATAATAATTAGTTAGCTTAAAACGTCTGTCTCTCTCTCTCTTTCTAATAGAAAAATAAATAAAATATTTATAACTTAAATAAAATATTTTGTTCACAGCGCCATCTAGCATTTATCATATAAAACAAAATAAGGAATTTTTTCAAAAGATTTCAATCACAGCGCCATCTAGCGATAATCATCTAAAACAAAAAAGTGTCGTGACAACTTTTTCATAACAATTTCCGTTTAGCCCACTTTCAATAACGCGCGATAAGGAACTTCGTTCCAAAAGGTACTAAAGAAAAAATATTCATATTTTTTTAAATATCAGTTGCTGATCACGATTAGTAACGGTAGAAACTATGGTACCTAAACATATGACATACGCAATTGAAGGTCAAATCAAAAAAACTTCGCGAAAAATTGCATACAATATATCCAACACTAAATAATGTCAACATTCATTTATTACTCTGAGTGAAGTCTCGTGCAGAGAATTTTTATGAAGCACTCAACGTTTTTATCACGAAAGTAGTTTGAGAAACTAATATTCTTTTGACTGAAGACAGCTTTATATCATAGAATTACAAATCAACATCAGAATGAAGCCAATTGAAAGTACGCCAATCGCGCGTAGCAACTCGACTATCTGAGTTAGAGAATGCCAATGACACTCAATTCGTTTAGCATACTAATAATAAAACTTGAGAGGTGTCATGGGACACCCGAATAGAACGAAGTTCCTTTCGGTTAAAAGATATCTTATTTTATCTTACCTAACGTAACGCGCGATAAGGAACGTATTTTAAAGATTTTGATCACAGCGCCATCTAGCGATAATCATCTAAAACAAAAAAGTGTCGTGACAACTATTCGTAAGTTCGTATTTATTATTAGCAAACCAACAATATATATATTGGCCCACGAGGTGACCGACATGTGGCGTGTTGAATCGACCATCATTGTTCCGATCGTTGTATCTGTGCACGGTCTAATAGTGAAAAGCTTCGACCGTCATCTTGAGAAGCTTTCGCTCCCCAGCTGGGTGGCGGGCCTGATTCAGCGCGGCGGTCTTTCTTGACACGACACGTACTTGAGGAGGTTCCTCTCTCTTGAGCCCTGACCACTGATGGCTTGGGTCGTAGACCTCGTCTTCAGTGGCCCTCTGTTTTTATATTGTATTTTTTAATTTTATTTCTTAGTTAATTTTTAAAAAAATATAATGTTAAAAATAAGTGAAAATAAATGAAAACAGAATAGAGGTATGAATAGTGCACTGCGCTTGTCTAATGCGAATTCAGATATAACATATTATCTTTGAAGGGATTTAATCTTCTCAAGATTTTATTTTACTATTTTAAGTCAAACATGAGAATCATTTTAAGACAAGATAAAGAGCTCATATCGAGAGTATAGTGCTAAAACCCAATAAGTGTAAAAACAATCTAAAAATTCTTTTTTAGTCTATCTTGATCAGTTTTTTGCGCTCTTCCTAGCAGTGTAATCAAATAAGAAGAATTCGGTGTAAAGAAAGTTAGTTGACGTAAAAACCCAATAAATTCCCCTTGTTTAGAAACTTTAACTATGAACATTTCGAAAGTAACAATGTTAGCCTTATTGGGTTTTAGCACTATACCCTCGATATATTTTTCAATATTAATAGTTACTGTTTCCAATTTGACTACAAATTGTGGTTCTATAGCGTATAATTACAATTGTCTTAACAATGATGAAACCAAATATCATTGTTGATGATATCAGCATATAATTAACATATTCATCGTAGTGTGTCTCCGCCATGTTTATAAACTGAGACGATATATACTGCCTTGAGGTAGCTGTGTTTATTGTTCTCTAGTTGAACGGAAATACATATATAATAAAAAATATATTTTAGAATCCACATCCAATCAGATCTTTACTAGATTATATAAATTTAACACTCTTCCAAACAATCAAAAGCATCTAAATCGGATCAATCTTGTGCAATAAAATCACGTGACGATGCTATTATATGACAAAATGGCGCTGATCTGATGATGGATTCACAGGAACTCTTGTGCTAAACAAGATAGACTCGTCGTGTTTGGGCTCGTTTTACTTGTCTTGGCTACACTTCACTGATATGCCTCATTTTAAAAGCTTATATAAAAAGTTTAATTTATTATTTTAAGCCTCGATTAAAACTAGGACGTAACGGAGATGTGCTATTCATAAAAAAAATAAGATTATATTTGGTAAAATAATTCTGAAATGTAAGGTATTTTCACAACAAATTTTTGATATTTTTTCTGTTTATTTATTTATTCAACTTCATGCACAAAAGGTACAATGGCGGACTTAATGCCTAAGGCATTCTCTACCAGTCAACCAAAGGTGGTGTAGAGAGAACTATGGTAGGTGCTTTGCTGACACATGAAAAAAACTTTTTCCACATTACATAAATAAGGATAAAAAAAATAATACTTTACATACATAACGAAATAAATAATAAAATATATCTAATACATAAAATACATAATAAAATATATATCATACAAATACCATACACATAATATAACAACAAAACATATTAATATTATAAATTATTAATAAATTGTGTAAAAGTTATGTGTTAAAAGTGTATGTTAAATAAATATAATAGTGATGTATAATAATAAGAGAGAAAATAAATTATTTAGGAGATACTATTACTGCCAATTCAGTCAGTTTATCTTTATATATATTTATATATTGTTTTCTATTTATCCAGGGTGATTTCCTAGTGAGGGTACATATTGAAGGTCATGGTAGCTGATGGTTATATACGACCAGTAAAAATATTATTACCATAGAATATGGCTTAATGCCGTAGTAATCGCAACTTTAAAATATCTAAAATTCTTGCAAAATGATGGTTTTTCGACAGCTGATGGGTGTGGCGGAGGTGAGGGGTGCGCGAGATCACTAGAGGTCATTAGTCCACACTCTTTAAGCCGAAATTGTTAATGTTTGAGGTAGTTTTGTCGAATTTGATTTAAAAAAAAATATATATATATTTTTCCTATTTTTTGTAATATTCCGTATTAGAACTATACGTACTCATCACCCTCCTGCAATATGTATGCTCTCTAAAAAAACATCCTGTCTATATTTCAATATATATTAATTTCAATTAAATTAATTAAATTAATTTAAATAAATTGTTAAATTTTTTGTCCATCTTTGTTTATCAATCTTAACCCTTTTCTAACACACGCATCAGCTAGTGTTTAAAACTAAATAAACATACATCGTTGCTAATATTATAGATATCAAAATTAATAATAAAATAGTTGTGACCTCAAGATATACCCTTTAGACATAGCCTATTTAAATATTTTTGTTGATGTCTTGTGGAGAAACAGGTGTTAAAATATGTAATTTATCGAATTAATTAACATATATTGTGCTATTTTCTAATTTAGGTATTCAATAATATAATTGTCAAAACAACAAAGTACTTCATCGAGATAGTCTGTCTATATAACTCCTCTTAAATTTTCATTTAACGTTTTAATAAAATCATTAAAAAATATCATTTATTACATGAAGTTTGAAAGATTGCTTCAACAGATCGGCTATCAGAAGCACTTCATCATGCTGAGTTGGAGGTTGTGTGGAATATTGTTCCTCAACGGGATCCTTGGTTTGTCCAGGTTAGACCCGCTGGTGGAAACTGAGCTGGGTCTGATCAGGGGTTTGAGGGCTTCTGATGGAGGCTATGCCATGTTCATGGGCATACCTTACGCGAAGGTTAATGAGAGCAATCCGTTTGGGGTGAGTCATATTATACACACATCATTCTTTGTTAGGTACAATAGGTACAAATGTTAAAAAACTAACATTAATACTACTGATATAGGGTGGGAGATCTAACGTTTGCATTTTGAACTACTGTTTATTTAGAGAATGACAGCTCAAATGTCATTGAATTTGTGTTCATAATTTAGTTAAAGGTTTGAAGGCTTGAAACATGGCACGGTAACGCTCGACATTGACCGTAACGGCAAAAAACGT
The DNA here is from genome assembly GCA_030269945.2 of Trilocha varians. Lineage (NCBI taxonomy): Eukaryota > Metazoa > Arthropoda > Insecta > Lepidoptera > Bombycidae > Trilocha > Trilocha varians. Next base: position 4,331,040 of record AP028279.1, read on the forward strand.
AACGGAAAAATGGCCCAATGATGCCGCCGAACCAAAACCCACACCAAACCGTAACTTTTTGTGGGTGCATTGGCTTCTTAATGGTGACGTGTGGATTTTTCGACCCCCAGATGCGACAATTTTGCTTATTGATAGCCTCCGAGGTGAAAATGGGCTTCATCTGAAAAGACGATTTTTCGGTAAAAATGCTCATCTTCAGCCAAACGATCTCCTGCAACGAATTTTTGTTTCCAAAAGTTGAAGAGTATGACATGGACGACATTTGGTTGCAACAGGATGGCGCAACATTCCACACAGCCAACATGACAGTCGAAAAATGAAAAAATGCAAACATTATATGGCCCACCCCTTAGTATGTCCTAAACTATCTAATTTCATAATACACTTTCAGGAATCTATACCAAATGTCAAATTCGATGACGTCTTCGAAGCATTCGACGATTCAGCGATATGTCCACAACTACGTAAAAAAACATTGTTAGGCTCGTTGGATTGTCTACACCTGAAAATATACGTACCCTCATCAGCAACCTCCAGCAACCGTCTCCCAGTCTTAGTTTACATCTACGGAGGGGCTTTTAGACTCGGATACTCAGGACGTTACGTCCATGGCCCGAAATTTCTGGTCAAACATGACATTATTCTGGTCACATTTAATTACAGAGTTGGCCCTTATGGATTCATGTGTCTGGATATACCTGAGGTGCCCGGAAACCAGGGCTTCAAAGACCAGTATCTAGCTTTGAAATGGATCAAAAAACACATACACAATTTTGGTGGTGATGATAGCAAAATAACAGTTTCTGGAGAGAGTGCTGGTGCTGTCGCAGTAGACTTTCATTTGATTTTCGACAAAGAAAAGCTATTTAATAAAGCGATTTTGCGAAAGCGGTACAGCGCTGTCCCCTATAATCTTTAAACCTGTCAAAAATGCGCCCATATAACTAGCTGAGCATCTAGGATATTCTACAGACAAACTGAACGATGCCATCGCCTTTTTGGCTAAGATTGAACCTACTAAAGTTGTAGCTGCAATGTATGACCTGAAAATGGAACGTAATTTAAAACCATGCATAGAGAATCAGTTTGAAGGTGTCCAAGCTTTCGTATCAGAGAACTGGATTACAGCGGAGATGACAAACGCTAAAGACACACCAGTACTCATTGGCTTCAATAAGTATGAAAGACTATACATCCATGCAGCAGGCAATAATGAGTATTTTAGTAATAACAATATTGTGGAAAAAAGACTGTATGACGCATTTGATGTAGAAGATGATAATTTTAAAGACATGAAAGACATAGTACAGCATTTTTATTTTGGAGACGATGAAGTTACCGTTTAATGTAAATATGACGTGGTTAATTTTGATTCCGACATTTCATATAACCATCCGACATATAGAACTATTGATAGACTTATAGATCAGAATGCTGGTGATATATTTTTGTATATGTTTGCATATGAAGGCGAAAGAAATTACGCGAAGATCAGGTTTAATATAACAGATCCTGGCGCAGTACATGCTGATGAAAAAGGGTATATATTTGATGTATCTTGGATCACTGATGATATCAATGATGACGATCAGAGAATTGTTGATGTGATGACGACATTGATTACTAATTTTGTTAAGTATGGGTAAGTCTATGTTTCTTTACTACCGTTTCTAGTAAAAGTAGAAGTGTGATATTATTGAGATGTAATCAAACACGAAAGTAATTTTACTAGTAATTTGATTAATAAAGGACATTGAAAAGGGTATCATTTTCTCTAATGATTACGTTGTATGTCTGCTGATGTTTTCAGTAAAAGAAAGTTTCAAGAGTCCGAGCACTATGACTAGTCCTTCTACAAACGAGACTTGGAGAGAGTCCTTAAGTAGGCCCCGCTGTGCCTTCTGGCAGTGCAGAGGTCTATGAGGAGCGACGGTAACCGCTTACGATCAAGTGACCCGTCAGGTCACCTACCTACAATAGGTAGGCGTTAGCCCCTGCCCGAGCATCGCAGAAACCCATCAACAGTAACCACTTACCATCAGATAGACCATAGACGTTATTTTCAGCGGTAAGATGGTACCTTTTTTTTTATAGAAAAAATTAAATCAGTTTTTTCCTCAGGAATCCAACACCAGAAATTACAGAATTATTACCGATAAAATGGACGCCGATAACAGATAGACAGAGTAAACCATTTCTGAAGTTGGACAAGGAGCTGACCATGGGCTCTCGACCGTTGAATAAACGAATGACATTTTGGGATCTATTTTATAAGACCAATAAGGATTTACAGAGACCTTATCCGGGATATAATGATTAGTCTTAGATATACTGTAAGAATGACTAGTAGATGTTTTTAATTTCATTAAACACTCGCGGTTATCTACATCACTTACACTGTTACTAAACGGGTTCTCACCACGATTATTTTTAATTGAGCGGTCTCGATATTTCAGCACTGTTTCAAGCGCCATGATTACGGGAAGACTGAGGGACTGCGGGTAGGTCATTTAAGAGCAGACAAATCTGTCTACCCTCTTTCTCGTTCGTTTGCCGGTACCACTGGAACTCGAACTCACATTTTGACATACCACAGTAACAATATCACGATTCTCAATTAATTTTATTAATATTTTTATTTTTCATGAACATAAAAGCGGTTATTGTGACTAAACTTTGATAGTTAGATATATGCTCTGCCGGACTTTTTTGTTGGTCTAACTAAGACCTACAAACCCGTAGTACATCATTTTGTTCTATTGTTAATAGTTTTTGCAGCGTACGCATAAATGTTTTCGAATTTATACCTTGTATTACAAATTTGATATTTTCATACGGATCAGCGGATATCGACTTTGTTTGATAGTAATAGTCCGGTCAATTTAGACATCCAAGGTTACAAAAATTCCCACTTGGTAGGATTGTTTAATACACTATTATACAGGAAATGTGAAAAAAAAGACATTCAAGATATTATCTGCAAAATACAAATTCTTGTCCTATTTCCGATGCGTCGTCGTAGTCAAATTTGATACTATTCGAAATTTCGGATTATTCGAAACTTTTCGAATTATTCGCACACCCCTAGTATTTAGATCTTTTTATAGATAATTATCTGATCTACAATTTTTGTCTGAGCTAATTTTATAATATAACTTACCATTTTGCTGAAAATCGCGAAAAATCCGTTTTTGGGACCTTTGACCCCGAGTAAATTTTTTTGCACGTGCCGGATCGATGAGGACTTTTCACATTTCCTTTATAATAATGTATTGAACAATCCTACCAATATTCAGCCAAGTGGGAATTTTTGTAACCTTACCCCTATTTTTTAGTCTAATTTGACGGGACTGTAAGTAGTGATACGTCAGAAAGCTCAGGTACGGAGAAATGAAATAGGTACATATAAACACTGTTTTCATCAACGAGATCTCATATAATTTCCGGTTATAAACGCTCACAAATCAACATTAACTAGAACATTAAAACATGTGTATTTTTGGACGGTCGTATTACATATCGATATAGCGATCACTGTCGTATTCATTTTGGATTATCTGTGATTCTAGGTGTAATGTGTATGTAAAATTTTTAAATGCAAAAATAACAGATTGAGTATATGATGAGTATTATCATTTTTACTGAATAATTCATAATCACGTAATGTATAAATTTAATTTAAAGTCGCAATTATTTATTGATAACTAGCTGGCCCACACAACTTCGTCTGCGTCACATAAGGAAATTTTCTCACCGTTTAAACCTTCCCTGGACTTCTACGAATATTTTAAGATTAAAATAAGCCAAATCGGTTCAGTCGTTCTCGAGTTTTAGCGAGACTAACGAATAGCAATTCATTTTTATATATAAGACTAGCTGGCCTACACAACTTCGTCTGCGTCACATAAGGAAATTTTCTCACCGTTTAAACCTTCCCTGGACTTCTACGAATATCTCAAGATTAAAATGAGCCAAATCGGTTCAGTCGTTCTCGAGTTTTAGCGAGACTAACGAACAGCAATTCATTTTTATATATAAGAAGATAAGAGATATAACTCTTGGTAAAGGTGAAGTAAAACTGATTTAGAAATTTATCAATGCAGATGTTTTATTTTCATGGCTATGTGTAAATGCCGTGTAATATTTAAAAAAATATAGTATATGTGTGTTTACTTAACTTTAGTTGTGGTTAAAAGTTCTTGATTTTTATTTTGACATTGCAGATATCCATAAGCATAATATGACCACTTAAAATCTGCCCGTGTGTCTGTATGCCTACATAACATATATGTAGCATTTCAGAGGTTAATGGGTGACGGTACCCGCTTACCACTAGACGTGACGTAAGGTCGTTTATCTGTCCTACAATAAAAAAAAATTATATCAAAATAAATATCAGTCAACGACCCGCAATCGCTATCATACCATTTAATAGCAATCGCAATCGCCATAACGTTTTATAATAGGCCCACATTGGGCAACCCCTTTGCCATAAACATTTTGGTAAACGAAAAGTGCTTTTTAAATTAAAACAACAATTGTTTACGTTTTACGATGTAGGGGACGAGACACAACAAATTTAGTATAAAGAAGTAAAAAAAGAAACTTTATATGCAAGCTTTTAAGATTCTGAATATCATGTTCATATCATTAGTATCACTAAAGTCATTTATTTCTTTTTTTTTTTTGCTCGTGTAAAATATTATGTTTGGGCTCATTTTACTTGTCTTGTCTCTACTGCTACATTTTGGAACGAAGTTTCTTATCGCGCGTTATCGAAAGGGGGCTATACGGAAATTCTTATGAAAAAGTTGTCACGACACTTTTTTTGTTTTAGATGATTATCGCTAGATGGCGCTGTGATTATAATCTTTTATAAAACAATTCCTTATTTTGTTTTAGATGACTATCGCTAGATGGCGCTGTGATTATAGAAAGAGAGAGAGAGACAGACGTTTTAAACTAACCAATTATTATAACTTAAAAAATTAAAATTTTATTACAATTCCCTCACTAATTAATCGAAAGAAACTTCGTTCCATTCGGGTGTCCCTTGACACCTCTCATTTTTTTTTGTAATAAGATTTATTTCTGTAAGGTAATTATTTTGTGTCACGGGTTTGGTAATAACCAGGATACAGGTTAAATTATGGTTACAATTTTATTAAGGACGTCTAAGCGGTTGGGGAATTAGATAATCATGTTTTAAATATTGAAGAATTAAGTCTTTGAAGTGACCATGCAGGACATTGTGCGAAGAAGGGATAGCCGATGGGGAAGAAAATAATTATTTTTGCCACGTACCATCCAGCTATGAAATCAGCTCACCTCTTCGGTGTTTCCCGAACGCTATGACTTGTCCTTCTTCAAACGAGGCCTGAACAATGTCCTTAAACTGTAGGTAGTGGACCTGCAGCGTATTCTGGCAATGCAGAGAGCGTCCCGCATAATCCCGTGCTGGGTTCTTGCCTCAGCCGGGATTCGAACGCTGAGTATGAACGGTTGGAGGTTTTAGTGCCGTTCAACTCCCACATAACCCACACGCCTCGGGTACGATTGCCTCCTAATAAAAATTAATAAATAAACTGAAGAAAACGTAAATGCAATTTTCGCTGAATTATCAGAACTCTTGTCAACGGCTTCAAGAGAATTAAATTAGACTTTACAACTGTCAAAGCGTCCATCTTTGAAATGCAGATTGAGGATTTGTTTTTCAAATATAGAACGTTGTATTGGTGATTGTGTTATGCAAGAGAAAACCAAGTAGAAAAAACACATTTATATTTTCAAGTAGGTAGAACTTCGAAGTGATCACTGTGGAGGTTCAAACAGTGATAGATTTTATATTTGTGTTACCTTTTGACTTGGGGGCGGTGCGTCGGAAAAGTTTGCTGAGAGCGTAACGCGTCGCGTCGTCCCTCAAAACCCCGTGCTGGGTTCTGGCCTCAGCCGGGGTTCGGACGCTGAGTGTGAGCGGTTGGAGGTTTTAGTGCGGTTCAACTCCCACATACGCCCTGCGGACGGGGATCCGGTGATTTCCTCCAACTGAAAACAAAAAAAAAAACTTTTTGACTTATGAATACTTATGATCGAGAGGCAAGACAGTAAGTTTATACAAATATATCGTAAAACATTTAAAGGAATAGTACACGCAAAATAGATTAAACAACAAAATTAAGTAGGTAAAACAGAATACAATATTATAAATTATAATTTTCAACATAAAATTTCTTTTATTTCTATAATTGAGACAATGAATTGATAATCTTTTTAGAAGCCAGTCAAAAAAATGTATTCAAGTCAATAATTTTTTTATCGACAAAACTAAACATTAATAATCCCATCCCGGGTAAGGTCTCTGTAAATCCTTATTGGTCTTATAAAATAGATCCCAAAATGACATCCGATCGTTTAGCGGTCGATAGCCCATGGTCAGCTCCTTGTCGAAATTCAGAAATGGTTTACTCTGCCTGTCTGTTATTGGCGTCCATTTTATCGGTAATAACTCCGTTGTTTCTGGTGTTGGGTTTCTGAAAAATGTCATAAAAGATAAGAGGCATGATTTTATGGATTTCAATGGGTGATTGTAACATCACTAAGGTATTTTGGAGTAGATACTGTGTATTATAGCACTGTTGTAACCAGTGGCGAAGAGTAAAGTTTTTAAAGAGGAAAGCCGATCTAATTCATAATTTAAAATTTTCAATAATTCGTATGTTTTCTTAATGATTCTTTCTTAGTGTTATTTATAGTATGTAATTGAAGAGTAATCAAAGGGAAGCCGGTAGCACTATAAGGGCCAACTATTTTGAAACTAATACAACTTAAAATCTCGTATAATCGCAAATTTCAATGAATTGTCAGGAAATAAATAAAACGATGGTTATTATTTTCTCGACAACGACAAAAAACTGACTTACCCATATTTAACGAAATTAGTGATCAATGTCGTGAACACATCAACTATTCTCTCGTCATCATCATTCATAACATCCGTCATCCAAGATACATCAAACATGTATGATATTTCATCAGCGTGTACTGCCCCAGGATCAGTTATATTACTCCTATATCTTACATAGTTTCTTTCGCCAACATACGAAAACAGATACAAGAAGATATCACCTGCATTCTGATCTATAAGCCTGTCTATTGTTCTATACGTAGGATGGTTGTAAATGATGTCTGAATCAAAATTAACCACATCATACTTAGATTCGACAGTGACTTCATCGTCTCCAAAGTAAAAATGCTGTACTATGTCTTTCATACCTTCAAAATTGTCTTCTTCTACATCAAATGCGTCGTACAATTTCTTTTCTACGACATTGAGGTTACTAAAATAATTATCGTCGCCACCTGTATGGACGCTAAGTCTTTCAAACTCATTGAAACCGAACATAACTGCTACATTTTTAGCATTTGCTACATCAGCTGTGATCCAGTTCTCTGTAATGAAAGCTTCGACGCCTTCAAACTCTTTTTCGATACATGGTCTTATATTAAGTTCAATATTCAAGTCAAACATTGCAGCTACCACTAAGAAAGGTTCAGTCTTGGCCAAGAAGGCAATGGCATCGTTCAAATCTTCAGTAGAATATCCTAGATGTTCAGCTATTAATATGGGTGCGTTTTTAGCGGGTTTATAGAAAACTGGTGACAGGGCTGTCCCGCTTTGTATGATTGCTCTGTTAAATAGTTTTTCCTTATCGAAAATTAGATGGAAGTCCACAGCGATAGCACCAGCACTTTCTCCAGAAACTGTTATTTTACTATCATCACCACCAAAATTATGAATGTGTTGTTTAATCCATTTCAAAGCTAGATACTGGTCTTTGAAGCCCTGGTTCCCGGGCACCTCAGGTGTGTCCAGACACATAAAACCATAAGGTCCAACTCTGTAATTCAGTGTGACCAGGATAACGTCATGTTTGACCAGGAATTTTGGGCCGTAGACGTAACGCCCTGAATACCCGTGTCTGAAAGCCCCACCGTAGATGTAAACTAAGACTGGGAGACGGTTGCTGGAGGTTGCTGATGAGGGTACGTATATGTTGAGGTGTAGACAATCCAATGAGCCTAATAATGTGTTACTATTTTCGTTGAGTTGTACACATATCGCTGAATCGTCGTAAGCTTCAAAAACCTCTTCAAATTGGCCTTGCGGTATGGCGTCCTGGAAATTATTGTAAAATTTAAAATTATTGTAACGCAAAAATTCGGTCCTGTATACCATACCGCCTCTTGTTCATGTAGTATCTAACATGTTTATGAAAGAGAGAGATTGGAATTCTAAATCAAGATATTGTCCGAATGAAATACATAGAAACTTAATACTAAAATTTTGATCAATATATTACTTATTACTTATAATATAGTTTTATAAACATATATCTTGATTCACAATTTAAACCTACATCGTATGATATTCGATAGAGAACTTTATAATAGAAAAACATTTTGAAAAACCACTTACCCCAAACGGATTGCTCTCATTCACCTTCGCGTAAGGTATACCCATGAACATGGCATAGTCTCCATCGGAAGCCCTCAACCCCCTAATCAGACCCAGCTCAGTTTCCACCAGCGGGTCTATCCTGGACAAACCAAGGATCCCGTTGAGGAACAATATTCCATACAACCTCCAACTCAGCATGATGAAGTGCTTCTGATAGTCGATCTGTTGAAACAATCTTTATCTATAGATAAGTTCTATCTGTCGACACAGTTTGATTCTTCTTACATGCCGCATTTGAAATCCAAGGTTAGATGATAAATGTACTTAACAGGAAAAGTATTACTTATCTAACCCGCGCAACTTCGTCTGCGTCATTGGGACTGTTTTTGTTCATGATGCCAAAGAGATACCAACTATGTTGTATATTTTATGTGTATAGATGAATTGTTGAAACATAATAATTTAATATACAAGATGGATACGACGATAGATCTTCGTAGATGAATATCCTGTCAAAATACAACAAGGAACCACTTTTGGTTATGGGATATTTTTTTTAATATTTAATATTAGCCCGCAATTTTGCACAATTATTTGTAGGCTATTTTTAATTGTCTAATCCGAAAAAATACTTTAACACATTGGAACGAAGTTCCTTATCGCGCGTTGTGAAAGGGGGCTAGACGGAAAAAAATCTTACGACAAGTTGTCACGACACTTTTTTTGTTTTAGATGATTATCGCTAGATGGCGCTGTGATCAAAATCTTTTAAAACACGTTCATTATCGCGCGTTACGTTAGGAAAAAAAATATAAGATATGTTTCAATCGAAAGGAACTTCGTTCTATTCGGGTGTCCCATGACACCTCTCAAGTTTTTTTTTTAATGGCTGCATCCATTTTGAATAAAACCGTCCTTCATGTTATTGTTATTTGTAAAGAAACTTCCCTTTTAAAGTTAGTTAAAGTTAATATTTATCTTTGTTTACCAATCAATGAATGTTACAATTCGAAATACAAATTCGTTGAACAATATTATTGGAATTAATACTCATTTGGGGGTGACGGACGATACGTGAGTCTTACCTCACAATCTCGTGATGTGTTCTGTCCTCAGCTGGGGTTCGGACGCTGAGTATGAGTGGCGGGAGGTTTTAGTGCGGTTCGACTCACATATGGGGGATTTACGCAGGTTTCTAAAAAAGTAGTTTTATTTTGTAGGAGTCAGCGCACACTTAAGAGAGTTACAGTCGGACGGATTTCCTACTGGATGCGTTGCTGCCCGACACTTATAAATGTGTTTTAAATCGTTCATTATTGCGCACATTGACTTTATTAGCTTCTTATACAATTATTTAAATTAACATACACCAAGACAGTGTATAACGCAATATATGAGATTATCATACAAAAACTTGAGAGGTCACGGGACATCCGGATAGAACGAGGTTCCTATCGATTAAAACGTATCTCATAAAAATTATTTCCTTTTGTAACGCGCGATAAGGAACGTGTTTTAAAATATTTTGATCACAGCGCCATCTAGCATTAATCGTATAAAACAAAACAAGGAACTGTTTTAAAATATTTTGATCACAGCGCCATCTAGCATTAATCATATAAAACAAAAAAAGTGTCGTGACAACTTTTCGTAAGAATTTTTTCCGTCTAGCCCTCTTTCATAACGCGCGATAAGGAACTTCGTTCCAAAAATGTCACAGGTCCCAGTTACATTACACCTTTTTAAAAGTCGGTTAGAACCAATTTTAGAATTCGGTCAAAGAACAAACACTTAAAAAACAGATGGAACAGAAAGAAATTGAATTTTAAATTTTCGAAAATCGATTCATCATAACCGAAGCTATTTGTGAAACCGTAACGAGGTAATATATTATCGAATACGTTTTAAATTTTCGCTAAACGATTGATATATTTTTTGTGCAAATTGAAAGTAAATGTTTATCGAACGCCTACTGAAGCCTGTGTTAAATTTATTATTATAGAATTTTACCTGTTGTTTTGATGAAAATAGCACTGATTGTTTTCAGCTTAGGTAAATGAACTAACGGGCTACCTTGTATTAAGTGGTCTTATAGTAGGGGACGAGACGTAAGTGTTGATCGTGAACGCGTCCCGTCACCTCGCCCAATCTCGTGTTGGGTTCTGCCCTCAGCCGGGGTTCGAACGCTGAGCGGCAGGAGGTTTTAGTGCGGTTCGGCTCCAACATACCTGCGGAGCGGGTGGAAGTCTGACTATTTCCTCCAGTGAAACAAAAGTGATCTTTTAGTAATAAGACTAGGTGTTTATTAGGTAAATATTATCAAAATTATATTATAATACCGTAATTAATATTTTTTTGTGATTCTTTTGATGTAGGTGTTGGGGTACAATTATTCGTAATTGTGTTTTATTTTATAAATTAAATAAATAATTAATGTCGTAGGTGGCGTCCCCGCAATATCTCTATAAATAACTTAGCTCCACGAACAGTAACTTACGATTATATGGCCTGTTTATCTTCCTATGCATATATAACTATTTCATAGTCATCTAAATAAAGTAACACAAAAGTATACTCTCCAAGTAACAAGTCAATATTCCAACTTTACTTTCTACAAATCGCCTTTCACAGCTCAACGACCGAAAACACGAAAATAAAACGGTTTAAAACAGACGTCACTGTTTACACGTTTTTGAAACAGAAGTCAGTGATAAAACTTGTAAATACCAGGAACACGGTGACTTTAATTACGAAAATAATATAAATTGTCGGCCATTTTGGGGCGTTGAGATGTCGGAAGCGCTTGCCTTCTTGAATGCATGCTCGTGTATATTTGGAAAAACCTTTATATGCTCTGTGGAGACGTTTTAATCATGGAATGTAGGTTACATTTAGTAGTTTGTGGATTAAAATTGTGTTGTGTTAAATATTTTGTATCAACTGTAACTTGTTCATTGATTCTAGAGTATACATGTGAGTCCGTGTATACGGAATATTATTCAGATCATTTTAAATGGATAATGATAATGTTTATTATATGTTTAATGTTAATTTAGGGTTTTTATTGATGAAAATTATTGCCAATACGTCCTTAGTATGTGCAGTTACTTATCTACAAATCGAACTATATTATACAATTAGTCAGGACCAAGGAGTTTTATAGCCAACAGTGTTTTTTATCACGCAACAGTAACTAATGAGGCTGATCCAATCAGTGTTTAACAAGTGACGAATAGTTAATTTAATTACGATATGATCATATTTCCTCTGTTGTAACAAAACATTGATACGTATTTTCTTAAGTTTATTATTGTTATGCAATCACTTCCTAGAACATGAGCCTCACTGGAAACTAATTGAGACAATATTGAGAATTGCAATACTCGTGGTTTAATATCCAATATATTCGGGTTGGATTTCTGATTTAGTATATTCATGTTCAGTCTGCTGTTAGTGAAGTATAGAAAGAGCTGACTTTCTATTGGTAATGGAAAATGAAAAACTAATCCCTTTAAATTGTAATCACAAACTTTAATGTTGGTAGAAATGTTTCTTAGAATTAGTATAGATAGTAAATGAGTTTGCGTCTCTTATTTACTGTCAATAACATTACTAAAAACGATTCGTCATACTTTCAGGTAGCTATATTTTCAGGTAGTTTTAATAGTGACATTTTCTAGTCCACGACCTAAAATATCAGGTTCAATGTTTGTAACCGTAGCCACGCGTTTAATAATAAATGCGGTTTGTAAATACCTCGCAGGTGATATTAATTTTAAAAGAGTGAACTCAGCCTATTTTTCGACCGCAAATGGTTATTGTTCTACTGATCCAACGCTGTGGGTACTTGGGGCATGTGTACTCTAATACATCTTTGTATACTTTCATTATGTTATTGACACTTTTTGTAGCAGCCAATACTCTGCCACTCTAGGGATTCATCAAAAGAAAAAAATACCGGTACTACAGCATTCGTCCATTCTCAGTGACAAGACGATCACAACTAAGCAAAAGCCTAGCCCAATGTTTTCCAATGCGTCCGGTTGGTAGCGGCCTACATCCAGCGTACATATTCCTGCAAACTTTATAAGGTCACTCGTCTATCCTGTAGCTGGTTGTCCTTTTTTTTTATTGCCACGCAGGCAGACGATTGTCCTGCGCTTGGCGTGGTCGTCACTCCAGAATGATCATCATCATCATGTACGAAGAAATTATTTCTGAAAAAAGTTTAGGTTAAGTAGTGACGGTGCCTGAGTGACAGCAATCGATTACCATTAAAGAGGTCATTAAGTCGTTTCCAATCGATGACATACAAATTGATTAGATTATGCAATGGACATTGTCTACCTACTAGTTCACTCGCGCAACTTCGTCTACATTACAAAGCAAGGGCTTATTGGCAAAATGGGCTTATTGATGATATCAAATCAAAAATCTGTTAAATTATCAAAGTGTCTCTATTATATCACACATGTATGCACATAAACCGAACCGTACATACATATTATGTACGTATAGGGTCAAACAGACAGCGTTAAGTGCTTTTTACAATATGTTTTGTGTTCTGTTAGCTAGTCGTCTATAAGAAATGATAGACATGTGAACTAATATCCAAGTTGTTTAGCTCTTTATGCCATTGAGTGATAATGGTTTGGAACTGTTTTGTGCATAATCATTTTGAGTTTAAATGTTGAAAAAAGGAGATAGACAAAAGAAAAGTGGATTTAATTTAAAACAGATGATGTAGTCTCATACACTGTAATGAAAGTTGCATGTTGAGATATAAGAACCCATATTAGTTAGTAACTAATATTATTTATTTACTAGTTTTTGGATATGTTCCCTACTTTGTTATCAGCTATAGGTATTTAGTTTTCCTGCAGAGAAATGACTCAAACTATATTTCAATCTTAATATGTTAAGATAACAGAAACCACTAATTCTCGAACAACAAAATTTTTCATAGTTTCCATATTCAAAAAAACTATAACATAAAAGAATAATGGGTAAGATCCCTTTCTATCCTGATAACAGTGGATTTGAATACACCCCATATCTCTCGTGCATTTAAAAAATAATTTATTTCCCTCTTCCTTGTTGCACAGAAAGGAATAATCCGTCTCTGTCAGTATAAAAGTCGTTACAGGAAAAGGAAACGAATCCGGCTGTAAGTAACTCGAGCCCTGAAATCGCGCAGTTGACTTCCACCTTGTATCGCATTTTAAATGTACGTTTATTTTAACCGACTGCTGTAAAAGAGGATACTGTGTTTGTATGTTATGGCGTTTTTATTTGACATGTGCTCATTGTATTTTGTAAAAATGAGGTAGCATTTGATAACATCTAGGTTTATTAGAATATTTTTGTTTAAACCGATTTTGATGATTTTTGCGTAGTGATGCTCATATTGTGGTTCAAAATGTTTCTATAAATCACAGTACTTTTCGTTTGAACCGACTTTGCTGATTTTTACTATTTAAGTGTTTAGTTTCTTCCCATCCTTTTTTTTAGATGGAGGAAATCACCAGAATTGGGGTATGTGGGAGTTGAACCGCACTAAAACCTCCAACCGCTCACACTCAGCGTCCGAACCCCGGCTGAGGCTAGAACCCAGCACGGGGTTATGACGGACGGCGAGACGCGTTACGCCCACGGCACTCTTTCCCGTCGCGCCGCCTCCATCTTCCTATCCTTAAAACGAAATACAACATTTTAATGTAAAATACTACTTGTTTCGTTAACATTTACAGAAATATAGTAATGGGGCGTTGTTTATTGGAAAGAAAATTGTAATAAATTCTAGTAATGTAACGCATGAGTTATGCGAACGTTAACCTCACGATATTTCAGCTGATCCCGTCATTGCCAGGTGGGAATACAATCTGAAGAAAAGAAAGCTTTTTAATAATATATTCGAGTAATATTTTGTAAATCTTGAAATAGAAATACGAGCTAAATAATAATTTATTTTATTTTAAAGAGTATAATTTGTTGGCAATTTAGTGCGTTTGCCCTTAGTAATAGTAAAAACTGATGATTAGATATTACTGGTTAAACAATCACAATATTCTTTTAAGTATTGTGAAAAACCAAATCTCAAATTTTAGCAGTACTGTACATGTGTAATAAGTACTAATACTTTCTAGTTACCACCATTAATTGTTATTAGCTTTCTTTAAAAATAAATGGTATCATTTAATACAGAAATTTACATAATTATAATAACTGCGGTATTTTTCCTAAGAAGACCAGTCCAGCTTGTTAGTGATCGAAACTACTGAATTCAATATGATCCAATGATGTCGTAATGCTTCAAACCGCAGCAAATAGCAAAGCACCGCAATGAAAGCTTTGTCTTTGAATACATTATTACAACCACGACTGAACCAGGAAGAAACGATTAAGTAGACGTACAATAAATACTGATAATAAGCCAATTGTTTTAATTAAGAAATTCTTTGTAAACTAAACATAACTTTCCAACCACTATTCAAAAAAAAGCATTAATAAATCGAACCAAAAAACAACATCCCGTTCTACACTTATTAATCTTTGAACCCAATCCCATCTCGTTCTCGCAACCCGCGTCAGTCAGCCACCGGCGTCCGACGGGAGCAGTCGCGTTCCCGAATTCCGTCAGCCTGGTCAATACGCGTTCGCGAATGGATTACAGTGTTTAGTGTGTGTTGTGATGTGATTGTGATTCTGGATAACTAGCTGTATTAAAAAAGGTATTTAATTAGCTTAAAAAGGGTTTTTTAATACAAAAAATAGTTTTTTGATTATTAAGATTAGTTAGAGATTTACAGTGCTCAATAGCAAAACATTTATGTGAAAATAATTAACAAATAATTTAGTTTAATTTGTGCAATTAATGAGTTAGTGGTTGTCTGATAAAACACTAGACGGATTTCGTAAAGTACATTAAAACTATGCGGGTTGTGTTTCATCGAAATCGGTCCACTGCGGACTAAAATTGAAGCGAATGTATCCCTTTTTTGGCAGTAGTGTAAATAAAAAATATTAAAGGTAGGTCATAGCGATTTGTCCATGAGCGACGGTAACCACTTACAATCAGGAAGGCCGTAAGCTCGTCTGCCTACACTAACAAAATATTTCTTTCTTTAAAGGCAAATTAGGCTTTGTTATTCGTTATCATTTTCTGATTAAATTAATTGTGGGGTTGACAAGTTATCTTTCCCTCGGGTTCCTGGACTTCACTGCTCAGAGTCATTACGGTGGTCGCCGCTGTGAGAGGTGTGCCAATACCCGAAAATAAGGCTTTTTTGACGCAGTAGTTCAAAAACTTCTAGAATAGGTTATAATATTTTCTTGGCGCATAAAATGTTAATTAATTAAATATCTAAAGTAGGTGTAATTAACGCATCCTC
Source organism: Trilocha varians (assembly GCA_030269945.2). Classification (NCBI taxonomy): domain Eukaryota; kingdom Metazoa; phylum Arthropoda; class Insecta; order Lepidoptera; family Bombycidae; genus Trilocha; species Trilocha varians. The sequence goes on from AP028279.1 coordinate 4,346,889, forward strand.
TGGGTAATAAAATGGACGATAAGCTAAGTGTTATGATGCATTTTAGAAAATTACACACCTATAGTAGAATAGTAAGATAAGTTAAATATTTATTTAGAAAACACACGGTAACCACCTATTGGTGGTCTACTCGTTTTTTCTACCTAGTTTCAGAATCTATTTCTGCAACATTTAATGCCCACTGCTAGGCTCAGGTCACCTCAGTAGAGAGGACAGGCATAGTCTTGGGGATTGTGGACTTGAAGTATCACTTTTTAAGTCAAAATTGCAATAATGAATTAAAAAAGAAATAATCAAAAAAAGACATGCCCGCTGAGGTTCTTGCCAGTTTTTCTTAGGACGGTGGTCATTTCTTTTTTCCGTACTGGTGGTAGCCTTTTTACATTAATATTGAGAATAAATAATTTCGCTTCACTCTAAAATATGCAGGTTTCTTCACGATGTTTTCTTTCAACCCTTTAAAAAATGTTTTGTGAAACCCTTAATGTTTAGTGTCCTGTTTTTTTAAGAAACTGTTTTGTACTGATTTTTACAAGCTTAATATTAACTTGCAACTGGATGTAACTATATAAGTGCGGGTGGAATATTGGAAGCTAAATTTGACAAACTTCCCAGTTTCCGATTGAGCTGACATTTTGCAGATGTATATCGCATGACAATGCAATAATGTGACAAAATGGCTTCGGAAGGTGGTCATAGGAACTCTTGTGCTAAACAAGATAGACTCGTCGCGTTTAGGCTCATTTTACTTGGCTTGACATTCTACTGTTGCATAATATCCAGGAACATAAAAGCTTGTAACTATTTTCTTCTTTCAAATAAATTATTGGAACGAAGTTCCTTATCGCGCGTTGTGAATGGGTCGGAAAAAATCTTACGAAAAGTTGTAACGACACTTTTTTGTTTTAGATGATTATCGCTAGATGGCGCTGTGATCAAAATCTTTTAAAACGTTCCTTATCGCTCGTCCTAAAGGAAATATTTTTATAAGATATCTTTAATCGAAAGGAACTTCGTTCTATTCGTGTCCCGTGACACCTCTCAAGTTTTTTTGTAGTTTTAGTGTATCTACCTAGTATTATTAAGATACGTAAATTAATGTTTAATTAGTTTCAACATTGACTTAATTATTTCGAAATCATAATCTGATGCGTATCTCAGTCCTCAGGAAAAACAGTTTTAAAAACAGGTTTTTGATAGGCGGAGTTAAAATCGTCACAACCTTTACCTTCAATAATAATTATGAAGTTAATTAAGACAGGAAACGCCCTACGGATTGCAGATTTTTTTACTTAATTTCGACATCAAACAGAGTTACTTTAATCAAATTTGTTATGATATTTTAATTGACAAATCGTTGCGTTGCTTCCTTGTTCAAAGTTTCTTATTTGTGGGAGTTTTGTATTTTTTACCGATTTACAAAAATAATGAGGCAGTCTGTACTGTACTGTACCAACCCATTACTACCCACTGTTGGGCTCAGGTCTCCTCCGAAGAGGGATTAGTCCACCACGCTTGCCCAGTGCGGATTGGGGACTTCACATATCTTCAAAGGATTTTTAGAATCCTTTTCCGACATGCAGGTTTCCTCAAGATGTTTTCCTTCACCGTTTTTAGCCAGTGGTGTTTGAAAAATTGCACATAAATCTTTTCACATTTAGATTTAGAGGTACAAACCGGCCGGTTTTGAACCCGCGACCTCCCGTTCGGAAGGAAGCGCTTCAACCACTCGGCCACCATGACTTCAAAGGAGGTAGTCTAGTTTACTGTAATAATTTATTTTAAAGAAAACTTTTTAAATACAAACTTTTAAGATCCTGAATATCATATACCTAGTAGTAGAGTGCTATGGTCTAAGATCCGGCTGCGAAATTAGTTCATTAATAATGTAGATTGATAAGATTTAATTTTTAAGTATTTTCACAGCTAGGAGAAGTCAATTTTCATCGGGTGCCAATTAGAAAATGCCCGCCAGTATTATTAATTAATTCCTGTATTCATTTATTTACACTTATTTTTTACATTAATTAAATTATTATTAATTTACTTTAAGGAAGGCATTTCGTTTACATCGTATGGAAATAAAACCTACACCACTTCACAATAGTGTATTCAAGGGATCTGGAAAGTTATGGTTGCTGCTGATCGCTTAGCCGCAACTTCCAAGTAGCCAGGTGTAAACAGGTATATTTTTGTTCAATCTTTTCGTTTATAATGTACACTCATTTTATTTATACCAAATTAAAGCTAATTTTTTTCTCTTTTCAACCATATAAAGGTGCCTTTTCAAAAAAGCCCGCAAATCACAGTTTCCTACCCTAAAAGATGCTAGGTATTAAACATAAAGTGACAGAGAGCGAGCGTACGACGCTACTTGTTAGACAAGGATGCGAAATGCGAGCCGGATGTGGTTTTTTGAGCTATTGCGCATGCTCCGATAAATAGGGTTCTCAGTCAAGCAGCTGGGCCGAGATTTGTTTACTGTGAATTGGGTAGTTTCCACTAAGAATAAATCGGGTGGATTAGGGTTTCTAACTATTTATTAAGATTTACAGATTTCAAAAAGTATAACAGTTTATCATAATAAGTAAAGATTATTCATATTTTTAGAAAATAAAATCTAAAAAAATGGTCACTGAGTCACGTGACAGTAAACACGTATCAGAAACTTTTACACGCTACGACATCACACGTTCTCTGTCAAATCTTTTTTTAGGGTGCCCAACCCAGATGCACGACCAATAGAGCGATTTTCATTTCCGAACTAGTTTTCCTTCATCAATTACGAGTATGAGTGAGTTATTACACGACGATTATATATGAACGATCGGTATTTAATCAAGTTGGTGGATGGCTTCTACATCAAGTATACTATTTGCTGTGAAAATATTGTTTCATCGGATTATAACACCCTGTATAGTATAGATTATTTTGCAATTTTTTTTAAATATTTTCTGAAAGAGTTTATTAGGATTGTTCATTTTTATACTTAAAATCGCATTTTAAATTTTAGTTCACTGAGATATAATGTAATCGTAGCCAATAGTTTAAAATTTTACAACTTTCTGCAAAATTGTCAATAATTGGACGTCGCTTTTAAATGGGTCGGCCACCCTATTTCTATCTGACGTCATAGCATGATATAACCAGCGCCATATTGCTAACAGCGTTTTTCGCGCCGTTTTGACAATTTAAACTTCAATTTTAATTTTTATTTATAAATAATATAAATGATATAATTTATATTTATAATATAATATTATAAATTATAGAATTACTTTGATACATGTATTTTTTAATTCTCTTTAGAAAATGAATTAAATTTTTTCCTACCAAATATTAGTTTTGTTATCTACTTTCAGTAATAACTCCTTAAAAGTTTAATTTCTTGCAAAATATATATTTACGTATTTTATTATTATCATTGATTGAATATTTAATATTGTATATAAATTAAATATTATTTTGTTTAATATCAATGCTTAATCCGTTGCAATTTTGGAGCATTTGAGTTCAGTCAATTGTATTATGATTTAGATCGTGGTTGAGAACCCTATTTATCGGAGCATGCGCAATAGCTCAAAAAACCACATCCGGCTCGCATTTCGGCGCCTTGTCTAACAAGTAGCGTCGTACGCTCGCTCTCTGTCACTTTATGTTTAATACCTAGCATCTTTTAGGGTAGGAAACTGTGATTTGCGGGCTTTTTTGAAAAGGCACCTTTATATGGTTGAAAAGAGAAAAAAATTAGCTTTAATTTGGTATAAATAAAATGAGTGTACATTATAAACGAAAATATTGAACAAAAATATACCTGTTTACACCTGGCTACTTGGAAGTTGCGGCTAAGCGATCAGCAGCAACCATAACTTTCCAGATCCCTTGAATACACTATTGTGAAGTGGTGTAGGTTTTATTTCCATACGATGTAAACGAAATGCCTTCCTTAAAGTAAATTAATAATAATTTAATTAATAATACTGGCGGACATTTTCTAATTGGCACCCGATGAAAATTGACTTCTCCTAGCTGTGAAAATACTTAAAAATTAAATCTTATCAATCTACATTATTAATGAACTAATTTCGCAGCCGGATCCCGTACTATAGATAATACAAGTAAAACGAACCCAAAAACGACGGGTCTACTTTGTTTAATACAGGAGTTCCTCTGGCTACCTTTCGACTCCATCATCAGATTCCATTGTACCATAATAAGGTATTGTCACGCGATATATTTAGTTTATACATCTACCATTCCGATTTGGAATGGACTCCCGTCCGCGGTGTTCCCGGAGCGCTATGACATGTCCCTCTTTAAACGAGGTTTAAGAAAAGTCCTGTATGGGTAGGTGATAGATAGCGGCCCCTCATTGCCCTGGCATTGCAGAGGTCAATGAGTGACGGTGACCCCTTACCATCAGGTGGGCCGTAGGCTGCCCGTAGGACATAAAAATCTGCTTACAAAATGTCAGCTCAATCGGAAATCGAGAAGTTGGTCAAATACAACTTGTAAGATTCCACCCGAACTTACATAGTGACATCCAGTGCAAGTTAATATAAAGCTTGTAAAATACACATATTTTGACACTGAAAATACTAGTTCCACCAACATTATACCACTACGATTTGGAATGGAATCCCGTCCTCGGTTCCAGCACTATGTCATGTCTCACTTAATACAGGCCCATCAGATTCCAACTTGCGACTTCTCATACACAAACAATCAACCAACGATCACACAACAAATCTAAAAAAACGCCATTATCTAGTTATCTTCATGAAAACTCGACCTTTTACCACAAAAAAACCGTAGAATTTCCCGAATATTCAGCCAAAATACTACATTCACATTAGGACCGGCGCACACCGCATTAAAACATAAATCCTAAAAAGTCAACCCTTATAAAACAAAGGGGTGATGAAAAGGCTCGCTGTTCTTGTTCAGATAAGGGCTGGTTTTGTTTTACGCCGAATTTGTGTTTAATTTTATGACGAACTTTTTTCCGGTTTCCCATCCACAATGTCCTCCTCCTCAAAACCTCCAACCGCTCACATTGAGGAAACCCCAGCTAAGAACAGAACTCAGCACGGGGTTATTAAAATCTTTCTCTTCTCTTCTAATTCTTTGGTGTTCCTTGACACTACAGCCTTTTGGCAAGCACACTGCGACGGTAAAGAATACCGTAGTGCGTAATGCGTCGTACCGAGTGAGTTGTTGGAGATTTTAGTGTAATAAACCCAAAAAACTGATTTAATCGAGCCCTTCAAGTGTTTTGTCACATACATTCTTACTATATGGAACCACCGCGGTCATCCACGGTGCGTTTAGGAACACTTTTTTGCCACGCACCATCCGGCTATGGAATTAGCTCCCCTCTTCGGTATTCCCAGAGCGCTATGACTTGTCCTTCTTCAAACGAGGTTTGAGGAGGGTCCTTAAAGTTAGGTCGTAGGCAGCGACCCCTCAATGACTCCTGACATTGCAGAGGTTCATGAGCGACGGTAACCACTTACGATCAGGTGGCCCGTTGACTCGTCTGCCTACATGGCAATAAAAAAAATACATAACGCGGCAATTCTATTAAAATAGTTAATTTACTAATTGCTTAACTTAAAATCATTGTCGTAATTAGCGTCAACGTTACCGTATAATTTATGCGTCCTGTTACGTGAAGGTTAAAGTTGTTTATTTCATTATGCTTATTAGCACCTTAGTTAATTGTATATTTTAACAAGAATAAGTACAAATCATAGAGTGGTTGAAGCACTCGGAAGGTCGCGGGTTCAAAACCGGCTTGCTAAATCTTAATGTGAAAAAGATTTATGTGCAATTTTTCACAAAATCACTGGTTTAAAACGGTGAAGGAAAACATCGTGAGGAAACCTGGAAACCTGGAAATAGAATGTCACGTTGTTTCTGATCGAGAGGCTATTTTTATGTTTGGATGGCGAACTAAAGGAAAGTATAAATTAGTCTGGTATTTTGTCAATCAGCTTTGACATTGCAGAAATTCATTAGTATCGGTAACCACTTACGATCAAGAGAAAAAACAATGTTTTTTTTATAATGGTTTGAATTATTATTTTGGAAATCATTATATTTTCGAATCAATTATTATTTTTTAAATCGTATTTATTCGCGAACAGATTCGGTCCCAAACAACACTCGTCCTTAGAACCTTACAGAGAATATATTTCATTCGGGGTCTTGTCTGTTTTTGAGTGATAAAAAAGGCGTCTCTCTCGTATATTACACTCGAATTGATTTTATTGGTGTTGTTCGTATCATGGTGTAGGTAACCTACTTGTTGTTTTCTGTTTTACTTACTTTTGTCATTTCACTTGTATTTGCGTCGTTAAGCAAATAATTTATTTAAAAGAAAAGTTTTCAAATACAAGCTAGTGCTAGCTAATACAAGTAAAACGATAGGCGATAGGACAGTCTGGTTTAGTACAGGAGTTCTTATGACCACCTTCCGAATCCATCATCAGATCAGTCCCAAATTATTGCTTTGTCATGCGATATACATCTACTTGCAAAATGTCAGCTCAATCAGAAACCAGAAAGATGCTCAAATTCAACACACAATAGTTATATCCAGTGCAATTTAAAACAAAGCTTGTATACTTTCTTTCCCATGCAAAATGGAAGAAAAACATGTCGGAATAAAGAACTTAAGCTACACCTTGTTCTGCGAACATAAAAAATATATAACCTTACCGTAATGTTGTTAAACTGAACAAAATCAACAGCAGGTATGTTATCAAATGTAGCCGGTTTCCTGTCTTATCTTATGTTATCCTAGATAGCGGGACACAGGGCAGGTGACGACAGTCGTTTAACTAAAAAAAACTTGAGAGGTGTCCAGGGACACCCGGATGGATTTTAAGTTATAATAATTAGTTAGTTTAAAACGTCTGTCTCTTTCTCCCTCTTATAGACACACCAATTATTATAACTTAAATAAAATATTTTGATCATAGCGCCATCTAGCACTAATGATATAAAACAAAATAAGGAATTGTTTTAAAAGATTTTAATCACAGCGCCATCTAGCGATGATCATCTAAAACAAAAAAAGTGTCGTGACAACTTTCGCGAGGAACTTGGAACGAAGTTCCTTATCGCGCATTATCGAAAGGGGGCTAGACGGAAATTCTTACGAAAAAGTTGTAACGACACTTCTTTGTTTTATATGATTAATGCTAGATGGCGCTGTGATCAAAATATTTTATTTAAGTTATAATAATTAGTTAGTTTAAAACGTCTCTCGCTCTCTCTCTTTCTAAACTAACTAATTATTATAACTTAAAAAAATAAAATTTTATTACAATTCCCTCACTAATTAATCGAAAGGAACTTCGTTCCATCCGGGTGTCCTCGACACCTCTCAGGTTTTTGTTGCGTGTATTTCTTTTTTATATGAATCGATTTCGCTAATTATTTTTTTGTGAAAAACCAGATATTTTAAGCAATATCTCACATAAATTTTATAAAGATCTGACTGGTAGTTTGTGCTTGAGAAATGGAAGTCGGTCGTTTTCATTTTTGTAATAAAAATATTTTTTAAACTAAACTTACCGTTTAAAACACACTGTGTGATGTCAGAAAATATTCAACAATATCAACACGACTTGTTCTTTGATATTCCTGTCGTAAGGACGAACGTCGATTTACACGTAACGATTTTTTTATCGTTTTTGATAAAAAGAGCGCAGACCCACCTGATGTTCCCGGAACACGTATGTGTATTATATCTGTGTTAGAAGGGTTATGTTAAGTTATTTTTAATAACTTATGACAAAGTAATTGAAGTGTTCTTATTTTTACAAGCTTTATATTAACTTGCACTGGATGTAACTATTTAAGTTCGGGTGGAATCTTGCGAGTTACATTTGTCTGAACTGACATTTTGCACGTAAATGTATATCACGTGACTATGCAATAATATGATATCACGGAGTTGATCTGATGAAAGATTCGGAAGAGTCCACTCTTGTACTAAATAAGATAGACTCGTCGTGTTTGGTCTCGTTTTACTTGTACTGTACTGATACATGATATTGAGGATCTTAATAGCTTGTAATTGTAAACTTATCAATAATTGTAATTACTCTTGTAGAAGACCTCTAATGAGGAGACCTGAGCCCAGCAGTATTAGAAGTAGTATTTCTTTTGTTTTGTGATAAAAATTAAATATCAAGAGGTATGTAATTTAAAGGAATGTACACTATTGGAGCTATAATGTACGAGAGTTCGCGGGTTCTCACCTGGCCTACTTGGGCGTCTAAATCTTAATATGAAAAATACTAATGTGCCATTTTTCATAAAACAACTGAATAAAAACGATGTAGAAAGACATCGCGAGGAAACCTGCACATTGGAAATGGCTTTCAAAACTCTTCGAAGATATGTGAAGTCCCAAATCCGCATCGGGCAGGCGTGGTGAACCATGCCTGTTTCTATTTAAACGAGGTTTACTAAAAGTTTTTTTTTATAGCGTGATAGATAAACGAGCCTACAGCCCACCTGATGGTAAGCAGTCACCGTCACTCAGATGATGATGGGTAAAGCCTCTTTAAAGCCATTTGCAGTGCAATTTAGATATTAGATTAAGTTCAATATCCGCTCATGTCAATTAAAATTTAATTATACTTCCGATAAATCGTATCGTTATCGTATCGTGTCATAAAAATAGCACTTTTTAAACCCTAGTAAGAACCAATAAAGCGACTTAATTTAGCCAATATAACCTTTATTGCTTAGCCTATAAAAGTTCATACTTTTATACTTATTTGATAAACGATTTTCGGCTTTATCTGTTTGAGATAAGACTCAAGATCGTAAAGCATGAAATAGTTACATTTTAATTACTTTTCAGTTTTAAATGATGATAAAACTAGGGTAGTTATATACTTTGTAATGTAAGGTTTATGTTAAAATTCTGTTTTAGTGTCTTGGTGATAAGTACTGCAGTAAAGTAAAAAGTTAGATTTTAAGCGCTTACTTTTTACCAGCAGATGTCTAATTTATCTAGATAATAAACTTATTAAGACACTCGCGGTTTTCTATAATACTTTCATGCATTTTCAACGGGTTCTTAAATATAAAGTTCCAGTGGTACCACCCAAAAGCGAACGAGAAAGAGGGTAGACAGATTTGTTCGCTCTTAAATCGACCCGCAGTATCCAGTCTTCTCGTGATCATGACGTTTGCAACAACGTTGAAATATCGAGACAACTCAATTAATTAAATATCGCGGTAAGAACCCGTTGAAAATGCTTGAAAGTATTTTCTAGATAATGTCTAGATAAAAATACTAGAATCAGTACTGTATTGTATCGACGTAATACTGCCCACTGCTGGACCCAGTTCTCCTTAGTTGAGGGATCAGGTTGTCCAGCTAGCTTAGTGTGGGTCGTGGACTTTACATATCTTCAAAGGGTTTAAAAGCTTTCTTTAATATTCATATTTTGTCATGTTGTTTATTATGCAACATTTTTTTTTCCAATGAAGGTTTAGAGGTTAAATGTGGGTAGATCAAACTTGTTACATCACGGACGGAACGCGATTTAATGGAACACACTTATTAAATTTCTGATTTAAATTTATTTTAATTAGTTAATTATTATGATTATTTTAATTTGTGCCACTTCATCATTTTATTGTATTCTGTTAACATTTACTTTTAATTTATTGATTTTTTAAATCTGAATTGCTTTATTTAATATTTCCTTTGTACCTAATTTATAATAGATTTTTAAATAGTTTATTTTGATTAGCTAGTTTTTGTGTTGTTAGTGTAAATAGTGTTCCTTGTGCATGTAGCTTTAACCAACTTCTATTATATTGTAAGCAATTTGTTTTTCACCTGTAATTAAGACTGCATTAACCGTGTGTATGTTTAAGTGTTTTCTGTATAACTTTTTTGGTGTAAGTCTTGTCGGTGGATCATTGATAAATAAATAAAAAACTTAAAATCCAATTTCAATACCTCTTCCGTTACTTAAATTTCTAAATACCCTTAAATTATAAAATCATCAAAAGTCAATGCACAAAAACTTGACCGCAACTTCGCCAAACAAGTAAACCAAACAGTTGGTACAAGCCGCAAAACCGACGTTGTGTCAACACCGTCCATACTGTGTAATCAATTTTCTTCGAACCTGGGCCGTTGGGAGCCGGACGTGCCCAAAATTGAACAGCCCTCTCGATTGGGTAAATAAATTGTGTTTGACTACAGAAAGTCAATAGCGAGGTGCGTTTCTCAGACCGAATGGCACGGTTAGAACAACGTATAAGCCAATTGCATATATTTATGGAACATTAGTCGTGGTGGCCGAGTGGTACGTCCTTCCGTACGGGAGGTCGCGGGTTCAAATCCGGCTGGCTTGTACCACTAAATCTAAATATGAAAAAGATTTATGTGCAATTTTTCACAACACCACTGTGAAAAACGGTGAAGGTAAACATCGTGATGAAACCTGTATGTCGGAAAAGGGTTCTAAAAAATCCTTTGAAGATATGTGAAGTCCCCAATCCGCACTAGGCAAGCGTGGTGGACTATGCCTAATCCCTCTTCTGAGGAGACCTGAGCCCAACAGTGGGCAGTAATGGGTTGGTACAAAAGGAACATTAAAATAAAGGTTAAAAATAAGCTAAAAATTAAGCTGTAGAAATAAATTGTTTAGGTATTTATTGTCACTAAATACTGTATTAGTAGATAATATGACCTTTTCTTTTACTAATCTGAATTAATACATTATTATAATTTGAATACTTAATAAAAGATCTCATAATTTTTAACAAAATCCAATTAGTATTTAATTTTCGTCACTTAAAATTCTAGTTTCATTATGTAGTTTAAATAAAAATCTCTCTCTCACTAAAGTGTAAGTAACAACTAATATTACGACATAACTTTCGTATCAAACTCTCATAAACCATATAACAGGTATTCTCATAATTTATAGGGTCGTATGCAGGGCTTTTACTATGTAACAAATCTAAAATGAGGATAAAGGGCACGAAAACAGCGGTAATAGGGCTATAAAATATTAGAGTAAAGGTGGCAAGACGGATTCGAAGGTCGAAGAGATGTTCTGAATATTGAGGTACTTACGAGAAAGAGATAGGTGTTGCGAAGAAAAAAAATGGCCTCCACTTTTAGCAATAACAAAATAATGATTGAAATTCGTTCATCAATTGTTTTTGAGTTGAAGGAAATCTCTGGATTCCCACCCGTGGGATATATGTGAGAGTTCAACTCACACTCAGCGTCTGAACCCCAGCACAGGGTTATGCGGGACGGCGCGACGCGTTACGCACTCAGCACACTTTTCCGTCGTGCCGCCCCGTGTTTTTTTTGAGGTGTAGTTTAAAAAGTTGCGTCCAATCTTACTAAAAATTGCGCGTAGTTAACTATGACCGCTCCTTCTACTCATGGAATTCGAGCCCAGAAGTGGGCAAATAGCTTAATACTTAACTATATTGGTATTGGATCTTTCTTTCATAACAAAACACCATAATAAATGCAAAATTTCTTTAATATCGTGATGAAAACCATTAAGGATCAATTCCGGAGGCATAATAATGAATTTTCATTACGTTTAGTACAAAAAATACTATTATACCATCAACAATGATTGTCATCGGTCACTCCCATATTAAAGTCGAATTAGGGATGGCCGTATGTTGCATTGAGAGTAACGAAGGGATGGGCAACATCGATACAAAAGTATCGAAAATTTTTAATTTAGCACTGCAGTGTTTTTAACAGGTGACAGTTTTTTTATGTTTTTTATAAATCGTTATGTCATCTATATAATTATCGATTTTGATAATTATTGTGTTTGTTAGAAGGAAGATGTTGATGTGACAAAAAGTTTGCCTAGCTGAATATTTCGGGGACGGAGCGACGGGAAAGAGTGCCGATGGCGTAACACGTCGCGCCGTCCCTCATAACCCCGTGCTGGGTTCTGGCCTCAGCCGGGGTTCGGACGCTGAGTGTGAGCGGTTGGAGGTTTTAGTGCGGTTCAACTCCCACATACCCCGCCCGCGGGGCGGGCGGGGATCCGGTGATTTACTCCAACTAAAAAAAAAAAAAGCTGAATATTTGATGCCTTATGTTGTCATTTATTTAGTAAAATTTTTCTTGCTGTTTTAGTATTGAAATTGTTACGTATGGGTCATTCCATGTCAAATCGGCAAATAGTTGGACGCGATAAACAGATAATTACATACAATTGTGAAATATTTTTGTTTTCACATCCTATTAACATAAAAAAAATATTTTAGACCTCAAATTTTAGTAATCATGTAGTAGAATAATGATATTTAACAAAAAAAAAAAAAAAAAATAGAAAAAAATTTTTTTTTTCAAAATTCAAAAATTCATATCTATGAAACGAAAAATAACACCCCTCTAAAAATTTCAGAATATCTTTAGATATGTTATAAGTATAATATAAAAAAAATTCAGGCCAAAATTTTCCCGCGATGGGTACTTTTCACGATTTTGAAAAATTCAAATTTTTTTAATTTTGACAGTTTCAAAATTTTTTTTCAAAAAAAATTTTTTCTCATACCTCTAAGTATCTTCTGAAAATATACCAGAGTTTTTTTTTTAATACTCAGTAGTCTCTGAAATATTAAACAACTAAACTCACAAAATCGGAAAAACAATGAAATTTTTGATATTGAATATCTCTTAGGAAAAATTTTTAATTTTTTTTTCCTTTGGCAGAACTTCGTTTTATAATGAGACAAAACTCTCCACCAAAAATCATCCGAATCGGTGGGGGTCGCGTCCAACTATTTGTCGATTTGACATGGAATGACCCGTATTTAATATATTTATTAGTAATTGTACATTGTAGTTCTATTCTAGTGTAAAAGTAATGTCACTCTGTAAATATTCCCGTCTCTTAGTAACTGTTTATGGTAAAGACATGACAGTCCTCCTCCGTAAAATCTGCCGCAGGATCGGAACAGCTTCATTAATATCACTTCACCTATTTCTCGTCTCGTAACATTTTTAACTTCTAGTCTTTTCTCTTTATCTTTAGGTTCGTATCTCATCTGCTTTTCTACATGTCGTCGAGTAGTCTTTTTAGCTTTTACCGTATCAGTGTTACGCATTTAATGTATTTATTAGTAATTGTACCTTGTAGTTTTATTCTAGTGTAAATGTAATGTCACTTAGTCAATATTCCCGTCTCTTAGCAACTGTTTATGGTAAAGACATGACAGAAATATTATTGCTTTTGCTTCTTATCTTATCTTGAATAAAGTAAAACAATTAGTCAAAGGCCATTGATTAATGTACATCTAATAATGACAATTAAGCGCATGTATCTATTAGCTTTTTAATATATATTATGTGAATAATCTATGTAATTGTAAAAACTATCCACGTCATCTGTACAAATAAGGTGAAATATCGACACCATCGACACTTTTTGGATATCGATGTCACATCCCTAACGTATGGTGATGTGGTATGACAATGACAATAATGATTAAAATTGAAAAACGCACTGTGATCATTATTTTCGTATTACGCATCTGTGGGGTTAATGAAGGGTACATTTTTAATATTATTATGCAGTATACTGAAAAATAAAATAAACCTACTCACATTTTTTTTAAATAGTTTCTCATCAGATGTTTATAAGTAATACAACATCACTGAGTTAAAACTATTAGAAAATGACTGATTTTAAAGAAAACAGGGTGGATCTGTAACTTTAGACAATCTGACTTGGGGTGAATGACCTGTCGAAATACAACGTAGCACTATTTTTATTTTTTGGATCGGTTAAACTTTTTTTTCTGACATTGTATGGAAAACATACGACTATCGTTGCGGACTTCCATACTATGATGTACCTAAAATAAAGGTGGTTCTAAGTTGTATTTCGACAGGTCATTCACCCCACGTCAGATTGTCCAAAGTTACAGATCCACCCTGTATGTACAAGCTTTTAAAGACCTGCATCATGTAAAGTAGAAAGCCAAGACAAGTAAAACGAGCCCAAACACGATGACTCTATCTTGTTTAGTACAAATGTTACCATGACTTGTTAACCCTATCATCAGATCAGCGCCATTTTGTCATGTTATTGCATTGTCACGCGATATATTTGCGTGCAAAATGTCAGCTCAATCAGACATCGGGTAGTTAGTCCAATTTAGCTTACAAGATTCCACCCGAAATACATTTTAAAAAAGATACATTATTACATAGTTACATCCAGTGCAAGTTAATATAAAGCTTGTAATAGACATATGTTAAACATGTAGAAAATTCTCGAAATAATCAGCCAACTTCCTGTTTAATTAATAATTAAACGAACCTTAAACTAAATTAAATTTTAATTAACCGTGCCGGCGTACGGTAGAATGAAGCGAAAATATTAATCTTTTGTGAAATGTGTTGAAAGGTAACAAGGTGGGTAAAAGTGGTTGAAACGCTTGCCGTGTAAGAGGTCGCGGGTTCAAATCAGCCGGACTTCGGTTTAGAGATCTTTATTTATATTAAAAGATACGTTATCAATATAAATTAAATGTTTTTTTTTTGCAAGATAGATAAACGAGCCTACAGCCCACCCGATGGTAAGCGGTCACCGTCACTCATGGACCTCGGCAATACCAGGGCAAAGAGGGGCCGTTATCTATCACCTACCCATACAGAACTTTTCTTAAACCTCGTTTAAAGAGGGACATGTCATAGCGTTCCGGGAACACCGCGGACGGGAGTCCATTCCAAATTCCAAATGTAACATAAAAAAGGCGGTTTCAGTCAGTGAATTATTTTAGCAATTTTTTAAGAAAAATAGTACTTTACTTACAATCTATACCTAATACTTATAGAATTAGAGACAAGTCACCTAACAGTATATTATTAATCACTCTTAAAAAGATGCATTTTTATAGGTATCTACTAATTAATATTAACATTCAGTAAATTCGAACAACAAAACAATTTTAAATATTCGTGCATGTAGTGTTAAAATAGGCGGAATTTAACCATAGAAAATCTAAACCAGAAGTTAAGTTTTAATCAGAATTCCAATGCGCGCAAATGAAACTGGAAGGTCCACTGTCAAACGGTGTTTCACATAGTTTCAATGCCGGCCAATGCATACAAAACCCCCGTTTACATATTGGTCAGCCGTCACCGTGTTTTGTTTTATGGATGTTTGACGTTGGTGAGCCAATTTGGCAACGATAAGATTTAATAGTAAATCCTTGTTTTGCACTTTAGATGTGTAGATTTTAAATCATAGCTAATACAAAGAATTTAAAAACATCGAATTTTAATGTATAAATAAGTAGTTTGTGTACAATTTACTTTTTGTTATTTATAGTATTAAGTTTTGCTAGGTTTAATTAGTTACTTTTCTTGTTTTTTTTCCTAGAGTTAAACTGTTATTTTTTTATTTATTTTTTAATTTTAGTTATACCTTATACACCTAGTTGAATAAGCTATATTGTAATCTTGTGTCCCTTATTTGTGTGTCGATTAAAGCTTTCTTTCTTTCTTTCTAATGTATTTTTTTAAGAAACATTCAAAGGGATGGTTTATTTGTGAAGACATGTATAAAATAGTAGAGAAACTGGTAATTTTAGAACTTTTTGTTGTGATGTCGTAAATTAATACATGTTTCTCCGCTAACACTTTCTGCACCATCCTTCCCCCCGTTCAGGAAACTTGCTTTTCATACCTCACCTTAGTTGAACTTCTGTACAGCTAGTATTCTATGCATAACCGACCATTATCAAGATTTATATTCGTGTAGACACGTCAAATATATGCTCGCTTTCGTGACCTACCTGACGCCATTTTGTAACTTTTTGTTTTATTTCTGTAACATTTCAATGTTTCGCGAAACACGATATTTCTGGATATTATAAGACTAAGGTATTTTGCCAATTTTGATGCGGATTTCGTTTTTCTGGGGTTACATTTTTGAAAACTCAAAGACTCCACAGTTTTTTTGAGTAATGGTTAAAAGAATCTTTAATCTACCTAATTATAACCATCTACCACCAATAAATTACCTAGTATCTATAATTTAAATAAATGCATGCTCTTTGCTTTGTAATTCACAAACAGCGAAAATATCACTTTGAGGAAGGTAGTCGGAAATTCCTGTTCCTACTAACATCTTCTCAATTTGTGGCGGGGTCCAAGGCAAGTTAGCTTTCCTTTGTGTTCCTAGGCTTCGCTGTTACCATATAAAACGGTAAAGGAAAACATCGTGAGGAAACCTGCATATCAGAAAAGGGTTCTAAAAATCCTTTGAAGATATGTGAAGTCCCCAATCCGCATTAGGCAAGCGTGGTGGACTATGCCTAACACCTTTGGAGGAGACCTGAGCTCAGCAGTGGGCAGTAATGGGTTGTTACAGTACAGTACTGTTACCATATACATGTATACGAGTTACGAGGGAGTGAGATGTGGGCAAACATCAAAAGTGGAAGTCGGTAGGAATCGAGTTCGTTTTATAACTAGATTCCCACCGAGCTCTTTTTTATTTTATTTTTTTTAAATACGCTACAAAATGAGTGCAATATATTTCTGTTTTAAAACTATTTCATAACTACGGCCTAGTGAACCACAAAAGAACAATGTCATTCGATTTTGTGATCGCGTGACCACGCCTCGTTCCGGACTCGCACTGTTCAATGCCGGATAGAATAATACTGTATGGAAACAAGAAACAAAGTTGACAATGCAGAGATGTATAAACGATCGCTTACGATCAGGTGGCTCGTTAGCTCGTCCTACGTGGCAATAAACAAAAAAGCCATTAAATTGTGTAAGTTTTTAAAGAATTTATAATATAAAAATTAATTATTGAATATGTTGTGCGAATCTTTAAATATTATATTAAATATATAAAATAAAATAAGCCTTTATCACTGCTTTTCTTACAAATAACTAATTTAAACTGAAATAAAACTAAATTACAGCTTGTCTCTCGACAAAGGCCTCATCAAAGGACTTCCGATCTTGCCTATTTCTTGCCACTCGTATCCAAGTCGATCCAGCCATCTTCTTGAAGTCTTCCTCCCACCTTTTATATTGTCTTCTTCTACTTCTTTTACTATTCCTAGGGTACCACTCTGTCACTAATTTGGTCCATTTTTCCTTTCCCTCTCTTATCATGTGTCCTGCCCATTTCCATTTAAGTCTTCTCCATACTGTTTTCACATTTTGAAATTTGGTTTTAGTTTTAATTTTAGTCAATCTGACCTTGTCCCTTCTTCGGAGACCCAATACACTACGTTCCATACTATTTTGGCACACTAACGGAACTGATATCACATATTCTTCTTTTAATGTTCGTGATGTAATCAAAAATTGTAATTAACAGTTCAGTTTCTTGGTTCTATATTGCATAAAATATTCCACTTAGTTGAAAACACAGTAAAATAACGCTGAATCACTGAAAACATAATGCTTACCACTTAATATGTTGAATGTGCATTTTCTTTCATTATCACAGTTTTAGTATTTTGCGGGTAGATCTATAACTTTATACCAGCTGTTGTGGGGCGAATGACCTGTCGGTATACAACTTAAAACCGATTAACATCGTGAAAAGACCTGCATATTGGAAAGAGGTTCTAAAAATCCTTCGAAGGTGTGTGAAGTCGCATTGACCAAGCGTGGTGAACTATGTAGGCATATAGCTCCTCTTCTGAGGATATCTGAGCCCAGCATTGGGCAGAAATTGGGTTGTTTCGATATTTCGAAACTTCACTGAAAAATCTTTTTACGTAAAAAACACCTTTTATTTTTAGAATCATTATAGCTTTAATAGCTAATGAGTTATTTAGCGTCACATATTATAAGGGGTGGGCCATATAAAGTTTGCATTTTCCGAAAGTTCGACTGTCACGTTGGCTGTGTGGCATGTTGCGCCATCCTGTTGAAACCAAATGTCGTCCATGTCATACTCTTCAACTTTTGGAAACAAAAATTCGTTGAGCATGGCACGGTAACGCTCGCCATTGACCGTAACGGCGGCTCCTTGCTCATTTTCGAATGATGCCGCCGGACCAAAACCCACACCAAACCGTAACTCTTTGTGGGTGCATTGGCTTCTCAATGGTGACGTGTGGATTTTCCGACCCCCAGATGCGATAATTTTGCTTATTGACATTGCCTCCGAGGTGAAAATGGGCTTCAGTTGACACACACACACATTTCTTACAGTTTGGACTGAAGACGCACCACTTTGGAAGTAACTTTTCAATATTTCCCAATTTTATTCAAGCGTATAGCGTCCCATTTCGTAAATGTCAAACCATTAACTAAATTATAAACACAAATTGAATGACATTTGAGCTGTCATTCTCTAAATAAACAGTAGTTCAAATTGCAAACGTTGGATTGCCCACCCTATATTTAGAATCATAAATGCTAATAAGTTATTTAGCGTCACATATTATATTTGCCCCGCGACCCGCAGAAAGATGGCAGGATGAGATAGTGCAGGTTGCAGGTCAAAACTGGATGTCACGAGCTCAGGACAGAAACGAATGGAGCAAGGTTGAGGAGGCCTTTACTCATCGAGAGGTCCCTTTCATTTAATATAATTCATTAATTCTAATTTTTTATTTTAATTTGCATAATTTTAAATTTGATAAATGATAATTTAAAAAATGATAAATGTAATAGCACTAATGTTAATTATTTTTTTGTAAATGTAAATTGTAAATGTAAGGGAAATAAATGGCTTTATTATTATTATTATCAAATCGTATTTATAAATATAAACTCTCTTTTACAAGAGGTATTTTACCCTACTCACGAGCTATATAAGCCAAGCAAGTAGAGCTAGATGAAGTAAGATTGATGTTGAACGGAAGATGAGGATAAGAATTTTCTGGTGATTCTGCAGGTGTTCAGAATTGTAGCCTTTTGAATATATTATTATATTTGCCCACGAGAATTAGCTCAGCCCACATTGACGTTACGAAATCTAATAAAGTTTGTCCTTTCTGTATAAAGAATAGAATAAATAGAGTAAAGTAATCTTGGTTCTGTCGAGGGACCTTTGTTCTACAGGGTGATGTTTTGACCGACTTCCAAGGTAAGCAATTACTCTGTATTTTTTATGTTTGTTACCGCATAAGTTTTGTTTGGTTTGGATTACTCTTATACCAGACTAGCGGGCCCGCGCTATTTCATCTGCGTCACTTTCAATTAAAAGGTAGCCTATGTTCTTTCTCAGGGTCTAAAGATTGTCTGTGCCAAATTTCATCAAAATCGGTTGAGAGGCTTAAGCGGGAAAGCGTAACAGACAGACAGAGTTACTTTCGCATTTATAATATTAAGTAGGGATAGTGTAAATACTTTTGGATCTGTGTTTAAAAAAAATATACATATTTTGAACAGACAAGATTTTACCATTTGCTGTGCTTATTTGCGTGTATATTTCTTTTTAGATTTTATACTGATTTGGATAATTCTTTTTTATTAGAAAGCAGACTATTTGGTCACAATATCATATATTTTTTTATTTTTTTAGTTGGAGGAAATCGCTGGATCTCCGATATGTGGGAGTTGAACCGCACTAAAACCTCCAACCGCTCACACTCAGCGTCCGAACCCCGGCTGAGGCCAGAACCCAGCACGGGGTTATGAGGGACGACGCGACGCGTTACGCCATCGGCAATCTTTCCCGTCGTCCCCGATAAAGATCTGCTTAGTACTTTTTGTGCTATTCTTAAAAAATGGAAGTCGGTCGTTTTCACTTATCATTTCAACCTATCCAAAAAAAATGTGTATTAACTTTCTTCCTTACCTCTACAATATTCTCTTAAAATAAATATAGCTTCTAATATCATCATAAAAACATTGGAACCAATTACCAAAAAACTTTTTTAATTAAACATTCTCTTGATGCCATTATCGTCTTTAACACCTAGTACCAAGGCCGAAAATCGCTTGTATTTTTCGAAGGTTTTTAATGAGTGTACCATTATTAGTACTTCACACCTAACATAGCCTTTCTTTGTAATGTTGGTAGGTGTGAAAGGTTGGCGTAACGATTATTGGGCCAAATTGTTGGTATTGGCGTAAAAGTTGGTTCAAATATGCGTGTAACGGTACTTGAGTACATTAAAATATCATGTTTTGTTTAAGAATATATTGTACATACATTTTAGCACTAAACCGATTTCGATAGCTCTTGCTTCTATGATTGAAGTTAATTTTAAACTATGGAGTTATCATTGATTTTCATGCGTTTTGCAGCATAGTTTCTTGAACCGATTTTGATAATTTGTTTTTTCTTAATTTGGACTCTTCACACCTAATTCAGGCCTTCTTTATAACCATCTTTTAATTAAGACTTAATCGAAAAGTACTTACTTTAAAATCTTTATAAAATTGTGACTCCAAGTCAAGATATATTATCTTTTATACTATAAAAGGGAATCCAAATCAGTTCAGCAAGACAGCAGACACAAATACAGTGCACACCCTGTTTCGAGGTCTGTCAAAAAGAAACATGTCTGCCTTCAAGAAAATCGACAGTTACATTCCAAATCGCGTGTAAAACGTAAATAAATCAATACAAAACGAATGAATTACAGCTGTACCGCATTTTTACAGCAATCGTTTATTCCTTTGTAAATTCTATTTCTCTAAATAACGAAAACTGTCAGATAAATCTTCAGTTACATTGTTTCCTGGTTTTTGAGACTGTTTTGTTATTTACTAGGGCCCGCGCATCATCGTCTGTGTCACACAAGTAAATTTACTCACCGTTTAAATCGTCCAGTCGTTCTCAAGTTTTAGCGAGAGTAACGAACAGCAGTTCATTTTTAAATGTAAAACTCAGTGTCATTGCAGAGGTTCATGAGTGACGATAACCACTTACGATCAGGTGGCCCGTTGGCTCGTCTGCCTACATGGCAATAAAAAAAAGTTGTACTGCCACACTTCGTTGTAACACATTGTGATTAGTAATGTCAGCGAGTTTTTTCCTCGCTTCCGGCAGATGACGCGGTCATAGGTACACAGTTGAACGCTAAAAAAACTTGAGAGGTGTGATCACAGCGCCATCTAGCGATAATCATCTAAAACAAATAAAATGTCGTGACAACCAAAAAAGTGTCGTGACAACTTTTCGTAAGATTTTTTTCGGTCTAGCCCCCTTTCGATAACGCGCGATAAGGAACTTCGTTCCAAAAACTGTTTCTTCAGCTTATGACATTACTGTTTAAAAACAGCTTCTTTTTGGAGGAGTAAATCCCCTGACTTCCAACCACCCCGCAGGTTAATCCTAAAACCTGCCATTCACGCTCAGCGTTCGAACCCCGGTTGAAGACAGAACTCAGCACGAAATTCTACGGGGTGACGCGATGCTAAGGCTTACGTATCTTACTAAGAATGTAATCTTGACATGACTTATAACATTTATGGTATGATGGAAACACGCATTCTCCATGTTAATCCAGCACAATGGAAACGGTTTATCCTCAATAAGCATTTTCCTGCTCCCGTTTCTGAGCAAAATATTCGGAATACTTAACGAAATGAACCGGCAGAGGGACTGGCCTTGCCATAGATATGTACAGAAATGAAGGTTTGAACAAATCGATAGAGAATAAAGTCGTGATGCTTGAAGCATTTGTCTTCTGTGCAGAAGATTGCGGGTTTGGACCTGGCGAACTTGAGATTTAGATCTGTGAAGAAAATCTATGTGTAATTGGTCACATCACGTCATCATCACATCATTGGAAAGTAAACGAGTAAACGACCTAATTCCTTATTTATAAAAAATAAAAATAAAAAAGCCTTTATTTTTCCACCCATTACAAAAATACATAGTAGGTTTTTGAGTAGGAACCCCTTCACGGGCCTCCTCCAGCTTCTTCCATTGATCTCTATTCTTTGCTACTTCCATCCATTTCCCATCTGCTACAGAAAAAATATCGTCAGCCCAGCGTTGTTTAGGACCTAATTTAGATCTCCGTAATTCCAAGAAAGTTGGAACACCATTTTTCCTACTGCTTCTACAATTTGATTAAATTCTTTGAGGGCCCCAAGACAAGTTAGCTTTCTCTCTAGTTCCTAGTCATCGCTATGGATTCTGGAGTTACAAGAGTTAGAGTTGTGGAAATGCGAAGTGGAATACCCGAATAAACCTCGTTTGAAGAAGGACATGTCATGAAGAAGTTTTTTTTTTTTGGAACGAAGTTCCTTATCGCGCGTTATCGAAAGGGGGCTAGATGGAAATTCTTATAAAAAAGTTTTCACCACACTTTTTTTGTTTTAGATGATTATCGCTAGATGGCGCTGTGATTAAAACAATTCAAACTTCGTTCCATCCCTTTTCTCTCTCAAGTTTTTTTTTTATTGCCATGTAGGCAGACGAGCCAACGGGCCACCTGATCGTAAGTGGTTACCGTCGCTCATGAACTTCTGCAATGTCAGGGGACACTGAGGGGTCGCTACCTACAACCTAACCTTAAGGACCCTCCTCAAGCCTCGTTTGAAGAAGGACAAGTCATAGTCATGGACAAGTATAACCTGGATCTATGAAATATTGATACAGATTAATCTTTACTTCTGTTAAGTAAATTGTTCTGGTATTACGTCTTGTTGTCTCCTTTCATTCGTATATTAAATTAAGTTATTGTGTTAGGAAAAAACGGAATATTCTGAGGGATTTACTCGTGAAACAAGAGGAGGAATTCGTCTAGAACTTTCGATCTTTAAGTAGGGTACTTTGTAAATGGCGAATGTACTCTACAACCCGATTCCCTTCGGCTTACTTGTTAAATTAAATTTGCATTATAATTATAAATATGAATAATTGTTTTTCACTTAATTATTATAAATAAAAACGGATATGTGCACCAACTTATTGTCTTGGAATTTTTTTAACTAACTTGTGATTTTCTAAATTTAGGTTAAAAGGTTCTGCTGCTGTTGAGTTTTTGGTTAAGTTGATTGCGTAAGGAAAAATTGCGAAGGAATAAACAGGTAAAACAAGAAGCAATTCGTCTAAGACACTCTAAGAAGGTATTCGTCTAAGATTTCTTCTTTGGATAATCATTTTGATAAAAAAAACTTGAGAGGTGTCAAGGGACACCCGGATGGAACGAAGTTCTCATAAAAAATATTTCCTTTCGTAACGCGCCATAAATAATGTGTTTTAAAATATTTTTATCACAGCGCCATCTAGCATTAATCATATAAACAAATAAGGAATTGTTTTAAAATATTTTGATCACAGCGCCATCTAGCCATCAACTAAAACAAAAAAGTGTCGTGACAACTTTTTCGTAAGAATTTTTCCGTCTAGCCCCCGTTCACAACGCGCGATAAGGAACTTCGTTCCAATAAATATACTTGTCGAATTTAAACATATAGTAACATTTGTAACTAACTTAATAATCATTCAGAATTTCCGAAAAGGAAAAGGATTTTACTGTCTAAGTATTAGACCATGTCAAGACATAATATACTAGAAAAAATATATTATACTTGTATACGAAATCACGATAAAAACCTCGTCTACAGATGACATAAGTCTTGCCCTAGAAACATACAGTATTATTTATACGAAAACCCAGACTGGAAGAAAAATTTGTTTTTGTATCGACTAAGAAATATCCCGAATAACTGAGTAAATGAAGAGCCTTTACACAGAAAACTTACTATCAGAAGTAAGTATGTATGTAACTTATTAACACACTCGCGGTTTTCTAGATTACTTTCATGCATTGTAAACGGTTTCTTACCACGATATTTAATGAATTGAGTGGTCTCGATATTTCGACAATAACGAACGAGAGGGTAGACAGATTTGTTTGCTCGTAAATCTACCCGCAGTAGATTAGAAGAGTTCCAGTCTTCTCGTGATCAAGACGTTTGCAACAACGTTGAAATATCGAGATCACTCAATTAATTAAATATAGTACCCGTTTATAATGCACTAGATGACCCCCGCAACTTCGTCTGCATCACAAAGGGGTTCAAACAGTACTCGCAATGTTGTTATTTGCGCGGATCGCGTTGTGTATATTTTTTTGCGTTTTATACTCGTCAAAACTTCTCAACGAAAAGTCCGATTGGAATAAAACAAAAAGTAATTTACTTCTACATTAATACTCTTAATAACATAATATTTAATTTGGATAAGGATTAATATAACGATACTATTTTAACGTAATTTCAATTTTTGGACGATAATTATTTTTTCTTGAACATAAAAGCGGTTATTGTGACTAAATTATGATAGTTAGATATATGCTGTCGCGGACTTTTTTGTTTGTCTTCAAAATACCTAAAAACCCGTAGTACATCATTTTGTTCTATTGTCAATAGTTTTTGCAGCGTACGCATAAACAGGTTTTCGATTTTTCACCTTTTGTTACATATTCGATATTGTCATGTCATAAAAATTAGGGATCCAATTTTTTTGAAAATAAAATATAGCCCATAACCTTCCTCGATAAATGGACATTCCAACAGTGAAAGAATTTTTGAAATCGGACCAGTAGTTTCTGAGATTAGCGCGTTCAAACAAACAAACTCTTCAGCTTTATAATATTAGTATAGATGAAAGCATGTATCTCATGGGATGCGATGGTAAACAATGTCGTAGTGCGTCAGGCCGTGCTGGGTGTAGCCTCAGGGTTCAAACGCTGAGTGTAAGCAGTAGATTTTACAGCGATTCGACTCCCATATACCCCACCTACGCGGTTGAATGTCTGATTTAAAATAAATAAAGCCTTTATTTCGGACACAGTTTACAGTTTTTACTAACTCTAACTTATTTTCTAAAACTTAAATTAATTAATTATGCATCCGTTTGCCCTATTTTGACAAAGGCCTCTTCCAACTTCTTGAAGACTGTCTGATTTACTTCTACTTAAATCATAATGGCTATAGTCGAAAAGTATCGTGGTAGCACGCTAAAATATTTTGAAAACAAGGGTTTGGTCATTTAGATGTCGTCCTCAAATAATAAACAATATTGGCAAACATGATATTCTTGGATATTAGGACAGACCAATATTCTTATCGGGTTAAAGCGATACACCGGGGGGCGGCGCGACGGGAAAGAGTGTCTCGGGCGTAACGCGTCGCGCCGTCCCTCATAACCCCGTGCTGGGTTCTGGCCTCAGCCGGGGTTCGGACGCTGAGTGTGAGCGGTTGGAGGTTTTAATGCGGTTCAACTGCCACATATACCCCATGGGTGGGAATCCAGCGATTATTTCCAACTAAATAAAAAAAAAACGATACATCGCCCATATTCGTCCCGCATCAGTTTGGTGACAAAGCGAATTTTATCGCCAATATTTTTAGATTCTGGATTGTAGCGCAAGTGTCCCGATAATTGCGTTAACACGAATAATCGTGGTAACTTTTAGCTTACAGTCATCAAACACGATTTGAGTGTAAATTTACTTCTATAAACACTCGCGGTTATCCACATCACTTACATTATTACTAAACGATACGAGACGGCAGCTGATACTGTCAGTGTGGTATGTCGAAATGTGAGTTCGAGTTCCAGTGGTACCGGCAAACGAACGAGAAAGAAGGTAGACAGATTTGTCTGCTCTTAAATGACCTACCCGCAGTTCTTCAGTCTTCCCGTGATCATGGCGCTTGAAACAGTGCTGAAATATCGGGACTGCTCAATTAAAAATAATCGTGGTAAGAACCCGTTTAGTAATAATGTAAGTAAATTTACTTCTGTTAATAGACATTCTGTGCTTTACCGTTCTTGTTACGTCTCGGGTTATTAAATTAGCTTATTGCAGGAGAAAAATACAGGGAAAATTGAAGGAAGCTTTGTTACGGGGCATCCGAGTACAGTGTTAGTTCTAGACTAGAAAAATTGAACTGTTTTACGAGATTTTTCACCGTATTCTGAAAGGAGGAGATACTCGAGACGATCTTTTATTTTTGGATCAATTTTTTCAAGAACTTCAAGAAACTGCGTTACGCTCCGCTCACGTTATGCGCTCACAATGAGAGCGAGTGAGAGGCACGCGTGTCTTTCACTTTTTATGTCTGTCTCTCTCGCTCTTAGGCGGGCTAACAATGCCCGAGTCGTTGTCACGTAAAACTTTCGCCCGTATACCGACTTTACAGGCAACCAAATTTTTTTTTTTAAATTCAGTTCATTTATTTGTGATATACAGGTTATTACATTAGATGTTATTCTGATTTACATATTTGTTCAGCTGTAATCAGCTCTGTTGAGCATACCAATCATATTTTATAAACTTAAATTCTAAGACAAGAAAATTTTAATTGAAATTATAATCTTAAAATATCCTATTTTCGGGCTTATGTGGTTACCGACGCTCATAGAAGTTATGGATCTATTTAATTTCAGAGCTACGGGGCCACTATCTACGATCTACTTTAGAACTAAATTTCCTCCATGTTCCCCGAGAGCTATGACTTGTCCTTCAGGCTTCAAGTGCATTCCTGACATTTCAGCGACAGAAACAATTTACAATCAGTAGGCCAGTTATCTTGTCTACATTTTTTTTTTTTTTGGACGGGAGGAAATCGCCGGACTTCCACTGGTATGTGGGTGTCGAACCGCACCAAAACCTCCCACCTCTCACGCTCGACATCCGATGTGGTAGGGGTGACAGGACGCGTTCGCGATTGTCGCTTACGTATCGCCCCGTCACCCCCGGACGTCGAACCGGCAGCCGTCGGTGAGAACGACCACCGGCTCACTCGGTAGACGGACTTTACAGTCCGCCGAGATGGGGCCGTGTGTTGGAGGGTCTCCCTCGGCTCAGGCCGGTCCAGGACCAGCCCGGGTCGGGGAGCACGGCTGGCCATCCCCCGGATAGATGGCACGGAGGGTGCGCGCTGAAGCCTAGCGCAGCACCCCTCGGGTCCGATGTTGGTGGACCCGGTACTCTTAGGGGGCCAGATCCCGGGACAGCTCCCGAGGCCGGCCCCCCGCTCGACGTCGGCGGCGACGGGGTTGGCCGGGGAGGGAAGAGCTCTCCCTCTCCCGCCCCGCCGCCTCCTTCTGCGAGATGGTGGACTCGCAGAAATCGAGCATAGCTTTGCAGGACTCGTCGTCGCCGAGCATCGATGCCACGACGCCCGGCAACGACAAGTCCCGCCCTACTTGTGCGACCAGGACACGGCGCTGCTCCTCCCATGCGGGGCAGAGAGCGAGCGTATGCTCTGCCGTGTCCAGGTCGCTTGTGCAATGATGGCACCTCGTCGTCGGCTCGACCTGTATCCGGTGCAGGTACTTCCCGAAGCAACCATGCCCGGTCAGCACCTGCACCAGACGAAAGGTGAGACGTCCCTCGCCACGACTCACCCAGTCCTCCAGGACAGGGCGAATCGCCTCGACGGTCCTTAGACCCCAGCTGGGGTTGGCCAAGCGTCTTGACCACGCCTCCAGCACGGACCGTCGAGATTGGGCCTTCCGGTACCGTACCGCGGCTCTAAGGGGATGCACAACACCCAGAGCACGGAGGTCGCAGCGCCAACGATAATCGTCGGCGAGCGCCTCCGCCTCCAGATCCCAAGGTGGCGTCCCCGCCAGCACGCACGCCGCCTCAAAGGAGACGGTGCGGTATCCGCGGATGACCCTGATAGCTACGACGCGCTGCGGCCCGTACAGGATCCGGACAACAGTTGCTGTCCGGTTTCCCGGTCCGGCCCAAACGGGCGCGCCGTACAGGGCCATCGAACGCACCACCCCCGCGTAGAGGCGGCGCACGACACGGTTTGGTCCCCCGAGATTCGGAAGCAGCCGGCTCAGAGCGCCGGCCGTCCTCATCAGTCGGGGGACGAGCTCCGTAAAGTGGGCCCGGAAGGTCCAACGGCTGTCCAGTATGAGGCCGAGGTACTTCAATCGCACCCCGACCTCTATTGGGACGCCTCCAACCACGATTTGGGCCCCTGCAGGTGGCGTCACCCCAGCCCTGTGGAACCACAGGGCCTGGGATTTATTGAGCGCCACCGCGAGGCCCAATCTCCTTATACGACCGACGACGAGGGCCACCCCCGCTGTGGCGAGATGGGTAGCCTCTCTGAAGTCTTGACCCCGGGCCATGACGAGCGTGTCGTCAGCGTAACAGATCACGCTCAGGCCCGGGGTCAGGGCGCCTCTCAGCACCCAGTCGTATCCGACATTCCAAAGGAGAGGTCCGAGGACCGACCCCTGAGGAACCCCGCATACGACCGGAAACCGGTAAACGGTCCCATCGTGCCCGGTGCATACTACCGACCTGGCCTCCAAGTAGAAGCCGACCAGCCGGCGGAGGTAGGGGGGAACTCCATGTCTCTCGAGTGCCCCCCCTATCACGGACCAGGGCAAGGTGTTAAATGCGTTGGCGATGTCAAGCGACACCGCCAAGGCCACCCCGCCCTGTGATACGGCTTCATTTGAGAGGGCCCGCACGCGAAGGATCGCGTCCACGGTTGAGCGGCCCTCTCTGTATCTTGTCTACATGACAAAAAATGTGTATGCACTGCTTATCAACTTATACTGCACGCCCCCATCACGCCATTGTCACACAATTAATTAACTCGAAAGTTTTTCTTCAAAACTGTTAGGAGGCATCACGTATCAGCAGTTTTCTCTGACACAAGGCCCAATTAAAACTTAACTGTCTTGCGTTAAATAAATTGAAAAAGTTCCAGCTTTGGCATTATTCTGGAAGTTTCTACGCCAAGTTTCCAAGTGTGACATTCATTTTTGCGTTTACAGGCTGTTATTCGGGCTTTTTGTCGACACGTTAAAGATGTAATTGGTTAACCGACTTTTTTAAATGAGGGTCAATTTTATTGTGTTTTTGGAGGGTACTTTTTTGTTTATTGATGATTTTTGTTGAAAGGAGATATGTATGCCTAGTCGGAGAGCCCGCCGACCGAGAGAGCCGATGGCCGTATTCGACGGCGGCTACCGGTTCGGCGTCCGGGGGTGTCGCGACGGGAAAGTGTGCCGCAGTGCGTAACGCGTCGCGCCATCCCGCATAACCCCGTGCTGGGTTCTGGCCTCAGCCGGGCTTCGGACGCTGAGTGTGAGCGGTTGGAGGTTTTAGTGAAGTTCAACATAAAAAAAACGTTTTAAATAACAATCTTCATCCCTCATTAAAGTTTACAAAACTTGAATATAACTTAATATGTAACATAAATGATGTTTTCTTTCGCTTCAAATGGCACGTACCCTTTGAAGCGTTGAAACTTTGAAAGTTTGAAAGCTTCAATCGATTAATGAGTTTGAACTTTACAAAGTCAAAGCTGGACTTCATCTGGATTCGTTGGAGCTTAAAATTGATGTTCAATGACAAATTTCAAGTAAAATCTAAGTTAGGAGGTTTTTAATTATTAACTTGAATGACTAAATATTATTTTCTATACAAATACCTAAATAGCCATTGTATAAAACCTAATGCTGCCAGCGAGAGAGGAGTAAAGAACGAATCAAAAAAGAAAATTGGTTGCCTGTAAAGTCGGTATACGGGCGAAAGTTTTACGTGACAACAACTCGGGCATGGTTAGCCCGCCTAAGAGCGAGAGAGACAGACATAAAAAGTGAAAGGCACGCGTGCCTCTCACTCGTTCTCATTGTGAGCACATAACGTGAGCGGAGCGTAACGCAGTTTCTTGAAGTGTCACCCGGCAAACCAATTTATAAGACGTTGTCACTAAAACTCAAAACTAAGAAAATAAAAGTTGTGAAAAAAATGTATAAAACGACTGTATCCGGCAATGTTCTAAATTCAAATAAGCGCGCCAACATCTATTTGAACACAAATTCAAAAAGTATTTACATAAAAGAGGTTTAAATAATAATTAGTTAAACTATTTATAGATGGCGCTTTTGTCGACAGTACCTAAAGTCTTAGGTAGATTAAAAAAAATATTAATTGTTGATTCTGTCGCTTACAGCCATAGTCTATGAGCCAGCGCCTTTTTTCATAATGATTACCAACAATCTGAATATTTGTTAGTGGCTTGATTTTGACAAGACGCCCAACTTTTTGCTCTACGAAAATTCTCGATAGTGAGGGCTAATACAGTATGGAAGCATCAAAGGACAATTATTGTTTTAAATTTGTAATAAAATTGTTTCAAGATTTAATTAATTTAAGTTGGGCGTCTCGTCAAAATGAAGCTACTCACAAATATTCAGATTGTTGGTAATCATTATGAAAAATAGGCGCTGGCTCATAGACTATCATTTTCGTTTTTTTTTGTGAAAATGTCATGAAAGTGAACGATATTCGAAATGGAAAATTTTTACTTTTTATTTTCACTCTAAAGTTTTACTCTTCTCAAACTTAGTTTTAAAATTGTATAATGATCTTATGATCATTTTCTGAAAATTTCTTCAATCCTTCAATTCTAAAAAAAATTATGAGATAAAAAAGTTAACTACTTTTACCTTTTTAAAATCGACCAAGAAGTTATTTTAACTATTCTAAAAAACAGAAATTCTAACTTGTCCGTAAAACAACACTTCGTAATTACTAAAAAGACTGATAAAAACAATCTAAAAATAATACGACAAAATGAAACAACACCACGACACTTCGAAATTAAACCGATAATTATGGATTCTCGTTTTAACTTCATAATAACATCCTTGTCGTTTCTCACGCTTGACAAAACTACTGGTTTGAGGTCTTGAGACATTCCTTTGACACAGAATAATTGACTAAACAGAAATAAATGTACCACGGTCCGGTTCAAAAGATCCATTTTGGAATCCCATTCCGATTTGGAGTGGACTCCCGTCCGCGGTGTTCTGTAGCACTATGACATGTCCCTTTTTAAACGAGGTTTAAGAAAAATCCTGTATGGGTAGGTGATAGATAACGGATTATTGCCCTGACATTGCAGAGGTTCATGAGCGACGGTGATTGTTTACCATCAGGTAGGCTGTAAGCTCCTTTATCTAGCAATAAAACCATTTTGTTAGCATTCGTTGAAACTTGTCATGTAGGCAAAACAGCCAACGGACTACCTGATCGTAAGTGGTTACCGTCGTTCATGGATCCGCAATGTAAGGAGACACTGCCCTACGACCTCCCTTTAAGGACTTTTCAGTCTCGTTGGAAGTACAAGTCATAGCGCTCGGGAAACATCATTCCATAGCCGGACAGTGAATTCCATAGCCGTAGCAAGGAAGTGTAAAGTTATAGAAATTTAAAAGAGTTTTAATTTCTGTAAACTTATTCTGTGGTGTAGTTGTAAAATGGCGTCAAAATTATAGGATCTCAGGTATTATGATTGTTAAAGGTAGTTATGACTGTGGGAATGGTTTTCTCTGAACTGTAAATAAATAGTGTTTATAGTAACAAGACGAATTAATTTCGTCGTGGTAATAGTCGTGGTGGCTGAAGCGGTTGAAGCGCTTCCTTCCGAACGGGAGGTTGCGGCTTCAAATCCGGCCGGCTTGTACCGCTAAATCTTAATATGAAAAAAAATTATGTGCAATTTTTCACAACACCACTGGCTAAAAACGGTGAAGGAGCACATCGTGAGGAAACCTGCATGTCGGAAAAGGGAAATAAAAGTCCTTTGTAGATATGTGAAGTCCCCAATCCGCATTAGGCAAGCGTGGTGGACTATGCCTAACCCTTCTTCGGAGGAGACCTGAGCTCAGCAGTGGGCAGTAATGGGTTGGTACAGTACAGTACGAATGAATTTAAAAGTGGATGGATATAAGAGGCCGAAGAAAAGATGGTCTGATTGTGTGAAGGATGATATGATGGTTTGTGGTGAGATGATGACAGATGATGTATGTAAAGATAGAAAGGAGTGGAGAGAGAAGACATATTGCACCGACCACATCTAAATGGGGTTAGGTATAGAAAGAAATAAGTTGAATAGTTTTTTATAGCAAGAACGGCCTATTATTGCCCTGGCATTGCAAAGGTTCATGAGTTACGGCAACCACTTACAATCAGGCGGGCGGTTAGCTCGTTTATCGGTCTCGTGTTGAAAAAAAAGATATTGACGAGTCTACGGCATGATGGCAAGTGTCGTGGCTCCTGGATGGTAATGACAGAGGACACTGGGTCGCTTTGACTTATTTTTTTATTGCTTGACAAATAAATGAGCTTACGGCCCGCCTGATGGTAAGCGGTCACCGTCGCTCATGAACCTCCGCAATGCCAAGGCAATGAGGGGCCGTTATCTATCACCTACCTATATAGTACTTTTCTTAAACCTCGCTTAAATTAATTTGAATTGTTAAAAGCAGTCTAGATTTAATCTTAGGATATTAATTAGATTAAAACACTAATTGGCCGCGTTATCTCTGAATCTGTCCTTAATAACGTGAATTGAACACGATTCATTAGTACAACAAATTACTACATTCATTTGTACCGGTAATTTTATGTTGAAACTAGTTACAGCCCGCGACATTCTGCGTGAACCCTACATAACTACGATTATACCTTTTTTCCGGAAATTACGCGAATTGTCTATTAAAATGTACATTTTTGAAAAGATCCATCGGTACTTTTACGATCTTTAAAAAAATTAATAATTGGAAACTCACGAAGATTATCACCTTCCACTTGACAAAACTTCCACTTTCTCTTCTAAGGAGATCCGAGCCCAACAGTGGGCAGTAATGCGTTGGTACAGAGTATAGAGTACTTGACAAAAGAATCATTCGCATTGGTGCACTCAAATTGAAGTTACGAGGTTATATAGTATCAAGATCCAATTCGCGTAACACATTGTGTCGCCTCGCATAACTCCGTCCTGGCCTCAGTCGAAGTTCGAATGCTGGCTATAAGCGGTTGGTTTTAATGCGGATCGACTCACATACCCCACTTGCATTTCACCAATCACAACCAAGAACACTACTAATCACTCTTTAAACACAAAAAAACAAATCGGTTCATCCGGTTAAGAGCTACGGTACAGAAACATCAGACACCTCGTCGTTTTTCGTTGTTATATAATCACCATATTGGAAATATTTGAAACTAACTCCTGTGTTTAATAACAGTGATCAGTATGGTTCTCCTGAACACATTATAGATGTAATTTGAGGATCGAAAGTTGTGGATAAGTGACAGGATAATTCACTATCAGAATGCGGTGCAGTCGCGGGCGAAAGGGCAGTTTAAAATTGATTTTTAATTTTTCTTAACGTTTTGGTATGGAAAGGAAATCGCAAAGTATTTTTGAGAAAAACCCATTTTTTTAAATGTCGATCTGATTTTGATATCTATCTAATATATATTATAAAGGCGAAAGTTTGTAAGTATGAATGTATGGATGTTTGTTACTGTTTCAAAAACTACTGAATGGATTTGAATGAAACTTTACCACAATATAGCTTATACATCAGAATAACACATAGGCTACAATTTTTGAACCCCTTTGTAACGCAGACGAAGTTGCGAGGGTCATCTAGTGTCTTTATATTCAGTAGTTCCAATTCAATTTTCGCTCAACTCTTTTTTATATATCCATACGAAACTGAGTTTGCGAGGAATTTTACTCTTATTCCAAGATCCATTAATAATTTTAACCAAATAAACCAATTTTGACAGATCTTATGAATTTTTTAATGTCCTAATATTTAAAAAAAACCTGAATAATTAATTTCCCTTACGAAATAAACAATTTTCCAAGCGTATTTTTATTGCCATACTAGCTGGCCCACACAACTTCGGTCTGCGTCACATAAGGAAATTTTCTCACCGTTTAAACCTTCCCTGGACTTCTACGAATATTTCAAGATTAAAATAAGCCAAATCGGTTCAGTCGTTCTCGAGTTTTAGCGAGACTAACGAACAGAAATTCATTTTTATATATAAGATACTAGCTGGCCCACCCAACATCGTCTGCGTCACATAAGGAAATTTTCTCACCGTTTAAACCTTCCCTGGACTTCTACGAATATTTCAAGATTAAAATAAGCCAAATCGGTTCAGTCGTTCTCGAGTTTTAGCGAGACTAACGAACAGCAATTCATTTTTATATATAAGAAGATACACACACTAATAGGCCATTTAATTACTTTAAAGTTTAAATACTGTATGCTTATTTAACATTTTTGCGTAAAAATCTCCAAAACACAACACATTCTCACATGACTGTACGATATGAAAAAAGGGTTATCTCGAGTGCTAATGCGATCACATAACAATGTGTGGAAGGGAGCCTCGAGCAACAATCAAACTAATCACGGGTTCTGTATGTTCTTGTAAACAAGAAACACATTACACTTTTAACCGTTTTAAAAATAAATTTTAAAGAAAACTTTTTAAATACAAGCTTTTAAGATTACCTTTTTACAAGCTTTATAATGGCCGAGTGGTCGAAGCGCTTCCTTCCGAACGGGAGGTCGCGGGTTCGAATCCGGCCGGCTTGTACCTCTAAATCTAAATGTGAAAAAGATTTATGTGCAATTTTTCACAACACCACTAAAAACGGCTAAAAACGGTGAAGGAAAACATCGTGAGGAAATCTGCATGTCGGAAAAGGATTCTAAAAATCCTTTGAAGAAATGTGAAGTCCCCAATCCGGACTGGAAAAGCGTGGTGGACTATTCCTAATCCCTCTTCTGAGGAGACCTGAGCCCAACAGTGGGCAGTAATGGGTTTGTACAGTACAGTAATAGAATCCTCCCTTAGTTACAAACCTTAATTAAACATTGACTATTAACTCGAAAAAATAACAACAAAACAAAAACCCATCATTACTTGCACCCCAAAGCTCCTACTGTTAAATATTCTAGCATACTTTAAGTAAAAATCTTCGTTTAAACTTTAAACTAAATACATCCAAGTGAAACAAAGCTTTCCAGAACTTTCCAGTGCACTCATTAAAACTTAGCCTGTCTGACACGTCTGAAGTGTGATAGTCTGACACTTCAATGGTTGACGAGGTATTGCATTTTAGAAATGAGACGTTCATTATTCACCCTTCTTTAAAGGTCTTCAAATCGAATATAATTTATTTTAAAGAAAACTTATTAATTACAAGCTTTTATAGCTGGATATCATTTAACAGTAGAGAGCGATTCAAGTAAAATGAGCCCAAACACGACGGGTCTATTTTGTTTAGCACATTCCTATGACCATCATCAGGTGACGTCATTTTGTCATATTATTGCATTGTCACGCGATATAAATCTGCGTGCAAAATGTCAGCTCAATCGGAAACCGGGAAGTTTGCAAAATTTAGCTTGCAAGATTCCACCCGTACTTACATAGTTTCATCCGGTGCAAGTTAATATAAGGCTCGTAAAAAAACATGCCCGCTCAATATCTTCCACTGGTTCTTGAGGATTGTCTTTCAGGACGGAGGCGTAATGTTAGCGAACTGGTGCTAATATCTTTTTAGTCTTAACTTTTTAAATATACGTGTAATTTGATATGATTGCACTTTGACTTAACTTTGACATAGACCCATCGTTGAACCCACCAATAGAAAACGACAAACCAGGCAATAGTTGCAAACTTCTACAATAATATCTTGACTTTGTATTTCAATTTAAAAACTAATACAACAGTAATAACAGAACACAAATTCAAATTGAAACAGTAGAAGCGTGGTAAACAAACAAATAACTATACAACCCTGAAAGTTTCTCCAGCCAATTACAACAGCCCTAGTTTAGTCTGAATTTCGACCTAGGATGTAAATGTGACGAACCATTTTGGAGAGGTCGATTTGTAATTCGTGTTTCTTTCATTAGAATTATTCCAAGGCGGGGGAGATGTTGTAGACAAAGATGATTTTTTGTGTTTTTCAACGTCATCATCCCATGACATCCACTGCTGGACATAATCCAGCCAGGGTAGGACGCTGGGTGTGAGCAGTTGGAGGTCTTACTACAGTTCACTCCAACATCTCCCCCCCACGCGTGCTGATTTCCTTCAACTAAAAAAATATTAAGAACAAAATATAGCCAAGCACCTACACATCGAAAAACAAGAATATCCCTGTTTCAATTAACATAAAACAAAAAAAACTTACAACCTATAAAAACTTGAAACATCTGTTCAAAAGTAAACTCCTAAAGGTCGGCTTCCACTATCAATCATCCGACTTTCGTAAAAAAGGAGTCATAAACTAAAATACTTTCCATAGAGCCTTTCTACCTTCACGATAATACCGATGACTGGCCGTTCCGATCCTTGGCTAATGATCTTCGTATAGAATAGGGATGGGAATACTTCTGTGGAATAGGTATTTGAAGTATTCACTTGGAGTTATCAAGTACTGACCTAGTTGTTGATCATGATACATATTGAAGATCATGTACGACTGGAAACTAAATTAGAACTAAAAAGCCTTAGTAAATGCAACTTAAAAATGTTTAAAATTCTTTCAAAATGACTGTTGCTCGACAGCTAATGGGTTTGGCGATGGTGTGGGATGCGCGAGATCACGTGGTGTTGTCAATACTCTGTTGTCTGTGATGGTTTTTTAACCAATTTTTTTAGGTAACCGAATATAAGTTAAGTTAGGTTAGTAGCTATTGTCCTTTGAAGTATCAGTTAGTACCAAGTAATACTAGATACCGATACCAGGTAATGTCCACCTCGGGACAGACTCGTTATTGAGGCCATAATCCTCGGATCCGTCGGGTAAAGTTAATGATCCCGCTTATTTTCCCTGAAATACCCAATATAGATGTTGTGAATGATCGAAAATGGGGAAAGGTTACTTTTTTTGTGTAACATGTTACGTATAATATTTAAAACTATAAAGGATTTTTATGAAAAATACTAGGTTTTACAATGAGATATTTTAGGTTATGCGTAGAATTTACACACATATACAGAAACACATAAAAGTATACTTACTTCTTTGCTAGTTGTTTACTTTTGGAAAATTTGTTGGATGTTCGGTGTCTTATGTTAAGAGAATTATTTGTTAACTATGGCTAGGGGCGGCGCGACGGGAAAGAGTGCCTTGGTCGTAACGCGTCCCTCATAACCCCGTGCTGGGTTCTGGCGCTAAGTGTGAGCGGTTGTAGGTTTTAGTGCGGTTTAATTTCCACATACCCGGTGATTTGCTCCAACTGACAAAAAAAATGTTAACTATGGCTTGTCTTTCTTCAAGAGAGGCTTGAAGAAAGTCCTTGAAGGTAGGCCGTAGGTAGCCGCAGTGTCCTCTGACAATGCAGAGGTACATGAGCAACGGTAACCGCTTACAATCAGGTGATCCGTTAGCTCGTCTGCCTACAAGGTATTAAAAAAACACAGAATTCCTACACTCCTGCATTCCCCAACTAAAATATCCACGCACCGTCACGGTCCGTTTCAAGAATACTTTTTTGCCACCATCCGGCTATGGCATGAGCTCCCCTCTTCGGTGTTTCTCGAGCGCTATGACTTGTCCTTCAAACTAGGCTTAAAAGGAGTCCTTAAGGGTAGGTCGTAAGTAGCGGACCCGCAATGTCTTCTGGCAATGCAGAGGTCCATGAGCGACGGTAACCGCTTACGATCGGGTGGGCCGTTGGCTCATCTGCCTGCGTGGCAATAAAAAAAAACCCCACTGTCGCTCATGGACCTTTACAGTGTCAATAATCACTTTCTACCATTGTCGAAGTTATAAAAGCAATAAAAATAAGACACGCTTCTTAGCTAGAAAAACTACCGGTTTTATATGCATTAACATATATGTTTATATTATGGCCATAAAATGATAATTTCGTTGATGTTTTCGTGTTTACTAATTAATTGTATTGAATAATTATAAAGATATATGACTATCTCTTTCACACTATTCGAGAATGTTGAAAAAAATTTTTGTACAAAGAAATATCAACATTACATTCTACAGAATCGTTTTATTCTTGTGTGATTTTATATCGTCATTTCCGGTTCGATCCGGTTATATCCGGCTGAAAGTTCACAATATCCGGCCGAAGCTAATAACAAATGGTGTTTACTCGTAGTTTTAAACTACCATTAGTTATTGGACACATTATGTAATTAAGATTTATGTTTAATTTCCTTTTATTATCTTTTGATTAAATTCGTTGTGTTGACAAGTTATCTTTCCCTCGGGTTCCTGGGCTTCACTACTCAGAGTCATTACGATGGTCGCCGTTGTGGATCCTGGCTACACAGGAGTTACAGTGGTGCAAATCACATGACTGGCTAAAACTGGTGAAGGAAAACATCGTGAGGAAACTTTTGAATCCATAATTCTTCGAAGATATGTAAACTCTCCAATCCACATTACTATTGGTGGACTATGCCTCATACCTCTACTGACGAGACCTAAGCCCAGCAGTGAGCAGTAATGAGTTGTTACAGCACTGTGGGTACAGTAGACTTATGGCCAAAGGGAGATCTCCGACCGGGCGAGGTGGTGTATACAGTACAGTGAACACATACCTTATAAGTCTACCTTCACCTTACAATTTACTGGTAGAAAGCTTATTAATGCGCTTTTGTACAAAATTAAAATATTATTTAGCTTTTTCTTCACTCATAACTAGTCATAACTTTGTTTAGGTCTCAAATGTCTTGATTTACGATATCACATCAAAAATCTACAAAACTGTCAGTGTTTTATCATCAAAATCAACATTCTTTGCTTGTATTCCTAATCCAAAAAATCTCTCTCAAATTCTGACAATGATTCTTTATTTCGAGTTGGACAAAAACCCCGGCACGAAATGACGAAATGCAACCCTCCAACCCCACTTGATGTAAAATAAAATCTGCCTTTTTTTTTTCAGGTACCACCCCGAGCAGAACCCGGGTCCTCAAGTTGCAACCCTTCCAATTCCACCCCGAATATCCGGTATAACTAGGGACGGCTTTTTGTTTGCCCATTCCGCTTGTAGAGGTTTCATGTTGCCTAACACATAAGCGTGAGCGATTAAATATAAATTTTCAGAGTTATAAAACTATTACATTTTTACTTTCATGCATTTTTAACGGGTTCTTACCACGATATTTAATTAATTGAGTTGTCTCGATATTTCAACGTTGTTGCAAACGTCATGATCACGAGAAGACTGGATACTGCGGGTCGATTTATGAGCAAACAAATCTGTCTACCCTCTTTCTCGTTCGCTTTTGGGTCGCACCACTGGAACTCGAACTCACTTCTCGACACACCACACTCACTGTATCTATAAGACTGTATGTATAATAGATTGTAGCTGTGGCAAGTCGTATATAGGCCAAACAAAACGTGCGATTTCTACAAGACTCAAAGAGCATATCAGAGCGATTAAAAACAATGAACCGCATAAATCGGCGATCGCAGAGCATGTGCTCGACTCGGGTTCCAATCACTGGATACAATTACATAATCCTCAGGTACTGTCTTCTGAGCGTCGTTACGTACCAAGGATGGTTAAAGAAGCTATCGAGATTTCAAGACATAGCACTTTTAACAGGGGTGACGGCTTCAGATTATCGAGTATGTGGAATCCAGTGCTAAACAAAACAGTCACTAAGGGTTCATGCTCAGAGAGTCTTATAGATACAGTGAGTGTGGTGTGTCGAGAAGTGAGTTCGAGTTCCAGTGGTGCGACCCAAAAGCGAACGAGAAAGAGGGTAGACAGATTTGTTTGCTCGTAAATCGACCCGCAGTATCCAGTCTTCTCGTGATCATGACGTTTGCAACAACGTTGAAATATCGAGACAACTCAATTAATTAAATATCGTGGTAAGAACCCGTTAAAAATGCATGAAAGTATTATAGAAAGCCGCGAGTGTCTGAATAAGTTTATTACATTTTTATATTAACTAGATGTAGTTTAAGGAATAATTTGAAGAAAATATAAAGTTTTTATGGTAAACAATGTTTAAAAAATTACCAACCTCATTGGCGCAGAGTCGATAGAAGTCCATTCCTTTCGGCTTCCTCTCTGAAGGTACGTAACTGAATAACACCTAAAGAAGAATAATTTACGAAGGTGGTTGATAATGAGTTTTTTGTATAAACTTCTATCATGATATTGCGGTCCATGAGCAACGGTAACCGTTTACCAGCAATTGGGCTATTCACTTCTTTATCTTTCTCAATTAACTTGCTTAAAAGATTCACATCTGTAAATTCATTACATTCTACATGTATTACATATTCCTCTGTACGAATATTAATTGCTCTTGAATTCCGTGATGTCATTTAATTTGATGAGTATGACACGCAAATAAGAGCATGACTTTTAGAACAATTCTTCAATTTACTTGACTAATGAACTTTGTTGATTGAAACGTTTTCATTTAATCATTTTATGATGTGGAGTGATATCTTTGAAGATAATATACCTAATGTATTTTTAATTGCTGTGTGTGTTTATGTCCAGTTGTGTAATTTAAATACTTGGTTCAGTGCTGTACTGTTAGTGGCGTGCAGTCTATAAAAGCAAATATGCATTGCATACTCCAGCTTTTCAAATTCTATTAAAATAACAACAAAAATCAGTTAAATGCAGCATAATTAACTGATATAAACTCAATATTTTTATTATTTGCATGCATTTAGTTACTACTATTTCTAAAAATGTAATAAAATTGATTGTAGTTTGTAAATTTGTAAACAATTACGTCAAATCTTCATCTATGCATACCGTGACTGAAATATGTATGAACGCCACTGTGTACTGTACTGTAGCAACCCATTACTGCCCACTGCTGGGCTCAGGTCTCCTCCGAAGAGGAGTTAGGCATAGTCCACCACGCTTGCTTAATACGTATTGGGGACTTCACGTATCTTCGAATAATATTAAGAATCCTTTTTCCAATTTCTACATTGTATTGTTGTTGATGTTTTCTTTTGCCTTTTTAGTCAGTGGTGTTGTGATATTTGCACATAAATCTTTTTCAGCTTAAGATTTAATGATACAAGCCGGTTTTGAAATCACAAAAGCGCTTCAATCAGTCGGCCCGCAGGACTTTTTTCATTGGTCATTAACAATAGCATTGTAATTAAACTATGTATAGTTCACTCAACCCTTCTCTTAGAAGAGACATACTCAAATCACGAGAAAAGTGCTATTCCAAAAAAGTTTAAATATTTGGTTAAGTAAATTGTAACAATTTATTTCTAACATTTTTAAACTCTCTTGTAATACAGGGTGATTTGTTAGAGAGGGTACATATTGCAGGAGGGTGATGAGTACTCTGTTCTAATACGGAATATTACAAAAAAAAGTAAAATTACAAAATATATATATATATTTTTTAAATATTCTAATTTCGACAAAACTACCTCAAACATAAGCAATTTCGGCTTAAAGAGTGTTGACTAATGACCTCTAGTGATCCGCACCCTACACCTCCGCCACACCTATCAGCTGTCGAAAAACCATCATTTTGCAAGAATTTTAGATATTTTTAAGTTGCGATTACTAAGGCATTAAGCCATATTCTTTGGTAATAATATTTTTACTGGTCGTATATAACCATCAGCTACCATGACCTTCAATATGTACCCT
Organism: Trilocha varians; assembly: GCA_030269945.2. NCBI lineage: Eukaryota > Metazoa > Arthropoda > Insecta > Lepidoptera > Bombycidae > Trilocha > Trilocha varians. Next base: position 4,388,327 of record AP028279.1, read on the forward strand.
CACTAGGAAATCACCCTGTACAATTAAAAGTCATAGACTTAATCAAGCACTCCAACACTATTAGAAATTACAATAAACGAATGAAAACTATCACCCACTCAAACATCTCTAGATAACCATCAACAAATCAACTAAGTAAGTCATAGATTCCTAACCCGTCTCCGAATAGAAAATCTTTCCCGCCAAAAACATAATTTTCCTAAAATAAAAGCCAGACCCTACACCGTTGAATCTCAGATGATGTATGGCGAGAGAGCAAGTTATAATTCCCCATCGCCTCGTATACTAGGCTTTCACTTATATAATATTCTTTATGAGTTCAATCCTGTATCGTGTGGAGTAAGTTAAGGGTTGCTGAGAATTCAGGGTGGATATCAAATCTTAAGTTCAATAAATAGAGAATTGCTATGTTCAAAGTGATAGGAAAAATTCAATTCAGTTGACTCGCAGTAAACTAACACACTATTTGTTTTTTAATAATTCTAATATTTTTTCAAATATTTCAAACATAACTTACTTTGATTACAACTAAACTATAGTAACTTGTAGTATTGTTTTGTAAAAAACAGACTTTCAGAGCTTAATATAATGATTTGACAACCGCTAACGTTTATAAATCAGACCATATTCAATAGCCACACCGTACTCCAGTATTGTATATCGAATAATCTCTTTAACGTTAACACTATGAGAATAAAAATATATTTTCATCGATATTACGGTCATGGACATTACGAATTCGTATGGATGCCTTTTGGCCTCAAAAACGCTCCAGCCCTTGCACATCACTTTTATCTTAGATATCTCTTAAAGCTTTGAAGACCCTTCTTGTAAGGCTTTGATTATGTTCTGTAATATATTAACAATTTCGCGAACAGGAAGTTTGTGTTTACGGGTTAACGCGTTGAATGCTGTATAAATTCCAAATGTTTTGTTGGGCTTTTTATTTTCAACTCTTTACTCTCAACGTGGATGTTAGGTTACTGTGGGTTAAGTAAATAGTATTGGAGGTTCAAAAATTCTTATTCTTCTGCTGAGCTCTTGGTACACCATGTAATTCCCTCTACTAAAGAGATCCAAGATCAACAGCGAGAATAGATAACACTACAGACATCTAGAGACACAGTTCTCAATTGGATTTCTGCCCAAACCACAGATCTTACTAGAACAGGTACTCAAACCATTTGCAAACCTATAAATTATTTATCATTTCACAACCTCGCCGAGTCATGAATAACCCACATTAAACAATGAAATACAGATGTAGATTCATTTGGCTGAATGATTGATGTGTTTGGCCGTGATGCTTATACTATATGGAAATTGTATGGAAGTATTTTTCTGTCTGTTCTTCAATCGATAAACCCTGAAATTTTAGCTTCCGGAAACTTTGACTGACAGATGAGCTAATGAACCACCTGATCTTAAGGGCCGTTACGCACTGTCGACTTGTCGCCGGCGACTTGTCTCTCGGCGACTGTGAGTTCTATTAGTTTATATTAGCGTTTACGCACTTGGTCGCTCGGTCTCTGCCTATGTTTCGGTCGCCGAGTGACAAGTCGACAGTGCGTAACGGCTCTAAGTGTCTACCGTCATGGAGCTGTGCAATGTCAGTGGACGCTGTGGGACCGCTAATTACGACCAACTGTTAAGGACTGTTCTTTAAAGACTCTGGTGAAATACCTCTTCCTTTTTTGAGTCATTTAAAAAGCGAAGTCATGTTACTCTACGAAGATTCAATTTATATAAAAATAGGTAAATTTCATTTTTATTTAACTATCAAAATATAGAGGTATTTTTGCTTAGTCACAAAAATCGACGGGGAAACCACTTGGAATGGAGTTTTATAGAACCTTCGCCACATCAGCTTCCATCGTCGATTATATACATTGCGATGTCTAAGACAAGTTAACTTTCCCTCGGGTTCCTGGACTTCACTGCTCAGAGTCATTACGATGGTCGCCGCTGTGGATACTGGGTATACAGGAGTTACAGTGGTGGGAGTGAGAGGTGGGCAAAACATTGTCAATATTTTTGGTAGTGTAATTTAATTTCCACTCAGTGATAATACAAAAGTGATATCACATTAATTTTCTTGAGATATCGTGGCCTTGACTTTGTTGACAATCGGAATTGCCTTGGCGGATTGCCATTACAATCGAGTTACTTAATTATGCCCCGCAAATCACAGTTTTCTCAATTTATTGTGTTGTTGGGATTTAGTGTTTTTGTCTCAGCAATATTAGGGGTCGTTGGACTTTATGGCGGGAAAAAAGTGGCGCCCAATAAGTTTTGTTTTGCGATAAGGGATCAATCACTACGTCACATTATTTCGAGATGTTGTTACAAAGTTTGTAATTGGAATAAAGTAAATTGTATTATCATGTTTGGTTCAAGGTCCAAGAGCTAGACTCAATCTTGGGTACGTTTTTGAGGCACCGTTAAGAAATTTCTTTAAACACTCGCGGTTATCTACATCACTTACACTATTACTAAACGGTTTCTTACCACGATTATTTTTGGTATGTCGAAATGTGAGTTCGAGTTCCAGTGGTACCGGCAAACGAACGAGAAAGAGGGTAGACAGATTTGTCTGGTCTTAAATAACCTACCTGCAGTTCCTCAGTATTCCCGTGATCATGGCGCTTGAAACAGTGCTGAAATATCGGGACCGCTCAATTAAAAATAATCGTGGTAAGAACCCGTTTAGTAATAGTGCAAGTGGCCGTTAAGAAAGTTAGTCAAAACATAATTATCTAAATCGGCGCAGACGTGGTACGTGACCAAGAAAAATTGGGATTAAATTTGAGTATTAATTCTCTGCATAGACAAAATAGTTCAAACATCATTTTTTTCTAATCAATTGGTCAACGATTAGACTGATACAGTAGCAAAACAGCTGGCTTCTAAAAATTCAATTAAAACCAGTCCGTAGCCAATGGTCGACACGCTATCTATAAAAATATTTTTGTGCCGGAAACCTAACTGGTTTGTCCGATTAATGTGTGACTTTATTAAAAACATATATTGAGAATTAAAATCATGTCATGTATGTGTTAGTTACAAATTGATTTTGTATTCAATGGTTTAATACAACACAAGAAATATCGACAGGGAAACTGTAAAATTATCAAATTAAAGAATAAAAAGCGTTTAAGTACTAGTCAAGATAAGAAAAACGAGTCCAAACACGATGAGACTATCTTGTTTAGTTCGAGAATTCCAATGGCTACCTTTCAACTCCATCATCAGATCAGCTCCATGGTACCATATTGTCACATGATATACATCTGCAAATTAAAAATCCTTTGAAGATATGTGAAGTCCCCAATCCGCACTGGGCAAGCGTGGTGGACTATGCCTAACCCCTCTTCGGAGGAGACCTGAGCTCAACAGTGGGCAGTAATGGGTTGGTACAGTACATACATCTGCATACAAAATTTCAGCTCAATCGGAAATTGGTTAGTTGGTCAAATTAAGCTCGTAAGATTTCATCCGTTCTTACATAGTTGTGAGATAGATACCTAAATTACTAACTTTTCAAAATACAAATCTTTTAATACATTTTCTTAAATCAACTAGGTATCTTCTTATATATAAAAATGAATTGCTGTTCGTTAGTCTCGCTAAAACTCGAGAACGACTTAACCGATTTGGCTTATTTTAATCTTGAAATATTCGTAGAAGTCCAGGGAAGGTTTAAACAGTGAGAAAATTACCTTATGTGACGCAGACGAAGTTGTGTGGGCCAGCTAGTTTTAAATATTCTAAAAAAATGGCAACGAAAATCGGGCCTATAAAACTGATACTTACGAATATTATTAAAACCCCCCCTCCTTTCACACCTACTTCAAATTTTAAAGATAAATTTCTTCTAAAATATATTATTTAATATTTCAATTCCTATTAACTTGAACGACGAGTGTAATGCGTACTGTATGTTGAAAAATGCGCATAACTTCAGAGAGGTTCCACAAAAGAATTTACATGAAAATGTTGCCTGGTTCAAAATTTAATAATCTTGGTTTTCAAATAGCTTAAAAATGAAGTTTTTAAAAATATCTATGCTAGTTTATGAAAAATTCTTTGGCGGTGGGGTGTTCATTTTTGCAATTGTATAATAAACGTAAAAAAAATTCAGAGGAGATAAAAGAACAAAAAAAAAACAAAAGGCTCATAAAAAAATAAATATTATGTGGTGTATCTGTAAAACTTTCTCATGCTTTCAACAAATCATCAGCCCAATTCCACTGACAACTGTAACTAAACGGTTGCAAATCCACTCTTATAAAGGTGCAGTGCGACGAAAATAATGCCGTAGTGCGTAACGCGTCGTGCCGTCCCTCATAACCCCGCGCTGGATTCTGGCCTTAGCCAGTGTATATGTCAGTCCGTTGCCTACATAGGTACAATAAAAAAACATTCGCATATCGACGGCAGCAAAGAACAAGAAGACATCTGCATTTTGCCGAATTTAACTTTTATGGATATTTGAATCCAGAATTCTTTATTTTATCTGGTAAATTTTTTTTTTCAAACAAAAAGTGTTTTTTTATGTGTTTTTTGTTGCGTAAATAAAGACATATACACTATTTTTTTGAAAAAAAACGAAGTACACCCGCACATCTACCGGATAACCGTGTGTGCGTCGTACAATTTAGCAAGCCACTTAGTATAAACAAAGATATCAATTAGAAAAAACGTTTGCTGTAGGTTCTTTACCTTCTTTATTCGATTGGTATGATGTTGATGGAAATGGTGTGAAATTATATTTCGCGATCTGGATGCGTTCTTCACTTTTTACTTCTTTTCTAAGGAAAAAATCTTACGTAGAAACGAATGTTTATTTTTCTATGCGATGTAGAAAAAGACATCTGCAGTAATACGAAAAAAAAACAATAATTTATTTAAAATATGTCGCTATCTGCTGCGAAACATTATTTTATTTACACATTCCAAATTTGAAAAACCTGGCATTGTTATAGTAAAAGTTATCAAACTTTCTCACAAAAAACGCTCTCCTGGAAACTAACGATTTTGTAGATATCTGTTTGTTCTTTGCTGCCGTCGATATGTCCTATCAAATTCGTCGCAAATTGGTATTAAAAACACAAAAAAAATACCAAACTAACTAATAGAGAAATATTTAACAAATAATTTAACCAATTACACTTTTAAAGAAAATACCAAAAAATAAACTCCAAACTATAATTCTCCAATTACACTTTTCATTAATTTTATTACTTTAATTACTTTTCCAAAGTCTGGCAACATTAACTCTAGATATCTTAAACCGAGCCAAGGCTGCCTACATTTATTAATTAATTGTTTCAAAACAGTTTTTCGACGTAAATTATTCTTTTGTTGAGAAAATTACATTTTAATTTATGAGCAACGATAGATAAAGTCATTAATAATGGGAATAATTTGTTTAGTTTTCGCTTTATTGAGGTTACTTATTAAGGATATATTTTATTTTAGAGAAAACACTTTGTATGATATTCCGTGGAGCTGAAAGACTTACAGTACGTCGGTCGGCTCGTCCGCGAAGCGAAGCTTTGGTCGCCGTCGTTGGTGAAGTCCTCACAAATTCCGTGGAATCACACAGTCCAAAGATCGCTGGTGAAGTCTTGGGTGTGTAGTTTTTGCACTAACAGGAGTGTGAACCTTCGCGTCGGATAATAATTACAACGTTCGCAAGTTCGGCTGTTGCTTGCGCGTTGAAACATGCAGTCTGTATTTTTTTTTCTTGCGTTCGCGGCAGCCAATGAGTGCGCGACGTGTTAAGCTCCGGGTTACCGGAACGAACGGCCTGTTTCCAGCCCACGGAATCAAACTCCGATAAAACTATATCTTGTGTGTGTGTGCAGTATTGCAGCTCAGTATTACGACATAAGAAAGAAAACAAGAAAATCAAATTAAAGGCTAAAACCTGTGAACACGATATCTGTTTCAGTACGGAACACACTTTAAATACAAGCTTTTAAGATCCTGCATAAGATGTAGCAGTAATATCCTAGCAAATAAAACGAGCCCAAACACGACGAGTGTATCTATTTTATTACTGAAGTTCCTATGGCTACATTCTGAATACATCATCACATCAGACGATACCATATTATTGCATTGTCAAGTGATTTACATATGTGTGTAAAATCTCGTAAGATTCACCCGAACTTGCATAGGTGCCTACTATGTAGTAGGTTACATACATACATAGTTACATCCAGTGCAAGTTAAATTATAGCTTATAAAAAGAATGGTTCATACTGCTGCTCTATACAGGGTGGATCTGTAACTTTGGACAATGTGACGTGAGGTGAATGACCTGTCGAAATACAACTTAGCACCATTTTAATTTTTTGGATCGGTTAAACTTTTTTTTCTGACATTGTATGGAAAACGTACGACTATCGTTGCGGACTTCCATACTATGAAGAATTTTTTTTTATCCAGTTACTAATATTAAAGTGGTTCTAAGTTTTATTTCGACAGGTCATTCAGTCAGATTGTCCAAAGTTACAGATCCCTCCATATATAAAACAGTCACTTCACACTGTCTTTCTCTATGTACGCTTAAATCTTCAAAACTACGCAATGTAAATACTACATGGGACCTTAAATAGGAGTCATTCAAGAGGAAGGTTTATGTGTATAATACATGCATGACACTGATATTTTTAGAGGTTTGTGATGTCATGCATAAGCACATTTTTCTGCTCTTACATGTTCTCTGAACCGGTTGTGACGCAGACGAAGTTTTGCGGGTCGACAAGAATAGTAACATTCTCCGCTACCCTCTCTGCCCATGGCCGCAGCCTTAAACGTCTAGAAAATACATAACGTTTCCTTATCTTCAAGTTTAACAAATAGAACTGCAGTATTAATTACTTTATGTTACAAATAAATAGATAAACGAAATTTTATTCTTCGTGAAATTTCCAAAACTGGTTTTATTAATAATTAATTAGGTTTATCTAGTGTCAGTGAACTAATTATGATAGTCTAGGAGTATAAATAGGAGCTGCTGAAACTATTGTGTATCAGTAGTTACAGAACTGAAGAAACAATGAAGACTTTCTTGGTAAGTTTAATATTTATTCCTTTTAATTTTGCAAGAATTTTTAACAAATCGTATAATGAACTAGCTGACCCGCGTAATTTCGTCTGCGTTACAAAGGGGTTCAAACAGTACTCGCAATGCCGTCGAGTTATTATTTTCGCGGCCCGCTGTGCACCTACATATTCATTGCGTTTTATACTCGTAATAACTTCTAAACGAAAAGTCTGATTGGAATAAAACAAAAAGTAATTTACTTCTTCATTAATACTCTTGATAACATAATACTTAATTTGGATAAGGGTTAATATAACGATACTCATTTAACGTTAAATTCAATCTTGGGATGAAATATTATTTTTATAAACATAAAAGCGGTTATTATGACTAAACTATGATAGTTAGATATATTATGCTGTCGTGGACTTTTTTGTTTGTCTTCATAAGGCCTAAAAACCCATAGTACATCATTTTGTTCTATTGTCAATAGTTTTTGCAGCGTACGCATAAATAGGTTTTCGATTATTCACCTTGTGTTACATATTCGATATTTTCATACGGATCCTTATTTTTTTTAAGAATAATATAACCTTCCTCGATAAATGAACTTTCCAACAGTGAATTATGAATAATTTTTGAATTCGAACCAGTAGTTCCTGAGATTAGCGCGTTCAAACAAACAAACAAACTCTTCAGCTTTATAATATTAGTATAGATTGTCTACATTAGTCTTTTCAACTTGAGAACTCTCTTTTGTAATATTATTCCTAATTTTGTCTATTACATTACAATAAATACCATTCTCTTATGATTCTTTCTACTTGTAACTATTTCTAAATAAGTACTTACTTCACAATTATAAAAAAAAATAACCTATTGAAACTGTTTCCTAAAATACAACATATTCTCGACTTCTCGTTAATTTAGTAAAATCTTTAACGTTTGTCTGTCTGTCTGTATTGTCAAGACATACATATATTATTACCAGTACATCTACAATCATAAAACCAAAAATTTCACTAAATCTTCCAGATTTTCGCCATGGTCGTCCTGACAGTATCAGCTGTCTCCAAGCGAGATACTGAATCTGAAGAAGCATCAAATGAAAATGTAGCTACCGCTGGTGGAGCTGGAGAAAATGTTGCTGCAGCAGCAGATACCATCACCGAAGGTGACACCAACGTTGCTTCTGGAAGAGCCTCAGCTACCAAAGGTGCAGTTGGAGCTATAGCCTATTCTGGAGGCAGGCGTCGCGGTGAAAGACGTAGGGAGGAAGGCAGACGTGAAGAATAAAATATTAATAACAATTGGAAACTATTTAATCAATAAAGCGTATTAATGAGCATTATTACATAGTTATTTTATTGAAGTAACCTTGTGTAAAACAGGTCGAATAATAGGTAAATCTGACTCAGGTAGTATTAGATAGACTTCGCAATTAGTAAATCTATACCTAGCAGTATTGGTAGAAGAGATTTAAAGAAGCTTACTATTAATACAGTAATAGTCGTGGTGGCCGAGTGGTTGAAGCGCTTGCCTTCCGTACGGGAGGTCGCGGGTTCAAAACCGGCCGGCTTGTACCTCTTAATATGAAAAAGATTTATGTGCAATTTTTCACAACACCACTGGCTAAAAACGGTGAAGGAAAACATTGTGAGCAAACCTGCATGTCGGAAAAGGGTTCTAAAAATCCTTTGAAGATATGTGAAATCCCCAATCCGCATTGGGCAAGCGTGGTGGACTATGCCTAACCGCTCTTCGGAGGAGACCTGAGCTCAGCAGTGGGCAGTAATGGGTTGTTACAGTACAGTACTATTAATAAGGATATGAATTTATGTCCTTTTCTTTCCTTTATTAATGCATCAATAGCTTATAGTTCACCTAACGGTAAGGTGTTGATAAACCTTTACTACACATACACACACACACACACAATAATAATTTAATGATTTAGATATAAGTTGTTTGTATTCTTTTATTTTTCAATATATGTAATGAATGTAAAGTAATTAATAAAATTTCGATAAATGTAATATGTAATGCTTGAAACTATTTTTATAACGTGTAATGTTGTGTGAGGGTGTGACACTGTTTCTTCTTATTACAGGCTATACTGTAGCCTATCTAGGAGGACAGTAAAACAACCAAAACCATGTAATATGCACATTTGTGTTTCAAATAAATCAATTAATTATTATAATGTCTCTCCATCATGATGTCCTACCTAGAAGAAGGTCAAGACATAACGCTTAATCAAAACTGACACTGTTACCATTCCAAAGCGGACAGTATACACCTGAAACGAACAGTGGAAGACCGTGGTTGTTCCAGAAAAGTGAACTCCAAGATTTAATCATGATTTATCCCTAGAAAATCCAAGTTTTAAGTGCACAGTTCTGACCATATACTGAACATTACGTTCATACAAACCCTCTTAAGTTCCGAAAACTTCGATCAGCAATAAAATGTAATCCTACACCAGCTCTCAAATAAAGCCAGTTTACTATTCTGCACTTTGTCGAATAGGATTTTTTGAAATCTGATAAAAGTAGGGTTGTATTTGGGATTTTGAACACATTTCACTACTAAAAGCTTCGATTAAATAAAAAAAACTTGAGAGGTGTCAAGGGACACCCGGATGGAACGAAGTTTCTTTCGATTAATTAGTGAGGGAATTGTAATAAAATTTTATTATCTTTCTCTTTCTAATATATAAAATTCTCGTGTCACGGTGTTCGAACTTGAACTCCTCCGAAACGGCTTGACCGATTTTGTTGAAATTTTTTGTGCTTATCCGGTATCTATGAGAATCGGCCAACATCTATTTTTCATCCCCCTAAATGTTAGGGGTAGTCCACCCCTAATTTTTTTTTTATTTTTTCGACGCAGACGAAGTTGCGTGGGGTAGCTAGTAACTTAAATAAAATATTTGATCACATCGCCATCTAGCATTCATCATATAAAACAAAATAAGTGTCGTGACAACTTTTTAAGAGAATTTCCGTCTAGCCCCCTTTCGATAACTCGCGATAAGGAACTTCGTTCCAATATCTAGCTTTATTGCAATACCATTGTTGCTCGACAGCTGATGGGTGTGGCGGAGGTGTGCGCGAGATCACTAGATGTTGTTCAACACTCTCGTGCGCAATATTTTTTGTTTGGGATAGTTTTATCGATTTTTTACCAAAATTAATATTCAAATTATTTCTTTCTTTTGACTATACCACTATAAGTCACTATAAGTCGTCCGGCCGGCCTCTAAATCTAAAAATGAAAAATATTTATGTGTAATTTTTACAACACCACTGCCTAAAAACGGTGAAGGAAAACATCGTGAAAAAACTTGTATATCGTAAAAGCGTTCTAAAAATCCTTTGAAGATACGTGAAGTCCCCAATCCGCACTGGGCAAGCGTGGTGGACTAAGCCTAATCCCTCTGCCGAGGAGACCTGAGCCCAACAGTGGGCAGTAATGGGTTGGTACAGTACAGTACAGTGTGTACACTATTCATAAATATTAAAGATATAATATACATGGTGATTTGTTAATGCTGTTACATATTGAAGAACAGTGATTAGTACTAAAAAAGAATATTTTTTGAAAAATTGTTAAAAATAGTAAATAAATTACGGTAAAATATAAAATTTTTGTTCCGTTAACTAACATTGTGACAAGTGTACATGAAAGCGACTTTATACTACGTACTGAAGCTGGTATTTAATAAAACAAAAATATAATACTGCTCAAAAATATATTATAATATTTCCATTGGTGTAATGTTTGGATATGTTTTCTATTTATCTTCTACATCAAATTTGCGTTCACCTCTGTTTCCCTCACGTCTGCGGTAACCCCTGGAGGCGGCCGTTGCTCCAACAGCACCTCTGGTAGCTGAGGCTCTTCCAGAAGCATAGTTAGTGTTTTCGCTACTGACAGTGTCTGCTGCTGCGGCTACATTTTCTCCAGCTCCTCCAGCAGTAGCTACGTTTTCATTGGAAGCTTCTTCAGTGTCTCGCTTGGAGATAGCTGAAACAATCAGAACGCACTAATTTGTAACTCATTGGTTTTTATTATCATTATCCTGCATTAACAATAGTAATAACCATTCCATGGACATAAGAGAACTATCGAACACGACTTTGCACGAATACAATACATCCCGAGTCACTCTATCGATGAAAAAACCCATCAATTCCGTTACGTAGTTCTGGACGTTTCAGCATACAAGTGTACATTAAAGCAACTCTGTACTACTTACTGAAGCTAGTCCTTAATACAGCAGACATATTGGAACGAAGTTCCTTATCGCGCGTTGTGAAAGGGGACTAGACGGAAAAAAATCTTACGAAAAGTTGTCACGACACTTTTTTGTTTTAGATGATTATCGCTAGATGGCGCTGTGATCAAAATCTTTTAAAATACGTTCCTTATTGGTTTTAGATGATTATCGCTAGATGGCGCTGTGATCAAAATATTTTAAAACACGTTCCTTATCGCGCGTTACGTTAGGAAAAAAAATATAAGATATCTTTCAATCGAAAAGAACTTCGTTCTATTCGGGTGTCCCATGTCACCTCTCAAGTTTTTTATTACGATACTGTGGAAAAATACACTTTGTTATAAATATACGCTTTCTATTTATCTTCTACATCAAATCTGCGTTCACCTCTATTTCCCTCTCGTCTGCGGTAACCCCTGGAAGCTGCTATTGCTGCAACAGCACCCCTGGTAGCTGAGGCTCTTCCAGAAGCAACGTTTGTTTCTTCGCTGTTGATAGTGTTTGCTGCTGCAGCTACATTTTCACCAGCTCCTCCAGCAGTAGCTACGTTTTCCTTGGAAGCTTCTTCAGTGTCTCGCTTGGAGATAGCTGACACCGTCAGAACGACCATGGCAAAAATCTGAAAGGTTTTATTGGTTTTATTTCTCATTTGATGAACTATTGAAATCAAAGGAAAGGAGACAGTTTTTACCTAATCATTTGGTTATTTTATTACACCTTGGGTTTAATTATTGGACTTTTAGTCCAAATACCTAATTATTTTTAAGTTTAATGTAGCCTAACGTTTCTCGATAAATGGGCTATCCAAAACTGACATATCCTGCATTCCACTCGGAATATGATTATGCAAAAAAAGAAAAAGTTGGAAGAATATTGGCACGTTTGGTATAAGAGAGATACCCGTTTCATTAAAACAACGTTTTATGAAAGAAGAGAAAGAAAGAAAGAAAGAAAATACGTTCATTCAGACACATCACTTACACATAACAGGAACAATATATTACTAAAAATAGATTAAAACTAATATTAAACAATAATATAAAAGTATTAAAAAATAATTTTAAACAAAGAATAAAATAAAAAAGGTTATGTACGAGGGCGTGGCTGAAAGGGCGACCAGCTCAGCACGAAGCTACAGCCTGGACAGCTGCAGCGCTGATTTTCAGCTGGACCCTACCGATTCCACGCGAGAACCACAACAAGAGCGACTCCATGTACCATGAGATACAAGCAATAAATACAATATTTTATCTACTGTTATGAGTTAGTTAATACGGGAAGACTAAAACTGTGCTCAATTTTGGCTCTTGCCATACACTTGGTTAAAGTAAACAAACTAATTTTAATAGCGATACCAGTGGAGTGGTTTAAAATAATTATTATTATGAACTTACCAAAAAAGTCTTCATTGTTTCTTCAGTTCTGTAACTACTGATGCACAATAGTTTCAGCAGCTCCTATTTATACTCCTAGACTATTATAATTAGTTCACTGACACTAGATAAAACTTATATATTTCTAATACTAGTTGCTGCCCGCGACGTCGTTTGCGTAAACGCTATACAACACCAAAATTACCAACGATTATCGTCGCCTCAGTGCTTGTTTGGCCAATCTGACATTTTTTACTAAAATAATTTTTTAATGCAGTATTATAAAGAATAAAATTTCCATCCGACTGGTAAAATATTTTTTTAAATATTCAATTCTAAAACAATAAAAATCTCATTTAAATTTTTTTCTCTACACGGCACTTAACGAAAATTCCATGCTTGTTTGCTGTCTCCTGCTGAAATTTGCTCGAGTGCAGATTGGCCAAACAAGCACTGAGGCGACGTTATGTAATTCGACTTGAAGTTCCATAGATGACGTTGCTTTAAAATTGTCTCGTATAATTGACTTTTATATATTCCGTTCCCTGGAGATAATAGTATGATAATATATAGCCTATGTGTTGACCCGACTTAGTAATATTCATGCCAAATTTGAAGTAAATCCATGCTGTAGTTTTCGAGTTGATCTCGACAAAGTTGACCTTTCTGTCGTATTCTGAATCGCGCCATCGTTGTGTTTTTTGTGAGTTTTGACATTCCTATTATTTTATTATATGTATAGATACCAGTTCTGAAAATTCTTCTAATTTCACTTTGAATATTACATGTCTGAAATTTGGGTTATCAATTAATTATATTCAAATTAATACTGCAATATTCTTATTGTTAAATTCATGTGATGTTTTATTATCTGGTAATTAGTCTCGTTTAGTTGTTGTTTCAGCACAAGGTTCTATGATATTGCCAAATATTATTCATGTAGTCTGTTACTATATGAAGTCGTGGTGGGGTAGTGGTCGAAGCGCTTCCTTCCGAGCGGGAGGTCGCGGGTTCAAATCCGGTCGGCTTGTACCTCTAAATCTAAATGTGAAAAAGATTTATGTGCAATTTTTCACAACACCACTGGCTAAAAATGGTGAAGGAAAACATCGTGAGGAAACCTGCATATCGGAAAGGGGTTCTAAAAATCCTTTGAAGATATGTGAAGTCCCCAATCCGCACTGAGCAAGGGTGGTGGACTATGCCTAATCCCTCTTCTGAGGAGACCTGAGCCCAACTGTGGGCATTAATGGGTTGGTACAGTTACTATATAGGATGAAATTTGTGCACAGATACAACGATCGGAACAATGATGGTCGATTCAACACGCCACATGTCGGTCACCTCGTGGGCCAGGTCCAAATATTTTGATCAAAATAATTATTAATATTTTTAAAGATCACTTTGTGTTCCAAAAATTTGTGTAAGTGATACAAATAACTCCTAAACATTAGAAACACACAGGTTTTTCCACCTACACTACGCAGTCGTTACGACACACCTCGCCCGTTCCCGATCTAGGTATTTCAGTAATCTACCTCATAATATATGCTTAGTTCAGACACCGCAAAATACCTAGCTTTTCGACCTAGATAAGACACAGATTAGATTCTATAAAGAAGTAAGTTTTGTTGTTGATACTGAGTTAATGCCATTGGTATTTATATAGGTAGCTTGACGGTTAAGAATGCCGTGCTCCGTAATGCCTGGTGCCGTCTTGTGTAACGACGTGCTGGATTCTGACCGCAGTCGGGGTTTGGATGCTGAGTGTAAGCAATTGGAGGTTTGAGTGCATTGAAGACATGTCTAGGTTTAAAGGGGGTTTTAAGTCCTGTAAAGTAGTCTCCTAGGCTCATGGGCTCATGAACGACAGTAACCACTTACCATTAGATAGGCCGTAGGCTCATTTATCTGTAAAAGAAACAGACACTCGCGCTGAATCTTTTAAAACTTCGGGAAGTCACTGGATGCGGGGTTGACGAGGCGATACGTGAGCGTCGATCGCGAACGCGTCCTTTTACCCCTACCAGCCTGTCTGTTTGGACGTCGAGCGTGATCGGCGGGAGGTTTTGGTACGTTTCAACTCCCACATACCCCAGTCGCGGGGCGAATGGAAGTCCGGCGATTTCCTCCCGTCACAAAAAAAGTCACTGGATGCAGACAGCGCAGAACTGATCGTTGTGGCGAGTGTTGTGGGTTTGAGGGAGGCCTTTGTTTAGCAATAGACGTCTACAGGCTGATTTTTTAAAGAAGGTACATATTGCAGGAGGGTGATGAGTACTCTGTTCTAATACGGAATGTTACAATAGGTAAAATTACAAAATTTTTTTTTTGTTTAAATCTAAATTCAACAAAACTACCTCAAACATAAACTATTTCGGCTAAAAGACTGTTGACTAATGACATCTAGTGATCTCGCGCACCCCACACCTCCGCCACACCCATCAGCTGTCGAAAAACCATCACTTTGCAAGAATTTTAGATAATTTCAAGTTGCGATTACCAAGGCATTAAACCATATTCTTTGGTGATAATATTTTTACTGGTCGTATATAACCATCAGCTACCATGACCTTCAATATGTACCCTCACTAAGGAATCACCCTGTATAGGCTGATGACGATATAAGAAGGTCGATAGATAGACCATCATTTGAATAGTCTTTTAACTGTAGTCTAAATTTCGCTTTTAGATGATGATGATGAATTTTAAGTACGATTTGTTTAACAATAAACTTCTGTAGTTTTCATGTTTTATACTACAATTATTTTGTAGTTAAGGTATGTACTACCATTATCAAACCCTTTGGGATTATTCAAACTGGGTTGTACTTTAAGAGAGTTAGGTAAAAGGTACACTGTTTTACTTTTAGTGTTTAATAGGGTTAGCTAAACGGTATTGTTGGTGTACCTTTTATCTCGACCTTGTTTCAAAGTTATTATATTGCTTTTATGATGTAGATATTGAAATAAAGTGTTCTAGGCAGTATAACTATAATATAGTCTTAAGTCAAGCGAAAAGATTCAGTAACCCGGAGCCGACCCATATATTGTCTATGGAACTGATAGACTGCGTAGCTTATCTATGGGTTCTGGGATTGGCGCCAATTTTGAGAGGTCGTGAAAAATGATACGTTGGACTTGTTTTGGATTCAGATGCGTATTATTTTTATTATTTTCCATTATTAAGTAAAGGAGGTTCCTTTCATACCATTAATGAATGCTTTTTAAAAAGTAAAACCACTTCGGATCGTTATTTTATCATTTTCCTATGAAATTGATAAGTGACAGACTTCGACTCGTTAAATTACAAATATGAAGTAACAAAACCTCATCCGAATTAATTTTAAATTTTTCTTTAACCGCCATAAACCCTTAACTGGTATGGTGGGAGAAGCCTCGCCCCGAAGTATTACGTTTTCTTTGTTTCCTACCAAAGTAAGCATCGTGCCCAGCTACAATTTTAACAATTCTCATTAGATCGCCTGTCAAGGCGGTTGCCTGACGTTCAGCCCTGCATCACTTAACAGGAAGCAGGTATGTATACATTGAGGTCCGCGCGGTCCCCACGATCCCAGTTACGTTAGTTTTTATTTGTTTTGTATTTTTTTTTCAGTTATTTACTGAAGACTTTTTTTTTGCATGATATATAAACGAGCTTACGGCGCACCTGATGGTAAGCGGTCACCGTCGCTCATGAACCTCTGCAATTCCAGGGCAATGAGGGGTCGTTATCTATCACCTACCCAAACAGGACCATTCTTAAACCTCGTTTAAAAAGGGACATTCCATAGCGCTCCACGTGACTTGGCAGATCCACCTAATATAAACTTATTCAGACACTCGGGGTTTTCTATAATACTTTCATGCATTTTCAACGGTGAAATATCGAGACAACTCAATTAATTAAATATCGTGGTTAGAACCCGTTGAAAATGCATGAAAGCACCTAATATAAACCTGTCCTTACTTGGCATCCATTAGTGGGATTTACAAAAAGGTTACTTTAATAAAATAAGTATCTTCTACTCATAAATATGTTTTAATTATGCTTTACTTTTCGAGTTGGTATTAATATATTATTTTTCGTGTCTGCCTCCTTCCCCTTCTTCAGTCACGTCATTTACCCCTGCGGTTACCATTCGAATAAGCCTTTGTAGCTGAAGAAGATCCAGGGAGGGCGATGCGGTCTTCTCTGGTGGTGATGCCTGCTGCCGCAGCCACGTTTTCATTTGAGGCTCCTTCAGTCTCAGTGTCTCGTTTGGAGATAGCAGACACTGTCAGGATGACCATGGCGAGAATCTGGGAGAAATGTTTTTATATTTGGAAGTTTTTGTTTTTATAATAATAGATTTATCATGTCGTAGCAATATCGTAAATGATTTCACGAAATTTAAGGAAATTTGAGAAACTTTTAGGTTGAAAGTGAAAACATTCGGAAGATTGATTAGGCTACATTTTTTTTAATTATTATGAACAATGTATTTTGTTTTTGAAATTAGTTATAAATAGAAAGACTTATGAGTGAATGGTATTTTTTTGTAATGAAATAGAGAAAATAAGGAGTGTGACAAGAAGGGTTTAAAGCCATGTAACAAGACGTTTAATTAATTTAAAAGTAGACGTATGTAAGAGGAAGGCCGAAGCAAAGATTGTTTGCTTGTGTGAAGGATGATATGGTGGTTTGTGGTGTGACAGATGATATATGTAAAGATAGAAAGGAGTGGAGAGAGAAGACATTGCGCCGACCTCATCTAAATAGGATAAGGTTAAGCGAAAAGGAAAATAAGGAACAATATTGAAAATGAGAGATATTTAAGTTAAGAACTTTCATATTATAAACTTATTCACTCGCACTGACGGTTTTGAGTGAGTTCGAGTTCCAGTGGTACTACCCAAAAGCGAACGAGAAAGAGGGTAGACAGATTTGTTTGCTCTTAAATCGACCCGCAGTATCACGTCTTCTCGTGATCATGACATTTGCAACAACGTTGAAATATCGAGACAACTCAATTAATTAAATATCGTGGTAAGAACCCATTGAAAATGCATGAAAGTACTTTCATATTATGTTGAAAACATTATTTCACGTTTTGTTACAAATTTACAAAATAAATCAGAGTTATAGTATGTTTGTTCTTACCAAGCAAGTCTTCATTGTATCTTCATTTCTGTAGCTACTGATACACAATAGTTACAGACCCTCCTATTTATGCTCATAGACTATCATAATTAGTTCACTGACACGAGATAAAACTAATGTATTTCAAACTAGTTTTGGAAATTCAAGAATATGTGAATATCCGTTTATCTATTTGTCTGTGAATAAAAGTAATTAATGCTGAATTTTTCTATTTAATAAACTTATTGAAGACAAGCTGGTGCCCGCGACGTCGTCTGCGTGAATGTCATACAGTACCAAAATTACCAATGATTATTCCTTTTAAAATAACCCGTTTCTTCTTTAAATTTAATACCTGCAGAAAGTGCTAAAGTGAAGTGAAGTGAAAAGTGAAGTTGAATAAATGATGACTGAATATATAACGGCGTAAATAGTGTGTTGAGGTGTAATGACGTTGTAAATAGTCGATCTTCATTTGGTTTTGTCAGGAATGACGTCACAATGTCCAATTGAACACTTGATGATCGACACTTGAATAAAAACTTCAAAATAGCGAGTTTTAACAGTTTATTATTTTTACATCAAGAGGTCCGTTCGCCTCGACAATTCAAACACGAATGAATAATAACAGCGGCCAACGTCTGTATTTATAGCAAGTCTCCACTTCCAACTACCCGCACGGTGAATAGGTTGGTTCCCGCTGTTATCACCCCGTCATATATGATGAAACTATGGTGATTTTGCTGAATTAAGTCATAAGTTGTGACTGAACCTACATTATAGAAAAAATGAATTGGCGCGACAAGAATTTCGTAGTGCGTAACGCGTCATGCCGCTTCGTATGACACCTTGCTGGGTTCACAGCCGTGGAACGGACGCTTATTGTTAGCGGTTGGAGGTTTTAGTGCAGTCAACTCCCACATATCCGGGAATCTGGGTATGGTTAAAGGCTCCCTAATGCCCTGCACATGCTCATGGGCGACGGTTAAAGATTTTTTAATTTGAGGAAATCGCCGCAATCCCAACCAATGGGGGAAATGTGGGAGTTAAACCGCACTAAAACCTCCAACCGCTCACATTGTGTGTGAACCCCGGTTGAGGCCAGAACCCAGCACGGGGTTACGAAAGATGGCGCGACGCGTTACGTACTACGGCGCTCTTTCCAGTTCTCAGTTATCTTTACTTCTCAAATAAAAGAAATTGCATTAAATTGCTCACTGAAACGTAACAAGTAACAATTAATTTATATATAGTAGTATAGTTTGTTTAGTACACTTCACTACCTCTCTGTACGATGTCATATCAGTTTTTTTTCTTAGGATTGCTGTTAGAAAACTCATTTTTGAGTTAAGCTCGCCTTTTGTGCTTATTTTTTAGTTACTATAAGTCACTGTAATTTTCTTTACCTGGTGTACAATAAAGTATTAAAATAAATAAATTAATTCTAATATCATCATAATAATATTATAAAGGCGAAAGTTTGTATGTATGGATGTATGTTTGTTACTCTTTCACGTAAAAACTACTGAATGGATTTGAATGAAACTTTACCACAATATAGCTTATACATCAGAATAACACATACGCTACAATTTTTGAACCCCTTTGTAACACAGACGAAGTGGCGAGGGTCATCTAGTTAATTATAATTATCAATGATCTTCCCAACGAATGATTACGCTTAAATGAAACAGTTGACAATTGAGCTTCATTCAATCGTGATGCTATTCAATAAAAGGTTTCTTTACTCAAGATACAGTAAATTTGTCGTCTATTTTTGTTTACTTTCGTTTCAAACATTTGTGTTTATCAGCTTTGAATGTTGGATTGAAGTTCTGAACAAGTTCTATATGTCTATTAAAAGTTTAGTAAATATTGTACTGACAATTGTATTGAAAATAGCAATATTGATGTCAGATTTTGAGAAAATGGTGATACCGTTCGATCGGATATAGTTCCTACTCGTAATTTTTCAAGTAATCATCGAATACTACTAATATTTAAAGCCATGAGAAGATTTTATATATAACGGGATGATAACAAAGGAAACCAACCTATTCACCGTGCGGGTAGTTGGAAGTGGAGACTTGCTATAAATACAGGCGCTGGCCGCTGTTATTATTCATTCGTGTTTGAATTGTCGAGGCGAACGGACCTCTTGATAAAAAGTAAAAGCAATAAACTGTTAAAACTCTTTATTTTGAAGTTTTTATTCAAAAGTGTTGATCATCGAGTGTTCAAGTGGACATTGCGACGTCATTCCTGACAAAACCAAATGAAGATCGACTAGTCACAACGTCATTACACCTCAACACACTATTTACGCCGTCATATATATCTTTCGTACAAATTAATAAAATTGAAGGGTCTGTATCTTTGGGGCTGTCTACCCTCTTTCTCGTCAGTTTGTAGTTTAGAAATCCTATTAATGTTTTTGTAAGTAGTGTTGTGATTAATAATAGTTATAAGATTTTTTTATGTGCAGAGAATAAATGTTTTTAGATTACATTTGATTTATTGCATCTAAATATTTTTCGAATTATTTTTGGAGATACTATCCAGTGGGTTCAAACCGAAGTCCTGAAATTCAAGCTTGCAGCCACCCCGATTGAATTATGTATCTTTATTTCTGCACTAAATATATTAACCATTAATTTAAATAACAATAAAGTAATCTAATAAGTAAATTTAATGCTCGAAAATGTCACGAACACCCAACAAAAGCCCCAGACCGCAGCCCAAACAAGTACTTTCCATTTCACAAATTACAATTCTTCCAAAATTACAGAATCCAAAGTGGGGCCATTAGACGAAATGGCCCCACATACGGAGCCATGATTAGGGCACGCGTTCGTCACCGAAAGAAGAAAAATAAAGTACAAGGCAATTTTTAAAGATTACAACGTGAAATCCGGCAATTTATTTCGCTGGTATTACTGGTGTTAGCACATACTCAACCCGCACTTACTGTTTCTTTAAATAATATATTATTCCAGTTGCGTTCGCCTGAGGATTCTCGTATTTATATATCTACGTGCTTCGTTGCTGAAATTCGGTGTAAATTTCGATGTGCTTTGGGGATTAGGGAATAGATGCACGGTTTTAAGATCATACCTCCGAACTGGGAACAGAGTTTGCACTTTGCACTTTCGACAGCGTGCATTTATAATTTTTGCAGGATATTTTGATATGTGAATTAGACTTCATTTTTACGCATTTACACACTATAGTAAATTTTATTACAGTTTATTGCACATTACACGGAATTTATAGAAATGAGAAGTGTATTTCTCTGACATACTGGGTGGAAAATTTAACACGTAACATACGAATCTAATACATATAAATCTCGTGTCACGATGTTTGTCCGCGATGCACTCTTAAACTACTTAACGGATTTTAAATTAAATTGGCACACCGTGAGCGGTTTGGTCCAACTTGAGAGATAGGATAGCTTAGATCAAGGTCTGATGATGGAGCTGGAAGGTGGCTATGGGAACTCCGTCAATAAGCAAGATAACCTCTTCGTGTTTAGGCTCTAATGAAGCGTTCTGATGAGAACTTTTAGAAAATTCCCGGGAATTTCTATGCGACGCAGATGAAGTTGCGCGGGTCAGCTAGTTACTTTATAATTATGTACATACATGTGGTGTTTCAATAAAGAGTTTTTGTATTGTATTGTACTTTCATGCATTTTCGGGTATTGGCCCACCTCTCACTCCCACCACTGTAACTCCTGTGTTGCCAGGATCCACAGCGGCGACCATCGTAATGACTCTGAGCAGTGAAGCCCAGGAAAACCCGAGGGAAAGCTAACTTGTCTTGGACCCCGCAACGAATTTAATCAGAAGATGATAGAAGGAGTAGGAAAAAAACATGAGTTTTGACTTCCCTTCTCGCAAAAGCGGGAGACAATAAAATAAAATTGAAAGATGCATTACGCCAGAATTGAGAAAAGCACCACGGACATTTTATTAAATTTATTGGACCTATGCGGTGAGCTGTTGTACTATTTAGGATGCCAATAATAGGTATGGCAAAAACGTTTGAATGCACGGAAATTTGCGCTGGATTCTACAAGATCCGTGTAATAAACGACTCTAGACGCTACTTGTAAGGAATTTAACATAGTGACGCGTTCCATATGCCATAGATTGCACTCCCAGAGGATGTGATGGGCTGTCTGTTCATACTTTTCTTGATCAGTTGAACAGTCGCAAAGCGGTGAATCTACCAATTTAAAAGAAAATAGCTTTTGTTTAAAATTGCCATGTCCCGTTAGGAACTGCGAAACGCAATGATCTATTTCGATCCATTTCATTTTTAACCTTTCACGGATACAAGGAAAGAATTTATAGAGATGACGGCCCTTAATTGAGCTATCCCAGCGTGTTTGCCATTCCGTTATTAAATCGTTGCAAACGTCATCGAGTGAATTATATAGTCGTTGTATTTTGAGTTGATCACGCGGTAGTAGAAATTGACACGCTTCATCTTTATTCACATTATAAAACATTGACGCGCGACGTTGGATTTCTAAATCTACGGGGAACACACCCGCCATCACGGGCAGTGCTTCCGTACTGACCGTCCTATAAGCCTTGCATAAAAATATCAATGCCAAACGTTGACTTTGAAGTAATTTTCTTCGAGCAGCGCCAATAGTGGACCTGTCGGCCCATACTGGAGCGCCGTAGCAAATACAGCCTAGGTAGGTAGCCGTATAGATCGTTTTCAAAACATTAAAAGTAAGGCCCCACGTTGCAGTTGATATTCTCGTCAAAGCATAAAAGTTACGTTTCGCTTTATCGCCTATCTGTTGAATGTGTTCAATAAAGGTGAATTTTTTTTCCAAAATCATTCCGAGATAACATACGGAGTTTTTCGATTTAATGTTTACACCATGGAACTTTATACGCGGCGGTGCTACCAAGTCACCCTTTAAGAGTAGTTGGAAAGTTTTATGCGGAGCGAAAGCGAGACGATTTCGACTACCCCATTCCGATATTAATTCAATAGCAGTCCTTCCTTTATGTTCGATTTCGGACCGTGAGTTTGCTTCGATTAACAAAAGACCGTCATCCGCGTAACCCGTAATGGAACATCCCGCCGGGAGAGGCAGCGCGAGGAAATCATCGAACCCTAGATTCCACAAATACGGTGACAAGACGGAGCCTTGCGGACATCCCAAATTCAAAGCCTTTGAGCACGCATGGTGGCCAAGCTTCAACGTAGTTGTTCCATTGCTAAGGTAAGAGTATATGATAGAATATATGTTTTTATAGCAACCTCTTAGTTTAAGTTTAAGAAGAAGCATTGGCCACCAAGCGTTATCAAACGCTCCGGATATATCTAAGAATATGCCGAGAACATACTTCGCTGTTGAAGACTGAACTATTTTTCTAACCGACATTACTGCATTGATTGTAGATTTGCCGCTTGTGAAGCCGAATTGGTTTGGGTTAAATTTTAAGCCTTCCGGAAGCAACCTAGGCACGATCAACCGTTCTAGCACTTTTCCTAGCGATGGCAATAATGTTACCGGTCTATATGATTTTGGATCGTCAGGAGGTTTATCACCGCTTTTTGGTATTAATTTTATAAAACCTTTACGCCAAATTTTAGGAAAAACTCCTTCGTGTATGCAGCGTTGATATACATACAGGATAGAACTAGATGACATTTTACACGCTTCTTTTATCATTTTATTTGATATTTTATCTTGGCCTGATGCTTTATTTATGGATAATGATTTAATAACTTCAGTGAATTCAAAAAGGTTAGGTAAATCCGAGTCGCTAGTAACCGGTAGTTCCGTCACACGTTGTCTAATCTGTAAGTGATATTCGTTGTCATCGCTAATATTATCGTCCGGAAGAAGAACATTTAACAAAGTTTCCGTTGTCTCTTCTATACCCGTTGTGTGTGTATCGTTTATTTTTATGTTAGAAAAGTAAGCCATTGTTACAGGTTTATTAGCTTTAAATTCATGATACAAGGGAGACCAAGGACCCTCTCGTTCTAGATTATTTACTATTTGACGGAGTAAGTTCGATTGTGCTTGAATAACCGCAGCTCGATAACGGGACCTGGCACATCTTAGTGTTAAGCGCGCATCCTCCATTCGTTCATCAGAGATAACAGACTTTTTTAACTTATTTACTTTACGTCTAGCGCGACGAAATTTTCGGCGTAAATCTACTAGTAAACCAGACCACCAATCACATCTGCGAGCCCTGAGAGTCGCAGATCGGCCCAAAGCAACATCAGCACAGTACATGAACGTGTCATTCATAAGTTCTGCACATTCTGAAGCTGAGATATTATCGCGAACAAATTCTTTACTGTGAGCAGCAAATAAAGATGTAAAATACTGCCAATCAGCTTTTCTAGTGTTGTATGTATAGTCGTAACTACGCGCGGACGGATCGTGTTTCATACCAGCAGCAAACTCGTATAAAATCAAACGGTGGTCGCTACAAGACGCGTCCGGGAGAACGCGCCATTCGTTTAAAAGTACGTCTGCACTTGATAGTGTGACATCAATAAAAGATTCGCCCATTGGGCCACAAAAAGTTGGTGGTGCTTCGGGGGTATTGTGAATTGTTAAATTCATTTCAGCAATGAAATCCTCTACAGCATTACGTCTTTCAGCGTCAGCGGCGCGCTGTTTACCAAACCACAGCGGTGATGAGGCATTGACATCAGCACCAATGACAACCTTCTGACCTGCAAGCGCTCTCAGAACTGAGCGAAGGTGATTCAAATGAGGAGATACAGGGTCAGAGAATTGAAAGTAACAGCTCACAACAAATAAGTTGAAGGTAGAAGTTGAGACCTCCGCCACCGCACAGTGAGACCACGATATATTATGCATATATGTTACTGTGTATTTATTATTTGCGACATAAATGCCGGCTCGCGCTTTGTTATCAAATTGCACTACTTTACTGCGTAAGCCAGCCCGTTGATATTGTTCTTGTATTAATACTATATCTATTTTGTATTCTATTACGAGGTTATCTAATTCCGATGTAGCTGATTTATCGTTATGAAGATTTAATTGGCCTATGATAAGTTTATCCATAATTTGTATTTAATATGAGTTGCTCTAGTTTGGATTTTAGTGAAGGACACTCAGTGGAACCGGTAGGATGATCACACGGTTTTTTAAAACGTTTGCAAGAAGCACAAACAGGAGGGGAGTCTTTCTGTTTGCAGTCCTTGATCTCATGTGGACCAGCACAGTGCTCACAGCAAGGTGTTTTTTCGTGGCAGTATTTGGCAATATGCCCATATTGCTGGCATTTTAAGCAACGTACCACTTCGATGTCATCTACAAACCGACATGTTGCCCAATCGATGAAAAGTTTTTCCTTCGTATTTACGAGATGATTTCTAATGGTGTGATCAAGTTCAATACCTATCCATTTCCTATTGTTGTTAAGAACGCGGCGACGAACTATTCTTGTCGATTGAATAAAGTCGTCTTCTTTGACTTTTATTTCGTCTTTAATATTTTGACGATATAACGCAACTAAGAACGCGTTGTCCTCCATTGAACCGGGAACGTCTTTAACTAGGAGGCGAGGCCTGCGTCCGCGAGGTTTTTCTAAGCGCAATCCCGCGTTTTGAATAGCGTCGACTGATTGTAATTTTTTAAGCTGGTTTTCATTGCTCACACGAAGAACTACACCTGCCTTCGCGGTTTTTTTAACTCCTACTATTTGAAATCCGTCGTCAGTGGGGTTTATTGCTTTCATTAGAGCATTTTTAGTAGCCGAAGAAGTTTGTAATTCTACTGCACGTTCCTGGGACGGATAAGCTATAACACACGGAAGAGGGGCGCGAGTTTCAACATATGGGACCGATTTCGCTAATTTTAATTTGCAAGTATCTGCGTACGACTTTGGTTTCTCGTTTAAATTTACGGGTACGGGTTGCCTGGCGCACTGGGCCAAATTACGCTCTGCATTGGCAAGTTTCGTTTCGACCGTTGAAGAACGAATCGCGAGCAACGACACAATAGCTGTTACTTTTTGTGTCATATCCATAATGGACGCTTTATTCGCAGCAATAATCCGAGTGCCTTGATCGTTGACTATTTCATTTATTTTTGATAAGAACGTTGACGCCTCCTGGACTAGGTCGTAATAGTCGCACGTAGAATCATCGTTTAAGTCGAGAGTTCTTATAATATTTTCATCAGAAATAGTTCGCGGTATACGCTTTTCGTTCGAAAATACAAAGGGTGAAGACGTATCTTTATAACTACGCTTATTACTTGGTGAGCGCGGTGTAGTACTAGACTTCTTAAAAGGATCCGGTGGGTCAACATTTTTTGCTCGACATTATGCTAAAGGTGCGAACCAAGTTCGTAAAACAAAGCTTATACGACGTACTTCGTTCAATAAAAACGCGCTTCGGAATACCCTACACAAAAAAAAAATGTTAAAAGATTTACCGAGTGATCGATGTTTTACAAAAATTTATAGAAAACACAAAAAACAAACCAGAGAAACTCACTAAATCAAAGGTTTATGATAATAGTATCCTATTGAAATACTTTTTACCACAAAACAATTGCACTAAACACTATTTATCAATTTTTAAAAACCCGAGCGTAACAAAGTAAACTGTCAGCTGTGCGGCGCGCGGGGGAAGTAATTAATTATGATTTCATGCATAATTAATTACTACGATTCTTTATTCTTTAACAAACATCGTCTATTTCTGTTATCTCTGCCATTCCACAAGACATTAGACAAATAACTATTATCTTCTCGTACAAATGAATCAACTAATGTACCGTGTAGAGCGGAGATTCAGATCTGATCTAACTTAAGCCTTGCTTGGTTGTTACTATGTTTCGCTTGCTTATACGGATGTTGAGCTAATCACTACGTAGTACAAAGCTGCTATGCTATCACTGAACAGACCTAATTTTAACGCAAAAATAAAATCGATGAGATTTTTCAGAAATTATACAAATATCTCTGAATAACTTTTACTATATTATGCTTAAAATATCTGTATATAAGAACGCAAATCGCGAAAATCTGATCCAATAATCTATCTTAAAAAGAATTAATGGAATCCTCCGACGACCGCACCTTTTATTTAGAAAAAGAATAACCCAAATCGGTACTAAAGTGAAATAATAATTAGTTAACTTAAATAATAAAGATAAATCCACTTAATAATCTCCATTTTAGTATTTAGTAGCTACGTTTACCAACCCATTACTGGCCACTGTTGGGCTCAGGTCTCCTCAGAAAAGGAATTAGGCATAGTCCACCACGCTTGCCCAGTGCGGATTGGGGACTTCACATATCTTCAAAGGAATTTTAGAACCCTTTTCCGACATGCAGGTTTCCTCACGATGTTTTCCTTCACCGTTTTTAGCCAGTGGTGTTGTGAAAAATTTTAGTAGCTACAAATAAATATAAAATATATGAACAACTGCAAAAGCATTAAAACTCCGACATTTTAAACACCAAATTTCGTTTAACCTTTTCCGCAACACAACTTTATATTTTCAACGATCCTTTCAGTCTTTTTAAACCTTCAAAATCAAACAAAAATTAACAAAAACCTCATCAAAAATTGCCCTTCAACGTGCATTGCCCAAGTGCCACAACAAAGGCTTTAGCAACAAAAAATACCGCGAAAAACTCATATTTTACCAGTAAACGTTTTTGAATTAGCACCGAATCGTATTGTAGTAGAGCACAAAAGAAATACTTTGCAGAAGTAAATGCAGTACAAATCGTGTTGGACAAAATTAAACTGAACTGAGCAACTTTGCCTGTCCCACAAAGGAATTTGTCATTTTACCTAATTGGACCTATGCAATGTCAGGAGACACTGAAGAGACACTGACTTCGAACTACATTTAAGGCCTTTTTCGTCAGGAAGAAATAGCCTGTTTTCCACTCGCCCCACAAGTGGGGTATATGGGAGTGAAACCAAAATCTGCTGCTCATGCTCAGCTGTCGAACCCCGATTGAGAACAGAACCCAGCACGAGATTGAGCGGGGTGATGCGTCTTGTCGCACGCCAAAGCTTACGCATCGCCCCGCCACCTTTAAGGACCAAGCGAAATTCACTATTTTTTATTGTATTTTAGACAGACGAGCTAACGGACCACCTGATCACATCTAACGGGACACTGTGGGGCTGCTACTTACGGCCTACCTTTAAGGACTCTTCAAGCCTCGTTTGAAGAAGGACATGTCATAGCGCTCGAGAAACACCGAAGTGAGGAGCTCATTCCATAGCCGGACAGAAAAGAATTCTTAAAACGGACCGTGGATGACCGCAGTAGTGCCAAATAGTAGGAACAACTCCACCTCGACGTCGGGTGGTGCGATGAAAAATCTATTCTCTAGAATATATTCCCTGACTTTTTACCCTGTACTGCTGTATGCCAAATTATTTTGTGATACAGGACTGACGTTAACACCGCTGACGGGACGCCATTTTGACAAACAATGGCTGACCTGAACACACACGCCTTCCATTCTCAGAATTAATCGTATTAATATTTTTTGTTTGGTGCCTAACTGTGTGAGTCAGTGTGGGGTTAGAAATGAAGGCAAAGGTCATACTTCAATAAACAAAAACATCAAAAGACTTATTAAATGTGTTTTGAATACCGAAAATAGACATGACAAGTAAGTTATGTCTAAAGGTCAATGTGTCTAATCATATTAAGACTTCTTGCGCTCTACTTTAATCCATTTAAATGGTACATGACATGGTATTATAATAATTATTAATTTGGGAAGTAATTAAGTTAATCTTTTAAAGCTTTTACAGTAACATCGTTAATGCTTTGTTTCGTGAATTTAAATAGGAATAAACCACAGTTTACGTTTTACTCATTTCCACACAGGTTAGACCATAAAATCGTAAGTAAGCGGATGTTTGCAATTTTGGGGAACATGTCTACTTATAGAACACTTTTCACACCTTTATCATACAAGAACCAAAAATCCGGCTCGAAGGACCACGTACTAGCCAATGCAATAAAGAAAACTACTTTGTGTATAAAAATTGCGGGAATCGATCCAAACTCGCCATCTTAATTTCACTAGCCATCTACGTTCTAAAGTAATTGCTCAGATCTCGTCTGTCCTCAAAGGCATTAAGGCAGAGATAAGCTCTAGAAAAAATGTAGCCTCAAACAGACCAGCGATTACTATCAGGATAAAAACAGTGGGGCTTGATCCCGAGGAACGCGTCAAAATAGCCAGGACGGTATCTTAAGCATTTAGGATTTTACGACAAGAAAAACTCGAGTTTAAGAAATTGTTTTTGTCGGCCTGATTTCTTAGGGTCGTAATATCTAGGTCAGGTTGTCAGGTGCTAAAATAATGATATAGTGTACTGTTGTAGAAAAACTGCTAGACAAATTGATAATGGATGTTACTGTGTCTTGGTAAAGTTAGGATCAGTCGTGGATGTATGTTTTAGTCAATAATCTTTTAATCAATTTTACTACGATTTTTGGTTAATCGCTGACAAATACTATGAAAAAGGAGTGTACGTTAATTAAATATACCATATTTTGGTCAATTTTGTTTGTTAAATTGTTAACTAATTTGATAAGTAAGGGTATGCAATGCATATTTGAATCTATGTACTGCACACCACTGTAGGACGTAAGTGAGTAACGCGTATACGTGGTCTGACAGGGCTATGTAATTTTACAAACATGTCAATTCAAAAAAAACATGCATTGCAATTTTGAAGAGTTACTTTATGACGAAATATAAACGAACGAAATATAAACGAAATAATACATATGCAAATAAACGAAATAATTAAATATCGAAATGCAAATAAAAAAGTTGCACCTAAAATCGACTAAAACACGAGAGTTGCGTCAAAAAAACATCGTGAAATGTCATGGAAATATCACTATTGAAAAAGTGAAATATTTCCCGCCTGCAAAACACGATTCTATTTTTAACCTAAAATTGTTTGTGGTTTGTACCGAATATTTTATAAATATTTGTTTGACATTTATTCGGTCAACCAACGGATGAAATAGTGATAAAGTAAATGTAAATAATCTTTGAAATTGATTGGCAGGAAATCACCGGACCGCGGGCGGGGTATGTGCGAGTTGAACTGGGTTCTGGCCTCGGACCCCGACTGAGGCCAGAACACGGGGTTATGAGGGGCGGCGCGACGCGTTACGCCCACCGCACTCTTTTCCGTCGCGCCGCCCCCTCACGCTGATAACTTGTCCTCCTGCCTTTGAAGTACTTACTATACGACATATTGTAGGTGGCGGAACTGTAGTGTACCCTGACATTTCAGGAGTTCATGAGCGACGGTAGGCACTTAATAAAAACTCTTATCTAGTCTATTTTTTTTCTGTTGGTAGACAAGAAAAAGAATACTCAGATCTCCAAAATTAATCCAAAAAGTTGAACAAGTTCATTAGCAGTTAGCACACATTTCTATTTATGCCGTCTGACCTATACGAAATTATTATAAAACGACTTTTCTATTAAGAAGATCAAGGTAAAAAAGAAAATAAAACACTGTAGATAAGATTGTAATTTTCATGCAAAGTTTCGCGAGCCCAGCCATTTAATTTAAATAAATCCACCATGTCCTTCTCATCATTAAAATCTGACAACTTCAGCTTTTCATCGCGACTTCAATTCGGTACCTCCAATATTTTCCTTATTTTTATATGAAAAGTCGGGCTTTGCCTCGGAATTAGGTGCGGTTCGCGGATTATAAAAATGCGGGTGATGTGTCATTGGCATTAGTGAGAGCCCTTACGAAGTTACTTGATGAAATATGAAGATTTTAAGTCGGCGGAGCACGTTCTTGAGATGTGACTGGTTTTTTCTTTGATTATAATTCAGGTTGGTTCCACTTCTCGGTATATTTTCAGACTTTTTTCAGAATCTTATTTCATTTGAAATAAAATACTTAATTTTACGCCTGAATATATGGCTCATGGTGCCAAAAATTTGGTAAACGCCAGTGATATAAATCTTTCCAATGATGGTGATTTCAGAGTCCGAGGACACTGGAGCCATTACATTCGATCTGCACATCAAAGGTGGCTTGCTGGGATTGTGTCTTAGTTCGGACATTTAATATCTTTTAATGTAGTTAAATTCCCACTGACCAGGGATTTCGATGAACTTCTCAAAACAGTTCTTGTTCTGCAACATTTACCCAAACAAATCTAACATCAAATGCAATATTCTCTAATTCTTGGCTCATGACAACGTGAAGTCTGTTTTTTGGGTGACAAAACGCCTTGATATTAACCCGGCTCCTTTATTTGACAGTTAAGGAGAGGGTTTTATATTTGGTGTGCGTTTCCAACGTACGTATCATATTTCAACTTGTTATCCGTTTCTCTTGAATTCATACGAGACCTTACTCTTTGGTGTGATCCTGAGAATTTTGAAGATGACTGAGTCTGGTTTTGTCATTTTTAAATAATTTTTACATGAGTTTATTTTCAAGGAGGTTGTAAGATAATCGGTCAAACCAAACATATCATTTCAGAAATTCTAAATTTAAAAACTCTTAGTACTTATTTCTATTTTGGCGCCAACCGGCCAGTTACATCCTCATCATCGACTGCTTTATTTCTAACTGACAATATTTAATAAAAATCACTTCACAAAAATAAAATACAAACATACGTGTAACAAAATAGTTTTAATTAAAAACTTTAATCAACGCAAACAGTTTCAATTAAGTATTTTTTGTATCGCGCACCACAATCGTAACTCCGCCGCAGTGTTGCCAATAAAATATAATTGTTTTTGTAGTAAAACGGTACATTCGGAGCAACTGCGGGTATTTAAATTAAACCGGGGTTTATTTATTGCGTTTTCAAATAAGTCTATGTCTATGGTAGTTGTGGACAAGTTCAAATGTTTTTGCTTGGTGTTTTGTTGAACTTGGCTTAAAATGGTTTTTATAGCCCTTGAGTTTCTACAATGTCGAGGGTCACTAACTAACACTTATCATTAAGAACTCCTTTTCAATTTCGTTGGAAAAAGTCACGCATTTACTTCCAAATTATATTTTTCAGATATATATATATATATTCTATATTAATATGTTTTTCTAACCCCTAAGTGGAATAAGCTTTCGACCCCAGCAATTTTGGCACAAGATCATGAAACTACAACATGGTACTGTTGCGTCATTCTAGGTTATTATTTATGTATGAAGATCCGCAAATATGCCAGAAAAACCAATAAAACTCAATCGTTTTATTCCAGAAACAATACGTATTCAGTTATTTGCGACAAAAGAGACGAGGAGGCTTAGCCCTTTGACCCCTCTTAGGGAGTCTTTTTAAGGACTCGCTGGGATTACAAGGGGTATTTACCGAAATTTCTGTCCTTAAAGGAAAAGGCATAATCCCTTCGATACGTCGATATTGGAATGCTATTAATATATTTCGATTTGAATGTTCTGAGAAAGATTTATTTGATTTCTGGATGTTCTTTCTAAAGATCTTTGTATAATATGGGGCAATGTAGCTGATTTGTTAATGGATTCGGAGATCATAGGAACTCCTCTACTAAACTAGATAGATTCATCGTGTTGGGTCTCATTTTACTTGACGGCGTAAATAGTGTGTTGAGGTGTAATGACGTGAACAGTCGATCTTCGTTTTGTTTTGTCAGGAATGACGTCACAATGTCCACTTGAACACTTGATGGTCAACACTCTTGAATAAAAACTTCAAAATAACGAGTTTTAACAGTTTATTACTTTTACATCAAGAGGTCCGTTCGCCTCGAGAATTTGAACACGAATGAATAATAACAGCGGCCAGCGCCTGTATTTATAGCAAGTCTCCACTTCCAACTACCCGCACGGTGAATAGGTTGGTTTCCCTTGTTATCACCCCATCATACTTTTATTGACTAGCACTCTACGTTCATGTTATCCGGGATTGAAAAAACTTGAAGTTTATACAATAAGCTGTGTACACACAATTTTTCATTCTTTATTTTGGTTCAATAGTCCAATTCAAACCATGACCTTTAAAACATATTTTATAGCTGAACGAATCTTCGATAAGTGTTGAAATGGCGTGTTGGGCCGTTGTAAGATCTGTATCGTGCCAAATTAGGGTTTTATAAGGCATTTTGAATTAATTTCAAGTTATCAGATAGAATTGTATAGCAGTAATGGCTCTACCAATTTAATGGTAGTTAGGTTTTTTGTTAATTATGCGATAGATTTAATAGGTACATAACCTTGGATCAAAGCCTAGTATTACTTTTATTGTAGAAGGTAATTTAATAACTTTTCATAACAGTAAAGGACACGATGATTTTCTGACAAGCTACTAACCACTCAACTGGGATCGGCAACAAAATTGGTTTGTTTACTTTTGCCAAGTCTGTGGCAGGAACCAAAATTGAGCCACAGTTCAAAAACTTCTTTTGTTTACATTTTTTAATCGTCTCATATTTTACGGAGAAACTATATTATCACTGAAAATGCAATACAGTGTCGTTTAATAATAAAGATTTACAAAAATATAAGGTTTAATTAAAAATCTAAATTAAAATCTACTGGAAAAATTGTATTTAAAAAGGCTCAAACACGGTAGTGATTCCGAACGAAGTCCCCAGTTTCGCCATCTAGCGAAAAGTGACGTTCCCAGTTGACTGCATAAACGAACTTCTTGAACAATTATCCGATAGAAGTCAAAGTCAAGAGTGTGATGTGAGCATGTGTGTTGATTATTGTTCGACCAGTTAACTTAATTTCTGTGGAATTTAGACCACGAAAGGAGCAATCATTGTAGGTTTACTTAGCATTTGCTCGACCGTACTGTACAATGTCATTGTTTGTCCACTACCGGGGGATGGCTGTAGCCAGTGAGATATTTCGTGGGAGGTTGTCTACCGGACCGAAATTGGCTGGGTTCGGATAGCGTGATCGGTCGGTGCGACGGTAAAGAATGCCGTAGTGCGTAACGCGTCGTGGCTTCCCTTGCTCTCTGTGCTGTTTTCTGATCTTAGTTAGGAACGCTGTTTGAGTGGTTTCAGTGCGATTTGACTCGCTAATACTTCACTTGCAAGGAAGGTGAAAAAAATAATTTTCTAATACTAAAACATTCATTATCCTCTTCTTACACTAATAAGCCTTCAGTTTTCTCCTGGCTACATATGTATATTAAGCTATAAAAATGTACATACACTATGTAATCTGTCAGTCAAAGGCCCCATTCATAGTGAAGCAGAAAGTCAATCTAACTTCAGGCTTGTTTGCATAACTTTGAGCTTACGCACAAAGCTTCCAAGCTTTCGTGTGCCGATGTGTGAACTGTGTTTCATAATTTTAATTGGACTCGAAAGTTTGTTAGATAAATGCAAAATAAATTAAATTGTCTGTTTTGTAAGTTTAAGTTAATTATTGAATGTCTTCTATATGATGAAAATACTGACCACTACAAGTTTTTTTTTTTAGTTGGAGGAAATCACCGTATCCCTGGGGTATGTGGGAGTTGAACCGCACTAAAACCTCCAACCGCTCACACTCAGCGACCGAACCCCGGCTGAGGCCAGAACCCAGTGGGGTTATGAGGGACGGCGCGACGCGTTACGCCCACGGCACTCTTTCCCGTCGCGCCGCCCCCAATAATATTATTTCCTAAGATTTGAACCAGTGACTAAGGGCACGTTTATACGTACTATCTATTCCAGCGTACAATCGGTAGGGTCCACAGTGTAATTGAACCACTACAATTAAAGTAAATTATATAGCAGTAGGTACTAGAATTGTAGAGAGGGAATATAAAAATATAAACAGTCATTTGCATCGAATCGGTTTCGAAACTACTTAACCATTAAAAAAAAAAACAGAAAAAAAAACTTGCCCGCTGATTTTCTTGCCAGCTCTTCACAGGACGGTGGCTTTAATTTCTTTTTTCCGAACTTGTAGCCTTTTGACATCAAGAAGCATGATTTTTTCATTAACGTTGAGAATAAATAATTGTAACGAAGTTCTTTATCGCGCGTTATCGAACGGAAAAAAATCTTACGAAAAGTGATCACGACACTTTTGTTTTAGATGATTATCGCTAGATGGCGCTGTGATCAAAATATTTTAAAACACGTTCCTTATCGCGTGTTACGTTAGGAAAAAAAAATATAAGATATCTTTTAATCGAAAGGAACTTCGTTATATTCGGGTATCCCATGACACCTCTCAAGTTTTTTCATTTCATTAAGTTTCATTTCATTTTATTACTTAATGACTTTTCGCGAACCTGATCTGGCCAGTCCACCTTGTTCAGCTCTGCTCACGATGCGTCTGCTGGTTCATTATTACCACTCCAGAGCTCAGCCCAGTCCTTTCCTTTCTACAAACAATGTACTTATTCCGTTATATCCGTACCTTCAGATTATTGTTTTCTAATCATTTCTAAAGACCTAAGAGCGCCGAAAATTTCCATGATTAATCGCACCGGGAGTTCAACAAGGCGAATATCTGAATATTATAAAGGAGTAACAGATAAATCGGCGTGACTCGGTATTTCCTTCACCATAAATATTAGGAACGTGACTTCGAAGCGTTTGGTTCAAGTTAAGAGTGCTACGTGAAAGTCTTATTGCTTCTTAAATATTTCTTGTTCTATCAGTCCATCTTACTTCGCTTTGCCTTGTGGAAATTAAGTAACCGCTCCCTATCAGGCTCGCTAAAAGCAATACAAGGTTAATTAAAATTGAAAATGTTGGTCCATCGAGCCGGATATGTGTTTAAGCGTGTATTTTTTTTGTGTTATAATGTCGAATTCACTCAATTTTTTTTTTGCTCACTAATGTAACAGCTTTTAACCAGTGTAGACACGATACACAACGGTGACCGGAATCTCTGAGAAAAAGTTAACAAAGTAAGTAAGTAGTAAGTTAAGTCTTGTTAGTTAGTCAGTCAGTGTAATATAATATAAACCAAAATCGCTCAAATCCTATTAATAGCACCGGCATCAAATTCTCTATGCGCCCAACGTATCTCGAGGGTCAGTCAGACAAATGACGTCATCAATAATGACAGATCGGAAGTAGTTGCATCCTCGCCTTATCGGGTTCGATGTGAGACATGTGTGTAGCCACCCCTATACCTTATATTCGGGGCAATATTGCCGACAAAGGAAAGGGATTAATAGACTTGACACGTCTTTTTCTTTTCTTGAGTACAGAACTGCTCTTTGTTCTTTTATGTATGGTTCGTTTTGTTGGAGTTCGATAGTTAGTTTTCTACGTATGGATTAGGCTAGTTTATCATGATGTTGTTGGTAGGAGGGTTACTATTTTTTTTTTGGTTTATTATCGTAATTTTGCGTGAATTATTTGGCATTAATTCAATTCTGACTTGAGTGTGAATAGGAACGTTTTTGGGACGTCTATTAGTATGATTTTGTATTTACCATAATTAATGTCTTCGAGTTTTGAAGTGGAATTTATATACTTGAGTAACCAGATTAGTGGAATTTACCATGATTCCTACCTACCCACAATGTCTGCACAATTACGTTTTCAGAGTAAGGCATATTGTGGGATGGCCAATGTAGATCTAAGATGAGGAACAATAAGGACAGACATTCCATTCGCAGCACCATTAACCTAGTCAAAGCCGCTTAGTCAAACTGCAATAGTCGTTGTGGCGATATTTGGGGGATACCTATATCAAACAGTAGATGACTACAGGCTCATGATAATATGAACAATATGTACATACCTACCAGTGACCATATCAGCTACCTCCTCTCCTCGGTATTCCCAGAATGCCATGACTTGAGTTGACTTGTCCTTTTTCAATCTAGGCTTAAGAAAGATCTTAAAAGATAGGTCGTAGTTAGGAACTGTTCGGTGTACCATTTACGATATACCCATTCGCTCGTCTGCCTAAAAGTTACCTAATTCTGAGGTAAACTCAAATATGAAATACAAAATCAAATACCACTTCCTCTGAAAATAACAAACATTACCATATAATTTAGAAAATGCCAACACAAAAAAGTCCAAATCACATCGCGTGTTTCAACATGAAGGGTTTAAACTACATAACGATACACAAAACAACCCCATTGAAATTAAAGATAATGACGAAAAGATAACGAATTTATCGACTGACTTTACCTGTGTAAGAAAATAGTTGTAGTCTTTACATATAGACATACTTTATTTGTGTTATAAATGGTAAAAAAGACGAAAATTTAAAAATATTTACACAATCGTATTAGATTTTCACCACAAATCGGCGTATTGCTGAATATCGACACAGATTATAAAATCAATGTCAACATCCAGCGCTGGATTTTAGTCTCAGCTGGTAGTGAAGTCACAAATGTTCAGAGATCATCTAGGTTTGGATTTAATCCGTACCAAAAAGTAAAATATAAGGGATCTTACGTGTATTCTAAGCCACCTCCATATAGGGAAAATACCATAAGATGCGGTAGGACAAGAGTTCTCAGTAATAAGTATTGGCTTTGTATTTTATCTACCTATTAGTAACTGCTTCTGGACTCAAATCTCATTTGTAGAAGCTACAGAATTTTCAAAGACTTCCTTATCAAGTTGAAGACTTGGACCTATTAGGTTCTAAACCTTCACCTTATTCTACACAACGTTGTTTTTCGCCGTTTTGGTTATTGGTTTTGTGTTCAATTGGAATAAAATGAAAGAGAGCATTGTTAATATCCCTTAGAACACTACACCTTGGCCAATCTACATCTTTGAGGCAGGTAAATTACTTTTAATTTAATTACGCTCAGCTGTTCCATATTGAATGTTTCCATCCTCTTCCTGTGTCCAGAATCTCCAAACCACTTAAATCGATTACGGTTTTAGCTTAAAAGGTAACGCATTTATGAAAGGAAATATTTTTGGAAAGAGCCCTTTTTCCATAACATTAGCAAAGGCCATCAGTTAAAAATTAACGCGAAAACGAAACTCAAACGGGCCATTAACTTTTCTTTGGATCCATTGAGACGGGTCCATTGAAATATGAAATGTATTTTCAAGACTGGAGTCAGTAGGTCAGCTCGGCTCGTGGTTGAATAGTTGGTACTGTGAGGTTACATAATAGTTTGGCTTATATTTAAAAACTGGACATTGGACTCTTCTCCTTTCTGACTAACTCCCGGTGTTATCAGTTAACGGAATTTTTAATGTCTAGTTTGGGTAGAGTGATTCGGATGTGTTTTTTTTTCATAGGTTATCGTGTCGTCCGTTTTATTTTTTTTAGATCTATAAAGTACTTTTGTAGTTATGTTCAGATAACTTCTAATTGACAAGATTTCACGGTTTTTTGTAATGTATGTGTTTGCGTATATTGGTTTTCTGTATTAAATGGTCATTATATAAGTCTCCTTTGTGACGCAACCGAAGTTGCACATAAACACATACAATTTCTCTATTTGACTTTTTATTTTTTAATTAATACATTTATTGTTGATTTTTTTGATCAGATGGCACAAATCACCTTCTTTCAATGACTGGCAACGGAGTACTCTACAATAATAAGCGTGTCACACATCTCTTTGATACTTGTATTATATAACAGTCCCTACTTATGATTCTTTTCTCCCTTGAAACCTTCACATCATTATTGCAAGTTCAATAGGATACGATTCAAGAGGGTGTCTAGTTCTGAGATGGAAGTCAATAGAGCTGAATAATTGTACATCTATAACACCAAGGGTCATCGTGCTGAAGAACCTAGTGACTATTCCACCTTTGAAGTTGAGGATTTGGAAATAACAATACACTTGAGTGGCCGTTCCCCGAAATCAAGATAGGGTCGTGACCTGGTAGGGATGATCCCAAAAAATTTGGATTCTTATATCGAATTGTAGCAATCGATGTTTAGAAAATCGATTTGTTTCCATATTTCGATTTATTTTGCGATTTGCCAGAAACAGCTTAGAACGAACAATAACGAAAATATACGAGGTGGATCAGTAACTTTAGACAATCTGACGTGGGATGAATGACCTGTCGAAATACAACATAGCACCATTTTTATTTTTTTAATCGGTTAAACTTTTTTTCTGACATTGTATGGAAAACGTACGGCTATCGCTGCGGACTTCCATACTATGATGATTTTTTTTATCAATTCCTAAAATAAAAGCGGTTCTAAGTTTTATTTCAACAGGTCATTTACTCCACGTCAGATTATCCAAAGTTACAGATCCACCCTGTAGTTTGTCCTAATGACGAAGATCAAAATTTTTAACTGAACTTTCGATTCAGTATTACACATCGATATATAAAAATAGATGAATAAACTCTCAACTAGTTAACTTAAAAAATCTAATCAACAATCTGAGGTACGTGCTAAGTCTTATCTACCAGAAAAATCGATTCGAGCAACGTCAAATCGCCATCCCTACCAAAGATCAGGGACCCTATTTTTTCGTGGAATAATTTCAATGTCTGGCTTCTCCAATTGACTCGCGCTACGAAATCATTTCCCGGCACCTTTATGGACATCAAAAGAAGTCAAACATCCTTAAATTGAAACCTACATACATAATAGAGCGTTGGCGTTGAGACGAAATTGTATATTTTAAATGAATTCTGGCTTTGTATAAGTGGATACAATTAATTTGGGAAGTCATAGGAATAGATTGGAGTGATAGAATTTGGTATAGTTGCATTTAACGTACGATTTTGTTAGCGAGGCAATATGTTTATTTAGTTTTAATCATAGTGGCTACAAGGGCCCATATAACAATACATAAAAGTGTTAGTAAGTCTTAATCAAAGTGTTAGTGACAAAATAACAGAACGTGGCCTAAGCAATATATTATAGACCACGCTTCCATTCGACTCGTCCCACATGAGCATCCACGCAATGTGCTATGTATGGTGAGTCGTAACGTTGGGCTATCATCGCCATAATGCTGTTTGGACTGTCGCGCACTCTGCACTTTTAGTGGTTTAGGCAGGTTTCAGTGAAGTTCGACCTCCACATCGCCCACCTCATTACACTAAAACATTTTATATATGAAGATACGCGGAGGGACCGCTACTTACCGCGACACGTTACTTATAAGGTGCCTTACATCATTTCAAAAACTTTGTTCTCAGAAGCAAAGATAATTTGTTTCTTCTGTAACACTGACCAAGTTCTGCGTTGTATATTAAAAAAATAAAGTCTTACAGGCTTCCCGAACGCAATTTTATCGCTTACATAAATATTAAACGGGTTCTTTCGTTACGTAACTGGTAAACGAACGAGAAAGAGGGTAAACAGATCTGTCTGCTCTTAAGTAATCTACCCGCAGTATTCAGTCCCGTGATCATGGTGAATTTAAATAGCTGTATTGAACAACTCACAACCCATTACTGCCCACTGCTGAGCTCAAGTCTCCTCAGAAGCCCTATCAAGCATAGTCTATCACACTTGCCCATTCCGTGCTCTTCACATATCTTCGAAGGCTTTAAATCTTTTTCTAATATACAGGGTTTTTCTGTACTGTACTGTAACAACCCATTGATACTTACTGCTGGGCTCTGGTCTCCTGTGTAGAGGGGTCAGACGTAGTTCACCACACTTCAATACGGATTGAAGACTGCACCTATCTTCGACGGGTTTTTAAATTTCTACGTTTCCTCGCGATGTTGGAATATCGTATTTTACCAACCCTGTCCATACATAATCTTTAAACCCTTATACAAAAACAGTGCGCCATGTGAATAGGTATGCGAATATGCTCAGGTATGCGGAAGGGTTAGATTTATGTAGATTGATGGGTGTGCAGGATCGAGCTCCTTTGTAGAACGTTACATTGTTGCCGATCATCGCATTGTAGACACAGAATACAGGCAGAAGCAAAATTTATTATGTAGGATGTTGCGAATTTTACAAGCTTTATATTATCTTATACTGTATCAAGTGGCCGAGTGGTTGAAGCGCTTGCCTCCGTCCGGGAGGTCGCTGATTGAAATCCGGTTGGTTTGTACCTCTAAATCTTAGCGTTTGGTCTCATTTAAAAAGCTATGAGAAGGTCCTTATTTGGCTCTGTCATGTCCCCTGAAAATCCACGCAACTTTTGACAAAACATTTTTTGTATCATTGGCCGGCATAATCGCTTAAAACTACCCGTGAATATTTTGAATAATAACTTTTGACAGGTTCCATTAAAGTCACAAAATAAAATTACACATACACACGTCTCTATCAGCGTATAAACATGTCTTAATTAAAAATTATTAGAATTACATTTTACTTCTGTACAATTATTCTGTGATGTAGGGATGATTTGGAAGGAGCCGTTTATTTAGTCATCGATCCGTGTTTTGTATGCAAAGATGATATAGATCAAATCTCAAAATTGGATAGAGTTTGGTACTGTGTTACTCATTACTGCCCACTGCTGGGCTCAGGTCTCCTCACTAGATAGTCCTAATTATCATAATGCAATTTTAGTACTTACTTGACACCTCGATAGGATTTTTAATTCTTTTTTAATGTATTTTAATCTATATTATGTATTTTTTTTAAGTTTAAATATATTTTTAAGGTCAGTGTATAAAGGCTTTTATAAATAAATAAATATAAATAAATAAATAAATAGTAGCTGAAGAGTTTGTTTGAACGAGCTAATCTCAGGAAACAATGGTTTGTTCGGCTTGTATCTCTGAACCTTAGCGTAGAAAAGATTTTATGTGCAATTATTCACAACACTCCTGGCTAAATACGGTGAAGGAAAACATTATGAGGAAACCTGCATATTGGAAAAGGTTTCTAAAAATCCTTCGAAGACAAGTGAAGTCCTCAATTGGACAAGTGTGGTGAACGATGCCTAATCCCTCTTCTGAGGAAACCTGAGCCCAGCAATGGGCAGTAATGGGTTGTTACAGTACAGTAGTTACCTGTACAGGTAAACCATCCAGGTATACCCTTCATTTTATGGACACCATATTCCCAAATGCCTTTCAATATAAATTTACAAGGTCGTGTGTAAATGACCTTAGTCGGGTATCAAAGACAGTGAGGGAGCTATTGTGTGCTTAAACGTATAACAAAAACAGTGGGTCGAACATATGTGATATACACATATAAGTACCATACTAGCTAATCCTCGCAACTTCGTCTGCGTCAAAAAGGGGTTTAGGCAGCACTGTTAGATTTCAATAAAATAGGGGTGTGCGAATAATTCGTAAGTCTTTGAAACTCGAATCGATTCGAAATTCGACGAATATTCGGAAAATTTCGAATAATTCGAAAAGTTTCGAATAATTCGAAATTTCGAATAGTATCGAATTTGACTACGACGATGCATCGGAAATAGGACAAGAATTTGTATTTTTTAGATAATATCTTGAATGGGCTAGATGTCAGATTTTGTGAAGTTGACCGTGATATTATTTTTAAGAAAAGCACTTTTCTGGATCCCCGGTACAAAAATTATTTTTACAAAGAAGAGGAAGTAAAAGAAATTGAAGAAGATATTAAGTTCGAAATTGGGAGATTCTTTTATAGTAGAGACACACTGATTAATTTTAGCCGTTATTGATGAGATAGCTAATTTATAATATCTTGAATGGGCTAGATGTCAGATTTTGTGAAGTTGATCGTGATATTATTTTTAAGAAAAGCACTTTCCTGGATCCCCAATACAAAAATTATTTTTACAAAGAAGAGGAAGTAATAGAAATTGAAGAAGAAATTAAGCTCGAAATTTTTTTGTTTAGAGACACTACTTCTGCTTCCTATTTTGCTTGAAATTCCTTCGGATCTTTATCAATATTATAACTTTTATAAAAGCCAATCTAACAATATAAAATAACCTTATTGAAATTTAGGCAAAATAGACTTTACCTTTCTATGTTTAAAGTACAGATTGATCTAACAAAAGAATGAAAACTCTGTTCGTGTGTTACTCGTACCGACTTCTTTACTTCCTTTACTGAGTTGACAGTTCGTTAGCATTTTCCAGATAAAATATTTTTCCATTTTTCCTGGAAAACCTTGATTTTCCATTTTATTCTGATTATTGGAAAGTTTAGATAGTCTGAACAGCATCTAATATATAAAATTGTCGTGTCACAGTTTTCGTTGCCATACTTCTCCGAAACGACCTGACCGATTTTGATGAAATTTTTTGTGCTTATCCGGTATCTATGAGAATCAGCCAACATCTATTTTTCATCCCCTTAAATGTTAGGGGTAGTCCACCCCTAATTTTTTTTTTCGATGCAGGGGCAGCTAATTTTTCTATAAACGATCATGTTTTTTTTATATTTAATCATCATAAGATCATGATAAAATATTTGTTACTATCAGCGATCCTAATATAATGTATTTTTTTTTTTCAGGTACAATGGAAATTATGTTTTCTTGAATTGACTTCATCCTTAAATCATTCTGCAGTTTCTTATTTACGAAATCAAATAAAAAAGGTAAGAAACTCATGAAATCTGAATCGGTTAATCCATGTATGAACTATAGAAATAATACTTTCATGCATTTTCAACGGGTTCTTACCACGATATTTAATTAATTGAGTTGTCTTGATATTTCAACATTTGTTTGATCGAATTAAATATCGTGGTAAGAACCCGTTGAAAATGCATGAAAGTATTGTAGAAAACCGCGAGTGTCTGAATAAGCAGCTTACTACTAACTTTAAACTCCCCAAAATATATTCAAAAACAAACAATACATTCCGACTCTACTGTAAATCAAGCTAATTTTCATTGAAGATTTTTTCATTGAAGATACCTTTAAAAAATAACAAAATAGGATAATGTTATTCATAATAATAATATCATAATAACATGTCACAACAAAAACATACTCAGTTTTAGTTTAGTAAAAACTAGTGGGTCCGCGCAACTTCGTCTGCGTCACTTTCGATTAAAAGGTATGCCTATGTTTTTTATTAGGGTCAAAGATTGTCTGTGCCAAATTTCATCAAAATCAGTAA
The DNA here is from genome assembly GCA_030269945.2 of Trilocha varians. Taxonomy (NCBI): domain Eukaryota; kingdom Metazoa; phylum Arthropoda; class Insecta; order Lepidoptera; family Bombycidae; genus Trilocha; species Trilocha varians. The sequence continues at coordinate 4,432,126 of AP028279.1, forward strand.
GGATACTAGTAAGGGTAAATTCTGTTTAATTTATGCCCTGAAATCAACAGATACATACAAAGATGAAATCATTCAATCAATTAAATCAATTGAAGACATGCTCAGCTTTTACAAAAAGTAAATGGTTGTAATTACTTCAAATATGAACAAGTTGCTAATATAAATATTATTGCAGTTATACTGGCTTTAATCATGCCAGTTTATCAAATTCAAACTACATTATGACAAAGAAATCTCCTTCAACAAAAATGGCGGACCATTGATTCCACAACGGAAAAAACCCAAGTTAAAATCCACCTCACTATCCTTATATCTAGTTTTTCAGCTACTTACAAAGCCCATTCACCTTCAAAGATATTCAAAGGCATAGAAACCCTTGACACGAAAAGAAAGGACTATTTCCTATTCACATACAACTTATAAGAGATATATTCCAGATAGGAATGTTAGAATATGTCGGAGAGTATTCGACCCACGTAGGGTTGCTATCGACAGTTCCCTCAAAGGATTTTCAAGGTTTCAAAAGACGGCCAATGTTTGTTAAGGATGTCAAATATAGCAAACCTAAATGTAATAGTTTGTATGAAAGAAAGAGAATAGTTTTCGACACTATCTAGCAATTTTACCTGCGTCACTATGCAAGTAAAGTTTTAATAAGATACTATTATCATTAGCCCGTAGAGGATCACTGCTGGACAAAGGCCTCACCCAGCACGGGGTTATGAGGGACGGCACGAAGCGTTACGCACTCGGCACTCTTTCACGTCGTAACAAGCTCATCGGTCCACCTTGTGAGAGCTCTGCCCACGCTACGCCTACTGGTTCGTGGAACAACATTTCGGCCTTTTCTTGTGTGAAAATATGCCTTGCCTATAGCCACTTCAAAGACGCAAATTCTTCGGACTTTGTCAGTTACTGTGGTCTTTCTGCGGATCTCCTCATTATTGACAATAATGTCTATGAAAGTCACAAATAATGTAGTTTCGTATTTGTGAAATAATTATCGAAAGCAGTTGCGTAAAGCCAATGATTATCTACAACGTTACATACTCTTTTTAATATGAGAACAGATTAAATACATTTTGTATTCGGTTGATAAAGGAAACCATTTCTCAGAACCAAGAAAAATACATCCAGCTTTTTCTGATATTTTTGTATAATAACCTAATCAGGAAAACGTCCCCTGGGATCTAAATATCGAAACAGATAGACATATAAGGTTATATATTTTGTACAAGTTTTTTTCGTCATCCTGATTTGGATTGAACTGCCGTTCTCGGTGTTTCTCAAGCGCTATGACATGTCCTTCTTCAAACAAGTAGAGGCTAGGTAACGGTTTCACTGTGCCTTGGCATTGCAGAGATCCATGGACAACGGTAACCACTTCTCATCAGGCTGTTTACTTAACTATCATTGCAATAAAATAATTTGAAAGAAAACACTTTCTTTACAAGCGTTTAAGATACTGAATATCATGTAACAGTACAGTGCTAGCTAAGACAAATAAAACGAGCCTAAACACGACGAGTCTATCTTGTTTAGTACAGGAGTTCCTGTACCTTTTGACTCCATCATCAGAACACCGCCATTTTGTCATATGATTGCATTGTTACGCGATTTACATATGCGTGCAAAATGTCAGCTCCATCGGAAAAATTGGTCAAAATCAACTCGCAAGATTCCACCCGAACTTACATAGGTTCATCCAGTGCAAGTTAATATAAAGCTTGTAAAACACTCTTGTAGACCCCACTGAGGTTTTAAGAACCCCAGGGGCTCGCGTTCCACTTTGAGAACGACTGTATCTATCTCACTCTACTATATCTCTTCTCCTCAGTTTGTAATCATTATGTTACTTCCAACATGAAAAGCGAGCAATTTAAACATCTCTATTTAATTAAAATGTTCATTTAATTGCGTTTTAAATGTCGATTTAATTAGATGAGCTCAAAGGAGCTTGTGCTCATTAAAGCTGAAGATGTTTTAGAATTAAAAATGCTATGTTAATTATGATATTGGGGACGACTGTATTTGTAGAAGATTGTTTGCGATTTCTGTATTATTATTGCCTACTGCTGGACCTTTTTAGTGGAAGGTTTCCTTTTTCAATATAATTTTCTCAAAATGTTTTGATGATATTACATCATTGGTATAAACGATGAAGGATTGTGTATAATAATATTTCTAGTGAAATTTTACGAAAATTACCATCTTCAATTATTCAAGCATAGCAAACTACCAGTCAAATCTTTATAAAATTAAATGATAATCTGAAGTATCTGTATTCTTAAAAACTTTACACTCTAACTAAATTAATAGGTCATATAAAGCATTTCCACACATGACCCGTTGCACAAAAGGCCAATACAGTACCTTTAAACAAAGCCAGTAAATCGACATCCCTACTATTTCGTTCTATAAAAGATATTCGATGCATTCGAGTTGCGAAAATCGTCAAAGTTCAGTTTCAAAGGCGCAGAATCGATTCTCCTTTGACGCGATTGTAATCGAATAAGGCTGTTCTATAGTAGTTTCGACGGGAACAATGATATAAGTTTTACTGGATATGTCTACAACGCTAAACGAGGCCTAAACGATCCCTCAGTTTTCCTGTGCGGCAAGGATAAATGTGAATTTGAATTTAATGAGCATAACTTTGTTAATGGAGGTGGGGTCTAATAGACCTCATGTCGCCCTTACGTCTAGTCATGGTAGGGGCCGATAACACCTCGTATCACAGCCGACGACAAGTATGCAAAAATGACGCACGTGCTGTTACATACAGAGTGGATATATAACCTCCAAAGTTGTATGTGTGTGTAAATAGAACATGTAACCATTTTTGTTTTTAAAATCGGTTTTTTTACAAGCTTTATATTAAACTAGCTGACCCGCGCAATTTCGTCTGCGTTACAAAGGGGTTCAAACAGTACTCGCAATGCCGTCGAGTTATTATTTTCCGTTGTGCCCCACATATTCATTGCGTTTTATACTCGTAATAACTTCTAAACGAAAAGTCCGATTGGAACAAAACAAAAAGTAATTTACTTCTACATTAATACTCTTGATAACAAAATACTCAATTTGGATAAGGGTTAATATAACGATACTCATTTAACGTTAATTTCAATCTTGGGACGAAAAATTTTATTTCATAAACATAAAAGCGGTTATTGTGACTAAACTATGATAGTTAGATATGTGCTGTCGCGGACTTTTTTGTTTGTCTTCAAAAGACCTAAAAACCCGTAGTACATCATTTTGTTCTATTGTCAATAGTTTTTGCAGCGTACGCATAAATAGGTTTTTGATTTTTCACCTTTTGTTACATATTCGATATTTTCATGCGGATCCCTAATTTTTTGAAAATAAAATATAGCCTATAACCTTCCTCGATAAATGGACTTTCCAACAGTGAAAGAATTTTTGAAATCGGACCAGTAGATCCTGAGATTAGCGCGTTCAAACAAACAAACTCTTCAGCTTTATAATATTAGTATAGATTGCATTGGATGTTACTATTTAAGTTCGGATGGAATCTAAATTTGAGCTTAGTTTCCGATTGGGCTGACATTTTGCACGCAGAAGTATATCGCATGACAATGCAATAATATTACAAAATGGCGCTGATCTGATGATGGATTCGGAAGACACGTCGTGTTCGGGCTCGTTTTACTTGTATTAGCTAGCACTCTACTGCTACATTATATCCAGGATCTTAAAAGCTTGTATTTAAAAAGTTTTCTTGAAAATAAATTTGCTTTATAGAAACCTAATTAAACTAATTAAATGTCAGATCTATTCTCTCTACATCAACGATTACCAATACGAGTAGCTATGACCACACGTCATGTTGATTAACGCTCCATAGATGGCAATTTTCGATGCCATTATTGGTTGGTTGGCGTTTTCGATCCCTTTATTAGCCGGATTTGGTTCGTCAGTTTGTCTATTTGATAAACACTGAAGCAATGAGAATAGATTGTAAAATCAATTAAGTAGCAGGTAACCTATGTTTTTTTGTGACGTAACGGCCAATTGAGGTTGGCTGTGGTTGATCCATAGAGAACATCCAGTATTAAGCTAAATCTCGTCTGGTGTGTGAAAACTGGTTTTATGATCACGTTAAAACGTGTGTATTTGTGTGTCTGTGTCATGAATTAAGTATTATATCCACTGGAAACTTAACCAAAATTAGTTTATTAACTTAAGCCGAATAATGTGATAGTAGCCAAAATCGATCAAACGAAAAACTTACTTGACAGAAAATCGATCCACTAAACTAAAGATATGAAAGGACAAATATAAAATACAATCAACTTCATAACCTCCTTTTGAGAAGTCGGTCAAAAAGAAGATATACCTAAATACTATAAGTAAACAATAAAAATATCAGTCAAAATCTTCAAAAAATACCGCCTTTTAATCAATTGATGTACCGCCCCATCTGTTGCGAAAATCAGTTTCGTTTTTTCATCCAAAAAGACCCGCTCACTTCACTATGTTTTCCAGAAAATAAAACTAGTGAGAAGAAAATAAAGAACGTAGTCACGGGAAAAATGGAACACCTAGTCTAAAGAAATACTAGTGAGTATCAAAAGGTACTAGTTCTGAATACTAGTTCTGAATTCCGAAATGGATCTAATGTTGAAATGAAGAAGAATTGTAGAAATATATTTTACAATACAAGAACTGGGCTATGCTAATTTAACGATAATTAAAGTTAAATTTAAATTCTATAAAATGAATATTAACTTGTCGTAGCGGTAGTTGTATCTTTGCCTTGCCTTGAAAATGAAATAGTAATTCCGGAACCTTCAACAATTATACCTAAGGTCACCTGTAATTTAATTTAAAAAATACTGTCCCAAATAAATAAAAACAAAAAATATTATTTATAGCTAAAAAATTGTAGCCATACCAGTAATAAATACCTAGTATAAATACTCGATCCACCTGTTCTATACTAGTTACGACAAACACGTAATTCGCCAAGCTAGACAAGTAAGAAATAGGTGTCCATTTCTTTCGGCACGTCAGACCTAATTTGAAACCTTAATAAAGTGGTCACTTTACTGTTTAGGTTTCTGCTGTATATCTCGAGAGGAAACCTAATATTTTTTTTTGTTTTTACACTGATATTAAGTATATGAAAGATTAGTGAAGAGCTGCGGTTTTATTGTGAGATGTATAAACGACCTTTTTGAGTTGGACAAAATCGGATTCCCACCTGCCCCGTGGATGGGATATGTGGGAGTTGAACCGCACTAAAACCTCCAACCGCTCACACTCAGCGTCCGAACCCCGGCTGAAGCCAGAACCTAACACGGGGTTTGAAGGGACGGTGCGACGCATTACGCGCTCGGCACTCTTTCTCGTCGCGCCTAGGTAGAGTCTAGGCTAATCTCGTTTACTAAAACTAATATTCAGTACAATCCTCAACTAAAATATAAATTAGCTTGCGCGTACACGTACATCGCATTATGAAGCCCAATTGTCAAATAGGCCGAAATTAACATGAACTTAGTTTCCAAAGTTTAAAGGACGTCGTTCACAGGAGTTCTCCTAAGCGAATAGGTACGTGAAGAGTATTTTAAGTATTTTGTATTATTGTGAAATTTTGTTTTGATTTGTTAATGTTTGTGTAGGTGTAAGAGCCCCAACGAATAGGTGTTGAATTTTTGGAGGATCCGGTGATTTCCTCCAACTGAAAAAAGGCCCTACCTAGAGGGGCGAGACACTGCACAAAACTGCTAGGTTTTATTAGCTAGAGTTTGTATGCTGTGAGCGATTGAAGATAGTACGGTTTAACTCCCACATACATCCTACACCCATGTAAGGAAGTCCGTAAATTCAGCTTTAAATTAAAAACTAAAACCTTTTAAAAAAAAGGGTTCTGCCATTTTGACTTTCTAAGATGACATAATGGCTTGTGACATATACCATCTTTTCAGCTAGAGTAGTTCTACTCACAGTAGAGTTTTTTGATTACTAAGCAATAAGGCGTGGTCTTTTAATTTCTCTCGGGTTATCTCTATTCTAGGTTATCCCTAATCAGAACACTATAAATTTGTGACCCAAGTTTCATAAAAGGAGCACAAACGAATACATTTATCCACAAGGTAGACCGACCCACTCAGCGCTGCAGAATTTCACTGTTTGCCAACAGTGCAGAACTGTTATGACGCAATTTTAGGTAGACCTATGTGCAGCAGTTTTCAGTGAAGAATTAAAGAGCAGTGTCTCTTTTTTTTTCTGGCCCGAGTTCTTTCCTTACGGATGACTCTGCCAAAGTCACGTATAGAATATCACGAGCAGGAATAGAAATAAAGTAAAAGAGATGACAAACGATTAACTAAAATGTATTTTTTGTGAATATTTGTAAATATTTTAGAGTTTGATGTTATTCGAATAGATGGCTAACGTATATACAACTTTAGGATTGGTTAAGTGTCTCTTGATTCCCTATCAAGGTCTGGAGCCAAGGCTACTGATAATGATATGTCCAGCAGACGTCTACGAACTTATCATACTCATAAAACTACATTTTACTTTATTCCACATTATCCTCTCTTTCACAAACCGAACATTGTAAAACACCGCCCTTATGCAATTATAATACTACCAAAACAAAAAGGTAGGGGCGCATAAATGATTGTTTTCTCACCCCGAGAGCCTGTTCGGGGCATGTTGAGCTTTGTGTTTCTGACGTCATTATAAGGGTTGTTTAAAGATAAGCCTTCCTGTACTTTGAGTTTATTTACGTTAACCCATATACATAGATTATGATAGCTTAATTGTATATACTGTAACGTTTAAAATTATGGAATGAAATACAATTGGTCATGGTAAAATTGTTAAGTGTAGACGATCCTGAGATATAGTAGATATAGTCGTGGTGGCCGAGTGGTCGAAGCGCTTCCTTCCGAACGGGAGATCGCGGGTTCAAATCCGGCCGGCTTGTACCTCTAAATCTAAATATGAAAAAGAACACCATTGGCTAAAAACGGTGAAGGAAAACATCGTGAGGAAACCTGCATGTCGGAAAAGGGTTCTAAAAATCATTTGAAGATATGTGAAGTCCCCGCACTGGGCAAGCGTGGCTTGCCTAATCCCTCTTCTGAGGAGACCTGAGCCCAACAGTGAGCAGTAATGGTTTGGTACAGATTACGGGTTACAGGATCCTGAGATACCCAAAACCTTCACATTATCTTTGGTGGTACGGTAAATAAAATCTTGACTACTCTTTAAAAACCTTATCAAAGCCAAAAAGCTCAGCTTTTTACACTGAAGAAACCAATCCATCTTTGACTTTTGCTGCCTCATTTAGAAGAAGTTTATACACGTAAAATAATATTTTTCAGAAGAGAAAACGACCGACTTTTTTCAAGCTTAGCACAAAATCAACCAGTCAGATTTATAATTTTTTTTGAGATAATTTACATAGTGTCTGTGCTTCCTAACGAAAAAGAATTATCGAAATCGGTCATATATAAAAGAAATACACGCTAAAATGCACAGCAAACACATTTTTAAGCAAAGATGCAAAGTAATCGATGTTTAAAAAAATGGGACCCTATGACGACCGACATCGGTTCAACCAAAGTTATCGAGGAACAAACATAAAAAACACAGAAGAATTTAGTTCTTCGTTCTTTTTGGAAGGCGGTCAAAAAGTTAATATTGGATTGCTCTATACCGCACCGCTGTTGAGTTTAGGACTCCTCTGTAGAACAGACGTCTACCTTGCTTATCTAATGCGGTAAAGGCTTTGCATATATTTGAAAGGATTTAAGCTTTTAGTATGTGGACTTTAAGCGTTTTAGTAAGTCACGATATTCTGTGTAGATTCAGTCTTTGTAGATTTAAAAACTTATGTCGATTTACTATCTGCTGTATCTAATGTTTTGTTAAAGTTTATAAGGTTTTTTTGTTTGGCATCAATTGGTCTTTGTGTAGTGCCTTTGTTTAAAAGAGGTGTAATTGTAATTTTTGGTACTCCTGTCACCATTGTTTCATCACAAATCAAAATTTCTATACGCTACTTTCTGTGTGTATATTAATGTACTTTTGGAACTTTTAGAAATCACGATTTATATTAGCCCGAGATCTGGCGACAATTTTTGGGTTGGTACTTAAGGCAAGCTGAATACTTGGTCACATAGTTCTCTTGCTATATCCCAACTCAGAGTTTAAAACCTGGCCCTCTCTCATACTATCTATGGACTACCACAAAATAATTATTAGAGTACTTATCAATCTGACTGACCAATAATAACACATTAAGCATCAAACCCTACATTTTTACACTCTATTTTCCATATCAAGGTGAAAAAAGCCAAATTTGAAGCTGTCCAAACCAGTCCTGAAATGCTGAACTACAAAGCAACGGATCTCAAGCCCCGTAGGCTACCACCGGAACAATTAATAGCCTCTGTGAATTTGAAATTCAAATCTCGTGCCGGTTAAAGATTCAGTGACGTGGCCACTACCGGTTGTGGTCAACTCATTAATGAACTACCGGCTTTATGTGCCCGATAACGTATCTGCATAGTTTAATGGGATTTTAAAGGCAAAGATTACTTTGGTGAAAGGAAATGAAGGAAAATGTACTGTGGTTTTTGTGTTAATAATGAAAATGTAGCTTGATTTATGCCTCAGAATTAGGTTCTATATTTTGTGATGAAGTCAAAGATCTGATTGAAGTGTAGATTTGTACGGATTCTTGCCACAAAGACTCAATGTTCTACGATTGGACGTGAAATCAAATTGAATCCCTTGTCGAAGTAAAATTAAATATTACTGGGGATCCGGTGATTTCCTCCAACCTTGTAACAAAAAATCACAACACAATTTACACACAGTTTTACAATAATATCATCCTCATCATCATAAGACCGTAAGCATCCACTGCTGGGCATTAGTCTCCCCAAACCTTGTCACAGTGACCGGACCTGCGTTATGTGAAACCAGTGGCTTTCGGCGGCATTGACTAGGTCATCGGGTCACTTTGCGGAAGGAATACTCACGCTGCACCTACCATGATCGCCACTCCAGGACTCTTGCCCCTTTTAACAATGATAAACCTGAGGAATACATAGAGCTTGAATTATTATTATATATCTGGTTTAAATTCAATTATCGAAAGCCGACAAAGATCTAAAATGACCTGTTGCTGATATCTAGGGTTTTATTTGGATATCTAGGTACCGACATGGAGCTGGGTATGGTAATTATATAAAAATAATACATACTGCATATCCATTATGCATAGATACCACATTCGCGCGTATTCACGCATTTATGAGCAAACACGTCGCGTCTCTGAATCTTTAACCGTCGGCTTGAATTTGAATTTCAAATTAGCTCCCGTATTAATTGTACCTGGGCCGCCAAGTACCATGGTGTTTAGGTATACTCTCTGATATATGGTCTATTGGGGAGTATATTTTCATTTACGTATAACCATGGTAACAAATAAGATAAGGTGATTTTAGAGTAGGTAGTTCAAGTACAGGATGATAAACGGTTCATTTCATTTGGCACTAGAATGAGCTCATTTCTTTGATGTTTGAGCTCTTTGACTTCATCATCATCATCATCATCAGCCTATAGACGTCCACTGCTAAACATAGCCACGCCACATTGACCGGTCCTGCGCCATTTGCATCCAGTGACCTCCCGCGATCTTGACCAGATCGTCGGTCCATCTTGTGGGGGATCTACCAACGTTGCACTTACCGGTTCGTGGCCGCCATTCCAGAACTTTTCGGCTCCATCGGCTATCTGTACTTCGCACAATGTGTCCTGCCCATTGCCACTTCAAAGATGCAATTCTTTGTGATATGTCGGTTACTTTAGTCCTTTTGACTTGTCTTTCTTCAAACCAGAGTCCGTTGGTAAGTCGTTGGTAGCAGCCCTGAGATGTTTCTTAATATTACAGAAGGCCATGACGCTGACGGTCAGGCCACTACATGGCAATAAAAATATTAAGGCTCTTAAAGAGACCTAACACAGAGTCTTATGTAAGCTGATACAGAATTGGAATGGCTTTTTGTCAAAAAACGAGAAACATCAACAACAGCTAATCACTTCGGCAACAGTGCACCTCACTCCCGTGGCAAACGGTATGTGAAATTTTAGAAACTAATTGAATAGTTGGACGTAAAAACTTATATGTTCCAATAAAATAGAGGACGAATGGATAAGGGACAGTTCCAAAACATTTTTGATATTATACTTTTCATGCCAGAACCCAATCAGCTGGATAAAAGTTATGCTAAATTATTCTTTAGTTTTGGCAAAGTCTTGGTCGTACGTAATAAATAATGTTCAATTGAACGGAATATTTTTGTTGATGTTGGTTATTTTGTAAAAATATCTAGGACTTAGAAATATAACTAACTAGATGACCCGCGCAACTTCGTCTGCGTTACAAAGGGGTTCAAAAATTGTAGCCTATATAGGCACGCGCCGCCCGGCGCAAACAACTACGACCCTGCATTTTTAATTTGTAATATCTTCGGTAATATTCACTTAAATTACATGCTGTAAAAAGCATATTGATCTATAATAAATGCACAATGTATTTAAGGTACTTAATTGGATGAGGATTAATGCTGTATTGTTTAAAATCACTTCGTAAATAACCATTTTTAGTAAAGAATAAAAATGGTTATGCTGGGTTATCCCTAAGAGATAGACATATACCATCGCGGACTTTTTTGTTGAACCTTTTAAGTTGAACAATACTGTACTACATTATTTTGGTCTTTCTCGTAGGGTTCAGCCAGCGTTTGCAATATAAGCGCAAAAAACGTGTTTATTTACGACATCACATTAGAAACCTTTAAATTTATCAATGTTTCTCTACTATATTATGCATTTATTATACATACAAACCTTCCTTAAGAATCACTCTATCTATTAAAAAAAACTGTGTCAAAATCCGTTGCGTAGTTTTAAAGATCTAAGCATACATACAGACATACAGCGAAAGCGACTTTGTTTTATACTATGTATTGATATTGATTAGTTGCTTCTTTTGAGCACATCTTAGTTTTAGATTTCGCAAGTACTTATAATCAAATATTTGTTTTCTAACACAAAGTTGCAAGTATTACCTACATCCTTATTAGTATAGGCTTCAACCCACTGCTTACGATATATATTTTTTTAGATTTTCTTAAAAAAATGATAGCGCAGGATTTTTGGCTCAAAATATGTTAAGACTCTCTTACATCTTAAATGGCAATGTTCTCTTACGCTCTAAGTCCAGAAGAGAAGTTTAGGGTCCAGAAGTGCCATATTTTGCTCTGTATCTTTAACACCCATTATACAAAGCAGAACAGTTTGTTTGAACGCGCTTATCTCAGGAAACACTGGTCCGATTTAAAAAATTATTTCAATGTTGGATAGTACATTTATCGAGGAAGACCCCAAAGTCTTTAAAATATAATATTATACCTCTGGCTAGTTCGCAGGTCAGAAATATCCAAATATACCCAATCTATGTCTCTCAGGGGAGAACAGTCTTTGTAATACAAGCGACATGAATCGATCGACCAGCCCATTTGATATTCAAATACGGCCCAACACGAAGTATTGGATGTAAACAACGGGCTTTGTTAATTGACGATTGTACTGTGTTTAATATATATAGTATGTGTGGTGTTTGGGACAACGATGTGTTAGGTTTGTATGGAATAGATAGATAGATTGTAGAAAATTCTTTATTTTAACACCATAAAGCTACAAGAATAGGTGATTAGACATAGTTAAATAGCCTTGTTCCTATTTTAAACGCTTTGATTTTAACGGTAACTATCATAGTACAATGTTGTAAAGAACCATCTCATGAATCATAGAGTCCACTAGTAGTTAGTGAAGATCTTGCAGTAGACCTAAGAGTCCAGTGGTCTAAGAGAAACGACGACCAGTTAGTGGGTGGTGGACTATGTCTGTTTCCTAGTTTAAAGAGACTTCATCATTGAGACAATATACAGTCTCAATACCTCTGCCTTTGTCATACTCATTAGCTCTTCACACTAACATCCAAATGTAATGTCACATTTTGAATAACATATTTTTTTGAACCAGAAGTGGTTTTACTTTTTAAAAAGCATTCATTAATGGTATGCAAACCTCCTTTACTTAATAATGGAAAATTATAAAAATAATACGCATCTGAATCCAAAGCAAGTCCAACGTATCTTTTTTCACGACCTCTCAAAATTGGCGCCAATCCCAGAACCCATAGATAAGCTACGCAGTCTATCAGTTCCATAGACAATATATGGGTCGGCTCTGGGTTACTGAATCTTTTCGCTTGACACTCTTAAGAATATAGACAATTTGAAATCGAAGAAGAATTTCATATTTTTAAAATATATTTAATTTTGCTATCACAGTTTAATTTATCTTAAAATGTTTTCAACCCCTTGTTATATTGTGACGTAATCATACCTCTTGTAAAGCTTTCATTGTTTTGAAGTCTAACAACTGATACCACCCAAAAATATCATTTTACGACAAACAAATCGATATTCCCAAGCTCTTTAGCAAACATAATCCTCCATTTCCATTGTAAATAAAACAATATTCTATTTTAGTTTATTTTGATGATGTTAAAGCTGTTTTTCGGATGTCGTAAGTTTTCTGGGTAATTTGAGACCTTTGTAAATTGAAATATATTGTGCCCTTCTGTGTATTAAGTTATGTTATTTAGGTATAAGTTAGATTTACTTTGACTTAAATATCCTGACTGTATGTTACATCGCAGAAATGTATTGTACTACGACAAAAATATTATGCAGCTTCCGTTATGCATTGAAAATTTAATAAACCTGTAAAAATGACAAAAAAATAGAGAACAAAACAAAAAGCCCACTGAGTTTCTTTAACTGACTCTTCTCAGGACAATGAGGGGGTATCTAAATTTGCAAAATCATCATTTGTTTCTGAATTATAATTGATATATAATTGACTAGCTTTTGCCCGCGACTTCGTTCGCGTGGACTTCAGGTTCGTCCCGTCTAGCCCGTCTAGTTCGCGACGTCTATAATATAGTACTATTATACCGAAAAAAATGTGTTTTTTACGACCTCACATTAGAAACCTCAAAAATTGTAGCCTATGTGTTATTCTGATGTATAAGCTATATATTGGTAAAGTTTCATTCAAATCCATTCAGTAGTTTTTACGTGAAAGAGTAACAAACATCCATACATCCATACTTACAAACTTTCGCCTTTATAATATATATTAGATAAATGCCATCGATTTAAAGTTTTACACCAGTTTTGGCCTACTTAAAGAATATTTTATCATTTAACGATCAAGTCATTGATCTCAACAACGTCAGGGACTCACATCCCGCCTACCTTGAAGGATTCCTCCAAGCCACTAGTAAAAACTTTCCGGAACTAATTGATACCCCACATTTTTACTTAAAACACCCTTCTAGGAACTTAACAAGATTACTCTGAAGCCTTCTGTGAATTATTCAAATGACTGGCCCATTAACATTTCATTGAACATGACATGGAATAATTATTGAGAAGTTCTCTTTGAAGTTATTGGGCCGAGTTAAATGTAGTTACCGCTGTCCTCGGGGCTTCGGAGGCTTTTATTAGCATTATTTGAAATGATGACGTCTGGTCGTCATTTATAACTGTTTGGTACTTCCCACGCTCTTGTTGATATTAATAATTTATTATGAAGTAAACTTTTTGAGTACAAGCTTTAAAGATTTTTAAATTAAAAGAATTTTACAACACTTTTATAAAATGATTCATCACAACCGGAAGTCTTTCTTTTAAATCGATGTAATACCCGCTTCTACAAACTATTAAATGGAATTACAGAAAAGTCACCTAACATTTGTATGTTTTATATTAACTTGCATTGGATGTAGCTATGTTTCTATGTACTTATGTAAAATACCTATGTAAGTTTGGGTGGAATCTTGTGAGCTAACTTTGACAAGCTTCTCGTTGTCTGATTGAGCTGACATTTAGCGCGCAGATGTATATCGCGTGACAATGCAATAATATGATAAAATGATCTGATGATGGATTCTGAAGGTGGTCATAGGAACTTCTGTACTAAATACGATAGTCCTGTCATGTTTGGGCTCATTTTACTTGTCTTGGCTAGCACTATACTATGATATTCAGGATCTTAAAAGCTTGTATTTAAAGTTTTCTTTAAAACAAATTGTGTATGCTTTAAATCTTAAGCATTAACTACGGCTCGTTGACTAAACTCAGTTTATCCGCCCGAAATGGTTTACTGCACGTGAAATTGTTTTATAAGATTAAGCTTAATGTGTTCTGTGAGCGCCGCTTCGTTCCAGACGCTTAAAACATAATAATCTATGTTTGTTAAGTTTAAATTAAGTTAGTAAGTTGAGTATTCATAAACCGTAGAATATGATTCAGAACGGATGATTTTACAAAAAGCAACTATCACATCCATCCAAGCGTGGAAGCGACGTCTCGCTAACCCCACCTGGGGTCTACGGACCGTCGAGGCGATCCGCCCGATCCTAGATGATTGGGTGGGTCGTGGCGCAGGACGCCTCACCTTTTGGATGGTGCAGATGCTGACCGGGCACGGGTGTTTCGGTCGGTATCTGCACCGGATCAAGGCCGAGCCGACGGCGAGGTGCCACCATTGCGTGGGATGTGACCAGGACACGCCGGAGCATACGCTCGCGCGCTGCCCCGCATGGGAGAGGCAGCGCTGTGTCCTGGTCCAACAAATAGGTCCGGACTTGTCGCTCCCGGGCGTCGCGGCGTCGATGCTCGAGAGCGACGAGTCTTGGAAGGCGATGCTCGACTTCTGCGAGTCCACCATCTCGCAGAAGCAGGTGGCGGGGGCTGAGAGAGAGAGGCTGTACGCCGCTCTCAATTTGCCAACCCGCCGCCGTCGAGCAGGGGGCCGGGACCGGGATCTCGCCCGGATTCTGGCCCCCTAAGAGTTTCGGGCCCCCAACGCATGTGAGTGCGAGCGGGGGCCCAAGAAGGTGTCGTGTCTCGCTCAGCACGCCCTTAGCGTAAGAGCTACCGGGGGATGGTAGACCGCGCTCCCCGACCCACGCTGGTTCTGACCCAGCGGGGTATTCCGCGGGAGGGTGACACGCGGTCCCATCTTGGCGGGCTTCGGAGAGCCCGCCGACCGAGAGAGCCGGTGGCCGTATTCGCCGGCGGCTACCGGTTCGGCGTCCGGGGACGGAGCGACGGGAAAGCATGCCGATGGCGTAACGCGTCGCGCCGTCCCTCCAAACCCCGTGCTGGGTTCTGGCCTCAGCCGGGGTTCGGACGCTGAGTGTGAGCGGTTGGAGGTTTTAGTGCGGTTCAACTCCCACATACCCCGCCCGCGGGGCGGGCGGGGATCCGGTGATTTCCTCCAACTGAAAAAAAAAAAAAAAAAAAAAATCACATCCATCCGAGCGACGGGAAAGAGTGCCGAACGCGTAACGCGTCGCGCCGTCCCTCCGAACCCCGTGCTGGGTTCTAGCCTCAGCCGGGGTTCGGACGCTGAGAGTGAGCGGTTGGAGGTTTTAGTGCGGTTCAACTCCCACATACCCCGGGCAGGGATCCGGTGATTTCCTCCAACTGAAAAAAAAAAAAAAAATCTCATCAATCCACCATCCAACTATGGAATGAGCTCCCCTCTTCGGTATTCCCGGAGCGCTATGACTTGTCCTTCTTCAAACGAGACTTGAGGGTCCTTAAAGTTAGGTCGTAGGTAGCGACCGCTCAGTGTCCCCTGACATTGCAGAGGTTCATGAGCGACGGCAACCACTTACGATCAGGTGACCCGTTGGCTCGTCTGCCTACAAGGCAATAAAAAAAAACGTTTTTTTTTCAGGATTAGCATAGGTTTGGTCTACCATTTAAAAACTTTGATTTACTTATGAGACCATCTTTGAATTATCGACCAAAAAAGAAGCATCGAAATCGGTCCTTCAATACGAAGATATCCGCGTACAAACGTAAAAAGGCATAATACGGTAGGCAAAACCGTTTTGGTAAATTGCATGACTTTTTGGTAAGGATCAATTTTGATGATTTTTTCAAATCAATAGAACTCTTGAGATTCATTAAATTACCCACAGATATTGTGATACTAGGCTACTACTATAGGGTCGCGCGACGGGAAAGAGTGCCGAGGGCGTAACGCGTCGCGCCGTCCCTCAAAAACCGTGCTGTATTCTGGCCTCAGCCGGGGTTCGAAGGTTCGGGGTGTGAGCGGTTGGAGGTTTTAGTGCGGTTCAACTCCCACTTACGCCCCGCGAAGATGCGGCGATTTCCTTCAACCAAAAAAAAACCTGTAATTTACTCTGATATTTACTTTTTCTCGAGATTTACGCTTATCAACATATTAAGTAATTTTTCTTTATATTATAGATACAATATTATGCAAGAAAATCACATTTCTAAGAAAAACAAATAGTACGATTTTCTCATAACAAACCGAACACGCTCTTACAAGAAAAACTATTATTGAGGAAGTCTACGAGCTACGCAGACAGCTACGAAGTGCTACGAACTCGCTACGGAAATAGCTACGTCGATGTGAGCAGACATTTCTTGTTTCTTTTAGATTGATAGTTGGATTAAATTGGATTAGACTGGATTAGATTTTTTTGAGTTTTAAAATTCTGTTAAGATTGTAAGTAAGTATGTGACATACATTTAAAAATATTTGACTAGGTACATCAAATCAACTGATTTGATGTACCTAGTACCTAAAATGTTTTATTTAGAGAAAAAAACATGTTATTTAATTTATTTATATTATGACTAGACATAACCTTGTATACATGTACCAACCCTTTACTGCCTACTGTTGGGCTCAGGTCTCCTCAGAAGAGGGATTAGGCATCCACCACGCTTGCCGAGTGCGGATTGGGGACTTCACATATCTTCAAAGGATTTTTAGAACCCTTTTCCGATATGCAGGTTTCCTCACGATGATTTCCTTCACCATTTTTATCCAGTGGTGTTGTGAAAAATTGCACATAAATCTTTTTCACATTTAGATTTAGAGGTACAAGCCGGCCGGATTTGAATCCGCGACCTCCCGTACGGAAGGACGCGCCTCGACCACTACCCCATCACGACTTGTGCTGATTCGTTTTACTTATTTTAGCTACCTACTCTACTTCTACAGGTTATGAAAGATATTAAAAACTTGTATTAAAAAAAAAGTGTTCTTTTAAACTACCTTATTTGCGTACAAATTTTCATCTACTTTCCTATACATTAAGGAGCAGTTGGAACGAAGTTCCATATCGCGCGTTATCGAAAGGGGGTTAGACGGAAATTCTTATGAAAAAGTAGTCACGACACTTTTTTTGTTTTATATGATTAATGCTAGATGGCGCTGTGATAAAAATATTTTATTTAAGTTATTATAATTTGTTAGTTTAAACTAACAAAATATTTTTTTATTACAATTCCCTCACTAATTAATCGAAAGGAATTTCGTTCCATCCGGGTGTTCCTTGACACCCCTCAAGTTTTTATTAAAGCCTTTTCATACCCATATCTGTCGAATTTACAACAGAATCTATTACATCATTTTCTTTGAGGCTTTTACTCAAACATTAACTAAACAGAAAAATATATAAGTAGATACAAATGCCTTCAAGCATCGATGGCTACCGTTCATCTAATTCATTTTGATTACTTTCCATCTCAGACAATATTGGCCTTTATTACAAGCGAATAAGAACTTTAATCCTGTGATATTTTCTCGTGTGGTAACCATACGCGATTGAGACCCTTATTCCGATGTATTAGAACCTATTTCGGTGTGTTTTGGTTCATATGTAGTGTTAATGATATCTGCTTCTTGACTTCTAAGAGCTGAATGGTTATAGAAAATAAATTTTACTGGCTTAGATATTGTTGATAAGTGGTTACTTGTATTTAAGGTTTATAGGGAATTGGAGCTAATAAGTCGTCAGTCAGTCGTAATCAACAGTGGCGTGCATGCATATTTTGGACAAAGTACGCGTATATTTAGAGTTGCAATGTTGAACATAGGTCTACCGAAAAATGATGTCGTGATGTTTGTAGGGGTTAATCTTTGGAACTATTGAACCGATTTCGAAAATTATTTTACCAATAGGAAGCTATGTTAGTTAGTGTCATAGACTATCTAAAACTAAAAAAGGAAACCGAGTCCTTTGTAAAACACAGACAACGTCGTAGCCAGTATCAAAACACACTTGTGGCAACCCAAGTTTTTGTCTTGTATATAGGCCATCTGATCGTAAGTTACCGCTCTTGGACCTCTACAATTTAAAGTGTCTCGTTCCATTTCATAATCAACTCTGTTGCCTAAATGACATTGATATGCCCTCATTGACCTCAATAAGGTATTCAAATCATGTCATGCATGGTCATCACGACAATTGCTAATTGGTAATCCAGATAGACACAGGCTGATATTGTCTGTCTAGAGTCTAGGTAATAATGTTAGTTTCCACTTGTGTTATGATAGATTATAATAATATATTAGTAGACACCAAAAATTAGGCTGTTTTTGACCGACTTCCAAAAAGGAAGAGGTACTCATCATCTGTATGCTTTTTATGTTTGTTCCTTCATAAGTTCAGTTTGAGTGAACCGATTTTGATGATTCTTTTTTTGTTAGAAAGCAACATAAATTTGTAGTAGTCTGGAAAAATGTGAGCTGGTCGTTTTCATTTTTGTAGTATAAATATTATTCACGTTTTTGCTAATGAAATGGAAGGTACTGGGTCCTGTCGTTTAATAATTTTTCTTCTATATTATGTGCTCAAATATAATAGTTTTCCTTTTAAATTTCTATTTCTACTAAACTGAATCAAAACCTAAGGGGTATTAAAAACAAACCAAGGATAATACTTTCATGCATTTTCAACGGGTTCTTACCACGATATTTAATTAATGGAGTTGTCTCGATATTTCAACGTTGTTGCAAACGTCATGACCACGAGAAAACTGGATACTGCGGGTCGATTTAAGAGCAAACAAAGATGAAAGTATTATAGAAAACCGCGAGTGTCTGAATAAGTTTAAAACCAAGGATACATCGGAATAGATGGCAAAAAGCGAATGTCGAAAATAATTATCAGCTTTCGCAAATCTCCAGAAATTGAAATTTTTCGATTGAAGTCATTATACCTACTGTTATATTCAGAAACACCTCACTTACAGTTTATCATTAGGGCAGAAGCTTCGTTCACCTTCAGTTATACAAAAAATATATTTTTTCGTATCTAAAATTTGTCCTTCAATTTAAATATTCAAGAATCTCTTTTTTAATTAATTAATTAACAAGTAGCGCGCTTTATAATTTAAAGGTCTATTCAAAACTTAAACATTTTTCTAAGAAAAGGTCCTGTAACGATCATAGATTAACTATAAGGCAGACAGGACAAACTCAGTAATCATTAATTCATTATTCAATTAATTATTTAAAGTAACTTTTTCATGTAGCAGTAGCTAGCCAATACAAGTAAAAAAAGACCAAACACAACGGGTCTATCTTGTTTAGCACAAGAGTTCCTATGACCACCTTCATCATTGTCACGCGATATACGTCTAGGTAGCGACCCCTCAGTGTCCGACATTGCAGAGGTTCAGGAGCAACGGTAACCACTTACGATCAGGTGGTGCGTTAGCTCGTCTGCCAACATGGCTGTTGTAAATAGGTTTTATTTATTTCGAAATTTGTTTCTTATTTTTGAAAATGATTTGTCATAAAAACAAGATGACTTTTATATGTAAAAAATGTACAGTTCAGTTTGGTATTTATTGTAAAAGAGAAAACATGGAATATACATTTTATTTGACCAAGCTCCAGAAATCTATTATTATTATGTAAATGCACCTTGAGGGATTTCCAACAATGGCAATAAAAAAAATACCAAAGAATACTTCACTAATACTGTCACGTATAAAAATAATATAATATTCATCAGTTTACCAATGTCCGCTCTACCTCATACATCTATGTAACAAAAATTAAAATGATGTCCACGAAGAATACTTGACCCTAATATTTTGGCCCCGCGAATGTGCTCAGAATATTAATTTAATAACACAGAAACTCGTCAAGAGCTACGAAAAATTATTTCTAAGAATCTTCCAATTAGTTCTTATTAAGAATGAAAAACCTAAGAGGTGTCACGGGACACCCGAATAAAACGAAGTTCCTTTCGATTAAAAGATACGATTAAAAGATAAGGAACGTGTTTTAAAAGATTTTGATCACAGTGCCATCTAGCGATAATCATCTAAAACAAAATAAGGAACGTGTTTTAAAAGATTTTGAGCACAGTGCCATCTAGCGATAATCATCTAAAACAAAAAAAGTGTCGTGACAACTTTTCATAAGAATTTATCCGTTAAGCCCCCTTTCACAACGCGCATTAAGGAACTTCGTTCCAATAATTTAAGTATGTATAATACCTACTAAATAAAATGCGAAAGTAACTCTGTCTGTCCGTCTATCTGTCTGTCTGTTACGCTTTCCCGCTTGAAAGTCTCAACCGATTTTGATGTAATTTGGCACAGACAATCTTTAGACCCTGAGAAAGAACATAGGCTACCTTTCAATTGAAAGTGACGCAGACGAAGTTGTGCGGACCCGCTAGTACTTAATAATGTCGTGGTGCCCGAGTGGTCGAAGCGTTTCCTTCCGTAAGAGAGGTTGCAAAAGATAAGGTTGTTGAAAAAGATTTATGTGCAATTTTTAACAACGCTATCAACCGTCGACCGCCAACATTACCGCCTTTTTGTTAGTCAATCAATATTGTGAATTAGAACAGTATTCCATCTCAAAAGTCGCTAACATTCGAATCAATGATACAGCCCCAAAAACATTAAATTAAATTTCTATTAAAGACACAGAATTACTTATTCAAGTCACGTTTCCAAGTCGTATTTCACTAGTCTACCGTAGACGTGGAAAGACTGAGACAAAATTATCTAGCTGCACGGTTTTACCGGTGTTTAACCTAAATAAAATTCGAGTTTTCTGCGGTTTTTCTAGAAAACTGAGGTGTCATAAAAGAGGATTAACGTAGTGTGACTTAAAATAATTTATTTTAAAGAAAACTTTTCGGGTCTATTTTGTTTAGCACTAGAGTTTCTACCACCTTCCGAATCCATCATCAAATCAGCATTTTGTCGTATTACTGCATTGTCATTCGATATACATCTGCGTGCAAAATGTCAAGTCAATTGGACACCGGAAAGTTTGTCAAATTTAGCTTGCAAGATTCCACCCGAACTTACATAGTTACATCCAGTGCAAGTTAATATATAAAGCTTGTAATAAGGTTACTTACGGGTATTGGCCCACTTCTCACTCCCACCACTGTAACTCGTGTGTAGCCAGGATCCACAGCGGCGACCATCGTAATGACTCTGAGCAGTGAAGCCCAGGAACTCAAGGAAAAGCTAACTAATCTTGGAAAAAAGTCATATCCTGATTTTTTGTACCGCCTATAGTAAGAACTAATAATCTTTGCTAACAAACATAGCTTAAATAAAATACAGGGTGTGACATTTTTTTCCGATTTTGTTAGTTCGATTTTCAGACAAACCAAATAATTTACGAAAAATCTTTCAATGCAGTGTTAATAATATTCGAAAAAAATATATATATTTCCTATCAGCAAAACATCCTATCTCTAATATGTAAAGTACTTCCGTTCATGTCGCATAGTTTTGTGACACCCTGTAGAAATATTACTATGCAGTCTTATGAGTATTAAAATTGACCCAACTTATCCTACCAAATCAAAAAGCGAACCTCTAATTCTATCAGAACACTACCAAATTAGCCAGACCTTTTTTTGTCGAAAATTCAAAACCTTGAGAATGTCGAACTTCCAAGTAATTTGGAGCGGCCGTTACATTTTTCCTAGTTTCTCTCCAAGTTATTTCACGAATTTCGAAGTTCAAGAGGCTTTAAGAACGGCTATTTTTCTTAACGAATATACTTATAGATACAATGTTTAATTTAATGTTCCTTTGACTGTTTTACTCAGTGCTTTTCAGTTATTTAGTTGAAGAATTTCTTTATGAGAGATAAAGTTAAGTATCTTTACTACCTAATATAAAAAGCTTAATAAGGGGTGGGCGATCTAACGTTTGCATTTTGAACTACTGTCTATTTAGAGAATGACAGCTCAAATGTCATTCAATTTATGTTCATAATTTAGTTAAAGGTTTGACATTTACGAAATGGGACGCTATACGCTTGAACAAAATTGGTAAATATTGAAAAGTTACTTCCAAAGTGGTGAGTCTTCAGTCCAAAACAATTCGAAAAAAATCGTTAAAAAAATATAACCCTTTAGCTCAGGAACCGCTGGTCCGTTTTTAAAAAAACTTTTACTGTTGTATAGTTTATTTACTGAAGGAAAAAAGTTGGGAACCGTAATTAAGTTCATTAATGTAATCCAAGGTGTAAGACCTGAAGAGATCCGAGTCTAACAGTAAGTCGACTAGTACAACTTAACCCCTCCCATGCGTAACACAAAACCAAAATACCAACCGTAACCCATCAGATGCGTAACGCGAAATTAAAATTGGCCCTGACCCGTCCAATACAAAACAAATGCCTGTCGAATCATACAAATGTATTCTCTCGATTTGTTTGTATGTATGGATGTAATGGAGCAATCACATTTTATCGTTTCGCCCTAATTCCGAGGCATAATTTTAACAGTTATTGCGGGAACGTGTTAAATTTTCCGTACTACATTACTGTGACGAGTATTTTTATTGATGTTGAGATTGGATTTCATTTATTTTTAGAGTGTTTGAGTGGTTTTTTAAGCGTTTACGTTACGTAAGTTTTATGTAATTTTTTTAATCATCGGATATGTGGGAGTTGCACCTCACTAAAACTAGTTGTAGCTAGTTTTAGAGCACTAGAAATGTTTGCCTTTAGTTACATATTAAGTATACCCCTCACAACTTTTATTAACAATTCTGTTATCGTACTAGTGAGGACCATTAATTGACTTTCTGTTTTTACCTGTGTAAATTTTATCATGTAATTTTTGCTGTAGGTCTTCCTTTAAATAAATGAATATCAATTTAATACTAAATTAATAAATTAATAGTCGTGGTGGGGTAGTGGTTGAAGCGCTTGCCTTCCGTACGGGAGGTCGCGGGTTCAAAACCGGTCAGCTTGTACCTCTAAATCTTAATATGAAAAAGATTTATGTGCAATTTTTCACAACACCACTGGCTATAAACGGTGAAGGAAAACATCGTGAGGAAACCCGCATATCGGAAAAGGGTTCTAAAAATCCTTTGAAGATATGTGAAGTCCCCAATCCGCATTAGGCAAGCGTGGTAGACTATGCCTAACCCCTCTTCGGAGAAGACCTGAGCTCAGCAGTGGGTAGTAATGGGTTGTTACAGTACTAAATTAATATAAAACCGCTATGTTTGTTGCGGGTTGCGGCAAATCTTCTTAGAATGGAGCTAATTTTCGGAACTGTGTAATGAAACATTTAGTTTGAAACGAATTAATATTAAGGAGAATTTTCGAAATTCTATAAAATTAATTGAATGTAACTAAACTTAATTAAATATGAATGAACAGACATTTAATTAGAAAGTAAATTGGAACCAATTAGATATCACTAAAGTTAAAATTCACGTCGATTCCAAATATTTCTATGAGACGGGAAAGGGGGCGGCGCGACGGGAAAGAGGGCGTAACGCGTCGCGCCGTCCCTCATAACCCCGTGCTGGGTTCTGGCCTCAGCCGGGGTTCGGACGCTGAGTGTGAGCGGTGGAGGTTTTAGTGCGGTTCAACTCCCACATACGTGGATCCGGTGATTTCCTCCAACTAAAAAAAAAAAAAACTTCTATTCACACCAATAATAACGCGCGAAATCCTGATCCGCGGTTACGACATTTGCAAGAATCTTCGCATATATACGACATCTGAAATCTACTACAGTAGGCTCGGCCTGACAGCCATACACTACCTCGCCCGGTCGGAGATCTCCCTTTGGCCTAATACCACTGTAACCACAACTGGTGACCTCGACGTGATTTGAACACGCATTAACCACTGTTACCACAAGGAACAAACCACATTCAAAAAGTACAGTAGTAGAGTATTGAGTACCTCCTCCTTTTTGGAAATCGTTCAAAAAGTAGAAAACACATCTTATGCAATAATCTTATCCAAACGAAAATTCCATTGCGCTCGCAATCTTTCAGTAATTTAATAAAATCTTTTTCTAAGCAAAGTCACGTGAGAAAGCTAGTCGACGATAAGGCGCAGGAAACGGAAGCTGGATTCGTGACGTCATCAATCACCTCAGACGCCACGTTTAACTCCATTTATTTTTTGATTACTCCGAATATTTTTGAAGCAGAAAATTTGGAAAAAAATGTTTTTCCCGTAACGGTTTGTGTTTGTGAATTGTAGTTTGAGGTTGAAGATTGACGGAGAATTATTCTATGTTATTTGTCTAGAATATTTTGTTTTCATAAGCTTTATATTAACTTGCACTGGATGGAACTATGTAAGTAAGGGTGGAATCTTTAGAGCTAAATTTGACTAACTTCCGGGTTTCCGATTGAGCTGACATTTTGTATGCAGTATATCGCGTGACAATACAATAAGATGACAAAATGGCGCTGATCTGATGATTAGGAAGGTGGTCATAGGAACTCTTGTACTAAACAAGATGGACTCGTCGTTTTTGGACTCGTTTTGTTTGTTTTAGCTAAATTTATTGTACAAAATCAATATAGCTTAAGTAGTATTTAATTAATTAATATAAAAAAATTATGCGTAAAATGTTAAACTCAATCTGACACGAGTCGGTTATTCTAAAGGACTTAACACCTTAAAATTTACCCCAGTTATTTAAACTAACTTTATCCCAAACTTCGTCATCTTTAACCCGAATTCCGGTCAATTTAACCCTCAGAAAATGTATCTAAAGAACGCATGAACATAGGGCGATTTAGTATAGTTTTTCAATAGCTATAAACAAAAGTAGCGTACCTATATGGTGAATATGTAACCTTTTGCAAGTCGAAATGGAGATACTGTCGAAAGACTACTTAGAACCGCTTTTGTTTTTGAAATCGGTTTAACTTCTTACTATGCGTCGCCTCAGTGCTTGTTTGGCCAATCTGCACTCGAGCAAATTTTACTGGGGACAGCAAACAAGCACGGAATTTTCGTTAAGTGCCGTGTTGAGATAAAAATTGAAATGAGATTTTTATTGTTTTAGGATTGAATATTTTAAAAAAATATTTTACCAGTCGGATGGAAATTTGATTCTTTATAATACTGCATTAAAAAGTAATTTTCGTAAAAAATGTCAGATTGGCCAAACAAGCACTGAGGCGACGTCAGGTGCATATATGCAGACGCCGGATCAGACAATCCTTTTCAAATTCATATAAAATTGTGCCCAAATAAAGTTCTTGAAAAAAAATGAGTCATAGAAATAGGTTCAACCAGAAAATAATTTGCAAACACACAATCACATTTTTCTTGAAAAAGTTTAATGGGATCCCACGACGACACCTTTTATATGGAACAATAATTATTCAAAGCGGTACTTAAACTAATATTAGGACAAACATAAAGAAACAGTCGATATGATAACCCCCTCCACTAGGGAAATCAGTCAACAATTACTAAACGGGTTCTTACTACAATTTTTATCAAATGTACCATCCCGATATTTCGACACTGTTGCGCCATGATCACGGGACGACTGAGTACTGCGGGTAGATTACTTAAGAGCAGACAAATCTGTCTACCCTCTTCGTTTGTTTGCCAATACCAAATATTGGGTTTCAGTTCAGTAACACAATTATAACTCTTTGGTTCACAATAACAGTTTATTCATCCAAAATCAATACAATCACCCTCCAAAACTCAGTCACAATTACTCCCAGCTCTGTTCACTTTGAAAGCACGTCGACTACTGTCCTTAAACGATAGTTCACACGCCTTTTATACTTTCTTGAGAAATAAATCAGATGGCGTCACTAGTTTTCCGTTTTCACAAAAATTTAAATTAAAAGAATTTAACAACACTCTTATAAAATGATTCATCACAACCGGAAGTCTTTCCTTTAAATTGATGTAATACCCGCTTCTACAAACAATTAAATGGAATTAGAGACAAGTCACCTAACACAAAAATATAATTTTTACTGTACTACACTCTAACGCTACCCAACTCTAACATATTCCTCAATACTCATAAATACATGTACCCGCATTGACAGCAAACATAACCACGCATGAAGGAGCAGTACCTAGTTTACGAGATCGTAAATATCTCGCGGTATACAGATGCAGTAGATATATACAGTACTATAAATTGTCGCTAGGGACTTTTAGTGCAAGAATATTTATGTTTACTCTCTAATGGTATTTGTTTTGGCTCTGTATGTGTCTTTACTAATATTATAGATGTAAAAGTAACGCGGTTTTGCTTTTATGCTGAAATTACTGAATTGGAATGAATGAACTTTTGGCATATTTTAGTGTCCGAAAAAAGACATAGGCTATACATATGGCTTTTTTTTTTTTTTTTTTTTTTAAGTTGGAGGAAATCATCGGGCGGGGTATGTGGGAGTTGAACCGCACTAAAACCTCCAACCGCTCACACTCAGCGTCCGAACCCCGGCTGAGGCCAGAACCCAGCACGGGGTTTGGAGGGACGGCGCGACGCGTTACGCCATCGGCATGCTTTCCCGTCGCTCCGTCCCCTATACATATGGCTAGACATATTTTGTGTAAGTATCAGGAGTAAATAATATTTTACCATTAATATTTTAAATAAAGCAAATTCTCTCTCTTTCTGGATATCACCCAGTGTCGCACTCTCTCATTATTCTCTATTTTTTCTCTCATTATTTTTTCACTATTTTTTTGTTTTGCTATATCTTATCCTTTTAGCTGAGGTCGGCGTAATACTTCTTCTCCCTCCACATCTTTCTATCTTCACATACATCATCTGTCACATCACAAGCCATTACTATTTTTTCTACCAATCGTAATAAAGTCTTAATAGCTTCAAGTTCAATCTCGTATAATTTTCTGAGTCATTCACTCTTGGCGAAGTGATCATGGTAACAATGACAGTGTTCTGAGACCCTTCTTTCATCCAATCTCACTTAAAGTCATAAAGATCACCAACAAAAAGGTCCTTAGATTCTAACACCATCTAAAACACCGACACAAAAGATATGACATCCGTTAAACACATGAGAGACCCTTTAAAAAACAAGCCTCCAACATCTGTCACCAATATTTGAGCCGGCTCTCCACATAGATAACATATCAAACATTTGCCCAGAATCCTTAAATGTTTGCCAAACACGCCAAGATTCATTGTTTAGGCGTTGTCAAATGCAAACATTTAGCCAAGGGTACTCACGAGATATGGGGCGGGATAGTTTAGTTTGGATTATCGCTATTAGACATTACTTAAGACTTAAGTTCTTTGGACTTTGAACTTCTAGGTCTTTGGACAACGCGGTGTGTGAATTAACTAAAATTTTGATCCTTATTGTTTTAAGTTAAAGTTCAAAACTGATGGTGTTTTATACGAGAGGTCAGGTATTTCTATGGCTTATTTTTATCAAAAGACAGATAAAGAAAGTGCTCATGAGCCGCCACAAAGTCAATGCAGGCAATTGATGATTTGTCGTGCGATTTGGGCCCTAAAAATATACCAGTGCACTATATACGTAGTCTTAATCGTAGAGCCAATCAGCAATATGAATTACGTCAGAAAAAACACTACAAGTCTAAAGCCAAATTTATCTAAAAACAGAGACGCGAAAAGGTGTCAAAACGTCGCTGTCCAACTACAATAAACGATTCAAAAGGAAAGATTGTCGTACAATTTCATCACGGGAACCCTTCGCAATCTTTCAGGGGTCTTCCGGTACGCCGAATCCATTACATCGCGCATTAAAAGTATCAAATTAACATCCGAAACGTAACCAATTTTGGGAGCACTCTAAATTCCTCTAGACCCAGAATTGCGTTCCGAAGAGACAATTTGTTTCACGAATTGCTTTTATGGGCGATAAAGATCCATCATCGAGTTTCCAGTACTCGAAAACTTTACTTTGTAAGGGTTAGAAGGTTTCTAAACTTGGTTTCTCGGGCCCTGGGGGTAAAAAGTTCCCAAAGTGTCATTCACATGCCTCTTAAGTGATATGAGGGTTACGTTCCGAATTATCGTGTTCCAAAGTAGTTCTTGATAGTTGTATGCGACTTTTGGGATGGTTTTTGTTGAAATTACTTATCATTTTTATCGCGCCACAAATCGCCTCAGTAAGTTTGGTATCTTTGATGCGTGTCTTAAGCAAGAAAATAATGAAAATAGTCTGCTTTTCACTTCGTCAAAGATACGATTTGTCAAGTAATCCCATTAAAATTTAGTCAGTATAACTATCAGATACAGCATTTGATTTGAGATGTAAAATATAGACGATAAAAATCAAATTCTCTGCGAGGAACATCATTTGAAATTTTATTATTAACTAGCTGCTGCCCGCGACGTCGTCTGCGTGAACCCTATGACCCGTTTTTTTCAATTCTCCCCGGCAACTATTCGATTTTTTCTCGCCGTAAAAACCATCATTGAACTTCAAAGAACACTAACAAAAAAGTTTTAGCCAAATTGGTCCAGGCGTTGTTGAGTTATGCGCTTACCAACACATTTTGCGATTCATTTTTATATTATAGATTAAGTTAGGGACAGCATACAGAAAGACTCGAACATTTTCAGTATTTTCAACATATTTCAATTGGAACTATGGTTTGTAGTACCAACGAATTGATACATTGTACAGGAAGGTAGATTAGAACAACACCACTCAAAGCGTCAAACGTTTGCTCAAACATGCCCCCCCGCATTGAAACATTACGCAACCCGGTCGCATTGGGGTTAAGCGGCATCATTTCCTTTATCTGCTTAAGTTATATTCACCGGAATCGAATTTAGGTCATTGCAGTTACAAGGCGAAACTTTATGGTATTATGATAATTTCTAATAATGGTTACGGCTCGGCATTTCAATTCCTTTTTGATTTGTGGTACAAGGGTCGAGTTATTGGCCTTGGAGTTTCGTGATGGCGTGGAATTTTCAATCTTGCCGGAAATTTACTGTTGTTTGATTATAAATAACATTATATTTTACTACTTTTACGATTTACCTATAGCAGACATATTACTCTTATAAAGAAATGATTTATAACGGTTATAACGTTTCATGTAGCGATCATTGCAATTAAGTTTGTCAAAATTGTGTGGTCTGACGGACTCTGATCTTTTCCATATAATAATTAGTTTAAATCAAAAAGACATCCAATAAAAAAAATCTAATTCTCCTACTTTACTCGCAGTGAAATAATTAATTATCATACAATACATGGTGTGACATCACGCAGATGCTTTGCCAGAATACTGCAATATTATGCAGAGCCAGTTGCCTTTTTGGCACAGAAAATGAACGTTCAGTTTATCCTTTAGATGTCAGTTTCTTTATAGTACGAGAGCTGACGACCAAAATTTTTGTCTCATAGCAATACGACCAAAACCGCATCAAATCGATAGATACGATTATCTTGAACTCTAAAATACCAATATCAGACATTTTCCGCGTAGCGTTTGATCTGACTGAATTTTCAAAATTGGCAAAGAATTTTACCGAACTGCATCATAACAATATGTCTGATTTGCAGACTGTAGTTGAATGATAGTTCTGAGATACCAGAAACATATTTTTCAGACGTTAGTGGTGTAGCGCAAACCCGTAAAATCACTTACAAATATAAAAAATGAGACAAAAAAAATGTCTCATAGCAATACGTCTGAAAATCTTTTTTATTAGTAAATTTTGGTTATTTGATGCGAACAAAACAATTTTCAGACGGAAATGTGAACGTATTAAATTTTGAGACCGTTTTGAAAATGTTAACAAATTTTACCGATCGGTATCATAGCAATATGTCTGAAAATTGTTGGACATGATAAAATAAGTTATCCACATGTGCAAAAAAATTATATCAGACAAATTAAGTGTAGCACCTTCTCTATCAGACAACTTTTCGATATCCAGATATCATTTAAAAATCGTATTGAGGCATCTTGAATTTTCTGTTACAAATCAATGAATACGTTGCGTCCCTGAATTGATTAGATGATAGTTAACAAAGAATTTACCCGAAACCGTAGCATTGAAGTTGAAGGACTGAAATAAATCGCACAAAAGGAAACTAGGATGAAGTTGAAAAACAACAGTTGCTACACTTAAAGTGTCTGAAAACAGGTTTTTGGTAATCATGGCAGCAATACGAAAAGTTGAAAAAAAAATTATCCGTATTGCTATGATACAGGTCGGCTAAATTTGTTGACATTTTCAAAAATGCGCTCAGGCTATATGCTACGCGCAAAATGTCTGAAAACAAACTTTTTCGTAATACAATTATAAAATCTATGTACATTTTCACTATCAGACATATTGCTATAATACCGACTGTCTTTTTTTATTGACACAGCAGAAATGGCCTCCCACGCAGTTGCTACACTTTCGACCGTTACTACACGCGTAGTCGGGTTCAGAATCATACAATCTAACGATTTTATAGGGTTTTTTCCGTATTGCTATGAGACATGGTTTTGGTCGTCAGCTCTCGTAATATTAGACTTTATAACTTTTATAAGGACGCAATTAAACTTATACAGTTCCTGAAATTCCTGTATTTAAAAAAATATTATAAAGAAAAAACTTTAAATACAAGCTTTTAAGATCCTAGATATCATGTAGCAATAAAGTGCTAGCTAAGACAAACAATATGAGCCCAAACACAACAGGTCCATCTTGTTTTCTTGACCTTCAGAATTCATCATCAGATCAGATTCATGATACCTTATTATTCCAATGTTAAGCAGTATACATAATAACTAGTATGTAATGTTTCATCACGATTGGAAAGTTAGTTAAATTCCACTCAAAACATAGTTACATCCAATGCAAGTTAATATAATGCCCGTAAAATACAGCATCGCCATTGCCCCCCTCTTTCAGTAATTAATTAAATACCGGGCTTGCACACGAATCCAGCTGATCCCTCAGTTTCCCGCCACATTTCATTACGGCGTCACCATCCAAAACTTCACGCTTTGGCACGGAAACCGGCTCGATCTGATTGATGTGTTTTTCGCCAAGATTTATTGTTTTAGAATACCGTTTTAGTTTTAGTACAGAAAAATAGTCATGCCTTTTTTGGCTAAACTGTAGGATTTGTGACCCTGGTCGAAATAAAACTGTTATTTTTGGAATTGGTATATGTTTAACCGCCCTGGAAAATTCGCTCTGCAATAGATAGTATTAGGTATTATAATATCGCGGTTGTCCTTCAAAAGGTTAAGGTTCTTAAAAGTGGGTTGTAGGTAACGAAATGTCTCCGCAAAGGTCCATGAGCGGCAGAAATCACAATCAGATCGTTAACTTGCTATTTGACATAAAAAATTACCTCAGAATAAAATCAAAGTACTCAATAATTTAATTAAAACGTGTAATTTTCCAAAAAACAAAGTAATAACACATATACTTGCTCTTTTATAATTATTTTACGCCTGTACGTATATCAATTTTCCTGGAATCGTTGAACGAGTTTCACGTAGCAGGCAGTAGCGCAGTTTAATAGCTAGAGGCTCTCAAATGGGATTTATCGTGTGCTGACACAGCTGTTCCAATTGGCACATTCGTTCGACATTTCGCTAATACTGCTTAGAAGGGTAGAAGTAAAAGTCACACTACTGCTTAGAAAAAATATATGATATTTGAGAAACAATTATTTGGAAAAATGATGAAGTATCATTTAAGATCATTAGACGCATGGTATTAGTGTCTTGCAAGTTTATAGCTTTGTACGAAATGAATGTAATCTATCTCGGGCCATTGACCCCATCTATTGACTAAAAAAAAACTTGAGAGGTGTCAAGGGACACCCGGATGGAACGAACAAAACGGCGCATATTTGAACTAAATCCGATAACTGTAACACTTTTTATAAAGCATTGAATAAAGAGCAAAAAAGCGGAAGGGAGATATTTGAGAACCTTTATATATTGCGATATTAATATAATACTATGCGTCATGAACCAAAAAAAAGCCTTTTCAAGAAATTTTGAATCTTCATGACAAATTATCGAAATAAACCTTCCCAAGAGGGGGTGTATGTTATACGTCTGGAAAAATATCACTTAACTTTAAGAATTATAACTCTGATATAATTGTCTTATATTGATTCTTTTAATTGTTATAAAACTCTCGAATTACGTTTACCAATAATTATCAATTTTAGTTACTGAACTTTCAATTACCTGCATAAGTAACTGTACCTGTACCAACCCATTACTGCCCACTGTTAGGCTCAGGTCTCCTCAGAAGAGGTGTTAGGCATAGTCCACCACGCTTGCCCGGTGCGGATTGGGGACTTCACATATCTTCAAAGGATTTTTAGAACCCTTTTTCGATATGCAGGTTTCCTCACGATGTTTTCCTTCACCGTTTTTAGCCAGTGGTGATGTGAAAAATTGTACATAAATATTTTTCACATTTAGATTTAGAGGTACAAGCCGGCCGGATTTGAACCCGCGACCTCCCGTTCGGAAGGACGCGCTTCGAACACTCGGCCACCACGACTTCAATCATAAGTACCACTCTTCTATAATTATTTCCAGAGAGTTTTTTTTTTTCGATTTTGTTGCTTTGATTTTCTTACATCAAAACATCCGATCTCCAGATTTAAAAATTGACTTCCCATTCATGTCGTATAGCCCCCGGATTCTTACTCCTACGAACTTACAATAAAACAGAGATTTTTACCAATAAATTCAAAAAGTCCTTACATATACAATTTTCTTAGGTTAGTTTTCCTTGTAGAACAAAAAGTATTCGCCCACAAGCCGAAGTATCTGGAATAAATGTTGATTTATTCAAGGCGGGGAATTTAAATTAAAATACATTTGCCGGTTCGTTGTTTTTTTTCTGCGGCGTCAGTTGAGCGTGTGCACAGTTAATATATCTAGCTATATATCTTTATAAATAACCAAGTATATAACGGCGTATATAGTGTGTTGAGGTATAATGACGTTGTAAATAGTCGATCTTCATTTGGTTTTGTCAGAAATGACGTCCCAATGTCCACTTGAACACTCGATGATCAAACCTTTTGAATAAAAAGAAGTTCGTTCGCCTCGACAATTCAAACACGAATGAATAATGAAAGCGGCCAACGCTTGTATTTATAGCAACTCTCCACTTCCAACTACCCGCACTGTGAATAGGTTGGTTTCCCTTGTTATCACCCCGTCATATATTATATACAGTTACAATTCAACCTCTACTGCACACACCATCTTTGAATACGACCAACCAATCAAAAGGCGCGATACCATACAAAATCTCAACATTAACTGTGCAAGATACCTAAAATTTCGAATTTTCACAAAATGGCGCAGTCTTGCAAGACAAATCAGTCTGTATACAATAAACGTAGATAATATTTCATCAGACCACTGGTTTTGCACAAGATTAAATTACGTTTTTTTTCGCTTTATGATAAATATTTCAATTACAGAACGTTGTTTTGGTAATGAAGGCCTATTTTGTACGAATGAAGTTAATCAAGTTGAGGGTTTAAGTTAAGATCATCATTATTATATTTCTTCTGTTTTGTTGGTTAATAGAATTGAAATTAAAATGCTATTTTACTTATTTTATGCGAGTGGAAACACCCGAATATAATATTATTTTTCACCATTTACACGAAAAAGTACAAGTCACATTATTTTTTATCAAGTCAATACTAGATTATTTTCACAGTATCCGCTTAATTTTTTTTCTTTTCTGTTTTCAACTGCCATCAGTCGATTACGACTATTATCAGTTTATTTGTAGTATATATGATTGCGATTGGGTTTCGGAGACCAGCGTCTAGCTAACCCCTATTTAGTCGTCCTATAAGACGTATTTTCGTTTTAGACGTTTCGTTGCTTGGCTGTTATCCAGGAGTTCAGCAGCAAGTGGGTTCGGGTGATTTGCCAGTCGCTTCTTGTAGCGCTCGGTATGGTTCTTAATTTCCTGCTTAATGGTGGGCACGTTCAAGTAGTCATGTATTTCATCGTTCTTGGTAAACCATGGCGCATCAACAATCGTACGTAGAATGCCGTTCTGCACACGTTGAAGACGCAGAACTGAATGCCATATGTCCATATCGGTTTTATAATGGCATTGTACAGGAGCAGCTTGTTGTCTATGGACATAGTATCCGCTTAATAATAAAAAATAATCATCGACATTATTTTATCCAGAAATGATATCAGAGCAAATGTAAAGTCTCAAAAAGGAACAATTCTTGTATATATAAAAAAAAACAATAGTGGGGCACGATGACGACCATCACCTTTCACATGGAACAAGAATCACCCAAATAACAGTTGATAACCTCCTCATTTTGGGAAATCGGTCAAAAAAGAACGAAGTTCAATAGCTGTGTTTGTTGTCTGTTTGTATGTTGTAAAATTCTATTCGTGACGGCCAAAAACCGGTAGGCGCAGCGTAGGCAGACCTCCCGCAAGATGGACTGACAACCTGATTACGATCACAGGAAGTCACTGGATGCAGATAGCGCAGGACCGGTCTGGCGAGGTTTGGGGGGAGGCCTATGTCCAACAGTGAACAGGCTGATGATTAATGTTCCTGTCAGTGTCTTTAAAAGTCC
Organism: Trilocha varians; assembly: GCA_030269945.2. NCBI lineage: Eukaryota > Metazoa > Arthropoda > Insecta > Lepidoptera > Bombycidae > Trilocha > Trilocha varians. The sequence continues at coordinate 4,466,952 of AP028279.1, forward strand.
ACCTCCAAACTTTTTTCACAAATACCCTCAATCAAGTTTGCCCTTAAAATCTAAAAAACATCCCCCAAACACGAGACCCTTTTCAGCCCTTTTCGGGCCGTGATTATTATGTTAGAAGCGTATAGTGACCGAAGGGCGCCCTGTAATTATGTAAAAACGTCCGCCATTAAGGTAAAAAGGGTGAAAAGTAACACCTGCGTTATCCAATTGTTTTTATTGAACCTAAATTTAGGATTTTTTAAAGAGAAAGAAGAATTTTCATAAGAGAAAGAAAGAATAGACTGCCATACTTACCTACTCAATTGTGAAATTTATTTGAAAAAAAACTTTTTAAATACAAGCTTTTAAGATCTTGGAGATCATGTAGCAACATAGTGCTAGCTAATACAAATAAAACGAGCCAAACACAACGAGTCTATTTTGTTTAGCACTAGAGTTCCTACAACCACTTCCCGAATCCATCATCAGCTCAGCGCCATTTTGTCACATTATTGCATTGCCGTGTATCTGCGTGCAAAATGTCAGCTCAATCAGAAATTGGGAAGTTTGTCAAATTTAGCTTGCGAGATTCCACCCGAATTTACATCCAGTACAAGTTAATGTAAAGCTTGTTAAAAACTAATGGTGTTTCTTCTCTATAATGCGATCAGTATATTTTCCAAAAACGCTTGATGTGCGTTTATCACAGGACTTCAGGTTCGTCCCGTATTATCAAAAATTGTAGCCTATGTGTTATTCTGATGTATAAGCTATATTGTGGTAAAGTTTCATTCAAATCCATTCAGTAGTTTTTACGTGAAAGAGTAACTAACATACATTCATACTTACAAACTTTCGCCTTTATAATATTATTATGATTATGATGTACAAACAAATGACGGTGACAGTCGACCAACATGTAAACGAGGGTTGTGTATGCATTGACCGTCATTGAAACTGTGAAACACCGTTTGACATTTGACCTACCAGTTGTCATTTACGTACATTGGAAGTTAGTGAGCCAATGAAGATAACATAGCCATAGATATTTTGAAATTATTCATCCTTCATTATAATAAATTACAAAGCTATTTATACACAAAATGGCTGCCGGATATTACAAAATTAATATTACTTGGGTAAACCTAATCTAGGTTATGAAAAAATGTTTATAGCCTTCGTTAACAAAGCGACTGAATACAGTAACCCATTTCATTAATTTTCCTCGAATTCACAAATAACTAGCAATTTCTGTTTTCTAGGCTAATTTGGGAGTTATTGTTGGACGTAAAAGGGTTAAGTTTGTCTACTTTAAGCGTTTAATGATTAACAAATAAATGTTTCTAAAGATATTATTATTAGTTTTATGTTGCATTTATGTACAAAAAACAAATGACGGTGACAGTCGACCAACATGTAAATGAAGGTTTCGTATGTATGCATTGGTCGGCTTTGAAACTATGTGAAACACCGTTTGACAGTTGGCCTACCAGTTGTTATTTACATTGGAAGTTGGTGAGCCAATGTGTAAACGCAACAGAAGAAGGTTGCGTTTACACATTGGATCGAGTTGAATCGAGTGCTGTTCGACTCTCACATACCGGAAGTCCGACTATTTTCTCATGTCTAAAAAGAATTGTAATGAAACAGTCAAAATGTTATACAATTTCTCGCCTTTTGATTTTAGTCGCCCTTAATGACCTTTTTACATGTGTTCCTAACATATGATAATGATTCACTTAGTTCCCCATTACATTTGCGAAAATACGTACCTTTTTATCTCTATTTTTGATGTTTCAAAGTATAATTTTTGATACACTATTTCTTAACGCTTTATTTAGAACTACATATTGTTAAATTAAATCGAAGGTTAACTCCTACATTTACACATATTATTATAGTGACAAAATCTGACCTACATTTTTTTGTTTCAGGTAAATAAACCATCCATTATGAGATTCAAGTCCTAACTGGACATCGATGATCGTTTACTTTGTCTCTCACCTCCTCGTCTTCATTAGCTACATAAAAGGTATTTACCCACCTCTCACTCCCACCACTGTGACTCGGGTGTAGCCAGGATCCGCTAAGACAACCACCGTAATGACTCTGAGCAGTGAAGCCCAGCTTCCTTCCGAACGGGAGGTCGCGGGTTCAAATCCGCCCGGCTTGTACCTCTAAATCTAAATGTGAAAACGATTTATGTGCAATTTTTCACAACACCACTGGCTAAAAACGGTGAAGGAAAACATCGTGAGGAAACCTGCATATCGGAAAGGGGTTCTAAAAATCCATTGAAGATATGTGAAGTCCCCAATCCGCACTGGGCAAGCGTGGTGGATTATGCCTAATCCCTCTTCTGAGGAAACCTGAGCCCAACAGTGGGCAGTAATAGGTTGGTACAGAGTGAAGCCCAGAAATCCGAAGGAAAGTCCACGATGTCCACTAGTAGACAGAAATCTTGTTTATTGGTTTTCAGTGTATCCTGATATTCTTGGAACTAGTAGGTTCCAATTTTTAGTTGGTAGGTTTGAAGACTAACTCTATAGCGTGTGACCACCAATAGTAATAAGTACATTAGTAAGCAAAATTTATAAATAAGCTATTCTCCAACATTGAGAAAAGCCTCTGAACTGCCAGAATGTTGAATTCTATCAGACCTGACTCCAAAACAATATTTATTCCGTCATCTACTGAAGAGATTAATTAAAAACGTCCTGGTTCTAATGTTTAAGGAAAACCATTTTTCGTAAAATTTTAAAGATTGTCAACAAGTTTTTCTGGATACAACCTTATATCAGTTTCATAACAAATTTTACAAGAAAAAGCTCCAGTATTTTATCATATCCTCGAACTTCGAAATGTTCAGAATTTATCAATATAAGGCGCCATGCGGTGGACCCCAGTTTGGTCCAAACTAGGACATACTATGCTTCACTTCAATCTGAAAGTTCTGGCATATTTTCAAATTCTTGGGTGAAATTTGCTGGGAATTTTAGTTCAGTTTCGTCCCACAAACTCTGGTCATTGGTTGTGTATTAAGAAAACTGGGGACTAGTTTTTAGTCTGTGAAGTTTAAGCTATTTTTTATATTGACAATAAGTTGTGGAATTTGCATGGCAGAAACTAATTGAGACTTGGGACAAGCTAATTTTGACAAACTGCCCGGTTACCGATTGAGCTGACATTTTGCACGCAGAGGAGGAGGAGGAGGGTCCTTAAAGTTAGGTCGTAGGTAGCGATCCCTCAGTGTCCAATGACATTGCAGAGGTTCATGAGCGACGGTAACCACTTCCTATCAGGTGGGCCGTTGGATCGTCTGCCTACATGGCAATAAAAAAAAGATATCGCGTGACAATGCAATAATATGACAAAATGGCGCTGATCTGATGATGGATTCGGAAGGTGATCATCAGAACTCTCGTTTTACTTGTATTGCTAGCACTCTACTGCTACATGATATCTAAGATCTTAAAAGCTTGTATTTCTTGTAATGATCTAACAGTGCTGCCTGAACCTCTTTGACGCAGACGAAGTTATGAGGAGTAAATAAAAGACAATGACAGAAACCAATTTTCTCTTTCATTCACAAAACTCTTTATCAACAAACGAATCTAACACGAAACAGCAACATCATTCTCATATTGGATACTAACCACTTATACCTATTAATATCCTCTTAATATAAAACCTGTTGTCTCTTTCGCACCCAGCCTTGTCCCATAACACCATCTCTTTCTTTAGCTGTCAAAGGCTCCCTCAATCTAATTAAGATAATCTTTATAAGGGATGCGTTGTCCTTTGGCCCTCATTTCGGATTGATACGAAAGTAATTACGATTTTATCTTAATATTGGTGACATCTTTAATTTTCGCCCTGAAAATATGATTTATGATTTGCAGTGATGCTTGAGGGTTGACATTTTGGATTTCTGGGTTTTAATTAAGGGCTGTTTGGTGGAGGAAGTACAGTGATGTTTTATATTAACTTGCACTGGATGTAACTATGTGCTAATGTAACTATGTAAGTTCGGGTGGAATCTTGCGAGCAAATTGAGATATAGACAGCATTTCAATACTGAAATTAGTAGACACTAAATTCTCTGTATGTGGACAAAATAAGTTTACAATGAATTCCACATAATTTATCACAATACTACGGTTTAAAAAGAGTAAAGGAAAAAATTGTGAGGAAAACCCGCATTTTGAAAAACGATTTCAAAATCCTTCGAAGATATCATGTGAAATCTCCTGTCCTATGCCTAATCGCTTTTCTGAGAAGACCTGAGTCCAGCAGTGGGTTGTTTTACAGCATAAAAATAAATAAAAAAATCACCTCTAAAATAAATCGTACGTGAAAAAGAAAGTTAAGTAAATTCGTATATCTATTAAAGTGCTCAACTAACGCAATCCCTATGTAAGTAATGTCGACTGTAACGGCTAAGTAGTCAACTTTAAGAGTGACACAAAAACTAGAACTACACTTCCAGTCCGCATATTTATTGTTTAACTTGGACTCGATACAGTGCGGGACAAAAAAACTGCGCAACATAAATAAATAGCTTCTTTTAGCTGCGCAATTTTTAGATTTTCATATATTGAAGACGGACAAGTTAACTTCATTAAGAAACTTACTTTGTTTAGAAAAAAATAGTCAAAAAAAAGTATAATTACATCTTACGAGGCTTGAAGACAGTCCTTAAAGGCAGGCTGTAGGTAGCGTGCAATTTCTTAAAAGAAAAATTTTTTTTTAAAGAAAACATTTTAAATATAAGTATAAGATCCTGAATATCATTTATAAGTAGAGTGCTAGCTAGCTACTACAAGTAAAACGAGCCCAAAGTCGACGATGACCACCTTCCGAATCAATCATCAGATCAGCGCCATTTTGTCATATTAATGTATTGTCACGCAATTTACATCTACGTGCCAAATGTCAGCTCAATCGGAAACCGGGAAGCTTGCAAGATACCACTCCAACTTACAAAGTTACATCCAGTGCAAGTTAATATAAAGCTTGTAAAAAAACGCCATCTGTGTTGTCATCACTTTAACACATAAGAAAGTAAACCTTCGTAACAATAACTTAGATTGATATTTTATTCATAAATTCATCTCTGACACCCGTTTTTTTGCACGGAAGTGTACGGGGAATCTCGTAAAACTATACGATCCGTGTAAAGACAGTATATGCAGTGTTTTCCCTTGTTGCTTCCCGATGTTTAACTTTGGGCCCTTTTTATTTATTTGCCAACTTTTTTTGTGTTTAAGTGTATTGATTTCTGTTACGTAATTTTTGATTTAAAGTATTTAGCGTATTTTTTGTAATTTATAAGCCTTTTGAATAGCAAAATGACTATGTCCTTCTTCAAGCAAGGCTTTAAGAAAGTCCTTAATGGTAGACCGTAAGTAGCGGTAGTGTCCCCTGACATTATACAGGACCATGAGCGACGGTAACCGCTTACGATCAGGTGGCCCGTCAGCTCGTCTGCCTACATTTTCTTTTTGTGTTAGTTGGAGGAAATCGCTGGGGTGGGTATGTGGGAGTTGAACCTCACTAAAACCTCTTACCGCTCACACTCAGCGTCCGAACCCCGGCTGAGGCCAGAACCCAGCACGGGGTTATGCGGGATGACGCGACGCGTTACGCACTGCGGCACACTTTCCCGTCGTGACACCCCCGGACGCCGAACCGGTAGCCGCCGGCGAATACGGCCACTGCCTCTCTCGGTCGGCGGGCTTTCCGAAGCCCGCCCGTCTGCCTGTATTTGGCAATAAAATTGTCTGTATGTGTATGTGTTCATACATAGATAGGTTGACTTTGATTTTATGTTTTATTGAAGTAAATATAATTCTTAGAAATATTCAAAGATCAGTTAAATTTTTCATTACATTGCAAAACACAGATATGCCAATAAGAAAATTCTCTTAAAATATGAATATAACTAAGATAAAACTATCTACATTGAGAGCTATAAAGTCAGAACAATAAATGAAATAACGCCTACGAACATTCTGAGAATAGTCGAGAAGGAAAAATATTTTTTCTTAAGACAAGACATGAATTTCATTTAGCAAATAAAAAGAGTGGGTAGATCTTCTATCTTATATTAGTAGGCTCTTCATCTGCGTCACAGAATATTTTATCAAATTCAACATTTACAATTAGAATAAAAAAACTTGAGAGGTGTCATGGGACACCCGAATAGAACGAAGTTCCTTTCGATTGAAAGATATCTTAATTTTTTTTCCTAACGTAACGAGCGATAAAGAACGTGTTTTAAAAGATTTTGATCACAGCACCATCTAGCGATAATCATCCAAAACAAAAATAAAGAACGTGTTTTAAAAGATTTTAATCACAGCGCCATCTAGCGATAATCATCTAAAACAAAAAAAGTTGTCGCGACAACTTTTCGTAAGAATTTTTTCTGTCTAGCCCCCTTTCACAACGCGCGATAAGGAACATCGTTCCAAAAGTATATAGCATGACTGACATTTCATATTGGGTGTATAATTTTGTAATGGGTACACTAATTACAAATTTGGAATTCTACGAAAGTTTATAAATGTACTGTATTTGTTGTCTTAGCATCCAAACTCCGACTGGGCCAGAACCCAGTACGAGGTTATGTGAGGCGACACGACGCGTTACGCACTACAGCATTCTTTAACGTCGCGTTTGATATGACAAAAACCCCGAAAAATAACTTATAATACTCCAAAACGCAGTTTAGATTTAATCTACAGTCTTTATACTATGAGGGTAGTTACAATAAAATCGATCACCTGTTATCATTCCTAACTACAATATCCGAACTTGGGCACTAAAAGGAATTCAATAAAACTACGTATTTTCGCGTTACTGTTATCTAAGTGGTGGAAAATACGAGTATAAGTTTCGGTGAGGAACGCAGCTTTGAGCGTTTTTTGGAATGTATTCAAACACCGCTACACATCATTATTAATTGTAAATAGATTTTTTTTGTGACGTAGTAATCTAGCAGTTCAGCTAAAATCTTTTCAAAAGATATCCTTTCTTTGTTCAAATTAAATTACGATGTCATTAATTAACAAAACATAAAATGCTCAAAAGTATTCATGAAAATCTGCAGTCTAATAACCTAAGTAATTAAATAAAATTATCTATATGTTAATTTTATTAATAAGAAAGATTAATGACACAGACGAAGATCCAAATTTAAATATAAATAAGCCAAAAAAACATCCAGCTCTTTTAATCTTAATCATAGTCATATAAACGTAAAAACGATTGTATAAGTTGATAAATCTCTCAAACTTGATGTCTTCATAAAACCAGTCGTATTTTTTTCTCTGTGGCTGTTTTAATGGCCATTTTACCACCTTCAAAGATAAGAGATTTAAAAAAAATGTTTATAGCCATTGTCTGCCTTTATTAAAAATATAATGGAATATTTTTGACGTTGGCATTTTGTTTTGTTTTTGTATGCAGTGTTTATGGGAGAGCATTATTTGAAAAGAAGAATATTTTTATTTGTCATAAAATTTACATTTTGAAATGGTTTGTTTGTTTTCCAAGTTGATTGTTGAAATTGATGTGTCTTTTTTATTAAAAAAATAATATTATCCACTAATCTGGGAGCGTCAAAATTGGTTTGTTTACTTATGCCAAGTCTGTGGCAGGAGCCAAAATTTACATTACTTTGTTTTGTTTCTATTTTATTATCTTCTCATATTTTAATTTTAATTTACGCTTACTTTGTTTAATTTAAATAGCCCACATAACACCAGGGTCAGTTGCTAGATAATGCAGTTTAGCAGTAAATTCGCCCATGTGTAATGGTTTCCATGTGAGAATTTTAACTACCAGATATCCTCACGACACAGGTTCATCTAGTGTGAGAGACAGAAAATGGTTAAGTTCACAGAATAAAAAAAGGTGTCATGGGACACCCGAATAGAACGAAGTTCCTTTCGATTAAAAGATATCTTATGTATTTTTTCCTAACGGAACGCGCAATAAGGAACGTGTTTTAAAAGATTTTGATCACAGCGCCATCTAGCGATAATCATCTAAAAAAAAAAAGTGTCGTGACAACTTTTCGTAAGATTTTTTTCCGTCTAGCCCCCTTTCGATAAGGCGCGATACGGAACTTCGTTCCAAAAACCTTGAATTAGATTGAGAACCTAAGACTTAACTGTGCTTGTTTGATTGTTAAATATAAATAAATGGAAAAATGTAACTAAGACGTGATATCGATCCGTATGTCTCCACAAGTCTACAGAATGAGTCAGCGCTCTCCAAACGTCGTTCACTATTTGACGCAGCGAAGTGATCGCCAATTTACTGATGACAACGCCATTTTTATTATCCGTGTGTACACGAATGTGTTCGTTCGGAACCACAGCATAAGTACTATACAGAATTCATATTTAAATATGTATTTTGACGTGACAACGTCTTATAAATTGGTTTGCCGGGTGACACTTCAAGAAACTGCGTTACGCTCCGCTCACGTTATGCGCTCACAATGAGAGCGAGTGAGAGGCACGCGTGCCTTTCACTTTTTATGTCTGTCTCTCTCGCTCTTAGGCGGGCTAACCATGCCCGAGTCGTTGTCACGTAAAACTTTCGCGCGTATACCGACTTTACAGGCAACCAATTTTTTTTTTTAACAAAAATAGTTGTAAGTTGCATTATGAAGATAGTAAAGAATTGTTATAGGACAAATATTTAAGACGACGATTTATACTTATTAAAAAAATGTTAGAAAAGGAGGGAAAGAGTGCCTAGTGCGTAACGCGTCGTGCCGTCTCGCATAACCCCGTTTAGGGTTCTGACCTCAGCCGGAGGTTTTAGTACGGTTCAACTCCACGAATTCTACATAATGCGTCAATTTCCTCAGACTCAAAAAAAAACATTTCATCAAGTGTGTTTTGTGTAATAGTTTACTTCTGTATCTAAATTATTTTGTGGTAAATCTGAAGGATACTCATAGTGTTGCGATGGGTCATTTGTTTTATGAAAATCTTCTTTGTGTGGAAAAGGATGGGAAAATATGTCGAGATTTTTTAAAGATGGATTTTGTACTTAAACAAGATCGAGGAGTCAAAAAAGGTTTGAAGAGAGTCCTTAAAGGAAAGTCATAGGTAGTGAGTGTCCACACATTGCAGAGGTCCATGAGCAACAGTAACCACGCCCGATCAGATTGCCTGTTAGATCGTTTATGTACATGACAATAAGAAAGACAAGTCTTTTACGATGCTTTTGGTATTTTTAACAACTTTACCAGTCGGCAATGTTTATAATAATTATGAGGAGTTCCATGATTAGGATTCACTGTTGTTAAAACTTACGTTTTATGGTCAAAACATTAAGTTCTTGAGAATCATCATTTGGCTTCAAGAATCTCCCAATTTCGAGCTTAATATCTTCTTTAATTTATTTCATTTCCTCTTCTTTGTAAAAATAATGTTTGTACCGGGGATCCAGAAAAGTGCTTTTCGTAAAAATAATATCACGATCAACTTCACAAAATCTGACATCTAGCCCATTCAAGATATTATCTAAAACATACAAAATCTTGTCCTATTTCCGATGCATCGTCGTAGTCAAATTCGATACTATTCGAAATTTCGGATTATTCGATTCGGAACGAATAATTCGTAAGTTCAATTATTCGCACACCCCTACTTACTATGTTTAATACCTAAACAATTATTATAATTAGTTTTTAGTTCCAAGATGGAATAGTGAAGAGGAATAGTTTAAACAGACATGAACTTCAACAATGTAGACGTTCAAAGCTACCAATTCAAAAAAAAAAACCACTGTCCTAAGAAGAACTGGCGAAACAAATCTCGCCGGACATGTTTTTTTTTTTTAATTTAAATCATCTATCTTTCAATTCATTTCTACAATTTTATTCAAATTTATAACTACAATCAACAAGAATATAGAATACTTTCCTCAAAGTGTCACAAATCAGAACCTAGTACCACAAAGTCTAAAAAATAACACTTTCATGCATTTTCAACGGGTTCTCGTGATCATGACGTTTGCAACAACGTTGAAATATCGAGACAACTCAATTAATTAAATATCGTGGTAAGAGCCCGTTGAAAATGCATGAAAGTATTATAGAAAACCGCGAGTGTCTGAATAAGTTTATAAAAATAACATCCTTAAAAATCAAAACAGGTTTAAGAAACGTGGCAGCTGAAAACCTCGTACACCGTGAATGGTGACCTCATGTCAAGGGTGTACTTGTCCTACAAACTGTATTCGCTTCGTTGCATCGACATTTCTGCCCTTAGTGCAAAGAACTTTTGTATTCGACGTCGTCTGCGTGAATTATATAACCCGTGTGTGTGTGTATATATGAATAAGGATGAAGAATATTCATCGTAATAAAAGACTATATTCTTTCTCAGGGTCTAAAGATAATTTGTGCCAAATTTCATCAAAATCGGTTGAGCGGTTCTAGCGGGAAAGTGTAACAGAGTTACCTTCGCGTTTATATTAGTAGATACCTGTGCAGTGTGCCTGTAGTTATTTGAAGTTTTTATTTTCGTTCGCTCTTTAACCATAATTGGATCATCTTTAATCATAAAATTTTAATCGTGATTAACGATTAACGATTGATTGAATCGTAATCGGAAAAAACAGATTACGATTAATTCATTTTAATCGTGGTAATGTCGATTACGATTTAATCGTAATTTTTAATCGTTAATCAGATTAAATGTTTGCCAACACTGCATCTAATGCAAGTTAATATAAAGCTTTTAAAAATGAATTTACTTCTGTTAATCTATTCTGTGTATCATCGATCATTTTATATCAAAATGCACATTAGCTACTCTGTTTCTTGGTAAATAAATAAATATGTCAATGTAAGGAGATATTTGCATCAATCAAATTGGGGATAAAATGTTAACATCAATTTTCCGACTGAACTGCGCCTGCAGACATACCTATGGTAATGTCGGTAATAGACATGTGATAGCGGAAAATGTGCTAGTGATGGGACACTTATCGATTTTAACAATATCGAATTTTATTTTTAAAGTTTCAAAACATAATATTTTGAATAGAGCAATCGTTTCTCATCAGTTAAGTGGTATGCTTGTTTAGTTATAATGAAGTTGTTTCACGATAAAGAAATCAAATGACCAAAAAAATAGTTAAAGTAATATTCAATTATTGTCTGTCTGTACCAACCCATTACTGCCCACTGTTGGGCTCAGGTCTCCTCAGAAGAGGGATTAGGCATAGTCCACCACGCTTGCCCAGTGCGGATTGGGGACTTCACATATCTTCAAAGGATTTTAGAACCCTTTTCCGATTTGCAGGTTTCCTCGCGATGTTTTCCTTCACCGTTTTTAGCCAGTGGTGTTGTGAAAAATTGTACATAAATCTTTTTCACATTTAGATTTTGAGGTACAAGCCGACCGGATTTTAACCCGCGACCTCCCGTACGGAAGGAAGCGCTTCGACCCCTCGGCCACCACGACATTAATTATTGATTCTCTGATAAATGTGGCTAGAGTAATAATTCAATCAGTAGAGACAATAAAAAAAAATCTCAAAAAACATTCTAGAAACCATTCGTATTCAACTCCCGAATCCATCACCATTATAAACATTCAATATTTTAAAGCGATGCTACAAACTCCTTTGTAAAAACGAATGATTAAATCCTCCCCCGAGACACCCCCTGTACAGGAAGTTAATTCTTCATCCCCAATAAGTCTTCAAGCGATTGTATATTTTTAAAACATTTCGTATTTGTCGTCTCAAGTCAATTTGTTAAAACATTTTTAGGGGATGTTTTGTATTTTCAGGGAAAAACATTTTAAATAGGCCTGAGGCTTTGACGTGTTAAGTAAATCGAAAATTTGATGGCTGTTTCAAAATTAAGTGAAGTTTGAACTTCGATTTTTGGAACTAATATCTTAGTTTTGTTGATGGGTGTCATTTGAGAGAAAATTATGCACCGTGGTGTACAGAAAATATTGCAATAAAATCGAAAAAATATCATCCTTTTTAAAATTATATATGCAAAAATATATCTATAGTCTTTTAAATATTTATCAAAAACAACTAAAAGTATTGTCTAATCTAACTTTTAAAAAATATCTAAATCGGTTCATTCATTCTATTGCACCACAGTCATTGTCGTTTTTGAGCCTCAAAAAAAGGTTTTATCTTTTTCACATCGTTACAAAAATCCATCCCTATAATATCGACACATCCCATCACTATGAAGTGTCAAAACATCGTAGATAGAGCTGGGGTCGTGCGAAATGCAACCATAAAAAACCAGTGTCGTAAAACAACCGTTCTATATGACTTGGGCAAGTTACGATCCACAATATTAATGGTAAATTCAATTTGATGGAAAAACTCGAGTTTTCCGGTTGTAAAAATTTTGGTGTCAACTTTCGGCGTCTTTAATTGGATTTTGTTACGTTTACATATCGACGGCAGCAAAGAACAAGAAGACATCTGCATTTTGCCGAAATTAACTTTTATGGATATTTGAATCCAGAATTTTTTATTTTATCTGGTAAAATTTTTTTTTCAAACAAACGTGTTTTTTTATGTGTTTTTTGTTGCGTAAATAAAGACATATACACTATTTTTTTGAAAAAAATCGAAGTACACCCGCACATCTACCGGATAACCGTGTGTGCGTCGTACAATTTAGCAAGCCACTTAGTATAAACAAAGATATCAGTTAGAAAAAACGTTTGCTGTAGGTTCTTTACCTTCTTTATTCGATTGGTATGATGTTGATGGAAATGGTGTGAAATTATATTTCGCGATCTGGATGCGTTCTTCACTTTTTACTTCTTTTCTAAGGAAAAAGTCTTACGTAGAAACGAATACATGGCAGTTGACTCATCTTATTTATTTTTCTATGCGATGTAGAAAAAGACATCTGCAGTAATACGAAAAAAAAACAATAATTTATTTAAAATATGTCGCTATCTGCTGCGAAACATTATTTTATTTACACATTCCAAATTTGAAAAACCTGGCATTCTTATAGTAAAAGTTATCAAACTTTCTCACAAAAAACGCTCTCCTGGAAACTAACGATTTTGTAGATATCTGTTTGTTCTTTGCTGCCGTCGATATAGGGTGGGCCATGAATTAGTTAACATTTGAAAAAATCGTATAAAGAAAACCATTTGACATATTTTTAAAATTGTTTATTTACAAGAAAGTTAATTATTTGGAATTTTTTTTTGGAAAAATAACATCATCTAAATGACAACCACCATTTAAAAATATGTCAAATGGTTTTCTTTATACGATTTTTTCAAATGTTAACTAATTCATGGCCCACCCTATATATGTATAACGCCAACGTCCAACGTCCGGTGACGGCCTAACATGTAAACGGGGGTTTGTATGCATTGGCCGACATTGAAACTATGTGAAACACCGTTTGTCAGTTTACCTGCCAGTTGTCATTTACGTGCATTGGAAGTTAGCGAGCCAATATATAAAAATATCACAAGAGGTCAGATTTGTCTGCTCTTAACTACCCGCAGTACTCAGTCTTCCCGTGATCATGGCGCTTGCAACAACGAAATATCGAGATCGCTCATTGAAATCGTGGTAAGAACCCGTTTAGTAATTGTCTAAGATTGTTTTCTGCCTACAAAGTAACCTTGAAATTAAGTTAATTACTTTAAACTAAGTTTACTGTCCAATTTCAAACTACTTCCAGCCTTGCAATGAACTGTAATCCTCTCTTAAAACTTGAACGTTTAGTTTGAGCTCAAAGTGCCGTTGACAGACCGGAATTATGATTTAATGCACATTGCATGCCGGGAACAATGTATATACGCTTCAAAACCGTCTAAGACAATTGCAAATGGAGTCGCCATGTTACTGTAAACATACGGGGAATATTGTGTTGTTGGACGCGGCGTTAATTTAGCCTTTTATGAAGAGTAAACGGGAAGAGAATGATTTAGGCATTAAGTTAACACAAAGTATAATTCTTAAATAAAATAAATTCACTGCAGAACGTGGATCACGTCATCAGCTCTCGCATCTCTATCATCTTTTATTTTTTTGTACACAGAGAAAAGAATAGTAAAAAAAAATCCAAAATCAATACATTTATAAATATTTTTTTGATCAATTATTTATTACAAAAATGTAAAACTTTCAATCTTGAGAATTTATTTCTTAATAACTATTAGCGATAATACTGCCCTCTATACTATTCTAAAATTGTATGTTCGAAGATGTGTAGTCCCTAATCCGCATTGGGCAGGTGTCCGGAAGAGACTTGTGTCCAACAGTAGGTAGTAATGGGTTTTTACAATACAGTACAGTTCAGAATATAAACCCGTATGTTTTCAAACTACAAGTAGCTCCAATGGCAACACGCTGCGACTCGCGGAGTGCTCCAAGTGAATATGAATTACTTCATGTGTGAGGTTCAAATTAAATTAGCTTATCATATTCCAAAATTACGTTGTTACGTTAATTTAAGTTTGTGACTTTAAGGAGAAATGTGACAAGAGAAAGAATGTGAATAAAGGTAAAGAAAATTATGTGACTGTAATGAAATTGCTATAATATTTTTATTACAAAAATGAAAACGACCGACTTCCATTTCTCAAGCATAGCACAAAAACTACAACTCAGATATTTACCAAATTTATAAAAAATAATGCTTAAAATGTCTGCTTTAACTTGCTAACAAAAAAAGAAACATCAAAATCGGTTCATACAAAAAAGAAATACACGCAAAAATGTATAGCAAATCGTGAAATTTTGTCCGTTAAAAATACACATTTTTAAACAATCTGTGTTTATTTGTTCGATTTTTAAAAATACGACCTAGGTTCAACCATCTTTCATCTGACACCAGAACCATTCAAATCGGTCCACCCAAACTAAAGTTATCGAGGAACAAACATAAAAAGAAAAAAATGCAGACGAATTGGATACCTCCTCCTTTTTGGAAGTCGGTCAAAAAACAGTGAGAACACAGTCATTTACGATAAAGTTGAATAGCCATTTTAAATGCTGACCTAAAAAACCTTTTGAAAAACATCAACAAATAGTATTTTCTGTAGAAATTAATTTCTAAGGATTTATATAGGTCAATTTAACAACGCAATTGTGTTATTAATTAACACATTTTATGAGAGGTTTCATGATATCCGCGCTAGTGATGGGAAAGAGCACAATTTTTTTTTTAAAGATTTTAAAGAAGATTGAAATGAAATGAAATACTTTATTTTCAAAATTGATGATATGCTCATTCTTGTTGACGTCAATATTTAAAAGCTACCACCAGTTCGGACACACAAAATAATTATTATAGCTAACGTCCTGAGAAGAACTGGCAAGAAACTCAGCGGGCATGTCTTTTTTTTGTGTTATTATTATGAGCATTATCTGTTTTTGAAATATTTTAACAATATTATACAACAGATGAAATAGACAAAATATATAAAAAAAAAACTTTATGTGTACATATTATGAGAGGCCCAGAAAATTTAACTATTGGTAGCGTTAGCCACAGTTTGCAAAAAGTGATTTTGGTTAGTGGCTACGAATAATCGAATCATAACCTAAGTAAGTTATCGACTGTTTCCCCTCACTAATCTAATCATATTTTATAGAACAATGAAATCAAAATGGCGGGAAGATCCGTCAAGCGTGAAAACCAATTAAAATAATACCTCTTTCTTCGCAGCATCTGACGAGAACCGGTTGAATATTTTAAAAAGAAAACCGTCATTTTTCGTCTTGATTTGAATGTTTTCGTAATTCGGTGGTATATATTTCAATTCCGAGGTATCTGTAAGGTTATGTTCATGATGTTTTTATAACCTATATTTTACTGTTCTGGACTTGCGGACAGTGAAAGATGGTAATCGTCAGTAAATAAGTAGCATTTATTTAGTAAATACGAAAAAACAGAACGTAAACTTATACAGGGTGTCTCAAAAGAAATTTTATATTTGTTTAGCTTACAGTTACAGTGAATTCAGAGCGTTATGTGGAGATGTTAGACAACTTCTTGGTACCTGAACTGCAAAACTTTCCTGGCTATAACCAAAGAACATGGTTTCAACAGGATGGAGCAACTTCACACACGTCCAATCCCAAGATGCCGGTCAGAGGCTTAAGTAACTTTACTGTTCGATTAAATGAGTGCCAACAACGTGAGGGTTTGCATTTAGACGATATTATTTTTAAGAAATGAATTCCCAAAAAGTGTATTTTATTAATAAATAAACATTTTTTCTATATACCGCTTCCTGTTTTTTAATCAATCCACTAAATATGAAATTTCTTTTGAAACACCTACGCGCGACAGTTGTCGAATCACCGTTCTTGTAAAACTCTCGCACGCACAACGCGTGGTCTGGTCCCGAGAAACGCTCCATAGCGACTGAATCCCCAAGAGCCAAGCTACCAATTGACATAACCCCCGCACCCCTCAAGTACGCAGCGTTCACGCAGTAAGCTAAACAAATATAAAATTTCTTTTGAGACACCCTTTACAAACTTTTTAGTTTAAGTGAAGCAGTTTAAGTTTAATCTACCGCCAGCACACCGAACCGAACCCGCTGAGGTCAGAACCCATCACGGACTAACTCATGATGGCACGATGCATTACGTCCAGCATTCTTTACCGTCATTTTGTCCAAACTAATTTAAGAACAAGACACACATTTGCAATGCCAACACATGTGTGGATAATAAGATAACATTCAAATTATACAAGTCACATTCTTCTATATTAACATAAGCGAAAGCCCTCACTTTCATATTCCTATTTTACTTAGCCGAAGCATATTCTGGTAATGGAAACTGGAGTTTGGAACGGAATATTAAAATCACGCACTGCTCCCATGAGACAAGTCATATATGGAAATGGAAGTCTGTGGGATTTCGCTATTTTTTGATTGAAGTATAAAAAAGTGGTTGTTGGACTTTGTGGACCGATTTGTGTGATTGGTTTTTCTTATGATGGTCGTTGTGATTTAGTTTTGGAGCTGTAGATGTATTTTTTGCGTTTACATATATATTTTTTGGAACGAAGTTCCTTATCGCGCGTTATCGAAAGGGGGCTAGACGGAAATTCTTATGAAAAAGTTGTCACGAAACTTTTTTTGTTTTAGAAGATTATCGCTAGATGGCGCTGTGATCAAAATATTTTATCTAAGTTATATTAATTAGTTTCTTCTTTCTTTCTTAGAAAGAGAGACAACGTTTTATTATTTGTTGTATTATAACTTAAAAAAATAAAATTTTATTACAATTCCCTCACTAATTAATCGAAAGGAACTTCGTTCCATCCGGGTGTCCCTTGACACCTCTCAAGTTTTTTCTGAGTGAACTGATATTGATGACTCAAAACCAAATGTTAGAAAGAAATTTAGACGTAATTTAACATAAATTTGACAAAGATCTGACTAGTCGTTTCTGTGTTATGAAAAATAGAAGTCAGTCGTTTTCAATTTACTAAAATCAAGTAGCCTTTTAGCACATCAGTCTACATAGCAATAAAAAACAATTACATACCGTTTGGTTCATGGGGAATGCTCCGAGGAACTCTTTGAGTCGATCTCTTCATCTCCCTCTTACCACACGCCGCAGGGGCAAGTTTCACCACCTTTACTTGGAATCGCTGCGATCTTCCACGGTTCGCTTCAGAAGATCATTTTTGCCCCGTACCATTCCGATTTGGAATGGACTCCCATCCGCGGTGTTCCCGGAGCGCTATGACATGTCCCTCTTTAAACGAGGTTTGAGAAAAGTCCTGTATCGGTAGGCGATAGATAACAGCTCCTCATTGCCCTGGCATGCAGAGGTTCATGAGCGACCGTGATCGCTTACCATCAGGTAGGCCGTAGGCTCGTTTATCTATCACGCAATAAAATAAAAACATATATAAATAGAACTAAAAAAAAAAATTTTCAGTTCCTCATAAAATTACAATATGAAAATAAAAATTGCAATCCAAAAATATGAAGGTATTGCTAACACACTAATAAAACGCTTATTTTTATAAGTCGAAAAGCTTAATTTAACCGAGACCAACTTATAATACGAAATTCCTTATGCCAAGAACCACTGCGTGCCAAAACTAAAATGCAAGGGATACCGCCATCTTATTAACAGAAAACACCGTAGAATAATCCATAAGAAAAAGCCGTTAAGACGTCCTAATTTCTTATTGTCACGGACAAGAATGGCGCTTTTGTCACGAAAAAACAGATTTAGAATGTCGAAATTAAATTTGTTAATAGTTGCTTTGGCGGGATTTTTATTCGTTCACGGATAGATTTGTCGTTTAACGTGTGAAGTTATAGGCCAAGGTCCGACGGTAGGTTTGTAATATTAAAGTGTGGCCGTTCAGAGAATGCGTTCCTGACATGTCGCGATTGAACTGACGACGTAACTTTGTAATAGCGTTGCAGTTACGATAAAAATATTTTTGCTGGTTGTTTACCGTTTTAACAATTGATGAGCATTAAAACAACATTATTACATCAATAATCAATGAATGTTATGTTTTTGTGCCAAACTAAGTGTCAAATAACTTGGTAAACAATATTTTTCTAAATCTAACTGATAGGTGTCAGGAACGGATTCTCTGAACGGCCGAACTATAGTTCAGTACAAGTTTAGCTGTCTTGCAGTAAAAAAAAATATTCCGAGTATTTAAAAGAGTTCTTGTTACATTTTTAAAGTACAATAATGAGATGGAAGCCAAACTATACATTCATTGTTACTATTTGGAGATTTTCATGGGTTCCACAATTGATTGAAATGATGTCAACCTCCAATAGATTGTATTTTTTTTTATTAGTGGTGTGGCAACATTATATCTTTACTGAATTCTTCAGTTACACTTAATCGAAAGGTTAAGAAATTTAACGTAATATATTACAGTATTTATTTAATCATCTAAAATGTTCTACAATTATTTTACACTGCCCTCGAGTTCTTTTCGTCCAATTTGTTGACGATGGTCTATTTAATTTAAAAAACTTCGTCGCAGCCTCTAACGTCAGAGCTCATGAACAATTCATCTACTACAGGGTGGCGCAATAGAACGTGCATTTTTAAAATAATTATTAAAAAATAAATACAAAAGGTATAGATAAAATAAAACTAAGCAATTATTAAGTGATAACTGAAGTTTATTTTTTAAAAATAACATCATCTAAATGATGACCCTCTCTACGTTGGCACTCCTCTAACCGCAAACGGAAATTACCGAAAACTTTCTTAAGTAGTGCTGGTGTGATTGCTGCCATTTCACCACGAATATTCTCCTTGAGCTGACTGATGTTTCTCGGATTATTGGTGTAGACTTTGTGTTTGAGGTATCCCCACAAAAAAAAGTCAGGAGGCGTCAAGCATGGACTGCGCGGAGGCCATGGGATATCACCTCTTTTCGAAATTAGTTTGCCAGGGAACATCTGCTTCACAACCGCCATGGAGTCATTTGATGTGTGACTGGTAGCTCCGTCTTGTTGGAACCAAGTCCTAGAGTTCTTTATTCTTGAATTTTTAAGTTCTGGGGCCAAAAAACCTTCCAAAATCGCAACATAGCGTTCGGTATTAACAGTGATGTTTTGCCCCCGTGCGTTTTCAAAAAAATAAGGACCAATTATTCCTTTGGCAGATATTGCGGCCCAAACTGTCACTTTAGGGCTATGTAACGGTTTTTGATGTTTGAGTCTGGGATTTTCACTATTCCAATAACGACAATTTTGGCGGTTTACGAACCCATTCATATGAAAATGTGCCTCATCAGAGAAAAGGATGTTTTCAAAATTTGAAAACCGATTGAGCATTTCATTAGCAAATGTGAGCCGTGCTATGAAGTCAGAGTCTTTCAATTCTTGAGTTAATTGCAGCTTGTATGGATGCAATTTAAGATCCAAGTTTAAAATTCGTTGCAAACTTCGTCGCGATATGTTTAGGACAGACGATCTCTTGCGAGTAGACATTTGTGGATCTTCTCGTACCGACTGCTTAACACTCTCAATATTGTCTTCGGTCCTAGATGTGCGTGGACGACCTTTCGCGTGTGGTTTAAACGTCGATCCAGTCTCTTCAAAACGCTTTATCCAGATTTTAATTAAATTAGCACTCGGAGCCTCCCTAATTTGCCGTACACCATACTCAGAACAAAATAGTCGCCTGACAACTACGTACGAACGAGAGTTTTCGTAAAATGCGCGCACGCAAAATGCGCGACGCTTCCCGTCGAAGTGACTCATAGTGACTAAAACTTTATGAACCGCGCTACCCAACGATATCGGTCTCCCCCCGCCCACGCCCCTTCTACCCCGCAAAAAAAGATGATGCAATATGCACGTTCTATTGCGCCACCCTGTATTTCATTAAATTCTTCGAGACATTTTAATTCAAGTAACGACTTAAATCTGGTATGAACAAGCGTTAAATTTTTGACCGATTTCCAAAAAGAAGGAGGTACTCAATTCGAGGTATTTTTGAGTGTTAGGCTATTTATTATAATCAGAAATTATAAAAATACAATTAGGTAAAAAGCCTCCCTTTGTACGTAGGCGCTGCGATCTTCCACGGTTCCCTTCAGAAGATCATTTTTGCCCTGTACCATTCCGATTTGGAATGGACTCCCATCCGCGGTGTTCCCGGAGCGCTACGACATGTCCCTCTTTAAACGAGGTTTACGAGTTCCTGTATCGGTAGGCGATAGATAACAGCTCCTCATTGCCCTGGCATTGCAGAGGTTCATGCGCGACGGTGACCGCTTACCATCAGGTGGACCGTAGGCTCGTTTATCTATCACGCAATAAAAAAAAAGGCAAAGTTACAGCTAGTACCTATTAGATGAAAACGTTCTTCAAATAACATAAATAGCTACATTTCACGAAAAACTCAAAAACTCCTTTTAAACATAACCACGTTTAACTCATTAAAAACGATTCCCCTTCATAGCTCAAGAGCCAGTTACAAAATTTTATTTTCCATTTGCTCTCTTTCAAGATTTTTAAGATTTGTGATTGAGAGGTGATTCAAGGTTCAAAATTCAAATATTTATTATTTCCAACATGCATACATATTAAACAAACATGAAATAAATTACAAACTTTCACTCTAATACATAAAATCATGTTGGTATTGACATTACTGTCGTTTAACAGTGGTACTCACACTAGGCAGGCCTGTATCGTGAGTACCATAGATTGTCAACAATGTTTTGGTGATTTAAAGCTGTTTTGTTGTAAAAATTCCGTTAACCTATTTTCACTTTTTGATTTCAAGAAATGTGCCCCAAAGTTATATTAATCTCTATATCGATAGAGCTATAATTTTGTTATCTTTAGAAATTTATTAAACATTTTTTTCATTGATATATAGTTTGTTTTGCCGCATTTTTCGATTGTATAGGTACTCTAATTTACTTTGATCTTAAGCTTTTTGCTACGTTGCCACATTGACTCGCCAACGTCCAACACACGAAAAAACAAATGACGGTGTGGCCTACCAACATATAACCGGGGGTTATGTGTGCATTGATCGACATTGAAACTATGTGAAACACCGTTTGACAGTTGACCTACCAGTTGTCATTTGCATTGGAAGTTGACGAACCAGGAGAATTTTTTTTTTTTATTGCCACGCTGGCAGACAAGCTAACGGCCCACCTGATCGTAAGTGGTTACCGTCGCTCATGAACCTCTGCAATGTCAGGGGACACTGAGGGGTCGCTACCTACGACCTAACTTTAAGGACCCACCTCAAGCCTCGTTTGAAGAAGGACAAGTCATAAATAACTGTCAATACTTAAATATAATAATTGTCGTCTGTCTCTCGGTCTATAAACAGGAAGACGGCATTCTTTTAATTCTTATACGAAATAAAATTCCTAAATTTTTCTCCGTCAGACGAAATTCATAAGTATTTTTGATGTTTTCTTTCGTCTTTTATACGTCGTTTCGCTTTTTGAGCACCCATTTGTATTTTAATATGTCTTATTAAAATTACTTGACATAAAAGGGAATTACTCTGTACTTTGAATTGCTGAATTTCTTTATTACTTTTTAAAGTGTTTGTGATGTTTTTAGATGAGTAGACACGAACGAAAATAGTTATAAACTTATTCACTCGCGGTTTTCTATAATACTTTCGTGCATTTTCAACGGGTTCACGATATTTAATTAATTGAGTTGTCTCGTTGAGAAGTCTTCTCGTGATCATGACGTTTGCAACAACGTTGAAATATCGAGACAACTCAATTAATTAAATATCGTGGTAAGAACCCGTTGAAAATGAATGAAAGGAAGATAGTTATTTTGCGAGACCAAAAACAACACAGCGGGGATACATTGGCACTCGTGGCTAGAGCCTAGCACAAGGTTATACGGGACGGCGCATTACGTACACTCTTTCTCGTCACGCCGTCCCGCTGTTTGTCCTCATATATGCTTACGAATACGGTTTTTTTATCTAAAGTTGGTACGACTTATGATTTAAATTTCTTGACGAATGTTTATAGTGACGCAGACGAATTTAACGGTATAAGATATTTATTTTCCCCAAAGATTACAGAAAATCACTTACAGAGAAAACACAAGAATAAACTTAAAATTAAAACCAACTATAGTAGTGGGTTGGGTAGATTTAAAAAATATTGAATTCAGTTAAAGCAACATTATAATATGATCGTAAAGCAGACTTGTTTGTTAAGGCTTATGACATAGTGATTGATTTTTATTTACATTTAAATGAAAGTAATGAACTATAAATATACTAAAAATATGGATCCGACTGTTCGAAGGACATAAATTATTAATGTTATACCTAGTCTATTTATTCCAAATTACGGTTTTTTTTTTGTTAAGTTAACTTTATACATTTTATTATATGAGGATTATGTTTAGATAATAGTATTAACGTTTGCAAAAGATGTATACGTACATACTTAAACATAATTTAAAAAAAATAACCATTTCGTACAATTTAAAATGCACTTGTTGAAAAATTACCCAAAATATGGCTTTTCAGTAAGTTGTTACATCTCTTTACACCTGTCATATATTTAAGTGAGCGATCTTTTAAACTTATTAGACGTAATTAAACGCAAAATTACAAATGAATCCCTCACAATTGGATACAGAGTATCTTTTACTGACCCGAAACGTATAAGGTAGGGCCCTTTGACGTTAAGTCGTGTGTAAGATCCTTTTCCGGGACTTAAGGGCTTCACACGGATAGGAAGGTAATGTTTTTTGCTGCAGAAAAGGGCTGTATGTGACCTAGTTTAGAAAAACATAATAGACTAGCCGGCGACGTCTGCGTGAACTCTGTAACCCGTTTTTTCTTCATTCTTTTTTTTCGTATTATTAGCCAAATTTCATCAAAATCGGTTGAGTGGTTTAAGCGGGTAAGCGAAACAGACAGGCAGAGTTACTTTTGTATTAGTATGGATTACATAGCATATAATAGAGTAGTTTGATGACTGTCCCTATGTATGCTTCAATCTTTAAAACTACGCAACGGATCTTGATGCGGTATTTTAAAAGATAATGGAATTAAGAAGAAAAGTTTACAGTTCGGGTGGAATCTTGCGAGTTAAATTTGACAAACTTCGAGCTGACATTTTGTATGCAGATGTATATCGTGTGACAATGCAATAATAAGATAATGCCGTCGTGTTTGGGTTCGTATTGACTAGCACGCATTATATTCAGGATCTTAAAAGCTTGATTAAAAAAAATCTTTAAAATAAACTTGAGAGGTGTCAAGGGACACCCGGATGAAACGAAGTTCCTTTCGATTAATTAGTGAGGGAATTGAAATAAAATTTTATTATTTTAAGTTATAATTATTATTTATTTCTATTTAGAGAGAAAGAGAGACAGACGTTTTAAACTAACTAATTATTATAACTTAAAAAAAAAAAAATTTGATCACAGCGCCATCTAGCATTAATCATATAAAACAAATAAGGAATTGTTTTAAAAGATTTAAATCACAGCGCCATCTAACGATAATCATCTAAAACAAAAAAAAGTGTCGTGACAACTTTTTCATAAGAATTTCCGTCCAGCCCCCTTTCGATAACGCACGATAAAGAACTTCGTTCCAAAATTTGATTCTTTTTCATCAGTTTTAGTTACAGCTTTGTGATTTAGGTATAATACCTAAAACGGATCTACACAGAGTCCCGAAACTGACCAATTCATGCTTATTCAAGCGAGAATGGCGAATAATTCAAATACCTATCTCATAAATATTAAGCGACTATCTCGGAAGAGGCGTTTGTCGTGTAATCCTTTTAAAAAGTCGCTCTATTTTGCTATAGGATTTAATGCTTAACTATCATGATATAAGCGTCAAAATGCAATGCTACGCCTGCCTCGTTTGGAATGGACTCTCGTCCTTGGGTTTCTGAGCGCTATGGCATGGTTCTCTTTAAACGAGGTTTAAGAAAACTGTGGTAGGTGATGCCCTGGATTTATAGACTCTTGAGCGATGGTAACCACTTACCATTAGTTACCGTCGTTTATCTATCAAACTGCATTTTGAGGTTAAAGTGTAGAGTTCCTACGTGCGATGAAATTATGGTCCATTTTTTTTATTGCCATGTAGGCAGACGAGCCAACGGGCCACCTGATCGTAAGTGGTTACCGTTGCTCATGAACCTCTGCAATGTCAGGAGATACTACCTACGACCTAACTTTAACCATAAGTACATATGTCAAAATGTCAGCTCAATTGGAAACCGGGAAGTTTGTCAAATTTGGTTTGCAAAATTCAACGCGAACTTACATAGTTACATTCAGTGTAAGTTAATATAAAGCTTGTGAAATAGTACTGTACTGTAACAACCCATTACTGCCCACTGCTGAGCTCTGGTCTCCTCCGAAGAGGGGTTAGGCATAGTCCACCGCGTTTGCCTAGTGCGGATTGGGGACTTCACATATCTTCAAAGGATTTTTAGAATCCTTTTCCGATATGCAGGTTTCATCACGATGTTTTCCTTCACCGTTTTTAGCCAGTGGTGTTGTGAAAAATTGCACATAAATCTTTTTCATATTAAGATTTAGAGGTACAAGCCGGCCGGTTTTTGAACCCGCGACCTCCCGTACGGAAGGCAAGAGCTTCAACCACTCGGCCACCACGACTACTACGAATTGTGAAATAGTGTATTTGAATATTCGGTATATCAGCTTGGAGAAGGTCACATATCCAACACGTTTAGTTATACCTAGTTAGACCGCCATTTTGTCGCTTCCAGGAATCGTTTTTCGTCTGTTTTTCACATTAGCGTCGAGATGTCGGCAGAATTCTTAAATAATTTATTGCCTAGTGATGTGGTTTACCGTGTGAAATTATTTGCTAAGGTTTTCCAGGTGTTTCTTGAATTCTAATACGGAATAAGTTAAGAATCCAATCAGAATGTGAAATTTATCATGATTTGGTGTATCTTCGGTTGTTGATCTCATTTATTTCGTTTGATATTAAATCAGTCATTATAATATTACAAGTAAAATGTTTAGAGATATAGACGGGATGGTTTAAAGACCGAATGGTTAGACTTGTTTTGAGTTGGGAAAATGAACGATTTTGAACTAAACCTCCAACCGCTCACACTCAGCGTCCGAACCCAGGTTGAGGCCAGAACCCAGTACGGGATTATGCGAGACGATACACACTACGGCATTTTTTACTGTAGTGCATCGAACCTTGGTACACTAAATAAATTTCTTATACTATTACTAAACGGGTTCTCACCACGATCTTTATCAAATGAGCGATCCCGATATTTCGTTGTTGCAAGCGCCATGATCACGGGAAGGCTGAGTACCTACTGCGTATTAAAGAGCAGACAAATCTAAAACATATTGTGTGATACTGACGAACTAGTCAAAAGACGGTCACTAATTACTATGTCCCATACACTTTACTAGTGTATTTTCTTTGCCTAAAAAGCCAACTACAGAATTCTAAATGAGCTTTAAAACGAGCTTACAACCAAGCTTCTGTTTTTATATGGAACTAGAAAATACAAAGTGTAAAATTCTAGGAATAACAGCCAAGCTGGAGTTGAAGCTTAATAAGCTTTTACTTTTAAAAGTTCAATACAGAAAAGTTCATTTAATAATTTTCTAATTATGTTGCAGGTAGTTTTAAAATAAAAATCGTCAGTTTTATTTGCTTGGTCTGTACTAGCTATTACTGCCCACTGCTGGGCCCAGGTCACCTCAGTAGGGGGATCATGCTAATATCTTAATATTATACGTACTTAACTTACACTATTACTAAACGGGTTCTTACCACGATTACTTTTAATTGAGCCGTCCCGATATTTCAGCACTGTTTCAAGTGCCATGATCACGGAAAGACTGAGGAACTGCGGGTAGGTCATTTAAGAGCAGACAAATCTGTCTACCTCGATTAAAAGTAATCGTGGTAAGAATCCGTTTAGTAATAGTGTAAGTGATGTAGATAACCGCTAGTGTTTAAATCAATTTATACTTACTTAAGTTAATGAGTAAGTTAAGTAAGTGTAGTTAGATAAAATGCATATGAATAGGATTCGAACTAGCTACCTACCTGCCGTGACGGGAAAGAGTGCCGTAATTTGTTGCGCCGTACCGCATATCCCCGTGCCGAGTTATGGCCTCAGCCGGGGTTCAGACGCTGTGTGTGAGTTGTTGGAGGTTTTAACGCGGTTCAACTCCCATATATGGACGCTTGAAGAAAGTTCTTAAAGGTAAGCCGTAGGTACAATGATATATATGAACGACGGTAACCACTTACGATCAGGTGGCCCTTTAGCTTGAAAAAATGAAAGACATTACTAATGCATATTTCCTCATTACCATCATAGTTTTAACCAGTAAACGACAAAAACGAAAGTTGTTTTAAACAAACACAGCATGACTTCTTGGGCCTTTAAAACCAGAGGTGTCAACAATCGCCTCCGAGTGTAAACTAAACGTCCACGTTACGCAAGTTAATGCTTGTGATTTATCCCCGTTTTACTAATGAACATAGTTTTAATGTTAACACGATTCGGATGGGGTGTGGGTTAAGTTATAAGCGATTTGTAGGGTAGAGGTAACTCGCTTAGAAGAGACGCTAGTCATATACCAAAGCAAGACCTGAGGGTTCAGAAAGCGTGGCCGCTCAAACAGCAAGCTCAAGCAACAAGATGTAAGAAATTTTTTATGTATTTTTTTCACACCTTGGCTTATATTATTGACGTTTTTAGTAGGGGAACGAGAGGCTTGTTGTAACAGGGGTAAGTAGTAACAGGCTTTTTTCTCTAAGATCTTGAACTTTATTAACGTATTTGTTTTACTTGATTTAACCTATAAACCACGTCGCGTCGTATTGCCATAGCCAGTGTCCCGCCGACCGACGCAGTGAGTGGAATTGTGCACGCGCTTCATTTTTGCCAGGTAATATAAAATTTAACTATAGTAAAATTTTGGTTTGCGCTATTAATGCGACTAATAATAAACTTTCCATAACTTATTTACATCCAAATTTATCTACCTCTGATAATGTATAACTGTTTTTGAGATTGCTTAATTGTTTAAATAGTTATCTTAATAAATATTAAAAATCATACCATGGGGTTAGTTGTAACAAAATGCCGGGGCATGTTGTAACATTCCCCATGTTATGATTTAGATACCTACTTAGTTTTTTTCTTACTTCTAGAATGAGGGTGTATAAAAGAAAGTCAGAGCGGGCAACACAAAGCCAAGAAGTGTCCGAGTTAGCTGCAGCTGATGTTTTGGAAAAAAATGCAGTATTGATTTTTGATAAGAATTATATAATATATACAGAATATAATATATAAAAGATGTCAATTTTGTTTAAAATAAACAAAGAAGAAATGATTAGAGATATTAGTGTTGTTTTTTTGTCGTTACTACTTGCCCCGGTAGATGTTACAACTTGCCCCAAGCACGGGGTAAGTTGTAACACGGCACTTTTTCTAGAAAATAATTGATTGTAAAGTAATGACCAACAGTTATGGTATTTGGTTCAAAAGTTATGGTGGCTTTATCAAATGAGCGATCCCGATATTTCGTTGTTGCAAGCGCCATGATCACGGGAAGGCTGAGTACCTACTGCGTATTAAAGAGCAGACAAATCTAAAACATATTGTGTGATACTGACGAACTAGTCAAAAGACGGTCACTAATTACTATGTCCCATACACTTTACTAGTGTATTTTCTTTGCCTAAAAAGCCAACTACAGAATTCTAAATGAGCTTTAAAACGAGCTTACAACCAAGCTTCTGTTTTTATATGGAACTAGAAAATACAAAGTGTAAAATTCTAGGAATAACAGCCAAGCTGGAGTTGAAGCTTAATAAGCTTTTACTTTTAAAAGTTCAATACAGAAAAGTTCATTTAATAATTTTCTAATTATGTTGCAGGTAGTTTTAAAATAAAAATCGTCAGTTTTATTTGCTTGGTCTGTACTAGCTATTACTGCCCACTGCTGGGCCCAGGTCACCTCAGTAGGGGGATCATGCTAATATCTTAATATTATACGTACTTAACTTACACTATTACTAAACGGGTTCTTACCACGATTACTTTTAATTGAGCCGTCCCGATATTTCAGCACTGTTTCAAGTGCCATGATCACGGAAAGACTGAGGAACTGCGGGTAGGTCATTTAAGAGCAGACAAATCTGTCTACCTCGATTAAAAGTAATCGTGGTAAGAATCCGTTTAGTAATAGTGTAAGTGATGTAGATAACCGCTAGTGTTTAAATCAATTTATACTTACTTAAGTTAATGAGTAAGTTAAGTAAGTGTAGTTAGATAAAATGCATATGAATAGGATTCGAACTAGCTACCTACCTGCCGTGACGGGAAAGAGTGCCGTAATTTGTTGCGCCGTACCGCATATCCCCGTGCCGAGTTATGGCCTCAGCCGGGGTTCAGACGCTGTGTGTGAGTTGTTGGAGGTTTTAACGCGGTTCAACTCCCATATATGGACGCTTGAAGAAAGTTCTCAAAGGTAAGCCGTAGGTACAATGATATATATGAACGACGGTAACCACTTACGATCAGGTGGCCCTTTAGCTTGAAAAAATGAAAGACATTACTAATGCATATTTCCTCATTACCATCATAGTTTTAACCAGTAAACGACAAAAACGAAAGTTGTTTTAAACAAACACAGCATGACTTCTTGGGCCTTTAAAACCAGAGGTGTCAACAATCGCCTCCGAGTGTAAACTAAACGTCCACGTTACGCAAGTTAATGCTTGTGATTTATCCCCGTTTTACTAATGAACATAGTTTTAATGTTAACACGATTCGGATGGGGTGTGGGTTAAGTTATAAGCGATTTGTAGGGTAGAGGTAACTCGCTTAGAAGAGACGCTAGTCATATACCAAAGCAAGACCTGAGGGTTCAGAAAGCGTGGCCGCTCAAACAGCAAGCTCAAGCAACAAGATGTAAGAAATTTTTTATGTATTTTTTTCACACCTTGGCTTATATTATTGACGTTTTTAGTAGGGGAACGAGAGGCTTGTTGTAACAGGGGTAAGTAGTAACAGGCTTTTTTCTCTAAGATCTTGAACTTTATTAACGTATTTGTTTTACTTGATTTAACCTATAAACCACGTCGCGTCGTATTGCCATAGCCAGTGTCCCGCCGACCGACGCAGTGAGTGGAATTGTGCACGCGCTTCATTTTTGCCAGGTAATATAAAATTTAACTATAGTAAAATTTTGGTTTGCGCTATTAATGCGACTAATAATAAACTTTCCATAACTTATTTACATCCAAATTTATCTACCTCTGATAATGTATAACTGTTTTTGAGATTGCTTAATTGTTTAAATAGTTATCTTAATAAATATTAAAAATCATACCATGGGGTTAGTTGTAACAAAATGCCGGGGCATGTTGTAACATGCCCCATGTTATGATTTAGATACCTACTTAGTTTTTTTCTTACTTCTAGAATGAGGGTGTATAAAAGAAAGTCAGAGCGGGCAACA
The DNA here is from genome assembly GCA_030269945.2 of Trilocha varians. Lineage (NCBI taxonomy): Eukaryota > Metazoa > Arthropoda > Insecta > Lepidoptera > Bombycidae > Trilocha > Trilocha varians. The sequence goes on from AP028279.1 coordinate 4,496,960, forward strand.
CAAAGCCAAGAAGTGTCCGAGTTAGCTGCAGCTGATGTTTTGGAAAAAAATGCAGTATTGATTTTTGATAAGAATTATATAATATATACAGAATATAATATATAAAAGATGTCAATTTTGTTTAAAATAAACAAAGAAGAAATGATTAGAGATATTAGTGTTGTTTTTTTGTCGTTACTACTTGCCCCGGTAGATGTTACAACTTGCCCCAAGCACGGGGTAAGTTGTAACACGGCACTTTTTCTAGAAAATAATTGATTGTAAAGTAATGACCAACAGTTATGGTATTATTTTTACTTGGTTTGGTAGAGGAAGAGTTATAGCATCCATCCACCTTTATTTGGTAGGAATAAAATCAACAGATCTCAAAATATATTAATTTTCATGAAAACTGTTACAACAAGCCCCTCGCTCCCCTACGGATCTCAATTTTTTTCCAAAATAAAATCTAGCCTCGTAGATAATGTAGCTTAGTAATGGTAAAATATTTTTTAGAATTGTACGGTCCAGTAGTTTTTAAGCCTATTCATTACAATCCTTGTACTTGTCCTTCTTCAAACGAGGCTTGAGGAGGGTCCTTCAAGTTAGGTCGTAGGTAGCGACCCCTCAATGTCCCCTGACATTGCAGAGGTTCATGAGCGACGGCAACCACTTACGATCAGCTGGCCCGTTGGCTCGTCTGCCTACATGGCAATAAAAAAAAAATTACAGAAAACTTTTGAAAGAAATCCCAGTTGGTATTTTTAAGTAAATCGCTTTTACCTCAGACCATCAGTTTATTAATGATTTGTTTGGGCCCACGTGCCTAAATATTTGTTTTTCTAATTACTTAAACGGAATTAATAATGAAACACCCACAGCGGAATTTTCATCATAAACTACAGTTTTTTATTATTTTTCGATTTGCATAAGTATTTGACTTTCTACTAATAAAACTGAAGAAATGAACTAAAATATAACATTGAGTGAAATGTTTGTTTTTAGTTGGAGGAAATCGCTGGATTCTCGGGATATCATCATCGAGTATTCGGCTTAGCAAACACATCACTTAAGTTTCTTTAAACAATCTTACTTTGCGCTCAACAATTCAATGATTTGGACAATAATGTTAACACTTTTAACTCCAGTTTTTGTTCTTTTAAATATACTATATTACAAACATTTAATGAGACTACGTAATTCATATAATTTACTCACAGTATATATAGTTAAGTTTTAGATTTAGTATAAAATTATATATATAACTAGGATTTGCCATTAAAATCTGTACAATTTCCACAACACCTGCTCCGTTCCATTAAGTTGGACCAAGTTAAGAAAACTATAAGATAATGTACGTGACCAGACTCGTAATGATACCTTTTCTTAGGCCAGTATGCTTTGAGGACTGTTGAGAGGCGAGATGAAAAAGTTGTTTTTCTGTTCGTTTCTCGATTGTTTATCCATAATTTACTGACCGACTTCCAAAAAGAAGGAGGTACTCAATTCGACTGTATTTTTTATGTTTGTTTCTCGATAACTTTAGTTTGGATGAACCGATTTGAATGATTCTGGTGTCAGATGCATTAGAAATGTGTATTTTTAACGGACAAAATTTCACGATTTGCTATGCGTTTTTGCGTGTATTTCCTTTTTATATGAACTGATTTCGATGATTCTTCTTTTATTAGAAAGCAGACATTTTGAGCATTATCTCATATAAATTTGATAAAGATCTGACAGGTTGTTTTTGTGCTATACTTGAGAAATGGAAGTCGGTCGTTTGAATTTTTTGTAACAAAAATATTATTTTTAGGAAATAATTGGTGCATTATTGACTATAGATGCAAAATTAAATACAACTTGATAACCCACGTAACTTCGTCTGCGTCACAGAGGGGTTTAAACAGCACTCGCGATGCCGTCGCGATATTTTTTGCATCGGACAGCGTTTTATACACTCCTGATAATTTCTCAACGAAATGTCTGATTGGAATAAAACAAAAAGTATTTTACTTCTATATTATACCCTTGATAATATAATGCTTTCACAAATATGACATAAACAAGTAACAAGAATGCAGACTTCGCACGTCTAACGACAATGAACTGCAATTGTCCCAATTGATTCATTGCTTTCGGCCGATGCACATGTCATCAAGTACAATGAGGATTTATTAAGATAATGACAGATCGGCAACGATGACTCGCTGTGTCAAATTTGGTTAGTTTATTTATGCCAAGTCTGTGGCAGGAGCCAAAATTGAGCATGACGTCACGTTTTTTCTATAGGCTTGTAAACTTCTACAACTGTCAAACGGTGTTTCACATAGTTCCAATGACGGACAATGCATACAAAATCCCCGTTTACATGTTGGTCGGCCGTCACCGTCATTTGTTTTTACGTGTGTTGGACATTGGTAAGCCAATATAATACGGCATCAAACATGATTTGTTTACAATTTATTGTCGTAGTATCTTAAAGAACTTATAGCTGCCTATTGGAACGAAGTTCCGATCGCGCGTTTTGAAAGGGGGCTAGACGGAAAAAATTCTTACGAAAAGTTGTTACGACACTTTTTTTGTTTTAGATGATTATCGCTAGGTGGCGCTGTGATCTAAATATTTTAAAACACGTTCCTTATCGCGCGTTACGTTAGGAAAAAAATATATAAGATATCTTTTAATCGAAAGGAACTTCGTTCTATAAGGGTGTCCCATGACAACTCTCAAGTTTTTTTTTAAATATTTAATATTGATTCCCAGCGATAAAAACCGCTTCGGAAGTAGCAACAAACAATTACCTAATTTTTCACACGATTTCCTTGACGCAGACTCACGAAAACTTTGTCCAAGCATCAAGTTTGAGAATAGAAATTATATCGTGAAATTAATTAAGGATTCGTCCATTTATATTAATGGAAACGTTTCTAAGTTTCCTTTGAGGTAGGGTTGACAAAAATAGTAAGAAAATGATACTAAAGATTTATGTGCAATTTTTTACAATACCACTAGTTAAAAACGGTGAAGGAAAACATCGTGAGGAAACCTGCATGTCGGACAAAAGGATTCTACAAATCCTTAAGAGAAATGTGAAGTCCCCAATCCGCATTGAGCAAGCGTGGTGGACTATCCCTAACCCCTCTTCGGAGGAGAGCTGGGCCCAGCAGTGGGCAGTAATGGATTATTGCAGATACTAAATTACAAAGTAGTTCAAACTCGACACGAGTTTTTTCAACGAAAAGCTGGTGTAGTAGTGCGCAGGCTTATAAAGTTGGCGACTTCACTTATTATGTTCAATTGGAAGTCTTTTAGAATACATGTTTTCCCACGTTTTTACCTTTATCTTTGGTTTGTAATTATTGTAATTCCATTATTATTTGTTTTTCTATTACCTACTAATATATATTTTTTTATTGCCATGTAGGCAGACGAGCCAATGCTTACAAGTCACGGGTCCTTACTTATATAACTTGAAGTCGAGTTTATGTTGTCTCATCCACATGACAAGCCAATAAAAATTTAATAACTAAATAGGGTTATTAAGTAGAACCCTTTTTGACCCACTTCCAAAAAGTAGGATGAAAGAAAGAAAGCAACTTTATTCCACACATGTACTCAATTGGTGTTGGAACGAAGTTATCCTTATCGCGCGTTGTGAAAGGGGGCTAGACGGAAAAAAATCTTACGAAAAAGTTGTCACGACACTTTTTTTGTTTTAGATGATTATCGCTAGATGGCACTATTATCAAAATCTTTTAAAACAATTCCTTATTTTGTCTTATATGATTAATGCTAGATGGCGCTGTGATCACAATATTTTAAAACACGTTAGTTATCGCGCGTTACGAAAGGAAATTTTTTTTAAGAGATACGTTTTAATCGAAAGGAACTTCGTTCCATCCGGGTGTCCCTTGACACCTCTCAAGTTGTTTTTTTTTTGTTAGTTTTGGGTGGACCGATTTGAATAATTCTGATGTCAGATGAGAAGTTGTCAGGTTTGGTCGTCGAACAAGTACTTTTGTGTCTATGTTTAAAAATGTGAAATTTATTGTAACAAGATTTCAATTGAAGTCGGTCGTTTAATTTTTGGAATAAAATTATTATAAAAAACGTGTTTTATTTTCTTCAAAGGTGACAACCCTATTAGATCCAGTTCTTTGTCTCTAATATTTTATCATTTGGCTGTTTGTCGAGATGTGTTTTCAGATCTTTGTTGTCTGCTAACGACAGATGCTGATTAAGAAAGCCTTTGACTTTATGTATTTATCTTTGAGCCTTTGTATCTAGTGTAGATGTAAATATATTTACTAGGTAACAAAAACATAATAAAGTCATAATTACTTTATCATTCAAAGTTACATATTTTATTTTAGCTCACATTTTGAAATACCACTAAAAAAAAAAAAAAACCATGCAAAACACTACCAGTTCATAGATTACAAGAATGAGCCGTCTTGAGAAGAACGAGCGAAACTCAGTGGACTTCTCTTTTTTTTAAGTCGCCATTTTTTAACGATAAAAAAGTTTAACAACACCACTGGCTGTAAAATATGACGGGGTGATAACAAAGGAAACCAACCTATTCACCGTGCGGGTAGTTGGAAGTGGAGACTCGCTATAAATACAGGCGTTAGCCGCTGTTATTGATCATTACTGTTTGTATTGTCGAGGCAAACGGACCTCTCGGATGTAAAAGTAGTAAACTGTTAAAACTCGTTATTCTGAAGTTTTTATTCAAAAGTATTGATTATTAACTGTTCAAGTTGACATTGTGATGTCATTCCTGACAAACCAAATGAAGATCGACTATTTACAACGTTATTACACCTCAACACACTATTTACGCCGTTAAATACGATTGTTATTTGCCTACCTCTCACTCCCACCATTGTAACTCCTGTGTAGCCAGGATCCACAGCAGGGACAGTCGTAGAATGAAAAAAGTAAGTCAAATGTGTCTTGGTTTAAATCATCTTATAGCCATACTCATCGAACAATATCTTTAATTAATATTTGCCGCCATTTTGTAACGCCGCATCTTGGATCAGTTTTCATCACATACCCAAAGACTCGTCTCATTCTCCTTTCCAGAAAAACTCACCTATTCATAAGCTACATTCCCACATATACAGATAACCCAAATACAAAACACCCAATTATCGTCAGGTTTTAAAAACAACATTAATAAAAGCTATTTGTTCCAAATTTTCGATCGATTACAAAAAACTGGACGTCGCAGATTGACAAGTTAATTTGTTCGTTACGACTACGGTTATCAAAACATCAATCATTCTCCATCATATTGATGTAAAACCGTCATTGTTTTTGAAGTCATTTCGGTCCAATTTTTTTATTGGTTTGCGTAGGTTTTAAAACGTGTTTGGGTAGCAATTTCTGTGATAGAATATTTTTTTGCGTACAATCGGATATTTGCTCCTGTGTATTTCGGGTACTAACCCATCTCTCACTCCCACCACTGTAACTCGTGTGTAGTCAGATCCTCAGTGACTACCATCGTGACAACTTGGAGCAGTGAAACCCAGGAACTCGAGGGAAAGCTAAATTGTCTCGGACCCCGCGACAAGTTTAATCAGAAGATGACAGCAGTAGGAAACATGAGTTCTGACTTCATTTCGCGCAAAGCGTAGATTATTTCTTCTACTTAATATTAATTAATTATTTTTCACTTTATTTACTGCACTATTAACTTCTCCTAATTGCAAATACAATTTTTGAACTTGACAACAATGACTTTAAATTATATGGAAGTCGTCAAGTAGACGTCCACTGCTGGACATTCCCCCCCTCACAAATCTTGCTAAATAACCTGCGGTCTTGCGCTATCTGCATCCAGTGTCCTCCCACGGTGGTGGTCGGCCACACCAGAACTTTTTTTGCTGTCGACCATCCGTTCTAAACCTTTACGCAGAATCTGGTACCCCCTCACACGCCACCATCACTTCAGAATCTCAGGAAGACGTGTGAAACTTGAAAACAATCTTATTAAAACCGGCGCAACGTTCAAACTTGCTAAATTAACTTTTGATACTGATGAACACCCACCTGTATTAGAGATTATTAAAGTTAGACTAAGGGAAAGTTCTCAACTTATTATGGATCCCTTATATTATTATACTTCATTTGTACTTACTGTAACAATCCATTACTCCCCACTGCTGAGCTCAGGTCTCCTCCGAAGAGGGGTTAGGCATAGTCCACCACGCTTGCCTAATGCGGATTGGGGACTTCACATATCTTCAAAGGATTTTTAGAACCCTTTTCCGATATGCAGGTTTCCTCACGATGTTTTCCTTCGCCGTTATTAGGCAGTGGTGTTGTGAAAAATTGCACATAAATCTTTTTCATATTAAGATTAAGAGGTACAAACCCGCCAGGTTTTGAACCCGCGACCTCCCGTACGGAAGGCAAGCCCTTTAACCACTCGGCCACCACGACTTACTTACACACTTAATTTTGTGTAAATAGTATAAATATATTGAATTTCCGAAGGCGTTCCTTGGTTTGATTCCGAAATTGAGTAGATTTGGCATTAGATAATATTTTTGAGATGCAGCTAAAATTCTTGTGTTACGAACTGTGCCTGATCTCTCTTTAAGCTATGCTCAAGAATATCGTTTGTCTATCGTATCAATGTACCATTATCAGTATTTCACCCTAAGTTTTAGTTACTATTGAATATACACAACATACTATATAATATACAATTCAATATAAATAATAGTCGTGGTGGCCGAGTGGTTGAAGCGCTTGCCTTCCGTACGGGAGGTCGCGGGTTCAAAATCAACCGGCTTGTACCTCTAAATCTTAATATGAAAAAGATTTATGTGCAATTTTTCACCACTGTCTAAAAACGGTGAAGGGAAACATCGTGAGGAAATCTGCATGTCAGAAAAGGGTTCTAAAAATCCTTTAAAGATATGTGAAGTCCCCAATCCGCATTAGGCAAGCGTGGTGGACTATGCCTAACTCCTCTTCAGAGGAGACCTGAGCTCAGCAGTGGGCAGTAATGGGTTGTTACAGTACAGAATATACACATTGAAATATTTTAGCGCGGATGGTAACATCATTCTCCCCCTCTTGAAATGTTCTATATTCTAAACCTAATAAATTTATATTTTTGTCTCTTTCAGATTTAAATGTGGCAGTGTGAGTGATGTGTGAAGTGTGTACCGGTTGGAGGTAATGCAACGCCTACCGACAATGTTGTCGCAGGCGCGCTTCATATACTTCGTGCTGCTGAGTTTGTTACTCCAGTATTGCGTGAAGAGTCAGCAGGAAATACTTATTGAGGAATCAGGTATGTAGTATTTTATATGAGCTAAGAGAATGACAATAGATTTAGGAAACAAGAGGTGGACGCCTCATAAGGTGGTCTGTTTAACTTACTGTATATATTAAATCTTGTGAAAATTCTTGCTGTGAATAACCTATAACGCTGTGGAAACTAGAGAATGGCTGAACCGTTTTGGTTAATTTTAGACTTGAAATATTTGCCGAAAGAAGAAACGGTGAGAATAGAAGAATAGAAGAATAAATTTATTGTCAAGTCAGTAGTTACAATTTTTTTAACTATAGCTATGGTCCCCGCACTAGGTCAGACCTGTATTGCGGGAGACCTTTACGATTTACGAGAATATTTACGGTAATACTCTTATTCCGTCTTATGTGATGAAGACGAAGTCAGCTGATTATGAATAAAAGTCTATTAGAGCTTTCTTGTTTTATGATTTACTTGGATTTTCCTAAAAAACATTTGCGCACAAAAAGAGGTCGGCCATTCCCGCAAAAAGGGTTCCACGAAAATTTACCGAAAAACTGTTCTAACCTCAGAAACCAAACTTCAAATTTGCACAGTCGTCAAACAAGTTGAACCTAAAACCTTCTGAAATTCATGTTGACAGAAAAATCTCGCTAAACTCGTATTTCATTGAAAAAAAGAAATTAAAAGCCGGTGCCAATCCACGATATATTTTCGAAAACGTCAAAGCAATCTGGTGACCAAATTTCCTTTCACAATTCCACAGCAATTAAGCCAGTTTTTGGCCTAAGGCCAAATTATGAGCTGAACTACGTTTCCAGGGCGGGGAGAATGTTTGAGAAATGATTTTTCGCGGTTTAATCAAGTTCTGATTGTTAATTTTATAAAATTCAAAAGGGAAAGGGTTAATTGTGAGCGTTTAAAAACTTTTTGAAATTGCTTTTCGACTCAATTTCGTCTGTTTCACAAGGGTACATTGTAACAATACTGTACAACAGTGGCGTGCAATTATATTATAGTCAGGGTATGCAGTAAATCTTAATTTCTGGCTTATTTATATCTCTTAATCAATTTAATCACATCGACTAACATACATGTAAATAAATATATGAAATATATATCGATGAAATATATCTCATTTAATCGTTCTTGTTTTTAATTGTATTTGATAAGCTAGGGTATGCAATTCATATTTGTTTCTATGGAACGCACGCCACTGCTGTACAATACAAGTGATTTTTTTTAATAATCTGTAAATGATATAAAAAAGTAGTATAACCTATGTACAGAAAAGAAAATTCATTTAACAGTTTTGAAACAACAAAAAAAGCTCGGCAAATTAGTGTTAATAGTTAGTAAGTTTAGTCTTCATTTAAGTTTCAAAAGAATTCTAAACTATTTTCAAAGAAAGAGTTTAAATAGCGTTATTTACAGAAACTTCGAGTTTAAAAGTTAACTGCTCAAACTGATTACCCGTTAAAACTTAGATTTCTTTCACAAACTTGAAGAAAAAATGTTGACTTAACTTCGACACTGATTAAAAGTTTTGACGCTGAGCTTTCTCATTAAAAGCTAGTCGTTAAAGTTTAATTGCGTAATGGTAGCGTCATTTATAGAACAATAAGGAATTTGCAACTAAGTTGAAGTTAGCTAAGTTATTCACTGCAGACATTTTTTCATACATTCTTCATCTATGTAGGTAAACGAGTTAAAAAGTCTCCTGATCGTAAGTGGTTACCGTCGTTCATGAACCTCTGCAATGTTCGCCATCCTAAATCAACGCCACTAATAAAATTAATAACCCCGAGATACATTTCAAATTTAACGATTGACATATCGAGGTGTAAAAAATCATAAAAACCGTAACTAAGAAACCGATAAATAATCGGAAAGCTATCCATCACTTACCCACATTAACTGAACGCGGTCAAAACAGAAACTCCCTGGCGACTTTAATAATTCAAACGTTTGATTTATCGCGTTACGAAGAGTGCAGGGTTGTCAATCGAAAGGAAATTTAACAAATGATAATCCTTAACGATACTCCATGAGCAACGGTAACTAGTTACGCTCAAGATGCCCGTTGACTCGTCTGTCAACATTGCAATAAACAAAATATAGGAGATATCCGGCTCGAAGGACCACAAAATTTGTTCCTATTTTTTTGTTCTGATTTCTTTTTTTTGCATTAGTGGATAATCTATGAGAGGAAAAATACATCATATTTAAAGGAAAATGTTACAACAAATTAAAAAGATAATCGCTGCCAGTTAGAATTGTCATTCGATATGTAACTGTATTAAGATATGTATGTGATGTATTTAAAATTACTTATATTAACTAGTCTATAGTAAATAAAGTAACAATTTTATGGACAACGGATGAACCGATTTTGATCTAGTTCACTCTCGTTTTGTTTTTAAATTTAAATATTTTTTGTGCCAGCCCTACCTTAACGTAAAAATAAATTACAACGTAACATTTTACGTTGTCATAAATCAGTATATATGATAATCTGGCTCTGATGTGTTATTGCTAGAGACGTATCTTTTATTGTCGGGTAAAAATGAGGGCACAATTAGGGTTGGCTCAAATTAATTTTCATTTTCGGTGGACAATGCGACATGAACGGGAAGTACCTTAAATATTTGAGATACGATGTTTTGCTAATATGAACAAAAAACTTTTATTTTTGATATTAAATAATACTACAATCAAAGATTTTTCGTAAATAGTTTGGTTTGTCTATGACCAAACTAACGAAATCAGAAAAAAATAACAACCTTAATTTTAATGATGCCAATCGAAAGACCATTTAATAACAAACATAGTGTCTTAAACAAAAGGAACAATTGAAATACGTGATCCAAGATTTTATTACTTATTTTCCACCATTCACTAGTGATACTAGCATCAATGGCGTGCAGTTCTAGGAAGCAAATATGCACTGCATACCTAACCTAACCTAACCTAACCTATCGAATTAGATAAAAAATGACGACAAAATGAATTAAATGCTGTTTGATTTGTTTAATCGTTAAAAACTTTGTATTGTATCAAATTATTAAACCCTGAATATAATATGCACGTGCATCATTCCATGGACAGCTTTTATTAGTTACCAATAAATAACTACAAATATTACATATAGTATACTATGTGAATAATGAAATGACAAAATTATAATAACTAATGACCATGAACAAACAACGGAATATAATTATTTCATGTTAAATGCAATTTTCGTCATAATACATAATTAATATTCAATTAACTCGTTATCAACGTAAACGCGAGCGAATCAAACAACTTAGTTATTTGCTGATCGGTAATGAGGATTAATAGTTAAAGGTTTATTTTAGAAGTAATTCGCTATTGTTTTTATAACCTTCAAACATCAGAGGTCAAGTATTTTACAAGTATTTTTAAACTATATCTCATTTTTACAAAATACTCAACATAAAACTCAAAGTATCTTCTTTCCATTATCCTATCATCATCATCATCATCAGCCCACACTCGTCCACTGCTGGACATAGGCCTCTCCCAAAATACGCCACTGAGCTCGATCTTCCGCTCGTCTCATCCAGTTGTTACCGGCCACCTTTCTTAGGTCATTGTTCCATCTAGCAGGGGAGCGCCCAATACTACGTTTACCACATCGCAGTCTCCACTATTATCCTATAACCTCCTCTTTTTTGGGAAGTCGGGCAAAACCAGAACGAAGCTAAATAAAAATATGTCGATCAAACATGACTTGTTGACTCATGATGATGTCTCATATTTTTCCTCAAGTTCCCGTATTTCTTCTGTTTTCTCTTTCAGACTCATATTACGTCAAAAATATCAGACAATATGAAAATACATGCCTAACATGTCATTATTCTTCTAGACTGACTAATTAAAAGGTTACCAATCCACACGGGACGGTGCGACGGGAAAGAGTGCGTAACGGGTCGCGCCGTCCCTCATAACCCTATACTGGGTTCTGGCCTCAGCCGGTTCGGACGCTGAGTGTGAGCGGTTGGAGGTTTTATTGCGGTTCAACTCCACCTATTGGACCTACAGTGGTAGGGATGAGAGGTGGCCAAATACAAAATACAACATCAAAACTGTTGTTTCTTTCTAAAACAAAACTCACCTGATTAAACGCACTATATTGCCCGAAAGCTAGTGTCAATTTTTGGGTAGGCATTTGAGGCCAGCTGAAAACTTTTCACCTGTTCAATAAATTTTCAGCTTGCCTCAAACACCTACCCAAAAATTTCCACTAGCTCTCGGGCTAATATTTTTAACGCGTCCCAAATTTAATTTACAAATACTACATCCATAACCTCAGAACATCCTTGTTGCCAGAACACGAACTAAGCCTTAAAATATGTTCCCGAATAACACAGTTTTGATGTAGCAGACTATTAAGAACTAAAGCCGTTGGGCCTACATACGTTTGAAAGGGTCCTTATCCCGGGACCCTCTGTAAATGAGTAATTTGGAGATCTCTCTGACGATAGCATTCCTCTAATGCTCCCTGATATACTGTCGTATAGAATGGGCAACTTGTTGGTAGAAAAATAAGAGACAAAATGGCCACTCAACATCATTGCTCGTAAACTTATTTAAACACTCGCGGTTTTCTATAATACTTTCATGCATTCTTAATGGGTTCTTACTACGATAATTAATTAAGTGGTTATTTTTTCATTGCATGATACAACATAAAATATAAATTTACTAAATTTTAAAACCTACTCATAATAAATTCATTGAAATTGGTCTCGGTCTATTTGATGTTTCTAACAAAAGAGTTTACCTGTACGGCCCAAAAATATTATCCTATTAAAATTTCAGCTACACCCTTATTCCCTTTAGACTTGAACGATAAAATTCAGCTCTTTTTTCAGTCCTTACTCCTATTGAATCTTACGACAAAGCCACAGTATAATGTACTACGCAGAATGAAATTTTATGCATGTTAGATACAGATCCATACTTGCACTAGTATCAATAAACCTGATTTTTCATAAAAGGAGTATTAATTGATTTAAAAAAAAATCTCAATTCGACCATTTACATGTTAATTCATAGTTTAAGGAGGCAATACATGATTTTTATTATTATTATTTATTAATTATGTTTGTGCGCGGATATCTTCGTCGTTTATAAACCGATTTGGATGATTGTTTTTTGACGTGACAACGTCTTATAAATTGGTTTGCCGGGTGACACTTCAAGAAACTGCGTTACGCTCCGCTCACGTTATGCGCTCACAATGAGAGCGAGTGAGAGGCACGCGTGCCTTTCACTTTTTATGTCTGTCTCTCTCACTCTTAGGCGGGCTAACTATGCCCGAGTCGTTGTCACGTAAAACTTTCGCCCGTATACCGACTTTACAGGCAACCATTTTTTTTTTTATTATAAAGAAGAATTTATAATTTAAGGGTGGTTCCATAATAAGCAAATAAGGTTTTGATGATAGCAGTTGGTTGCTTTAACTTTTGTTAAAAAAAATGTTTGTTTCTGCATAGTTATTCTGTGACGTAGCTTTTATAGGGTTTTTCTAAGAGCCGTTTTACGATTATTGTCGTATGTGACTTTTGTATGAAGGTTTTTGTTTCAGCATTTTTGCTGGCATTGAAATGTTTTTTTGGGTACTTATAGTTTTGCTAAATCGAAATAGTTGAAGGGTCATGGAAAAATAATATACTATTTACACTTAAGATTTTGCATTCTGTTCCGTACTGGAACTGATATCGTGTTCACAGGTTATAGCTTTTAATTCTACTTTCTTTTTATTATTGGTCGTAATACTGAGCTGCAATACTGCACATCCACATGCAAGATATAGTTTTATTGGAGTATGGTTCCGTGGGCTGTGAATAAGCCGTTCGTTTTGGTAGCCAGGAGCCTAGTGCGTCGCGCAATTTTTGGCTGCCGCGAACACAAATAAAAAGAAAGACTTCATGTTTGAACGCGCAAGCAACAGCCGAACTCATTCACATTCTATTAAACATTTGGGATTTTAAGACCCCTTTGCATAATTATTAACTTCTATTATATTGTAAGCAATTTGTTATTCACCTGTAATTAAGACTGCATTAACAATAGTGTATGTTTTAGTGTTTTCTGTATAACTTTTTTGTTGTAAGTCTTGTGGGTGGATCATTAATAAATAAATAAAAAACTTGAGAGGTGTCATGGGACACCCGAATAGAACGAAGTTCCTTTCGATTAAAAGATATGTTATATTTTTTTTCCTAACGTAACGTGCGATAAGGAACGTGTTTTAAAAGATTTTGATCACAGCGCCATCTAGCGATAATCATCTAAAACAAAAACAGTGCGTGACAACTAAAAAAGTGTCGTGACAACTTTTTGTAAGATTTTTTTCCGTCTAGCCCCCTTTCGATAATGCGCGATAAAGAACTTTGTTCCAATTACCAGTGCCAAATATAGATATTTTGACGCTGTTTGTACCTATGTCTAAACTTCTGCAATACATTTTTGATATAGTGTGTGTGATAAAGTGATTCAAGAGGAAGGTTAATGTGTAAAATACAGTGAAGAATCATTTTTAAGATTACATGTTATATGTTGTAAATAAGTTTACAAGCTGTCTGAACTTTAGTTTGTCAAAAAAAAGTTATTTAATTAATTGAGTTGTCTCGATATTTCAACGTTGTTGCAAACGTCATGATCATTAGAAGACTGGATACTGCAGGTCGATTTAAGAGCAAACAAATCTGTCTACCCTCTTTCTCGTTCGCTTTTGGGTAGCACTGGAACTCGAACTCACATCACGACACTTCACACTCACTGTATCTACAAGACTCTCTGAGCATGAATCCTTAGTGACTGTTGTGTTTAGCATGCATGCCGTTGAAAATTGAAAGTATTATAGAAAACCGCGAGTGTCTGAATAAGTTTAAAAAAAAGTTAAATCAAATTTGACAACCCAGTCCGCCATTTTGTAAAGCCATGTGTAACATCACTACTATGAAATTAATTCGACGCCTACTCGATTACGATTCGACTATATTAATCACCTGTTTCAGTGTATGACACGAGATCGTACTGAAATGGATCTCCATTGTTCCCTGCTTCTTCATAATTAATGTACATTGAATAGTTTCGGTATTCTCTGAGAATATGCTTGATAAATGTGTCTAGAATACAAGGTGAGCGTTAAAATCTATACTTTATTAATTAATATTTTTTAATAAGCTTCATATTAAATTGCACTGTATATAACTATGTAAGTTCGTGGAATCTTGCAAGTTAAATTTGACAAACTTCCCGGTTTCCGATTGTGCTGACATTTTGCACGAAGATGTATATCACGTGACATTGCAATGATATGATACAATGGAGCTGATCTGATGATCGAGTCGAAAAAAATAAGAACTTCTGTACTAAACAAGATAGACTCGAATCCATCATCAGATCAGCAGCATTTTATCATATTGTTGCATTGCCACGCGATGTCAGCTCAATCGGAAACCGGAATGTTCAAATTTAGCTTGCAATATTTCATCCGAACTTACATAGTTACATAGATACATCCAATGTAGGTTACTATAAAACTTGTGTAGCGGCTTCATGTACCGCTTTGATTTTGACTATGACTTTGAATATTACTCGGGTTTCGAAATAAATAAAAATGCGAAATTTGTTGCAAGCCAAGTTGGCGCGTCTAATTCTCGGTCAATAATGTTACAATTTCTTAGGATAGTGGGGTTGGGGAACAATGAAAAAGTTAATAGCAATGGTCCAATTGCAACTGCACACGTTGCCTGCGTCACAAAACGTCACGCGGTGTCGTACGATATTCATTGGCTGCAGAAATCTTGCTTCAGAGAAGTGTGTTTTGCAGGAACTGACATTTTGAGCATAGGGTGCAATTTAAAATAGCGTATGCGTGAACAGCTTGTAATTAGAGGGTTTGTTCAGAGCCTTAAGATTTTAAGTAGGGTCACCTATATTTCCCAAATGCTCAGATATCTCCAAAAGCCAGCCTTCATCACTATTCATATACTAAAACCTTAAATTACAAACGACAACAGTTCTTTCTATAGTTTCTTTTCACCGTAATGAAGCAATGCCTGAATTATTAACTGAGTAGGTCACGACAAGAAAACACGCGAGGCGTCAAACGCGTCACTGAATGGCGAGAATTTTATACATTGACGCTGTTTTATGTTATTGTATGGTGACAAGGAATTTAGGACTTTATTGATACTAGTATGAAGCTGAAAATTTTGTTTAAATAGGGAAATACTGGAAAATGTTAAATAGTTGCGCAGGTCAGCTAGTCTATCATATTATATTATGGGGAATGCTCTGAGGAACTCTTTGAGATGATTCCTTCATCACCCTTTTTACCATCGCACCTTGGAACCGTTGCGCTCTTCCACAGTTCGGTTCAGAAGATCATTTATGCCCCGTACCAATCCGATTTGGAATGGACTCCGGTCCGTGATGTTCCCGGAGCACTGTGACATGTCCCTCTTTAAACCAGGCTTAAGAAAAGTCCTGTATGGGTAGGTGATAGATAACGACCCCTCATAGCCCTGGCATTGCAGAGGTTCATGAGCGACGGTGACCGCTTACCATCAGGTGGGCCATAGGCTAGTTTATCTATTTGGCAATTAAAAAAAATTAAAAAAAACCTATTTTATATGACTGCGTAGGATGACAAACAATTTAAACTTAATTTGGAACAATGTGCCTGAATTTACGAAGATACACGCTCACGACAAGAAAACACGCGAGGCGTCAATCACTTGAATGGCGAGAATTTTATACATCGGTGCTGTTTTATGCTACTGTGTATGATGACAATGAATTTAAGAACATTTTGAATTGTACTGTATAGCGTTACTGCCCTCTATTTTTGACCGTCTTCCAAAAAGGAGGAGGTACGCAAATCGTATGTATTTAATGTGCGTTTTTTACCGCATAACTTTGGTTTGATGGACAAATTTAGATTATCCTTCTGTCAAATGAAGGGTGATGGTCCTTCTGGGGTTCCATTTTTGACGTGACAACGTCTTTTAAATTGGTTTGCCGGGTGACACTTCAAGAAACTGCGTTACGCTCCGCTCACGTTATGCGCACACAATGAGAGCGAGTGAGAGGCACGCGTGCCTTTCACTTTTTATGTCTGTCTCTCTCGCTCTTAGGCGGGCTAACCATGCCCGAGTCGTTGTCACGTAAAACTTTCGCCCGTATACCGACTTTACAGGCAACCAATTTTTTTTCAAAGACCGTAGAAGTAAGATTGGATACCTGTGTTGTAAATGTATATTTTAACGGACTACATTTTTCGATTTGCTGTATATATTTGCATGTATTCTTTTACTATACATGATATACGTATTTTTCAATTAACTATATTATTGCAGACTTATTAACTAGAATCCAATAATAAACAAGCGAAAATGGTCAAGAGTTTTAAATAAAATACAAATGTTCCTTAAAAATATATTCCCTGGTCACCCCACAAATTTCCAGCGTTACAGAAATATCACAGTTCTACGACCATTTATATCGTAAATTCCTCAATTTCTTATAGACGTGTACGTTGGCAGTAACATGGGTAAAACAGTTCAAACGGCTATTTTTGGTTTCGTTCAGTATCGTTTGTACGTAATTCGATGCGTCAGGATTTAATAAGGAAACAATGTTAGTAGAAATTGTTTTTTTTTACTAAATAACTGGGGAGGAATGAAGCGTGTAAATAACCCCAAACCTAGGTTCCAGAGCGACAACACTTTGCACTCCGGCAAGCACCAGACGACAGACCAATGAGCACAAGTACGTAGTCAAAGTTAGGAACACAAAAAAACGAGTCATCAAAATCGGTTCACGTTAGGTACTGACATGCACAGAAAATCGTAAAATCAGGTTCGTTAAATAATTAAAAATCAATGCAATGCAATTTTTCACAACAAGGCTAAAAACGGTGAAGAAAAACATCGTGAGGAAACCTGCATATTCGAAAAAGAATTCTAAAAATCCTTCGAAGATATGTGAAGTCCCCAATCCGCATTGGATAAGCGTGGTGGACAATCCTAATCCCTTTTCAAACACAAAATCTTATCTATTATCTAGCATATTTAATTCAATAATAAGCTTGCCCATAAACTTTGAGCTTATAGTACAAGAGTTAGTACAAGCTTAGGAACTCTAACTAGGTTTAACGTAACTATGTTTTAACATGCTCGACGATATTCAAAGGTGAGTTTGGAATGTAGTTAGGTATTGTTTGAAGAACTTCTACAGTACAAGGATGTAATGATTGGGTTTAAAAACGATTTTTGGAACGAAGTTCCTTATCGCGCGTTGTGAAAGGGGGCTTGACGGAAAAAAATCTTACGAAAAGTTCTCACGACACTTTTTTTGTTTTAGATGATTATCGCTAGATGGCGCTGTGATCAAAGTCTTTTAAAACACGTTCCTTATCGCGCGTTACGTTAGGAAAAAACAAATTTTAGGATATCTTTTAATCGAAAGGAACTTCGTTCTATTCGGGTGTCCCATGTCACCTCTCAAGTTTTTTGATATTATTAGTGTAGTTCAGCATCACCATGGAACCCATTACTGCTCACTGCTGGGCTCAGGTCTCCTCAGAAGAGGTATTAGGCATAGTCCACCACGCTTGCCAACGATTTTTTTATATTATTAGTGTAGTTCAGCATTAACATGGAACCCATTATTGCTCACTGCTGGGCTCAAGTCTCCTCAGAAGAGGGATTTGGCGTCCACGACGCTTGCCCAAAGCGGATTAGGAACTACTCATATCTTCAAACGATTTTTAGAACCCTTCTCCGATCTGCAGATTTCTACACAATGTTGTCCTTCACCGTTTTAAGACAGCGGTGTTATGACAAAATTTGCACATATTTTTTTCACATAAAGATTTAGTGGTACAAGCCAGCCGGTTTTGAATCTGCGACCTCCCGTACGGAAGGCAACCACTGGACCACCACGACTAACCACGGTCTATCTAAACTAAAGTAACGCGAGACAAACATAAACTCCACAGTCAATTTCAAATACCTCTTTTATGAAGTTAGTGAAAAAATAACAAGATTCGAACCACATTAAAAAGCTAGTTAAACCCTTACCCTATTTCAATATTAATAGAACAATTTCAGCCCTTAGTATCAAACGGAATTACGTGCCCAACTTTGTTTTTGCATTTAAATCCGATTTAAACTATGAATTGTACTTTGAATTTTGGAGATGAGGCTTTAGAAGGTTAGAAATAATTGGATTTATTATTACAGGGATGAGGTAGGATATGTTATGTGGAATTTATGAGGATTAGGGTAGGTATATACGGCTTGTACCTCTGTACAAAAATGAAAACGACCGACTTCCATTTCTCAAGCATAGCACAAAAACTAGCAGTCAGATCTTTATCAAATTTATATGATATAATTTCCAAAGTTTCTGCCTCCTAACCATAAGAATTATCAAAATCGGTTCACCCAAACTAATTGAGTACCTCCTCCTCTTTTAAAGTCGGTCATGATTTATGTGCTAAATTTCACAACACGGCTAAAAACGGTGAAGGAAAACATCGTGAGGAAACCTGCATATTGAAAAAAGGATTCTAAAAATCCTTCGATGATATGTGAAGTCCCTAATCCGCTTTGAGCAAGCGTCGTGGACGCCAAATCCCTCTTCTGAGGAGACTTGAGCCCAGCAGTGGGCAGTAATGGGTGGTTTCAGTACAGAGACATTGGACACTGGACTGATTGGGATTGATCTTTATTTTCAAATTTCACGAGAAATAATTAACAAATACCTAAGGACTTAATTGTACAATTTTTTCATGGAATCATTATCCCTATATGACGCAAAAAATGCTTTTCATCCTGTAAAGTCAAATTATTATGGTTAAAACGTCTAAATAAAAATTTGAACCGAATATTCAGGTAAAGGGTCCTCTGTCAATATTAGTAAGGGCTGTTAACTTTGCCCTTTGATAGGACGAGAGCCTCACAGGCACACGGTAACACCTGGTATACCTTTGTGTAAATGATATACCCGCTTTTTTTGGTCGGTCATTTAGTATTTAAATTAAGATAATAATAGTGAAAACAGGGATATAAGTTTTTTATTGTCATGTAAGGGGTGGGCCATATAAAGTTTACATTTTCCAAAAGTTCGACTGTCATGTTGGCTGTGTGGCACGTTGCGCCATCCTGTTGAAACCAAATGTCGTCCATGTTATACTCTTCGAATTTTGGAAACAAAAATTCGTTGAGCATGGCACGGTAACGCTCGCCATTGACCGTAACGGCGGCTCCTTGCTCATTTTCGAATGATGCCGCCGGACCAAAACCCACACCAAATCGTAACTCTTTGTGGGTGCATTGACTTCTCAATGGTGAGGTGTGGATTTTCCGACCCCCAGATGCGACAATTTTGCTTATCGACATAGCCTCCGAGGTGAAAATGGGCTTCATCTGAAACGACGATTTTTTGGTAAAAATGCTCATCTTCGGCCAAACGATCTTCTGCCCATTGGGCGAACCGAAAACGTCCCATTTCGTAAATGTCAAACCTTTAACTAAATTATGAACACAAATTGAATGACATTTGAGCCGTCATTCTCTAAATAAACAGTAGTTCAAAATGCGAACGGTAGATTGCCCACCCTATATGATGAACACTTGAATTTTTGACCGACTTCCAAAAAGGAGCAGGTACATTCGTATTTTTTTTTAAGTTTGTTCTTTCATTCTTTTAGAAGCCTTTTCTAATATGATATAATTTATTTTTAAAAAAAACTAAATACACGCTTTTACGGTCCTGGATATCATATATCCATCATGGGATCAGCGCCATTTTGTCATATTATTGCATTGTCACGCGATATACATCTGCGAGCAAACTGTCAGCTCAATCTGAAACCGGGAATTTTATCAAATTTAACTTGCAAGATTCCACCCGAACTAACACAGTTACATTTATACACAGTTACAGCCAGTGCAAGTTAAAATAAAGATTGTAATAAAATTCTCACGTCTTGATCAAACTAAATAGGAAATGGTTTTTTCTACATTAAACTATTTTCTTTGTTTTTGTTTAGTCATCAATCTACATTCGCTATTTGAGTGCCATTAGCACTATAACTGATCTCTCTGGACCCTCCCTAAACAATCGTAAAAGAGATTGCCCAATACCTCGACCACGCCTTAAGGGATGCTGGGAAAATACTTATGTGGCTATGGGCTCGTCAAATCTATAATATTAATCTAGAGCTTAGTGTGAAAGCGCTAATGTCAGGAACCACGGGTCCGATTTCAAAAATTATTTCAGTGTTGAATAATCCATTTATCGAGGAAGGCTCGCTCTGTGACACAGACGAAGTTCAACTAGGTAATCTACGTGTACTAATATTGTTGAAGAGTTTCTTTTTTTTTATTGCTAAATAGATACACGAGCCTACGGCCCACCTGATGGTAAGCGGTTACCGTCGCTCATGGACCTCTGCAATGCCAGGGCAAAGAAGGGCCGTATCTAATCTCAGGAACTACTGGCTCCGACGACACATGCTGAGTCGGAAACCATTTCTGAACAGTGTTTATTTATTGTATTATGCATGTGTTTTTTTTTTCTTAATTTATTTATGTTCAGAATAAATGAATTTTGAATTGATTTGAATTGAAAAATTATTTCAGGGTTGGATAGTCCATTTATCGAGGAAGACTATAGATTATATTATATTTTGAATAAGTTAGGCATCCGTACTAAAATACCAGTTTAATCACACGTGTAATAAATTAACCAGAATAAGGTAAAAGCTGTCTCAATAAAGTACTTTTGCAAAAAGCTTTAAAAAAAAATTACAATGAACACATTTTAAACTTATTTCTTATTGAATACTTTAAGAAACGTTCTACACAAACAGCTACATAAACTTAACTTTGTAGCTTTGTCCTGTCAAATTTGATATAAATAAAACCAATTTACTGAGTGAACTTCCGAAAATTTACTACAAAAATGACGCCAGGACTTACAATGTAGGTATTACGTGTATATAAGGTAAAATTTACAATGATGGTAGGTACCTACGTAATGTGGTTATATACGAGCTCGCCAACGTCCAACACGTAAAAAACAAATGACGGTGTCGGCCGACCAACATGTAAACGGTGTTTTGTTTGCATTGACCGACATTGAAACTATGTGAAACACCACTTAAACTATTACTAAACGGGTTCTTACCACGATTATTTTTATTTGAGAGGTCCCGATATTTCAGCACCCGTTTAAGAACCCGTTTAGTAATAGTTTAAGTGATGTAGATAACCGCGAGTGTTTAAAGAAATTTATGTGAAACACCGTTTGACAGTTGACCTACCAGTGGGTCTATCACAGCTTTGTATCGTTATCGTAAATGTTCTAATTTTTTTTGACGTTTTGTTTACGATTACGAATGTCCTTAGAAAGAAACATGGTTGTGCGCATGACCACTAATTGTCATAATTTTGATAGTTTGTGTAAGGCTAAGTACATACTGGAGATTTTTTTTTATAAATGCAGAAAAAATATGAAAACATCAAGATAATCTTCTTTCGATCTGTGGATTTTAATAACAATACGTTCATTACTAAATTGAAAATAAGTTGGAGGTAATTCGGAAGAGTTCTAGAGTTTTTGCATGGAGTCCAGTTACCATACATAATATCCTTACACAGAATGTTTTCATACATTTTGAGTCATTTAACGTTAATTTCTTTTAAATATTTCTCAATGCGAGAATTTATAGAATGTACTATAAGCCTTTAAAGTTTTCCATGGTAACGAAACCGAAAAAATAACAAGTTAAAATTGGTATTACAGACAATTTTAGGATATTAAATATGAATAATTCGTCACTTGTTTATCCGAGTTTATCGTTTATAAACGTCAAATGAAAAAGGTACCTTTCGGAGTATCTTAAATGATTTTTAAGTTTACAAAGTTGAAATAAAGAATAAGTATCGTGCTTAAGTATCTAATACTAGTGGGCCCGCGCAACTTCGTCTGCACCAATCTCAATTAAATGTCAACGATTCGATTTTTTCTCGCTGTAAATACCATCCTTGAACTTCATCGAGAATTAAAAAAAAAAAAATATAGCCTAAGTTACTCCTTATAACATAAACTATCAGCCTTTGAAAGTCAGCCCGTCCGAAGCCAGAACAAACAGACAGTGGCCACCTTCCTGCTCCATCATCGGACTTTGACATTCAGCCTCTTCGCAAAGATCTCACCAGGACGCTTCATTAGAGCCTAAACACGATGAGGTTATCTTGCTTAATGACGGAGTTCCCATAGCCACCTTCCAGCTCCATCATCAGACCTTGACATTCATCCTCTACGCAAAGAACTCTAATTTTAATATTGATTTCTTACAAATATCAAATTGACATCCATACGTCAATTACATAGCTGTCATTTTTGTTATTCCAAGTTTGATTCTTTTTTGTTATACCACGTTTTATAGGACTGACGTTTCATGTCAAGTCCCACGGGAACGCTGTCGAAAATACGAAATACGGGATAAAAAGTATCCTATGTCCGTCTCCTGGCTCTAAGCTACCTCCCTACCAATTTTCAGCCAAATCTCTTCTGCCGTTCTTGAGTTATAAGTGGTGTAACTAACACGACTTTCTTTTATATATATAAGATAGATAGATTATGAAAACTATGTAAACACAAATTCACTATTGTAGTTAGAAAGTCAAAATTGTTACGATTTGGTACTCTCTCTTACATATTTATCACTTTGAAAATGTAATACGAACAAAATAAGAGTTCATTTAGGTATTGGATAGTTAAGTATTATAATAAGGAAAAACAAAAATAAACTACAATTCCGCAAAATAACATGTTAATATTGCATTTGGTGGCTACTGGGACTCAGGCAATGCTTTCTCAGGAACTCTTAGCATCGATATACCTCGCACGCTATGATATGTCCTTCAAAGAAATTCAATAAGCTCTTTTATGGTAGGCGCCAGGCTGTTGATGGCAGCGGCGGTAGGGCCGTTAAGAGTGTAGGAGAATACCGAACACAAAAAACGTGAGACATGATGTTATATAAAAATGATTACCTTTGTTATTTCATAAATCAAAACAAATAAAGAACGAAAAGTCATACATTTTGAAATTACATTTATAACGTAAAGCAACATGTATAGATTTTCATCTTTACACTTAAAACGCTCAATTTGTAGTCAACACTATTATACGTTTTACTAGTATTCAGAGACTACAAATTCGTTCCAACACTCACGGCATCTTGCTTTTAAAAGCTGCTAATTTTTATTTACAAACTACAAAGACCGCTAGGTACTCCAATTTTATTTCAACAAATTTATATTAGCTCCATGTAAATTGAATAAACTTTGATTGACAATACGTCAAATGAGCTAGAAAAACAGTAAAGTTAGTGTTAGGTCACGATCAATAAGGGTTCCGTACCCCGTCCCAAAACATCAAGCTTTCAACAAATTATACTTTAATTTGTCCGACAGATCTTTTTTTAAAAAGACCCATCTAGTGATATTCCGGGAGTTCGATTGAAAAATCAATCGATTAATGCCAACACTGTTACAGAGACTAAGGTTTATTATTTTGAATATTTTAACTCTAAAAAATTGTTTTTATGCTTTGTTTTTTCTTGGGATTCACTCGTGGTATTTTTTTCATTTGGTTTTATTTGAAATACAATTTTGTGAAAGCGATCAATTTAATTTTTTCTTCATACCTAGTATGTACTATTAAGAGTTTATAGTAAATTGGCAAAATGATTCTATTTTTTATTTTTCTTTACATTTTACTGAGTTTGGAATATTTTGTGATATTCAGTAGGCAGTTCAATATTATTCTCAAGCATTACTGATTGCGATTGAGTCCTAAGTTCTTAAAACAATAAATTTTTAAACATTATTATTTTGATATACAAACAAACACTTTGATTTTGTTTAGGATATATATTGTTTTTTGTGGCAAACGTCAATAAATGACATTGTGAAATAGAGATGTAACGAATAGTTATTTGACCGAAAATAAAGAATTCTGTGTTCCGAATTCCGAAACAGTGGCGTGCAGTTCGAAAATGGTTTGCATAGCTTATCTTAAGAAGTTTAAATTTACTCTTTGAAGTATTCGTTGTTATTTGTTTTTGGTATCTTTCCAACTTTATTTAGGTGATAATTCAAATATAAATTAAGGTAAATCTTTTGCAGATCTCTCTTTTATCGTCTTTTGCATGAGGAATGCTCAGAAGATTTTTTAAGATGATCCCTTTATCTTCCTCTTATGACTAGCTTCCCACTAGTACAACGCGAGGTGAAACTCGTCATTTTTATTCGAATCTTACGCTTTAACCTACGTGTCGTTTCGTAAGAACTTTTTTGGAAAACGTTATGTCGCTTTTAAATGGGCTTCCTTGTCTCCGCTTCAGCGTTCCTCGAGCAATATATTTTGTCCATCAATAAGGTTTGAGAAGAGGACTAAAGTGTAGCTAAAATTGGGCGACAACTTCACAGCATCTCTTGAAATCAAAGTATCAAGGAGTACTGGTGACCACTTACTAAAAAGTGGGTCTACTGCACGATATTCGGCCGTAACGCTGAAAATTTATCGGAAACTTGGAACATCTCTATTTTGTTTACGATACGGTGTTTTTGTGATGCATAATACCAAGTTTTAAACAAAATTGTTACGAAATGTCATCTATGTGACATGTCTCAAAAAAAATCATTATAGTAAATAAAATATGAGGGTCTGTTTGTAAACTTCAAAAGTTTTTAACCTAAATTTATTTCCATACATTTGAAAACTACTTTCGTTTCTCTGTTTACTACATCTCATTCACTTAATTCTGAAAAATTGTTTTCCACTTGGAAAAAATAAGAGTTACCAAGTAATATTTTTCATAAATAAAATTTGGGAACATATAATTTAGAACTGTGGAAGTTTGATGTAGAAGATCATTTTAGATCAAATAACAAAAGCGAGCGGTTAAAACTTTTTATATCTTTTTGGACAGGCAAACCCATATTCTGCAACTTGTTTATCTTTACGTTTGAAGTTGTCAATTAGAAATTTAGTAAAGCTGATGATACACTAGCGTACAAAAATATATTTTTTTACTAAAACAGACAGACGAGCTGACCGCCCACATGATGGTAAGTGGTCACTGTCGCTCATGAAACTCTACCCAAATAGGAACATAACAAGGTATAATCAAATGTTGCCTCCAATGGATTATTCGATTATATTACAGTATATCGACTTTTTTTTATTCTTTTATGAAAGTTATCAAATAAGTGTGACACTCTGGATACATTTTGTGAAACTTATTATTAACTGCTAATAATAATAAACAGAATCTTCTTGAACCCGCGTTAATATCAGTGACGTTTTATATATTTGTACAAATACAGAGATAGGCAGCGAGAAGCGACTTTACTTTGTAGTATGTGGTGATAATGATGAGTTGGCTCGCATAACATCGTTTGCATGGGGAGAAAAGTATATATCACATATAAAATAGCATACTTGACCACTGTTCGATTGTCATTGAAAGCTCCGGGATAATCCTTTCACCGAATACTCATAGAACTGACAAAAATGTTGTCAATAGACAGATGCTACATGTACATGTACTTACGCTACATGTATTTTTGACTCTCACCAATGGTGATACGTGTTTGTATGATGTGACTGAACCGCAATTCTCATCAATCTAAATACATAATTGTTAAAAATCATTGTGTGTCATAAAATATGTGTATTCTGGTTCATGCATGTTCAGGAACATTTTTTCATCTAATGTGTACTTCGCTTTACAATAAATGGTAAAATTATTAAAGTTTTTCCGTAATACCAATTTTATGAAAAATTACGTCATTTGATGTGAAAATAGACGATTACGATAAACGATGCGTCCTGTAATAGCCCCACAGTTGTCATTTACGTGCATTGGAAGTTAGTATTCCTATATGTAAATGTACCATTAGGCATGATAGTTAATGGTATACGACCAATCCCAGTAGAATACTAAAAAGACGCGCATTGAGACAATCTGACGTGGGGTGAATGACCTATTGAAATAAAGCTTAGAACCACTTTTATTTAGCTTTAGGTAAAATCGCACTGACTACAAAAACAGTAGTTACAAAGACAACTGAATTAAAAGAATAATTTCAATAGACACCAATACCTCTTTGTATAAGTATCATAATATACCAAACAGTATCAAAATACAGCAACTGTATTGAAAGTAATGTAATACGTCACAACTGTCAAAAATACGACACAATGTCAATTGAACTGTCAGTGTAATAGTGATGGGATTAAAAGTAAATAATGATTGTCGATTTTTCCTTTAAGAAAATATTTTTGACAGGTTTTCTAGCAAAATAAAGAAAACATTGTTACGAGCTGGGGTTCGGGATAAGTAATGAAGACTCAAATTTATTCAATTCACTAAATAAACACTACACTAACACATTTCGCACTTGCTTCACTTGTTCTAGAAACTTCGCGACTAGCCTCGAATCTTCTCGAACAGTCTCGAATACTACTGTACTCGAAGGGTGTGAAAGAGATAGCAATATATCTCTGTCTCGCTCACACACTTTCTAGAACATTCCCGAACAGTCTCGTGTGAGTGAGAGAGATAGCACTATATATCTCTATCTCACACACACACTTTTCTGGATGTTTCTAGAACATCTCGTAACAATATGTTTATTCAGACGTATTTGCACATAAATAAGACAAATAACTTGCGATTAAATAAAATTAAAAGTAAAGTAATAATTTTGTTGTAAAAACGGAATAAACAGAAAAAAGTCGTTACGTAAAAAGTCATTCTAAGTTGTAGTCCATATGTATCAATTTGATTGCAAAACGTAATGATTGAAATGATCTAGTATTATGACGCCTTTTTATCAAAAAAAAACTTGAGAGGTGTCATGGAACGCCCGAATAGAACGAAGTTCCTTTCGATTAAAAGATATCTTATAAAAATAAGGAACGTATTTAAAAGATTTTGATCACAGCGCCATCTAGCGATAATCATCTAAAACAAAAAAGTGTCGTGACTACTTTTCGTAAGATTTTTTTCCGTCTAGCCCCCTTTCACAACGCGCGATAAGGAACTTCGTTCCAATTACCTTTTATTAATATTAAAAAAAAATGATAATTTCAATTTTGTAAAATAACACTTCTTTTTTGCAAATGGTATCCGAATGACGTCACAGACCGAGGTGCACAGTTAATCTGAGCTCCTGATTACTTAATTCTCAGACAAAAACACTTTAATGTATTAAGAACCAGTTTTACCGTCTTCCAGTCTCCATATAAAATCGTTAAGTAACTCATTGATATCGTGTGACTAGCACTTAACTGTCAAAAACACTGGTTCGATAGATTGAGATGTCATAAAGTGATGTACCAATCGACTTGTTTCTTGAATAGGGTTGGGAAAGTGTCGATAGTTGATCGATTTTTATTTTTTATGAATGATGCTATTTTTTAAACATATTTTTTAGTTTTACTTAGTTTCCTTTTTAACATGCGTAGAATATTGTAAAGTATTTTACTAACTTTTGACGGACTTCTAAAAGGATGAGATACTAAATCCAATAATGTAATATTTTGTTTTGTGTTATTCATCCTATTTTTGGGGGGCAAGAGGTCATCCCTGCCCTGCCCTACCTACCTGTCCCGGCACGTGAGAACCAAACTGCACTAAGACCTCCTCCTATTAACAATGAGCCAAGTATTCTTACATTTATTGAACCAATTTCGATAATACTGATGTTTGAGACAGATTTGTCTGCTGTTAAATTACCTACCCGCAGTTCCTCAGTCTTCCCGTGATCATGGCGCTTGAAACAGTGCTGAAATATCGAGACCGCTCAGAACCCGTTTAGTAATAGTGTAAGTGATGTAGATAACCGCGAGTGTTTAAAGAAATTTATTTAATACTGAATCTGCAATACATCATCTCAGAATTTATTTGACATTTCAACGATAAGAAAACGCACCCGTGAAAATCGTGATTTTAAATTGTGTATTAGAAACATTTCAAGTTATATTCGTATATAAATTGCTGTATTAAGATCTGAAAATAAAGAACACATAAATTTTATTCGCTACATCTAACTTTTGTCATCAAACTTTGATTAGCTTTTGCGGTGAAATAGTAAGATATCTTTTGAATCAGAATATTTACTAGTTTTCTAAAGTTTCATAAGTAATTTGCGGTTTATTGAGAATAAATTGGTTTAGTTTTTATTAAACATTTTATTGACGTGTAATAAAATGCGAATATGATTTTATCTTTGATCTTAGTTTTATTGTAATTAAATTGATCAATAGTACAAATTTGAAATTACTTATATTAAAAGACGAATATCGAATGAAACTTAAAAAACTGTTGGGCACACAATATCACAGTCACACATTAAATTTCAAAATAAGAATCACTAAAATCGGTTTAGAAATTATTACTTGCGTATTCCTTTTTGAATATTCATACAGACATCCCAATCAAAACAGATCTCAAAATAAATAAAAAAAAAACTTTTCAGTCAAATATAACTAAGTACAATGACACAAAAGCACATGTCTTGAAAGTCAAATAATCAATCACATAAAAAAAAACAATTAAAACTATCGACAATTAATAATTAGTATGAGCACATCACTATAATCCATCATTCGTAAAGCCACACACGGATATCGGGTTACAAAGTACCGGTATCACCCACGCCGAATCCAAAGAAAACATTGTCTGTCCCTCTCGCACTTACTGATAAAAACGATGGGAAAAAAGAGACGGAAGATCTTGAGGATGTCTTGAAAACTGTCAAGTGTCCTGATTTACAGTGCCTTTAGTGTGAACGAGATTAATACCACAAGATTTATTTACAGAAGTAAACTTTTAACTAACTAATTCTATTTATTCTTTTATTTGCTTATTTATTACATTATATCTTTAAAAAAATATTAACAAAAAAATAAATTTAAAAATACAACATAAAAAACAGAGGGCCACTGCAGGCGGAGTTTACGACCCAAGCCATCAGTGGTCCGGGCTCAAGAGAGAGGAACCTCCTCACAATACACGCCGTGTCAAGAACGACCGCCTTCTGAATCAGGCCCTTTACCCAGCCGGGGTTCTCTAGCTGACGGTCGAAGCTATTAGACCGTGCACAGATACAACGATCGGAACAATGATGGTCGATTCAACACGCCACATGTCGGTCACCTCGTGGGCCAGGTCTTAATATTTTAGCAGTTTTTCTTTTTCTGCCTTCACAAGATTCTCATCATCTGGTATGGTGACATCGATCAACACTGCCCGATGCGCATCCCGATCTATTATCACTATGTCAGGCTTATTGGCAGCAATAACTAACTAATTTATTATTGCCATGAATTATTAATCATCATCATCAGCCCGTCATCTCATGAGCGCAAATTGTATTTATTATTTTCAATAACAAACACTCACGAAACAAGTCGCTGTTGTTGTGTAAGCAGAATTTGCTTTTATGGTTTATAATAAATATATTTATTAGCTGACCCACGCTACTTCGTCTATGTCACGAATGGAGGATTCAGTTAGTACAGAGCAATGTGCTTATTTACGACATCACATTATCATCAGCCTGTAGACGTCCACTGCTGGACTCCCCCAAACCTCGCCACATCGATCGTTCCTGCGCTGTCCGCATCCAGCCACTTCCCGCGGTCCTGACCAGGTCATCGGTCCACCTTGTGGGAGGTCTGCTTACGCTGCGCCTACCAGCGCCCATCGGCCATCAGTTCTGCGCACAATGTGTCCTGCCCATTGCCACTTCAAAGATACGACATCACATCAAAAACCGCTAAATAATCAGTGTTTCTCTGCTATATCATGCATGTACTATACACATAAACCTTCTTCTTGAATCACTCTATTAAAGCAACCGCAACAAAATCCGTTGCGTAGTTTTAAAGATTTAAGCATACATAGGAAAAAAAATTTGAGAGGTGTCAAGGGACATCCGGATGGAACGAAGTTCCTTTCTATTAAAAGATATCTTATATTTTTTTTCCTAATTTTTTTTTACGCGCGATAAGGAACGTGTTTTGAAAGATTTTTGAACAATGCGCCATCTAGCGATAATCATCTAAAATATATAAGGAACGTGTTTTAAAAGATTTTGATCACAGCTCCATCTAGCGATAATCATCTAAAACAAAAGTGTCGTGACAACTTTTCGTAAGATTTTTTCTGTCTAGCCCCCTTTCTCAACGCGGGATAAGGAACTTCGTTCCAATATATGGACAGAGAAAGCGACTTTGTCTTATACTGTATAGTTATGAGGCATGCGTTTAAAAATGTAAGTAAACTAAAATATTACTTCTGTTGCGTTTTATTCTGTGTTACTTCTCTGTGGTCGATGACTTTTGATATGGTTTAGTGATAACACATGAGATAACCGTGACGTAATGTGTGTTTAAGTCACATGTGGACAGGTGATGGGTTTGGACTTGTAAAATGATTTTAAATCTTGTAGGTCTTGAAGCCACATAGCACGTAGAGCCGATGGCCGTTGGAGCACGAAGGTTCTATAGTGGCGCCCGCGTCAAGGCAAGCGAAGTGTGGGACGACCAGCTGCGAGGTGGACGGATGATCTTGTTAAGATCGCAGGAACACGCTGGATGCAGGCCGCTACCAACCGCGAGCATTGGAAATCTTTGGGGGAGGCTTATGTCCAGCAGTGGATGTCTACAGGCTGAGAATGATGAGGTCTTGAAGTATATTGATGCATGTAAAGAAAGGATTGGAGATAGAAGACTTTACGCCGACTCCATCTAAATGGGATAAGGTGTAGCGAAAGAAGATCATGAAGTATATTATTATCTGGACTTGGAATTAATTCTTAAATCCTCTAAAGCTTGAGTTATAAAAAATATACGAGGAGCGCAGCGTCGTTTGCGTAGAGAGAAAAGTAAAAATAATAATATGCAATAATGTTTTCCTTCACCGTTTTTAGCTTTAAATATGAAAAATTGCACATAAATCTTCACATTAATATTTAGAGGTACAATTCAGTTTGAACCCGCGACCAACCAAACGGAAGGCAAGCGTTTCAACCACTCAGCCATCACGATATCCTTAATTGAAACTGTCCTGTACCTATAACATAACAACAACGTCCATCAAATGTTCGCAACATTCCCCCTCCCTTGAAGGATGTAAAAGTAAATCCAATTATTTCTCCGAGTGATAGTTTTCCTCGTATCATAATTAAGTTTGGCGAGTGTTACAGAGGACAATCGATCTAATTATTTTTATTTAATTATTATAATGGAGTGTTTTGTGAACGATAAGAAGTTAGATTAAGAGTGGTCTATGTTGCAGTTGAAGAAACGGTCTATTACAAAATGTTGGGATATTATTGAAACCATAATAATTAATTAATTTATTGTATTTACGGAATACAATACATTGATATAGAAAGTAAAGAAAAATAAAATGCGACTAATCTCTACATGGATAGAAAGAAAAGTGAATTTTGACATAGAATTGAATTTGAATTTAGTTTTCCATAGAGCGAGACAGAGTCATCGTGAAAACTAAAAAGTATGAATACAAATAAAATATAAAAGTTTTGTATGTTCAATATGGATTGAACACAAAATGTTATTACAAAAATGAATACGACCAACTTCCTACTACTACGAGCACAAACACTGCCAAAGTGGTTGCTTCTTAACAAAAAAAAAACGAAATCTGTTCATATAGTAAAGAAATACACGCAAACACGCACAGCAAATCGTGAAATCTTCTCCGTTACATATTAACATTTTAAACACACAGATCCAAAACTGATCGATATTAAACCCCAAAACGACCATTCACTTGAAACAAGAATCATCCAAATTGGTCCAACCCAAAGTAATGCGGATGCGGTAAAATAGACGAATTGATAGCCATTTGACACTAACAACATATCAAAAGCAAGATGGCCGCCATTGAAATTCTCCAAAACATCAGGTGGCTCCAAAAGACGCGAACAGCCTTCAAGATTAATAGACCTTCCAGATCTAATGAACATCCCCTAACAAGTAGCAATCAACCCCGATTGATTCGTATTGTTGGCTCTGATATTCTCGGTTACTGATTGGATTGCCTGTCTGTTAGTTTTTCTACGTGTTTTTGTTGTGCAATAAGGAAGTTAATATGATGATATCTGCTTTATTAAAAAACTAGTTGACTCGCGCAATTTCGTCTGCGTCACAGCAGGATACAATATAGCCTGAAACACAAAGAATTTTTCAAATCGAACCATTCGTTCTTGAGATTACCCCGTTCAAACAAAGGAACTTTTCAGCTTTATAATATTTGTACAAATAATCATCTTGATAAAACAAATGCAATCAATTTCTTTAAACACTCGCGGTTATCTATATCACTTACATTATTACTAAACGGGTTCTTACCACGATTATTCTTGTACGAGCGGTCCCGATATTTCAGCACTGTTTCAACTTTCAAGCGCCATGATCACGGGAAGACTGAGGAACTGCGGGTAGGTCATTTAAGAGCAGACAAATCTGTCTACCCTCTTTCTCGTTCGTTTGCCGATACCACTGGAACTAGAACTCACATTTCGACATACCACACTGACGGTCAGTCCTCAGTCTTCCCGTGATCATGGCGCTTGAAACAGTGCTGAAATATCGGAACCGCTAAATTAAAAATAATCATGGTAAGAACCCGTTTAGTAATAGTGTAAGAAATGCAATCAAGTACAGCACGTCATGAAGTTTTGTCGTTAAAAATATAGTTTTAAAACATAGCTGAATAATTACTTTCATGCACAATTAACGGGTTCTTACCGGGTGTGTCGTGATGTGAGTTTGAGTTCAAATGGGTAGTACCTAAAAGCGGACGAAGAATAGGGTAGACAGATTTGTTTGCTCGTAAATCGACCCATAGTATCCAGTCTTCGTTATGACGTTTGCAACAACGTTGAAATATCGAGACGCAGGAAACTAACACCTGTATCATAAGTGTGACAATTACCAATCGTGCACAAAATAAATAGGTGCGATCTAACTAGGTATACGGGGTGGATGTGACCTTCTCCAAACCTGCCTGCCAGTTGCTGAATGTTCTTTTCTGTCACACACTATCCGGCTATGGAATGAGCTCCCTTCTTCGGTGTTTCCCGAGCGCTATGCCTTGTCCTTCTTCAAACGAGGCTTGAAAAGACTCCTTGAAGGAAGGAGATAGCTGCTCGTAGTGTTTTCTGGCAATGCAGAGGTCCATGAGTGACGGTGACCCGTTAGCTCGAATGCCCAAAAAACCCCTCTCAAATAAGTAAAACGTTTTTTTTTATTGCCATGTAGGCGGACGAGCCAACGTGCCACCTGATCGTAAGTGGTTACCATCGTTCATGAAGCTCTGCAATGTCAGGGGACATTGAGGGGTCGCTACCTACGACCTAACTTTAAGGACCCTCCTCAAGGCTCGTTTGAAGAAGGACAAGTCATAGTGCTCTGGAAATACCGAAGAAACTACCCTCATTAAGACATATCATTAAATATCTCCTGTCTTCATCTAATTAATACGCGTTTTTCCTCATCCAATGATCGATACTTGAAGTTCTAATCAGAATCTGATTGATACGTCTCCTAATGAAGATATATTATTGAGATGTTCATTATTCTCTTGTTTCTCGAGATATTTCCTTGAAGCGTATGCATAAAGTTGGTTTTTGTTGTAAAGGTTTTTTTTGTTAGAAAATGGCGATCATGATTTTAATAAATATCTTATATCTTCATCAGTCTATATACGTCCACAGCTGAACATAGGCCTCCCCAAACCTCCTGTCTTTATCCAGTGACCTCCCGCGACCCTGACCAGGTCGTCTACCCACGTTGCGCCTACCGGTTCGTGGCCGCCACTCCAGAACATTTCGTTCCCCTTTAACAGGATTTAAAAAAAAATCCATGTAGACGAGTTAACCTGATCGTAAGTTACCGTTGCTCATGGACCTCTTTAATGTCAGCAACTTCGTGAAGGACTCCAAGCGTTTTAAGAGAGACAAGTCATAGCGCTGGCATTGACTGGAATTGAAATCGGAAATGGCATACTATTTGTTAATTTATCCTAATGTATTCATTAATTTATTTAAATAACTTACACATTTTAATTAGTAAATGTAATCATATAATGAAAAACGTATTTTCCCATAGGAAGATTGTAATAAATATTTTCTATAAGAATCTTTAATTTTTAAGAATAGCATAGAAACTACTAGACAACCAAAGCTTACCATCAATTGGGCCGTAGGCTCGTGTACCTATCTATCATGCAATAAAAAAAGTCGAATCTTAATGAAGTACTAAAAATATGACTAAACTACCTGCTTTCAAATAAGAATCATCGAAATTGGTTTATCCATTAAACACGCTCCAAAAGTAGGTACTTGATGTTGCATTAAAAGCGCTCATAACATCAATGATATTCTCTTCAAGTTTTTTCCTAAACTTTTAAAGAAACTGAGATACAAAGAAACTATACCGATTTGTCAAATGTCATTCATAAAACTTTGGACAATAAACCGCGGGCATGTAAACAGCCACAGAATACTTGCAGAAGTTAAGTCACATACAAAACATGCTTGAGAAATACGCGCATACTCGTAATATAACAGAATACTTATAACCTACTTGTTGTTTGTCTCTGCTTCACCCTTGGTTGACAGGTAGATAATGCTATGGAACTAATTCTAAAGACGTATCCACGTCAAAAAAAAGTCCGCCATTGTACTACTTTTTTGTACATGAAGAATAAATAAATAAATAAATTAATATTCCAAAGATCATAAAACTATTTATTTCATAAAATAAAGATCTGATTTTTTTTTGTTTATTTTAATATCTTGCATAGATTCATGGGCAACGGTAACCTCGTACAACCGTAAAAACATTTTTACATATTTTTCAAAATGGCGACCGCCACGTAGAAACAGCTGTCAAATTAACTTGTATTTTTGAGTGTTTTTTTTTTCAAACTATACATTTCAAAATTTCAATACGATGCTTAAGTAATATAAAAATGAATACAGAGTTAAACTGTAGAATTTTTTTTTGAGTTAGAGGAAATCACCGGATATGTGGAAGTTGAACGGCACTAAAACCTCAGCTTTGGCAACTCGAATGAGTCTTCAACCCACTACGAGATTATACGGAGCGGCACTACGCGTTACGCACTATGTATGCTGATAGATAGAAAAGTTTTACTTCTTAATCAATATTTTGCTGTGTTTTTATTGTCAGTACTAAGTCGCTAAAAGTTCTAAAACTAAGGAACAAATTTAACCTCTGTATATAACTTTTCTCTTATGACAGATGTCATAAGTCGACTGTCGTACCACAAAACAAAATAAATGTGCCGTGATCTAAATGGGACGAGGTTTCTATAGAAAGAGAATTGCAGAAGATATGTGATATATGGAAGTATGGAACTATGATTTATTTGGATGAAGTAATACACTTCATTCTTCGTAATCCAATTGATAAAAACGATTTTGAATGTAATATTTTGAAAAAATCTTGTATTCTATACTTTTAAAAACAAGCTTTTAAGATTAAAGTAAAGACGAGCAAAATGAGTCCAAACACGGTGGGTCTTATAGAAGTTCCTATAGCTACCGGCTCTATCGTCAAATCAGCTCCATGATACGATATTATTGCATACGCGATATACATATACACTTCAAAGAAGTGGCAAAGCGCAGGACACCTTGTGCGCAGAACTGATGGCCGATGGGGCCGAAAAGTTCTAGAGTGGCGACCACGAACTGGTAGGCGCAGCGTAAGCAGACCTCCCACAAGGTGGGTTGATGACCTGGTCAGGACCGCGGGATGTGGCTGGATGCGGACAGCGCAGGACCGATCGATGTGGCGAGGTTTGGGGGAGGTCTATGTCCAGCAGTGGACGTCTACAGGCTGATGATGATCATGATGATACATATACACGTGCAAAGTCAGCTTAATCGGAAACTGAGAAGTTCAAAGTCAACTTGCAAGATTTCACCTATTTATACAGTTTTTTTTTTAATTACCATGCTCTACCGACACTGATAGCACATTCTTTTAACTTTCACTTTATACAATCTAGACACATTTATCAAGCATTTTCACGCATCTAGCTAACTGAGCTAACGGCTCATCTGAAGCGATTACCATCACTCATGGACTGAATTGTCAGAAAACACTGCGGGGCCGCTACCTATGACCAGCCCTTAAGGACTCTTTTCTAAAAGCTTTTGCCTTGTTTTCATTGTACATTTCAGTCTACATTTAATTGAAACATCAGATCGTTTTTTCCCGGTCGTAAACTTTCCCGCGCATTCCTGTCCAAACATTAAAAGTTGTTACGGGCGGTGAAATTTCACTAAGATTTCACCAATTTAATTATCCATGAAAACGATTTACAGCATATTGTTGAGCTCTGACCACATTTTCTTTTGTTGTGAAGTTTCAAGATGACTTTCTTTTAAGGTGCACAGAAGAATGTAATTCATGCAAACTATTTGTATCTTCTAGGTATAGGTCTTAAGAGTGGAGTGAATTTAACCTGGTTTTTTGATTTTTTATTCCAAGATAAATAGACGAGCCTACGGCCCACCTGATGGTAAGCGGTCACCGTCGCTCATGAACCTCTGCAATGCCAGGGCAATGAGGGGTCGTTATCTATCACCTACCCATACAGGACTTTTCTTAAACCTGGTTCATTCAATTTTATCTTTAAACCACATGTTGGCGACAGATGTGGATTTGGGTGGGGTCCATAATTTTATTTGGAATCGCCACGAAAAACATATTGAAGCGACCCTCTTTGAATGGGATAACGAAGAAGTTACGTAAGCTATTGTGAGCTCTAGTGTGTCGTTTCACCTCTTACAAACCCGTGGTTCATAAAAAAGAACAAAAGAAGTACCACTAAGCCCTAGTGTGTGATAACTAATAATGAGTCGCGTCACCCAGCATTGCTCTGTTAGGTTTTATTCTAAATCAGGGTTCAGACGCTGAGTGTGACCGGTAATTTAGATAGAAAGAAAGAAAATAATTTTATTAAACACACATAACTTAAAACACAAGATAAAAAACAAAATATAATTAACATAGTTTCTGTGTCCAAAAGGAATCTGTCTCAGCATATTGCTGCGATTAATACAGCGCTGATTTTCAGGCAGAGCCTCAGAACAAAGGTACACACATAATTACTAAACAATAAGAACAAAGAATCCTACATACCCATATTTCCTATTAATTTGAAAACCTTATTTACTTGTGTCTATCAAAAAAGGTATTTCTTTAGTACATCTGCCCTCTGTGTCCATGCCTATTAAATTCAAACTTCATTTAACTCTTTTAACATCTTTCAAACATGAATTTGCTCCACTAGAAGCAATTAAAATGTAACAAAGAATAATTTCTAAAATGGCGACTTTATACGCTGTTGCAAGCACAAAGATTTTCAAAGGTAAATTAACGTGTATTTTTCGCTGTGACTGAGCGAAAAGTCGAAAGCAGGGCTGAAATTACGGCTTATTTTGTACGTAGATTAAAATAGCTTAGTTTTTTTTACCTAGTTTTCTGACGAGTCAACGACGCTCATGGACCTCTGCAATGCCAGGGCAATGAGGGGCCGTTATTTATCACCTATCTTATCTTAAACCTCGTTTAAAGAGAGACATGTCGTAGCGCTTCAAAGGTTTATTGTGGTGTTAAGTTTAACCTGCAACATCATAGACTATTGGCTGATATTTTTATTTTTTCAATTGCTATAGTGTTAGCATCTCACCTGGTCGTAAGGCTACCTTAGTTTTACTTTTAAGTATATTTATGTTTTAAGGAGCGCTTCATAAAAAATGTAGAACAGGCAGATTCAGACGGTCAATGCGTTACGTTTTTGTCTGGTTGTGTGCGCAAAGGGAATAGTGCGATATCATAGGTTTTAATTTCACTAGTGAAATATTAATTTTGGTCCTTGTTTTTGAACTTTTGGCCCGCTATACGGTTGTCTGGAAGAAATCGCTATCAGCGATAAGACCACCGATTGTACTATACTCAAATGTTTTTTTTTTTTTTTTTGATTGGTGTACAATAAAGAATACTCTCTCTCTTTCTCTCTCTTTCTCTCTCTCTCTCTCTCTCTCTCTCTTGTCGAAAAGTATCATGATAACCTGTGGTAATAAGTAACCTACCTAAATAATCTAACTATTACAGAAACAAACAATTTCTAAGCAAACTAAGTGACAGAACTAAATTTCAAGTGGTTACAGTTCCCAACTTTTCAAGTCTTTCAAAGGAGAGCGCTAGAAACAATACTACTTGTTTTAAAGCCGGATGTTACTCAGCTTTTACTCAAATTTTAAAGCACTAGGTTTACTTTAGTCTACATTAAAATAGCCACTGAATACCACTGAGTGTACAGAAAGATAGATTCACACAAAATGGCAAACTTCTAATCATCTGTTATAGTACATTTACATATTGGATCACTTTGAATGCAAGCAAATTACACTGTGGCGACCAATAATAACGCGCGAGATCCTGAATCGCGGTTACGACATTTGCAGAAATCATCGCATATATACGACATCTGAAACTACTAAAGTGGGCTTCGGCCTGACCGGGCATACACTACCTCGCCCGGTCGGAGATCTCCCTTTGGCCATAAGTCCACTGAACCCACAACATAGTCAATGACATCGCGTAACGCGTCTCGCCGTCCCGCATAACCCCGTGCTGAATTGTGGCCTCAGTCAGGGTTCGGGCGCTGAGTGGGAGCAGCAGGAACGTTTTAGTCCGGTTCAACTCCCATATAGCCCACTTTTAATATCATATATGGTGTAAATGACTATCATTGAAGATTGTAGGTACTTATAAGCTTTATCTCTGGTTAGTAAATGTGCTGTGAGTTTGATATCTTCTTTTGTACCTTTGATAATATTATTGCATGCATGTATTTCCAAGCAAACGTAGAGATGAAGATATTACACAATGGGATAATGCAACGTTGTAGGATTATATGTGTATTTTGCAAATAAAACTCTTGTGCTATTGTTTTAGAATTTAGTTTTGCTGAAATAGCTCCCTGTTTGATAGCTATTATAGTTTTATTTGGAGAAGTGCCAGGTAATAGGATGTTTTATAGGCAGATCAGTAAACTCATTGCAAAATTTGCAAGACTTGAGTCTGCATGCATACTTTGCTAGTTTGCGTAGAAAAAATTGGGTTTTTCCTTCGATCAATTTTTAAAAAAAGCTTAGGAAAATAGTATAACCACTCAACTGGGATCGGCAACCAAATTGGTTTGTTTACTTTTGCCAAGTCTGTGGCAGGAACCAAAATTGAGCACAGTTCTAAAACTTGTTTTGTTTACATTTTTATTTTACGGAGATGATATATTTTCGCTGAAAATGCAATACAGCGTAGTTTAGTAATAAAGATTTACAAAAATGTAGAACTAAGTAAGAAAAATGTAGAAGTTCCGTATCGCGCGTTGTGAAAGAGGGCTAGACGGAAAAATTCTTACGAAAAGTTGTCACGACACTTTTTTGTTTTAGATGATTATCGCTAGATGGCGCTGTGATCAAAATCTTTTAAAACACGTTCCTTATTTTTGTTTTAGACGATTATCGCTAGATGGCGCTGTGATCAAAATCTTTTAAAACACGTTCCTTATTTTTGTTTTAGATGATTATCGCTAGATGGCGCTGTGATCAAATCTTTTGAAACATGTTCCTTACCGCGCGTTACGTTAAAAAAAAAAGAAATCTTTTAATCGAAAGGAACTTCGTTCTATTCGGGTCTCCCATGACACCTCTCAAGTTTTTTTACGTTTTTCCCAAGGTTTTCATAGCTATTCAACCTATAAAATATACGAACAAGTTTTAAACTTCCAAATCCGCGCCTGAAATCGTCGGGGTCACAACCAGGGCATTATAATATCTCATTACATCGTTCTAACAGGGCTTTGTCGTCCATTCCGACCTTTTAACGTGTTATTTTCAAGCGTTGACTCGCAGATTTATTTTTTTGTATAAACAAAGGTGTTTAGAAATAAGCGAAAGAGGACGGGAAAAGTTATGAATGATTAAAATGATTGTTTAGTTATTGTGTTTCATATAGGTAAATGAGGTGAGGGGGTGTCGCGACGGGAAAGTGTGCCGCAGTGCGTAACGCGTCGCGCCACCATAACCCCGTGCTGGGTTCTGGCCTCAGCCGGGGTTCGGACGCTGAGTGTGAGCGGTTGGAGGTTTAAGTGAGGTTTAACTCCCACATATGGCGATTTCCTCCACTTAAAACAAAAAAAAAGGTAAATGAGCTGACGGGTCTCATAATTTCATTCGTCTTCACAGCTACGACTTGTTGTAAAAATATGTAAAATAAATATATTATAAATGTTCCAATTATAAGAAGACAAAGAGTGTGAATTGAAGTGTATGTGTTGTTGTGTGGACAGTGCATCAGTGTGTGTATGTAGAAATGAGTGTAGTGTGCATATATACCTACACATTTTCCGAATCACATTAAGTATTAGAAAAATAGTCATCGAATATAAAACCATATTCCTCCTGGTAATCGACATGAAAGCCATAAAGCTTTCTATTCAACAGCATACTTGTTGGTTCGGTTTCAGCGAGATTTCCGTCGAGACCGAGAGGGTTTCCGTGTCGCGTAAAGAAATTGTAAAAAATGGCCGACATTGCGATATGTCTTTATAAAAACGACAGGTTCGTTGCAAAGGTTGTTTGTGTGTTTTAGTGGTAGATGTGAAGTTTATTTGTATGTTATAATATTTTATGCTGGCTGTTTTAAAATAGTTTCGCTTTTAAATTGTTTATTGGGTAGCAAAAGGAATCAATCATCGAAATAAAAAAAAACTTGAGAGGTGTAATGGGACATCCGAATAGAACGAAGTTCCTTTCGATTAAAAGATATCTTATAAAAAATATTTCCTTTCGTAACGCGCGATAAGGAACTTGTATCAAAAGATTTTGTTCACAGCGCCATCTAGCGATAGTCATCTAAAACAAAATAAGGACATGTTCCAAAAGATTTTGATCACAGCGCCATCTAGCGATAGTCATCTAAAACAAAATAAGGAACATGTTTCAAAAGATTTTGATCACAGCGCCATCTAGCGATAATCATCTAAAACAAAAAAGTGTCGTGACAACTTTTCGTAAGATTTTTTTTCCTTTTAGCCCCCTTTCGATAATGCGCGATAAGGAACTTCGTTCCAATATTATATTTTTTGCTATCATTTTTAGAATAGTTTCGCTTTTAAATTGTTTGTTGTTTAGCAAAAGCAATCAATCATCGAAATATAACATTTTTAGCAGTCTATTATAGAAGAACACGTTAAATAAGAAAGACAAGTAATTATAAAAATAATATTAAATTATAGTAGTGTCTAATGTTACTTAAGTCCTTTTGTAATTATTGTGTACCTAACCGGTAGTTTACTTAATACAAGAAAACTAATACTTTCATCCACTTTCAACGGGTTCTTACTACGATATAAATCTCTATAGAAAACTGCGAATGTCTGAATTAGTTTACAAGAAAACTAGTTTTAATGTACTACAAATTATTTTCAAATCTTTTTTATTGAAGTACAAGTCATCATCATAATCTTCAAAAGACCTTAGGCGTCCACTGCTGGACATAGGCCTCCCTCAAATCTCGCCACAACGACCGGTTCTGCGCTATCTGCATCCAGTCACTTCCCGCTTCATTGAGTAAGTCATTGATTCACTTTGTGGGTGATTTGTGGCCCCCAGTCCAGAAATTTTGTACAAGTCGTTTTTTTTTAATCGGAGTAAATCATACGCTCACACTTAACGAACCCCAACTGAGGTCAGTACCCAGCACGGGGTTATACAAGCCGGCGCGACGCGTTACTCACTTAGTCAAGCTTGTTAAATTCTCGTCATTAAATCTGCCAACAGATCTCATTGTGAATGGCAAGCCTTAATCGATAGACCACAATTCCGAATCGAATTGTCGTATAATTAAAAGGCTCGGGATCGGACAGCGAATTAAAGCCGATTTTAATTAATCTCAGGTGTCGGAACTTGATAGCATTGCTTGTTTATGGTGTTAATCGCAAGGATTACCGCGCAAAGATTCGTGTTAGCGCGCTAAGAACATTAACAAGCGAGACGACACCCATTTTGAATTTCGAAATAAGAACGTTCGCTTTTGAGGACAGAGGTTGATATGTCAATTTTGACGTTTGACAGTTCTGGTTTTTGACAGTTTTAGAGCAAGAATTATGGCGGGAAATTGTTAACCTTTTGTTAATCTTGCTGTTGGGGAACACATCAAAGTATGTTCGAATTCTTATCTATACTAATATTATAAAGAGGAAAACCTTGTTTGGTTGTAATGAATAGGCTCAAGAACTATTGGACCGTTTTACTTTTTCGCCATTCGAAAGCTACTTTATTTTAGTAACATAGGCTAGATTGTATTTTGGAAAAATAGAGATCCGTACTAAAACTTCAACAATGTAAATAAACGTGCGCTGTGAAAAATATTGTTTAGAACAAAATGATGAACTACTTTGTAGGTCTTATTAAAATCTAACAGTGCTGAACCCCTTGACGCAGACGAAGTTGTAAAAATCAGCTAGCTATAAAATATGAAATAAAAAACGGTCAAAAACTCGGTATTTTAAAATCACCAGTATCTAATTAATTATAAATACACAACGACTTTCGAACCACAAAACTCAGTAAAAAAACAAAACAATTTAAAAAAAGAAATTGTAATCTTAACTAACCGAACTTTTAAAACTAATTTTATTAAAATTATTATAAGTCTTATTACAATACAGTTAAAGTTCAAAATAAATAATTTTTAACAAGTTGTTTGAGACAGACGGGGATAGCTCATTACGGTCTTGTATTCGAATTTTGAAAATGTTCTGTTTAAAATTCGAACACAAACTTTTAATAATGGCGTCG
Source organism: Trilocha varians (assembly GCA_030269945.2). Classification (NCBI taxonomy): domain Eukaryota; kingdom Metazoa; phylum Arthropoda; class Insecta; order Lepidoptera; family Bombycidae; genus Trilocha; species Trilocha varians. The sequence continues at coordinate 4,540,301 of AP028279.1, forward strand.
GTTTTTCTAGAAAATTCGGTTTACGTGCTTTAATAATTTTACAATAAAATTGTTATTAAATTATTTCATTTTAGAAAACAGCTTTATTGTAAATTTTGCTGATTTTTGTCAAAAACATGCTGTGTTTTAGAAGTTTGATTTTAAAATAGCGTGAATATGTTTTGCCTAAATAGAAAAAATAATACATTGTTTATTTTAACAAACATAGTCTTCGATACCTAAATTAATGTTCTCTAAAATTTCAACTTGATATGAAGAAAATTAGAACCTCAGTCATTCTTCGTGGGTTCTACAATAAAATTAGTTGGCTGCGGCAATCATTCGCATAAACGCCATGAGTGAACTACAAACGAAATAATATTAGTGTAGATAAGAAGTCGAACATACTTTGATGTGATCCCCAACTTCTTGTTGATTAACAAAAGGTTAACAATTTCCCGCCATAATTCTTGCTCTAAAACTGTCAAAAACCAGAACTGTCAAACGTCAAAATTGACATATCAACCTCTGTCCTCAAAAGCGAACATTCTTATTTCGAAATTCAAAATGATGTTTTTTTTTTATTTATTTAAGGCATTGGCTTCAAAATGATGTTATAAATCTACACCTACAGGCAAACGGTTCCACAAAAATGCATCCATTGTTCTTTTTTTTTTCGTTAGGCAAAGGGAACATTATTGGTGCGGCCTCCCGCTGTTTTTATCGTTTATTATATTTATTCTTGAGAATCCTTTGCGTAAATTTAATCTTGGTTAGGTTTGGAGAATAATGCAGTGGGTTAATCTTTTTGACCTACTTCAAAAAGGGTACATAAAATATATTCACGCTTAAACTGTACTTGTAAAGCTTTTTTATTTTACTTACGCTAAAGTTTTGCAACGAAACATGAATCATCATAATCGGCTAAAAAAATAAATGACGACAGATTTTTTTTTATTGCCACGCAGGCAGATGAGCCAACGGCCCACCTGATCGTAAGCGGTTACCGTCGCTCATGGACCTCTGCATTGCCAGAAGACATTGCGAGGCCGCTACCTACGGCCTACCTTTAAGGACTCTCTTCAAGCCTCGTTTGTAGAAGGACAAGTCATAGCGCTCTGGGAATACCGAAGAGGGGAGCTCATTCCATAGCCGGATGGTGCGTGGCAAAAAGTATTCTTGAAACGGACCGTGGATGACCGCGGTGGTTCCAAATAATAGAGATGAACTCCACCTCGACGACGGGTTTTATCATAAGTCACTTAAAACACCATCTTAAAAATAATACTTGTAGTGAAAAAAACAATCATTCAAATCGGTCCACACTAATCCAAAAAAGCAACTTTACAGAAGCCATATACAAAGAGAATAACAACTTAAGTCCTTACTTAGTACAAAGACTAATAATATATTACTTCACATATGACCACATTAGTCACACGTCCCATACAGGCCTTTTGTAGCAAATTATTTATATTTCATCCTTAAATGTATTAAAATTTAATATCTTACATTGCTACTGAGAACCACCCATGTGTTTTAACCGATTTCCAAATAGGAGTACCGATTTGGAATAGACTCCCGTCGACGGTGTTCCCGGAGCGCTATGACATGTCCCTCTTTAAACAAGGTTTAAGAAAAGTCCTGTATGAGTAGGCGGTAGATAACGGCCCCTCTTTGCCCTGGCATTGCAGAGGTTCATGAGCGACGGTGACCGCTTACCATCAGGTGGGCCGTATGCTCGTTTATCTACCTTGCAATTAAAAAAAAAAACCTACTCGATTCGACTGTATACAGGGTGGATCTGTAACTTTGGACAATCTGAGGTGGGGGGAATCATTTGTTAAAATACAACTTCTCCAAAGTTACAGATCCACCCTGTATTTTTTCTTGCAAGCTAAAGAAAAACTTGCCGGTTTCTAATTGGGCTGACATTTTGCATATGTATATCGCGTGACAATGCAATAATATGACAAAATGGCGCTGTTCTGATGATGACCTTTTGTACAAGATAAACCCGTCGTGTTTGGACTCGTTTTACTTGTATTAGCTAGCACTCTGCTTCTACATGATATCCAAGATCTTATAAGCTTGTATTTAAATATTTTCTCAAAAGTAGGTACTCAATTGGACTGTTTATTTTTACTTGGAAGCTTAATTTGTATTTACTTGTATTTAACAGTCCCTCATTGCCCTGGCATTGCAGAGGTTCATGAGCGACGGTGACCGCTTACCATCAGGTGGGCCGTAGGCTCGTCTATCTATCTTAAAAACAAAAAAACCAGGTTAAATTAACTCCACTTTTAAGACCTATTCTAGAAGATACAAATAGTTTGCATGAATTACATCCTTCTGTGCACCTTAAAATAAAGCCATCTTGAAACTTCACAACAAAAGAAAACGTGGTCAAAGCAAAAAAAAAAAATTTTTCACTCTCCTACATCATATCCAGGATCTTAAAAGTTTTCTTTAAAATAAATTATCTTTATTATACACAGAGAATATTTCGTCGTTAAGTTATAGAATAATATCCCTAGAGTGACGTCTGTACCAATTAAACTAACCAATTAACTCAGAGTTATTACTGGCTTCAAACTAGTAATTAAATTACGAAAATTATACAAAATTATAAGGGCTTATTTTAGGGTTAAAGTACTTGAAGTTTTGTTATGTTTAAAATTTGGTATTTGCCTATGTTTATGTTCAATATATTTTTGTTATAAAAATGAAAACGACTTTTTGAAGTATAGCACAAAAAGTACTCAAGAATCATCACATTTGGTTCATATTCTTTTCTTATATTTTTTAATCTTATGTTATTGTTCTTGGATGTACAGAAGTTATCCATGTAGCGCGTTTTTTTGTGTTTCTTAATGTTTTTTTTTTCACCTATACAGCCTATTTATTAATTAAAATTTAAATTTTTAATTGTTTTATGTATAGGTCTGAATTTTTCTCTTCTTTTATTTTTATTCATTGTTGTATTTATTTGTTCTTATTGTTTAGTAATTATGTATGTACCTTTGTTCTGAGGCTCTGCCTGAAAACCAACGCTGTATTAATCGCAGCAATATGCTAAGGCAGATTCCTTTTGGACACACAAACTAAGTTAATTATTTTTGGTTATTTATTTTTGTTTTTGAGTATGTTGTGTGTCTTTAATAAAATTATTTTCTTTCTTTCTATATACAAAATAAATACACGCAAAAAAAGACAAATTAAGTACCTCTTCCATTTGGGAAGGCGGTCTAAAAAGAGTGATTTAGGCCTCTAGGTTATTTTGTCTTAAGTAAACTTTTCTCTCTTTTTTACGTTAGCTCTTAATTAATAAATTTAAAAACATGTAATAAGTTATTTTGCGTAAAATTGAGGTCATGTTAAATTATCTTCATCCAAATTATTCTCACAAATTCAGTTAACAAAACTTGAAAATTTAGCTGAATCAAAACTTATTTCGTCTCAGAACTTGGTGTATGGTTCGACTCCGAGCGATAAAATTTTATTAAATCGGGCGTGGTGCGAGTTACATCGTAATACAAGCGTAATGAGCCGTAAAAGTTTATGTTTCGCGAAGGCTATATTGTTGAGGCGTAAAAATTATCATATTATTATGTTCCGCTTATGTGATCGTAAGGGGAGGAAAATTAAAAAACATGAAAAGTTTTTTTTTGGTGTAAATTTTTTTTTGGGGATTAGAAAATAATAACACAAACCGGCGTAATTTTTGTGGGTCACTGGTCATTTATAGATTAATTACCTATACTGATATTATAAAGAGGATAACTTTGTTTGATTGTAATGAATATGCTCGAAAACTGGACAGTTTTGGAAATTCTTTCACTATTCAAAAGCTATACATTAGACATTATCCACGAGTAACATAGGCTAGATTTTATTTTGGAAAAATTGAGATCCGTACGATGTTCATAAATACAGAAAGAAACGAAAGACTGTTTTTTTACCTACCATTTCTTTTAAATATTTTTTTATTCCAAGATAGACAAACGAGCTTACGGCCCACCCTCGGCAATACCAGGATAATGAGGTGACGTTACCTATCACCTACCCATAGATGACTTTTCTTAAACCTCGTTTAAAGAGGGACATGTCATATTGCTCCGAGAACATCGTAAACTAATTACCATTAAATTTAATTAACTTTGTTACGGTGTTGATCTGTGTTTTACGAGCGTTACTTAACCATATTTTGGCAATATCAAAATATCCTCGAAACCATTTTACCCAAAATAAAACTATACAACATCCTCTAACAACACATTAACAAAATCCACAACAATTCAGAGCAATCGTTCAAATTACGTAATGCCTGCAGAATTCACGATCCGCCAACACTGCGACCACACCACATTAATATTAAAACCACGACACACACGCCCGCATGTAAGTTTCCTTTGATTAAACATGCGAAAGCGGTCAGGAGTCTGGATGTGCTTGCTGTATGTGTGCTCAAGAAAAACAGGCTTGACGTATAAACTTCTGCGCTATAGAATTTGAATAAGAATTTTATTTTTAATTCTTGATTAGATCGTCAAAATGATTAAGCGAGATAAATGGTAATTAAAATTTTCGTAGTCACTAATATCTACATCCAATCACAATGTTTTTTTTTACGGCATGATAGATAAACGAGCTCATCCAATAGGCACCGTCGCTTATGAACCTATGCAATGTCAGGGGTGTTTATCTATAACCTTCCCATACTGCGCTTTTCGTAAACCTCGTTTTTTTAAAAAAGGGACTTGATATTAGCGTGTCTGAATATTTTTAATGCCTCGGGGTATTTTCCCACCTCTCACTCCCACCACTGTAACTCCTGTGTAGCCAGAATCCACAGCAGCGACCACCGTAATGACTCTGAGCAGTGAAGCCCAGGAACCCGAGGGTAAGCTAACTTGTCTTGGGCCTCGCAACGAATTTAATCAGAAGATGATAGAATGAGTAGGAAAACATGAGTTTCGACTTCCCTTCTCGCAAAGCTGGAGACAATAAAATAAGATTGAAAGCATTACGCCAGAATTGAGTAAAGCACCACGGACATTGATTTTATTAAATTTATTGGACCTATGCGGTGACCTGTTGTACTATTTTGGATGTCAATTTTTAGCTACCTACGGCCTTCCCTTAAGGACTCTCTTCAAGCCTCGTTTAAAGAATGTCTTAATATTTTTTTCATAAGCGCCAGCGTTTCCCGCTGTAACTTGCACCCCACATTAATAAACCATCAACCTACCCGCATGTTAGTTTCCGTATCTCATTAAACATTCGCTCGGTAATTGAAATCTACGAATCGTCAATAAATGGATTACACACAAACTATATTATGTGTGTTTTAGGTAAATTTCAGTCGTAATTACACAAGTTTGACTAAATTTCGGGTAAGGGTTGTTGACTCGGATGATTTTGAAAATGGAACGGGGGGAATGTTAAAAGGCACATATTGAGGGGGTATTTCACAATACTATTGACTAAAAACGGTGAAGGAAACCTGCATATCGGAAAAGGATTCTAAAAATCCTTCGAAGATATGTGAAGTCTTCCGCATTGGGCAAGCGTGGTGGACTATGCCTAATCCCTCTTCTGAGGAGACCTGAGCAGAGTCTATTCGCTCACTCTCAGCGTCCGAACCCTAGCTGAGGACAGAACCAAGCACGGTATTATGCGGTGCAGCGCGACGCGTTACGGCACTCTTCACGATCAGTGCCATTATGTCATATTATTGCACAGTCACGCGATATACATCTGCTGCAAAATGTCAGCTCAATCGGAAACCAGGAAGTTAGTTTTTAACTCTAAGATTCCACCCGAACTTACATAGCACTTAAACAAAGAATGGAGCAAATAGAATTGTAATTTGACAAATATTATAATTTCCCTTCCTAACCAAATTTTACTCAACCAGAGACATCACAAAGGCGTGCTATCCATTACAATAATATGATTTAAAGTAGAGTAGTAAATCCAGGGGCGTTCGTCTTGGAAGGCGTCAATAAATTTTAATAAATTCATTTAAGGGCTAAGGGTATTTCTGACTGCATTTGAAAACGCAGCGTTAAAGCTCTGTGAAGTACAGTTTCGGGACTCGCTGAAAACATCGTATGCATAACAGTTTTGGTAAAAATAAGATATTTCATTTCCGGTGTTCCCGGAGCGCTATGACATGTCCCTTAAGTTTCAGGAAAGTCCTGTATAGGTAGGTTGGGGGCGACGCGAAGGGAAAGAGTGCCGTGGGCGTAACACGTCGCGCCGTCCCTCATAACCCCGTGCTCGGTTCTGGTCTCAGCCGGGGTTCAGACGGCGAGTGTGTGCGGTTGGAGGTTTTAGTGCGGTTCAACTCCCACATACATGGTGATTTCCTCCAACTAAAAAAAAAATGTATGGGTAGGTGATAGATAACGGCCCCTCATTGCCCTGGCATTATTATCTTCATTTTGAATCAGTACTCACTAGAACCAAAAGCTTTCACCACTTCTAACAAACGTATCCAGCCTTTATGACGTCACGCCGTTGATATTTTGAACGAACTATATTTCGTATAATACATCAAATCAAAAATAAATATCTCTTGAATATTCTCCTTGCTATTCACCGCTTACGGCGTTATTAAAAGGTCCGTTCATACGCTTGTAGGGACGCGATTGCATGCATGCACTTTTGATGCAAGCAGTAATATATAAGTACAGTGCGTAGCGCGACTCCCCAGTCGTTCCGTTAAGAGCATAGCATACACTCGCGTTCACACATTATTATAATCATATTCATTATTGTATATTGTAAAGAGTGACAATAAATAATGATTACTAGAATCATTTGTTCATTTTAATTCAATGGTATCTACCCATTAGATACTCAAGTAATTAAAAGGGACACTCTTTCCGTTTATTAAGAGATACCCTAAACGCTAAAAAAACGCGGCGTCATTCGTCAAATCTGTAAGGACCTTTACTTTAAGCTCCGAGCGAGTAATGTGTTTTAGTTTCAAAACTGAATAGGGAGAAGTTTGGAACGAAATCCCGATAGCTAATCGATAAGGAACAAGTTTAGTGCATGACGTGAATAATGAGGATCGTGTTGATTTAATGAACGTAATTAAAAGTTTTAGATGGGATATTTTTATTTAATGGTGTTCAATGATTTGCTCTTTAAACGAGGGTTTTCGAATGTGTCCTTATAGATGCCTTTTCACAAGCTTTATATTAACTTGCACTGGATGTAACTATGTACGATCGGGTGGAATCCTGATTTTTGCACGCAGATGTATATCGCGTGACAATGCAATAATATGATAATGGCGTTGACCTGATGATGGATTCGGAAGGATAGGAACTCTTATACTAAATAAGATCGATCCGTCGTGTTTGGGCTCGTTTTACTTGTATTGCTAGCACTCTACTTCTACATGATATCCGGGATCGTAAAAGCATGTATTTAAAAAGTTTTCTTTACAGTAAATTATTATAATTAATGGCTTGATTTCTTTGAACGTCAATAATTAAAATGATTTAATGTCGTAAAGTGAAGCCAGTGAGAGAGAGCCATAGAAAAGAGACCATTGCGTCATATTAAGGTGACTTCTTTTAATGCAAATCCGTCACATCATAGTCCGTTAAATCATTGAAAAATATGTATAAGAATCTCCATTAAAAATTCACCAAAACACAAATAAATTACCATCTACCCTCCAAAAACAGACAGCGAAAAAACAAACAAATGAAAGAGAAAAAAATATTTAATTAAAGAGAAATAATGATCCCCTCCTGTAATTAAGGACGCATTATTAAGAATGGCTTTTAAAATGATTAGAGGGTATTTCGGGACCCTGATGTTGAAACCTGTTGGATTCGATGAGTTGGATTTTTTTTATGTGTTATTGACAACAATGTAATTGTAATATATTGGAATACTAGTTATTTCGTAGGCAATATTAATATTAAGGCGACCGATTTCCTTTTTTTTTATTGCAAGATAGATAAACGAGCCTACGACCCATCTGATGGTAGGCGGTTAAAATCGCTCATGAACCTCTGCAATGCCAGGTCAATGAGGATATCTACCGGTCAGGTCTTTCACAAATGTATATGCTTCCTAACAAAAAAATAATTATTGAAATTTGGTCAAATTCCGCGCGCGGTGTTCCCGGAGCGCTATGACATGTCCCTCTTTAAACGAGGTTTAAGAAAAGTCCTGTATGGGTAGGTGATAGATAACGGCCCCTCTTTGCCCTGGTATTGCAGAGGTTCATGTGCGACGGTGACCGTTTACCATCAGGTGGGCCCTAGGCTCGTTTATCTACCATGCAATAAAAAAAAAGTATTGAAAACAAATAAACAAAAACGCAGAGCAAATCGTGAAATTTTGTCCGTTAAACATACACTATTACTAAACGGGTTCTTACCACGATTATTTTTAATTGAGCGATCCCAATATTTCGGCACTGTTTCAAGCGCCATGATCACGGGAAGACTGAGGAACTGCGGGTAGGTCATTTAAGAGCAGACAAATCTGTCTACCCTCTTTCTCGTTCATTTGCCGGTAATCCAAAAGTATTTCTTCACTCTTAAAAAAGCGTGATCCCTTAACGACCATAACCTTTCGTTTACCACTAGAATCATTCAAATCGGTCCACGCAAAATAAAGTTATAAAGGAACAAACAATAAAAAATATACAGACGAATTGAGTACCTCCCCCTTTTGGAACGAAGTTCCTTATCGCGCGTTGTGTCGGGGGCTAGACGGAAAAAATTCTTACGAAAAGTTGTCGCGACACTTTTTTTGTTTTAGATGATTATCGCTAGATGGCGCAGTGATCAAAACCTTTCAAAACACGTTCCTTTTCGCGCGTTACGTTAGAGAAAAAAAAGATATCTTTTAATCGAAAGGAACTTCGTTCTATCCGGGTGTCCCGTGTCACCTCTCAAGTTTTTTTTTAATCCTCCAAATAAGATAGATAAATTAAGTTAAAATCAAAGAAAATACAGATACTGAAGCAAAACAAAATTATGCCTTAACATGCCTCATAACAAATGGTAGGTACACTTAGGTACAGTGCTGTAACAAAGCATTACATTTTATTATCATTTGTGTAGCGGAGTACATTTGACTTATTATCCGTAACAGATGATTAATGATCATTTTGTGCTGCAGCGTACAGTCGGGTAGACAAGTGTTATAATTTATTTTATTTTTTTATTGTGTTGGTATAATTTATTTGCTTGATTGGTCTTTTAAATGAAATAGTCATATAATTCCTAAATAAAAATAGGTAATAAAACTTTTTAAGTTAAACGGTTTTATGTTAAACATACATTGCAATGTTTAAGATATTTTTTTTATTGCCTTGTAGGCAGACGAACTAACGGGCCACCTGTTCGTAAGCGGTTACAGTTGCTCATGGACCTCTGCAATGTCAGCGGACACTGCGGGGCCGCTACCTACGGCCTACCTTTTAAGGACTTTCTTTAAGCTTCGTAAATGTACTAAAAACCAAAAAATAATAAAATAGATACAGTCGTGGGTATTATAAAACCGTTGGGCAAGTTAATTCTCTACAATCGTTGATTAAAACGAATGTATCTATTTTATTATTTTTTGGTTTTTAGTACATTAGAACTTGCACTTTCTTAAACATTGCAATGTATGTTTAACATAAAACTGTTCAACTTAAAAAGGTTTTTACCTATTTTTATTTTATAGTTTGATTAAAAATTGTTATCAGCCATTTGGTAGTGGCGGCCATCTTGGATTTCTATTTTTTATAGTCTATACTAATATTATAAAGCTGAAGAGTTTGTTTGTTTGTTTGTTTGTTTGTTTGTTTGTTTGTTTGTTTGAACGCGCTAATCTCAGGATCTACTGGTCCGATTTCAAAAATTCTTTCACTGTTGGAAAGTCCATTTATCGAGGAAGGTTATAGGCTATATTTTATTTTCAAAAAAATTAGGGATCCGCATGAAAATATCGAATATGTAACAAAAGGTGAAAAATAGAAAATCTATTTAGGCGTACGCTGCAAAAACGATTGACAATAGAACAAAATGATGTACTACGGGTTTTTAGGTCTTTTGGAGACAAACAAAAAAGTCCGCGACAGCATATATCTAACTATCATAGTTTAGTCACAATAACCACTTTTATGTTTTTAAAATTTAATATTTCGTTCCGAGATTGAATTTAACGTTAAATGAGTATCATTATATTAACCCTTATCCAAATTAAGTATTTTATTATCAAGAGTATTAATATAGAATTAAATTACTTTTTGTTTTATTCCAATCGGACTTTTCGTTTAGAAGTTATTACGAGTATAAAACGCAACGAATATGTGGGACATAGCGAGCCGCGAAAATAATAACTCGACGGCATTGCGAGTACTGTTTGAACCCCTTTATGACGCAGACGAAGTTGCGAGGGTCATCTAGTATATTATATTCTGCTTGTTGAGCCGTTTCGTTTGATACCTATATATTGATAGGATTGATAAAACCTACGTTATCCGCCACATGTTTTTAAACACAAGCTTTTAAGATCCTAGATATTATGTAGCACTAGAGTGCTAGCCAAGATAACACAATGAATCTATCTTACTTAAAGCAGATAAATTTTATAATTATATTTTGAATAATACATTATATATTTAAAACGCTATGCTACACATTACAGAGGATTGTTTTACCGTATTCCAAGTCTGCCTTTTGTAAAAAACTGCCTTTGCAGGCAAAATGCCATAATATTAACTACGAAATACGATAAAATCAACTAAACATAATTGAATCGATAAAATCTCTTTCTAAAAAAAACTTGAGAGGTGTCAAGGGACACCCGGATGGAACGAAGTTCCTTTCGATTAATTAGTGAGGGAATTGTAATACAATTTTATTTTTTAAGTTATAATAATTAGTTAGTTTAAAACTTCTGTCTCTCTCTCTCTTATAGAAGATTATTATAACTTAAATAAAATATTTTGATCACACACCGCCATCTAGCATTAATCATATAAAACAAAATAAGGAATTGTCGTAAAAGATTTTAATCACAGCGCCATCTAGCGATAATCATCTAAAACAAAAAAGTGTCGTGCCAACTTTTTCATAAGAATTTCCGACTAGCCCCCTTTCGATAAAGCGCGTTCGTTCACTTCGTTCCAAAAATAAAATAAAACACTTCTGCACTCCACTATACCGTCCTACGTAAAAAAATAAAAATGGTTCCCAGTGGGTTGCCTAATGACTACACGATTCCTTCCTATAATCTGATATCAGATATTTACATCACAAAGAAACATTCGGGATGAAATGTCTAGCAATATTTGGAGCGTGGCCGCGTAAGAGCCACAATCTTATGTAGGTCAGAGCTTTGACGAAAGATCTGGAAAAGTCAAATGTACTTGTACTAGAGTACAAGTAACTACCTCGATTATTTTTAATTGAGCGGTCCCGAGATTTCAGCACTGTTTCAAGCGCCATGATCACGGTAAAACTGAGGAACTGCGATACTGTCAGTGTGGTGTGTCGAAATGTGAGTTCGAGTTCCAGTGGTACCGGCAAACGATCGAGAAAGATGGTAGACAGATTTGTCTGCTCTTAAATGACCTACCCGCAGTTCCTCAGTCTTCCCGTCATCATGGCGCTTGAAACAGTGCTGAAATATCGGGACCGCTCAATTAAAAATAATCGAGGTAAGAACCCGTTTAGTAATAGTGTAAGTGATGTAGATAACCGCGAGTGTTTAAAGAAATTTGTCACCACTAATTCAAATTACTCGTACCCTACGTTGTAGCATCGTAATTCCTCTGTTTTTTTAAAAAAAACCAGACGTGAAACAATTGATTCTTTACCTACCTATAAAGACCCAGAAATATCAAAACAATTGTTAGTTCAAACTTTATATATACAACAAAACAAAATAAAATATGAACACAAAATTTTCCTCAAAAAGGTCGCGTTCCAAACTCAAACTAAACAACTCCAAGTGCTTATTACCGAACCATGAACAAAAGCTCAAGAAGCACTAGACTTCAAAGAAATTCATTACAATTCTCGATCAAAGTGAAAACGCCCTAATTAACGTGCCCCTTTGACCCCCGACCCTCATGCAGTTAAGTCGGTTGGATCAGTGCCAGGTCGACGTGAAAGTGTGTCGAACATTGTTCTACTGATTTCATGGATAATATTTGCTGTATGTAAAGTTGAAGGATTTCAGCAAGAGGGGGGAGCGATGTTCGTCATAAATGCAGTGTTTGCTAAAACTATAAAGTGAATTGTGTTTGTTATTGTCTTTAGGTGTGCGTAAAAGAAAATAAGTTTTTATTACCATTGTTTTATTAAAATAAGATAGAGGAATGTGAAATATTTTTAAAAAGCGTTGTCAGCAAAGTTATTATGCCAGTGACCTTTAGCAAATTGCGCATCGAAATCTCAGAAAAAAATATTTTAATATTATTCTATGAATCACAGCTTATATTAAATAGACGATAATAGATTATTAACCTGATTTGGACACATGAAAGACGTGTATCATCTTACAAGGCGAGGGTTGAATTTGAAAGCAGATAGACATATGAAAACGTTAAAGAAAATATAGTTGGACCATAGCATAATTTAGCGTACAGAAGTAGAAAATAAGAAAGGTTATGAAATTGATTGTATTTTGTCCTTAAATAACTTTAGGTGGACTGATTCAAATGATTCTTATTTCATACGAAAGATGATGGTCGTCGTGAATTTTGTTGTCAATACCGAAGAAGTGGATACTTTCAGAGTTCTTTGTGTGTAAATGTAGAAATTATTTAAGGTTATAATATATGAGTGTTTGCTTATATTGCTGTGAAACGAATGCCAGACACTCACAAATATCGTAGCTGTAGTAAAAAAAAATCTAAATCGGTTTTGTAGATCTAAAGGTTCTCGCCACCTACTGGCATCTTGACAGAGTAAATTAAATCATTGTGACTTGCACTAGGGTCATTTTTTTATTTTGAGTTGGAGGAAATCACTGGTGTCCCACCCGCCCCGCAGCTATGTGGGAGTTGAACCTCACTAAAACCTCCAACCGCTCACACTCAGCGCCCTAAGCCTGGCTGAGGGAAACCAGCACCGGGTTATGAGGGACGGCTCAACGCGTTACGCACTTGACACTCTTTCCTGTCGTGCTGCTCCCTGCACTAGAGTGTACAAATCGAAATTTTTCTTTATTTTTTGTATTTCGGTTTTTTTCATTGAGTCTATCATTTCCCTTGGAATTTTCTCTCTGAAAGCGCGTATGCAGCTTGAATTCTGTACAAATATTCTGTGGTTAGACACTATGAAAGGCGATATGAAGATTTACGGCGTGACAGATGAATGAATGGGAATAAGTGGAGAGAGAAGACGTATTACTCCGACCCCATTTGAATGGGGTTAGAAATAGAGTAGAATATATACTGATTGTTCTATATCTTTTATTATTATTTTATTAAAACTAGCATTAACTAATAAATATGTGTGGGATAGTTTCTGAACGAACGATGTTGTGAAAGATGTTTTTAGACGAACCTCAGAGAGAAAGGAATGACAGATGAAAAAAGATGGACGAAAGACTCGGAAGACGAGCGTTGTGTTAAGAAGAAGTTTATTGTAACATTAATAGTTTAAGGAGGCAGTAAATGATTTTTTATTTTATTTTTTATTTATTTTATTATTTTTATGTATTACATGATTCGTTTGTCGTGGAATAAAGTTCCGTATTAGTTCTCGGCTTTTCAATTCTATCCCCACATATGTGTTTTCTTTACAAGCTTTATATTAACTTGCACTGGTTGTAACTATATACTAATGCTCCTATGTGAGTTCGGGTGAAATTCGGGTTGAGCTGACATTTTGCACGCAGATGACAATGTAATAATATGAAGATTCGGAAGGCGGTCATAGGAACTCTTGTGCTAAACAAGATAGACCCTTCATGTTTGGGCTCGTTTTACATACAAGGTGGATCTGTAACTTTGGACAATCTGACGTCCAAAGTTACAGATACACCCTGTATATTAGCTAGCATTCTACTGTCACATGATATCTAGGGATTAAAAACTTGTATTTAAAAAAAAATCTTTCAAATATTTTTTTTAAATTTCAGTTTACTTGTGTTTAAAGCCCTTAAGTTTGTTCAGCAAAATTAAGGCAGGTAATAGGTACAAGTGAATTATTCGCGTAGTGACGGAGGAAGCCGACTAAATTCAATAATAAAACCGGAGGCTCGTCTCTGTGATTTCAACTGTTTTATATCTCACGATATAGCGCAAAAAATTTCTTCTTTCATGTGGCGCGACGGGAAAGAGTGCTTTGGGCGTAACGCGTCGCGCCGTTCCTCATAACCCCGTGCTGGGTTCTGGCCTCAGCAGGGGTTCGGACGCTGAGTGTGAGCGTTTGGAGGTTTTAGTGCGGTTCAACTCCCACATACGGGGATCCGGTGATTTCCTACAACTAAAAAAAAAAAGCTTCTTTCATGTGGCAATTGGTAGAACATTCTGCATAGAATAGATGGCTGATGCGACAAAAAGGTCTGGAGTGGACCACGAACCGATAGCAGCGTGAACAGATCTACAATACGTTCATGCATTTTCAACGGGTTCTTACCACGATATATAATTAATTGATTAGTTAGTTAATTAATTAGTTCCAGTGGTACTACCCAAAAGACAAGATTTGTTTGCTCTTAAATCGACCCGCAGTATCCAGTCTGCTCGTGATCATGACGTTTGCAACAACGTTGAAATATCGAGACAACTCAATTAATTAAATATCGTGATAAGAACCCATTGAAAATGCATGAAAGTATTATAGAAAACCGCGAGTGTCTGAATAAGTTTATAGATCTACAATAGTAGGAGAGCCCAAGTAGGATTTCTGGAACCACTAAAGCACGGTAGATACAGGGAGATAACTGGTACCCGGGTAAGTACCTCCATTAAATATGAGTCCCAAATATAATTACTGGTCAAGTTACTCCGCATCTGGTCAATTTTTTTTTTTATAAGTCCATGTTTGACTATGACTTGTCCTTCTTCAAACTAGGCTTGAGGAGGGTCCTTAAAGTTAGGTCGTAGGTAGCGACCCCTCAGTGTCCCCTGACATAGCAGAGGCTCACGAGCGACGGTAACCACTTCTTATCAGGTGGGCCGTTGGCTTGTCTGCCTACATGGCAATAAAAAAAAAGGTTGATCACTGTTATGAATTTTTTTTTCTGATATATTATGACTATCGATTGGATTTTTATTAACTTATCGGACTAAATACTAAATATATCCTACACTAATCAATACTGCACAAGCTAAAACTGTAAAACTTACACCAAAACTATATACGATAAATCGTACCGACAAATCGGACCGATAAATCGTACATTATAAAAACCGAAAAACGTTGAGTACTTCAAATGTCTCCTGAAAGTTCCGTACAAAATTAAGTACTTACGAAAAGTAATTTAAAGGCAAAACGGATTTTCCACATATGCACACACGAAGTTGATATGTCAATGTTCGTCTTTATTCTCATGTGAAGTCTGTTTTGAAGTTGTTTATGTGTAGGTATGAAGTTAGAAAACTCATTCTTAACTACGTGTTTTATTGCTATACAGGGTGGATCTGTAAGTTTGGACAATCTGACGTGGGGTGAATGACGTGTCGAAATACAACTTAGCACCATTTTTATTTTTTGGATCGGTTTCACCTTTTTTTCTGACATTGTATGGAAAATCTACGACTATCGTTGCGGACTTACATACTATGATACAAAAAAAAAATATCCATTTCCTAAAATAAAAGTGGTTCTAAGCTTTATTTCATCAGGTCATTCACCCCACTTCATCTGGGACAAAGTTACAGATACACCCTGTATATACGTATAGCAGTGGCGAAGAGTGAACTTCTTAGAGAAAGAAACCAGTATGAGAGATTAGTACAAGAATAGGTATACATACCTTGTTTTCCTTGAATTGTTGTAATGCTGTGAAAGTCCCTTATTACCAATTTTTTTAGCCCACCAATATAGATAGGGAAGCCGATAGGAATGGAGTTGTATAGACGCTGCGCCACTGCTATGTAGGTAGACAAGAAAATGGTTAATTTCGCTCTTAAACCTCTGCAACGTCAGGGGTTACTGACGCTATCTAGAACTTCTCTTTAAGGACTTTTTTCAGCCCTATTTTGAAAAATAAATATAAGTATTAATGGTAGTATAATATAAGGTTAATTTTGGCGTAATTTGAAAAAGAAGGGCTTAGTTGAATTGTCTAGATATACAATTATGCCGTCAGTTTGACTCGCCAACTTCCAATACACGCAAATGACAACTGGTAGGCCTACTATCACATAGTTTCAATGTCGGCCAATGCATACAAAATCCCCGTTTACATGTTGATCGCCGTCATATATCGCGTGACAATGCAATGATATGGTACTATGGAGCTGATCTGATCGGAAGAACTCCTGCATTAAACAAGATAGACTCATCGTGTTTAGACTCGTTTTACTTGTCTTATCTAGCACTACTTCTCATGGTATCCAGGATATTGCCGGTATGTAAAAAGCTTTCTTTAACAAACATTACTCACTATTTTATTGCCACACAAAAATGGTTCTTAAGTTACTTATTTTGAAAGGTTTATTCCTTCGCCATCTCCAAAACAAACACCGTATTTTACTCAATATTTAATTCAATCAACTTAAAACTCCGGAGCCCTCGGATTTCTCTGACCCATGTTTTATTCATAAAAAAACGCTTTGAAATAGAATAAATGTGAAATCATGGACATCTCATTTCCTCTGAACACCGGAATCGATAAAATTTCAATTCTCCTTAATGAGATTGAATTGTTTTATATTCTAAAAATAAACTTACCATTAAGAGTAAAGAAACAAGGAAAGATATATAATAATAGCGCGTCTGCACAACTTCGTCTACGTCACTTTCAATTAAAAGGTAGCCTATGTTCTTTCTCAAGGTCTAAAGATTGTCTGTGCCAAATTTTATCAAAATCGGTTTAGAGGTTTTAGCGGGAAAGCGTCCCAGAAACTAATGTAACGTTTTTATTGTGAACTTGAATATTAATGTCTCTATAAAACTTTTGTGTTCTGAATTGAGACATAAAGAGATCACTTTAACTCCCACATTAGATGGAAAGAAATTTAGGGTAGTGTAGTGATGCATATAGCATTAAATCATTATATTGAACTAGCGCAACTTCGTCTGCGTCACTTTCAATTTAAAAGTTATGTTCTTTCCCAGGGTCTAAAGATTGTCTATACCAAATTTCATCAAAATCGGTTAAGAGGTTTTAGCGGGAAAGCGTAACAGAAAGATTTACTTTCGCATTTATAATATTAGTAAGGATTCGAAGAGTAAAAACACGTTTTTAATTTCCCAAAATAAGGTTTATAAAGTTTAGTTTGCAATGCTTATTAACTTGTATGAACTGCACGCCACTGGTGCTTTAACTAGAAGAAATAACCATTAAAACTTATTGAGTAACATTGACTTAATTTAAAATAGAAAAAACACATAAACAAAGTTAATTTGAAATTCCAATTGTTTTTTAAACACTTTTTTTAAATAACTTATTACGTGATTCGTTTAATCGTCTATGTGTAGTTATTAAACAGCGGGAGACCACATCAGATCTATAGTATACGAGCTACAACTTCATCCACGTCACTAAATAAGATATTTATATATTACAAGCTGCCCCGCGCAACTACTACTCTATCTCTAACATTTAGAGGGATGAGAATGTTGGCCGATTCTCATAGATACCGGATAAGCCCAAAAAAATTCATCAAAATCGGTCAAGCCGTTTCGGAGGAGTATGGCAACGAAAACTGTGACACGAGAATTTTATATATTAGATTTCTATACCTAAAGCTTGGTATAAAATGAGATATCCCTTTATCATTAGATATTTATTAGATATCCCTCTTAAGACTTAACTTACATACATTAAAAACAGCACACTTGTCTTTAAGGGACGGTGCGACGGTAAAGAGGTGCGTCGAACGGCATCATAAAAATACAGGTTGTAGATTTTTGCCAATTTCGTTAGTTCGATTTTCAGACAAACCAAACAATATACGAAAAATTGTGAATGCAGTATTATTAAACATCAAAAATAAAATAAGGTTTCGATTCAGCAAAACATCCTCTAATATTTAAGGTACTTCCCCTTCATGTCGCATAGTTTTGGGACACCCTGTATACTCACATAAATATAGTCCATCTCTTGACTGAAAACCGGCGGTTTTTATCAAAAAACAACTTAATCTTCAACTATTTTATGTTTATTTTTATACCAAACACTAAAAATGCAGTCAACGATATTTACGACTCGTTGAAAACATAAAACAGATACAAAAACGTACCTTTTGTTAATAAAATGATTATATCGAACGGTAAATGTGATATTTAGTCGTTATTTTAACTTACGTTGAGACGAAGTTTCATCGCAAGCGGTAATAACTTAATTGATTTCTAAAAGTCAAAACTGAAAACACTCGTCCAAGTCAAGCGACCGCACCACACAGCGACGGCGCGATTCGGTATCCATACTTTTAGTACTGTAAAAAAGTCAGCTTTGTCCGGGATTAACTCGAAAACTGCTGCACCGATGTACTTCAAATTTGGCAAGAATATTGCTTAGAAGTCGGGTCAACACATAGGCTATATATTATAGTGCTATCATGTCCGAGGAACGGGACATAAAAATAATGAATTTCATAAAACAATTTTAGAGCAACGCTATCTATGATTTAATAATCCTTGATGATTTAATATTTTTGGTGTTTTATAGCGTTTACGCAAATGACGTCGACAACAACTAGTTAATTTATAAATACAGTCTTACTTTTGGAAAGTCAGTCAAAGATGACTGCTCCTTCCCGTTTCCCGCTTGCTCTAAAAATTCATCTCATTATTTCTCTCAAATTGAATTCACTGTTCAAGTTATTGTTTCTGACACGACACTGATAACATTGTCCGGGCGACGTTTACACCGTATTTTATACTTCTATTTAATAAGCTTTTAGATAATATTGTTTAGTAGACGTGGATGTATTGTTTCTTTTGTTTATGGCTGTTTAATGTTCCATATTTAAGAGGATAATTATTTTTATACAGGTTGGATCTGTAACTTTGGACAATCTGAGGTAAATGACCTGTCGAAATACAACTTAGCACAATTTTTATTTTTTGGATCGGTTTTTTTTTCTGGCAGACTATCGTTGCGGACTTCCATACTATGATGATTTTTTTTTTATCCAATTCCTAAAATAAAAGTGGTTCTAAGATATTTTTCAACAGGTCATTCAACCCACATCAGACTGTCCAAAGTTCCAGATCCACCCTGCATATTGAAGGTCATAATAGTTGATGGTCATGTATAACCATTAAAAATATTAGAACTAAAGAACATGGTATAAAGCCTTAGTAAAGGCAAATTAAAAATTTACAAAAAAAAATATCCGTATCCGACCGTAGGAACAGAACTGAGGGTTCAGAAATCACCCTGTATAATTGACAATACTTTCTTAAACTTATTCAAACACTCTCAGTTTTCTATGATACTTTCATGCATTTCCAGTCTTCTCGTGACCATGACGCTTGCAACAACGTTTAAATATCGAGACCACTCAATTAATTAAATATCGTGGTAAGAACCCGTTCAAAATGCATGAGCGACGAGCTAAGGGACTTGATTGCAAGTGATTCTCGTCGCTCATGGACCTCTGCAGTTTCAGAAACACTGCCTACGGTCTAATTTTAAGCACTTTCTTTAAGCCTCGTTTAAAGAACTTGCTTAGATATCTCCTGTATCTAAGAGGTGCAAAATTGTAAGGTTGAGCTCCATAATAATATGAAAAAAAGATTTTCTTTTGAAGCGTGATTATTTGTGCTTAAACTTCCTTGGCTTGATAACTTTTCAGGTAATCAATATTTTTAGGACTGATGACATTAAAAGAAGGAGTTATCTGAAACAGTCGGTGACTCTGTAGGCCAAATGGCGCACTAACTAATACATAATGGCCAGAACAATAAAACTAAAATTAACAACTACAAATACAAAAGATAACAATACACATATAACCCTTACAACGCCGCAGGTCATAAACTGCCCTATTAAACTTAAAACTGGCAACATTAACAAGGATAGTGTTGAAATATCGTAAAATTACGAAACGGTGTTGCCAGCTCTCATTACTTTATAACGTTTTAAAGTTGGCAACGTTTAAATTTACATCAGCTTTTAATTTATTACGGTTAGTCTTATTTTCATTTGTTTATTGTATAGTTTTGGAATTGGGCATTTTGGTATTGTAACCCTTCGTCTTTATGGTTGGTAGGTAAATTAAATTTAATAAATACACATAATGGTACAATGACGGACTTAATACCTAAAGCATCATTGGTGTTACTCGAACGCTATGGCTTGTCCTTCTTCACACGAGGCTTGAAGAATGTATTTAGAGTAAGATCTAAAGAAGCGGGTAGGCAGTATCCCCTGACATTGCAGAGGTGATGAGCGACGGTAACCACTTAAGATCAGGTGGCCCGTTTGCTCGTCTGCCTATATTAATAAAAGTCGTTTGGAGTTTTTCAGGTTTGAGAAGAATCTCAAAAGTCTTCAAAATATCCTTTTTCAATACGATTCTACTTTTAGGTAAATTTTCTTTTTACAAGCTTTATATTAACTTGCACTGGATGTAACTATGTAAGTTCGGGTGGAATCTTGCAAGCTAAATTTGTCCAATTTTCCGATTACCGATTGAGCTAAAATTTTATATGGATATGTATATCGCATGACAATGCAATCTGCAAATGCAATGAAATCTGATGATGGATTCGGAAGGTGGCTATCAAAACTTCAGTAGCTAAACAAGATAGACCCGTCGTGTTTGTGCTCATTTTATTTGTCTAGCAAGCACTTGACTATTATATGACATTCAGGATTTTAAAAACTTTTGTTCAAAGTGTTTTTTTTTATTAAATAAATTTATAAAATAACATACACCAATATACGCCCTCAAAGGGTAATAAAAAACTACGAGAAGCTCATATCATTAACCCTTACCTACTTTACATCATCCCTTAAATTATTCAGGAAGTTTTGAACATAAAATAAGGGTTTTATTCGTCATAAACTGTGTAGTATTTTAAAACTAATTATGAATTTTAATTTGACGCCATTTTAAATTATATTCATGTTATTTTTGGGTCGGCGTTGAAGGGGTTAAAGTGATGTTAATATTTTATTAGTCTCTTAGTGGATTTTTTTATCCGATTTCTGAAGTAGGGTCTCTGTACCAGAAACTCTAACTACTGTGACTTCACATAATATTATCCTTGAAGGGATTAAGTTATTTGAAGGGCTTTTTTCTGGTGGTGTAACTATAATAGTTTTAATATTACTTTATAAAATGTATTTTTGTTACAGGTAATTTGCTATAGAAATTATTTAAAGTAAGAACTCCTTAGCGGTAAGTGTTTACATTTAAGTTTTTTGCATTACCTAGATGGTTTTTTAAATAAATCTTTCTCGGTGTTTTCTGAGGCTATGACTTGTCCTTCTTCAAACGAGGCTTGAAGCAGCAGTGTCCTCTGACATTGCAGAAAATCATAAGCGAAGGTAACCACTTACGATCAAGTGGCTCATCTGTATTTAAATTTTGACTTCTTTGTAGTCACTTCTAGTATAAAATTATAGTCAATCTTTAATAACAAAAGTTTCATACAAAAAATTTTAACTTACCCTAACTCCAAACTATATAAAACCTTATATAGGACCTTCTAAAACTAAAACTCAAAATAACTACTGTTTTTAATTATAAATCAGCACCATCCAGGAAACGCCTTCCAATAGATCATAACTCAATAAAAATAATTACATTACGCCATAGTACTCAAACAATGGTCTCCATAAAATCAAATATCTTAGTTTATCAGAGCATCTACAAAACGACCAATATAATGTTAACTGAACGGTCTCAGTTCCTTTGACAGGGAGATACGGTATGACAAGTTAAATTGTGGTATTAAGTCCGCCTATGTACACACTATGAAGCAATAAATATATGTAGGATCCGTAAATTTTGATCAGCTGAAGTGGGGTGAATTACCTGTTGAAATGCAACTTAGAACCACTTTTACTTTTGGAATCGGTTAAACTTTTTATTCTAACACTAGATGGTATAAATAATACTGCTGAAGCTGGAAACCGAACAATACTTTGGCTTAGTGTCTTAAAGACCGTGTATCTGTCTCACTTGACATTGGCGAATCGTCCCGAGGCATGGACGAGGTCCAGAAAAAAAAGAAGAAGAAGATGGTATAAAGTTTATACTCGAAAGTATTAATTACTGACAAATATAATATCAAATGTGATCAATAAATCAATGTACATTGTATGTAATAGTTTTCATATAATCCAAAAATCCGACTTTCATCTCCTGCTATCTATTCATATAGTATAGTTATAGCAGTTTGAATAAGACTCCACGAGCATGTTTTCATACAACAATTTAACTACCTCTGAAATATCATAGCTCCACTTACCATCAAGTGGATTGGCTCGTTTGCCTCTATTAACCGCTCATCTTCAAACGAGGCTTGAAGAAGGCCCAGGTGCGTCGTAGATAGCGGGGCAGTGTCCTCTGACATTGCAGAGGTCCATGAGCGACGGTAACCGCTTACGATCAGGTGGCCCATCAGCTCGCTGCCTACAAGCCAAAATTGTCTAATAATGCCATTTGTAGCTGACATTGACAACCAGGCGAGTGGTTAAGAAATCTTCAGTTGCTATACTGTACCATCACTACATAGTCACACCCCATGGATCAGTAAGCGTCCCCTTTACCTTGATAGTCCTGTCCGCGCTAGTTTATGAGGAAATTATAACATAAAACCGAAAGCCGTGTGTACTATTAGTATGGGTTGTCGATTACAACTCGAATGATAGTCGAAAGTAAAAAATTGTTCTTGAAAAACTTTAAAATTAAATTTACCATTAAAAAGTAAGCAATAAAACATAATAATAAATTTGGTTTAATGCTTAAAATATTTTTATTTAAAACAATTGCAACCAAAGTCATTGTCGCACAAAAACAACCAACTTTCCTCATTTTGCTGTACAAAGACAAATTTACCAAAAACTATGAAAAATCTTCAGTTTCCAATAGTTTATTCCCATTTTTCTCAACACTGGCTAAATTTATCCTACCACAAAAATATCATCATCCAAAAAACTCGAATCAAACTCGATCGAAACAAAATCAAATCGAGAACCCGTAGTAACGTTTTTATTAGAAGCGATCCCATTAAAACTTGACATGAATTTACGAGCCACTCCGGTTTACCCCTTATTTATTTAAATTATATCGTTTCAAATAAACTAGAAGGTTAGAAAAGGCAGGTAAATTCGAATTTTGTATACATTTATTATGAGAATGAATCTTGTAATTATTTTAATTGGGGGACAATGGTAAACTCGAAATGAGGTTCGTTAAATGACAATATTTTTGCTTTTTAAAGCTTTATGTTAACGTACACTGGATGTAACTATGTAATTTCGGGTGGAATTTTGCGAGTGTTGACACTTCCCGGTTTCCGATTGAGCTGACATTATGCACGCGGATGTATATCGCGTGACAATGCAATAAATGGAGATGATCTGAAGAAGTTGGAAGGTTGTAGGAACACCTGTACTAAAAAAGATAGAGCCGTCGTGTTTGGGTAGGTTTTACTATCACCTCCTATTTTGTATGTTCAAATTTCTGACAAACTTTAAATGCAGTATTTATTTTATTTATTTATTTATTGATCCAAAAGAAAAATACTACTTTTACAGTGTCATGTACCCCAATGCAGTAATATTTACATATTATCTAACAATTTTTAAACAATACTATAATCTAAATGTAAAATTATGAATAATAAATAAATTAAGACACAATTTACAATAATTAAAAAAAAAAGAAAAAAACATTTAAAATCTATCTATACTTATAATAAAATCGTAGAGAGGTCAATTCTGTACATTGAAAATATCAAAAAAAAAACTAGCAGGGGGTGTTTGGTTATCGATTCTGATGCCAAAAATGCAATTAGAATTTTTTTTGTCTGTTTGTCTGTTTGTCTGTTTGTCTGTTTATCTGTTTGTCTGTTTGTCTGTATCTTTGTGCACGCTAATCTCCGAACCGGCTGAACCAATTTAGTTGGGGTTTTTTGTAATGTATTATGGCAAGTCTCACTTAACATTTAGTCGTTGTTTTATCAAAATCGGTTCAGTATTTAAAAAGTTATAAGCGAAATAACGTCAATGGGTATTACGTTCGGAAGGGCCAACATAAAGAGATCTCCAATTTATATGGTGAATCGTCGCAACTGGAGCTCTGACTAAAGTGGCCGGTGGAACCAGTCATATTGAGTAATTCGTATTTCGACTGGAAAGAGTGCCCAGCGCATAACGCGACGCGCCGTCCCTACAAACCCCGTGCTGGGTTCTGGCCTCAGCCGGGGTTTGGACGATGAGTGTGAGCGGTTGGAGGTTTTAGTGCGGTTCAACTCCCACATATCCGGTGATTTCCTACAGCTGAAAAAAAAAAAGTTAGTCTTTATTACATTAGCTCGGCCATTGAAAGTCCCATCCAAATCGACCCAGCCAATCATGTTTAGGCTCTACTGAAGCGTCCTGATGAGATCTTTGTGTAGAGGATGAATGTCAAGGTCTGATGATGGAGCTGGAAGGTGGCTATGGGAACTCCGTCATTAAGAAAGATAACCTCATCGTGTTTAGGCTCTAATGAAGCGTCTTGATGAGTTCTTTGCGTAGAGCATGGATTTCAAGGTCTGATGATGGAACTGGAAGGTGGCTATGGGAACTCCGTCAATAAGCAAGATAACCTCATCGTGTTTAGGCTCTAATGAAGCGTTTTGATGAGTTCTTTGCATAGAGGATGAATGTCAAGGTCTGATGATGGAGCTGGAAGGTGGCTATGGGAACTCCGTCATAAAGAAAGATAACCTCATCGTGTTTAGGCTCTAATGAAGCGTCTTGATAAGTTCTTTGCGTAGAGCATGGATGTCAAGGTCTGATGATGGAGCTGGAAGGTGGCTATGGGAACTCCATCATTAAGCAAGATAACCTCATCGTGTTCAGGCTCTAATGAAGCGTCCTGATGAGATCTTTGCGTAGAGGATGAATGTCAAGGTCTGATGATGGAGCTGGTAGGTGGCTATGGGAACTCCGTCATTAAGCAAGATAACCTCATCGTGTTCAGGCTCTAATGAAGCGTCCTGATGAGATCTTTGCGTAGAGGATGAATGTCAAGGTCTGATGATGGAGCTGGAAGGTGGCTATGGGAACTCCGTCATTAAGCAAGATAACCTCATCGTGTTCAGGCTCTAATGAAGCGTCCTGATGAGATCTCTGTGTAGAGGATGAATGTCAAGGTCTGATGATGGAGCTGGTAGGTGGCTATGGGAACTCCGTCATTAAGCAAGATAACCTCATCGTGTTCAGGCTCTAATGAAGCGTCCTGATGAGATCTTTGCGTAGAGGATGAATGTCAAGGTCTGATGATGGAGCTGGTAGGTGGCTATGGGAACTCCGTCATTAAGCAAGATAACTTCATCGTGTTCAGGCTCTAATGAAGCGTCCTGATGAGATCTCTGCGTAGAGGATGAATGTCAAGGTCTGATGATGGAGCTGGTAGGTGGCTATGGGAACTCCGTCATTAAGCAAGATAACCTCATCGTGTTCAGGCTCTAATGAAGCGTCCTGATGAGATCTTTGCGTAGAGGATGAATGTCAAGGTCTGATGATGGAGCTGGTAGGTGGCTATGGGAACTCCGTCATTAAGCAAGATAACCTCATCGTGTTCAGGCTCTAATGAAGCGTCCTGATGAGATCTTTGCGTAGAGGATGAATGTCAAGGTCTGATGATGGAGCTGGTAGGTGGCTATGGGAACTCCGTCATTAAGCAAGATAACCTCATCGTGTTCAGGCTCTAATGAAGCGTCCTGATGAGATCTTTGCGTAGAGGATGAATGTCAAGGTCTGATGATGGAGCTGGTAGGTGGCTATGGGAACTCCGTCATTAAGCAAGATAACCTCATCGTGTTCAGGCTCTAATGAAGCGTCCTGATGAGATCTTTGCGTAGAGGATGAATGTCAAGGTCTGATGATGGAGCTGGTAGGTGGCTATGGGAACTCCGTCATTAAGCAAGATAACCTCATCGTGTTCAGGCTCTAATGAAGCGTCCTGATGAGATCTTTGCGTAGAGGATGAATGTCAAGGTCTGATGATGGAGCTGGTAGGTGGCTATGGGAACTCCGTCATTAAGCAAGATAACCTCATCGTGTTCAGGCTCTAATGAAGCGTCCTGATGAGATCTTTGCGTAGAGGATGAATGTCAAGGTCTGATGATGGAGCTGGTAGGTGGCTATGGGAACTCCGTCATTAAGCAAGATAACCTCATCGTGTTCAGGCTCTAATGAAGCGTCCTGATGAGATCTTTGCGTAGAGGATGAATGTCAAGGTCTGATGATGGAGCTGGTAGGTGGCTATGGGAACTCCGTCATTAAGCAAGATAACCTCATCGTGTTCAGGCTCTAATGAAGCGTCCTGATGAGATCTTTGCGTAGAGGATGAATGTCAAGGTCTGATGATGGAGCTGGTAGGTGGCTATGGGAACTCCGTCATTAAGCAAGATAACCTCATCGTGTTCAGGCTCTAATGAAGCGTCCTGATGAGATCTTTGCGTAGAGGATGAATGTTAAGGTCTGATGATGGAGCTCTAAGATGGCTATGTGAACTCTGTCAATAAGCAAGATAACCTCATCGCGTTTAGACTCTAATGAAGCGTCTTTATGAGTTCTTTGCGTAGAGCATGAATGTGAAGGTCTGATGATGGAGCTGGAAGGTGGCCACTGTCTGTCTGGCTAATCTCTGGAATGGCTAGACCGATTCGGACGGGCTGACTTTCAATGACTGATAGTTTATGTTATAAGGAGTAACTTAGGCTATAATAATTTTAGAAATTGTTGTTTTTTTTTAATTCTCGATGAAGTTCAAGGATGGTATTTACAGTGACAAAAAAATCGAATTGTTGACATTTAATTGAGATTGGCGCAGACGAAGTTGCGCGGGGCAGCTAGTACTTATAATAAAATCGTAGAGAGGTCAATTCTGTACATTGAAAATATCAAAAAAAAACTAGCAGGGGGTGTTTGGTTATCGATTCTGATGCCGAAAATGCAATTAGAATTTTTTTGTCTGTTTATCTGTTTGTCTGTTTGTCTGTATCTTTGTGCACGCTAATCTCCGAACCGGCTGAACCAATTTAGTTGGGGTTTTTTGTAATGTATTATAGCAAGTCTCACTTAACATTTAATCGTTGTTTTATCAAAATCGGTTCAGTAATAAAAAAGTTATAAGCGAAATAACGTCGATGGGTATTACGTTTTCTTGGCCAACATAAAGAGATCTCCAATTTATATAGTGAATCGTCGCAACTGGAGCTCTGACTAAACTGGCCGTTGGAACCAGTCATATTGAGTAATTCGTATGTCGACTGGAAAGAGTGCCGAGCGCGTAACGCGTCGCGCCGTCCCTACAAACCCCGTGCTGGGTTCTGGCCTCAGCCGGGGTTTGGACGATGAGTGTGAGCGGTTGGAGGTTTTAGTGCGGTTCAACTCCCACATATCCGGTGATTTCCTACAACTGAAAAAAAAAAGTTAATCTTTATTACATAACCTCGGCCATTGAAAGTCCAATCCAAATCGACCCAGCCAATCATGTTTAGGCTCTACTGAAGCGTCCTGATGAGATCTTTGTGTAGAGGATGAATGTCAAGGTCTGATGATGGAGCTGGAAGGTGGCTATAGGAACTCCGTCATTAAGCAAGATAACCTCATCGTGTTCAGGCTCTAATGAAACGTCCTGATTAGTTCTTTGCGTAGAGGATGAATGTCAAGGTCTGATGATGGAGCTGGAAGGTGGCTATGGGAACTCCGTCATTAAGCAAGATAACCTCATCGTGTTCAGGCTCTAATGAAACGTCCTGATTAGTTCTTTGCGTAGAGGATGAATGTCAAGGTCTGATGATGGAGCTGGAAGGTGGCCACTGTCTGTCTGGCTAATCTCTGGAATGGCTAGACCGATTCGGACGGGCTGACTTTCAATGACTGATAGTTTATGTTATAAGGAGTAACTTAGGCTATATTAATTTTAGAAATTGTTTTTTTTTTTAATTCTCGATGAAGTTCAAGGATGGTATTTACAGCAAGAAAAAAATCGAATAGTTGACATTTAATTGAGATTGGCGCAGACGAAGTTGCGCGGGGCAGCTAGTATAAAAATAATAATAAACAATTCAAACCCATCATCGTCCAATAAAATAAAAAGCAAAAAAGACTAAGCTTGACCGTGTGAAATAATCCACAAAGCGGCTCGTGTGAATTCATTCAAAGTACAGTGAAACGGATCTTGAGGAGATAGATCCTATTTCCAATATTTAAGGTACTTCCCGTTCATATTGTATAGTTCTGGGACACCCTGTATACCTCCTAATCAACCCTCTTTGTACCTCCGAATTGGAAATCGGTTTCAAACAAACAAAATTTCTTTTAAATTTATTTTCATTTGCAATTTCATGTCCACGATAAACCGGGAAACGCGGTGAACCCTTACAACTCCTAAAATTTAAATTGTGTTGTTTTATTGTGGGCCCACACTTTTTGTACCTGCGTCGATAAAAGTGTTAAAAATAATTTATTTTAAAGAAAACTTTTTAAATCACAAGCTTTTAAGACCCTTGATATCATGTAACAGTAGAGTGCTAGCTAAGATAAGTAAAATGAGCCCAAACACGGCGGGTCTATCTTGTTAGCACAAGAGTTCCTATGACCACCTTCTGAATGCGTCATCAGATCAGCGCCATTTTGTCATGTTATTGCATTCAGTCAGCTCAATGGGAAACCGGGAAGTTTGTCAAATTTAGCTTGCAGGATTCGGTCTGCTGGACATGCTGGACTATGATTGATCGCTCTACTGCTGAGACCTAACCCGAGAAGTGGGCAGCAATTGGTTGTTATAGTACAGTGCTATCTCTAATAAAAAAAGAATCACAAAATGGTAAGCTAGTAATAATGTTGGTAAGCGCAAAACTCAACTGTTGAAGTTCAATGATGGTTGGATGGTTTTTACAGCAGGAATAGTTGACATTTAATTGAAAATCTCTTTAAATGAGGTTTAAGAAAAGTCCTGTATAAATAGGTGATAGATAACTGCCCCTCATTTCCCTGGCATTACAGAGGTTCATGAGCGACGGTGACCGTTGCGCGGGCCAGCTAGTTTCAGATAAATGTTATTTCAGTGTTATTAGTTAAACTAATGAAAAAAATGGATAATATTCGATATTATATTATCCTCTATAAGATACTAAAATATAAATAAAACAATTTTGTGCATACCATTACTCCTATTTCGGTGTGTGGCCATAAAATGAGCGATGTCCGTAAACTCTGTTGATGTACGGCGAGGGCGATTGGGGCCATAAAAAATCATTACACACGGACGGACAGTTAAACAGATTTGTCATTTCAATGTATATTTTATTTTGTTTTTCTACGTCTGTGGTCTGGTTAAACGACTTTAAATAGAAATGTTCGTTTTGGTAATTTAAACGTAAATAAAAATGGAAATCGATTGATTCTGAAAACAAATTCAACACCTGTACCAACCTATCACTGCCCACTGTTGGGCTCAGGTCTCCTCCGAAGAGGGATAAGGCATAGTCCACCACGCTTGCCCAGTGCGGATTGGGGTTTTCGCATATCTTCAAAGGATTTTTAGAACCCTTTTCAACACGCTGAATATTATTTTCTGTTTACGTCCGCATGAATTTTGTTTGTGTGAACCGATTTGTATGATTCGTTTTTCCATTTAATTGGAAAGGAAAGTGCCAGTTTCATCTTCGAAGGTAAAAAGGTTTGTGTGGGAGTAAGAGCGCATTTTACAGGTTTTAACCTACTTAGCGTCTTAAAGCCGGTTGAGATCACTTAAACATAGTCGAAATCGGTTCACTATATTCAAAAATTACCCCCTACAGTTACCACATTACCTCCTTATGATATAAATAGATTTTTGTATTCCCATATATCTTAATACTAGCTTTTGCCCGCGACTTCGTTCGCGTGGACTTCAGGTTCGTCCCGTCTAACCCGTCTAGTTCGCGACGTCTATAATATAGTACTATTATACCGCAAAAAATGTGTTTTTTTACGACCTCACATTAGAAACCTCCAAAATTGTAGCCTATGTGTTATTCTGATGTATAAGCTATATTGTGGTAAAGTTACATTCAAATCCATTCAGTAGTTTTTACGTGAAAGAGTAACAAACATACATACATCCATAATTACAAACTTTCGCCTTTATAATATACCTATATTAGATCTTAACATGATTCTGTATCTAAACCACCCCTATTTAATACAGGATCGCCATTTGTAATAACGAAGCTATATTTCACAATGAACGGGGAACACGAATTGTGTTGATTACTGGACAACGCATATTTGTTGTAGCGTCAGCATAAACAATAAACTAAATACATAAATAAAAACACTGATTAAAACATTACAAAAATACATCGTTTAAAACAAAATTAACATCGTGAAAGTTGAGTTGAAGATAAGAGAAAGGCATTCGATTGAACTTGCTTAAATCTTAACTTGGAAACTTGTTTTAAATCTATACATATAATAAAATGACAGAAAAGTCAACACTTCAAAATACACTCTTCCAAGTCAAGCAACCGTTGCACATAAAGTCACCGCGATGCAGAATCAATACATTTAGTTTGGTAAAAAATTCAGCTTTGTCCGGAGTAAACTAGAAAACTACTGCACGGATTTACTTCATATTTGGCAAGAATATTGCTTAGAGGTCGGGTCAACACATAGGCTATATATTATGGTACTATCATCTCCGAGGAACGGGATATAAATATAATAAATTTCATTAAACAATTTTAGAGCACCGACATCTATCGGCGTTTAAGTCAAATTTCCCGTGGAAGCATTTTTGTTGGTACGAGAGCTAGCAACGTCGGGAAAACAAGCATCTCAGTAAGGCCAGTTTTTATATTGCTATCTCTCATACTCTTTCACTTTTTTTTATCGGTCTAAAGTTTCACAATCGAATTGTCGTTTGGCAAATTAATTTTAGGTTTGTAGGTGCTTCAATACCATCACATAAAAAATTCAAACAAACTGAAATACTTTGAAAAAGAAAATGATTTTTTTTATTTATAGAATTTGACGTTTTCATTACGGGGGGGTATTGCCATAATCGCCACGCTTGGCATGCGGGTTGGCGATCGCAGTATGATGTTATTATACTCAGAGAGCGCTGCTGCCCACTCTCCGGAGTGTCCCTTGGTTGAATAAGTCGCCTTCTACGACACCCACGGGACAAGGTGGGGTGCTATTCTAAGCCGGCACCACACGGCGCAGGACCGGCCGATGTGGCGAAGTTTGGGG
Source organism: Trilocha varians (assembly GCA_030269945.2). NCBI lineage: Eukaryota > Metazoa > Arthropoda > Insecta > Lepidoptera > Bombycidae > Trilocha > Trilocha varians. Next base: position 4,571,858 of record AP028279.1, read on the forward strand.
GAGGCCTATGTCCAGCAGTGGACGTCTATAGGCTGATGATGATGATGATGATTTATAGGATTAGCGTAAGGCACAAATTTAATAACAATAAAAATATCACGCAATAATAAATTCATGAAGCAAAATGGTCAATGAAAATAATTAAAGTAAAAAAATGTCTTTAAATAATTTGTAAAATAGGTTTTTCACCTGTGTACAAATAAGACGCTCACTGATTAACGCAACCACGACCAGCAGCCCCACAGCCCATATGACGTCCGGGACTGTGTGAGATATAGCATACATAAAAACTACTGGCCTTCAGCCTTGGCCTTACTGAAATACTCTGTCAAAAACGTTGCTAGCTCTTATACCATAATTTAAATTTGACTATGACATTTTTGACGACTTCAATAATTGTTTTTTAATTGTCATAGATAGATGGAGCTGTGTGCCTTTTCTTCTTAAAAAATGTATCATTAATTCGTTTCAGAGATTAGCAAGATCTATACATATAAATAAATTTCATTAAACAATGTTAGAGCAACTGATGTAGTTGTTGTACAAAGAGTTCTGTTCCTTCTTAAAAAATGTGTCTTTAATTTGTTTCAGAGATTAGCAAGATCTATAAATATAAATAAATTACATTAAGCAATTTTAGAGCAACGACATCTATTGGCCTTCAAGTCGAATTACATATGGAAGCATTTTTTTTTTGTTGATATAAATAATTTAAATTTGATTATGTCATTGTGGGACAATGCTTCCTATTTGCTAACTAGATGGCGTTGGCGTATAAATTTGAATTATTCTGAATCGCGCTATTATTTCGTACACCAAATGTCAAAACTGAGGTTACCTGCTTTGCTATATGTCATCGTGTGGTTGGTCAAATTGAAATACTTAGCAATCATTATATTATTATTTTGTTTCGACTTAAAATAATTAAAATACCTGGAAAAGGATATCTAATTTATCCGAATGCTCAAAGAATACTCGAAGGAAAAGGTTAGCTCGATGTGTAGAAACCGTCGTTGGGCGTGAAGCTAGGTTGGTTACTCTTCGAGAACACATTGCGGAAACTCTGTCGATCGAAGATCTTGAAGAGCAGGATACTCAGTTAAGGAGAGATCACTCTCAGCCTGCTCTTTCACGGTCGGTGGAGACTGATGAGCAGCATGAAGAGCGTAGTGCAGCTGCTCAGCAGCGTTACCAGGACGTACGTGACGATACTTCTGCTCATGTATCGCAAGACCGAGACGGAATGCAAGAATTGCAAGAGCAACCGTGGCAAAATAAAGAGGGAAGTGGATTCATGTATGTTGCGATTAACTACGCCGCACACGGAGATATTAGAAGAAGTGTGCGCCTTTTGTCAAGCCCGCAAATGGAGAGGGGAGCCCAATGGAATGTGCTGTGCATCTGGTAAGGTACGCTTGGAGTCTGCAAGACCCACCAGAACTGTTGAAACTCTTACTAAGCGGCGAACATCCAAAGTTCAGGCATTTTTTGAAAAACATCCGAGTCTATAATAGGGCCTTCCAAATTACTTCGCTTGGTGCAAATCAAATCGTTGAAACAAAGTTCATGCCGACATTCAAGATCCAGGGACAAGTTTACCATCAAATTGGTTCGGTGCTACCTACAGATATTTCCAATTTGGACGTGCTCAAGAATTCTCCGATGTCCTTTTAAGTCTTGGTGAAGGTACTCTACCAGAGGAGAGAGGTGGACAAGTGGTGCTTCCAATGTCTCTCGGTAGAGTTGTATCCAGCTTAGAAGAACTCATTCGCTGTGTATACAACGACATCAGTCGTATACTACACCAGCAGAATTCTTGGGTGTGTGAGCGATTTTGACACCCAAAAATGATCAGGCTGCAGCAATTAACGAATGCATTCTCTCAGAAATTGAGAGAAATGAAGTGATCTACAACTTTATAAATACTGTCGTCGAGCAAGACGATGCCACACATTATCCTGTGGAATTTTTTCACTCTCTGTCAGCAAGTGGACTTCCAGCGCATACTATCAAGCTCAAGGTCGGTGTCCCGATTATGCTTCTTCGGAACCTAACTCCTCCGAAGTTGTGTAACGGGACCCGCGAAATTAGCACTTTTTGCACTTCAATTTAAAAAAAAACAGTCTTATTCTGTTACTCTGCTTAGTGTAGATATGAAAGGCAAAGAAGAAAACCAGTAAATTAATGTTATTTCAAAGATATAATTATTGGTATATTATTATGGTGATGTACATAGCATTCACGCAGACGACGTCGCGGGCAATAGCTAGTAAATAATAAATGTGTCAATAAATCAATGAAAATGTTTACCTTCTCATGAACACTTTTCTTTTTTTTATTCTCTTTAATTGTTAAAATTTTTAGAATTATTTTTTTTTAATTGACTAAGTTTTTTCTATAATTTTCATTAATTTTATAATTATTTTATTGTAATTCTCATAACACTTTTAATTTAATTATGTTTAAACAAGAATGTTGTGTGTATCTATACCTAATTGGCTACCATATTAGAAGTTAAGTTATGTAACATAAGTACAACAGTAGTGAATAATATGTAAGCTGTTGATACTCCTTTTATAAATAAATAAACACATCATTGAAATCGATTCTTCCAATAAAATGCTAAAATTTATTGACAAATAATTAACTCATTGATAGCACACACACCCTCTATGACTGACCTCAAAATATCTCAATAATCAAATATTCATAAAATGTAATTAAACTAAAAGAATCACTCAACATCAGTCCTCCTTTCCCTACTCAGTCAACACAACGCTTCAAATTGTCGAAACAATTTCAGAGATATAAAACCTGTACACGTAAAAGCCGTTCGCTTTTCAGCAATCAACAAATTCAAAGAAAAATAACTCAAGCCCCATTCAATTGGAAATAAGATGAAATCGTAACATTTGCTGATTGATAGAAGCTCTTCAATTTATAATATTGATGAAACCATAAATATTAAGAATGTTTTGCTGTATTTATTGATATTATAATGGATTTTACAGTAAACTATTCAGCTACCCACGCTCAATACATTAGTAATTGGAATCTAAAGGCGCAGTAACTTCTATATAAATTTGATGGAAAAATATATTTTAAAATGGCGTCTGCTTCGGCAAAATTGATGTTTAGAATAATGCCTAAAATAATGTACTTTAAAACCTTTTAAAACAAATATCATGTAAAAATAGAGAGTCAAGCAAAGTAAAACGACCCTAAATGCCACGCACCATCCGGCTATGGAATGAGCTCCCCTCTTCGGTGTTTCCCGAGCGCTATGACTTGTCCTTCTTCAAACGAGGCTTGAAGAGAGTCCTTAAGGGTAGGCCGTAGGTAGTGGCCCCGCAATGTCTTCTGGCAATACAGAGGTCCATGAGCGACGCTAACCGCTTGCGATCGGGTGGGCCGTTAGCTCGTCTGCCTGCGTGGCAGAATATGTCTGTATTTTATTTAGTACAGGAGTGTCTTTGGCTACCTTCCGTCTCCATCATATTATTTGTGTCGTCACACCTTATCTCATTTAGATAGGGTCGGCGTAATGCTCTCTCTACTCTTTTCTATCATTACATACAATGCAATACAATACAAAAACTCTTTATTGAAACACCACAATTACATAGTTACAAAAATTTAAATATAGTGTATCAACGGGCGGCCTTATCATCATACATTACATACATCATCTGTCACACCACAAATCATCATATTATTATCATCCTTCACACAATCATACCATCTTTTTTCCGATCTTCCTCTCATCTTACATCCATCTTAAAAATCATCATTCGTCGTGTTACAATGCATTATGACGTGTAAAATTTCAGCTTAATCGGAAACCGGGAAGAAGATTCTACGAACTTACATAGTTACATCCAGTACAAGTTAAAAAAACTTGAGAGGCGTCATGGGACACCCGAATAGAACGAAGTTCCTTTCGATTAAAAGATATCTTATGGTTTTTTTTCCTAACGTAACGCGCGATGAGGAACGTGTTTTAAAAGATTTTGATCTCAGCGCCATCTAGCGATAATCATCTAAAATAAAAAAAATGTCGTGACAACTTTTCGAAAGATTTTTTTCCGTCTAGCCCCCTTTCACAACGCGCGATAAGGAACTTCGTTCCAATAATTATTAGAAAATCAACAAAGTAATAATTTTATTTAAATAAAATATTAAAAAAAAGCTTTAAATACAAGCTTTTAAGATCCTTATTTTCAAGTATCAGTAGAGTGCTAGTCAAGACAAGTAAAATGAGCCCAAACACGACGGGTCTATCTCATTTAGTACAAGAATACCTATGAACACCCGAATCCATCATCAGATTTGCGCCATTTTGTCATATTATTACATTGTCACGTACATCTGCGTGCAAAATGTCATCTCAATCGGACACCGTGAAGTTTGTCCAATTTAGCTTGCAAGATTCCACTCGAACTTACATAGTTACATCCAGTGCAAGTTAATATAAAGCTTGTAAAAATAATAAATTTCTTTAAACACTCGCGGTTATCTACAACACTTACACTATTACTAAACGGGTTCTTACCACGATTATTTGACCATGATCACGGGAAGACTGAAGAACTGCGGGTAGGTCATTTAATGGCGCTTGAAACAGTGCTGAAATATCGGGACCTCTCAATTAAAAATAATCGTGGTAAGAACCCGTTTAGTAATAGTGTAGGTGTTGTGAAAATAATATTACTACTCTGCCGCCACTACCCACAATTGGCAGCAAACTCCCGTTATTAGCAACACAGAGCACATTTACTGTCGCACCATTTCCAATAACTGGGATATCGATATAAGTAAACCGATATTATTGCGAGTTACGGAAAATACCAGCATATGTGGGTAGATAAAATAATTCTGTTATATTGAAACATGGGATGTTTGGGAACATTTCTATTAGCCACTGGGATCGGCAACAAAATTGGTTTGTTTACTTTTGCCAAGTCTGTGGCAGGAGACAAAATTGAGCACAGTTCAAAAACTTGTTTTGTTTACATTTTTTAATCGTCTCATATTTTACCGAGATAATATATTTTCGCTAAAAATGCAATACAGCGTCATTTAATAATAAAGATTTACAAAAATATAAGGTTTAATTAAAAATCGAGAATAAAATTTATTGGAAAAAAATGTTTTTAAAATGAGGCTCTAACACGGTAGTGAATCCGAACGAAGTCCCCAGTTTCGCCATCTAGCGAATAGTGACGTTCCCAGTTGAATGGTTAGACGCAAAACCGAAACTGTGTTTGTCAGTGGCATCGCGAATGAACTGATTTTATGTTGTTTTTTTATACTTAGGCTGTATACTTATTTTTTATGGCAATGTTATCAAAAAAGGCTTCATCCCCCAAAAATCGAACGCGATGTATCGAGAATATCGTAGTGCGTAATGCGTCGTGCCGTACCGTATAACCCCGTGCTGGATTCTGGCCTCAGTCGAGGTACGGACACTGAACGGTTTTTTTGCGGTTCACCTTCCGCATATCTTCCTCCAAAAAACATATCGCTCACTCAACTAAATTGGTGTTAAATTCTATCTCAACAATTAAGTATTGCTCAACTCCAAAGTTGAGTTTGTAACACTCATTGAGTCAGCCATTCAGCATCTGTAATCAAAGTTAAAAGTTGCTTAATTCAATTTGCTCTTTACTCACAATCCACGTGATTTTTGCACAGGGCCGGACTCGGTTTGTAAATGAAATGACCCCCTTTTTAATTACAATTAGTTTATTTAAAAAATTTGGCGGAAATACTTTACTAATACCACGAGCGTTAGTTTGATTCGGTTTACAAAGTATGTTTTAAAATATTTTTGAAAAGCTGTTTTTACTGAAACTGAAAACTTTGTGCCGCAAAATGGCGCATTTATTGAAAAAAAAACGAGACTGTTACTAGCGCTGTTACGGTACATATCTATAAAAATAATCGTTTTCTGTACATTTTTCACTCACAAATACACAAAACACACTGCCAAATACATACATACACACAATTCCTCCTTTACATTTCTTAATGTTAGTATTGTGTCATTTTTAAATTTAATTCATCATATACATTTTTATTTTCATTTTCTTTCTCTTCGTATTAAAAATACCATAACCTTAATGTATAATTAATTAACAATTCTTAATGCTAGGTCTAAACTTTACGATTAAATATAAAAATAACACACCATTTATTAACAAAAACATCTTAGCGGTAGACTACTTGCATAATATTACTATTATAATAACCATTCTCAGTCTTATAGCTATAAAAACAATTTAATCTATTATGATAATGTGTTATTTATCTTTAAAATCATTAAGAGTAGTATCTTGGTTATCCGTAAGTTTATACGCTTATTATTATATATATATATATATATTATAAAGGCGAAAGTTTGTAAGTATGGATGTATGTATGTTTGTTACTCTTTCACGTAAAAACTACTGAATGGATTTGGATGAACTTTACCACAATATAGCTTATACATCAGAATAACATATAGGCTACAATTTTTAATAATACGGGACGAACCTGAAGTCCACGCGAATGAAGTCGCGGGCAAAAGCTAGTTATTTTATAAGAAAGTCCTGTAAAGGATCACCCACCAGGGCGAAGGACCCTAATTCCGTGGTATTGCAGAGGCTCATGAGTTATGGTGAGCACTTACCATCAGGTGTGCTTTAAGCTTGCTTATCTATCATACAATTATAAAATCTAACAGATGTTGATATAATGGGATATGTTACATCTTTCAAGTCGAAATAGGACAAATTTCCCGTCGAAAAACAAATTTTCTATCTATTTCATTAAAAATAGACGATTCCGACTATACCGCCAACCGACATTAAAATATTTTCAATCACAATATGAAGTTTTATTTAATAATTCTATAATATTACAAAGCTAATATGAAATTTGAAAGTGGATGGATGTAAGAGGAGAGGTAGGTCTAAGAAGAGTTGTTTGGATTGTACGGAAGAAGATATGAAAATTTGCGGCGTGACAGAGGACTTATGCCAGATTAGGAATGAATGGAGAGATAAGACATATTGTGCCGACCACATTTGAATGGGATAAAGTTGAGCTAAAGAAAAAAGAGAGAGAGAATACACTTTATGTACCGAAAACATCAAGAAATTTGCAAATTGATACTTAAAGCTTAAAGTACAATATAGGCGGCCTTATCGCTATAGCGATTTCTTCCAGCAACTTTAGGGCAGTGGCGTGCAGTCCATATAAACAAAGAAGCACTGCATACCCTAATATAGCCGTGAACAGAATATCAAGAATTTCAAATTAAATACAATACAATACAATACAATAGCCTTTATTATTCCTTAATACAATAATTACAAAATTCATTACAATATATTCAATTCAATATAATAAAATTTAAAAATTCATATTTAAAATTAGATTAAATTACAATAATTCTTGATTGACTGAATTGAATTAAATTATATTTCAAAATTAAATTATTTTAAATTAAGGACCTCTCATCGAGTAAAGGCCTCCTCCATTTTTCTCCATAATTTTCTATCCCTCGCTTTTTGCATCCAGTTTATATCTGCTGTTTTCAAAATCTCACCCAGCCATTTCTCTTGTGGTCTTCCTCTAGATCTTTTATTGTGCGGTCCATCCCATGTTACTATTTGCTTGATCCACTTGTTATCGTCCATTAGAGCAATGTGTCCAGCCCACCGCCATTTCAGTTTCTTACAGTGATGTAGAGCATCGATGACTTTTGTAGATTCTCTTATTTCGGTGTTTCTTTTCCTTTCTTTTCTTTTAATATTTAATATACTTCTTTCCATTGACCTTTGGCATACTTGTATTTTATTTTTAGTGTAGTTATTATATATCCAAGTTTGACAGCCGTACGATAGACAAGGTAATATACATGAATCTAGCACTTTCTTCTTAAGATATATTGGTAGTTTTGATTTCAGAACTTCTTTATTACACCAAAATTTATTCCATGAAACTGTAGTTCTTCTATCTATTTCCTCAATATAACGAGTTTTTTTGAATGATACTTTCTGACCTAAATATACATATTCTTCTACATATTCAAGTGGTTCATCATTTATGTTGATAGGTTTATTTATGTTGCTGTTTGTCATGACTTTAGTTTTTGTTAAGTTAAGTTCTAATCCAATTTTACAGCTCACAATATTTAGTTCATTTATCATTATTTCTAGCTGTGATGCTGTTTCAGAAAATAGTATTATATCATCAGCAAATCTGAGGTTGCTAAGAAATTTTCCTTTGATGTTTAAGCCTTTAGATTTCCAGTTCAGTTGTTTCATTATAAACTCTAAGACGGTTATAAATATTTTTGGAGAGATAGGGTCTCCTTGTCTGACGCCTCTACCAATTTTGATCTCGCCTCCCTTTGTCTCCATTTTTACTCTACTTGTACTTTTACTGTAGATGTCTCAGAAAACATCAAGAAATTTGCAAATTGATACTTAAAGCTTAAAGTACAATATAGGCGGCCTTATCGCTATAGCGATTTCTTCCAGCAACTTTAGGGCAGTGGCGTGCAGTCCATATAAACAAAGAAGCACTGCATACCCTAATATAGCCGTGAACAGAATATCAAGAATTTCAAATTAAATAAAAAAGTTTATTTATAAATAAATCTACAATTTACATCATTTTGAGAGCCAAAATTATATTTTACCAGTTCTACACCATCACTTATTCATAATAGTGATACTAAGACGCACATCATTTGAAAATTCTCATCCAACAAATAATGAATGTCCAAAAACAAAATCACATCAATCAAACTTACACCGTAAAGTCACAAAATACGGTCTAATTTTCCATGCGTCGGTTATTCGGGGTCATTACATAGTACGCCAGTGGCGCTCCTGCCTTAGGGTTATATGTAAGAAGAATATTGGATGTGTGCGAGCACCTTAAGATAATCACTATATCACCCTAAATTTCTTTCCAACGAATGTGGGAGTTAAAGTGATCTCTTTATGTCTCAATCCAGAACACAAAAGTTTTATCGAGACATTAATATTCAAGTTCACAATAAAAACGTTACATTAGTTTCTGGGACGATCAATTTATCTGTATGTATGTATGTCTGTGTGGGTGTTTTATTTTAATTCCATTATGTATACGATGCTTCACTATTTTCGGAGTCAATAGTTGTGTAAATGACACGAGAAAGAAGGTAAATTTATTTCATGCACGGAGGACAAAACAAAGCAAAAGCATTTAATTTTCTATATTTCTGTAGTTGTATAGATAGTTTTATCTTGACATTGCAGGAGTCCACGAACCACCACCACCATCTGACTGACTGGTAGTAACCACATACCATCAGTCTTCGTCTTACTACCAAGCTAAAAAACATAATGTATAGATATTTATTCTTCGTAGAACATATAAAAAAATTCATTAAAATCCAATCTCTAGTTTTAAGTGAAATAGTAACTAAAAATATATTTTTTCCACACACACACACACATATAATTGTGGAGTGAATATATTTCCAAATCTGTTAAATTTTCATACAGTATATTCGGCAAACATATAATATTGAAACGAAAAAAAAATCAAAAATATTGCTATTTACCTTACAATCTGTGACTCTAATTCAAGATATAAATAAAAACTATTCAAAGTAAGTAGAATAGATCAAAATACTTAGAGATATACGTAGGTAGAAAACAGACATCTCAATCCAAAGATATTCGACTCCATTTTATTGCCAGTGATGATATATTGATAAGACGTGACTTCTCGCAGTAGGCTTAACTCATAGCTGAATTGAGTATTTGACTCATTTTTGGAAATAGGTTTATTTTATTCTTTATAACCTTCTAACTACGCTACACTAATATTTCGAAGAAATTTGCAGTTTTTTAATTTTTTTTTATTGCCATGTAGGCAGACGAGCCAACGGCCCACAAGTAAGTGGTTACCGTCGCTCATGAACCTCTGCAATGTCAGGGGACACTGAGGAGTCCCTACCTACGACCTAACTTTAAGGACCCTCCTCAAGCCTCGTTTGAAGAAGGACAAGTCATAGCGCTCAGAGAAGACCGAGGAGGGGAGCTCATTCCATAGCCGGACAGAAATAAAAATTAAAGTGGAAGTTTTAATTTTCAAAATGGTGCTAAAAACGCTGTCATTTCACACGATGACGTCAGGTGTAAGTAAAAAAGTAAACAAACCAAAACGTCGATTAATTTTTGCATTTGACAGATTGTTATGTTTACTTGCGTGTGACGTCAGTAACTTCTTTAACGAATTACAGAGCATTTTCGAGATAGTCGATATTTCAATTGTTATTCGATTCAATAAAAATCGTGGTAAGAACCCGTTAATTAATCGTGTAAGTTAATAACCGCGAGTGTTTAAAGAAATTTGTTACAGTACAGTTTTTTTTAGCACTTGACCCTCCAAATCCGGCCCTGTCTCTTTAATTAATCCACGTAACAGACCCCGAAAACTCCAGAACGAACTATTTTTGCAAAGTTTAATGTGATTCAACTATGTTCAGACTAAATGAGAGAGAAACAGTTTACGCGCCAATTAAACAAGATGGCGGATGTTTAGTTTATAAACAAATAGGGTGAAGAGCCCAGATGCTCGACCATTGTGCATCCATTTTCAATTTAGTTTTTCTTTGTCAATTAGTAATAGAACAACCAAGGTGACTATTTGAGCAGGCTTTGTATTTAATCAGGAACATGATAACTAATATATTTTAAACAATGTTGACTTTGTTTAAGAGAAATTCGTGTTTGTTTGAACATTTTTAGATACGTTTTCCATCATAATATTAAAAGTAAAAATTATTTAAAAATTAATGTGCGATTTTTCACAACACCACTGGCTAAAAACGGTGAAGGAAAACATCGTGAGGAAACCTGCATGTCGGAAAAGGGTTCTAAAACACCTTTGAAGATACGTGAAGTCGCCAATCCGCACTAGGCAAGCCCAACAGTGGGCAGTTAATGGGTTGCTACAGTTGTTTTTTTTTTTTGTGACGGGATGAAATCGCCGGACTTCCACTCGCCCCGCGAGTGGGGTATGTGGGGGTTGAACCGCACTAAAACCTCCCGCCCTTCGCGCTCGACATCCGAATTAGTAGGGGTGAGAGGACGCGTTCGCGATTGTCGCTCACGTATCGCCCCATTAATTAATTATTTTGCTTAATGTTTATTTTGCGACTGATCAATGCGTTCATACACGTTTTTACGCACACATTATAACACACACACGCAGCTAACATCTTTCGATCCTTAACTATATATTACTTAAAATGTAAATTCTTTAATTTGTTACAATTTTAAGAATTATATTTATTTATTGACTAAGTTTTTTCTATAATTTTCATTCATTTTATAATTATTTTATTTGTAATTCTCATAACACTCTTAATTTAATTATGTTTAAACAAGAATGCTGTGTGTATCTATAATTGGCTACCATATTAGAAGTTAAGTTATGTAACATAAGTACAACAGTAGTGAATAATATGTAAGCTGTTGATACTCCATTCAAAAATAAATAAATCCGTAATTGGCTAATGTTTTGTTTTATAATTTTAAGTTTAATTTAATTGTAATTGTAGCTGTGGATTTTTGTTAAATAAATAAATAAAATAAAAAAATATTGAACAGTTGTCAATAATCGGGCTAGGTTTCCAGTTGGGTTGTTTACCCTACGGAGGAGGGTACCACGCTAATTAATTCACCTGTGTTCGCAATTCGAAGGGGATGCAACAGGTTTAGTTTGTGTAAGTCGAAACCCCACTATTAGTGTTAAGGATGTTTGGCAATTAAATCACTTGTAAATGGCTGAATGGATTTGAATTAATTTTTGCACGCATTTATTTACGGAGAAAGAATTTGTAATTTTTGTATGTAACGAATAAACTCAAAAAGTACTGGACCGATTTTAATAATTCTTTCACCGTGAGAAAGCTACACTATCCACGAGTAACATAAGTTTTATTTTATTTTCAAAAAAATTAGGGATCCGTATGAAAATATCGAGTCTTTATGACGCAGACGAAGTTTCGCGAATCATCTTGTCTTCTATAATATAAAAATGAATCACAAAATGTGTTGCTAAGCGCGTACCTTAACGCCTGGACCTATATGGCCTATTCTTTTTTTATATGTGCAGTTTGAGAGCAAATTTGACTAGTCATTCTATCACATATGACGGCGTAAATAGTGTGTTAAGGTGTAATGACGTTGTAATTAGTCGATCTTCGTTTTGTTTTGTCAGGAATGACGTCACAATGTTTACTTGAACACTTGAAGGTCAATAGTTTTGAATAAAAACTTCAGAATAACGAGTTTTAACAGTTTGTTACTTTTACTTCAAGAGGTCCGTTCGTCTCGATAATTCAGACACGAATGAATAATAACAGCGGCCAGCGCCTGTATTTATAGCAAGTCTCCACTTCCAACTACCCGCACGGTGAATAGGTTGGTTTCCCTCGTTATCACCCCGTTACATATAATACAAAATCTATTTACTACACTAGCTATAAGAAAAAATAACAAAAGAATTAGAATTGCATGTATCTAAAACTGTACAAATAATCTAATGATTACCTCCTTAACAGGCATCATCGAACGGTCACGTGACTTTACACGTGAGGTGACACATGACAATGTTCCCATAGAAATGCCTCATATGTGTGATGTCAAAATAATTTTCCACAAACACTCGTCTGTGTTCGTTAATTTACGCAAGGTGCCGAAACTGTGGCGCTCACCTGGAGTACGTTCGGAATAATTACTGTGTTTGACTATCTTCTAAAAATTTTTTTTTTATTAATTTTTAGGATTAATTTAAAAAATACTTACTTTTATTAAACTCTTCTTCTTCTCTTCCCATTTCATTTGGGGTCGGCCCTCCGAATATGAGTCCGCCATGCGGCTCTGTCGTTGTAATGTACAGGTACATTTTGTGATCATTTTTGCAGGTTTCTCCACCAAGTAGCTTTGGGGTTGGGGGCGCCCATACAAGATGGTGCGCGGCAAGGTGCGCCCATGGGCGCCCCCCATAACCGAGCGTCTACCGCCTCAGCAGCTGCGGGACATTGTCACGAACTTGTTCCCGCAGGAGCAGGAGGGATTTATCCCCCCTGCTATGGGTGAGCCGCCGGAGGATACCGGCGGCGAGGCCCCTGCTGAGGTTCCCCACATCACCGGGGAGGAGCTTCGTGTGGCCGTAGTCAGGATGAGTGCTAAAGACACGGCACCCGGCCCGGATGGCATCCATGGCCGGGTCCTGGCCTTGGCCCTCAATGCCCTAGGGGACCGACTCTTGAGGCTTTACGATTCTTGCCTCGAGTCGGGACGGTTTCCCTCGCTGTGGCGAGAGGGTAGACTCGTCCTTCTCAGGAAGGAGGGGCGCCCGGCGGATACAGCCGCCGGTTACCGTCCTATCGTGCTGCTGGACGAGGTGGGCAAATTGCTGGAACGCATTCTGGCTGCCCGCATCGTCCAGCACCTGGTCGGGGTGGGACCTGTCCTGTCGGCGGAGCAGTACGGCTTCAGAGAGGGCCGCTCAACCGTGGACGCGATCCTTCGCGTGCGGGCCCTCTCAAATGAAGCCGTATCACAGGGCTGCTTCCGAATCTCGGGGGACCAAACCGTGTCGTGCGCCGCCTCTACGCGGGGGTGGTGCGTTCGATGGCCCTGTACGGCGCGCCCGTTTGGGCCGGACCGGGAAACCGGACAGCAACTGTTGTCCGGCTCCTGTACCGGCCGCAGCGCGTCGTAGCTATCAGGGTCATCCGCGGATACCGCACCGTCTCCTTTGAGGCGGCGTGCGTGCTGGCTGGGACGCCACCTTGGGACCTGGAGGCGGAGGCGCTCGCCGACGATTATCGTTGGCGTTGCGACCTCCGCGCTCTGGGCGTTGTGCGTCCCATCAGAGCCGCGGTACGGGACCGGAAGGCCCAATCTCGGCGGTCCGTGCTGGAGGCGTGGTCAAGACGCTTGGCCAACCCCAGCTGGGGTCTAAGGACCGTCGAGGCGATTCGCCCTGTCCTGGAGGACTGGGTGAGTCGTGGCGAGGGACGTCTCACCTTTCGTCTGGTGCAGGTGCTGACCGGGCATGGTTGCTTCGGGAAGTACCTGCACCGGATACAGGTCGAGCCGACGACGAGGTGCCATCATTGCACAAGCGACCTGGACACGGCAGAGCATACGCTCGCTGTCTGCCCCGCATGGGAGGAGCAGCGCCGTGTCCTGGTCGCACAAGTAGGGCAGGACTTGTCGTTGCCGGGCGTCGTGGCATCGATGCTCGACGACGACGAGTCCTGGAAAGCTATGCTCGACTTCTGCGAGTCCACCATCTCGCAGAAGGAGGCGGCGGGGCGGGAGAGGGAGAGCTCTTCCCTCCCCGACCAACCCCGTCGCTGCCGACGTCGAGCGGGGGGCCGACCTCGGGAGTTGTCCCGGGACCTGGCCTCCTAAGACTACCGGGTCCACCAACATCGGACCCGAGGGGTGCTGCGCTAGGCATCAGCGCGCACCCTCCGTGCCATCTGTACGGGGGATGGCAAGCCGTGCTCCCCGACCCGGGCTGGCCTTGGGCCGGCCTGGGCCGAGGGAGACCCTACACCACACGGCCCCATCTTGGCGGGCCTTAATTGGCCCGTCCACCGAGCGAGCCGGTGGTCGTTTCACCGACGGCTGCCGGTTCGACGTCCGGGGGTGACGGGGCGATACGTAAGCGACAATCGCGAACGCGTCCTGTCACCCCTACCACATCGGATGTCGAGCGTGAGAGGCGGGAGGTTTTGGTGCGGTTCGACACCCACATACCCCACTCGCGGGGCGAGTGGAAGTCCGGCGATTTCCTCCCGTCAAAAAAAAAAAAAAAAAAGTAGCTTTGGGGCGTCCTCGGGGTTGTTTTCCTATGTCAATGTTTAAAGCAATTTTTATAGTTTTATAGTGCTCAATTTTGGCACCACACAGCCTTGGCAAAAGTAAACAATCCAATTTTGTTGTCGCTCCCAGTTGAATGGATACGGATTAATTTTTATGTAACAGAGTTGTTCAAAGAACTTTACATACAAATTCGATTAACAACATTTTCCTTCCTCCTACGAGTATTTTCAACATCAAAGAGTAATTCGATACTATTTATGCCCTGTCATTAATTGGTTGCCATGGCAACGGGGTCTTTTGGCCCATCTCGTACAATTTAAGCTTCGGATCAATTACTTTCAATACATAAGGGCTTAACACGATAATTTTGTAAGCGGATTGGATAACCAATAATAACAAGTCTGGGATTTTAACCGACTTTTAAAAGGAGGTATTTTTTTATTGCCATGTAGGCAGACGAGCCAACGGGCCACCTGACCGTAAGTGGTTACCGTCGCTCATGTACCTCTGTAATGTCAGGAGACACTGAGGGGTCGCTACCTACGACCTAACTTTAAGGATCCTCCTCAAGCCTCGTTTGAAGGAGGACAAGTCATAGCGCTCTCCGAATACCGAAGAATTTCAGTAGGTTAGGTTAGTACACATTTTTGCCAGTTAGTCTTAGTGTGTGTGTGTGTGTGGCATTGTAGCTTTCAAACGGATGAACAGATTTTTATTGAAGTTTTTTTTTAAATTAGTCGACGTTGTTCTTAAATAGGTTTGATGATGATCTAAGATGGCGGCTACAAAATGGCGAATTTTATTTTAATTACTTGATTTTTTTTATAAGTTTCATCGTTTCTAAAAGCAAATAAGTTCTAATTTGTATTTCGACAGGTCATTCACCCCACTTCAGCAAAATTACAGATCCACCCTGTATACAAAGATAATCTGACAACAGGAACCTTTCGGAAAGTCGGTCACAAAATCGAAAATTAACTCAAAATTAAACAGTATAGGAAACTTGACCTAACAAAACGCAGACCGGATATTACGTACCAAAGTTTCAGCATAAATTTATGATACAAAAAACTGTGAAGTTCTTTGTTTAATTAGTTTTATAATTTATGTTTTATCCCGTTGTTTATGGTTGCGGAGTTTGTGTAATTATTGTTGCGGTAAGTCTGCGTTCAAAAATTTACGACCCCTCTGTTTTGTTGTCTAGTCTTTGAACTTTTGTTTATCTATGTTAAGGTGACACACGTCTTAATAAAAATTCGTAAAAAATGTAAGCTTTTTATGAGATTATGAGCTTCGAAAGGATTTTAAATACAAGCTTTTAAGATCCTGAATGTCATGTAGCAGTAGAGTGCTAGTTAATACAAGTAAAACAAGCTCAAACACAACGGGTCTATCTTCTTTAGCACAAAGTTCCTATGACCTTACGAATCCATCATCAGATCAGCGCCATTTTGTCATATTATTGCATTGTCACGCGATATACGCTGTCAGCTTAATAAGAAATCGGAAAGTTTGTCTTTAACTCGTAATATTCCAGCCGAACTTACATAGTTACATCCAGTGCAAGTTAATGTAAAGCTTGTAAAAAAACAGCCATTTTATAGATAAACATAGTATATTATTGTCTATACTATAAGTATAATAACCTCTGTCACAGCCAATGTCAAAAACTGGACATTCCACACAAAAGCTCAAAGTTAAATGCTAAAGTTAACTTCACTGTAACGTTGACAAATAAAGCCAATTATTTGTGTAATGTCAGGTTGTATGTATGTATTTTTGTAAATGTTTAATTATATTTACTATTTCTGATTCACATAAAAGTAAGTTTTTAAATAGAAACATTTGCGGACGAGTCATGCAAGAATGAATAATGCACGTGAAACGGTTGGCTCGCTTTTGTATTACGCTGTTCAGATATGAAGTACTTTTTTTCGGTGAAAAACGACAAGGTTTTATTTGTATTCCTTTCTTTTTGACCAACTTCCAAAAAGAGAGAGAGAGAGAGAGAGAGTAGGTTTTCAATTCGTCTATTTTTATGTTTGTTACCTCATAACTTTAGTTTGTCTTAACCGATTCGGATGATTGTTATCTAAGATGAAAGGTGATGGTTGTCGTCGGGACACATTTAATTTTTTCAAAGATCGAATTAGTACTTTCTTTAACGGACAAGATTTCCCGATTTCGTGTATTTCTTTTCTAGATGAACCGATTTCGATAATTCTATTTTGATAGAAAGCATATGCTATTCTTGAACAATGGAAGTCTGTAATTTTTCTTTTTATAACAAAATATTATATTACAGAAACAATACTAAACATACCCCAACACTAGTACGATTTCCCATCAACCATAAGGGGCCATCCATAAAGTACGTCACACGAATTTCATGATTTTTGAACCCCTCCCCCGTCCATGTCACAGGTGGTCACATTTTTGTGACCCCCCCGCCCTAGTGTGACGTCACATGTTTTGCAATTTCACATCAAAAAATTATTAAATTAAAACATCAATTCCGAAATTAGTTTTATTTCCATTTATTTAAGTACTTTTTATGAAATCAACATTATATCAAATATTTGAAACAATAACAAAGCAAAAACTATTGAATATAAAGAAAAATAAAAAGAAAGAAACTTAATCATCTTCAGTCCATGGACTTTGAACCCACTCCTTTAAATTATTTATAACTGGCAAGGCAGTCACTTCGTTCTCATTAATTAGGTTTTCCACGTCAGGAACATTTGTGGTGTCAACATCTTTTTCATCCAACCATATGGCATCATCATTGATATCTAAACAAAGAATTTCTCTGGCACGTCTAGCTGCTATTTTATTTATTTTGATAGAAAGCATATGCTATTCTTGAACAATGGAAGTCTGTAATTTTTCTTTTTATAACAAAATATTATATTACAGAAACAATACTAAACATACCCCAACACTAGTACGATTTCCCATCAACCATAAGGGGCCATCCATAAAGTACGTCACACGAATTTCATGATTTTTGAACCCCTCCCCCGTCCATGTCACAGGTGGTCACATTTTTGTGACCCCCCCGCCCTAGTGTGACGTCACATGTTTTGCAATTTCACATCAAAAAATTATTAAATTAAAACATCAATTCCGAAATTAGTTTTATTTCCATTTATTTAAGTACTTTTTATGAAATCAACATTATATCAAATATTTGAAACAATAACAAAGCAAAAACTATTGAATATAAAGAAAAATAAAAAGAAAGAAACTTAATCATCTTCAGTCCATGGACTTTGAACCCACTCCTTTAAATTATTTATAACTGGCAAGGCAGTCACTTCGTTCTCATTAATTAGGTTTTCCACGTCAGGAACATTTGTGGTGTCAACATCTTTTTCATCCAACCTTTAAGGCATCATCATTGATATCTAAACAAAGAATTTCTCTGGCACGTCTAGCTGCTATTCTTTGAGGACGTATCTTTGCAATGGGAACTTCATGTTGCTTCTTATGTAGTTGTTTGTGTTGGTTAGTGGCTTTATATGTTGCAAAATATAGACCACAGAAGCCGCAAGATCGCTTACATAAGTATCCCTCAACACTAGGGCAGTAACTATCATATGGTACTTGCTTTAAATGTGATAACGCGCTCAGTTTTAAAGACAATTGAAGTAATAGTGGAGCGAATTTACCTTCGATGTCATCCTTTTCTGTTGTTATATACCCGTTAGACGTCTGTTTAATTAAAACAGGTGGTGGCAAAAACCCCTCTCGTAGTAGTCGCCGAAGGCTAGATCGTTGCACACCACAGCACGAGACAACTTCACATTACATTACTATTTGCAGTAAATATTGTGATTCCCGTACATGATTTGCGTACCAAATCACATCACGTTTCAAAACCTTAGCCTGTTCAACATCCAGTCTAGTTTCTGTGGGCATAATATATTTGGCAACCACAGGATATCCATCAATGACCAATTGGCTCCAAATATTACTCAGCACTGTGCCTGCACTCTCAAAGTTTCGTTTTTCTAGGTCCAGGTCAGTAGTTTTATTACTGGAATCGAGATGTGAACCGAAATTATCGTGTTTTAATACAACACCAGTAAGTTCACGACTAAGAGGCGCCATTCGTCGTTCAACTCTGTTAAAAGCACTTCTTCCTGGGGCATTTGTGGCAATGTAAACAGCATCCAAATCAAAATCTTTAAAATGTTGTATACCTGAAATTATTACTCGCTCGTATCGTGGATTTTCGTCGGGACCACCATCGCAAGTAAAAATAAATACAGGTTTTACAAAACCTTCGCGAGTTTTCATAAAGTTTTCGAAGGCAGATATTTCAGAAAGTTTGTGTATATCTGTGGCATGAGTCTCTGCATTAGAGGACGAATGCTTTCCACTGCGAATTGCTACGTATGTAGGCCCGGAATGTGTCACAGCTTCAGGTTTTCCTTCACCATCTTTCTTTACTACAATACCTGCATAAACAGAGGGAATAAGTTTATGTTTTTCCGCGACCACGAAATCATGATCCGGTAATTTAACACGATAATCAACGTGCATTAATATTGGTGCTTGAGCTTTTGCTGCTGTTATACCTAATGGCACGCGTGCTTTGTCGTCCATAGATAAAAAGAAAACTTGTTCAGGGCCCAAAATTGAAGCTAAAGATTCGAGGTTTCTTATCGTCGCAGTACAAAATGTGCCATCTTGATGTTTAACATGTAACGCAGAGTCGGGTTTGGATAATTTGACAGGAACAGTTACTACATGTCTTTTTCCTTCCTCTGTATTGACTCGTCTGGGCAGAAGTCTCAAGTATAACCCTGATCGACTGATAGTGTATCCCAGTTTACAAAGTTCGGCTTGTAAGTCGTCCAATGTTTTACAGTACCTTATAATTTCAGTGCGACGTCGATCATCAGCTGCGCCACCAAAAACTGCAAGGTCCTTTATGACTTCAAGTAAACCGGTTTGTTTTTCTTCTACTCTAGGCCGACCAAGAGTATCTCGAAGTTTTAGAGCTGCGGCTAAATCGATATTTTTTTCGCAAAGTTCTTCAATTTTTTGTTTTTTAAAATTACGACTTTTTTTCTGTCTCTCCGCTGCGCTTATCTTTCGCTTCAATATATTTTTTCCTCCTGAATATTTTTCTTTAACGTTGATATTTTTTTTATTGCTTCATTTGAGGCTATACCAGCATCGCGTGCTAACAACAAGCTATTGAGCTCAGATTCTAAAACTACAATTTTATTCCGTGAAGCACTCTGACTAGGCGTTGGTTTAGATATTGTTTGAAGCTGACTTTCACTTGACGGTATATTAACCATATCAGTGTCTTCTGGTAGTGGTTTCTGATCTTCTTTAGTATTTCCCTGCAAATTATAGTTTATATTGTAATAAAATTCCAATTAATATCATGATTATATCGTTTCTTTTTGATACCGCGGTCTTGGGCCGCATCGTATTAAAATTACTTGTATGATGTCGTATGAAACTCTACGTGTCAAACATGTATGTTTTGATATGATAATCTCTTTGTACGCGATGTTAGCAAACCACTTAACATTTTAAAATTTTCTTAATCCATTTTGTAACAGTCGCAGATTTTTCGCATGTCGTGTACGTTTTATTATTATATTATTATAGTATTCTTTGCTATTCTTACTAATTCTTATTTTTATTATTCTTACTAATATTATAAATGCGAAAGTAAGTCTGTTTGTCTGTCTGTTACGCTTTTACATCAAAACTACTGAACCGATTTAAATGAAATTTGGTATACAGATAGTCTAGAATCTGAGAAAGGACATAGGCTACTTTTTATTTCGGAAAAAGGGTAGTAAAAGGTTGAAAGGGGGCATGAAAGTTTCTATGGAAGTATAGTCATTTTTAAAGCTAGAAGTTTGAAACTTTGTAGACATAAATATATTCATTAGACATAAAAATATGACATTCAAAATTTGTTCATTCCACTGCTTCATCGTTGGCGCGATATAACTTGTAGTACTCGCAGGTGAAACTGCGAGTGGAAAGTTAGTCTTAAATAATTATTAGTATTCCGCGAATTACGTATGAGCTTACCTACTCCCTAAATGCGGCGCGTGCGATGCGATTCAAGTCCGCGTCCACCTTTGAGCGCGATAATTATTAAAGGATTGTTATAAAATTCGAACTTACTTGTACTTTTCCCTCCTCTTCCCGTTTTAGTTGTATTCGTGATGTTGACGCCGAAGGAATTTTCGAAAAAAAATTCAATAGTGTCGCTTTCTTTTTCGTCATTTGTATCTGCAGCTCCTTGATTTTCGATTCCACTTCACCTTCGATATTGTCACTACTTTTCAAAATTTTCCATATGGCATTAACTTCTTCCTGTATATGCTGTTTTTTTTTTTATCAGCGTAAGTTGCACTGTAAGTTTCGTATAGTCTACGGTAAAGATTACCTAAATCTATCTTTTTGTTCATTTTGAACTTGTTTTATTAGAATATGTTTTTATCCACAAAATAACACAACTAAAAGAACGACGTCGTTCACTCAGCGAAAGTCAATTGTCGAATGAAATAGAAACAATAAAATCACGCGAGGTGCGGTGCGTTTGGCGGCATTAATCAAAGGGCTCGTAGGAGATCGGCGCGTGTCACTCGATCGGCGCGTCACCCGAGCGGCCGGTATGAACTCGTCAACAAAACAATTTAAACCGTATTGTCATAAGCATAGAGTTGAAAATATTTTTTAGTTTTATTTATATTTCAAATTACGCGATTTAATACCTCTAGATAATTATTATTAGATTTTGAAATGTGATGTCACGAAACTTAGGACCCCTCCCACCCCTTGTCACGCCATGTCACACTTTGTCGACCCCCTCCCCCCCCTTTACGTGTGACGTACTTTATGGATGACCCCTAACGGTTCAATATGTGTACAAGTTTTACCGGAAGCCGGCACGTGACCACAAACCGCAACATGTGACAAGAGACCTAATCTATTATTGTATTTGGGACAAACCAATGGCCCCACTTTATCGTGTAGGGTGACTATGATTTAAAAAAACTTGAGAGGTGTCATGGGACACCCGAATAGAACGAAGTTCCTTTCGATTAAAAGATATCTTATATTTTTTTTTCCTAACGTAACGCGCGATAAGGAACGTGTTTTAAAAGATTTTGATCACAGCGCCATCTAGCGATAATCATCTAAAACATAAAACGTGTCGTGACAACTTTTCGTAAGATTTTTTTCCGTCTAGCCCCCTTTCACGACGCGCGATAAGGAACTTCGTTCCAAAAACTTTTTCCCAGCTGAGTGGGGTGAATGACCTATCGAAATACAACTTAGAATCACCTTTCTTCTTGCTATCGGTTAAACATTTTTTTTTAAATGATAATCGTACACCATATGATTTTAGGACAAAGTTACACCTTTACCCTGTATGATTGGTTTTCTGAAATCAGTTTAAGGGTTTTTGACAGCTTGTCCTTCTTTAAACGAGACTTGAAAAAAGTCCTTAAAGTTGTGTTATAAGGGGTGGGCTCTCTCTTCAACTTTTGGAAACAAAAATTCGTTGAGCATGGCACGGTAACGCTCGCCATTGACCGTAACGGCGGCTCCTTGCTCATTTTCGAATGATGCCGCCGGACCGAAACCCATACCAAACCGTAACTCTTTGTGGGTGCATTGGCTTCTCAATAGTGAAGTTTGGATTTTCCGACCTCCAGATGCGACAATTTTGCTTATTGACATAGCCTTCGAGGTGAAAAAGGGCTTCATCTGAAAAGACGATTTTTCGGTAAAAATGCACATCTTCGGCCAAACGATCTTCTGCCCATTGGGCGAACCGAAAACTTCCCATTTCATAAATGTCAAACCTTTAACTAAATTATGAGCACAAATTGAATGACATTTGAGCTGTCATTCTCTAAATAAACAGTAGTTCAAAATGCAAACGTTAGATTACCCACCCTATAGATAGCGGGACGGTATCCCCTGACATTGCACAGCTAACTACGAAACGAGTTTGCCAATTGGTAAAGGTTACAGTGGCTCATGGACCTCTACAGTGTTACTACTTAGTAGGGTTGTTGCCCACACATTAAGCCCACAAGTAACGTTGAAACATTCTCGTAACACACATGAGTGGTCACCCACGCGTTCCTACCACCCTTCTTGTTATTATGGGGGTCATGTTTAAAGCGTGCTCCGAATCCGAAGTACAACGATATTGTGATGTATCTCGTTAAGTTCAGTGGTTCCTATACCTTCCGAATCCATCATCAGATCATTTCAACTTTATTGCATGGTCACGCGATATACATATGCAATGTTTTAACCCACTCGAAATCCGTCTTTGCCGTTTGGTCAATTTCAGCAAGATTCCACCCGAACTTACATAGTAACATCCAGTGCAAGTTAAATAAATATTTACTTATTTGTATACTCTTTAAGGATTTCATGTAAAAGCGAAGAATTAGCCCAAATACTACGGGTCTATCTGGTTTAGTACAAGAGTTCCTATGACCTTCCGAATCCATCATCAGATCAGCGCTATTTTGTCATATTATTGCATTGTCACGCGATGTACACGATAGACCCGTCGTGTTTGGGCTCGTTTTACTTGTTGTATTAGCTTATTCAGACACTCGCGGTTTTCTATAATACTTTCATGCATTTTAAACGGGTTCTTACCACGATATTGAATTAATTGAGTTGTCTTGATATTTCAACGTTGTTGCAAACGTCATGATCACGAGAAGACTGGATACTGCGGGTCGATTTAAGAGCAAACAAATCTGTCTACCCTCTTTCTCGTTCGCTTTTGGGAAGTACCACTGGAACTCGAACTCACATCACGACACACCACACTCACTGTATCAGTGGTAAGAACCCGCTTAAAATGCATGAAAGTATTGTTGTATTAGCTTTGTCGTTTTATTAGCTAGCACTCTTCTGCTACATGATATCGAAGATCTTAGAACCTTGCATTTAAAATACATTTTTGGTAGACTTTAGTGGTATTCTCAACCACGAATGGTCACCCCTCTTGTTATTATGGGAGCCATGTTTAAACCGTGCTCAGAATCCGAAGGACTTCAATATTGTGATGGATCTCAGGCCACGTTTGCGCTTAACTCGATTTCAGGTTTATTGAAGTAAACTGTAGAAGGGAGATATTGAAAATGGTTTGTATCTTAATCGATACAATGTATGGTATTACTAAGGTTTTCCAGTCTGAGATTTTTTAACTAGGAGGAAATTATCGGATTTTAACATGTCCTGCAGGTGCAATATGGTTTATCGTTCACTTTTTAGATTTAATAAACTTGAGAGGTGTCATGGAACACCCGAATAGAAGGAAGTTCCTTCCGATTAAAAGATATCTTATAATTTTTTTTGCGATAAGGTACGTGTTTTAAAAGATTTTGATCACAGTGCCATCTAGCGATAATCATCTAAAACAAAAAAGTGTCTTTTTTTCCGTCTAACCCCCTTTCGATAGCGATAAGGAACTTCGTTTCAAAAATCTGCTACTCAAACGTCGCAACGGTCAGCAACAAACAATACTATTAACAAGACCAATTATCACTAATAGCATCATAACAAAGAAAAATGACATGTATCAATCATTTTTCCAATAACAGTGTGGGATAAATAAACTACCGCCCATCATTAATTGTCACCCCATAGAGATTTGTCCCTGTTTCTGTAAGTAGTATGGTCAACATCCCTATTAATATTATAAATGGGAAAGTAACTCAGTTTGTTACGCTTCCCTGTTTAAACCTCTCAACCGATTTTGATAAAATTTGGCACAGACATTCTTTAGACCCTGAAATCCTGAACAGTTACGAAAAAACTTGAGAGGTGTCAAGGGACACCCGGATGGAACGAAGTTCCTTTCCATTAATTAGTGATGTGTGTAGTGAATTAAAATATATATTTTTTTAAGTTATAATAATATTTCGCGCGCGCGATAAGGAACGTGTCTTAAAAGATTTTGATCACAGCGCCATCTAGCGATAATCATCGAAAACAAAAAGTGTCGTGACAACTTTTCCTTAGATTTTTTTCCGTCTAGCCCCCTTTCGATAACGCGCGATAAGGAACTTCGTTTCAATAAGCCTAAATAAGACGTTTGTTACGACCGTTAAAAGTAATTTTACTTTAAATTTGACATTTAACACTCCCTTTGTGACACAGACGAAGTTTCCTAGACCGTCTACTTAAACAATAACAGTCTTAAAACTATTAAATTCCAAATATAAATTTGTGAACTAAATACAAATTTAGTCTCATTATTATAGACCAAGAGACAGAGTACACGGAATCTCACTCAAGTTAATGACGTTACGGTTGACAGCAACCTCTTAACCTATACCAAACCATTAACCTTAATTGAAATGACTAGATCTTCAAGTTTTGTCCTATTAAACTTTAATAACAAAAGGCATTGTTTTAAGTTAGGAATAAGACGTTTTCAAGCTTGACAACGAAAATTTTTTTACTTTAAACGACGGACTTCCATTCTCTAAGAATAGCACAAAAACTACTGGTCGGACTTTTATGAAATTTATCTGAGATTATTTTCGAAATATCTGCTTTCTGAAAATTTACGGATCATCGAAATCGGTTCATTCAACACATACATATAGTTACTCAAACACAGATAACCAATCGTAAAATTTTGTTTTTGAAAAGCTATTTTTAAACATAGTTACAAAATTACTCATTCAATTTCAACACTAAATTGTACCTTGCAAAGACCACCTTTCATATAAAAAAAGAATCATCCAAATCGGTCCAACCAAACCAAAGTTATACAGACCCAGAAAACTGAGATAGACCTAATATATACAGGGTGATTTCCTAGTGAGGGTACATATTGAAGGTCATGGTAGCTGATATACGACCAGTAAAAATATTATTACCAAAGAATATGGCTTAATGCCTTAGTAATCGCAACTTAAAAATATCTAAAATTCTTGCAAAATGATGATTTTCGACAGCTGATGGGTGTGGCGGAGGTGTGGGGTGCGCGAGATTACTAGAGGTCAACACTCTTTAAGAAATTGTTTATGTTTGAGGTAGTTTTGTCGAATTTAGATTTAAAAAAAATGTAATTTTACCTATTTTTTGTAATATTCCGTATTAGAACAGAGTACTCATCACCCTCCTACAATATGTACCCTCTCTAAAAAATCACCCTGTATATAGATAACGACCTAAATGATCTAGCAATGCACAGTAACTGCTTACCATATACTTATGTCTTACAATAAAAAACTTTGGAAAATCAATATTACATCAACACGAATCAATACTGCCATCAGCTTATAAAAGCTAGTCGTAAATAACTTTCCGTCGACCATGAAACTCATTGAACAGAGAGCCTTCATCAGGGGTGCGAGATAACACGTCATATGTGACAAGAGCTATGACATGTGTGGAGCGTTGGTGTGGAAAGAAATATAGAAGTATTTTTGGAAGAACAACTAAAATACAGGGTGGATCTGTAACTTTGGACAATCTGACGTGGAGTGAATGACCCTTTTTCCCGTGGGTCATGGGATGGGGTATTCTGAAAAAAAACCCGACCTAAGAGGTCGAGAACGCGAGCCGTTACACCCAATAATATACCAACCAACCCGTTCTTGCCCACTGCTGGGCTCAGGTCTCCTCAGAAGAGGGATTAGGCATAGTCCACCACGCTTGCCCAGTGCGGATTGGGGACTTCACATATCTTCAAAGGATTTTAAGAACCCTTTTCCGACATGCAGGTTTCCTCACGATGTTTGCCTTCACCGTTCTTAGTCAGTGGTGTTGTGAAAAATTGCACATATATCTTTTTCACATTTAGGTACAAGCCGGCTGGATTTGAACCCGCGTCCTCCCGTTCGGAAGGACGCACTTCGACCATTCGGCCACCACGACTTCATCCCAATAATATAATATGATATAATATAATATGTAGTGATAAATAGAATTAAATTTTATTAGTTCAGCACAACCCTTGGTATCGAGGGGTTACAGGAAACCAATACGGAGGGTAGTAATTTGCTCTGTGGTCGGTAACGTGTGTCAAATATTATCTCACATTGAGCTCACATTGACGTTCCTTTGCACTGTAGGCTTAGGAAGATACATACTTGTACTACGCGACGTTATGGCACGTGTGGTGATAGGAGACAAAATATTGAAACGTTAAAAATGCAGTGTTTTAAACATTTTTGCTGTGAAATATTTGTTTTTTTTAACTTGGAGGAAATCACCGGATCCGCGTATGTGGAAGATGAACCGCACTAAAACGTCCAACCGCTCACACTCAGCGTCCGAACCCCGGCTGAGGCCAGAACCCAGCACGGGGTTATGAGGGACGGCGCGACGCGTTACGCCCATGGCACTCTTTCCCGTCGCGCCGCCCCCTATAAATATTTGTAGCCGCACGTAAAACCGATTTCTGGCGCGGCGTAAGAATGCAAACAGTAATTGATTTGTATGATTTTACAAGCACATTCTCACGATTTGAAATAAATTCAAAAAAAATTGTATTTAATGAAAATAAATCGATTTCTGCATATTACTTTAACAAATGTCAATGTTTCACATCTGCTCGGCGTCCCGCCGACAGGACGCGTTCGCGGTTGTCGCTCACGTATCGCCCCGTCACCCCCACGAATTTAGCTTAGAGAATTTAAGCTTCATGTTGCGTGATATAGCGTTACAATAGTATGTCTCCATTTCAACTCTCGCATCCCGTAATTTTGATGCGAAAATGATAAATGGGGATGGCTGGTTTTATCCGGATTACTCTTATGTTATGTTTGTTATTGATTCCGTTTACAGCTGATGTGTTTGGATTTGGATGTGTTTTTATGGACCCATGGAATTCATGTCACGTAAAGTGTAATAAAAAGATTGTTTTGAGTGTTTGATTCAAGTTGATTCACGATTCAATTTTAATTACGTTCAAATTATAATATATCGCAATCATCTAGTTTTTAAATGTTCCTTATTCTAGTGTTAATATATGATTCTAATCACACAATTTCCCTAAAGAAAATCAAGGTCGCCATTTTGGATTTCAGCCAAAAACATTAAAATAATAAAGTACTATCATTTATCACATATTCAATGGAGTATGGGACAGGCCACTCTGGGCCTAAACTCTAGCGCAGGGGTCACAAAATGGCGGGTCGCATCGAAACCGCTGTGCCATTTTGTGAAGACCTTTACCCTTTTAGGCCGTCTGTTTTGAAATTAGGTTTTAATTGTAAAAGTTTTTAATGAACTGAACTGAACTGAGATTTTTTTTGTTTTATTCTGTTGTATATTTATGGTGACAAACTTTGATCAACTAGAAATACAATTAGATTATAAAGTGGCATCGATGAAGCATCATCCTTAATTAGTAGTCTCTTAATTTCAGTGGCTCGGCGTTTGTTACGTTAGTAATTAATTATTTTTTAAATTACACATCTAAAATGAAAAACATGTATTAAATTGTTTTAAACTGAATACTATTCAATAGCACGTAGAGCTGATGGCCGTTGGATGCAGGTCGCTACCAACCGCGAGCATTGGAAATCTTTAGGGGAGGCCTATGTCGAGCAGTGGACGTCTACAGGCTGATGCTGTTGATGATGACTTTTCAATACGTTTTGAAAGACACTTGATGTTAAATGTAGACATTATTAACACCTTAAAAATTGTGACAATCTACTAATTAATTTGTTAATATTAATCGGTGGGTTCGGATCACGATACTTATTTTTTGTAAAGCGAACCGCAACTGAAAATACTTGGCAACCCCTGCACTAGAACTTTTCCTCAATAAATCGGCCCTCATACATATTTATAAGAAATTTACTGCTGCCTGCAATTATAAATGTTTTGTTCTCGCTTTGTCGTATTTAACTGATAGTAAAAGTGGAGGAATCTATATTACTCTATAAACTTATTCAGACACTCGCGGTTTTCTATAATAATTTCATGCATTTTCAACGGGTTCAACGTTGTTAACTACCCAAAAGCGAACTAGAAAGAGGGTGGACAGATTTGTTAACTCTTAAATCGACCCGCAGTATCCAGTCTTCTCGTGATCATGACGTTTGCAACAACAACGAAATATCGAGACAACTCAATTAATTAAATATCGTGGTAAGAACCCGTTCAAAATGCATGAAAGTATTATATTACTCTATTTTTTATTGTCATGTAGGCAGACGAGCCACCTGATCGTAAGTGGTCACCGTCGCTCACGGACCTCTGCAATGTCAAGGGGCAATGTCCCGCTACCTTCCTTTAAGGACATTCTTCAAGCCTCGTTAGAAGAAGGACAAGTCATAGCGCTCGGGAAACATGGAGGAGAGCTCATTCCATAGCCGGATGGTGCGTGGCACAAATAATTCTTGAAAGAAATTGTAGATGGACGATGGTTCCATTTTTTTCGTATTTAACTACAAATTAGTACCTTGATCTTTCGCGAAAAAAGCAAAAATAAATAAACTTCATAAAACGTCAATTTGTGTTAGGACTTCGCTACGTGAACGCTATAATCTATTTTCGTCAAAAATAAGCTAAAGTTTTATTGACAGCGATTTAAGAGTAATATGGCCTAAATTCATAGCTCTTATTTATTTATTTATTTAATACTTAATTGTACACCAGGTAAAGAAAATTACAGTGACTTATAGTAACTAAAAAATAAGCACAAAAGG
Organism: Trilocha varians; assembly: GCA_030269945.2. NCBI lineage: Eukaryota > Metazoa > Arthropoda > Insecta > Lepidoptera > Bombycidae > Trilocha > Trilocha varians. The sequence continues at coordinate 4,601,460 of AP028279.1, forward strand.
CGAACTTAACTTAAAAATGAGTTTTCTTACAGCGAACCTATGAAAAAAAACAGATATGACATCGTACAGAGAGGTAGTGAAGTGTACTAAATAAACTATACAAATTAACTACACACAGATTAGCAGTCTAAGTACTGCCACTATATTTTACTAGACCGAAGAAAGCAGTCCATATTGGCTTGCCAACTTCCAATGCACGTAAATGACAACAGGTAGGCCAACTGTCAAACGGTGTTTCACACTTCGAAGCCAAACGGTCGGCCATCACCGTCATTTGTTTTTTACGTGTGTTGGACGTTGACGAGCCAATAGGGAAACGCGGCATTATAGAGTCTTCAGTTTAAAACAATTTAAGTGTCAAGCAACAGAGAACCCAAGTTTTGTACTTAAGATGTGTAATTTTTCATTGCTAACATTACAACACATGCGTAGTCGCCGAGACAATGCCATGCAAAGACTACCAATTTTTGATTTTTCCACACATTTCTTTCAGTTAAGTTTTCATTTGTGTTTCTGTAAGGTTTACCGAATAAAAGTTTTATCTAACTATTAATAAGACAGCTCGGGGGTGTCGCGACGGGAAAGTGTGCCGCAGTGCGTAACGCGTCGCGCCATCCCGCATAACCCCGTGCTGGGTTCTGGCCTCAGCCGGGGTTCGGACGCTGAGTGTGAGCGGTTGGAGGTTTTAGTGAGGTTCAACTCCCACATACATAAGACAGCTCATTTACTACCGAATGCCATTTTCTTTAGCAAATAATTTCAAAATGTGCATTAAATCGCTTGCGCTTACCTACCCGCTAACTGTAAAACCGAGACCTTACCCTTAAGTGGAACATCAGGATCCAGTATTACGCGTCTTTCTCTCATATTAAAATTTAATTACATTCCGAGAAGCGCGTTTAATGGTAGATTAAGAAATCTTTTACTGATGTAGGTTAAGAATATTGAAGTAGTGATGATGATGATCATGATGAAGAGGATTTGTTGTTGTTTTGTTTTTCGACAATTGTCGGTAAAAACCATCCTTGTACTACAACGAATATCGAAAAAAAGAATTAGCCAAATTGGTCAAATTGGTCAGCAAAATATTTTGAAATTAATTTTTATGTATAAGAAGACTTTTTAACCCGTGGGTGTCAAATGTCACCTATAGATAGTACTACTAGATAAACGCCAATTTTGGTTTGTTCTCAGTTGAGTGATTTAACAATACTATGTAACCTACTATTAAAGTTGAGCAAAATATATTATCTTCGTAAAATGAGACGATGATAGCAAAATGATCAATTTTTAGTACTAAACGTAACGATCAATTTTGGCTCTTACCACTTGTCATAAATAATGAAACCAATTTTGGTTCGGTTCCCAGTTGAGTGGTTAAAATGAAGCTGGGTTCTGCAAAAGCACTTAACAGTGTACTGCAGATTATTTTGAATCACTTTATTTGTTTACTGTATCGCAATTAGCTCGGTACCGTTTGCAGAAACACAACTTATTTTTTTATAATAGATTCTTTTGACATGCTTTCGTAGGATTTCTTTGGATCATCTACTGAAGGAGTTAGTAGAACAATAGAAGATTATCATTCAAGTTAAAATTTTTAAGTTAGAATTTAGAAGTGTGGAAATCTTTTAACAAGAAAGTTCTCAAAAATTTGGTTTGAAAAAAAAGTAAGGTACAAAAACTATTCGAACATTCATCATTCATTCATTCATCATAAGCCTATAGACGTCCACTGCTGGACATAGGCCTCCCCCAAACCTCGCCATAACGACCGGTCCTGCGCCGTCTGCATCCAGTGACCTCCCGCGATCTTGACCAGATCTTCGGTCCATCTCGTGGGGGGTCTACCAACGTTGCGCTTAGACGACTTAGAGTCACTCAAAGAGCTTATCAGACGACTCAGAGTCACTCAAAGAGCAATGGAAAGGGCTATGCTGGGTGTCTCTCTGCGTGATCAAATGAGGAGATCCGCAGAAGGACTAAAGTAACCGACATAGCCCAAAGAATTGCATCTTTGAAGTGGCAATGGGCAGGACACATTGTGCGAAGAACAGATGGCCGTTGGGGCCGAAAAGTTCTAGAGTGGCGGCCACGAACCGGTAAGCGCAACGTTGGTTGACCCCCCACGAGATTCGAACATACAATATAAAAATTAAAATAATGAAAACGAAAAACTTCCATTTTTTTTAAGAATAGCGCAAAAACTACCATCAATATAAAATTAAATGGGACTCCACGACGACTATCATCTTTCATTTGACACATCTAAATCGGTCCAGCCAAACCAGTTATGCGAACAAACAAGAAATAAGAGAGTAATTGAATACCTCCTATATTTCGGAAGTCAAAGTCAAAAGTGAACCGATTTCATTTTTACAAAATATTAGTAAAAGTACAACAATAACAGAAAAGCTATTAAGTTGTCAAAAAATAGGTCATTCAAAGTCAATAACATAAATGGCGAACTTGAATACCTATCATAAAGTTCTTAAGCCTTTAACTCAAAAACCTAACCCAAGATGATACTCAAAGATAAATTTAAGTTAAAATTAAATTAAACAATTCATAGCCTTTCCAAGCCTTTTATTAGTTTCTGAATCTATTAAGATAAGATCCTTAAGTGTCTCATTCATCAACAAATAGAATATTTCGAGTACTTGAGAATAAATTAAACTTTGATAAAAGTATTTAAGTGACATTTCAAGTTGGAGTTTATTTTTAGTCTCTTGAAGGTTAATCTTCGAAATTTCTTGAAGTATTTCAAGTATTGTAGAAGTTGTTCAAAGTTTCTCTTTTACGTTAAGTATGATTTTAGAAGCTAAAGTCTTGGTGGCCGAGTGCTTGATGTGCTTGCCTTCCGTACGGGAGGTCGCGGGTTCAAAACCGGCTTGTACCTCTAAATCTGAATGTGAAAAATATTTATGTTTCACAACCCTACTGACTAAATACTTTCATGCATACTTACCACGATATTTAATTCATTATTTGAATTAGTTTACCACTGACTGATTATAAAAATCCTTCTAAGATATGTGAAGTCCCCAATCTACATTAGGCAAGAGTGGTGGACTATCTTCTGTGGACTTCTAATGTGACTTGAACCCAGCAGTGGGCAGTGACTTTCACCTTCTAGAAAGTGTGCCTACACTGCGTCTACCGGTTCGTTGCCACCATTCAATTTTTTTTTCCACCATCCTTTCTTCGCACAATGTTTCCTGCCCATCGCTCACTTCCAAAGACGTAATTCTTCTGACTATAACTTGAATGAAATTAATTGAATGGGAAAAACAACCCCTTTTCTTTTTCCCTTCACCTTACCCCATTTAAATGGGGTCGGCGTAATACGTCTTTTCTCTCCATACCTTTCCATCTTGACATACCTACATCATCTGTCACATCAGAAACCATCAAATCACAGAATCAGGCCTCTATTATAGGGATATTAGAGTAAACACGGATAAAAAAGGGGATACTATCATAGATTTTCAACGGGTTCTTACCACGATATTTAATTAATTGAGTTGTCTCGATATTTCAACGTTGTTGCATACGTCATGATCACGAGAAGACTGGATACTGCGGGTCGATTTAAGAGCAAACAAATCTGTCTACCCTCTTTCTCGTTCGCTTTTGGGTAGTACCACTGGAACTCGAACTCACATCACGACACACCACACTCACGTACGTATGACGTACGTACCCGTTGAAAATGCATGATAGTATTATAGAAAACCGCGAGTGTCTGAATAAGTTTATAAAAAAGGGGATGAAAGTTTTTTTGTAAAAGTCGATTATTTTGAAAAATAAGTACCTAATCTTCATTACAAGAAAAAGAATACGTGTTACACAGACGATGTACTTATAACAATTAGCCTTGTGTCATGTCTCTTTTCAAACGAGGTTTAAGAAGAGCTCTGAGTGATGAACAGCTATGATAACTGACCAGATGGTTCGAAAGCTTGATCTATCAGTCCTTAAATGTACATCGTAGGTAGCGGTCCTTCAGTGTCCCCTGACATTACAGAGGTCCATGCAAGCAAGCGACGGTAACAACTTACTATCAGATGACTTGTTGATTTATCATGCTATCATGTTAACAAGGCACTTGATTGTACGTGGTTACCGTCAAGACTGCTAGACCCCTACATAAACTATATTCTTAAGTTTTACCTCAAAAAGTAATTAAAAAATAATTTATTGTTTTGCAAACAGTACATGTATAATAAGCTCTGGCGACTGACCGTGCGACTGGTCTGCCAATCGATCGATGCAATTAAGATGTGTTAATGCACTTCATGTTATAACGACTTGATCGTATGAAACATTAATACTTAAATAGAAATAAAAGTAAACAGATCTAACCTTGTGTCAGCTGATGGGGGTGAATGACCTGTCGAAATATAACTTTGAACTAGTTTTATTTTTGAAATTGCATTTTTCATTATTATGTATTGTGTATACTATAAATAATAGTGTTGTAACGAATATTCGCATTCGCATTCGTGAATATTCGCTTGGTTTTGAATGTTCACATTCGCGTTCGCAAAAAATCATGCGAATGTTTTGACAAAAGTTGCGTTAATATTAAATAGATGTTTTTTTTCAGTTGGAGGAAATCACTGGATTGTGGTTGGTGGGAAATGTGGGAGTTGAACCGCACTAAAACCTCCAACCACTCATACTCAGCGACCGAACTCCGGCTGAGGCCAGAACTCAGCACAGGGTTATGAGGGATGGCGCGACGCGTTACGCCCTTGGCACTCTTTCCCGTCGCGCCGTCCCCATTACGTGGATGTAGACGAATCTAAAAGGAGCCAAAATAAAGACCCTTACCTGCCCTTTAAAATGAGCCCATACTCTATGGATCTACGACCCTCTTTTCTCAGGTACAATTGAGTACCTCCCTTTTGGAAGTCGATAAATAAACCCATCTGCACTAACTGTATTCTCCATTCGTGATGTAGACGAAGCGCGGACTACTAGCGTATAATCTTGAATATTAATGCATACATCCAATTATGGCAACATGATGTAGATCCCGAGATAATACGGATTAGCGCTAGTGTTAATGAAACCGATACGGCTTAGTGGAATGACAAGTATTTTTCAACACGTCTATATAGCTGTATATTCTATGACAACTGCGGTACCACTGAATAATTTATTCTAATATTATACAGGGTGATTTGTTAATGATGGTACTTATTGAGAAAGAATGATTTAATACTCTATTGTAGTACAGAATATTAAAAAAATAGGTAAAATTACAAAATAAATTTATTACGTCAAAAATTTTGAACGACATTGTGTTGAAACCTCAAGTGATCTCGCGCACACCTCCACCACGCCTATCAGCTGCATTCACCCATAATAAAATGCCATAGGACATGACACTATGAAAATAGCTGAAATAGACTAAACGAGCTGTGATCTTGAAGAAAAGAGAGATAAAATATATTTTCTATTTTTATATTGTTAAAAATACATTTAAAAAACATGATCATAAATATTACAAAAAAATACTTGTCCTGGGTTTCTTGCCAGTTCTTCTCAGGACGGTAGCTAAAATTTTTTTTTTCAAACTGATAGTAACTTGTAACTTTTGACGTCAACTAGAATGAGTATATCATTAATGTTGCAAATAAAGTATTTTATTTCTTTATATTTATCCTCCTCCTCCAATATTTTATTTCTATGTCTATCAATAAACAGTCTTATGCATAACTCAGCCAGTCTTAATATCAATATATTACACAAAACCCCGGTTTTATCTGCACGATTTTCTAGACTTTTACGCTTCGCATTTCGTTTCTATGGCCTATAAAAAAATTTTACGGCCCCTCCAATTATGAATGAGAATACAAGCCTAAACAAACAAGATCGTTACGATGTATAAACACAGAATAGATTGCAGAAGTCAAGTTAAAAATGATTTTACAAGCTTTATATTAACTTGCATTGGGTGTAATTATGTAAGTTCGGTTCTAAATTTGACAAACTTCCCGTTTTCCGATGAGCTACACTTTACAGCAGTGGTATATCGCGTGACAATGCAATAATATGATGAAATATCGTTGATCTGATGATAGATTCGAAAGGAAGGCCACCAAATCGTAAACGGTTACCGCTCATGGATCTTTGCATTGTCAGAGGATACTACCCCGCTATCTACGGCCTAGGTACAAGGACTTTCTTCAAGCCTCGTTTGAAGAAGGACAAGTCATAGCGCTCAGGAAACACCGAATAGCCCATTCCATAGTTTATACTCAAATTCAATAACAGTTAACAACGAAACCCTATAAATCCCTACTAATATTATAAATGCGAAAGTAACCAAAACCATTTGTAATTTCTTATTACGGTCTCCCGCGATACAGGTCTGACCTAGTGCGGGGACCATTGTCAAAGATGTATCAGTTGTTTGTAAAATTTCTGTTAATAAACTATTTTGTATTTTTTTTAACTCTGTCTGTCTGTTACGCTTTCTCGCTTAACCCTTTCTACCGATTCTGATGAAATTTAGCATAGAAAATCTTTGACCCTGAGAAAGAACATAGGCTACCTTTTAATTGAAAGTGACGCAGACGAAGTTGCGCGGGCTGACTAGTTAAGGAATAATATAATTTGACTTCTGTTCAACATTATTCTGTGGCACTACGTTTTACGTGGTAGGCAGAAACGTGTTATTGTTATAGACATAAAACGTAGAAATAAAAAACAACAATTCTATAAATTAGAATTTTGCATGGTTCTCTTTTGAATATATTTAACATTATTTTAAAAGTAATTTTAATATTACAGACACTCTAATTATTATTTTTTGTAAATGGTGTTTTTTTGTTTGTCAATTTGTTTTTGTGCTATATTTTACTTGATTGATTTTTGCCAATTTTGTTAGTTACATTTTTAGAAAAACCAAACAATATACGAAAAATCTGTGAATACAGTATTATTAATAATCAAAAATATAATGATTTTTCCTTTCAACAAAACATCCTATCTCTAATATTGTACTTCTCATTCATGTCGCTTAGTTTTGGGACACGCTGTATATATTATATTTATCTAACAACTACTTGTGAATCTTTGTTTAAAATTGTTAATGTTTAACAGATAAGATAGCACGATTCGATTCGCTGCGCATGTTTGCGTGTATATATTATTCTAGATTAACCAATTTGGATGATTCTTTTGTTAGAAAGATACTTTGGACAAGATGTTATATAATTTGATAAAGGTCTGATTATAAACTTATTCAGACACTCGCGGTTTTCTATAATACTTTCATGCATTTTCAACGGGTTCTTACCACGATATTTAATTAATTGTGTTTAGCACTGGATGTCAGTTCATGCTAAACACAACAGTCACTCGCGGGTTCACGCTCAGAGAGTCTTGTAGATACAGTGAGTGTGGTGTGTCGTGATGTGAGTTCGAGTTCCAGTGGTACTACCCAAAAGCGAACGAGAAAGAGGGTAGACAGATTTGTTTGTTCTTAAATCGACTCGCAGTATCCAGTCTTCTCGTGATCATGACGTTTGCAACAACGTTGAAATATCGAGACAACTCAATTAATTAAATATCGTGGTAAGAACCCGTTGATATGCATGAAAGGTCTGATTAGTCGTTTTTGTGTTATTCTCGAAAAATGGTAGCCGTTTTCATTCTTGCAATAAAATAACATTATTGCCGTAACATGCAGATAAAGAAAATCCTTTTCTCCTAATTCCGATGTAACATTGAAATCGAAATTATATTTGAATAAAAAGGCCTCATATTTGGGTCAACAAATATCCTTTGTCCTTTAAAAAGGGATCGATCTAATATAGTTTTTTGCCCTTTATTTACCCACGTATACCTCATAGGGTTCGGTTACAAAATAATGTATAAAGAAGTAAATCTTTATTAGAAAGAAATTGATAAATTCTTATGCATTAAGAAAAGTTCTGTATCGGTAGGCAATGGATAACAGCCCCTCATTGCCCTGGCATGGCAGAGGTTCATGAGCGACGGTGACCGCTTACCATCAGGTGAAAAAAAAATTCGTCTCTCACAGATTTGAAGTACAGAGTATTTGAAACAATTTATTTTAAAGAAAACTTTAAATACAAGGTTTTAAGATCCTGAATATCATGTATCGGTAGAGTGCTAGCCAAGACAAGTAAGCTCAAACACGACAGGTCTATCTTATTTAGTACAGAAGTTCCTATGTCTTCCAACCCCATCAAAGAATCTGCTGTTCTGATCAGCAGATTCCACCCGAACTTACATAGTTACATCCTGTACCAACCCATTACTGTCCACTGTTGGGCTCAGGTCTCCTCAGAAGAGGGATTAGGCATAGTTCACCACGCTTGCCTAATGCGGATTGGGGACTTCACATATCTTCAAAGGATTTTTAGAACCCTTTTCCGATATGCAGGTTTCCTAACGATGTTTTCCTTCACCGTTTTTAGCCAGTGGTGTTGTGAAAAATTGCACATAAATCTTTTTCACATATAGATTTAGACAACATATCAATCATTCTTAAACAAAAATATGACAACACGTTTGCCACAGAAACCCTTAAGCATCGAACCTTTAAGGGCAAACGTACATCGGATATTAACCCCATATGAAACCCTTAAGTGGTTTATAGGCCCATATAATAGAACGAAATATTCACAGAGGAAACTGCGTGTGTGTATTCTTTTATTACGGAAAAAACCCGCAGTGAAGGTTGGGCGAAATCAAATCAAGGGGACATGGGTTTTGGTCCAAGATATAGAAGATATTTCTGATCATTATAGTGAAGTAGAATACTGGCCAAGACAAGTAAAAGACCAAACACGATGGATCGGTCTTGTTTAGTACAGAAGTTTCAATGACTACCTTCCGAATTCATCATTAGATCAGCGCCATGTCATATAGCGCATTGTCACACGATATGCGTCCAAAATTTCAGCTCAATTAGAAAGAATCTCAAAAGGAAGGTGGTCAAATGCAACTCACAAGATTCTACCAGAACTTACATAGTTACATCCAGTGCAACATCAAAGGTATTTTTTTTTTTTTTATTGCATGATAGATAAACGAGCCTACGGCCCACCTGATGGTAAGTTTTCATAATTATGTTTTCTCTGATACTTTTATTGGATATGTCGTAGTGGCACAGTAAACATAGTGTTTGCCATAACTGTTCCTAGGTTCTGACTCGAAAAACTAAACCGCTATGTCCTTCTTGAAACGGGGCATGAAGAAAGTCTCTTAAAGGTCGTAGGTGGCAGCGTCGCAATGTCCCCTGACATTGCAGAGGTTCATGAGCAACGGTAACCGCTGACGAGAATCGAGAATAAACGAGATCTAAATGATCCCTGCAACTTTCCTGTGGTGCGAAGAGCATAACATCGTTAAAGAAATCGGGGTCTAATAGACCTCGTGTCGTCTTAACGTCTGCTCATGGTCCGGGCCGATTACACCTCTTGTCGCAGCGAACGGCAATGAAAAAAATTGTCTCGCAGTGAACGTGTTAATTTCCTCTTCCGCTTATAACTTGCTGCCTACTTTAAGACAACGGGCATCCGGGTAATGAGGGCCTAATCCTCAATTTCTTTCATGTGGTATTTATTAAATAAACCTTCTTTGTACTGTCATATGGACGAGTGGTCATTCTTTGACACATCACATATAAGTTGGCTTACCGAATATACGACCTTTTTCGCTTAATTTAGTAATGTTTTCTGACGTAAACAGGGGTATTTATTTAGATGCGATTTTGTATGTGTAGGCGCGTATGAAAAATGACATTGACAAGAGTGACAGTTGTTATGGTCACTCTAGCGGAGCGTCGACTCTGTGGTAGCGGGGCGGCCATCTTTTAAAACTGACTCATTGGAGAGCGGTCGCCGGCGCACCACTCTGTCGACGAATCGCTATCTGTCGCCTCAATCTTTAATTATTTTAAACTGATTAACGTTAATTAGAATATTGTTTGTAAAAGATTATTCAACTTTAAAGTTATTTTGAAGAAGTAAATGGTTTAAGTCCATTGAAGGCCATCCGTTTCATTCAAATCATCTTTGCTGGACTACCCACGCCATAAGCATGGATTCAGATAAAAGCACTCGTGCGCTTTTATACGTATTGAACCGATTTGAATCATATTTTACGTTATATGTAATTTCTCCAACTGAAACGAATAGACGCTTTTTGCATTGGAACTATGTCGAGAGAAAAAAAAAAAATATCATCATCAACACCGTTTCACCCGGAAATGAAATATACGCAAACACGCTCAACAATATTTTCCATCATAGCTCAAAAGTACTAAGCAGAGCACACGTTGAAAAAACAATCATCCAAATTGGTCCACCTAAACTAAAATTATACGACGAATCATAAAAAAGTGTCTTCTTCTTCTTCTTTTTTCCCCTGGACCTCGTCCACCAAGACTGGGGACGATTCGCCAACAGTCAACTTGATGACAAAAATTAAACTCAATTAAAAATAAACCTTATTTAAAAAACTCTCAATTGGTTTTCATCTAATTCCGCATTTCCTCACCGATATTGACTCACCAACGTCCAACACACGTAAAAAACAAATGACGGTGACGGCCAACCAACATGTAAACCAACATGTTCAACCAACCAACCAAATTCTCACCTGCACTCAGTTGGACAGCTTACAAGTGACGGCATAGTACTGAATCTTATTATTTTATGCTCGAATTTCGTTTTAGATAGGTCACGTGGTGGTTCAAATGACCCATCATTTTTCTGCATGGGCCTGTAGTCTATGTATGCATTGGCCGGCATTAAAACTGTGAAACACCGTTTGACAGTTGACCTACCAGTTGTCATTTGTGTGCATTGAAAGTTGGCGAGCCAATATGGAAACGACATAAGAACATCAAAGGAAACGTTGATTACAATAATGATTATAAAATTCATATTACACATATGTCCCACAAGGAATTTCATTAACGTGTACCTACCCCATCGAAATATTCCGTAACGACCCCTTAAATAAGGGCTTCTTCACACGGAAATGCAAATGGGTCGTAGGGTTGTCACTATAGTAATTTTAAACTATCTTTTTGGAACGAAGTTCCTTATTGCGCGTTATCGAAAGGGGACTAGACGGAACAAAATCTTACGAAAAGTTGTCACGACACTTTTTTGTTTTAGATGATTATCGCTAGATGGCGCTGTGATCAAAATCTTAAAATTATAAGATATCTTTTAATCGAAAGGAACTTCGTTCTATTCGGGTGTCCCATGACACAAGTTTTTTTTATTTTTAAAATGGAAGTAAAAGTCGTTTACAAATATGTGAAATCCTCAAGGAATGGGCCTTTACCTAGAGGGCACTCAATTCCGAGGTAGTTTTGTTATGCCTGAATTTTAGGATTAAGGACGTGTAATCCCGTGTATATTTTATCATGAAAAAACGCGTTTAAAATCAATTTTTTAGTTTTTTACAATTCCGAAAATCCAGGGATTTCGACCCCGAAATTTTCAGGAGTCCCTAATTCTACCTCTTCTGAAGAGATAAATATTTCTTATATCGGATATTTTTTAACTAAAAATCCATGAACTTCACAGTAAATTACACAAATAAATAATGTTCTTTAAACAAATCTTGAAACCGACATTATTCACAAAATAATTTGATAAAATTTAAAACTTGCGACAGCCCTGCGTCGAGAGAAAATTATTATATTATAATAATATAATGTTGATTCCGTCTGTAGCCTCATACGTTATGGCGTGTCATGTGACATATAAGGATTACTATGTGAGTCACGTATCAAGGCAACTGATATTACATATTATTATGATCTTTAGCTTTAGAACTCGAACCCGCGCAATTTCGTCTGCGTCACTAAGGAAATATATCCTGTAGCCTTCCTCGATGAATGAACTATCCAAAACTGAAAGAATTATTGAAATCGTACCAGTAGTTTCGGAGCCTATTCGAGACAAACAAATAATCAAATCTCTTTGTAATATTAGTATAGATAAGTGGCCCGAGAGCTGGCGTCAATTTTTGGGTAAGTATTTGAGGCAAGCTAAAAACTTGGTCCATAGTTCTCCTGATATACTCCAACACGGAACTGCAGACCTGGCTACTAAGTAGTGAGGTTGAACGGACCCACAATAGACCTGATCTTTAATCACAAGAGTTTCTATGACCACCTTCCGAATCCATCATCAGATCAGCACCATTTTGTCATATTATTGCATTGTCACGAGATATACATCTGCGTGCAAAATCAGCTCAATCGAAAATCGGGAACTTTTTCACATTTAGCTTGATTCCACCCGAAGTTAAATAGTTACATCCAGTGCAAGTTAACATAAATCTTTAAAACACTTATTCAAACACTCGACTTATCCAGTGCTAAACACAACAGTCACTAAGGATTCATGCTCAGAGAGTCTTGTAGATACAGTGAGTGTGGTGTGTCGTGATGTGAGTTCGAGTTCCAGTGGTACCACCCAAAAGCGAACGAGAAAGAGGGTAGACAGATTTGTTTGCTCTTAAATCGAACCGCAGTATCCAGTCTTCTCGTGATCATGACGTTTGCAACAACAACGAAAAATCGAGACAACTCAAGTAATTAAATATCGCGGTAAGAACCCGTTGAAAATGCATGAAAGTACTTTAAAAACACCTTTGACATTTGACCATAATTAACGGTAACCACTCACCATCCCAAACAAAAACTAACAGTCCCAATATAACAAGGTCCTTATTTATTAGAACGGCCGGCCCAGTGGTCTCCCGGGGGCCTTAAAGGGCTATTTAGGAACCCATAAAAGGGGTCTTTTTTAGCATTCCGCCGCAAGGGATGAGGGGCGATTCTTATGGAGTCTGGTAGTTTATTTAGCTTTTGGGTCATTCTGATTTTATTAACTGCAGAGACTTCCGTGTTTACATTGGTTTATTTTTAACCGAGTTTAAAAGTGGAGGGATGTACCACAGATTTATAATACACTAATGGCATCGTGTAATTTGGTTGTCATATGAGATGGAACAGTGATGGACAGTAAGCGCTTACCATTATCATCGGTGGGCCGTAGGCTCGTGTATCTGTTAAGCAATAAAAAAAAATCAACGACAAAAACTTTGCCTGCACCGCAAACGAAAATTATTCTTACCCAATTTTAATTTAGAACTATAATGTCATCAGCGAAAGCATTTGTAACATAACGGTCGAAATCGGTTCAGTAGAGCCAAAAATTACCTACAACGTTACAAACATCACGATATTACCTCTTTATAATATAACTATTGATAAATCTGTCCTATTTGCAAACAACCTCTAAATGTTAAACAACCTTGAAAACTCGAGAACAATATCAATTTTCACAAAACTAAATACATTATACTCAAATAATAATAAGTTTTATTACAATCAATATTATAGTATTACAATATCGCTTACAATCAACTCCTATTATCAATTCCAAGGATTTTGTAACGAGTGAGACATTTTGACAGTCGGCCATTTTGAATTTAAGGGCTGTCTGTGCGTAAATAAAAATATAATTAAGATATTGTTGTTGTTTCATTACAAGCTTTATATTAACTTACACTGGATGTAACTATGAAGATTCGGGTGGAATCTTGCAATTGAAATGTGGTTTCCGATTGAGCTGACATTTTGCACGCAGATGTATATCGCGTTACAATGTTATAATATGTCAAAATGGCGCTGATCTGATTATGGATTCGGAAGGTGGTCATGAAACTCTTGTGCAAAACAAGATCGATATCTTTTTTAGTCTGCCCATGCTGTGCCTACCGCGTGGCCGCCACTCCAGAACTTCTTAGCCCCACCTGCCCCCCATTCTTCGCACAACTCTTTTGAATATCAACGAACCCTATGAAGGTCAGCTCAGCCCTATTTTTTAAGGTTTTGGTAAAGTGTCAATGGGCATTATTAAACCAAGGATAGAGGCTGGTTATCTCGAGATCGCTGTAAGGATCGATAGATTAAACGTTGAAACGCTTTGTCGAAATCCCGCCCGAGATTGGAAACACCTGGCGTTGCTTTAACAACTAGGGATGGGGTCGCATCGATAATCTATCGATAAATAATTTGTCTTTTATTTTTATAACAATTACAGTCATACGTAATTAGTGTACTAAAATATTAATGTATATTAAAATAGGTAGGCTGGTAAACACGCATGCCAATAAATTGAATAGGTCATACGTAGCGGCCTCACAGTATCCTCTGACATTGCATAGGTCTATGAGCAACGGTAACTGCTTACGATCAGGTGACCCGTTAGCTGATCTACCTACAAAGCAATCCAAAATCTCTTATTAAGGTTTTTCTAACAATTCGATAGTGCATCACCATTGAGCTTAGTTTTTTTAGGCCCCCTTTTTACCCCTTCACAGGTGAAGCTTTTGAAGGTTGAAACTCAACGTCCGAACTTCTCGAGACCTAAATCTACCATCGGCCACTGACGATAACCACTTACCATTAGATAAGACGTTTCTCTTTATCAATAGCAATAAATACCGATCTTATGCACCACACTACGACTTAAAAAAACATCGATAAAATATAAATCCCATCACTACTTAATAGACCCGAAACTCGTAAAACTGCTCCTACAAAGGAATTCCTTTAAGAAACCTTGATTCTTCAATAGCTCCACATATGCACAAAATAATCATTTTTAAAGCCAAAGTTTTACATTCAATAAGGTTCAATGGATGCGGCTTTTTCAATTTTTTTTTTGAATTTTACACTTAAATTTTATGAATTAAAATATTGGAGAAAAATGCTTTAGGAGAGGTATCAATTCTTTGAGGTATGGATTTTTATTTATTTTTTTATTGCCTACAAGGCAGACGATCTGAAGGGCCACCTGATCTTAAGCGGTTATCGTTGCTCTGCGTTCTAGAGAGTTCTGAGCAAAGGTGGTTAAGTAATTTTACTCATTAAGAGTAAAGGTTATTATTAGTGTACTCTTGTTAGTGATTGAAATATCGAGACCACTCAATAAATTAAATATCGTGGTAAGAACCCGTTCAAAATGCATAAAAGTAAACGCAGTACACTATAACACATTTGAGTATCATTAAAGTTATTTATTTCTTTTATTTAATGTAATAAAAAGAAAATACAAAATTAAAAACAACCAAAGCTCTTTGTAAATTTAACTACATCTCTAGTTAGCTTATTTTAAACATTATATCTTTTGCTATTCATCATCATCATTATCAGCCTGTAGACGTCCACTGCTGGACATAGGCCTCCCCCAAGAATTTCCAATGCTCGCGGTTGGTAGCGGCCTGCATCCAGCGTGTTCCTGCGATCTTAACAAGATCATCCGTCCACCTTGCAGCTGGTCGTCCCACACTGCGCTTGCCTTGACGTGAGCGCCACTCCAGAACCTTCGTGCTCCAACGGCCATCGGTTCTACGTGCTATGTGGCCCGCCCACTGCCACTTCAACTTGCTTATTCTTTGGGCTATGTCAGTTACTTGGGTCTTTAGCTATTAAAACACAAAAAATATATATCATTAGACTACCAAACTTAAATTATCAAACTAAATTTAACTTACCACAGTTCATTCTTACTTAAATATTGCCCCAAAAATTATTAAAAATTATGAACACAGCCTCTACATTAAACATTTTTCAAAATTTCAAATAAATACGCTTTCTTTACAAACCGCTAAAAAGAGCCAAAGGACTGGACGAGAAGGTCTTTTGTGAAAAATCGTTCGTTCTCAAAATTCTCAAACCACTGAATATTTCAGTAATTCGATTATGTACAAACAGACCGAGAAAATTATCAGAGTTATGGATAGACAAGTGGCTATCGTCTGGTTATTGACCGGTTTCATTGATGGTGTTTTTCTGTTGACGACTTTGAAGTTTACATATTAGCTGATAGTTAAGTTTTTATTTGGATTTGACCGATATTGCTGATGGATTTTCCAGTATCAAGGACACGGGGGCGACGCGACGGAAAAGAGTGCCGAGTGCGTAACGCGTCGCGCCGTTCCTCATAACCTCGTGCTGGGTTCTGGCCTCAGCCGGGGTTCAGACGCTGAGTTTCAGCGATTGGAGGTTTTAGTGCGGTTCAACTCCCAGTTATTCCAAACGCGGGGCGGGTGGAAGTCCGGCGATTTCCTCCCGTCACAAAAAAAAGCTAAATTTGTCATATTAGGACAGTGGTTGAGATCTTTAAAGGTCAAGGAATCCGGTGATTTCCTCCAAATCAAAAAAAAGTATCGATGACAACATAGTCATAATTATTATAATAATTGTGACACCCACAAATACACGTTTAACATATAATATACCCCGTCCTTTTATGTCGGCAAAAAAGGCATCAATCAAAAATGGACTAAAAATACAATCAATTAAATATAGCAAAAAATGCTAAAGCGGATCGTGAGTTGGCACCCCTGCCTTTGTTACCAACATAACAAAAGCGTAACACAATTAAATCATACCTGCTCTGGCTGCTCTAAATTCGAATTCAAAAACATTCTACACGTGCAGCGGTCTACAATGTACGCAAAATTCTCAACGCCTTTATAATAATCATTACAAAAGAGTTTTTCGACCATTATCGCACAGTTCTTGATCGCCCATGAAGTGCCATGAAGTTGTAATAACTAGATGTGGTATTTATTATTTAGTGATCCTTGGTTCTTTAATTTTAATTTATTGTTGTAGTGACATAGATAGAAATGTATCAAATTGTTAATATTTTTTTTTATAAAAATGAAAACGACCGCCTTCCATTCTTAAGCATAGCACATAAATTACCTGTCAGATCGTAATCAACTTACATTAGATAATATCCAAAGTGTCTGCTTTTTTAATAAAAATAAGAATCATCGAAATCGGTTCATCTTGAAAACGAACATCAAATCGTGAAATTTTGTCAGTTAAAATGCACATTTTTAAACACAGATCTTTGTTCGATCTTTAACAAAAATACATGGGACCCTATGACGACCATTAAAAAACATAAAAACATCCTTCCGAAGTATCTCCACCTTTTTGGAGTCGGTCAAAAAAAGAAGTTTAAAATAACATCTCTAGCCTACTATTAAAAGTCATAAAATCCGATATCTATTGGAATTTAAATTATAATATTTCTACGATATAGTTAATTAGTTATTCAATATTATGTTATTAGTAATAATGTTATTCAGGTTACGAAAGAGATTCCAGTTTCGATGGCATAAGTAGCGACATCCAGCGGCCATCTTGTAAGTGATCAACGTCGCTCATGAACCTCTGCAATGCCAGGGCAATGAGGAGCCGTTATCTATCACCTACCCACAAGGACTTTTCTTAAACCTCTTTTAAAGATTTGACCGTTTTTTTTATTTATTTTATTTATTTATAAGTTTTCTACAAAGAATACACTAAGTTAACACATTGATTATATAAGCAATAACAAAAGAGTATGTGCATCTTTACCTACAGAAAACTACTGCATACAAATTTAAACAATAAAATTTGAAGAATAGTGTTCCGAGTAAAAACAAAATTATAAATATTGAATAACACCAAATTCATTTCATTAGGAACATTGCAATTTAAGATCGATACCTAAGTTTACTGGATTGAGAATATTGTGGCGACCAATAGCGCGCGAGGTCCTGACTCGCGGTTACGACATTTACAAGAATCTTCGCATATATACGACATCTCAAATCTACTACAGAGGGCTTCGGCCTGACCGGGCATACACTACCTCACCCGGTCGGAGATCTCCCTTTGGTCATAAGTCCACTGTACCTCACAACTGGTGACCCTCGACAAAGAACACGCCTCCTTCGACATCATCACACCCTCCCAAGCCTCGAACCCCGCCAGCCAGCTTCACATCGGGCACACTCACTACGTCAACCGGTCAGCACAGCAGAGCACATCTCTCCTGGTCAACACGTAGCATCGGCCCCGCACGGCAGCATCTCCGACTCACTGGAGCCCGTGCATCAGCAGCACAGTTCCGACTCACTGGGACACATGCAGCAGCAACACAGTTCCGACTCACTGGGACTTCCTACACTGGCACTGGCGATTCTCGATTCACGCACACAAGACACAATGGATGAATCGACCTCCGGTCTCCGAAGGGGAGTGTGTGGCGACCAATAGCGCGCGAGGTCCTGACTCGCGGTTACGACATTTACAAGAATCTTCGCATATATACGACATCTCAAATCTACTACAGAGGGCTTCGGCCTGACCGGGCATACACTACCTCGCCCGGTCGGAGATCTCCCTTTGGTCATAAGTCCATTGTACCCACAATATCAATAAAATAAAAATAAAAAAAATAAAATTCTTTGTATCCCATTTAAAATTCCTTCCACTATAGCTACAGGCTGAAATTATTAAAAATGCACGCTATAAAAGTGTCTATAATTTAGATCTAGCTCAAATTGAGGCCTAGGCTGAACGGAGCTACGGCGCAGCGTATCAATTTGCATCGAAATAGAGCAATGGTTAGCAACCTCTTAGTAACTAGGGGTCGCAAAAAACTGCACTGAAGTCTTTAAAATAAAATATACTCTAAAACATAAAAGGTAGAATTGTAATTGGAACGAAGTTCCTTATCGCGCGTTATCGAAAGGGGGCTAGTATTCTTATGAAAAAGTTGGCACGGTACTTTTTTTTGTTTTAGATGATTATCGCATGATGGCGCTGTAATTAATATCTTTTATAAAACAATTCCTTATTTTGTTTTATATGATTAATGCTAGATGGCGCTGCGATCAAAATAATTTATTTAAGTTATAATTAAAAAATAACATTTTATTACAATTCCCTCACATTTAATCGAAAGGAACTTCGTTCCATCCGGGTGTCCCTTGACACCTCTCAAGTTTTTTTTATAACTGATATTTTTAGGTCTCGATCTAAATTGACAATTATATGAAACTATCGCTCAAGGACAGCCAAAAAGTATGGCCTACACTCACATCGTCAATAAACAACATAGCCTAACTAATAACGTGAATAAAGTATGTAAATTACCATCCATTTTCAAAGCAAGATGGCCGGCATTATTTCCGCCATTTTGTTTTTACAACCCAAAATAATGTAATAGCACTTCAAGTGTCTTTACTGACTGAAGAAGTTTTATTATAATTTTATATTTTTTTATATTTTTGTTTTATTGCGTGATAGATAAACGAGCCTACAGCCCACCTGATGGTAAGCGGTCACCGTCGCTCATGAACCTCTGCAATGCCAGGGCAATGATTTTCTGTTACTGTTATCTATCACCTACCGATACAGGACTTTTCTTAATTTATTTTGTCATTTACAAAATCAATAGCTGAATGGCCTAGTATCATGATTTTTAACGGCCCCCAAGTTGCTAACTTCTGTAATAGACCAATCAAACCAGCGGTGAGCGATATTTCACCGACTAATATCGGACATTCGAGAACTGTGGAAGGTTCTAGAACATTTATCTTTGTTGTGGACAGTTTCACAGGAATTTGAGACTACTGTAGAACTATGGAGCCAGCGTCCAAAATATATTGTTTGTTTGCATCTGTATAACTTTAATACTTTCATGCATTTTCAACGGGTTCTTACCACGATATTTAATTAATTGAGTTGTCTCGATATTTCAACGTTGTTGCAAGCGTCATGATCACGAGAAGACTGGATACTGCGGGTAGATTTAAGAGCAAACAAATCTGTCTACCCTTTTTCTCGTTCGCTTTTGGGTCGTACCACTGGAACTCGAACTCACTTCTCGACACACCATGAAAGTATTATAGAAAACCGCGAGTGTCTGAATATGTTTGTATAACTTTAGTTTGGATGGACCATTTTGGTTGATTCTTTTTCATATGAAAGGTGACCGTTGTTGTGGGATCAGTCATTTTTTTCAAGTGTTTCATTTCACGATTTGTTGTTCGTGTTTGCGTATATTTTTAAATGAACCGATTCCGATGTTTTTTTTTAAGGTAGATACTTCGATCTTTTCCAGTAATATAACATCATTAAAAAATCCTTAAATACTACACACAAAATCGTGTTCAAAAGTTACTCAGGAACCAAGAAATGAGTTGAGAATTCAAGAGAGGAAATTCGATCAAAACAAACATCTAGATTAGAATATCGTCAAAAGGTCTCTTTGAAAAAAGTTTCAATGACTTTGAATACTTTTCGAAGCTCTCATTTCCGGTAAAAAGCTCCGAATACGAAACGAAGAGAAACAAATTATATTTTTTATAAAAACAAAAACGAGTGTTCAAGTGTTCATACCACAAAAAGCCCTGATTTCTTAATCTTTGAAATATCTTCTTTCTAACAAAAAAGAATCATCAAAATCAGTTCGAAAGGTTGAGATGAGAAACCTCTATTTTTGAACTTGATCAAAAATATGAAAATTAAACGAAACCGAGATTGGTTTCGTTTAATTTTTGATTCATAAATTTCTTTTAACGAAGAGGGTAGACAGATTTGTCTGCTCTGAAGTAATCTACCCGCAGTACTCAGTCTTCCCGTGATCATGGCGGTTGTAACAGTAAAGAAATATTGAGATCGCCCATTTCTTTTTACAAGCTTTATATTAACTTGCACTGGATGTAACTATGGATTAATAAGCCTATGTAAGTTCGGGTGGAATCTTGCAAGGTTAATTTAACAAACTTCCCGGTTTCCGATTGAGCTGACATTTTACACGCAGATGTATATATATCGCGTGACAATTCAATAATTTGACTAAATGACTGGATTCGAAAGGTGGTCACAGGAACTCCTGTATTAAACAAGATAGACCCATCGTGTTTGGGCTCGTTTTACTTGTATTAGCTAGCACTCTACTGCTACAAAATATCCAGGATCTTAAAAGCTTGTATTTAAAAAGTTTTCTTTAAATTTCTTTGTTTTGTTTCAGCTGCTATCGAGTCGCTCCATGCCCCAACAGGGGGCAGTGTTGAGCTCCCCTGTGACGTCACACCTACGGAACCCGAAGACATGATGGGGCTAGTCATTTGGTACAAGCAAGGCCACAAAACTCCTATTTACTCGTGAGTATTTTAGTTTTATTTACTTATTTTATTAACAGAGTGGATTTGTAACCAAAAAGAAGTGGGGTTACACATTTTCAATATTATACAGGGTGTCTCAAAACTGTGCTACATGAACGGGAAGTATCTTAAATAACGTTTTGCTGAAAGGAAAGATCGTTTTATTTTTGATGTTTAATAAAACTGCATTCACAGATTTTTCGTAAATTGCTTGTTTGAAAATTTAACTAACAAAATCGGAAAAATCAATACCCTGTATTTTGATGTCGATTGAATATCCCATAGAAGGGACCACAAGATGGGCCGTTAGCATCATCATCATCATCAGCCTATAGACGTCCACTACTGGACATAGGCCTCCCTCAAACTTCGCCACAACGGCCGGTCCTGCGTTGTCCATCCAGCCACCTCCCGCTATCCTGACCAGGTCATATGTCCGCCTCTCAGTCGGTTAGCTCGTTCATAAATCGTATATAAACAATGCATTCACTCTCACTAGAAATTAAAACTCCAATTTCAAAAAACTCTTCTTATCCTCTTATCTTCTTCTCTTCTCTTCTTATCTTCTTAATTTTAGTTTATGTTTTTAGCATGGTTTTTTTGTATAGTTTTAAGTAATGTAGCTCAAACAAAGTTTAAGTGTATTGCAGTGAGTATACTTTAAGTGTTGGTTTACATGTTTACGTCTAACGGAAAGCAGCCTAAAAAAAAATGGTCATCTTGTTGTCTACCATGATAGCATTTGTAAGTCACCACAGGCCTCAACTAAAAACCAGCACTGTGGTAATCTACAGCATGTGCTGAGTTGAGGCCTTGTGAAACTCAATACAATTCCGCAATTGATGTAATGGTTTTTTTATGTTTGTGACTTGTGTTTACTGGTGTTAATTTTTCATATTGTACTGAGTATTCATTAAACATATCTTCTTTATTTCTTTATCCAATCTTCAACAGTTTTTCTGGGACTTTGACCCAAAATGCCACAAAGAATCTTGCAAATTGCCAATGGATCATTATAAAAAGGAAATCGTTTGACAGCACTGACATTGACAGTTGAAGAGGGTCCGGATCAGTGTCAGGAAGTTTTTAAACCCAGTGATTAAAAAGTCCCATTAAAAAGAATTAAAAAGGTCAATTTATCGACCACTGGATTATTGTACCTATAGGTTTAGAGACTCAGCGCTTAGGACCAATAAATTTAATCAAATCAATGAGAGATAAGAGAAGTCGGAACTCATGTTTCCCATTTCTCTCTATTCTGATTAAATTCGTTGCGTGGTTGACAAGTTATCTTTTCCTCGGGTTCCTGGGCTTCACTGCTCAGGGTTTAAGATGATCGCTGTGGCTACACAGGAGTTACAGTGGTCGTAAACGGCTAGTAAAAATATTACTACATCTATGTGTGTTTACTGCCTTAGTAAACGTCGACGAAATATGTCATATATTGTTAGTCAATGCTCCAAAAATGTCCGTGCTTAGAAATGTTCGGAGATAATTTTATTCGATCTTAGATAGGTATTTTTTTTTTATAATCCGTACTATGACCGACCCAAGTAACCGACATAGCCCAAAGACTAAGCAAGTTGAAGTGGCAGTGGGCGGGCCACATAACACGTAGAACCGATGGCCGTTGGAGCACGAAGGTTCTGGAGTGGCGCCCGCGTCAAGACATGCGCAGTGTGAGACGACCAGCTGCAAGGTGGACGGATGATCTTGTTAAGATCGCAGGAACACGCTGGATGCAGGCCGCTACCAACCGCGAGCATTGGAAATCTTTGGGGGAGGCCTATGTCCAGCAGTGGTCGTCTACAGGCTGATAATGATGATGATGATGACTATGATCGAGACTTAGCAATGTCCTAGATTTAATGCGGTTAATACCATATTTCTTTCACCCTAGAGGATTGAAAATTTCCTTAAAGGTAAGCCGTAGGTAGCAGCCCCGCAGTGTCCCCTGACATTGCAGAGGTCCATGAGCAACGGTAACCGCTTACGATCAGGTGGCCCGTTAGCTCGTCTGACAACAAGGCATTAAAAAAAACCTTTCTCTCAGAACTTTAAAAGGAACACCACTAATTAATCTTTAAGTTGTTCGAAGTTTTTATTTTCAAGACAGGTGTGTCGGTACCGTTTGAAATATCAATGATCTCGGAGATGTAAAGGGATGCTGTGACGCTAATGATCTTAGGATTAATATTCTATTTGATCTGAGCGCTTTGTATATGTATGTCGTGTTTGATATCATTGGTAGTTGAAGTGGAAACTTCGAACATAGTTGCCATAAGATAGTAACTTCACAGAAGTAAATTTTGAGAATCATTTTGAATCAATGCTTTTGTTATCAAGGGATGTAGGGATCGAGCAATGTAATTGAAAGTTCATAAAATGTAGTTATTACCAATTTAATTTAATTTTTCGCTTGTTTGTTACAGACTGTTTATATTATTGTATGTGTTTTGTGAAATAAATTGTACTGTACCAACCCATTACTGCCCACTGTTGGGCTCAGGTCTCCTCAGAAGAGGGATTAGGCATAGTCCACCACGCTTGCCCAGTGCGGATTGGGGACTTCACATATCTTCAAAGGATTTTTAGAATCCTTTTCCGACATGCAGGTTTCCTCACGATGTTTGCCTTCACCGTTTTTAGCCAGTGGTGTTGTGAAAAATTGCACATAAATCTTTTTCACATTTAGATTTAGAGGTACAAACCGGCCGGTTTTGAACCTGCGACCTCCCGTTCGGAAGGAAGCGCTTCGACCACTCGGCCACCACGACTTCTAAATAAATAGTAAATAATAATAACTTTTTCATAAGAATTTCCGTCTAGCCCCCTTTCGATAACGCGCGATAAGGAACTTCGTTCCAACAGACGAATTGAGTGCCTCCTCTTTTGGAAGTCGGCCAAAACAAAAGGCGATGCAGTATTGGTTATTATGTGGTTCTAGAATAAGTGTTTATGTTGTCAAGTACTAACTTTCAAAAGCTTTTTATGCGCTATTTACAGCGCTGTATAAAGCTGTATAAAGCTCAGCAGTTTTAAGGAACAAGTTTCAAGTTACGACTAAGTTTAACAACTTGTTTTAGTAAACAAATAAAATGATGTTTAAAGTTGAGCTGAGATTTAAGAGATAGTGTAGTTGTAGTGTAGTTTTTGAGGTCTTAATAGTTTGCTTAGTGTTGAATGGGTTTTGATTTTTTTTTTTTTTTTTTTTTATTTGGGAAATAAATTAAACTTAGACCAGATAAGTTTCCACCTCTAAACAAGACACAAAAGAGATAGTGGACGTAAATAATTAAAAAAATAATAATATAAAACTACCTAAATTAATACATAATGCTTGCAAATAATATTATAAGAGTAGGCTCGTTTATCTATCACGCAATAAAAAATAAAAAAAAGTATCGAAATCGCCAAAAACAAAACGAAAACCAATTGTTTTAAAATACCTAAATATATTTATATTTAAAAAAGATAAAACTACCGTTTGGATCTTCATTAAATTCATATAGGATTATGTCAGAAGTACCTTCTTTCAAGGAAAAAATAATTATCGAAATCGGTTCAACTAGCAAGGAATTATACTCAATATCATGAAACCTTTTTTGGAACGAAGTTCCTTACAGCGCGTTATCGAAAGGCGGCTAGACGGAAATTCTTATGAAAAAGTTGTTACGACACTTTTTTGTTTTAGATGATTATCGCTAGATGGCGCTGTAATTAAAATCTTTTAAAACAATTCCTTATTTTGTTTTATATGATTAATGCTAGATGGCGCTGTGATCAAAATATTTTATTTAAGTTATAATTATTAGTTAGTTTAAAACGTTATTATAACTTTAAAAAAAAAACAATTTTATTACAATTCCCTCACTAATTAATCGAAAGAAACTTCGTTCCATCCGGGTGTCCCTTGACACCTCTCAAGTTTTTTTAAACACTCTCGATAAACTCCTTCGTATGAGAAGTCGGCTAAAAACCGTTGTTATGTCAAATACTGCTATTTAAAACATTCACCAGCACCCTAAAACCTAAAGTCATCAAGAACATTTAATATCTGCAGTATTATACTATATCTAAGCTTCCCTCACGATACGAGCTCATAATTGACAGGCAACGGGAAGCGATAGCATCCACACATGTGACAGATTATATGGATTACCTCACGTATGATATTAGAAACGATTTAGACAAGAAACTTCATATGAGAAGGTTTTATTAAACAATAGATGTACGTAAAACGTTTTTTGGGATATGTGGGAGTTGATAGGCATTTAAATCTCCAACTGCTCACACTCAGTGTCCGAACCCTTAAAACTCAGCATAAAGTTATGCTGGGCGGCACAACGCGTTACGCATTACAGCATCATTTGCCGTTGCGAGGCTGAGTGGTTGGGCTTACACTTCTAAATCTTATTGTGTAAAAGATTTTTGTGCAACATCACCACTGGCTAAAAACGGTGAATGAAAACTCTCTTTTTGCTCTTTATGTACTGTACTGTAACAACCCATTACTGCTCACTGCTGGGCTCAGGTCTCAGAAGATTAGGCATAGTCCATACTTGTCCAACACGGATTGGGAACTTCACATATTTTCGGACTTTTTTTTCTAAATTATTTTAAACGTCATGACAACTGGCGCCATGATGACTAGACTACAGGCCCATGAAGAAAAATTATGGGTCATTTGAACCACCAGGTGACCTATCTAAAACGAAATTCTAGCATAAAATAATAAGATTCAGTACCTACTATGCCGTCACTTGTAAGCTGTCCAACTGAGTGCAGGTGAGCATTCATGGGATTGCAACCATCGTTATTTCTACTACCTCAAGTATAACGTCCTATTACCAAGACGTGATTGTCGGTATGTTTGTGCATCACGGATCAAAGCTTACCACGAACCGGTTACGATAGTGGTTACCGCTTAATAATATGTTTATCGAACGCCGCCCGTGAAATGGTATAATTTGGTAAGGACGGTGTTATGTTGAGGAGAGGCAAGATTAAAATGTTTTTTTTTTGTGCACGTTAGATAAACGAGCTGACGGCCCATCTGATCGTTAGTGGTTAACGTCACTTTACGGACCAATGTAATGTCAGGAGATACTGAACACTAGGTATGACCTTTATGGACCTTTCTTTAACCTTATTTTGTACTGTATTCGTGTTTTTTTTACTTATTATAAAGAGATGTAATCACAAACTAATTAATTAGCATGTCAGCCAACAAGGAAACAAAAAAAATAACTTTCAATATTAGAGATAGATTTGTTTTTTTTTATTAAGGAACAAAAAACAGTCACATGTTAAACTTGGGGGCGGCGCGACCGGAAAGAGTGCCGATGGCGTAACGCGTCGCGTCGTCCCTCATAACCCCCGTGCTGGGTTCTGGCCTCAGCCGGGATTCGGACGCTGAGTGTGAGCGGGATCCGGTGATTTACTCCAACTAAAAAAAAAAAAAAACATGTTAAACTTTGAAATTAAAAGAATTAGCTATGATAAAGATTTACAAACACGTTACCTAAGACTATGTTCACTTATATTTTGGAAAGTAACCTTTTATTTTACTTAAGTATTTCAATGCTATATCTCGCATAACAATGTTCACTTATATTTAATTTGGGCGATAAAAAAACTTCTGGTCTTAACCACAAAAGGAATGTTTAGAGAAATTATATTATATATATACAGGGTGGATTTGTAACTTTGAACATACCGAAGAGGGATGAATGTCCTATCGAAATACAACTTAGCACCATTTTTTATTTTTTGGATCGGTTAAACTTTTTTTCTGACATTGTATGGAAAACGTACGACTATCGTTGCGGACTTCCATACTATGATGAATTTTTTTTTTAATCCAATTCCTAAAATAAAAGTGGTTCTAAGTTTTATTTCAACAGGTCATTCACCCCACATCAGATTGTCCAAAGTTACAGATCCACCCTGTATATATTTTTTTTTTTTTTTTATTTATTTATTTATTTGTTTACACATGAGAGTTTTACATTTTCTAACAATACACGTAACATCACATATATTATGTGTATTATAATCTATACCGAGCTTTATTTATGAATTGGGTGAAATCACCGAATTCGATCGGGCGGAAATTGAACCGAACTAAAACCCCAACCGCTCACACTCAGCGTCCGAATCCCGGCTGAGACCATAACCTATCACGAGGTTATGCGGGGCGGCACGACGCGTTACGCACTACGGCATTCTTTCGCGACGCTCTCACAATGTAACAATATTTTTATCTTTGTCAACAGCTTCGACACAAGAGAAGGTGTGACGTCACACTGGTCAGATCCATCAACTCTTGGAGTGAGAGCCACCTTCAGAAGTGATTCCCGTCCTGCTGTACTTATACTTACTAAGTTAAGGTATGTATACTCTTAGCACATGAGTAATTTTCTTAACAACATTTCAAATATTTGTGTCTTTGGCGATATTCATTGAAAATCATAGTCACTTACACAATTACTAAACGGATTCTTACCACGATTACTAAATGAGCGATCCCGATATTTCGTTGTTGCAAGCGCCATGATCACGGGAAGACTAAGTACTGCGGGTAGATTACTTAAAAGTAGACAAATCTGTCTACCCTCTGTAGTGAAACGACGGTAGCTGATTCCATAATACTTTATTTGACATCGCGTGTTGTCTAATAATAATGACTACCCTCCACCGATCATAATAATATTACGTCCTAACTTACACTACACCCTCTTCGTTTGCTACCACTGGAACTGCATAATTAAAAAAATTGGTTGTGAGACGGCAGTCGATACTGTCAATATAGTGTGTCAAGATGTGAGTAAAATTTTAATACAGCGATTAGGTTAACCTGTTATATTTTTGTAATTCAGTATTAACACTGTTCATTATTACACTTCGAAAAAAAATTTCATTTATCCGTACAATTTGAGATGATAATAAAATTCCACAACTTATAATATCCTCTCGTGATCAATTTGGGTTTGGTTCTTGTTGTAATTTGATTTGATAGTTGAGAGAGGAATATTCTCGAAAACACAAAAGAATTGTCTAAAACTGGTTTACGTTTCGAAAAAATATCAAGTTACCAACTACCTTTAAAAGATAAGATAAACAGACTACTGATCTTCAGATCTAAAGAATAGAGATCAAATTACATTATAAAATCTCGTAATTAGTCTGTCGAGACAAGATCGCATTATATCTTGATTTCACTAAATAAACAAAAAAATACTGTACTAACAACCCATTATTGCCGACTGCTGAGCTCAGGTCTCCTCAGAAGAGGAATTAGGCATAGTGTCAAGCTCAATTAGATTGGGGACTTCACATAACTTCGAAAGATTTTTAGAATCTTTTTCCATTATGCAGGTTTCCTCACGATGTTTTCCTTCACCGTGTTTAGCCAGTGGTGTTCGTGTAACTAAAAAAAAAACTCATATTGTCGTGGTTTTTACGGCACTGTAGGTAGACCAGTTTATGCCCCATATGATGGTAAGCGGTGACACTACTAGGCCGCTACCTACGACCTTTAAGGACTCTCTTCAAGCCTCGTTTGTAAACAAGTCATAGCACTTAAGAAACACCGAAGAGGGGAGCTCATTTTAATCACAAAAAAGCTTGAATGTACCCTAAATTCACACTTTCTTAACTGATCTTTTTTACAGGCCTGAAGATAGTGGACAGTACCGCTGCAGAGTGGACTTCATCAAATCACAAACGAAAAACACAAGACTCAATTTGACTGTTTTAAGTAAGTTCACAATCTATAACGCTTTTTTTTCTTTCTTTGTTATATATTGTTCCTGTTATGTGTAAGTTGTGTTATTGAATAAACGTATTTTCTTTCTGTCTTTCTTTCTATTTAGAATTATTGTATACCGTGTGACACTCACAAATAACGTAGCTTCCTATTAGTAGAATAATTTTCAAAATCGGTTCAGTAGATCCTAAGATTACGCCCTTTAGTCAATAACATCACAGTCATTCACAGTTCACAAATTAAATCGTATGGATTGATCGGGCTTTTCACTGAGATTTTTAATTATGTGCGACTCAAGATTAATATAGTTTTATGAACCAGAAGTGGTTTTACTTTTTGAAAAGCATTCATTAATAGTATGCAAGGAACCTCCTTTAATAATGGAAAATAATAAAAATAATACGCATCTGAATCCAAAGCAAGTCCAACGTATCTTTTTTCACGACCTCTCCAAATTGGCGCCAATCCCAGAACCCATAGATAAGCTACGCAGTCTATCAGTTCCATAGACAATATATGGGTCGGCTCCAGGTTACTGAATCTTTTCGCTTGACACTTTTAAGAATAGTATATTTTTCATATAATTGATATACACACGTACGTACGGCCTAAGATGAAGATGTTTATTGCAAGTAAAATCCTAAAACAGTTGTAAAAGCAACTTAAATTAATACAAAGGATTCAACTTAAACATGACGATGAATATTCTATATCTTTCTCACCAGTTCCACCAGAACGTCTGATAATCCTGAATCAAGAAGGGAACGAGATCAGCGCTGGTATACTTGGGCCTTATGACGAGGGCACAGAGGTCAATCTCACTTGCATCGCTGTTGGAGGTAAAACTTTTTATTGTACTAGTTAACCCAAGCAACTTCATCTGCCTCACAGGGGGATAAATTCAATCTCGGGACGAAATACTATTTTTATAAACATAAAAGCGGTTATTGTGACTAAACTATTACAGTAAGATATATGCTGTCACGGACTTTTTTGTTTGTCTTACTAAGACTTAAAAACCCGTAGTACATCATTCTATTCTACTGTCAATAGTTTTTGCAGCGTACGCATAAATAGGTTTTCGATTATTCACCTTGTGTTACATATTCGATATTTTCATACGGATCCCTAATTTTTTTGAAAATAAAATATAGCCTATACCTTCCTCGATAAATGGACTATCCAACACTGAAAGAATCAAATCGGACCAATGGTCACTGAGAGGTCGCGTGTTCGTTCAAACAAACTCTTCAGCTTTATAATATTACAAGCTGACCCGCGCAACTTCTTCTGCGTTACAAAGGGGTTCAAACAGTATTCGCAATGCCGTCGCGTTATTATTTGCGCGGCCTGAAGTGCACCCACATAGAGATTTTCTTAAAACTTGTTTCCGTAAGAACCTTTTACAGAGTATCAGAAAACTATAAAAAAAAAATAAGCCATATCGGTCAAGCCATTTTCATGTTATTTCGCGACAACGGAAAACGGGTTTCATTTTTATATGCCATTTTCACGCACACAGGCGCATCCGATAGCAATTTTAGAGTTCCGTACTATAATAAACTCCTACTAATAGAAAATTAACACGTAGTTTTGATTAGTTATAACTTATGATATATTATGCCTAGAAAACCCAGACTTGGTGGATGGCTTCTACATCAAGTATACTATTTGCTGTGAAAGTATTGTTTCATCGGATTTTAACACCCTGTATATATACTAGCTGGCCCACACAACTTCGTCTGCGTCACATAATTAAATTTTCTCACCGTTTAAACCTTCCCTGTATTTCTACGAATATTTCAAGATTAAAATAAGCCAAATCGGTTCAGTCGTTCTCGAGTTTTAGCGAGACTAACGAACAGCAATTCATCTAATATATAAAATTGTCGTGTCACGGTGTTCGAACTTGAACTCCTCCGAAACGGCTCGACCGATTTTGATGAAATTTTTTGTGCTTATCCGGTACCTATGAGAATCGGCCAACATCTATTTTTCATCCCCTAAATGTTAGGGGTAGTCCACCCCTAATTTTTTTTTTCGGCGCAGACGAAGTTGCGCGAGTCAGCTAGTTTTTATATATAAGAAGATAGATAGATAAAGTATAGATAAGTGCATATCAACGACAAAAGATACATTCGCACGACAATGCAGCGACGTAAGGGATATGTGAATATTTTTATTGAAGGTGATAAAAGCCCGAGAGCTAGTGCCAATTTTTGAGTATGTATTTGAGGCTACTTAAATTTTTATAGGACATTATTTACGACAAAGAAAAGTATTAAGACAGGTCGCTTTGTTTGTCGTGGTGGACGAGTGTTTGTCGTGGTGGCCGAGTGGACGAACCACGTCCTTCCGAACGGGAGGTCGCGGGTTCAAATCCGGCCCGTTTGTACCTCTGAATCTAAATGTGAAAAAGATTTATGTGCAATTTTTCACAACACCACTGACTAAAAACGGTGAAGGAAAACATCGTGAGGAAACCTACATGTCGGAAAAGGATTCTAAAAATCCTTTGAAGATATGTGAAGTCCCCAATCCGCACTAGACAAGCGTGGTGGACTATGCCTAATCCTCTTCTGAGGAGACCTGACCCCAGCAGTGGGCAGTAATGGGTTGGTACAGTTTTGTTGGAGGTTTCTATTTTTTTTTTAACGTAGGGGTCCGTTCAACCTGGCCACTCAGTAACCAGGTCTGCAGTTTCAAGTATATCAGGAGAACTATAGACCAAGTTTTCAGCTTGCCTCAAATACTTACCCAAAAATTGGCTCTAGCTCTCGGACTAACACAAAAGTTCAAAATCCAAAATTAGAACACGGAACCAGTCATTCCCACGATTACTTCAAACAATTATAAACAAAAATAAGGGAAAAACAAAACAATAAGCGTTTGTGCCGAATTAATTACGTATTGTGATGACGTCGGGTACGTAATCAAGTCGGGGGTCGATTTCTGTTCAACCCCCATCATACGTCATAGAGTTCGAGCCACACCCGTCTATGTTTGGGCGAAAAATGTCCAATTCTCGCGGAAGTGATTTGGTCTAATTTAGGGACGATAGCGATTTCTACAGGGTGATTTCCTAGTGAGGGTACATATTGAAGGTCATGGTAGCTGATGGTTATATACGACCAGTAAAAATATTATTACCAAAGAATATGGCTTAATGCCTTAGTAATCGCAACTTAAAAATATCTAAAATTCTTGCAAAATGATGGTTTTTCGACAGCTGATGGGTGTGGCGGAGGTGTGGGGTGCGCGAGATCACTAGAGGTCATTAGTTAACACTCTTTAAGCCGAAATTGTTTATGTTTCAGAAAGTTTTGTCGAATTTAGATTTTAAAAAAAAATGTATAAATTGTAATTTTACCTATTTTTTGTAATATTCCGTATTAGAACAGAGTACTCATCACCCTCCTGCAATATGTACCCTCTCTAACAAATCACCCTGTATATTTTTGTTACAAAAATGAAAACGACCGACTTCAATGTTGTCTGTTCAAAATACACATTTTTAAACACAGATCTAAAAGAGGATGAATGGGACCCCAGTTCGAACGACGACTAGTTTGGGTGCACTGATTTGGATGATTCTGGTTTCAAATAAAGGTGATGAAAGGGTTTTTTTTTACTATTTTCATGGTCGGACAAGTACTTTAAGAGATATCTTTAAAATGTATTTTATAACAAACAAGGCGTCACGTGTTTGCGAGTATTTCGTTTCTGAATGACCCAATTTCGATGTACTTTTTGTTAGAACTGCTTTCTACACGTTGAACATAAAGAACAAGTATTAATAAACTAGTCGACCCGTCTAACTTTGCCTATAAAAACACATAGTATTCTAAAATTTACTGTCATTCCAACTATAAGAACTCATGCATTTTCAACGGGTTCTTACCACGATATTTAATTAATTGAGTTGTCTCGATATTTCAACGTTGTTGCAAACGTCATGATCACGAGAAGACTGGATACTGCGAGTCGATTTAAGAGCAAACAAATCAGTCTACCCTCTTTTTCGTTCGCTTTTGGGTAGTACCACTGGAACTCGAACTCACATCACGACACACCACACTTACTAAAAAGCATTATAGAAAACCGCGAGTGTCTGAATAAGTTTATAAGAACTCAATTACTTTTAAAGTTAGATTTTTTAATAACTTCCATTTCCGCTTACACCTTGTACCACAACAACCGCTTTACTTGACAAGGGTCGCGTAGAGCCTTTGTTTTACACTTTTTTTGTGTTTTGTTCGCTTCCTCATGTGGTGTTATATACCGGCTTCTGAACTCACGTTGAACGAAACCACGTGTCGGCGGTGCTTTGATTTTATTCAAAGCTGTCGTTGAAATATCTGTGTGGGTACAAAGTTTTGTGAAATCAACAGGTTTGAAATTCATTATTTTTGCCACCTCTGTAACTCTTGTATATTTATTTATTGGAACGAAGTTCCTTCGAAAGGGGGCTAGACGGAAATTCTTATGAAAAAGTTGTCACGACACTTTTTTTGTTTTAGATGATTATCGCTAGATGGCGCTGTGATTAAAATCTTTTAAAACAATTCCTTATTTTGTTTTATATGATTAATGCTAGATGGCGCTGTGATCAAAATATTTTATTTAAGTTATAATAATTAGTTAGAGACAGACGTTTTAAACTAACTAATTATTATAACTTAAAAAAATAAAATTTTATTACAATTCCCTCACTAATTAATCGAAAGAAACTTCGTTCCATCCGGGTGTCCCTTGACACCTCTCAAGTTTTATTTTAATCCTGTAGGAGTAACTTCTGCTACGGGACCCGTTTACACACAATGTGGTACACGTAGGTGTGGCAAAATACAACAACTTATTTCACAATTTACTGTACTGTAACCATCCATTATTGCCCACAATTGGACTCAATGGGTTGTTACAGTACAGTAAAGTACCCAAACAAAGGCATCAAGCATTTATTTAGGCAGATTAGGTCAAAGAATACGCTCACAATTACAGATAGCCTACGATAACTATTCCCTTGTTCTCAGGTCGTCCAGTAGCCAGGGTGTCCTGGTGGAAATCACATGCTCTCCTCGCCAACTCTGAGGCGAGAGCCACCGTCTCTTTCAGGGTCCAGAGATCGGATTATGGCACTGATGTTACTTGTCAGGTGAGAAATAGATTTCGCCATTGAGTTTAACCAATCGAGGAATTCATCATCATCAACAGCCCGAAGACGATCGACGTCAACGAAGTTAGCTTTCCCCTCGGGTTCCTGGGCTTCACTGCTCAGAGTCATTGGTGGTCACAGCTGTTGATCCTGGCTACACAGGAGTTACAGTGGTGGGAGCGAGAGGTGGACAAATACACGAAAGCTTAAAGGCATCCACTGCTGGACATAGACCTCTCCCAAACCTCGCCACAACGACCGATCCTGGTGACTTGCATCCAGTATTTTCTCGGGGCTTCTACCAGGTCGTCGGTCCATCTTATTAGAGATCTGTCCACGTTTTGCCTACCGGTTCGTGACCGTCACTCCAGAACTTTTTTGCCGTATAAGCCAGGCGCCAATCAATTGGGTCAATCGAGAAATGTAGTAGAATGCCATGTTGAATAAAATGTGGAAAAATAAAATGGATATGGTGTTTTTACAGGCTGTCACCGATCCAGTAATTCCACCAGTCTCAGAAAATATCTCCATAGATGTCAATTGTAAGTTTTAATTAAGAATTTTTTAATTTTTAGAAGGAAGTTCCTTATCGCGCGTTATTGAAAGGGGGCTAGACGGAAAAAAATCTTAGGAAATGTTTTTTCCGTCTAGCCCCCTTTGACAACGCGCGATAATGAACTTCGTTCCAATAAAAATTGTACTAAGTTGTATTTCGACAGATCATTCACCCCACGTCAGATGGTTCAAAGTTACACCACCCTGTATAACATAGTTACATCCAGTGCAAGTTAATATAAAGCTTATAAAACAATGTCTTCAAACATTTATACCATTACAAGATTTTTGTCTAGCTGACCTAACGCGGCGTCTGAAACTTGCCGGAGTAAGCCGGCTGATCCAACGAAAGCTTCTTACAAACTTGTAAAGCTCCAAGATTTTCTAGAACCACTGTTTCAGCTTTTTGATCTGGATGATATTATTTACCACTTCCTGGAAGGTTTTTTTTTGTTTTATTATTTGTGTATTTTTTTTAGTTTTTTCTCAGTTCGAAATGATTGAGGATTAAGAGTATTTTTTTTTTTTTGTCCGAACCCCGGATGTGGCCATAACCCAGCACGGGGTTATTAGGGGTGGCGCGACGCGTTACGCACTGCGGCACACTTTCCCGTCGTGACGTAGACGGGCTAGACGGGGCGAACCTGAAGTCCACGCGAACGAAGTCGCGTGCAAAAGCTAGTTGTTGCTATAAATAAACTTCAAGCAAACAAGTCTATAATTTTCAAACAAACATCAAACTTTAACCGTCATTACTGATCGATAAAATAACATCATAATTCCATCATAAAAGAGAAAGAGACAGCGTATATTAACACCGTGTGCGAGAGAGAGGGAAATATATGGAATGCGCAAGTCACACCAATAATACTGTACTTGGTAATGATACGTCAATCACTTTTATGAGATGATCCGATAAATTTTACACCTGTGTTAAATAATGTATCAATATTTAATAATTTTCTTCTTGATTGTATTCTGCTGTGGTATCAATAAAATGCCGTTAACTGTCTTTTTGACCGACTTCCAAAAAAGAGGAGGTACTCAATTCGTCTGTATCACTGTTGCTTTTGTCACAACACCACTGGCTATAAACGGTGAAGGAAAACATCGTGAGGAAACCTACATATCGGAAAAGGGCTCTAAAAATCCTTTGAAGATATGTGAAGTCCCCAATCCGCACTGGGCAAGC
Source organism: Trilocha varians (assembly GCA_030269945.2). NCBI lineage: Eukaryota > Metazoa > Arthropoda > Insecta > Lepidoptera > Bombycidae > Trilocha > Trilocha varians. Next base: position 4,637,172 of record AP028279.1, read on the forward strand.
ATGGTGGACTATGCCTAATCCCTCTCCTGAGGAGACCTGAGCCCAACAGTGGGCAGTAATGGGTTTGTACAGATACAGATAACCATAGTTACCTAATGAACAGATTTTACACAAATTGGTTCATATTTTACCTAAAAAAAAAACAAAAATAATCTATATTTAGTACCATCAACAAAACAACGTTTCCTTTGCGTTATACCGCGGAATTGGGAGCATATATTTAAAGTCGCCGGTACAATGACGCATAAAGATGTTTATCTATATTCCTAATTGACATTTTGATGTAGTTTCGTGAGCGACAGTACGTCTTAGAGCTGAGAAATTTTAGATGTGGTATTTTTATAAAACTAAACGGCTGGCGCAACTTAGAATATTAGACGGAATAAATAAAATGGTTCGCTGGTTTAATTGCTCGCGATAGCCGTTCATATTTAATTAATGGTGTTTAAAAAAAGTATTAAATTATTTCGTAAAAAAATGAGGTTCAAATTGAATCCGCTGTTCTCGAGGTTTGCACATTTAGAGACTCATTTTCATATTCAAAATATTTTTTTTTTTTATTGCAAAGAAGATAAACGAGCATACGGCCCACCTGATGGTAAATTATATGGGTGTAAATTGTACAACTACTGTAACAAATCTAAAGTCGCATAATAAAATAGATAATTAATCTTCATAGATCTAGGCCTGCATAATTAAAATGTATGTACGACTAAGCTTGTAGTTTTGTACAAAAATAAGGATGTGGAAATATTAGTGACTTTTTCACGCAAGACTACTTATTGAATTTAAATGAATTTTTAGTTTTATGGCATCAAAATAATACATAAGCTTCTCACAAGGACTTCTCTATTTTAGATCTACTAAAAGAAAATAAAACGGCTGTTCAATATACTAACTTATTCAAAAATGCATTTTGAATATTTACAAAACCCAGCAAATCTCATCATACAATCATTCACTACAAGCGACACAGCGACATTTCAATTAAGATGCCGTATCCATTTTAAATCTTTTATAATTAATGTCACAATTAACTACAAATGGTGGATATTCCGAATTGTGGGAAGTGAATGATTTTTCACTGGAAACTGTTGATGGCTGTTAATAAATATGATTTTAGGGTTCCGTGAAGTAAATGACAAGCGAAACCTTTGTTAATTTAACCGAGTTTGATAAAATAGTAGTGCTTCATTAAATTAGTTTAGGTCTTAGATCAAATATAATAAGATAAGAAGTTCTAAAAAAAGTGCTTGAAAAACAGTATCTCCAGTGTCAAAATTTGGTTCCGCATTCTTTGTAATAAATATTCTTATTGTTTTGCGATATTTAATTTTCCAACACTTAAGAACATGCTAAGTTTTTAGATGTCAGGAGTAAAATTTTTGGAGACACTATTTTCAAAGCTCATCCAACTATAACTTAACATTGTATTTAATTTGTACTGTACAATCCATTACCTGACCTAAGCCCAGCAGTGGGCTGCTGGGCTCAGGTCTCCTCAATAGAGAGATCAGGCATAGTCTACAACGGACTCCAATGCGGATTGGGGACCTCACATATCTTTTAAGGATTTTTAGAATCCTTTTTCAATACTCCTCACGATGTTTCTGTACACCAGTATTGTAATAAACATAAATGTTTTACAAATAAAGATTTAGATGTACAAAACGGTTCAAACCCGCGACCTCCCGCACGGAAGGCAAGCGCTTCAACCACTTCACGATAAACTTAGTGGTTAGTTTTTCTTTAAAACAAACCTGAAACTCTAGATAGTTTAAGTTTCCACGACCAATAAAGAATGACCTAGCCTTCCTGATGGAAAAACAAAGTAACTTAGTACTTAGACTTCCAACTTTTTTTTTTTTTTTTTTTTTTTTTTTTTCAGTTGGAGGAAATCACCGGATCCCCGCCCGCCCCGCGGGCGGGGTATGTGGGAGTTGAACCGCACTAAAACCTCCAACCGCTCACACTCAGCGTCCGAACCCCGGCTGAGGCCAGAACCCAGCACGGGGTTTGGAGGGCCGGGCCACGCGTTACGCCATCGGCATGCTTTCCCGTCGCCCCGTCCCCGGACGCCGAACCGGTAGCCGCCAGCGAATACGGCCACCGGCTCTCTCGGTCGGCGGGCTTTCCGAAGCCTGCCAAGATGGGACCGCGTGTCACCCTCCCGCGGAATACCCCGCTGGGTCAGAACCAGCGTGGGTCGGAGAGCGCGGTCTACCATCCCCCGGATGCTCTAGCGCTAAGGGCGTGTTGAGCGAGACACGGCACCTTCTTGGGTCCCCGCTCGCACTCGCATGCGTTGGGGACCCGAAACTCTTAGGGGGCCAGAATCCGGGCGAGATCCCGGTCCCGGCCCCCTGCTCGACGGCGGCGGGTTGGCAAGTTGAGAGCGGCGTAAAGCTTCTCTCTCGCAGCCCCCGCCACCTGCTTCTGCGAGATGGTGGACTCGCAGAAGTCGAGCATCGCCTTCCAGGACTCGTCGCTCTCGAGCATCGACGCCGCGACGCCCGGGAGCGACAAGTCCGGACCTATTTGTTGGACCAGGACACAGCGCTGCCTCTCCCATGCGGGGCAGCGCGCGAGCGTATGCTCCGGCGTGTCCTGGTCACATCCCACGCAATGGTGGCACCTCGCCGTCGGCTCGGCCTTGATCCGGTGCAGATACCGACCGAAGCACCCGTGCCCGGTCAGCATCTGCACCATCCAGAAGGTGAGGCGTCCTGCGCCACGACCCACCCAATCATCTAGGATCGGGCGGATCGCCTCGACGGTCCGTAGACCCCATGTGGGGTTAGCGAGACGTCTCTTCCACGCTTCCGTCACGGACCGCCGAGATTGGACCTTCCTATCGCGAACAGCTTCCCGCAGGGGACGCACCACGCCCCGGGCGCGGAGGTCACATCGCCAGCGATAATCGCCAGCGAGCGCCTCCGCCTCCAACTCCCAGGGCGGCGTCCCCGCCAGCACGCACGCCGCCTCAAAAGCGACGGTGCGGTACCCGCGGATGGCCCTAATAGCTACGATGCGCTGTGGCCGACGCAGGAATCGGGCGATAGTTAATCGCACCCGTGCGTCGGCCCAGACTGGCGCACCGTATAGGGCCATCGATCGCACCACCCCCGCATAGAGGCGGCGCACTGCGTTGCTGGGCCCCCCGACATTCGGGAGCAACCGACCGAGTTGGCCGGCCGTCCTCATCAATCGGGGGACCAGGTTCGCGAAATGTGCCTGGAAGGTCCAACGGCTATCCAACACGAGGCCGAGGTACTTCAGCTGCACCCCGACCTCAATCTGGACGCCTCCAACCATTATCTGGGCGTCGACCGGCGGCACAGCCCCAGCCCCGTGAAACCACAGGGCCTGGGATTTGTGCAGCGCCACGTCAAGGCCCAGCCTCCTTATTTTGCCGACGACGAGGGCCACCCCCGCTGTGGCAAGACGGGCAGACTCTCGGAAGTCATCCCCCCGGGCCACGACCAAAGTGTCGTCCGCGTAGCAAATAACGCTAAGGCCCGGGAGGAGGGCGCCCCTCAGCACCCAGTCGTACCCGATATTCCACAATAGAGGTCCAAGAACGGACCCCTGTGGAACACCGCGCACGACCTGGAACCGGTGCAAGGTCCCACCGTACACGGTACACATGACCGACCTGGCCTCCAGGTAGGAGCCGATCAGCCGGCGGAGATAGAGGGGCACTCCATGCCTCTCCAGTGCCCCCCCAATCACGGACCAGGGCAGGGTGTTGAAGGCATTGGCGATGTCGAGCGACACCGCCAAGGCCACCCCACCCTGGGAGACGGCCTCCTCCGAGAGGGCCCGGACACGTAGAATTGCGTCTACGGTCGAACGACCCTCCCGGAAGCCGTACTGCTCCGCCGACAGATCGGGTCCAACCCCGACCAGGTGCTGGACGATGCGGGCGGCCAGAACGCGTTCCAGCAATTTGCCCACCTCGTCCAGCAGTACGATGGGACGGTAACCGGCGGCTGAGTCCGCCGGGCGCCCCAAGAGGACCAGTCTGCCCGTCCTCCAGAGCGAGGGAAACCGTCCCGACTCCAGGCAAGAATTAAATAGCCTGAGGAGTCGGTCCCCTAGGGCATTGATGGCCAAGGCCAGGACCCGGCCGTGGATGCCGTCCGGGCCGGGGGCCGTGTCCTTCACACTCATCCGTGTCACGGCCACATGGAGCTCATCTCTGGTGATATGAGGCACCTCAGCAGTGGCTTCACCGCCGGTGTAAAGATCCGGCGGCTCATCCATAGCAGGCGGAGTAAATCCGGCCTGCTCCTGCGGGAACAGCGTCGAGACGATGTCCCGCAGCTGCTGAGGCTGGAGACGCTCGGTCATGGGAGGCGCCCACGGGCGTATCTTTCCACGCACCGTTTTATACGGGCGCCCCCACGGGTTGTCATCGAGCGTCCCCAAGAGAGTCTCCATGTACCCTTCCTTGGCCAACTTGATGGCCAGCCGCATGGCGCCCCTCGCTTCCGCGTACTCGCCATACAGCCGGTCCTCCTCCTCCGCGAACGCGACGGGATCGTCGCGACGCGCGAGGATGCGGCGGCGATGTCGGGCGCACCGGCGCCTCGCCCGGACGCATACAGCACGAAGCTGCGCTATCTCGGGCGACCACCAGTACGCCGACTTGCTCGGAGGCCGAGGGCCGACCCGAGGCATCGAAGCATCGCTAATGCGATGCATCGTGTCCCGGAGCCATTGCGCCTCGACCTCCACATCCACAGGGTGTGGACGCATGGGCGTCCACGCCGCCACAGTAGAGGCTTCCATCAAGCGCTCCTTGTCCAGGAGCTTCAATGCCCACCTGGGGAATGACCGAGGTGCAGTTCCCTGGGCGACCGCGGTTGGCGTGGAGGCGGACAGATCAAACCGGATGTACCGGTGATCTGATAGAGATTCCGCCTCCACCAGCACTTCCCAACCGCGGATGCGTTGTGCGATGGCAGAGCTCGCGAACGTTACGTCCACGATGGACTCGCCCTGCCACCGCACGCAAGTCGCGACCGACCCTCTGTTCATGATACAGAGTCCGGCCGCGACCGCCCACTCTTCCAGCAGTCTACCCCGAGCGTCCGAGCGGGGGGACCCCCAAGCGACACATTTCGCGTTGAGGTCCCCCGCTAGTATCACTGGACGGGGGGCGGAGCGCTGAGTAATCGCCCCGATCCCGTCCAGGAACTGCCCGAACTCGTGAGTAGACCGACTTGGAGAGAAGTACACCCCGATCACGACGGTATCTTCTATCTTCACCGCGACGAACCCGGGTCCCCTGGCCACCATTTCCAGGGGGGGGATCGCCGCGGTCCTCCTAATGTGTAAGGCCGCCAAGCCGCACTCATCCCCGAACCAGCAGTCGTCCGCTGGGGGGACAAAATACGGCTCGGCGACCACAGCCACGTCAATGGACCACTCCGCCATGCTCTGGACTAACATGTCCTGAGCCCTGACGGAGTGGTTCAAATTACCTTGGAGGAAGCGACGGGTGCAGTCCATTAAAGTTGGACCACATCCATCGCTCCCTCCCCTTCTCTATCGCCCCCGCCTTCGGGCGCACTAGGCGCCACGGCGGGGTCCGAAACGTCGGCCGGTACTCCCCCGGCCGACTTCCTCCGTTGGCGCCGCTTGGTGTTGCGGCGCCTGTTCCGTTCAGTGTTGACACCGGACGGGGAGCAAGCCTTGCCTCCCGCCCGGTGATCAGCCCTGCGCCCGGCCGCCGCGCACAACGCGCAGTGCGGCGCGGCCGAGCACGCGGCCGCCTTATGTCCGGTTTGACCGCAGCGGAAACATAAACCGCTGCGGTCAACAGTACTTGTGCACCTGGCGACGCTATGCCCCGTGCCGAAGCATTTGAGGCATCGCCAGGCGCGCGATTCTAATAGCCGCACGTGGGCTGCGACCCAGCCCACGCGCAGCCTTCCCGGATCTCCGGCCGGTCTACCGGGCGGAGGAGTGGCCAGGGAGTTGGCGGTCTCCAGCGGGCACCGCACCCAGACCGAGCTGGCCCCGGTGTAGCCTCGGCGAAGCTCGCCTACGGCCACATTCTCCGGGGCACATTTGCCCTGGGCAGCGATGGCCGCCACCATCTCCTCCCTGGTGGTGCAATCGTCCAGGCCGGTCACCCGCAACTCGGCCATTTTGACCGGCCTGTGCACCTTCACATCCTCCTCCGGCCACACTACCCGGAGGCCCGACGCCAGACGGTCCGCGATGCCGACGCTGTCGGCACCGGCGGGACATTCCAACAATCGGGCCCCATTGGCCGTGTGCCGGATACGGAGGCCGTCCTCCGCCCCTATCTCCGCCAAGTCGACGGCAGCGCGCGCCTTTGCCATGACGTCGGGGTACGTCAGCCCCTTCGCCTGGCCGGCCGGCAGCAGCGTGACTACCACTGCTGCCCGCCTCGGCGCGCGCTGCTTCTTCTTGGCCTTCTTCTTTTGTTTTCCGGCGGTGGGCGCTCGACCCTGTTGGGGAGCAGCCGCCACCGCCGGAGTCCCATTCTTCTTTTGGGCAGCGGACGGTCCTCTACCCGAGTGGGGAGTCGCGTTAGCCGCTGCCCTTGTCTCATCCTGTGGTGGTTGGGCCGGGGCAACCGCGACCCTGGCCCGTTTGGCGCCCATCTTGACCACTTCAGTCCAGCCCTCATCCATATTGGATGGAGCCGGAGGAAGTGGGCGAGGCTGTGCGGGTGTAGTAGCGGTTTTAACACCGCCACCCCCGTTTTTCTTCTTGTTCCGGGTCGGACCAGCTGGTCCTGGACCCGGGCGCGTGTCCGGTGGGGCGAGAGCGACGGGACGCGGCGCAGGTGTTGTTGCACCGCGTAGGGCCGTCAGTTCAGCCCTGAGTTCGGCAATCTGTTTGCCGAACTCCGCCGTCAGCTCTCGCCTAATGCGGGCCGCCATCTCGGCCGGCGACTCGGCGGTGGCCGCAGTCTGCCGCACCCTGCCCCGCGGCGACGCTACTCGTGTCTTTTTCTGCCCCGGCAGCCACTCGCTGTCGGCCTCCCTGGCCCGTGCCGGCGCCTTGGCCGGCGGCGGAGGAGGAGGAGGAAGAAGAGGCGGCGGCGAGGGGCGCGCCTTCCGCGGGGCACGCACCGCTTCGCGCTCGGCCTCGGCCCGTTCAAAGGCCGTCAGTCTCTCTCTCAGGAGAGCGACCTCGGCCCTGGATCTCTCCAGGTCCGTGCGCATCTCCGCGTCCCGACTGATGGCCTCCGAGATGACCGGCATAATTTTGCCAGTCTCCTGGGCCACCTTACGCAGCATCTGCGCGTAGGTCGTGTACCCCTTGGCCTTATACCTATAAGAGGTAGCGGTGATCTGCCGTTTCAGGGCCTCGAGAGCGACGACAGGGCTCTCATCGAGCTCCCCGTCAAGCTCCCGGTCAAACTCACCGTCAGTCGTGCGGGCCGACGCAAAAGACGCAAAAGACGTCGTCGAGCGCGCCGGCGAGACGACGGTCCTCTTCTTCTGCCTCGGGGCAGGCCTCGCCGCGACATTCACCTTCGGGATCCTACCCGTCTTTGTCGGCTCGGTGTAGGGCCCGGCAGCGGCGGCCGCCCGCCTGAAGGGCCTCGCCTTCCTCGACGTCTCGTCGTCGGAGGCGGAGGCGGAAGTCTCGCTCGTTTCCGAGCTCCGGCGCGCTGCAGACTTCCGCTTGCGCCGGATTCTCCCACTTTGCTCACCAGAGCAGGCATCGCTCGCGATAGTGCTCGCGAGCGGTGCCCGCTCCGGTCCTGCGCCAGTAGCATTCTCCGTCACAGGGGCCTGGTCGCCTACCCCTGTGCGGGCTTCGGAGGTGGACTCCACGTCCATGACCTAGCTCGAAGTTGAGGGGAGCAGTCGCATCAGTGCGACTACTCCCAGGCGCTCAACTCCGCAGCTACCCACACGTCACTGCCTTGGCACCGCCCAGGGACTACGTGTGGGGTGGGCTTTCACGCATGAAAGTGGTATCACCCACGGACGCCAGTGACGCGAGTCCCCAGACTTCCAACTTTAAGTCACTTTACCGACATAAAATAAGAAGTAGCACTTTCAAAGTAACGATATTTTTTGATATTCTCGTACATTTTCATGTATTTTCATAATACTTTCATGCATTTTAACGGGTTCTTACCACGATATTTAATTAATTGAGTTATCTCGATATTTCAACGTTGTTGCAAACGTCATGATCACGAGAAGACTGGATACTGCGGGTCGATTTACGAGCAAACAAATCTGTCTACCCTCGCACTCGTTCGCTTTTGGGTCGTACCATTGGAACTCGAACTCACTTCTCGACACACCACACTCCAACAACGTTGAAATATCGAGACAACTCAATTAATTAAATATCGTGGTAATAACCCGTTGAAAATGCATGAAAGTGTTATAGAAAACCGCGAGTGTATTTTCATAATATAAATAAAATCAAAGTTTTTTTTTTTTTTTGTTTTATGTACCGATTTCGGGACTTTCAGTATAAAAGAAATACTGAAAGTCCCAAAACCCAAAATAGCTTATAGCTTATGTACTACGTAACGTAATAATATACAGGGTGGTTCTGTAATTTTGGACCATCTGAAGTGGGGTAAATGACCTGTCAGAATACAACTTTAAACCACTTTTATTTTTGAAATCTTTGGTTTAATTTATGATTCTAAATTAAAATCTACCCTCATAACGGTTTCAATGAAAACTTCGCACTTCAAGTAAATACTTCTCACACTTGATAAGTACGTATTATATAAACTTTTATTTTTTAAGTAGGTTAAAACCACCATATAATTAAAACATGAATTATTAAATACATTTTAATTTCAACCTTAACGCAAAAGAATAACGTTGTAAATAAAATGTTAAAAAATGGTGGTCAATTAATGAAAAGAGGTTCCGTATAAAATATTTTTATTCATTGTATGTTATTTTAATAAATAAATAAATATTTATAATAAATTTAAACTAGACATAAATTGGTGGCCGAGTGGTCGAGGTGGCCGAGTGGTCGAAGCGCGTCCTTCGGAACGGGAGGTCGCGGGTTCAAATCCGGCCGGCTTGTACCTCTAAATCTAAAATGTGAAAAAGATTTATGTGCAATTTTTCACAACACCACTGGCTAAAAACGGTGAAGGAAAACATCGTGAGGAAACCTGCATGTCCGAAAAGGGTTCTAAAAATCCTTTGAAGATATGTGAAGTCCCCAATCCGCACTGGGCAAGCGTGGTGGACTATGCCTAATCCCTCTTCTGAGGAGACATGAGCCCAACAGTGGGCAGTAATGGGTTGGTACAGATTGGATTGGAATTGTTTTTGTCTTAAAATTGAATCCTATATTAGTACATGTTTGCTCTCAATTTTATATTAGGATTTAACTTACAAAGTTTGTAAGATACACAATATGCAAAAATATGGAAATTTATGTAGTTTTGATAAAACCACGACTAAACCATATTCCACGAATGAGAAAATAATACACAGCTGAGTCATAATATTCTAATAAGACATAAAACCCAGAAGTAAATCTACATATAGTAATAAAACTCAATATGAATCAGCTGTTATTAATAAAATACTAATGACGAACAAACGCCTACTAATACTATCTCATTCTAATGTAGTTTTTTTTTGAGTTGGAGTAAATATCCGGATCCCCACCCGCCTCACGGCTGGGTTATGTGGGAGTAGAACCGCACTAAAACCTCCAACCGCTCATACTCCGTGTCCGAACCCCGGCTGAGTCCAGAATCCAGCACGGGGCTATGAGGGACGGCGCGACGCATTTCGGCACTCTTTTTTTTCTCTCTCCATTTTCCTATTCTTACATAAGTCTTCTTTCACACGTAAATTTTCATATCACCTTTTACGAAATCCATCCATATTTTTTTAGGCCTTCCTCTCTACATCCATCAATATTCGCTTTGTAACGTGGTCCTCATCTCTCCTCATCACATGTCCAAACCACGCCAACCTCCTCAGTTTGCAGATAGATTCCACTTTCAAACAACTAATAAAAAAAAACTTCATAGAAAAGACAAACCAAAACCCTTAACCCTTTACCTTCCTCTTGATTATCAAAAAAAACTACACAAAAATGCTCCTAAGCCCTTTATTCAAGCCGAAGGGTTTTCCCAAACGCCAAAGGAACCCTATGAAGGGTGTTTCAAACAAAAAAACCTGCCTAATTGTCTTAAGTGGTCTAAAAAGGGCCGAGGGTTGAATAGTTTGAAACCCTTCGCCCTTTTGTTTGGACGAAGGGTTTTTTAGAAATTATTGTCATAATGAGTTTGAGAGTGAAAGCGGTGTGAATTATATATTTTTTTAAAGGGTTAGTCTCACCTGGCGTGGTTTTTCTAAACAAAATTTAAAGGGCGATTCTTAAGAACTATGACTTTATACTAAGACTTGTCCTTGGCGGCGCGACGGGAAAGAGTGCCGTGGGCGTAACGCGTCGCGCCGTCCCTCATAACCCCGTGCTGGGTTCTGGCCTCAGCCGGGGTTCGGACGCTGAGTGTGAGCGGTTGGAGGTTTTAGTGCGGTTCAACTCCCACATACCCTCCGATCCGGTGATTTCCTCCAATTAAAAAAAAAAAAATCTGACACTCATCAGCAAGAACTTCTCACGGTTATCATCAATTACAACTATTATTTCGGTTGACTGGTCTACCAGACCGTATGTACAAACGAAATTGAATTTCGTTCATAATTAAAATGTTAATATCTGTCCGCGCTTAATATCTTGTTAAGCCGTGTTCGATCAATACGAGATCCAATCTGACGGGCCTTGATCAATGAAGGGCTTTAGATTAAATAACTTTTTTATTAATTCGTTATAGGGTGTCCTAAAATATACAGGATCTAAAACTTTATAACAGCTAACGTAGGGTGACCTGTCGAAATACTTTGAACTATTTTTAGTTTTGGAGTCCGTAACGTCTTTTAAATGTCATTTGGAAGTTCGCAACGATACTTGTAAACTATAGATTGTAAGAAAAAAAAGATTCCAAAAAAAATGGATTCTAAATTGCATTTCTTCAAGAGATTCACCCAATTCAACTGGGATAAAGTTACAGATCCACCCTGTTTAGTATGGATATGTAGGGATGAAAGAGCAATACGTAAGCCTAATTAGTAACGCGTCACCCCGCACATTCCCGTGCTTGGGTTCTGTCCTCAGTCGGGGTTCGCGAGTGAGTGGTAGGTTTTAGTGAGGTTCGACTCCCACATACTAAACCACGGTGCAGGTGGAAAGCTGTGTGCTCCCCGAAGAGCAGGGAATGTCATATCAAAATACAACTTAGGACCACTCATGTTTTTTGAATCAGTTTTTTGACGTGACAACGTCTTATAAATTGGTTTGCCGGGTGACACTTCAAGAAACTGCGTTATGCTCCGCTCACGTTATGCGCTCACAATGAGAGCGAGTGAGAGGCACGCGTGCCTTTCACTTTTTATGTCTGTCTCTCTCGCTCTTAGGCGGGCTAACCATGCCCGAGTCGTTGTCACGTAAAACTTTCGCCCATATACCGACTTTACAGGCAACCAATTTTTTTTAATGAATGACTATACAGAGTGGAGTTTTTAAATTCCTCCAGGGAAAGTATTCTTAATGGTTTTAGTGAATTTTACTTGAAGGAACAATTGCAAATACTCTAACTCCGCCCGGGAATCGAATCTGTTTAAACTGTGAATGCGGGTGGAAACTTGTGAGTTAAATATCTGCATAGTTTTTTATAAAATGGTACATTGGAGGCTGGAGATGATCTGATGATGGAGTTGGAAGGTAGCCCTTTACTTCTATCCAGAATCTTTAAAGTTTTTTTTTAATTACAGTGCGTCCATTATGGGTGCGTCTTCAAGGAGGCAAGAGGCCCCTGGTCGCAGGTCAGAGTACAGAGCTGGTCTGCCAAACTGTTGGTGCCAGGCCGAAGCCAACCATATCCTGGTGGAAAGGAGGAACTAGACTGAAAACTGTGAGGGAAACTGTGAGTATTATTTATTTATTTGGGAAAACAACAGTAGAATAATGCAGAAAAATAACAATACACAAACCACAGTTTATTTATTTATTTTTATTTATTTATTTATTGTTTACACACTTATTATAGAGAAAGTTTCCAGTGGCCCTCACACTAGGCCTAGCCTGTATCGTGAGGACCTGATAGGTTCATAATATCGATTATAATATACATATATTTTTGTTTTTTAACTAGAGTAGTATGATGACAATAATAATACAGGAACAAAAAGGAAATAAATTACTTTAATGTTACTAATGAAGTGAGCTATTATTAGTATGATTAAAACCACGAAATTATGAATCGGATTCCAATCACTGTGACGACTCAAATATCCTCTCAGTTTCGTTGTAGGAAAGTTCCATCAACCACTCCCTAACTTTCTTCTCTCTTCTTTACGCTTATAAGTTACGCAAAAGAAAACAGCGATCAAGCAAAACAGGTAGAATAAATAATAATTAAATTCTAATTATTATATCATTTTGATGCAACGAAAGAACGAGAGTTATAATGATAGCTGACCCGCGCAACTTCATCTGCATCACGTTTTGGCCAGAGAACTAGTGGCAAGGGGCTAGACGGAAAAAAATCTTACGAAAAGTTGTCACGACACTTTTTTTGTTTTATCCATTATCGCTAGATGGCGCTGTGATCAAAATCTTTTAAAACACGTTCCTTATCGCGCTTTACGTTAGAATAAAATTTATAAGATATCTTTTAATCGAAAGGAACTTCGTTCTATTCGGGTGTCCCATGACACCTCTCAAGTTTTTAATACAAATCCCTTTATTCTAAATCAGCGTTTCTCAAAGTGTGTTCCGCGGAGCCCCGGGGTTCCGCGAAGCCTTTCCACGGGTTCCGCGAAGATTGGTACTGATTATAATTCATTAAATAGTAAAAAAGGCTCCAGAAGAAATATTTTTGGAAAACGAAGTATTTGACGGAACCTTATAGATATTGATAATCAAACACTTACTTAATTGTTATTCTTTATTTATAATCAAAATATTATAGCAATTATATGATGTATTATAAGTGTTTGATTATTCTAGGGTTCCGTCGAATAATTAGCTTCCCAAAAGGGTTCCGTAGCCAAAAAAGTTTGAGAAACGCTGTTCTAAATAATTCAAAGCTTTTAAAGTTTAATTACGTTTACGAGTAACAAAGCAACGCTTCCTGTGTTTCGAAACAGGATAACGAATTCTTTTGAAGTGTATCGATTCTTCGTATTGTTAACTATTTTTACTTTTCAAACAATGTACAAGGAAACTGCTGTAAATTTTAAAACGTCTGTAGTCCGAGTATTTAAGGAAAAATGTATTAAACTAGTGGGCCCGCGCAACTTTGTCTGCATCACTTTCGATAAAAAAATTAGCCTATGTTCTTAAGGGTCTAAAGATTGTCTGTGCCAAATTTCATCAAAATCGGTTGAGAGGTTTAAGCGGGAAAGCGTAACAGACAGAGTTACTTTCGCATTTATAATATTAGTGGGAATGAGTTTTTGACCGACTTCCAAAAAGGATGAGATTATCAATTCGTCTGTATTTTTTATGTTTGTTGAATCATAACCGATTCGAATGATGATTATTTCAGATGAATATTGATGGTCGTCGTGCGATCCCATTATTTTTAAAGATTGAAAAATAAATTTTGGAGAGGATTTCACAATTTGATGTGTGTGTGTTTTTCTTTTTATAAAAACTTATTTTGATGATCCTTTTTGTTAGAAAGCAAAATTTTGGATATTATCCTTACTAATTAATGCGAAAGTAACTCTGTCTGTCTGTTACGCTTTCCCGCTTAAACCTCTCAACCGATTTTGCTGAAATTTGGCACAGACAATCTTTAGACCCTGAGAAAGAACATAGGCTACCTTTTAATTGAAAGTGATGCAGATGAAGTTGCGCGGGCCCGCTAGTCTCATATAAATGTGATAAAGATTTCACTAGTAGTTTTTGTGCTATGCTTGAAAAACGGAAGACGGTCGTTTTTCTTATCTTAACACAAACTTAAAACTCCAAATTATTTATACAGAAAAAATCCAGATGTTAATTTTATTATTACGTGTTAGTAGACATTATTATCTACCAATGCAGCATACTCTCAGAAATAACACCACACTCCACAGCACACTTGACATACAGAATTAAAACTTGTGTTCAATTCATTAACTTACTGAGTCTAAGTGTGACTTAGTAACAATGAATGAGTGCGTCAAATTGGCAGCCATACAATGGAATTTTACGTTATTAGTCAGTGATTAAGCACAATTATTAGAAACATTTATAAATTAATTTGATCTGTCCCTTTTATCTTATGTGCCTGCTATCTTTGACGTAAAGTTGATAGGCACATAAAGACTATTGAATATCTTTAAAAGTACAGTAGCACTATTTATGTGGTCTCGGTCTCGTATCGGTCACTATTTATCACTGTTTAGGCACAATTTTGAGCATATTCAAAAACGTAAAATTCCATTGTGTGCCTGCCATTTCGACGCACGCCATTTAATGGGTATTTAGTTGAGTTAGTAGAGTATTAACTTTTCATGCAGATGTATAACGCGTTGAAAATGAAAAAATGAAAAACACAATGAAAAAATGACGCTGATCTGATGATGGATTCGGAATTCCATAGAATACAGGATTTCTAAATAAGATAAACCCGTCATCTTAAGGCTCGTTTTACTTGTCTTACCCAACACTTTACTGCTAAATGATATCCAGAATATTAAAATCTTGTAAATAAAAAGTTTTGTTTAAAATATTTCGTAAAAGTTTGTAAATTTTTAGATTTTTTTTATATCGTGTAGAGACATACATCATACCTAAGTTTAACTTCTGTTTAACAAATATTCTGTGTTCATACTTTCACATATCACGTCAATAGCTGTCAGGAAAGTTTGTTCGTTTTATAAACTTTGTGTTCCCGTTACGTGTTGTTATAACTTGTTAGGGATTACTTTAATAATATATTTTTGGAATTTGCCATATCTAATAATAATATGGAATATCTGATCGTATATATAAAATCGATTATGTTTACCAGTTTGTAAGTGAGCTAAAATTTTAAAAATGTGTTGAATACAAAAACCTCTAAATTAAATAAAGAAAATTTGTTTTAATTATTAAATTTCATTAAAAGCATAATATCTTAATATTTTTTTTTTTTTTTAATAGAATGTAAAAAATAAGTGAATAAATGAATATACAGTAAAAAACTTAAGTTTAAAAGTAGATTTATAGTACCAATTATTTATCTTAATATATATAAATCTCGTGTCACATGTTTGTCCTCAATGGACTCCTAAACCACTTAACTGATTATAATAAAATTTGCACACCATGTGCAGTTCGATCCAACTTGAGAGATAGGATATCTTAGATCAAGGTCTGATGATGGAGTTGGAAGGTGGCCACAGGAACTCCGTCAATAAGCAAGATAACCTCATCGTGTTTGGGCTCTAATGAAGCGTCCTGATGAGTAATTTTAGAAAATTCCAAGGAACAATTCCTATGCGACGCAGACGAAGTGGCGCGGGGCAGCTAGTGTTATTATAAAAAAATCATCTCCTCTAACTTATTTTTAGTTTTACACAAACTTTAAAAAAACTACACGTGTGTGGTTCTACCGTAACATACAAACAAACTATTTTTACACGTAACAACTCTTTGTAGTCTCGTTCGATTGGAAACAGTGAGATAAACAATTAACTAATTAAAAATAATCTGTTTATATGGAGATCTGAACTTTTAGTAAAAAGTTCGATGGAAACAGAGAATACCTAAAATAGATCATTTGAGCAGCCCTGCAGTTTTCTCATATATTGTAGGAGTATAGAACGATGATAACCATTTAAAATCAGGTGGGACGTAAGCTGGTCTACTCCGTACCAATCTGTTGTAAATAGGTTTTATTTATTTCGAATTTTTATTTCTTATTTTTGAAAATGATTTGTCATAAAAACAAGATGACTTTTATAATTTATGTGTAAATAATGTACAGTTTTAGGTATTTATTGTAATAGAAGAAACATTGAATACATTTGTGACCAGGCTCCAGAGTAGTATTATTTAAAGTGCACCTTGAGGGATTTCCAACACAACCCATTACTGCCCACTCCTGGGGTCAGGTCTCTTCAGAAAAGGGATTAGGCATAGTCCACGCTTGGGACTTCACATATCTTCGAAGGATTTTTATAATCCATTTCCGATATGCAGGTTTCCTCACGATGTTTTCTTTAACCGTTTTTAACCGCTGGTTTTAAGTTGGTCTACTCACAATGCAAAAAACAAACCTGTCTATTATTTAAAAATATTGTTGAACTTAGTTATAGATTATACACGAAGTTTTTTCGTTCACCAACAATTCCTGTGAGCGAAAAAATGAAAATAATATTCCATTGCAATAATAATATTGTCGGAGTACTTGTTTTTTTAACACTTATACCTTCGCGTGTTTCAATAAGTACTACATAATCTACTTATGTTGAGCTTTGCCAAAACTTATTTGGTAATTAAATATTTGCCATTATCAGGAAAATCCTGTAACAATAAAATAGAACCTATTAAAAATACATGAGAATCGATTTTACGTGGCAAAAGTTGAATTTGCTAATTGACGCGTTTCCCATCACTAACGAAGTGTCAACGTCAATTGTGCTGTCAATGATACGCTCAGAAGGGCGTTAATGGTGAATCTGCTTACCATTAAAAACACTAGTGATTTTTTTCTTTTTATTTTTTTTTTATTGCTAAATAGATAAACGAGCCTACGGCCCACCTGATGGTAAGCGGTCACCGTCGCTCATGAACCTCTGCAATGCCAGGGCAATGAGGATTTTTTTTGAATTGCATGTCAATTTTGCCCACTGCAGTTCTTATTTTGGCAAAAGTGATAATTTTTTTGCAAAAGTGCCAGGACATTGGGCATCATATAGTTACAGTGGTAGGAGTGAGAAATGGGCAAATACCCGAAGCCTCGTCTGAAGAAGGACAAGGAATTTAATATTACATTGTTTTTTAGACATCAACAGACGGCAATGTGACCAGCAGTGTCCTGACTTTCGTACCTTCGATTGATGATGCTGGTCGAGTGCTGTCATGCCGGGCAATCCAGCCGACGTTGCCGCATTCTACTCATGAAGATGGATGGAAGATGGAGATACAACGTAAGTTTGGCCAATACTAATACTAATTTTGTTATAGAGGGAAATACAAATTTTTCTACTCCTGACCATACTAATGGTAGTAAAGTAGAAGAAACTAAAATTTATTCTCTGGGAAATACTAATTTTGCTACGCCGCGGCGCCGGGCAATAGTTATGTTGATACAGGAGAAAATACTAATGTTGCTTCTCTGGACAATAAGAATATTAGTAAACACAGATGAAAATTAACTTTTTAATTCTGGGCAAGAATAGATGGGCAACCATGGGCATTAATATTTACGCAAAACTAAAGTGGAATGGCCTAGACTACCATATCTGCTATCATATTGTGCGTTTTTTTATCTACCTCGACTTTGTCTGAAGACTTCTTAATTAGGATTCTCATTGGAAGTTTCCTAGAATTTTCCCGTTTGTTCATCTTCCAACTAAACTTGTTACTAGTTCGATACTCGAGAAATACCTCTTCAAGCCAAACTCCAGATATATTGACAGATTTCGGTGTAATAGATAAAGTTATGTAAAACGGATCCAGTCCTAAGAAAGAAAGAAACCATTGTAAAAAGCCTAGTTCGAACCAGGCTAGTATTCTCTGAAACTACTTTTTTTTATAGCGGAATTTTCACAGACTGTAAAAAAATAAAGCTACATGTTAATTTATGAATTTTTCTTCATGAAAACCAAAACATAATTTTGGGCACAAAATTGATTACATTCTCATAAATAATTGACGAAAATTGTACTGTAGAATCTAGTAATGAAATTTACTCATCACTCTATTATGGGTTGAATCCATTTTGCAAAACTACATCTAGCTTATTTAGGAGACTTGCTAGCTTCAGATCCAGAACCGCTTATATCACAAATCATAAATATTAAAATACACTTTATTGATAGAACATACGGGTCATTTTGGCTTGGCTTCCATCAAAATTACATTCATTCCCATTGTTAACGAAAACTTGCTTGAAGTTCTGGAAATTAGAGGTAATTTGATTATAATGGTCTCATGTAAGCTTTGCGATTTGCTCGTTGGGTTGTTTGAGGAAATTTCTATTAAATTGAGCACACCTTTCGTGTTTGCCAAACTTATTGGGCCAACAATTTTAAGTATCTTTTGATGCCCAAAAAAAGCGCATCAACAGCTAGGATCTTACTTCCAAAATTCAGTTTAGAGTTTTCTTTTCGACTATATTTTATGTTACCGAAATTGTCTGGCCTGGGTGAACTAATTCGAACTTTTTTAATGGTTGTTTATACGTTTTAAATTTTGGAAAAATAATATTTGTTAGAACTCTCTTCAAGCCACGTTTGAAGAAGAAATAGAGATATTCCCTAAGCCCACATTTAGCATATTGTCAATATATTCCTACTTACGAACTCATTCTGTTAAATCACAATATAGACTTTTTTTGGACATGAGACAATAGTCGGACTTTTTCGCAGGTGAGGTATGGAGGAGTCGAACAGCACTAAAACCTGCTGCCACTCACACTTGCCAAAACCCGGCTGAGCACAGAACTCAGTACGGGATTGTGTGGTGTGACACGTTGGCTAAGGCTTACGTGTCACCCCGAAATATATACCAAAACAAAATCTTACCTTTGGAATCTTTAACAGATCTCCCAGTGGTGAAACTGGAGCTTGGTGCTAATCTAGATGCCAGTAAAGTGGTAGAAGGATCTGACGTCTACTTAGATTGCAGAGTACGAGCAAATCCATGGCATAACCACGTGTATTTCACGCACAACGTAAGTCCAAAGCATTTTCTTAAAATAAGTAGTCTTTCACCGGATTGGCCTTAAATGCTTTATTTAGAACACAATTGTCATATAGATTTTTTTATAGCAAGACAGATAAAAGACTTTACGGCCCTCTGGATGGTACGCGGTCACCGTCACTCATGAACCTCTGCAAGGCCAGGGCAATGAGGGGTCGATATCTATCACCTATACAGACTTTTCTTAAACCTCGTTTAAAGAAGGACATGTCATAGCGCTGCGGGTACACTGCGGACGGACCATTCCTAATCCAAAGATGAGCTTAATAATGGTAAACGTTTGCTTATAAACCCTTGGAAAGTCTAGGCATACAGTGAGACCTACCATATACCTTTTCCTATAGCAGTTTTTCACCAGATATATCAGTAATAGCCTACTATAGGCATTTTAGTCGAATAGCTATTTATCAATCAGTCGCTGTCATGACTTTCAACTTGATATTTTCACAGGGCGTAGTAGTAAAGTCTGGGCCTGGAGTACTCCTAGCCAACCAGAGTCTAGTTCTCCAGAAGGTATCCAGAAAAGCAGCAGGTTCCTACGTCTGTTCAGCCAGGAATAACCTTGGAGAAGGGTCTAGCGATGGCCTGATTTTGGACGTTAAATGTGAGTCCTGCTGTATTATTTTGCTGCGAAACCAATTTTTTCATACTTGCCGTTGATTGTGACACGAGGTCTTTTAGACCCCACCTCCTTTAAAACAGTTATGCTCTTCGCATCACAGGATCATTTAGGCCTCGTTTAACACCTTGGATGATCATATCAAATCTGAAAATTACGGATGGGAGCTCATTTAAAGGAGGTTCAGTTTCAAGAATAGTTTATTCTCATATTGCTTCAAAATACTTCCAACTATCTCAAAGACCAAAGTGGTTATAAAGTGGTCAAAGAAAAATAAACTCTATTACCTTAGTAATAAGTACTCCCTCTAATAAAGTTACATTGTCTTTTAAAAAGCTCAAATATCCACTCTATGTTCAAAATAATAAGCGTACTACCTTCAAATATGTTATAAACTCAAGCAAAAACGAACCCTATTCCCTGAGTAATAAAAGTTTCCATTCTACCCTCACTTTAAAAAGTTTGTCTAGCTAATATCAACCGTATTTCCTAAGCAATAAATGTCATTTCAGTCTCGCCGACATGTAGGTCGACTCAGCCGTTAGTGTTAAGAGCGGCGAGGGGCGAAGTAGTGGAAATTGAGTGTGACTTGGACGCTAATCCTAAGGTAAGTGCACTGTACAGACATAATGGAAGCTGAAAATGTGCATTTAAATGTCGTAGAATGCAGAAATGTGGTTTTAGTGGAAGTTCAGAAGAATTTTGTGTACAAAATCGCACTTAAATTACACAAACATATTCAAACACTCGCGGTTTTCACATTAGTTTCATGCATTATTAACGGGTTCTTACCACGATATTTAATTAATTGAGTGGTCTCGATATTTCAACGTTGTTGCAAAGACTTACAAGACTTAATGCGGGTAGATTTACAAGTAATTAAAACTGTCTACCCTCTTTGCCGTGGGCATACTTTACCAGTCAAGCATAGAGGTAGGTGTACAAAAAAGTGTTAATTTAAATCAAATCCATAGACAAAGTCAACGACCTGAGATTGTTTTTTTTTCAGCTGGGGGTAATCACTAGATCCGGATGTGGGAGTTGAACCTCACTAAAACCTCCAACCGCTCAGACTCAGCGTCCGAACCCCGGTTGAGGCCAGAACCCAGCACGGGGTTTTGAGGGACGACGCGACGCGTTACGCTCTCGGCACACTTTCCCGTTGCGCCCCAACGACTTGAGATAACTTTTCAAAATTAAAATCACATTTAACAACAACTAAATAACAAATAACCCGTGCCACCCTTATTTTATCTTTCAACTCAATATTCAAAGTCGATCGTCTTTTAAATTCAGCTCGGGACAGTGACAAGCTACTTCCTATCTCACTCAGATACTGTCATTCCACGTCGAAACAAAAAACTTATTTACGCAACTTAAGTTATATTTAATGACGCCTCAACCCTAATCTTGGAACTTAAGTCATTAAATAAGGGCCCATTGTGACCTTGGGAAGTTCCGAGATTTCTTCGCGAAAGGAAACTGTCGATGCGACTAAATAATGAATGTTTTAAAGAGTTTATGAGATGGTATTTGTTGAAAGTAAATTGAGTTTTCTGTTTTTAGGTTATTTTTGACTTGGTATATTGATTTTCGGTAGTGTTGGCATCAATCGATTGATTTTTCAATCGCTTGCTTAATTTGATTAATTTTAATCGAAATTAACTTAATCATGATTAAAATGTTAATCGTAAATGTGATTAAGTAAATTAATCATTAATCGTTAATTTGATTTAGCAGATTAAGTTTTTTATTACTTTCTATCTATCTATCTATTTATATACACAGGGTGTCCCAGAACTATTCAATAAGAACGGGAAGTACCTTAAATATAAGTTAAGTTAGTTAAGTTATTTCACTGAAAGAAAACATTATTTTATTTTTGATGTTTAATAATACGTCATTCATAGATTTTTCGTTTGTCTGAAAATCGAACTAATATAATCGGATTAAATCAACACCCTGTATTTTTATGATGGCAATCGAAAGAACAATTAATTATGAATAATCTTTATTAACAAACATAGTGTTTTTTATTTATCATAAATTTTTAGTCGTGATTAACGGGAAAAATAGATTACGATTAATTAATTTTAATCGTGGTAATGTCGATTACGATTTTAATCGTTAATCAGATTAATTTTTTGCCAACACTGGTTTTCGGGATTTGAAAATACTATTTATTGTCTTATTCTCGCTACTGGGTGTTTCTATGTGAGATCGAATCAGAAATGAGGAGATCTCCGAACCGATACAAGATTGCGTCTTTGAAGCGACAGTGAGTAGAACAAATTGTCCGCGGAACGAATGATGCTGAAAGTTCTGATCTGACTGCCACAAACCGTTAACTGTAGTATGGCTAGAATTGGGTCCCACAAGGTGGACCGATGATCTGGTCAAGTCACTGCATGCAGAGAGCGAAGACCGGTCGTTGTGGCGAGGTTTGGGGGAGGCCTATGTCCATCAGTGGACATCTACGGGTTGATTAAGGCGTTAAAACGTGTTTTATGTTCTCCTGATTGGTAAGATCTTTAAGAGGATTTAAAGAGAGGCCGAGTGGTGACAGCGCTTGCTTTCCGTATGGAAGATCGCGGGTTCAATATCAGCCGGCTTGTACCTATAAATCTCAGTGTGAAAAAGGTTTAGGTATGTGCAATTTTTCACAACACCGCTACACTAAAAACGATGAAGAAAATCATCGTGAGGAAACCTGCATATCGGAAAAGGGTTCTAAAAATCTTTTGAAGATATATGAATCCAATCCGCATTGGGCAAGCGTGGTGGACTATGTCTAATCCCTCTTCTGAGGAGACCTGAGCCCAGCAGTGGGGAGTAATGGGTTGTTACAGTACAGTAACAGAGCATGATTATCACATGTGGAATTTAACATATATCTAAAATATACAATAACAGTGTTTACAATGTTTACAAAGCTTGTGGACCGAACAATTGATTAAACGAAATACGCGTATATCTGTCCTGAGGGACGTCGGTTTATTTAAACATACGTATACAAATAGAATTAAGCGGTATTTGCTAAAATATTTCGGTATATTCTGTATAATTGACCTACTTACAAAATAGGACTCAATTCATCTGTTACAAGCTTTATATTATGCTATATTAACCACTCAACTGGGAACGTCACTATTCGGTAGATGGCGAAACTGGGGACTTCGTTCGGAATCAATACCGTGTTTGAGCCCCTTTTTAAAAACATTTTTTTCCAATAATTTTTAATTTTGATTTTTAATTAAATCTTACATTTTTGTATATCTTTATTACTAAACGACGCTGTATTTCATTTTCAGCGAAAATATATCATCTCCGTAAAATATGAGACGATTAAAAAATGTAAACAAAGCAAGTTTTAGAACTGTGCTCAATTTTGGCTCCTGCTACAGACTTGGCAAAAGTAAACAAACCAATTTGGTTGCCGATCCCAGTTGAGTGGTTAATGCATCTTTCAATGTTATTTTATTGTCTCCCGCTTTGCGAGAAGGGAAGTCGAAACTCATGTTTTTCCTACTCGTTCTATCATCTTCCGTTTAAATTGGTTGCGGGGCCCAAGACAAGTTAGCTTTCCCTCGGGTTCCTGGGCTTCACTGCTCAGAGTCATTACGATGGTCGCCGCTGTGGATCCTGGCTACACAGGAGTTACAGTGGTGGGAGTGAGAGGTGGGCCAATACCCGAAGCTTTATATTAACTTGCACTGGATGTAACTATGTAAGTTCGGCTGGAATCCTGCAAGCTAAATTTGACATTCCGGTTTCCGATTGAGCTGACAGTTTGCACGCAGATGTATATCACGTGACAATGCAATAATATGTCAAAATGGCGCTGATCTGATGATGGATTCGGTGACCAGAACTCCTGTGCTAAACAAGATAGACATGTTTGGGCTTGTTTTACTTGTCTTTAATAAAACTTGTATTGTAAACAATTTAATATAGTATCAAATCAAATACCAATCCACCTCGTAATTGCTTTTTAAAATTAACCGTTTTTTACACGGATTGTATTCGAAAACAAGATGGCCGCCCGTTTGTTTTAATAAAAAGCCGTTCGTGTTTAATTGCAACAATTTCCAGTGGTTCCGCCTCAACGGACGCTTTCATTTATGTCGGAAATACATTTGCGTACGGTTGTTTTAAAATGGATGTTGTTCTGCGATATAGAACCATAAAAAAAAACTTGAGGGGTGTCATGGGACACCCGAATAGAACGAAGTTCCTTTCGATTAAAATATATTTTATTTTATTTTTTTCCTAACGTAACGCGCGATAAGGAACGTGTTTTAAAAGATTTTGATCACAGCGCCATCTAGCATTAATCATATGAAACAAAATAAGGAATTGTTTTAAAAGATTTTAATCACAGCGCCATCTAGCGATAATCATCTAAAACAAAAAAAGTGTCGTGACAACTTTTTCATAAGAATTTCCGTCTAGCCCCCTTTCAATAACGCGCGATAAGGAACTTCGTTCCAATTACAATTACTAATCTTGGATATTCTTATTTTGCACGCTATACCGAAAAAAAAACCTGTAGAACATCTTAATAATTAACTTATTGGTTCGATCTTGCATAACTAACCATCCAAACAAAAAGACTCCGTGTTATTCAGACATAATTTACATTTCAATTGTCTTCATTTCACTTGATTCCTTTTAAATTGTATATTTTAAATGTTAAAGTAAATTTACTGAAAAAGAAAGCTTTTTCATCTAAATTCGTCTGCGTCACAAAGGAAAGAAGTTATCAGCACTTTCACGGACATGATTATAGACGTTTCAATACAAACTTACAGTAGGAAAATTCTTGTATGGTGATGTATATCAAAAAAATGTAAATAACAAAATTTAATCCCTCATATGTGACACAGATGTAATTGCGAAAGTCACCTACTACAAAATAAAAAAAACTTGAGAGGTGTCATGAAACACCCGAATAGAACGAAGTTCCTTTCGACTAAAAGATATCTTATAAAAAATATTTCCTTTCGTAACGCGCGATAAGGAACATGTTTCAAAAGATTTTGATTACAGCGCCATCTAGCGATAATCATCTAAAACAAAAAAAAGTGTCGTGACAACTTTTCGTAAGAATTTTTTCCGTCTAGCCCCCTTTCACAACGCGCGATAAGGAACTTCGTTCCAATAAAAGCAAAACCATAACATAAATTACACTACGTCGCCTCAGTGCTTGTTTGGCCTATCTGACATTTTTTACGAAAATGACTTTTTAATGCAGTATTATAAAGAATAAAATTTCCATCTGACTGGTAATTTTTTTTTTTTAAATATTCAATTCTAAAACAATAAAAATCTCATTTCAACACGGCACTTAAAGAAAATTCCGTACTTGTTTGCTGTCTCCTGTAAAATTTGCTCGAGTGCAGATAGGCCAAACAAGCACTGAGACGACGACTAGGCTTTTTGAAATTGATATCCATAGTCTACAATCGATTTAAAAAATGAAATGAAAAATTGGCGCGAAAGCATTTCAATGACTATCCACTTAACTGGGATCGGCAACAAAATTGGCTTGTTTACTTTTGCCAAGTCTGTGGCGAGACAAAATTGAGCACAGTTCAAAAACTTGTTTTGTTAACATTTTTTAATCGTCTCATATTTTACGGAGAAAATATATTTTCGATGAAAATGCAATACAGCGTCATTTAATAATGAAGATTTACAAAAATATAAGGTTTAATTAAAAATCTAAATTTTAATTTATTGGAAAAAAATGTTTTTAAATTGAGGCTCAAATACGGTAGTGATTCCGAACGAAGTCCCCAGTTTCACCATCTAGCGAATAATGACGTTCCCAGTTGAGTGACTACAAATTACGTTTAAATTTTTAATAATCGTTCAAGTTATATACAAAATTACTAATTTAGCACATTTCTAAGGATTTACTCTATTAATTCTCGTTTTAAGCAAAATTGAAACTAACTTAAGGCTGTGGCCACGAGTTCAACGAGTAGCATGTAGAAACAACCGATTTTTGGGTACCGAATTTCTATTTTTAATGTCATCTACTACAGCTCCTGGCCTGTACTGTATCCCCTCCATAAATATTTTACCTAACCGGTGTTGGTTTCCACCCACGGTTCGGGAGGTCGCGGGTTCAAATTCGGCCGGCTTGTATCTCTAAATCTAAATGTGGAAAAAGATTTAAGTGCAATTTTTCACAACACCACTGGCTAAAAACGGTGAAGGAAAACATCGTGAGGAAACCTGCATATCGGAAAAGGATTCTAAAAATCCTTTGAAGATATGTGAAGTCCCCAATCCGCACTGGGCAAGCGTGGTGGACTATGCCTTATCCCACTTCTGAGGAGACCTGAGCCCAACAGTGGGCAGTAATAAGTTGGTAATGGGTTGGCACACCCACGGTTAGTGCTTGTCGCCGTCCATAAACCTCTGTAATGTCAGACAGGATACCTACTTTATAACCTGTTTAAGCCTTGTTTGAAAAAACTCGGAAAATACCGAAGAGGGTAGTTAATTCCGGAGTATATATATATATATATATATATATATATATATTTTATTGCCATGTAGGCAGACGAGCCAACGGGCCACCTGATCGTAAGTGGTTACCGTCGCTCATGAACCTCTGCAATGTCAGGGGACATTGAGGGGTCGCTACCTACGACCTAACTTTAAGGACCCTCCTCAAGCCTCGTTTGAAGAAGGACAAGTAGCGCTCTGGGAATACCGAAGAGGGGGCTCATTCCGTAGTCGGATGGTGCGTGGCAAAAAAGTGTTCCTGAAACGGACCGTGGATAACCGTGGATGAGTATAGCTCAAAAACCGCTCCGCTACCCGCTGTATTAGCGGCCACACTAACTCGACGCCATATTTGTTTTCGCGAAGCTTCCAAATAAACAATTTAAGCCGGTTGATCGGATTCCATGTGTAAATATAATATGATAAGCTTTCCACATGTTATGGAATTTTCTGATAGTCTTGTCTCTGTCTAACTATAGCAAAATTATTTGTTGTCTCTTTCTATGGGGAAAGTAAGCCTGTTTATTTAGATGTCGTTCGGAGTAGTACAAAAGAATCCCCTTGAAGTTTATCCGATTTTGTTATTTGTAAATGTTGTTTTATTTTAGTCGTATGTTTCGCACCATTAGAAATGTTAAATCTACCTCTTGGGGTATCTCAACGGAAAAGAATACCGTGGCGCGTAACGCGTCGCGCCGCATAACTTCGCAGGTATAAGTGTGGTTAAACTTCCACATATGTATATCCGAATCTGGCTATTAACTCCAACTCAAAAAGAGGTCTACCTTTCTTACATCTATGAAAAAAATTCTTTTGGAACGAAGTTCCTTATCGCGCGTTATCGAAAGGGGGCTAGACGGAAAAAAAACTTACGAAAAGTTGTCACGACACTTTTTTGTTTTAGATGATTATCGCTAGATGGCGCTGTGATCAATTTTAAAACACGTTCCTTATCGCAAAAAAAAATATAAGATATCTTTTAATCGAAAGGAACTTCGTTCTATTCGGGTGTCCCATGACACCTCTCAAGTTTTTTTGTGTGGTGAAGTATTTAATTGAAGGTTTCTTCCTCAGGATTCCATGACGTACCACTGGTGGTTCAACAGTTCAGCTCACAGCAAGCACGAGCTCTCCAACACAGCTATGACAACAGCACAGAATTTACCAGGTATGGCTTTAGATAGACAGATTGGGAATTGATAGATAGATAGACACTCTTTTGGTGTGGCATTTAGCTGTGGCATTTCCTATCAGGTGGGCCGTTGGCTCGTCTGCCAACATGGCCATAAAAAAAAAAGAAATGGGTACATTTTTGTTGCTAATTTATAACTTTGACACATTTTTTTTCTTATTTCAATTTTAAAACATTACATTCGAAAAATAAAAAACAATAAAAATAAAAAATCATTTATTACCTCCTTAAACTATGAATGTTACAGTTACTTACTGCTAAGCTTAAGTATTATTACTATTATCATTCAATTACCTCCTAATTCTTCATCACTCAAGTTGAGAAAGACGTTACCGATTTGGTTGATTTATTTTATTACTATTAGGAAAAGAATCATGTAGAAGAAACAGTGGTCTAAATTAAAAAAAATAAACAAAATAATATGCGAAGTGCAAAGTATGAATTTTTGGAAATCAGTCATAGCAGTCATTCAGGCACTTGCCTTTAATGAAATTTGGTTTCAGGCACTTATCTATACATGGTGAACACATCATCAGACTACGGCTGGGTGCAATGCTCCGGGTCTAATGTAGTAGGGGGCCAGGCGAAACCTTGTCTATTCCACATATTGCCGGCTGGTAAGTTAATAAAATTATAACGACTCGTCCTTTTGCAGCATAGACATAACCAGGAGGCCAAGATTTTCTTAACTTACTCTGTTTTTACATTGTATTTTTTCTAAATATTCTGAAGAGATTATTTCTGTGTATTGTGTTTTTTACTAAGTATGTTTCTTGTGTTATATTAAATGTATTTTTCAGACAAACCTTCAACTCCGAAATCGTGTGAGATAACGAATGTAACATATGACTCTTTGATCCTAAACTGCACACCGGGACACGATGGAGGATTGCGACAATACTTTCTGTTACAAGTAAGAAAAACATTCTTACACTTATATTTAGTTTGTATGCATTAAATTTAAATATTTAGTATGACACAATCATAGCACACAATATTATATAGATAGACTCATCTTGTTTGGACTCGTTTTACTTGTCTTAGATAGCACTCTACTGCCACATATCCAAGACTTCAAAAATTTGCTATTTCAAACATCGATTTATTATACTAGCTAGATACAATGTTGTCTTAAGAACTCACTTAAAAAATGTATCTCTAAACATTTCCCCACTTCTACCAAAATGTTTTTTGTCGCGCCCAAAAACGTATTATTTTCAAAAGTGCATTGTCAAATGAATTCTATCTTGTTAAACCACTTTTGCTAGTCGTGCATCTATGGTATGTTTGATCGAAGATTTCAAAAGATTTTTTATATTTCTACTAAAAATATCTTCCATATCAACAGATATTCGAC
The DNA here is from genome assembly GCA_030269945.2 of Trilocha varians. Taxonomy (NCBI): domain Eukaryota; kingdom Metazoa; phylum Arthropoda; class Insecta; order Lepidoptera; family Bombycidae; genus Trilocha; species Trilocha varians. The sequence goes on from AP028279.1 coordinate 4,665,822, forward strand.
ATGGGAACCGGCCTACTCCTTCGTAACATAACAAATGAGGACCCTGAGTTCGAAGTGAGTGGTTTGCCCCCCGGCAACGCTTTGGGGGTCGCCATCAAAGCGTATAACAGAAAAGGGTCCAGCGAGCCGCTGACGTTGACCTCCAATTTACTGAAATACCCTCAACGGCATACAGGTATAGTTTCAAACAAATTAATTGTAATACATATTAATTGACTTGTCCTTCTTCAAACGAGGCTTGAAGAGTGTTCTTAAAGTTAGGTCGTAGGTAGCGAGTCAGTGTTCCCTGACATTGCAGAGGTTCATGAGAGACGATAACCACGCTCGATTTGGTGGCCCGTTGACTCGTCTGCCTACATAGCAATTAAAAAAAAATAATACCAATGATTGTAAGGATGACAATGACTTAGATTTAGTAGTATAGTAATTAGGGATGTGTGAATAATTCGAACTTACGAATTAATCGTTCCTCGAATTGAATAATCCGAATCTTCGAATTATTCGAAATTCGACGAATATTCGAATAGTATCGAATTTGACTACGACGATGCATCGGAAATAAGACAATAATTTTTATTTTGTAGATAATATCTTGAATGGGTTAGATGTCAGATTGCATCGTCGTAGTCAAATTCGATACTATTCGAAATTTCGGATTATTCGAAACTTTTCGAATTATTAGAAATTATTCGAATATTCGCCGAATTTAGAGTAATTCGAAGGTTCGAATTATTCACACATCCCTAATTACTATACTACTAAATCTAAGTCATTGTCATCCTTACAATCATTTGTATTTTTTTTTTATTGCCATGTAGGCAGACGGGCCACCAAATCGAATTGAATATTAATATTCGATTCGAACGATATTCGCACACCCCTAATAGTTATACAATAAATTACTAAATACATTGGTGGGCTTAGGCTCAGTCCCACAAGCGACCCGATCAATTTTCCTGATGGTTTTACATACCTTCAAAAGTTGTATAGTCATTCGAAGATAGTGTTGGAGCATGTTTATTTTATATACAGCCTATTTAGTTGTGTTTGGCATAACGGGTGTGTTGCCGTTGCCATGAAAAAGGAAGAACAAGGATTGCCGCCAAAAATGAAAAATGTGAAAATGTAAAGTTGTAAAATAAAATTAATATTAATCGCAAACCGACTTTAAATAAATATCAATCTTGATAGTTTGAATCCGTAACAATAGTGTAGCGATATTTTAGAAGCTTCATATTAACTTGCACTGGATGTATTGCAAGCTAAATTTGACAAACTTCCCGGTTTCAGATTGAGCTGACATTTTGCACGCAGATGTATATCCACTGAACTGGGATCGGCAACCAAATTGGTTTGTTTACTTTTGCCAAGTCTGTGGCAGGAGCCAAAATTGAGCACAGTTCAAAAACTTGTTTTGTTTACATTTTTTAATCGTCTCATATTTTACGGAAATGATATCTTTTCGCTGAAAATGCAATACAGCGTCGTTTAGTAATAAAGATTTACAAAAATATAAGGTTTAATTAAAAATCAAAATTAAAATTTATTTGAAAAAAATGTTTTTAAAAAGGGGCTCAAACATGGTATTGATTCCGAACGACATCCCCAGTCTGTCCCCGAAGTCCCCAGTTTCGCCATCTAGCGAATAGTGACGTTCCCAGTTGAGTGGATATCGCGTGACAATGCAATAATATGACATAATGGCGCTGATCTGATGATGGATTCGAAAGATCATAGGAACTCCTGTACTAAACAAGATAGAACTAGTTTGGGTTTTACTTGTATTAGCTAGCACTCTACTGCTACATGATATCCAGGCTATTAACAGCTTGTATTTAAATTTTCTTTAAAAGAAATTTTAACTATATTTGTTTCAGCTCAAGTACCAGTTAAAGTTGAACTCACAACAGTTCTTATAATAGTACTAGCAGCAGTAGGAGTCATAGCCACCATGACGGTTCTATATGCAGCGGTCTTCTGCTGTAGATATTGTCAGAAGAAAGATGGTAAGAATTTTTGTATATAAGGCGCTCAACCCAATTAAAAGCGAAGTCCAATTAATGACAACTTCCAAATTGTAGTCAAACGCGACTATTTTATAAATAAATAAATAAAATAGATCTTTAGACGTGTCATAGCGCTCCGGGAACACCGAGGACTGTGACAAGCCATTACTGTCCACTGCTGGGCTCAGGTCTCCTTCGTAGAGGGATCAGGTATATATAGTCCACCACGCTTGCTCAATGCGAGGGGACGTCACAATATATCTTCTAATATTTTACAATCCTTTTCCGATATGCTAGTTTCCTCACGATGTATTCCTTCACTGTTTGTAACCAGTGGTGTTGTGAAAAATTGCACACAAATCTTCTACGAGTTAAAATTTAGAGGTACAAGGTTTTGAACCTGCTACCTCCGTACGGAAATAATTCAACTAATCCACCACGACTCTATATGAAGACATTTGAGTAGAAATTAATCAGAACCAGCTTTTATTTTTTCTTTTGTTTTTAGGCAAAAATGAAAAGGATAAACGTCAGCAAGATGAAACTTCTAATATTCCATTGACTGGATCGAAAGAAACTGAAAGTGTTGATAGTTTAGGTAATGTAAATGTAGTCAATAGTATTTTAGGATCAATAAAAAAAAAACAGATTTTTAAAGTACCTCACCAAAATTTATTACAATTGTATAACCAGATTAAAAAATCACGCAAAATAAATAAAATAGCGAAATGAGATAATAAACAAAACGATAACAAAAAATCAAACACAATTTAAACAATGAAAAAAAGTTTTAACATTTTCATTATTTATCACTTATTAAAAAAAAACACATAAAAGTGAACAAAATATTTTCACTTTACACTACTAATAAAAATGATAATAAAAATTTAATTTCAGATAAAAACCCCGACATAATACCTCTAGATGGCAAAATAAGCGACAGTTGTTCAAACAAATCATCAACAACAGACTACAGCTCAATCAGACCTCTAATATCTAAAACTGACAAATACGACATCCAGACAAACTGTGACAGATTCTACGACCACAATTTGGACCCATGCAACCAATACATACAAGTTCGGCCAATGGAGTATCGACGGCCAACATATAACCCAACATTGGGTATGCCCAACCTTGGCCCAAGTATACAAAGTTTGGGTCCAATGAGCAGTTTACATTTGACAAATGTGCCAAATGATTGCAGACAGTATGACAAAGTGTATGAAGATTGGCTGAAGTATAAAAATGCTTTACCTTTAAACACTAGTGGTTTGGTAAGTTTTTTTACTTAATTTTTTTATACAGGGTGGATTTTTAACATTGGATCAGCTATGGGGTGAATGACCTATCGAAATACAATTTTAAACCACTTTTATTTTAGGAATTTGTTATTTTTTTTTAAATCTTTTGGTGTTTGTACTAAATAACAGTGGTTGTAAGTTGTATTTTGACAGACTATTCTCACTGTAATTTAATAGTTAGCTATACAGGCTTTGGATCAGCTGATGTGGGGTGAATGACCTATCGAAATACAACTTTGAACTTCTTATTTTTCGAAAATACATTTTTTTTTCCGATATTGTATGGTGTATGTAGACTATCATTGCGGACTTCCATATGACATATTGGAAAAAAAATTGACCGATTCCAAAATAAAAGTGATTCTAAGTTGTATTTCGACAGAACATTCATTCCACTTCAGCTGGTCCAAATTTACAATTACTGTATATCTAGGGAATCCAGTTCCGGGATCCCCGTTTTCAAAAATACCTCGGAATTGGTTTCCATATATTTATCGCTCATATCTATTCTTCTTTTTCGCTTCACCTTATCCCATTTAGATGTAGTCGGCGCAATATATCTTCTCTCTCCACTCCTTTCTATCTTTACATACATCATCTGTCACACCACAAACCATCATATCATCCTTCACACAATCATACCATCTTTTCTCCGATCTTCCTCTCTTACATCCATTTACTTTTAGTTAGACAGTCTATGGTGTGGCGATCTTGCCTGTGTAGGCAGACAAGATTACCTTTTTTAAGTGGACTGTATGTTTGTAGGCGTTGATCCGGGCTTCTCAATTTCGACCTAGATTAATTACAAAACCATGTACACCGACCGATACACATCAATAATAATGTAATCCGACTTACCTCTGCTAGCAGGACCGATGTTCGATGGATGAGATTCCTTGTTTTCTAATCTTCTAGGCGGCCGCCGTTATTCACACACAATTTTAGTCCGATATATAATTATAAATTTTTCCGCCAACAATCAATCCGCGTCGCGTCGGAAGCCGAAAGACAATGGTAAAGATGTGACATCTGTCAGTGCTAGGTCTTTGAAATTAAACCTCATTTATCGAAATTGAATATTGCCCGAACAGTCTATCTATTATTTTTATGCAAACTAGTATTTTCAATTGACGCACATTACTGAGGTCAAGGATCCCTATGCTAAAATAACCAATGAAAGTTTGTACAAGACTTACGAAAATATACTCGAAAACCGCCATTTCTTAAATTGTTTTTGTTGAAAACACTTGATTCTGTCCCATGATCCTAAAACAACAGTTTCTCTGAAAATTCTTCAAATTACATGCAAAATGTATGGACGAAGCTCTCTTGTGTTATTTTATCAATTTTATTCCGGAACAGTTATGATATTGATTCAATAGAAGTACTTTTATTCGATTATAATGTCAATTAGGAGAACGGAAGTTTAAATAATTTTATAAGTGGTTTTGTAAATTTAATTTCGATATTTTTATGTGATAGAAAATTAAATAAATTTAAACAAATGTTATAAAAAGGTAATATCGTGTCGTCTTTGGATCTACTGAACCGATTTCGATTATTTTTTACTAACGGACGCTAAGTTATTTGAGTGATCGTATCGATGACGTCACATTGTAATAAAACGACACCCTTAATTTGACACCAGAATCATTCAAATCGGTCCACCTAAAGTTATGCCGGATCATACATAAAAAAAAAAATACTGACGAATTGAGTTTTTTTGAAGTTTGTCTAAAAGCCACAATGATAAAGTTAAAAAAAGATATATATCTGTCTCCAGCTCCCAGCAGAACAACTAATGCCTCCAGAACTCTACGCCACCCCACCCCCCACCATCTACAGCAACTCCTCAAGGAACCCCCTCAACCTGGCTCAGATGCCGGACCTGGAACCACGGTACCACCTGGAGAGGACGCTGCAGGACTCTAGGAGTTGTTCCAATTCACCGCCAGTCCGATTCAGTTCGGACACTGTTTATTATAGTAAGGGGGGCACTTTACCACACTTGAAGGGGAGGATGAATTGTGAGTGATTTTTAAATTAATTTGTAAATGGGGTGGATCTGTAATTTTGTGTCAGCTGTAATAAGGTTGAATGTCATATAGATCCACCCTGTAGATTGTGTTGTTATAAAATTGCATAGCTTTTTTTTTTATTGGAGTCCACTTTTACATGTGAATCGATTTGGATAATACGTTTTGTGTAATGATTCTCGTGTGGCTAAATTAAATTTTATAATAATATAAAAAATACATTTTTATTGAAAACATTTTTTTCACACTTAACTTTATTTCACTTTGTTATTTTATATACTAATTTATTTTTTTCTTTTCTCAGCTAACTCACCAATTCAAACGCCAAATGAGAATAAAACTAGTGCAACAAAATCAACGGAAACTAACGTAGAGCACATAAAACTACCAATAAAAGACTGAATAAAATAAAAGAGTGAAAAACAAAAGTGTAAAGTGAAAAAAACAGTGAAAAGTAAAAAAAACACTGAAAAGTGAAAAAAAAACAGTGCAAAGTGAAAAAAAACAGTGAAAAGTGAAAAAATACATGTGATTTGTGAAACGGTTTTTAACAAAGTGTTCATGAATGTACTTATGTGTTAATGAATAGTGATTTTTTAGTTTTTAAATATTCTTTTCTCATGTTATTTTAAATACTCATTTTTACAATGGTAAAAAAATATACGATTTATATTAAATAAAGATTTTTTCTGTGAATTTGATCCAAAATTTCATTTGATTGTAAAAATTTAAAGATGTATAAATCTCAAATTTTTGTAACTAAAAAATAATGTCAATTTTATAGAAATAAAAATAGAAGAAGTAGATCTGGACATCTTGATAATTTAAGATGTAAAAGACTGAATGTGCAGTAGAAAGAATTGTGTGAAATTTAATTATTTTGAGTCGAATATCAACAAGCTTATAAAGTCTTTAAATACCTTCGTAGAGTTTCCTTGACATTATACACCACTTACCAGCTGGCCTGTTAGCTACATGCATCACAAGAATTTAAAAAAGTAGAATTGTTTTTTACAAAACAGCAATTTTTATAAGTCAAAAGGAGTTGTAGTCCAAATGTGATTTTTTCATGAAGTTCCTATGACTTTAAGATCCATCATCAGATATCATATGTTTTAAATTTAACTTGCAAGATTCTTGTTAGTATCGCTAAAACTCGAGAACGGCTGAACCGATTTGGTTAATTTTAGTCTTGAAATATACGTAGAAGTCCATGGAAGGATACAGTCAATGAATAACGGGAACACCCTAAAGTTTATTCCTACTTATGTGACGCAGACGAAGTGGTGTGATCTAGTAAAAATTACCTTTTAAGAATAAGGAATTTATAAGCTTGATAACGTTCGATTTTTTTTTTCTTTCTTTCATAAATATTAATAAAAAAATACTAAAACACTACAAATAATTTAAGTTAGTGAAAAAATGTTTTTATAATTCTAAAAAAAACGAAATTGTTGATTATGTAAATAATGTATAAAATATTCGTAGGTAATTAAGAATTGTTGCCATAATTAAAATTCTTTTTATAAGATAAATGTATAAAAAATATAAATTTAATTTTTAATTATATAAAATTTATAAAATCGTCGAGCTTTCTTTGATTATCGAATTATAAATTTTATAAATGATTTGATCAAAATTATCTTTCTTTTAAAATGTTTGAAAAATATTGTATCTTTACTATTTTTTTTTTCACTTCGTTCTTCTGATGAAATGTAAAAATATACAAAACGAAGTTTTTTCTTTCAATGAGCTTTTAATTTCAAGATAAAAAAAAAATATATACAGGGTGGTTCTGTAACTTTGGACAATCTGACGTGTCTGTCGAAGTACAACTTAGAAACGCTTTTTTTTTAGGATAAAAATAATTTCATCATAGCATGGAAGTCCGCAACGATAGTCGTACGTTTTCCATACAATGTCAGCAAAAAAAAGTTTAACCGATCCAAAAAATAAAAATGGTGCTAAGTTGTATTTCGACAGGTCATTCACCCCACGTCAGATTGTCCAAAGTCACAGATCCAGTATTAGAGTTACCAAGAAATATAATTTATGCTACATTGCCCTGGAATCCCGGAGGTAAATAAAATGATGATCACTTAACATCAAGTGAACCGTATGCTGGTCAGTCCAAAATTTAAACTTTATGGAGCATTAAAAAATTAGTAAGTTTTATTTTGTCATTTTTGAACTTTTTTTTTTTTAACGGTTTTACCACTTACCATCCTACGGCCTATAAAAATGTCATTTATTTTACATTTCATCAGAAGTAAAATTTATATAAATTGTTGAATTGCAGTGTTGTTTGTATGTAAATTGTATTAAATAGAAATATATTATATGTGATATAAAATTTTGTTTTTATTTACTACTAACTAACAAATACCTAGAGTCTATTTTTTTTTTGAGTTAGAGGAAATCACTACATTTGTGTATGTGGGAGTTGAACCGCACTATAACCTCCAACCGCTCACACTCAGCATCCGAACCCCGGCTGAGGCCAGAACCCAGCACGGTGTTATGCGCGACGGCGCGACGCGTTACGCACTGTGGCACTCTTTCCTGTCCTGTCCTGTGTTTTAACTAGCGAATCATATTATTTCTTATTTTTTTATTGCCGTGTAGGCAGACGAGCCAACGGGCCACCTGGTCGTAATTGGTTACACCTTGGGTTCCATAGTTGAAATTTTAGTATGGATTCCGTTTTTTTCATATGATATAGCCAGTGGCGTGCAGTCTATAGAAGCAATTATGCATTGCATACATTGCATACGCTTTTCAAATTCAATTACAATATCAAAAATCAGTTAAATGCGGTATATTTCATTGATATACACTCCTTTCTTATTTTTTGCATATATTTAATTACTAAAAAATGTAATCAAATTGATAGTAGCATGTAAATTAAGGGAAACAAGTCAAATATACATTTCTGCATACCCTGACCAAAATATGCATGCACGCCACTAAATATAGCCTTCCTAGATAAATGGACTATTCAACACTGAAAGAATTTTTCAAATCGACCAATAGTTCCTGAGATTAGCGCCTTTAAACAAATCGACCTTATCATCATCAGCCTATAGACGTCCACTGCTGGACATGGGCCTCCCCCAAACCTCGCCACATCGACCGGTCCTGCGCCATCTGCATCCAGTGACCTCCCGCGACTGATCAGTACAACTGAAAAATTATTAAAACCATCTCTTTTTGACCGGCTTCCAAAAAGGAAGAGGTACTCCATTCGACTGTATGTGTCTTATGTTTGTTCCTCGATAACTTTAGTTTGGGTGGACCGATTTGAATGATTCTGATGTCAGATGAAAGGTAATGACTGAACTTAGGTCCCATTGTTTTTTTTTAAAGATCGAACAAAGACTTTTGGATCTGTGTTTAAAAATGTGTATTTTTAACGGACAAAATTTCACGATTAGCTATGCGTTTTCGCGTGTTTTTCCTTTTGATATGAACCGATTTCGATGATTCTTTTTTTTGTTAGAAAGCAGACATTTTGAGCATTATCTCTAATACATTTGATAAAGATCTGAGTGGTAGTTTTTGCGCTATGCTTGAGAAATGGAAGTCGGTCGTTTTTATTTTTGTAGTAAAAATATTATAAGTCTAAAACATTCAACATAATTTTTATACTTAATTAATTCAAACTAAATAAAATATACGATATTAAATTATCATTTTATGACGAAGAAAAGTTCTCGGTCTTTTTTTAGTTTTCACAAAAAATATATCAAGTATCAGAATTTAGCGAAATTCTATATTCATAACAAAGTAGCGACGACAGCAAAACTGTCAGAAAACTAAGCAAAAAAATGATATTGCCAAAGAAATGTTTCAATAAAATAATTTTATATTTTGTAGGCCTACTACGAGTTCGCATTCTCGATTTATTGACGATCCATTCGTAATTGTGAAAATGACATTTATTTTTCGGCTGCATTCTGCTCCCTTATTTGAAAGTGATAGAGTATTTTGAAAATGGACCGTTTAAGTTAAGTTCTTATTGCCTAAATCGACATGTTTAATGATATTGTCAACATTTAACCTTAACTCGAAATGCCTAAAAATGGTATTAAGAACATAATAAATTAATTTACTAATAGTTACAGTAAAATGCTGAAAATCGTAATAAAATAAACCTAACCAATAGTAGGTAAAATTATAGTTTTTTTTGTAACACCTTAGATAAATACATGGATTATTGGACATCTTGTATCCCTATTTATAGAAAAAAAATAGAATATAGTAGGCTATATTCCTCGACAAATGGACTATCGAATACTGATAAAAGATTTTTATAAATTCAACGTGTTCAAAAACAGCAAACTCTTTAGTTTTATAAATTATAATCGAAAAAATATGAGAAAATTGTGATGAAATTCTCACTAGCCGCCATTTTTCGAGTTCAAAAACTCGTAGTAGACCTACTCAAACATTATTATGAGCGTTCAGCCCGAAGCCAGATAATATTTTCCCAAAAAGAGGAAAATCTAATTATTTCCAGTAAAAAATTGTGAAATTATTTTACTTGAACATTTCCTAATTGCTCTAGTTTTGATTTACCTGATAACGGTCATTAAAAATATTACAGAACCAGAAATTTGTAGAAAAACATCGTGGATAAACCAGTTTAATGTAGTACTTATTTTCGTTCATACAGGGTGGATCTGTAACTTTGGACAATCTGACGTGGGGTAAATGACCTGTCGAAATACAACTTAGCACCATTTTTTGGATCGATTAAACTTTTTTTCTGACATTGTATGGAAAACCTGCGACTATCGTTGCGGACTTCCATACTATGATGACATTTTTTATCCAATTCCTAAAATAAAAGCGGCTCTAAGTTTTATTTCAACGGGTCAGTCACCCCACGTCAGATTGTCCAAAGTTACAGATTCACCCTGTATGTGAAGTAACCCATCGATCTAATATTACTAGAAACAGTGTACCGAACAAACAACATTACATACAAACTTATTCAGACACTCGCGGTTTTCTATAATACTTTCATGCATTTTTCAAGTCGTGATCATGACGTTTGCAACAACGTTGAAATATCATCGAGACAACTCTATTAATTAAATATAATATAATATAAGAACCCGTTGAAAAATACATGAAAGTATTACCTACATACATCAAGTGTTTTACAAAACATCTTGAGAGTAAAAAACAAATGACGGTGACGACCAACCAACATATAAACGAGGGTTTTGTATGCATTGACCGGCATTGAAACTATGTGAAACACTGTTTGACAGTTGACCTACCTGTTGTCATTTGTGTGCATTGGAATTTGACCAATATGGATACTCGGCTATTTCTTATGTATCGTTGTTTATTGCATCTTGGTAACGCTGATAAATCTTCCTCAAAAATGAATTGTAAATAGATTTGAATACCACATTCATTTTGTTTGAGGATTTTGATACTACACGAAGCACGATCAGAGTCGTTTCCAAATCTGACATTCGAGTATAAAGTGCTATTTATTTTTTTATTGCTCGAGCTGACGGGCCACCTGATCGTAAGGGGTTACCGTCGCTCATGAACCTCTGCATTGCCGGAAGACACTGCGAAGCCGCTACCAACGGCCTACCCTTAAGGACTCTCTTCAAGCCTCGTTTGAAGAAGGACAAATCATAGTGTTCGGGAAACAACGAAGAGCTCATTCCATAGCTGAAAATAATAATTAATTGCTTCAACGGTTCAACCTTTAAGTAATATTTGGTCAATAAAATTTCTAAACTCCAAATCACCAGAAACTGGAGTTGAAAACAGTAAAAACTCCCTATAATTTTCCCGAAATTCCCACCATTGTTTATCATACAATCAGTGTTGCCATAAACATGTATTTTCCGATCGACCCGCCCCCGTGCGGTTAAACCTAAAAGCTCCCGAGATAAGATAACGTATCTCTATTATTTATAAAACCCGCAGGACTGTGTTGCCAGGGCTCGGTTTTCCCCAAAATTCGGGTGAATTTCGGTACCGATTTAGCTGATTTTTATCGTTTGCTTTCAATGTAACGATTACGTTAGGTTGTTAAATAATTTTCACTTATTTGGGAGAATTGGTCCCTTGGTGCTGGTAATCTCACTTGTTTTTTTAGTTATACTTTAAAACCTGTTTTGTAATCAAGAAAAATGTCCTGCATTACAATGTTCAATGAGTAGTGGATCCGAATCGGTGGACGCAGCATGGTCAGACCTCCCACAAGGTAGACGAGGATGCGGGGAAACCACTGGATGCAAATATCGCACGACCGGTCATTGTGGCAAGGTTTTAGAACTGTCCATCAGTAGACGTCTACGAGCTGTTCATAATGATGACTATTTGTCTACAAAATGTATCTAAAGTAATTCACATATCCTTTGGTCTCTTCTCAAAAACGACCAAGATCACTGAAAAATGAACCAAAAACTTTCAAACAAAATCATCGAGTCAACTACAATGCCACAAATTTACAACACACACACAAACACGCTTGTTCTTCTTCTCACAACCTATCACAAACACAAACTATCATAATATATGCGGAATCCAGTGCTAGACGAAAATAAAGCCAAAGAATCTAGTTTTGAGACGGCAGCCGATACTGTCATTGTGGTATGTCGAAATGTGAGTTCGGGTTCCAGTGGTACCGGCAAACGAACGAGAAAGAGGGTAGACAGATTTATCTGCTCTTAAATAACCTACCCGCAGTTCCTCAGTCTTCCCGTGATCATGGCGCTTGAAACAGTACTGAAATATCGGGACCGCTCAATTAAAAATAATCGTGGTAAGAACCCGTTTAGTAATAGTGTAAGTGATGTAGATAACCGCGAGTGTTTAAAGAAATTTACTACCACAAACACCTCAACAACAGCTATTCCCATTGATCCCCACCACTATTTATCCACAACTATACTATGACAAAGCAAAAAGAGATGTCTCAGACCGCATACTGTCATAGTGCAGATAAAATCTGTACTCGGTGACGAACTACATCGTAACTTTGGTCCGCGGGCCCTCAGGCGAGATAAGAACGAGGTGTAACAGGGCCGGACTTGGGGATATAAGGAGACCTTAACGTTGTGGTGTAGAAGTCGTGGTGGCCGAGTGGTCGAAGCGCTTCCTTCCGAACGGGAGGTCGCGGGTCAAATCCAGCCGGCTTGTACCTCTAAATCTAAATGTGAAACGATTTATGTGCAATTTTTCACAACACCACAGGCTAAAAACGGTAAAGGAAAACATCGTGAGGAAACCTGCATATCGGAAAGGGGTTCTAAAAATCCTTTGAAGATATGTGAAGTCCCCAATCCGCACTGGGCAAGCGTGGTGGACTATGTCTAAGGGGTTGTCCATTAATCACGTGAGGCTTGAAAGGGGGGGGAGGGGTTTGATAAAAATCACGAAAATAACACAAGGGGGAGGGGGGGTGTAGTGAGATATCTCGTGTATTTATTTTTTCGTCAAACGCGCGATTTTTAAACAAATATTAAGCGGTTGTTAGTGTTGAAGAATGTCTTGCTAATCCGTGGTCCGAGGACAATATACATTAAATATATTCATGTACTAGTACAATACATGTTTTTCCTATGATTACACTCTTCGTTTATTATTATTGTTATGGCAATAAAAAAAAACTTGCAACCTGGTGTAGACATTTTTATTATGGTTCTTAATTTCAGAATAAAATAAGATTATAGTTTATACCTGTATTTAAATTAAGATAATATTCAGAAAATTTTAAGATTCGTTGTAGGTACTAAAAATACACGTGATGTTGAGAAGGGGGAGGGGGGTGCTCTTAAACCTCACTACATATCACCGATGGGGGAGGGAGGGTTAAAAAATGCTAAAAAAAAGATCACGTGATTAATGGACAACCCCTAATCTCTCTTCTGAGGAGACCTGAGCCCAACAGTGGGCATGAATGGGTTCGTACAGTAACGTTGTGGGTGTATGACCCGCGAATCAACGACTGAGATTTTTGGAAATAACGCGTATATGGTTATCGTCGCTCATGGATCTTTTTATGTCTGGAGATTGTGTCGTCATATGTTAAAAAACTAAATAAAGAATCCATTTATTGAGCACGCAACGCTCAGGAAACACCGAGGGGTATTTATTTCATAGATGAATGGCTCTTGTAGAGTTTTGGAACATAGTCGTATTTCTATTATATTATTATTTTTTCTTTCTTTTCTTTATTTAAAAAGACGAAGATATTTGAAAGCTTAACTTCAGAGATTACTGTAGTGAATATGTAGACAAAAAGATACTTAAATCTAAATATATTTATAAACTATACCAATTTATGGTTAATATTATTTGACCCCCATTTTCCAGTTCTAATTCCATCCCAGTACATTATAAAACTTCCCCCGACCCGGTCGCGGGGTGTTTTGCACTACACTTTTTCTTTGCAGCTCGTTTCTTGTTTCCATACTCCCGCCCTGTTTGATTTCTTGATTGATGTATTACAATATTAATTGTCATAGGTGCATGTTATCTATCTATCTATACTAATACTAGCTGCCCCACGCAACTTCGTCTGCGTCGAAAAAATAAAAAAAAATTAGGGGTGGACTACCCCTAACATTTAGGGGGATGAAAAATAGATGTTGGCCGATTCTCATAGATACCGGATAAGCACAAAAAATTTCAACAAAATCGGTCAAGCCGTTTCGGAGGAGTTCAAGTTCGAACACCGTGACACGAGAATTTTATATATTAGATTATAAAGCTGCAGAGTTTGTTTGTTTGTTTGAACGCGCTAATCTCAGAAACTACCGTTCCGATTTCAAAAATTCTTTCACTGTTGGAATGTCCATTTATCGAGGAAGGTTATAGGCTATATTTTATTTTGAAAAAAATTAGGGATCCGTATGAAAATATCGAATATGTAACACAAGGTGAATAATCGAAAACCTATTTATGCGTACGCTGCAAAAACTATTGACAGTAGAACAAAATGATGTACTACGGGTTTTTAGGTCTTAGTAAGACAAATAAAAAAGTTCGCAACAGTATATATTTAACTATCATAGTTTAGACACAATAACCGCTTTTATGTTTTTAAAAATAATATTTCTTCCCGAAATTGAATTTAACGTTAAATGAGTATCGTTATATTAACCCTTATCCAAATTAAGTATTATATTATCAAGAGTATTAATGTGGAAGTATATTACTTTTTGTTTTATTCAGATCGGACTTTTCCTTTTAGAAGTTATCACGAGTATAAAACGCAATGAATATGTGGGTGCACTGCGGGCCACGCAAATAATAACGCGACGGCATTGCGAGTACTGTTTGAACCCCTTTGTAACGCAGACGAAGTTGTGCGGGTTAGTACATAATATTTACGAACTTGTGTCCTCTGTGTGTACGTGGTGAATAAACATTTATTTTCTTTCTTCATAATATTAGACAAAATTAGGAACAATATCCAACACACGTAGAAAACAAATGACGGTGACGGCCGACCAACATGTAAACGGGGGTTTCGTATGCATTGGCCGTCATTGTAACTATGTGAAACATTGTTTGACAGTTGACCTACCAGTTGTCATTCGCTCCAGCCAATGGAAACGCGGCATAAGATCCAATACGCATTGTGGTCGCGTGGTGGACCTGATCCTATTGTGGAGACCTGAGCCCAGCAGTAGGCAGTAATGGGATGTTACAGTAAGATCTAAGGGCTGGTAAAGTCAACTAAATTGTAGAGCAAATGATTACATTTCTATGTGACAGCCTATTTTTAGTTCGATCGATAAACAAATTCGCTGTTGGTAAGAGTTTTAGCTATTGTAGTAGTGGTAGCGCGTCGTCTCAGCATATTCTCGTGCTGGGTTTTGGCTTCAACTGGGATTCGGACGCGATTGAAGACTTTAGTTTAGTTTCAGAAGCTCATAAGCGGCATTTACCATCAGTTGGACCGTAGGCTCATTTATCTATCATACTAAAAAACTAGAAATACTAAATCATCATCATCATCATCAGCCTATAGACGTCCACTGCTGGACATAGGCCTCCCCCAAACATCGACCTGTCCTGCGCCATCTGCATCCAGTGACCTCCCGCAATCTTGACCAGGTCGTCGGTCCATCTTGTGGGTGGTCTACCAACATTGCGCCTACCGGTTCGTGGCCGCCACTCCAGAACTTTTCGGCCCCACCGAAATACTAAATACTAACAAACAATTCATAACATAACAACTTAATTAAGTCGAGAAAAATCCAAAGAAAATTTCAGTACAAAAATGTCATTTTTCGTCGAAAACAACAAAAACGATCATTACTCAGGAAAGAAATAAGTTCATAATAAATAACTCTGAGACTTTTACGTCTTATTAAAAGTTTTCTTATTATACATGCAGAAAGTATTGTGATTTTTCAAAAAACAAATTACGACATATAGCAACTCAACTTCTTTCAGGAAACACAATAATTTTTTTTCTTGTTTCTCCAAAGTTGACGACCTAGTTAGTTAAGAGGATTCTATTATAAATTTCTTTACATACTCGCGGTTATCTACACCACTTACACTATTAGTAAACGGGTTCTTACCACGATTATTTTTGATTGAGCGGTCCCGATATTTCAGCACTGTTTCAAGCGCCATGATCACGGGAAGACTTAGGAACTGCGGGTAGGTCGTTTAAGAGCAGACAAATCTGTCTACTCTCTTTCTCGTTCGTTTACCAGTACCACTGGAACTCGAACTCACATTTCGACATACCACATTGACAATATCGGCTGCCGTCTCTAAACTAGATTTTTCATCTAACACAGGATAGTTTGAAATCAACACCCCGATTAAACTAATACTTGAGTAATATCAAAACGTTGGCAGACCTCCCCCAAATTGATCCGACGACCTGGTCAGAATCGCGGGAGATCAAGGCATAGTTAACTCCACGTGTAAAATTCTTATCATTCATGTATTATACAAGCATTATACTCAGTACTTCAACTCGAATTAGCCCAGAAACCTAAACCCTAGATTCTCCATTATTTCTTTATTGTAAAACCGCTTTTTATCAAGACCTACTTTTTTATAAAAGACTGTATTTATCGGCTTTATACACATCAATCATTCTTAAGGTTCTTTTTGTGATTATAGGCTTTTATCGATCTAGAAAAAGTATTAATTAAATTCGTCTAAACCTACTTTAAAGAAGGAGACACTTAGTAATTCTTCACGATAAGGTTTTCAAGTTGTTGTTTTGTTTGTCCTCGCGTAGCTTTAGTTTGGGTGGACCAATTTGGATGAATCTTTGGGGTAACTCTTTATAATGGAAGAGATACCTTTTTATCCCTTTATATATTACTTGTGTATGTAATTAGTCGATACCTTTGAATTAAAATGAACAACTGATTCTAGTTATCATTATTTATTGTCACTCTTTACAATATACAATAATGAATATGATTACAATAATGTGGACGCGAGTGTACGCTATGCTCTTAACGGAACGACTGGAAAGTCGCGCTACGCACTGCACTTATATATTATATCAAAAGTGCAAGCAAATTTAAGGTCATCATTGGGTGCCAGTTGAAAATCGAAAAAGTGCTCGGTGGATCAGGCATAGTTACGCGAGCCTAATGCAGTTGTAGGGTACTACACAAATAACTTTATTATTTTAAGATTTTTGTAAATTCTTTTCCGATATTTTTCTTAAAATATTACAAAATCAACCAAAATACATACTCATAATACAAAAAAAGGACACACCGAGTTTAATTATCTAGTTCGGCTGAGAAAGGTACCTAAATTAGTATTTAGGTAAATTTTATTAGTAGCCGAGGTTCGGTAGCTGAGTGTAAGTGGTTGGAGATTTAAGTGCGGTTCAACTGCCACATACCCCGCAGTAACATCAACATGTATGATCTTTTTATTGTTTCATTCCTCACGTTATCCTTCGCTATTTTCAAACAGTGATTTTCAAGCGTCTTTGGAAGAAATTTATACATCCCTACTAATATTATAAATGCGAAAGTAACTCTGTCTGTTACGCTTTCCCGCTTAAACCTCTCAACCGATTTTGATGAAATTTTTCACAAACAATCTTTAGAGCCTGAGAAAGAACATAGGTTACCTTTTATTACGAAAAAAAGACGTGAAAGAGTTCACGCAGTCGACGTCGCGGGCAGCATCTAGTAAAAATACAAATACTACACTCACATGTACCCGTATGTTAAGCCGGATTATCTGGCGACATGTAATTACTCTGAAACGTCCGTCAGCGAAACACATTCACACTGAAATATTGCTGAATTGTATTTCATTCGAACTTTTAATCTACAAGCTTTATATTAACTTGCACTGGATGTAACGATGTCAGCTAAATTTGACAAAACTTCCCAGTTTCCGATGAGCTGACATTTTGCACGCAGATGTATGTATAATGTCTCGTGACAATGCAATAATATGACAAAATGGCGCTGATCTGAAGGATTCGGAATGTCATAGAAACTTTGTGTTAAACAAGATAGACTCGTCGTGTTTGGACTCGTTTTACTTAGTTAGAACTCTACTGCTACATGTATTCCAGGATCTTAAAAGATTTTATTTATAAGTTTTCTTTAGAATAAATTATAGTTTTAATATGATCAGCGTAATAGGCGATATAGATTTTCAATAGCTCAAATAACAATTTAAAAACTATTTGAACGTAACATAATAATATAATGTTACAGATATCATTTATTGGCATAATTTGAAGAACCAACGCATCAGCACGAATTTAAATAGACGATTTAAACTTGCAATTTAGAATTTAGCGAAATCGCCAATTTTGATATTTACATAGTACAATTTAAATTATAAAATTTGATCACAGTGCTATTGCTGCAAATTTTGACTTCTAATACCTATATATATTAGGTTGTCAAATATCCGCTTTTTTGTAAATAGTGGCTGTCCGAGTTCTTCGCAAATAAAGAGGGGGCTTCTACGAGGGAGGTATTATGAAGCTGCCGTCTAGATGGAAACAGATTATCGAACAAAACGGCGCATATTTGAACTAAATCCGATCACTGTAACACTTTTTATAAAGCATTGAATAAAGAGCAAAAAAGCGGAAGGGAGATATTTGACAACCTTTATATTTTTTTCCATCGTGCACGACTAACTTCCCAAACTTGTATTTTACTTTTATTGTTTTGATTTAAGACTTTATTATTTTTAGCTTTGTTTTAAAATCTCCATTTTTTATTATTTAATTCCATAATGAGCATAAGTAAAACATGTTCCTTTTTTGTCTTTTTAATTATCCCTGTACCATTTCTAATTGTTTTAGTTATTCTGTTGCACTCATATAAGAACAGCTATTTATGATTTTTATGCAATCATGTATGTTATAAGCAAGTCTTTTATGTCTTCTATTGGTGTACTTAAATAAATAAACTACCTTCTTCTCCTCACAATTTTACTAGACCATCGCAATCTCTATCGCTATTGACGACGTTTCAGATTAACCCCCTTAATAGGTACAAGACTACATTAATTGGTTTGTCGTGTCTCTTGAAGATCTACATCTATTCTATAATTGAGTTCTACACTACATTCTGAATTTTGGTTTGAAGACGACATTAGTTTCGTTGAGATGATTGAGTCTTTAGGAGAATTCTGAACTAGGTAGACCGGTGATTGACGAAGTTTGGGCCTATGTCTGACCATGGACGTTTACGGGGCGATGATGATGATAATAATTGTTGTAAACCAGCTTGTAAATATAAATCTTACTGTGAAAAAGATTTATGTGCACCACAACACCACTGACTAAAAACAGTGAAGGAAAACATTGTGAGGAAAACTGCATATCGAAGATATGTGCAGCCCCCGCATTGGTCAAGCGTGGTAGACCATACCTAGTCCTTCTTCTGAGGAGACCTGGCCCCAGCAGTGGACAGTAACTCTTCTTCTTTATCAAAAGTATAAATCTAGACTTTCTAGACTTCTGAAATTACAATATGAAAATAGTTGAATTCGACTGTATTTCAGTTCTAACTGGGAATACTTCGCTGTACTTAATGAGATTGTGTCGGCGAGTTAGGTAAAACATCCAGTGATGTAGCTATACTATAAAATATATCAAGGGGTTCAAGACAGGGTTATGCTCGAGAAATTGATTCATATTCTAGCTTTTATGCCACGTAAGCAGATCTCGCTCAACATGCATCTTGCGTTAGAGCAACCGGGGGATGGTAGACCGCGCTCCCCGACTCACGCTGGTTCTGACCCAGCGGGGTATTCCGTGGGAGGGTAGCACGCGGTCCCATCTTGGCGGGCTTCGGAGAGCCGGTGGTCGTATCGCCTGCTGTTTAGATAAAACTACATTACTTCTCAAAATGCTATAAAAAACCGAATTGACATCCAATCCGAGAGCTGAACCAAATTAAAGACGTTATGTCCCAAACGAAAAGACGTAGCGTTATATAGCTTTGATAGTATCGCTTAATCAATAAAGTAAGCCCTTATCCGTGAAATTTCCTTCAACATTGTATATTTTATAGTAAATCCGGCTTATTTCGTAGTTAAGACAGTCAGTTAATTAAAACAGTAACTGAGAACACAGCACCGACTGATACTAAAGTAATATCTTGCTATTTCATTAAAATTAAATTAAGTTTATCGATTTATCGGAGTAATTTCGAAGTTAACTATAGAGGTATATGTTTTGACTGAAAAATCAGATATATTTTTGATCGACTTCCAGAAAAGAGTTGCTCGTCTGTTTTTTTTTTTGGACCGATTTCGATTTTTTTTTTTTGAAAGCTGTGAATGAGACACAATCAGTTGAAAATAATTTACGTTTTAACGAACTTAATTACATTTCTTACTAACTTTACATTTTTCTAAATTAAAATAATATTTCCTTTCAACAAAACATCGTATCTATCTCTAATATTTAAGGTACTTCCCGTTCATGTCGCATAGTTCTAGGACACCCTGTATCTGTACTAACCACTGCCCACTGTTGGGCTCAGTCTCTCAGAAGAGGGATTAGGCATAGTCCACCACGCTTGCTCAGTGCGGATTGGGGACTTCATATATCTTCAAAGGATTTTTAGAACCCTTTTCTGACATGCAGGTTTCCTCACGATGTTTTCCTTCACCGTTTTTAGCCAGTGGTGTTGTGAATAATTGCACATAAATCTGTTTCACATTTAGATTTAGAGGTACAAGCCGGCCAGATTTGAACCCGCGACCTCCCGTACGGAAGGAAGCGCTTCGACCACTACCCCACCACGAGTTCCACCCTGTATACTACTAAACTATTCACAAACATGGCAATAGTTTCAATCTAATATATAAAATTGTCGTGTCACGGTGTTCGAACTTGAACTCCTCCGAAACGGCTCGACCGATTTTGATGAAATTTTTTGTGCTTATCCGGTACCTATGAGAATAGGCCAACATCTATTTTTCATCCCCTAAATGTTAGGGGTAGTCCACCCCTAATTTTTTTTTTCGGCGCAAACGAAGTTGCGCGAGTCAGCTAGTATTTTATATAATTTTATTACAACGCTGACTGGTACATTTATCTCGGGTTGTTATTTCCATCGGGAGAGGAATGCATCCAATTTTAATATTTTATCTTGTATTGAATGTTCCAGAAAACTACGTAGTTCTAAAGATTTAAGCATACATATAGAAAACGACTTTGTTTTATATTGTGTAGTAACTAATTGTTGTAATTTATGAAATACATTTATTTTAAAGAAACGTATCACGACATAATGTAACCCCAATATCAAAAAAAAATGATAAAATCAAAGGATACTTTTCATGAAACCATTACCACTTTAAAACGGGTATAAATTGTTTTATTACGAGTAGCTTAAAACTGACTTTACATCTATACTTAAATAAATAAAATAAAGTAAGCCTTTATTACTGCTTTTCTTACAAATAACTAATCTAAACTATAATAAAACTAAATTACAGCTTGTCTCTCGACAAAGGCCTCCTCAAAGGACTTCCAATCTTGCCTATTCCTTGCCACTCGTATCCAAGTCGATCCAGCCATCTATACTTATAATTGATTAAATCCTCATCCTTACTAAAACAAGATGGATCTGTAACTTTGGACAATCTGACGTGGGGTGAATGACCTGTCGAAATACAACTTAGCACCATTTTTATTTTTTGGATCTAACCGAACTTTTTTTTCTGACATTGTATGGAAAACGTACGACTATCGTTGCGGATTTCCATACTATGACGAAATTTTTTTATCCAATTCCTAAAATAAAAGTGGTTCTAAGTTTTATTTCAACAGGTCATTCACCCCTCGCCCGATTGTCCAAAGTTACAGATCCACCCTGTATTATAAATGCGAAAGTAACTCTGTCTGTTTGTCTGTTACGCTCTCGTGCTTAAGCCTCTCAACCGATTTTGCTGAAATTTGGCACAGACAATCTTTAGACCCTGAGAAAGAACATAGGCTTATTGAAAGTGACGAAGTTGCGCGCGCTCACTAGTCTTAAATAAACGTATCACGACATAGCGTAACCCCAATATACCAGCATCCATTACTTGCAGGAAAGCTTTGAGAATAATTTATGTTGCATAATATTTCCTGAAGTCTGTCTCACGGTTATAAACGGATAATTAGCGACACGTGCCGGTTCAAATTAACGTTTATTTGTTTTATAATCTAGCTATAATAGCCTGAGAGCTAGAGCTAGTTTTTGGGTAGATATTTGAGGAAGATGAAAACTTTTTTTTTTTCAGTAGGAGGAAATCACCGGATCCGCACGAAAACCTCCAACCGCTCACACTCAGCGTCCGAACCCCGGCTGAGGCCAGAACCCAGCACGGAGTTTTGAGGGACGACGCGACGCGTTACGCTCTCGGCACACTTTCCCGTCGCGCCGCCCCCAAGATGAAAACTGGATTTTGTTTAAGTAAAGCTGTACGAGTTTAGTCGTGGTGGGGTAATAGTTCAAGCACTTGCCTTCCGTACGGGAGGTCACGGGTTCAAAACCGGCTTGTACCTCTAAATCTTAATATGAAAAAGATTATACAGAGATATATAGAGGAAACGATTATATTGCAAAAGGGTCATAAAATCTTCGGGAAGTTGGTCAAATTCAACTCACAAGATTCCACTCGAACTTACATAGTTACATCCAGTGCAAGTTAATATAAAGCTTGTAAAAACAGTCAAATTAAAGAGTTTCCTTTAGAAGTTAGTAAGTCTGTTAATAAAATCACAGGAACGGTAAAGCTTAGTTCCAGATGGTTTCAGGTAATCTAGTTACAGCTTAATGAATGTAGCTTTAGACTTAACTGTGTTTTAACTATTTAGAGAGACTGGTGACACAGCCAATTTATAGTTCAGTAGGTCAATTGTTTTTTTTTTTTTGAGTTGAAGGAAATCATCGGATTCTACGAACTCCCTAATAATCCATCCGCGCTAGAGTTGAACCGCACTAAAACCTACAACCGCTCACACTCAGCGTCCGAACCCCGGCCAGAACCCAGCACGGGGTTGTGAGGGACGGCGCGACGCGTTACGTCTACGGCACTCTTTCCCATCTCGCCGCTCCCAAGGCGTTAACAAGAAAAAAAATATTGTTAATACATCACTTACACTATTATGATCACTGACCGATACTGTCAGTGTGGTATGTCGTATGTCGAAATGTCATGGCGCTTGAAACAGTGCTGAAATATCGGGACCTCTCAATTAAAAGTAATCGTGGTAAGAACCCGTTTAGTAATAGTATAAGTGATGTAGACAACCGCGTGTGTTTAAAGAAATTTGTCATAATACAAACGGTTAATTTGACTGATAAATGTATTAGTAAGATCTCCACGAGACAGGCTTGACCTAGTGTGGAGATCTAATGGTTAATTGTATATTACACTGTAAATTTTGGCTGAATAAATATTTTAAATCCTATTTTTAATTTATATGACTGTGTTCTTTACTCTATGTCCAAAAAACAGGAACGTTTTTACTCCATTCGTTATTCTCTTTCAAAAGTCATTGTAACACAAATGTAAAAGTTGTGTAATAGTTACATTTTATAGTCATTTCAACAATACAATGTTTTGTTTATAACTACCCTCTAACTACCCTCTGAGTCAATGTGAATTGTAACACGTTAAGTGAGAGAAAAAAAAATCCTATAGTCTTTTCAATCACCGGATCCCGTAAGTGGGAGTTGAACCGCACTAAAACCTCCAACCGCTCACACTCAGCGTCTGAACCCCGGCTGAGACCAGAACCCAGCACGGGGTTATGAGGGACGGCGCGATGCGTTACGCCCACGGCACTCTTTCCCTTCGCGTCCGTCCCCAAGGCGTGTCGGTAAACACTGAGCGCGCTAGCAGCGAAAGTCTTAAACAATGTTTTTAATAGTAAAACTACTGGTCAAATCTTTATCAATTTATATAGGAATACGACTTGTACCTGCACTGTAAAAAAGGATTATTGAAATCGGTTCGTCCAGAAAAGAAATGTATATTAACAGGAACTTCACTAACACTATTACTAAACGGGTTCTTACCACGATTATTTTTAATTGAGCGGTCCAGATATTTCAGCACTGTTTCAAGCACCATGATCACGAGAAGACTGAGGAACTGCGGGTAGGTCATTTAAGAGCAGACAAATCTGTCTACCCTCTTTCTCGTTCGTTTGCCGGTACCACTGGAACTCGAACTCACATTTCGACGTACCACACTGACAGTATCGGCTGCCGTCTCACAACTAGATTTTTTGGCTTTATTTTCGTCATAACACTGGATTCCACATACAGGATAGATTGAAGCCGTCACCCCGACGAAATTGTTTAAAGAAATTTATTAACAGGAACTTGTTGTCTATCGTGAAATCTTGTTTCACATCTTTTTAAAAAAGCTCGATACAAATATTTAATAATTGGAACTCCATGACCACCTATTTGTCGGTCGGTCTGTGAAAGGTGGAATACCTTTTCATATAAAAAAGAATCATTCGAATCGGTTCACCCAAATTAAAGTTATGCGGGGGGGATATCTGTCATTTACACCTTTTCGGAAGTTGATTTAAATTTTAGAGGTGTAAATTATTTTAACATTATAAACAAATTACCACTTTATTTATTACTAGCCCGCGCAACTTCGTCTGCGTCTCTTTCAATGAAAAGGTAAGTCTTTTCAGAGTCTAAAGATTGCCTGTGCCAAACAAAGTTCTGTATGGGTAGGCGATAGATAACAGCCCCTCATTGCCCTGGCATTGCAGAGGTTCATGAGCGACGGTGACCGCTTACCATCAGGTGGGCCGTAGGCTCGTTTATCTATCACGCAATAAAAAAAAATAATAATATAAAATTACAAACACCGGATATCTCATAGACATAGCCATACCTAATACCCACAACCTAACAACGACACACAGAGACAAAATTACTAAATACACTGAGCTAGCCATAGAAATAAAGAAACAATGGAGAGTGGAAACAGTCAAAACAATAACTATAGTCATTTCGTCTACAGGAGTTATCCCACATACATTACACACCAGCCTCTCTCTCCTCTCTATCCATAAACAAACATACACTCTCCTACAAAAAGCAACTATTCTGAACACATGTAAATGGAAATTTTTATCGATTACTTAACTAGGTCAATTTTTGTCATTAATCATCATCATCATTCTAACATTGTTAAAATCACTTCAGCTTGGCCAAAAGCCCGCTAAGTGGTGACATACCCCCAACTAACCAGTGGGAGATTAAAATTTACGAAAATAATAATAATAATTAAAAAAAAAATCGTCAAAATCGGTTGAGACGTTTAAGCGGCAAAGCGTAACAGACAGACAGAGTTTCGCATTTATAATATTAGTAGGGATTTATTTAACGACTTCTTCAAGATTCATTTAAAGAAAACCAAACTCGAAATTCCCAAAACGCGCGTTATCTAACTCAATCATAAACTGTACAAAATTAGAATTTAATATTTATAGAGCAAACAAAACAGACATTACTGGAATTCCCTGAATAACTGCGGTTCGGTTATTGCTAAAACTTCTCAAGTTTTGTTGCGAGGGTTCCGTAATTGAGATGATATACAGATTTACAAAGAGTTCATTATTAATTATATTTTGTTACAAGCTTTATATTAACTTGCACTGGATGTAACTGTGTAAATTCGGGTGGAATCTTGCAAGCTAAATTTGACAAAGTTCCCGGTGTCCGATTGACCTGACGTTTTGCACTCTGTGGCGACCAATAATAACGCGCGAGATCCTGAATCGCGGTTGGTTTGCAGAAATCTTCGCAAATATACGACATCTCAAATCTATTACAGTGGGCTTCGACCTGACCGGACATACACTACCTCGCCCGGTCGGAGATCTCCCTTTAGCCATAGTCCACTGTACCCACACACTCAGTTGTATATCTCGTCACAATGCAATAATATTACAAAATGGCGCTGATCTGTTGATGGATTCGGAAGGTGGTCTTAGGAACTCTTGTACTAAACTAGATAAACCCGTCGTGTTTCGGCTCGTTTTACTTGTATTAGCTAGCAATCTACTGCTACTCTACTGCATGCTATCCAGGATCTTAAAAACTTGTAGTTTAAAAGTTTTATTTGAAATTATTTTTTATCTTACTGAAACGAAGTTCCTACGAAAAGTTGTCACAACACTTTTTTGTTTTAGATGATTATCGCTAGATGGCGCTGTGATCAAAATCTTTGAAAACACGTTCCTTATCGCGCGTTACGTTAGGAAAAAAAATATAAGATATCTTTTAATCGAAAGGAACTTCGTTCTCTTCAGGTGTCCCATGACAGCATTCAAGTTTTTTATCTTATTTTTTTACTTTTCTGTAAAAGCAGTCCAGCATTGGCCACCACAGTACTATATTCAAAAGTGACATGTCGGAGAAAAAAGCCAGAATTGGCAAAGGAATGTGCAAAGTTTTGTTAGACAAACAAAAGTTGAAAAAGATTTTAAATTAAGGGGTGCGTAGACACCTTGTTTTAGTACAGGAGATAGCAATTACTTAACTTCACCCATCGATCATAGATACTAGATAAATTATTAGTGCTTAAAAATAACATCAACTACACTTTACCAAAACCAAATATGGCGAGTTGTAAAATTTTATGAATTTTCATTTAAAAAGCAAAACATGGATTATCTGAGCTAAGATTTTAATTGTTTGAAACTTTTTAAGACGTTTTGTAAAACACTTGATGTTTAGTGTAGGCAAAATTTTTGAAGACTATTTTATGCTCTTTGTTTTGTCCATTGTATCTTTTTTTTTTTAATAAATAGTTTTTTACGATCGGTCGCTACACCATAATTAAATGAGTGGTGAGTGGAATGATTTGAAGGGCCTGTGACCACTGTCACACGACCGAATTAAAAAATACAACGTCGTCGCTTAAATCTGCTGGTTCCTTCCGCTTGATCAAGCAGCTCAGCAACAAGAGAGTTGGGGTGTTTAGTGAGACGATCCTTGTACAGTTTTTTATATCTGTCAGCCTCCACAGTCACTTTGGGAACCTCCAGATACTCATGGACTTCATCAATCTTCGTAAACCATGGTGCGTTAACCATTTCCTTCAAGATAGTGTTTTGTGCTCGTTGCAGACACATAATGTTGCTTTTGTATTCGGGTATTGGCCCACCTCTCACTCCCACCACTGTAACTCCTGTGTAGCCAGGATCCACAGCGGCGACCATCGTAATGACTCTGAGCAGTGAAGCCCAGGAAAACCCGAGGGAAAGCTAACTTGTCTTGGACCCTGCAACGAATTTAATCAGAAGATGATAGAAGGAGTAGGAAAAACATGAGTTTTGACTTCCCTTCTCGCAAAAGCGGGAGACAATAAAATAAAATTGAAAGATGCATTACGCCAGAATTGAGAAAAGCACCACGGACATTTTATTAAATTTATTGGACCTATGCGGTGAGCTGTTGTACTATTTAGGATGCCAATAATAGGTATGGCAAAAACGTTTTGAATGCACGGAAATTTGCGCTGGATGCTACAAGATCCGTGTAATAAACGACTCTAGACGCTACTTGTAAGGAATTTAACATAGTGACGCGTTCCATATGCCATAGATTGCACTCCCAGAGGATGTGATGGGCTGTCTGTTCATACTTTTGTTGATCAGTTGAACAGTCGCAAAGCGGTGAATCTACCAATTTAAATGAAAATAACTTTTGTTTAAAATTGCCATGTCCCGTTAGGAACTGCGAAACGCAATGATCTATTTCGATCCAATTCATTTTTAACCTTTCACGGATACAAGGAAAGAATTTATAGAGATGACGGCCCTTAATTGAGCTATCCCAGCGTGTTTGCCATTCCGTTATTAAATCGTTGCAAACGTCATCGAGTGAATTATATAGTCGTTGTATTTTGAGTTGATCACGCACGTTGCTTTTGTATTGTATCTAGTAATATTCAATCGATAGATAGATGAGTTACAGAATCGTAGCAATAGTAGCCCTAAACAGTAGACTATAAAAATAACGGTTACCGGATGTCACCATCTAAGTTAACGAAAAATATAATGCTATAGTCTATTACTTACCTCATGTATTCCAAACATTTTTATTAGATGCCGTAACTGAAACAATCTCGAGCTCCCGGACAATTTTTCATTTACAATAATAACGCGGCTCTTTTATCTTTTCCTTATTATCTTGCGGCGGTTTATTCTGCAAATTGTAAAATGTAGGTAGCTTTGTCGGTGTTTCTTTTAAACTTTTTGCTTGTGTTTCTTTATGAAAACTATTTATTTATTTATTTAAAACTATGTTTTTTCCGTGAAAAATATAGGTATTTTCAATAGGGAGTGGATGATCATATACGACCAGTAACAATATTATAACTAAACGCAACTTAAAAATATCTAAAATTCTTGCAAAACGATAATGTTGCTCGACAGATGATCGGTGTGGCGGAGGTGTTATCACTTGAGGTTGTTAGTCAACACTCTGTTGTCTGAAATTATTTTTGTTCGGGATGGTTTTGTCGAATTTGAATTTTCATTTTTTTGGAATTTAATCTATATTTTTTAATTTTGGTATTAGAATAGAGTATCTACTCATTAACAACTCAACCTGTATTTAAAGAATACTATTGCTGTCTAAAAATTTGCCTAACATTCGACGATTTTGGAGGTTATCTGGAAAATGTTTTTTATTCTTTCAAAATTACTTACTGTATAAGATTAAAAAAACTATTTTCTCTTACTAACAGTAGAATAGTATCAATAAAAACCAGCAGGCAACTATCGATTCGTTTACCTCTAAAATTCCACATGTGACGAAAAGGGTAAACACAATGATACATAACACTAGATCAGACAATGCATTTATACTATAAACTCATTCAGACACTCGCGCTTTTCAGACACTCGTGATGTGAGTTCGAGTTCCAGTGGTACTACCCAAAAGCGAACGAGAAAGAGGGTAGACAGATTTGTTTGCTCTTAAATCCACCCGCAGTATCCAGTCTTCTCGTGATCATGACGTTTGCAACAACAACGAAATATCGAGACAACTCAATTAATTAAATATCGTGGTAAGAATCCGTTGAAAATGCATGAAAGCATTTTTATACTTTTACAAGCTTTATATTAACTTGCACTGTATTTAACTATGTAAATTCGGATGGAATCTTGAAAGTTAAATTTGACAAACTTCCCGGTTTCCAATTGAGCTGACATTTTGCACGCAAATGTATATCGCGTGACAATGCAATAATATGTTACCTTGGAGTTGATTTGATGATGGAGTCGGCATGTGGCGAAAAGAAGCCTTGTAATAAACGGGTCTCCCGTCGTGTTTGGACTCGTTTTTCTTGTCTTGGCTAGCACTTTACTGCTTCATGATATTCAAAATCTTTTAAATAAATTACTTCACCTACTTTCCAAAGGAAGTATCTAAAGTTATTAAATTTATTTAAACACTCGCGGTTATCTACATCACTTACACAATTACTAAATGGGTTCTTACCACGATTTTTATTAAATGAGCGATCCCGATATTTCAACACTGTTACAAGCGCAATGATCACGAGAAGACTGAGTACTGCGGGTAGAATACTTAAGAGAAGACAAGTCTGTCTACCCTCTTCGTTCGTTTGCTACCACTGGAACTTGAACTCACTTCTCGACACACCACCTGAATAGTTGTGTAAGGAAAGATTGACTTTTCACTTTAGTATTGTATGAAACATATTTTTTAAGCTATCGAGGAAGATTATAGGCTGAATTATACTTTTTTAACAATTTTTTTTTTATATCTCATTCTGTTTGTTCTGTATTTTTCTTTTTTTTAATTGCTATTGTTGTTTTAATTTTTTTTATTTTTTTTACTTGTCAACTTTTAAATCGTATTTTTCACTTTTTAAATGTATTTAATTTTTACTTTTGAATATTTTTTCTTATTGTATGGTCTTTGACCGCTAATTTAAAATAGACATGCAGCCGGCACCTATAATTGTGTTAGCATTAAGTCTATACTGGAAGTCTCTTAATATACCTGTATTGCATGTTCGGGTGTATAACATGTTGGTGCCCTTTATAAATAAATTAATTGGAGATCCATAGGTACTAAAAGTCCAATTATGTAACCCAAGGTGCAATAAAATAACCCGACTAAATTATATGTATAATAAATGCCTCTTTGCCTTTTACACGTTCGCTGTGAAACTATTTTCTGCATACTTGCCATTCGCTGCGACACGCGGTCTATTCGGCCCCTCCTATTTTAATTAAGTTTTGCTTTGGCATCCCAGGAAAGTTGTAGTAGGGATCATTTGGGCCTCGTTACGCAGCGAACGTGTTAAGGTTGGTCGTAGGTAGCTGACAGTGTCCCTTGACATTTTGTAGGTTGGTAACCACTTACGATCAGTCTACTATACTGTAACATCCCTCTACTGCCCACTGTTGGGATCAGGTCTCCTCAGAAGAGGGATTAGGCGTACTCCACCATGATTTCCCAATGCGGATTGTGGACTTCACATATTTTCAAAGGATTTTTAGAACCTTTTTCTGATATGCAGATTTCTTCAGGATGTTTTCGTTCAACGTTTTTAGCCAGTGGTGTGAAAAATTGCACTATTTTTTTTTTCACTTCATGATTTAGTGTCTACATAGTAAATAAAAAAAAATTGAGAGTGTGTGAAAAAGTGTCGTGACAATTTTTACGTCAGAATTTCCGTCTAGCCCCCTTTCGATAACGCGCGATAAGGAACTTCGTTCCAATAGCATATTTAAAAAAAATATATCCATCCTCTTCTAGTACACGACAAATGTATATCTTTGTCCTTTTCTTTCATATAAAACGGAGAGCATTCCCTTTTGCAATCTGACGCCTCGGTATTCCAATATAATCGCGAAAGGAGCCTGAGAAACGCTTCTACCACAATAAATAGCTTTTATTTGAAAATATATGGATGTGAAAATAGTGATTTTTAACAATTAGTTTTGACTAAAATGAAAATGACAGATTTTTATTCCAGAATAGCACGACAAGCACCGAAAAACTTCAAATTTTCATGAACCGAAAATTACTGGACAGATTTAAAGATCATTGTTGAGATTGTGTCAGAAATGCCTCGATTTAGGTATACTAAAAGCAACAAAAGAACCATCAAAATCAGTTCGGTCTGAAATACTCAAAGATGCACATCAAATTCTTATAGTTTTATTCACATTATACACAGACCCAAAAGTACTTGTCCGATCTTAATACATACAGATAAATTGATGAGTACCTCCTGATTTTTGAAAGTCCTTCAAAAATACCTAAATGTCTTCAAAAATAGGAATAAATCTGTAATTTCAATTTGAACGAAGTTCCTTATCGCGCGTTGTGAAAGGGGGCTAGACGGAAAAATTCTTAAGAAAAGTTGTCACGACACTTTTTTTGTTTTACATGATTATCGCTAGATGGCGCTGTAATAAAAATCTTTTAAAACACGTTCCTTATTTGTTTTAGATGATTATCGCTAGATGGCGCTGTAATAAAAATCTTTTAAAACACGTTCCTTATCGCGCGTTACGTTAGGAAAAAAAACTATAAGATATCTTTTAATCGAAAGGAACTTCGTCTATTCGGGTGTCCCATGTAACCTCTCAAATTTTTCTTTAGAAAAATTAAACACCCAAAATTAACTTCTTCATAATGAACAATTTTGAAAGGCTCACATACTAATGTAATTAGTCTGAATCACAGTAGCGGATCCAATAATGTGATGTGCTAAAATTAAATGCTTTTATCCACTCAAGATAACGGAGTGAACGGTAATGAACGCGAATTTAGTGAACCGTGGCCAGTGTGACCATGGTTTTACAATTTTTATGGATAATCTTAATTTTTACCCTCTTATTTCACTTTCACCTTATTAGCCATTTAGATGAGGTAGGTGTAATTTTTTCTCTCTCCACACTTTTATTTATTTATTTATTTAATACTTTATTGTACACCACAGAAACAAAAATTATAAATTAAAAAAAATGTTCACAAAAGGCTTTTATATCTTTATGCCGCTTTTAACTTCCATTTTTCATATTGGTCGGCCGTCACCGTCATATTTTGTTTTATGTGTGTGTTGGTCGTTGGCGAGCCAACGTGGATACACGAAATAACATATATCAGCTGCCTAACACAAACCAATTTTATTTGACATATTGTATATTGTAGGTAGCCGAGCTAAGGGTCCTGATCGTCGGTTGTTACGATGGACCTCTGCAATGTCAAAACAACAATGTATTATTTAATTTTTTTACACAGCTATATAAAGAGTAAAAAAATAGAGTTAACATTTATAAATGGGGTCAATCATTTACAATAGATTCTAAAAAATATATCCTCGCGATATCTTTACCATTTATGCACTCGATGAGTTCATTTTTTTTTAAATATTTAGTGTTTTTTGGCAACCATCAGTTGTTTAGTTTTCCAGTTCCACTTCTCAAGTAGATAGTAGATTAAACGATTTTATCAGGATTGTTGCGCGGGTCAGCTAGTGACCTGCACAACTTCGTCTGCGTCCCAAAGGGATATAATAGAGCCTTCCTCGATAAGTAGACTATCCAACACTGAAATATTTTTTCAAATCGGAGCAGTGGTTGCTGAGATTTGCGCGTTCAAAGAGATAAACAAACAAACTCTTCAGCTTTATAATATTACTAGATGAGCCTCGCAACTTCGTCTGCGTCAAAAAGGGGATCAAACAGTACTCGCAATGTTGTTATTTGCGCGGTTGGGTAATTTTTTTTGCGTTTTATAATCGTCATAACTTCTCAACGAAAAGTCCGATTGGAATAAAACAAAAAGTAATTTACTTCTACATTAATAATCATGATAACATAATACTTAATTTGGATAAGGATTAATGTAACAATACTATTTTAACGTAATTTCAATATTCGGATGATTATTATTTTTTCGTGAACATAATAGCGGTTATTGTGACTAAACTATCAATCAATCAATCAAATCATCTTTTATTTCTCACCACAATACATTTAAGACTTAAGACAAGTTATTATACAGTACAGTAAATATTGTGGGAGACTGGTGCCTAAACTAGGCTTGTGGCCTGTATTTCAGGACACCAGGACCTCCCCTAACAAATAAACAACTCATTTTCACTATTTAAATCTACTTATATCTAGTTACAAAATATTTATTTTAGTTTACTATCCTCTTAACAGCATGGACTATGTATATGACACTTGAAATCTAAATTTTTTTTATATAACACATAATTAAATATAACACTGATTCGTAAATATATATATATATATATATTTATATATATACACCATACTTATTAATATACATTATTTTAATATATTTAGTTTAAAATATTTCATTTCTAGTCTTCTTTCTCTCAAAATCAAACTAGACTAACCAATAACCCTTCCGTATCGTCGTAAGTTAATCCCTGCAGCCATTTATTTAATTTCATTTTACAATTTATTTTGTTCAGGTGATAAATTTCCAGTATTCTGTTTACCTTAGCATACAAATAGTTACCAAGGTAACAGAAGAAACGCTTTGCAAATTTGGTTGCAAAGCGAGTATAAACGTAGCCGGGGAAAATATTTCTCCTTTTTTTGGAACCATTGGAACTCATATTATTATATGTTAATGAAGCATGTTGTTTCATTATAACATGTTGAATGAATAGCTGACGCACAGTCAACACTGCTGCCCTCTTATATAGCATAGTCGTAGGATAACGATAGGGTAGAAACATAGAAACCTTGAGGATAGCTCTCTGAGCTCGTTCCAACTGTAAAATAATCGATTTTGGAGCCCCACCCCAGGAAGTAATGCAGTAGGTCAATAGTGACTGCACCAAGGAGTAATACACCGATTTTATAAGCTTTTCATCCGCAACATGTCTCAATGTTTTAAAAATATGTATAAGTTTTCGTACCCTGTTACTCAGCAAGTCAATATGACGATGAAACCTTAGCTTGTCATCTACTATTATACCTAGATACTTAACATAGTCTACCCTCTGTAGTGACGGGCAAGTGCATCTAGATCCCGATAACTTCTGACAAGAATGTGCTATTATATTCTGTTGAGGTGAAAGCGGCACCTGTGGCATTTCTTTTAGAGAGAAAGTCAAAAAGTTAGTCTTCTCGGTGTTAAGAGTTAGCATGTTATCTCTCAACCACTGCGAGATCCGATCAAAACCTGTCTGAGCATTGGCATAAGCTTCAAGCCATGAATTAGCACTAAATAATACAGCAGTATCATCAGCAAAGCTAATAATTCTACCACCGGGGAGGCCGACCTCACCTAAGTCACTCACATACACAAGAAAAAGGGTTGGTCCAAGGACACTACCCTGAGGTACTCCATGAGAAACCAGTCTTTCATCACTCGCACAGTCACCTATCCTAACACTTTGACGACGTCCGCACAAATAATTTTCATAAAGCTTTAGTTGCATACCTCTTACTCCTAGACATTCCATTTTACGAATTAGGATACTGGTGGAGACGGTATCAAAGGCCTTGGCGAGATCTAAGAAAATTCCCAAGACCTTCTTACCAGCATCTAGACTAGTTGCAATAAAGTGAGTAAGCTCATGTACGGCGTCGGATGTCGATTTGCCAGCCCTAAAGCCATACTGCGATGAGGGCAATAGGTCATTTTTTTCCAAAAACTTTACAAGTCTGTTGTTCATGATCTTTTCTAGAATTTTAGATAGAGCAGGCAAAACGGCTATTGGCCTATAATTAGAAATAATGCTTTTATCACCTCCTTTAAATATGGGATGTATTATAGATTTTTTAAATATATCTGGGAATGTACCGGTACTAACCGCAAGATTGAAAATGTACGTTAATGGTGAAACAATAATATTTAAATATTTTTTAAGAAAAGTATTAGAGATATTGTCACAACCGGTGGCCGAATCCACCCTCAGAGACAGTATCAACCTAGTAACTTCATCTTCATCTACAGGTAGAAAAGCCATAGATTGGATGTTTCTGCGGGGAAAAACCGGTATATCGCTTATAGGTGTAATTTTATCGGCAAGACTTTTCCCAATGTTTACAAAAAAGTCATTAACCATGTTTACTGATTGTTTCGGCGAATTTGAAATCGATAATAGTTCTAGCGAGCCAACCCTAGGTTTATTTCTATTTGTTATTTTATTTATAGCAGACCATAGTTGTTTTGTATTGTTTCCGGCATCACTTATTTCCTTTTTTTCATAATCCGTTTTAGCCTTTTTAAGCAGTTTATTACAATAGTTTCTAAAATTATTAAAGCTTTGTTTTAGATCTAGATTTTCCGGATCCTTCCTTAATTGTTTATGCAGATTATCTTTGTGTTTAATATTTTTGAGAAGACTGGGTGAGATCCAAGTTTTAATTATCTTTTTACGATTCGGTACTTTATACTTGCAACTATTTAATTCAATTGCCTTTGTGATTAGTTGAACAAATATTTCGGCAGCCGTATGTACATTATCTGCTTCAAAAACTTCTCCAAAGTCAAGATTTGTCAACTGATCATTTAAAGTATTATAGTTGATACGAGTAAAATGTTGCACCGTTTTAGTTCGAGCTACTAATTTTGTAATAAATAGTAAAACTGTATCATGGTCTGTAAGTGCAGAATTAGCCACTAAGGTTATAGCTGGTAACGAAGTTTTTAAGAAAACGTGATCAAGGCAAGCTCGCTGCCTAGTAGGAAGGGTATGTGCGGGCAGAAGACCATGTGATGCTAATAGGTTAAGATAATTATTCTTAGTGGCCTCAGAGCACTCATTGTGAATGTTTATATTCATATCGCCAGCCATGATAATGTTTTTGAAATTTTCCAAATTGTTTAAGATAGAATCCAGAGAATTAATAAAGTTATCGATGTCTCGATAACCAGGGGGGCGGTAAACAGCTAATAGAATGGTGTTACTATCAATTTCTAGCTGGAGACAATTCGCACCAGGAAAAGAGACGTCAATTGAGGAGACTTTGAGACTGTTCAGTACGTAGACAACAACTCCTTCGTTTTGGGTTATATTTTTTTCAGTTTTATAGTACGTGTAGCCAGTTATGTTTGGGATATTGTGTGAAGCTAGTAACCAACATTCAGTCAATATTATTACGTCCCAATCTACTCCAGTTCTAGCAAGAAGTGTATAAAACTCGGCAATATTTTTAAAAATACTTCTAATATTTTGATTGAGCACCTTCAGACATAGATTAGGTATTATATTAGGCGGCAAACAATTATCCAAATCACAGACGGACGACTCGGATACGGATACAGAATCGATACTAACTATATTGAATTGAGTGCTATCGAATATTAAATAGGTAAGTCATTTCAAGAGAAAAAGTCCACAAGTATGGATAGTTCAAGAATTCAAAATGAGATCTTATTAAAAAGAATACAACAATACTTACACAAATAATTACGTAGTTATTTTTATAGCAATATAATATGAAGAATAAGGATAGTGATATTATATTAGGCATAGTTTTTTCTAAGTAAGTAATTAACGAGAGTGATAAGTATCTGACAAAATAACTGTTAATACAGGCTATTTGTAGTTTAGTTTTACAGTATAACACAATCATATCCAAAACACAGATTTTATAAAAGCATGATTTATACACGGAACATAACGAGAAAAGATAATGCAGACAACGAAAGGCGTAAAGAGAGCGAAAAGCAACGTAGTGATTATTACAGACTAAACATTTTATAAATCCTTCAAAAATACTAACTACTCGATCGTAGCATCGTTTGACTTGATGCGAAAAACCTCTGCAAGATGAGTTTCTGAACGTATCCGAAACGAGGCCTTACCCGACTCACGCCGAGCAAAAATGCGTCCATTCCTAGTCCACACGTACTTCCAGCCACTGGATCGCGCTTGCGCACGTGTCTTATAAAAGAGTATACTGTTGTATTTGGAGAGACGTTCGTTTATATAAATTATAGAAGAAGGAGCAGCAAGTCCCAATCCATCTGTAGTTAGTCCTCGCCGAACTCTGGCAGCTCCAAGGAAAGCATCGCGCAGCTGCCTACGCGCCAGTCGGACCACTATTGTGCGAGGTCGTTGCTCATTCATGACTACGTTCTCAGTCGTAGCACGTCGTGCACCTTTTCGCTCCACCGATACAATATCACGTTCATCGCACGAAACGCCAATCTTATCCGCAACAGTTCGAACGAGATGTTCCAAATTTTCCCCCAGCTCCTCTGGTATACCTCTGATATCAATATCATTGAGGAGAGAGTCTTGATCCCGCTCATTGATCTCATTTTTAAGTTGATCAATGGTCGAAAGAAGATTTGCTATCTGAGGAGTTGGGGACTCCATCTTCTTATTTTCTAACTCAGTTAGACGGTTTTCAATACAGCTCATCCTGTTTTCGTAACGCCCGACAATATCACGCAGTTGCTCAAATTGAGTTCGCAAGGAATTTACATCACTTCTAACCGTCTTTACATCTTGACGCAGAAGTTTGATTTCCTGAAGAACTTCCTCCAAACCACCACAACTAGTCGAGGTTGTTAATGGGGAACTATAGTCTGTCGCTTCTCCCCTAACGGGGTTTTCCGTGTTGTCTTTACGCGGCGTTTGTATTTTGCATCCCGGGCATAACCATGACGAAACAACTTTTGCTTCCTTTGGTATGTTGACACAAGCCCGATGAAACACACATTCACATGTGTTGCATTTAACGCCCTCTGTTGCGTTAGTGTAGCGACCGCAGGCAGCGCACTTCTTGTTGGGCATTGCGAGTATCAGTATATTTCAGTATTGATTTAATGCAATTTAGTTAATGATATTTTCGCTAGATGGCGCCAAATGTGTAATCTTAGCTACTGTATGTAGAT
This sequence comes from Trilocha varians, assembly GCA_030269945.2. Classification (NCBI taxonomy): domain Eukaryota; kingdom Metazoa; phylum Arthropoda; class Insecta; order Lepidoptera; family Bombycidae; genus Trilocha; species Trilocha varians. The sequence goes on from AP028279.1 coordinate 4,703,549, forward strand.
CGAACAATTTTGTATGTCGACTACCCAACTTAAGATTAGCACCAAAGATCACTAATTGCACAATGCCACAAGATCTTCAGAAGAGAATTATGCGAAGACCAGGTCCCAGTGGATATGGATAACACTCACACTCGCGAATTATGAAGTAAACTATGTTATTGTACACTTTCTAGTAAAAACGGAATATCTTTTACTATTTAAAAACAGGGTTAACTGTGCTCACTATGTTTACCCTACGAAAGTCAGGCGGGGGGGGTGACTATGATAGTTAGATATATGCTGTCGCGGACTTTTTTATTTGTCAGCTTTATAGTATTATTAGTTTAGATTTAAATTTAATAACAAAAATGATGGTCACAAGATTCCGCTTGAAATGGATTTAATGTTCGTATCTGCTCAATTTCATACAAAGTCAAAGTATAACGACTGAAATACTCTGGAAAAGAATAAAATTCCAGTTAACTGCAATTAGGCTGTTTAATAATGATTTTCTAGGAATATCCAGTTATACAGCTTCAACTTTTATATTTTGGGATTCTGTGGAAAAATTGCCCACTTAATAACATTTCCACTCAACTGGGATCGACAACAAAATTGGTTTGTTTACTTTTGCCAAGTCTGTGGCAGGAGCCAAATTGAGCGCAGTTCAAAAACTTGTTTTGTTTACATTTTTTAATAATCTCATATTTTACGGAGAAAATATATTTTCGCTGAAAATGCAATACAGCGTCACTTAATAATAAAGATTTACAAAAATATAAGGTTTAATTAAAAATCGAATTTAAAATTTATTGGAAAAAAATGTTTTTAAAATGATTCAACAACGGTAGTGATTCCGAACGAAGTCCCCAGTTTCGCCATCTAGCGAATAGTGACGTTCCCAGTTGAGTGGTTAACACTTTTTGGAAATCTTTTGTGCTTAGAATTTTCATAAATAGCTATAGTTCCTAACATATTACTTATTTTTATAAAATATCGTAGATAAAATTTATATTAGCAATTAACAGTTTCTAGAAATTTTTGGTCGATAAAGGTTAGAAACCCTAAACTCACGTCCTTTATAAATAAGACACAGCAAGCCTTGCAAGTAAGATGAGGTCATAAAATCTATGTATCTAACGTTTGCTTTCTGAACTACTGTTTATTTAGATAATGACAGCTCAAATGTCATTTAACTTGTGTTCATAATTTAGTTTAAGGTACGAAATGGGACGTTTTCATTTCGCCCAATGGGCAGAAGATCGTTTGGCCGAAGATGAGCATTTTTACCGAAAAATCGTCTTTTCAGATGAAGCCCCTTTTCACCTCGGAGGCTATATCAATAAGCAAAATTGTCGCATCTGGAGGTCGGAAAATCCACACGTCACCATTGAGAAGCCAATGCACCCACAAAGAGTTACGGTTTGGTGTGGGTTTTGGTCCGGCGGCATCATTCGAAAATGAGCAAGAAGCCGCCGTTACGGTCAATGGCGAGCGTTACCGTGCCATGCTCAACGAATTTTTGTTTCCAAAAGTTGAAGAGTATGACATGGACGACATTTGGTTTCAACAGGAGGGCGCAACATGCCACACAGCCAACATGACAGTCGAAATTTTGGAAAATGCAAACTTTATATGGCCCACCCCTACTAGCTTGCCTTGTCAACTTTGCCGGTTGACACGATCGCTGCAAAACCAATTTTAACATTCTTGCCTTTGGCTGCGATACGAGGTGTTATCGGCCCGCACCATGAGCAGACATTCCAGACACGCGGTCTATTAGACCCCTATTTCATTAACAAAGTTGTGCTCTTCGCAGGTAATTTCGCATTTTTCCTGCTGCACCACTGGAAACTTGCTGAAGGGAGGGATCATTTAGGCCTCGTACTAAGGATGGTTTAGAAAGTTTAGATAATCGGTTCCTTAGTTAATTCTAAGAATTTATACCAGGAACGACCTCGAAATCCATACAAGATTTTACTAAATGAGTATTAATGAATTCTTTACAAGCTATCATTATCTTATACGATGTGTTCAATTCAAGCAATGAGCTGTCATAACACGCTGTGCTGTTCGAATGGGTAATTTGAATCAATAAAATGGCAACACAGAGCTACTTAGGGGAAGAGTTGCGAATTAATTTGTAATGACTCCCGCCTCGTTCTGTAGGGTTACCAGATTTTAGGGATTTGTTGAGACTTTTTTTTCGATAAAAATAGTATCCCAAAATTACTGTAGGGATTTTTGGGGAAATAGTCCACCCCTCACTCCCACCACTGTAACTCGTGTATATGTGGTATGACAGCGGCGACCACCGTAATGACTCTGAGCAGTTTACTAGTTTAGGCTTTAGCCTAAGAATCTGAGGGAAGGTTAACTTGTCTTGGACTCTGCAACGATTAAACGATAGTACCACAATAAAGTACCTATTGAATTTTGAGCCAAAAAACTATACGTACAATACTAGACAATAATAAAATTAAATCAGACAGCTTTTAGAACTCAAATCAAATCGAGATCAATTTTGACTACTGTCACGTACTTGACACAAATGAACCTATTTTGGTTGCCAACACCGTTGCAAATTTAAAGTGTGTCAGAATGTTGCCATCAATATTTCAGTACCATAGTCATCATCATCATCAGCTTATAGACGTTCACTGCTGGACATAGGCCTCCCCCAAACCTCGCAACAACGGTCGGTCCTACGGTCTCTGCATCCAGTAACCTTCCGTAACCCTGACCAGGAGGTCGGTCCATCTTGTAAGTCTGCCCACATTTCACCTACCAGTTCATGGTCACTCCAGAACTTTTCAGCCCCATCAGCCATACATTCATCGCACAATGTGTCCTGCCCATTGGCTCTTCAAAGACGCCTTTGGGTCTGCGAAGAGATTTCGAGTTCCTTTGAATCTTATACCGGTTGTTCCACGGGGAGTGCTGCGAGGAATTATTTGAGATGATTCCAACATTTCCCTTCTATCATCGTACCACTCGCGTCGAGGTGGAATTTATCCCTATTATATAAAACCACCGTCCATCCACGGTTCGTTTCAGGAACACTTTTTTGCCACACACCATTCTGCAATGGAATGATCTCCCCTCTGTGGTATTCCAAAGCGCTATGACTTGTCCTTCTTCAAACGAAGCTTGAGGAGGGTTAAGGTTAGGTCATAGGTAGCGACCCTTCAGTGTCCCCTGACATTGCAGAGGTTCATGAGCGATGATAACCACTTTCGTTCAGGTGGCTGGCTCATCTGCTTTCATGGCAATCAAAAAAAAAATTTCAATACCATGGTCACCCTATCATAATAACACACCATACTCACCATAAAGACGATTGATTGCCCTCTGAACGGTGAAAAATTAACAAGATACCATCACATTTTGATTTAATGCCCACGTTCGTATTAAACGGGCATCCTGGCAATCAGGAGCGCCTCGGGCCACGGATACTTGAAACGAACCCATTCTGATGCAGGGTTTAATATGATATCATATTTTAATTTAAATGATGAAGTTAATGACTTAAAATAGTGTCAATAATTTAAATAATTTACTTTAAATAAATCTTTTTAAATACAAGCTTTAAGATCTTGGATATAATCTTACAATATATAAAAATGAATTGCTGTTCGTTAGTCTCGCTAAAACTCGAGAACGACTTAACCGATTTGGCTTATTTTAATCTTGAAATATTCGTAGAAGTTCAGAGAAGTCGAAGAAGAGAAGAAGAAGAGTTTAAACGGTGAGAAAATTTCCTTATGTGACGCAGACGAAGTTGTGTGGGCCAACTAGTAATAATATAATAATAAAACCATTTATTGTCATAACACAAACTAGACTAAATTAAACAACCTACTGAGAATTATAAGACATTAAGACATTTTTTTGGGACAGGTGGAAATCGCCGGACTTCCTGCCCCGCTGGTAGGGTATGTGGGAGTCGAACCGCACCAAAATCTACTGCCACTCACACTCAACGTCCGAACCTCGGCCGAGGGCAGAACCCGGCACGAGATTGGGCGAGGGTAGCGGCTCTGCTGTTGCTGTCGGAAGACACACACGCTCCGAGCAGAGCGGATTTTCGGCCTCTCCCGTATCCCAGGGATGTTGTGTGGGATTACGATATCATGTAGCAGTAGAGCGCTAGCTAGTACAAGTAAAACGATCAAAACATTGGTTGCCTGTAAAGTCGGTATACGGGCGAAAGTTTTACGTGACAACGACTCGGGCATGGTTAGCCCGCCTAAAGGCACGCGCGCCTCTCACTCGCTCTCATTGTGAACGCATAACGTGAGCGGAGCGTAACGCAGTTCCTTGAAGTGTCACCCGGCAAACCAATTTATAAGACTTTGTCACGTCAAAAGCGGCAGTGAATTTTTTTTTTTTGGCAATAATGCTTTTCGCTGAATTCACTCTTCTTTCCTTTTATTTCCAGAGATTTTATTGCATTTCATTATCAGGAAAACTTCCGACCTTGAATCATATATGACTCATTTTTTCTTATGAATCACATGTGACTCATATCTCCAAATAAATTAATATTTTGTACTAGAAATAATTAAGTGATAAACTGAACCTCTATCACAAATCCAATACCAAATTCTGGGGCACACGATATTATGTCACTGTCGACATCTCGTCAGGGGGCGTATTATTGTTACGACGACAATATATGTCGCAAACGATATAGATAATTAATGGTGTCTTGCGATGTAGGGTGTCCGCACGCAAAGTATTTTCAATAAAAAAAAACAAAAAAAAACTTGAGAGGTGTCAAGGGACACCCGGATGGAACGAAGTTCCTTTCGATTAATTAGTGAGGAAATTGTAATAAAATTGTATTTTTTTAAGTTATAACTAATTATTATAACTTAAATAAAATATTTTGATCACAGCGCCATCTAGCATTAATCATATAAAACAAAATAAGGAATTGTTTTAAAAGATTTTAATCACAGCGCCATCTAGCGATAATCATCTAATACAAAAAAAGTGTCGTGACAACTTTTTCATAAGAATTTCCGTCTAGCCCCCTTTCGATAACGCGCGATAAGGAACTTCGAACACATTCGAAATGGTTACTTTGTCTGTTATTGTAAAGTCTTCGTTCTATTGTCAATACTTATAATATGTTTAATTCTCAAAACATCACTCTTAGCAATACACTCAACCGTGTTGTAATAAAAAAATATTGACAATTAACTGCTGCTTTTAAAAAGTTTCCTTTTAAATAAATTATTCTCGCCATCTTAATTCAACATCAAAAGATTTACAGGCGTGTTTGAGTTATGCGCTTAGCAACACATTATGCGATTAATTTTTATATGTTGAAAACATTGAAAAAAAAATTGGTATTCCAACAAATAGACGACACACGCAATATACCCACATATTGTCGAAATTATTGCTAAATCATGTTGTTCTTACAATTCAACAAATATATAAAATACTAGCTTTTGCCCGCGACTTCATTCGGGTGGACTTCAGGTTCGCCCCGTCTAGTCTAGTCGTATAGCCTATGTGTTATTCTGATGTATAAGCTATATTGTGGTAAAGTTTCATTCAAATCCATTCAGTAGTTTTTACGTGAAAGAGTAACAAACATACATCCATACATCCATCCATACATACAAACTTTCGCCTTTATAATATATATTAGATTATGATATTGTCAATACAATTGCTTGTTTGCGGAAACCCATAACTGAAGCTCAAGATACCCCATCATACATTTTAATGGGGTGTCGTGTTATGGCGCCATCCCCTATACCATTGTTATTTAAGATTTAAGGGTTGAAAGTAAAACGTACTTAAAACTTTAAGATAAAAATAACTATTTTTGAAGATGAAGAGGTCCATGAGCGACGGTAGCAATCAATAATTTATTTTAAAGAAACTTTAAATACTAGCTTTTAAGATCCTGAATATCATGTATCAGTAGAGTGCTAGCTAATACAAGTAAAATGAGCCCAAACACGACAGATCTATCTTATTTAGTACAAGAGTTTCTATGACCACCTTCCGAATTCATCATCAGATCAGCGCCATTCTGTCATTCTCTGATTTTGATGATTTTTTTTGTGCTTATCCGGTATCTATGAGAATCGGCCACCATCTATTTTTCATCCTCCTAAATGTTAGAGGTAGTCCACCCCTAAAGTTTTTTTTTTCGACGCAGACGACGAAGTTGTGCGGGACAGCTAGTATAATTATAGAATTTTAATTAATCTGTAAATTTCGAGAAACGTTTCAGTAATCATTCTTGAAATTGAAAGCTATAAACTGATTGCTTTATAAGACAAAAATTAGAAAATAACATAATCCAAATAAATCCACTAAAACCGTTATTTTCTAGATCAAGTAATTTTCTTACAAATAAATTATATTCTAGTTTCAATATAAAGATTGTTGACCTTACCTTACGCTACGTTGAAATCGACCTTCAAGAATTAATTGGAAAATATTTCAATTTGCTTCTTTTGTTTTTAGTTATTTGGATATTTCGACGAAATTGAGATTAACGGCATTTTAAAGGTCAAAAATGTGGTACTTAATTTAAACTTAATTTCTTAGGGAGGGCTAAAAGAGTTTAATGTGCCTCTAAAGCTTAATGTACAAAAGATTGACAATTTATAATTTTTAGCATCACTACTGGCTAAAAACGGTGACAGAAAACATCGTGGATTTGTGGATTTTAAAAATCTTTTGAAGATATGTGAAGTCCGCCCGCCTTGGGCAAGCGTGATGGACTATGCCTAATCCCTCTACTAAGGAAAGAAAGAAGAAAGAAAGAAAGAAAATGATTTATTAGCTACACATATCCAATTCATACATAATATTATTACTAAACTTATAATTAAAAAAAAGATAAAAATAGAATATGTGTGCTTAGGGCAGCCACCTCAGCTTTGTCAGCTAAGGAGACCTGAGCCCAGACGTGGGCAGTAGTAGTCTCATTAAAATAATAAAATTTATCTGTTATTTTCCGATGTATAGCCCCCAAAACAATCTAGCAAGTTAATTTGTACAACGGAATGAAAGTGTTAAATTTTCAAGACAATTTTCTTTTTACAATGTGTGCAGTCATTCCAGACCACTTCATTATTATTATCTAGAAAGTATTAAATTATCTAAGTTATCTCAAAGCGATCTATAAAACATGACTTTCAGTCTAGCCAAATAAATTAGGATAAGTAATTCGCTAGAAAAGTACCTATAAGGTGCAAATACACATTGGTGTAACATTGGTTTTTTGAATACGTAACGTAAATACATTTATTTATAAACTTCTTCAGACACTCGCGGTTTTCTATAATACTTTCATGCATTTTCAACGGGTTCTTACCACGATATTTAATTAATTGAGTTGTCTCGATATTTGGACGGTGTTGACTGGATACTGCTACTGGTATGTGAGTTCGAGTTCCAGTGCTACTACCCAAAAGCGAACGAGAAAGAGGGTAGACAGATTTGTTTGCTCTTAAATTGACCCGCAGTATCCAGTCTTCTCGTGATCATGACGTTTGCATCTTTGAATCTATCTTTTTCCGAAATTTATATCTCTTTATTTTATTTATCCAATTTTGTTGGTGAACTTTACATAATAATAAATAAAACTAGACTTTGGTATTCTTTGATCCGTTCCGTGATAGGGATCAGGCATACAGTCCACCACGCTTGCTCAAAGCGGATTGGGAACTTCACATATCTTCGAAGTGCTTATACCACTCGGCTACCACGACTCATCCCTTTACAATAATGGAAGAAAATGAACCCACCACTAGGAATCAGTGAACATTCGCGTGTTCGTCGACTGTTCGCTTCTGTTACGCCAATGTACATACACACTCTTATATATACATTTACTTGTAAAAACATGTGGATTTTAGTGTAAACTTAGCCTCACGTACGTTTTAAACCCAACGACGCCATTTTTAAATTTATTTTTTGTCTAAAGTCTACGTTTTAGACGAGTTACAAGATTCAGAATAAATAACCTTTACGATGTATTCTTTGAAATCTTATTGGATTGTCTTGGTTTTTAAAGATTTTTTTATCTATATACCTATTAGATATTTATTATGATAGGGAAATGTTGTTAAAGACTTGAGAGCTGGCGCCAATTTTTGGGGAGGGATTTAATTTAATTTTTATTTATTTAAATCAGACCATACAATAAGTCCATAGGTGTTAGTAAACATTAAAATGGTGGTAATGGGCAGTCCAGCCTCACGGATAATGTGGTCAGGATAGTGTTGCCGTTGCCATGGACACGACTCAGCAGGGAGGCGGACCTAGCTCTCATGATGCCGTTAAAGTCGTTGACTCGAGCTAAAGCAAACATTGCTGAGGCGCTGCAGTCATGTAGCTATTTGTGGTGGACATTTGAGGCAAACTGAAAACTTGGTCCATAGTTCTCCTGATATACCCCAACTAAGAACTGGCCTGGCTGGTGAGTAGCCGGGCTAAGCGAACTACTGCATTAAAAAAAAAACGTAGAAACACCCACCAAATGACGTCATTCGATCAGCTTCATGATACCATATTATTGCACTGTCACGCGATATACATATTCGTGCAACATTACAGCAGCTTAATCGGAAACTGGGTTTTGTCAAATTCAACTCGCAAGATCTCTAACTTACATAATTACATCCAGTGCAAATTAATCAAAGCTTTTAAAACTCAAATTTTTGATTTTTACATTAAAATTTTTTTTTTAGTTGGAGGACATCGCCGAAAACCAACAACTGCTCACATTCAGCGTCCGAAACAAAGGCCAGAACTTAGCACTGTGTTGTGCAGGACGGCACGACGCGTTACGGCACTCTTTCCCGTCACACCACCCCCATAAAATCCCATTTATTCTAACGCTTACGTTTATACTTTGTACTATACAAAGTCTATCACGCACTGCAGAAGGCCCAACAGTGGAATACGGAATGAGTTTGGCTTTTGGCAAACTATTCCTGTGCCAGATTCAAATGTTTAAATGCAACATTACTTTAAACAGCTAGATTATGCTATTTTCCATACCAAAATTTTAAAAGCTGTAGTTTTAAGAACCAATTTTAATGATTATTTTTGCCTTGAAAGATGTTGATCATAGGTTTGAAATGAAATTAAATACTTTATTTTCAACATTGATGATATGCTCATTCTTGTTGACGTCAATATTTAAAAGCTTTCACCAGTTCGGACACAAAAAATAATAATTGCAGCCACCGTCCTGAGAAGAACTGGCAAGAAGCTCAGCGGGAATGTCTTTTTTTTGTATTATTATTATGAGCATTATCTTTTTTTTTAAATAATTTAACAATATTATACACAAGATGAAATGGACAAAATATAAATAAAAAAAACAATTATTATAATGAAACGACCTTGGCGAGCAACTCATTCCCACTTTGTGCAATCGTCCAGGTAATCATTGACCTTATAGTAGGCTTTCTTGCACAGACGTTCTTTAATAGTTTTCTTAAACCTATGTATAGGTAAGTTTTGAACATCTTGTGGGATTTTGTTGTACAAGCATACAGACAAACACCTGAAGGAATTCCTTATTTTATGCAATCGACTCATCGGCAAGTCAAGTTTATGTTTGTTCCTGGTGTTTCTACTATGTAGGTCAGACTTTTTAGGAAATTCCTCAATATATTTTCTAACATACATTGTATCGTATACAAATCTGACTAACCGTTTTAGAAATGCATAAAAGATATTAAGCTAAATCAAATTGATTTTACACTTGAACCGATTTTGATCATCCTTTTTAGTACTTATCACTTATTAATTACTTTATATTTCCAGAAATACGCGCATAAAATATTCGTCAAATGAAATTCCACTTCATTGAAAATTTTACACAATAATGATCTCGAATATTCCATAAAATATGAAAACTCATTTTCCTATTTCTGTATTGCATTTTACGTGGCTTCCGGTGCGGATGACGTGACGTCACACCTGATATCCGGTTCCGGGTAATGCACCTTGGAATGTATTCCGGATTTCAAATATAAAATTTTAATACTGATATTGGTGTGATTTAAACAAGATGGAAATTTTAAAGAGGTTTTTATGTGGTCTGTTTTCTTTAAAGAGTAAACATAGTCGTGAATTAGACTATGATATTGTTATTTGTTACATCTAAATCAAATTAAAACCATTTTGAAATTAAAAAAATGTGAGCCGTCACTGGACGCCTGGCAGATGTGAAACATCATTTCATTTTACATATTCATCATCACATTTTGTAAAAGTTATATGCAGAAACAAACTTTTATTTTTATTAAATAGAAAGGTTAACGAATATATTTCAAATCTCGAAAATGTGCTCATTAAATAATCAAATTAACTGCCGTTTGTTTCTATCGACGCGTCGCCACACTCGCCACGCTGAAATCGGTTTACGTACGGCTTATAGAGGTTTCACACCAAAAATATAAACTAATTTTTATCCTCGTCCTTTTGAGAAGTAAAAAAAGTCAAATATACAATAACACTCCTTCGTTTTTGATACTAAAACCAAAACATAACCTAAAAATTACCGCCCCTGTTCAAAGTATTACAGTATAAAGTAAATACGTATATCAAAGTTGCACTGCACATCGTTTCGTGTTAAATTTAAACCGCTAGTTGTTGGAACTTTTCAATAATGCTTGTTCAACGCTTTGAATAGTTTCCTGACAGGGCCGGACTGAGATTTCGCCAGTATTTTTAATTACCCCCCATAATGGTAAACTATGATATTAAATTCGTTGAGCACTGGACCTATTTAAAGAATCCAAACTACCCTGAATGCTGCCAACTTAGTGTTTAACGGTTTATTTAATTTAATGTCACTCTGGCTAGAGTGTCACCGTCTCGACCGAGAAACATTTTATTATCTCACTTTTTCGGCTCACGTGATCATTCCTCGAAATAAAGGACCAGTTGTCAGTTCATCATCATCAGCCTATAGACGTTCACTACTATATATATACTATGGATATAAGCCTCCCCTACTTCGCCACAACGGCCGGTACTGTGATATCTGCACCCGGTGAACCCCCGCAATCTTGACCAGGTCGTCGGTCCATCTTGTGGGAGGTCTAACCACGATGCGCTTACCGGTTCGTGGTCGCCACTCTAAAACTTTTCTTATGTCAGTTAAAAATTGTTATTTGGTTTATTATATCTCCTCCCAAATCCGGCCCTGTTTGACAGGAATTAAACTCTCACGTTTACGTTTATAAGGAAAGTTTGATTAGTTATTTAATGTCCAACCGCAGCAGCTTTATAATTGAAATTCCTACCTGTAGATCTAATAACCATAATCGTGGTAGAATACTTCTATCATCTTCTGATTAAATTCAAACCGGGGCTCAAGTCATCTTTCCCTCGGGTTCCTGGGCTTCACTGCTCAGAGTCATTACGGTGATCGCCGCTATGGATCCTGGCTACACACGAGTTACAGTGGTGGGATTGAGATGTGAGCAAAGTCGCGGTGGGGTTGAAATGCTTGCCTTTCGTATGGGAGGTCGCCGGTTGCGAGATTTGTGCATCTCTACTCTTAATGTGAAATGGTTTATGTGCAGCTTATCACAACACTGGCTTCGGTGGAAGAAAATATCATGAGGAATCTTAAACATTGGAAAAGGCATATTTACTGTATGTTCTACTGAATTTTAATTGCATCCATTGTATTTTATAAGTTTAAACTAAACTAATGTTATTATATTTTGTCGGGTTGTCATTTGGATACCTGCATTGGTTGTTTTTATTGTTTTTACATATAGTTGCTTGAACGAACAATACATAAAAATGTTATATATATTTTTACTTGTCTCATGTATTCTTTTGAGTAATAAATAAAGCATAAGAGATACTCTTAACTGTTGTTATCAAATAAATAGCTAAACATACAAGTTTATATAATAAGTGCAAAAGTGTGTAAAAGTCAGCTGTATTTTGTTAAAATACGAGGGTATGTCAGCTGTCGCATCGATGACGAGAACTCGTAAAATACTTCGAAAGCGAGACTCTACTCGATATTTTCATTTTGAAACTAAGGGATTATGTATGAAAATTGATATATTGGGAACTTTTTTTACATGCATGAATAATGCAAAAAATATGACAACCAATTTGGATACGGGTAATTTATACAAAAAAAAAAACTTGAGAGGTGTCATGGAACACCCGAATAGAACGAAGTTCCTTTCGATTAAAAGATATCTTGTATTTTTTTTCCTAACGTAACGCGCGATAAGGAACGTGTTTTAAAAGATTTTCATCACAGCGCCATCTAGCGATAATCATCTAAAACAAAAAAAAGTGTCGTGTCAACTAAAAAAGTGTCGTGACAACTTTTCGTAAGATTTTTTCCATCTAGTCCCCTTTTGGTAACGCGCGATAAGGACCTTCGTTCCAAAAAGGAAATTTAGTAAAATAAAATTTAGAACATTTTTAATTAAATTACCTAAATAAAGACATTTTGCGCGCAGATGTATATCGTGTGACAATGCAATAAAATGACAAAATGGCGCTGGTCTGATGTTTGATTCGGAAGGTGGTCATGTGGTCATAGGAACTCCTGTACTAAATAAGACAGACCCGTCGTGTTTCGATTCATTTTACTTGTATTAGCTAGCACTCTACTGATACATGATATTCAGGATCTTAAATGCTTGTATTTAAAGTTTTGTTTAAAATAAATTATCTAATATATAATATTGTCGTGTCACGGTGTTCGAACTTGAACTCCTCCGAAACGGCTCGACCGATTTTGATGAAATTTTTTGTGCTTATCCGGTACCTATGAGAATCGGCCAACATCTATTTTTCATCCCCTAAATGTTAGGGGTAGTCCACCCCTAATTTTTTTTTTTATTTTTTCGACGCAGACGAAGTTGCGTGGGGCCGCTAGTTATATTATAATAGATTTTCACTACCCTGCATCTGTGTCCGACCATATTTTATAAATGTACTTTTTAGAGCTCTGTCTTCATAATAATATGATAATTCTTGTGCAAAACAAAACAAATATATTAAGTACCAGGATATTATAACGCAGACGGTTCATCTAATTGGGTTAAGTGAGGAAAATACTTTGCTTATATATTTACTACCAGTATATGTTGCATAGTATAATTAGATACTTTCTGTCGGAACTAAAACTACGTTTATTTGTGAAAGAAAACAAAATAACAATTAAGTATTATTTACTTTCATAAAATTTATGTTCAGAAATATAAGGCTGGATTTTTTTTTTGTTTTAGTAGGAGGAAATCGTCGGATCCCCGGATCTGTGGGAGTTGAACCTCACTAAAACCTCCAACCGCTCACACTCAGCGTCCGAACCCCGGCTGAGGCCAGAACCCAGCACGGGGTTATGCGGGGTAGCGCGACGCGTTACGCCCTGCGGCAAACTTTCCCGTCGCGACACCCCCAAAGGCTGGGTAGAGATTTTCTAGTAACCTTTCAAAGAAAATACTCTAGTGAAATCTTGATCAAATTTTGACAAGATGTGTTCTATATTTCAAACAAGAATATAATTTTCAAAATCGGTTCACTCAGCAAAAAATGTGCACTTACTCGTGCTACTAATAATTAAGTATTTTTCATATCCGACTCATATACCATATAGCTGGTAGCTTCGTATCTGTAAACAAAATCGGTTCAATAGATTAAAGATAGTCTACATAATACAAACACTTTATTTTTATTTATTCTCAAAGAAAACAAATAAATTTATCCATCCATTATTTAGTTCTACAATCTTGAAATGTACGAGACAAGTCAATTGAAAAATTGGCAAAGATGTACAATACATTTTATATATTAATATATAGAATTTTCACTGTCACTCTATTGGAGTCTTGGCAGCCACAAGCTCTTGAAATAACATTAAGTCATGTTATTTGGATGTGGTACTAATTCAATTGAAAAAATATATAAAACAAGTTGATAGGAGCAACATCGTCAGCGTCACATAGGTCTAAGTTTGCTTATAATACACCTTTGGTACGATCGCGAAAAAAGTATTTTAATTTTGTTATTATTATATTACTACCTGACAAAGGGACGTAAATCGATGTAATATACATGCCTATTGTCTTCTATCTATCTAAAAGTGAAATAATTTTTCAAATCCTATCACTATCTATGACTTGTCCTTCTTCAAACGAGGCTTGAGGAGGGTCCTTAAAGTTAGGTCGTAGGTAGCGACCCCTCAATGTCCCCTGACATTGCAGAGGTTCATGAGCGACGGTAACCACTTCCTATCAGGTAGGCCGTTGGCTCGTCTGCCTACATGGCAATAAAAAAAAATCATATCAGCGGTTCCTGACATTAGCGCGTTCAAACAGACAAATTCTTCAGATCTACTTATTAGTATCGATAGCCTTAATCTAACATCCTATTAATAAAATAATAATCGAAATCAGTTCATCAGTTTTCATTGTTGGATAGTCCATTTATCGAGGAAGGCTATAGACTATTGTATCTTTCTGTGACGCAGACGAATTTGCGCGGGTCAACTAGTCTTTTGTATTTAAAAAAAAACGGACGTTCATTGCTGGACATAGACCTCCCCCATAACGATCTGTCCTGCGCTGCATCCAGCATCCAGTAATTTCCTGCGATCCTGACCAATCGTCGGTCCATCTTGTAAGTCGTCCTACGCTGGGCCTACCGATTCGTGGCCGCCACTCCAGAACTTTACTGCTTTGTCAAATAAATATTCTATTTAATAAAGTCAGTTAGTTATTTAAAGGAACTGGCATGCTTATCTTCTCAATAGATCTTTCTTATATTCGTATGTAGTTGTGGGTAAATACTCTGTATTATTGTAGTATTTATGTAATATTTTTTTTTTTTTTTATGTATGGAAGTTTTATTTATCATATTATATACATTTTTATAATAAATCAAATTGAGCACCTACCATAGTTTTCTCTACACCACCTTTGGTTGACTGGTAAAGAATGCCTTAGGCATTAAGTCCGCCATTGTACCATTTATGGGCATAAAGTTTCATAAATAAAGTTCATCAATAAAACCACATCCAATAACACTTCGTCCACGTCACCAACGCCTTTAGGGACGACGACCTATATAACATAAAAGGTTTTTCAACATATATGTGGATATATCTATGGTTGAACACCCTTATATGATTTATAGTTCGACGGGACTCTATGATATAGAAAAATGGTCAATGTGACCCAGTGTTTTATCTTTATGGGTTTTTATTATTGAAAACATGTATTAGGTCACATCTATATTAATATTCTCTGCATAGTATAAATGCGAATGTGGAATTAGAAAGTGGATGGATGTAAGAAGAAGAAGAAGGAGAAGAAGGCCTAAGAGGAGATGGTTTGATTTTTGGGTAGCTATTTGAGACAGGGGACGGTGCGACGGAAAAGTGTGCCAAGAGCGTAACGCATCGCGTCGTCCCTCAAAACCCCGTGCTGGGTTCTGGCCTCAGCCGGGGTTCGGAAGCTGAGTGTAAGCGGTTGGAGCTTTTAGTGCGGTTCAACTCCCACAACCGGGGATCCGGTGATTTCCTCCAACTGAAGAAAAAAAACAAAAAGGTATTTGAGACAAGCTGACAACTTGGTCCATGGTCTTCCTGATAAACCTACCCCAATTCGGAACTGCAGACCTGGCTGAGTAGTGCTTTAAATAAGTAAAACAATCCCAAACACGCTCTATCTTGTTCAGCACCGAGAGTTTCTAAGACCACCTTCCGAACCCATCAGATCAGCGCCATTTTGTCATATTATTTATATATTGTCAAGCGATATACATCTGCGTGCAAAATGTCAGCTCAATCGGAAACCGGGAAGTTTGTCAAATTTAGTGCAAGAATCCACCCGAACTTATATAGTTACATCCAGTGCAAGTTTATATAAAGCTTTGAAAATATAGCCGCATATAGCTGTAACGTCAGTTCTGATCAGGTGGCTCGACATGGCAATAAAAAAAAAACTTGAGAGGTGTCAAGGGACACCCGGATGGAACGAAGTTCCTTGCGATTAAAAGATATTTTATATTTTATTTTCCTAATTTTTTTTTTACTCGCGATTAGGAACGTTTTTTAAAACATTTTGATCACAGCGCCATCTAGCGATAATCATCTAAAACAAAATAAGGAATTGTTTTAAAAGATTTTAATCACAGCGCCATCTAGCGATAATCATCTAAAACAAAAAAAGTATCGTGCCAACTTTTTCATAAGAATTTCCGTCTAGCCCCCCCTTTCGATAGCGCGTGTTAAGGAACTTCGTTCCAAAATACAATCTTGAAAACCTCATTTTATAAAGTTAATCAATAAACTCCAACAGTAATTAATTCTGCACTATTTATTAGCATCCGGTCCGTCCAACATTTGTATTAGTTGGGCCAATAAGGGCCAAGGGTTAAGGTACGCTTAAAGTCGGTGATGCATCAAACATGTTGATTGTTGGCCCTCGAGGGCTGAAACAAATCCTTTTAATCAGTAACAGAACTACTGGAACTAAGGATTGTCGTGGTTGGAAACGTTGTATGTAGCAATGTTTTTGACCGATTTCTAAAGAGAGATGTTTTTTGTATTCCTTCCAAATTAAAGGTTGTGATTTAGTGTTGTATCAACCGATTGAAATGATTCTTTTGTAATTTGTAAAATACTTAATAAATTACGTGGGATGTTTCTTCAAATATGTCATGATCAAGTCTTTTTATGTAATGTTTGTTGATTATTTTGTAAAATGTGATAATTTTTTACCCGATTGAACCAATTTTATTGCTCTTTAATAAGTATTTAACAAGAAAAATAACCCATTTATTTAAATAGTTACTCTAAAAATTAAATAACGCATACATTTACTTTGGACTTTACCTCATATAAATTTGATAAAGAATTTGAGATAGACCCGTTGTGCTCGCTAGCTTTTTACTGCTACAGCTTGTCTTAAATCTTAAAAGCTTGTAGTGAAAAAAATAATTCTTTAAATAGAAAAATGTCATAAAAATATTGTTAGAAAGAAAAAAAGCATTATTCGACACACATATAACGAACACAACATTATAATGTAACTTACTCAACTAGGTATTTAATGTAAAACAAAAACAAAACAGTAAAAAAAATTGGTTGCCTGTAAAGTCGGTATACGGGCGAAAGTTTTACGTGACAACGACTCGGGCATGGTTAGCCCGCCTAAGAGCGAGAGAGACAGATATAAAAAGTGAAAGGCACGCGTGCCTCTCGCTCACTCTCATTGTGAGCGCAAACGTGAGCGGAGCGTAACGCAGTTTCTTGAAGTGTCACCCGGCAAACCAATTTATAAGACGTTGTCACGTCAAAAAATAACAGAAAATAATTATTTGCTACACACAACGTTTCAACCATCGTCAATCAACAAAGCAAGACCCAATCTCATATTTCGGAGCCTCTCAAAGCGATCCCGAACTCTCTGTTACAACTTAAATCGAATCAGATAAACTTGTTAATATTCACAGCCCGCGAAACGAGAGATCCATCATTGATGTTAATAAATAAAAGAGGTTTCCCTTTCATAGTCTTTTTGTATAGAAAAGAATCACGCGAGAGCACACATCTAATTACCATTTTTTTTTTAGTTAGAAGAAGTCACCGGAACCGTTTGTGGGAGTTGAACCGCACTAAAACCTCCAACCGCTCACACTCAGCGTCCGAACCCCGGCTGGGGCCAGAACCCAGCACGGGGTTATTAGGGACGACGCGACGCGTTACGCCATCGGCACTCTTTCCCGTCGCGCCGCTCCCATCTAATTACCATAGTTTAGTCACAATAACCGCTTTTATGTTCATGAAAAATATTAAATCGTATGAAAAATGAAACGACGTGAATTGATCTTTATATTAATCCTTATCCAAATTAAGCATTATATTATCAAGAGTATTAATGTAGAAGTAAAACACTTTTTGTTTTATTCCAATCGGACATTTCGTTGAGAAAAAAAACTCGAGAGGTGTCAAGGGACACCCGGATGGAACGAAGTTCCTTTCGATTAATTAGTGAGGGAATTGTAATAAAATTGTATTCTAAAATTAGAAAGAGAGAGAGGGACAGACGTGTTAAATTAACTAATTATTATAACTTAAATAAAATATTTTGATCACAGCGCCATCTAGCGATAATCATCTAAAACAAAAAAGTGTCGTGACAACTTTTTCATAAGAATTTCCGTCTAGCCCCCTTTCGATAACGCGCGATAAGGAACTACGTTCCAAAAACAATTTTAAAGATAGTCAAACAAATTCCGAACGAACTTCGGGCGAGCGAGCCCAGTTTCATTTAGCAAAAATTCATGTACCCAGTTGAATGGTTAACCAGGAATCATTCTAGTCTATGATATTTAAAATTCTTTCTCGTATACTCTTTACTAAGATACAAATGAGACAAGTAATCAGAAGACTGTCAGTTTGTGTGCCATTTGACAGTCGAAGTACAGATGTATTCAAATTTTTAAGCGTTTAATTAAAAGATTTTCCAAAAGATTTGTGGACAGCAATGTAAACTACAAGTAAGTTTCATTTATTTCAAAATTACAATAGTTATCATGGTCGAGTGGTTGAAACGCATGCGTTTTTTACGGGACGTCGCGGGTTCAAACCGACAGACCTCTAAATTTGAGAAAGATTTGTATAATTTACCCATAGAATTATTACATCTGGAATCAACATCATGAACAACAGAATGAAGCCAATTTCAAGTGCTTCGATCGCGCGTAACTACACGATATTCTGAATCAACATCAGAAATAACAAAGTGAAATTGTAAAGAACTTATGTGTATGTAATATTTTATTAGTGTGTTAAACGAATTGAGTGTCATCAGTACACTAACGCCAGAATATCGTGTAGTTACGCGCGATCGGTGCACTTTAAATTGGCTTCATTCTGTTGTTCATGATGTTGATTCCCGATGTAATAATTCTATGAATTTACCACAACACCACTGGCTAAAAACGAAGGAAAACATCGTGAGGAAACCTGTTTATCGAAGATAATGTGAAGTCTCCAACCCGTATGCAAGCGTAGTGGACTATACCTGATCCTTCTACTGAAGAGATCTGAGTCCAGCAGTTAGCAGTAATAGGTTGTTATATTACATTATTTATATTAAGATCAATAAATAATGAATTAAGAGTCTCTCACAAATGCGATTTGCACAATTTGGTCAAAAAGACTCTTAAATAGAAATTTACATTTTCTTCAATAACTGTGAGTTAGAGATAGTAAATAAAACAAAAAAAAAATAAACAAAACCACTAAGAGTAATTTTCGGAGCATGAATAACAGAAATGTGTTTAAAACGATACCTACTTTTTAAAAGTTGTATGAATTTTGTAACTGTGACACAATGAAGATAAACTTATTTGATTACAAAAATGCTGAAGTTCTAAAAAGGTAAAAATCTCCACTCAAAATATGTTATTAAATTATGAACAATTTACTAACATTCTTTGTTACAGACCAGTATTATTACAAGCATAGAAGAACCATGGGTAAATTAAATAATACATACGAAGATGCAAAAATAATATACAAGAAATCGAACAACACTATGACGACGTATTCTAAAACCTGCTCAGCTGTCTCTCAGTTCCAAAAAAGAGACGACTTTCTCAAAAGCACATCACGAACTAACACTAATACAAGACAATGTAAAAGAGATCTGAGTATCGAAACAGATATTTGCATCCTTAGAAGACATTACGGTAACAAGCGAAGTAAATTATCCGATAAAGTTTCAGTAAAATCTAAATATTCTACAGAACCTGTTAAGCTTAATGATGAACTCAAAGCAGATAGAAGTGCTTGTGGAGACAGCGAAAATGAAGTTAACGTAAGACCACGTAAAGATATAGCTGGTGTCCTTCTTGATAATCTTAAAGGACTGATCAATTGTCTAATCGAAAATTATGTATTAGAAACTGGAGAAAACGAAGAGAAGAAACAAACAGTACTTGATTCTATATTTCATCAGAAAAAAGAGGTACGTGTTCATGAAATAGCATCAGGGTCAACATATGTTTTAAATAAGGTTAATAAAAATCGCTTGAATGCAAACAAAAGTGTGGAAACTCCTTCAGTTATATGCCAGTACTGTAAACGAAGTACATCATTAATACTAAAGAGGTCTACAAAATTTACAAAGGTCTCTTCAGTCCAATCATGTCCTGGTTCCATGAAAAAGATCAGAGGAATCTCAACCTTAAGTATGCCAAGAATAGCGAACAAAACAGATAAAAGATTTTACAAAGTTAAAAAAATCAGGCGTAAACATATAATTTTGTCGTTTAGCAAATCAAATAAAATACTTGATGGCTCCAGTTTTGACTTGTTAGCTGTCTCCACTAAATCGTTTACTAAAAGATTTGTAACCTATGATGTAAAAGGAGAGAATAAAGACAACTCTTACCCAAAATCTATATGTAAAATGACGTCCAACCCCAAATTCCCAAAAGATGCATGTGTTATAAACAAAGTTGGAGAACTCAATAATGATATGTTTGAAGCCACTAGTTTAGTTAAAACCATTTATGCTGATAACGATATTAAGAATGAAGAAGATTACAATGATTCAAAACCTGACGAATTGAAGAAGAACGAAAGCTTTAAAGAAATAGATAAAACGAAAGGTGAAGATTCTGCGTTACTCAAAAGTGCACAATTCACTAATCAAGTCTTTGATTCTAGTGCAACTATCGTGTGTAATAATGACAATGATACGAATGCTCAAGACATTAATAATAATAGCAAAGTTACTCACAGTTTCAAAACAAAACGACGTAAGGTATCAAAAGTAAAGAAAACTAAATATGCTAGAAACAACAATTTTACGTGTAATTTTAACAACAGCCAAACCAGTGAGTCAGGTCAAGATTACTTGCAATGCTTGAAAAGTATTTTCCAGTATTTTGCTGACAGTAAAAATTTAAAATTCGAAATTAATGTTAATATACATCCAGATAAGGAAACGAAAAATGCAGCTGCGAGTGTTTCAAAAGATTTAGTTGTTGATTCGCCTGAAGTTCATAAAACAATTTACAATGTTAATCATTCTAACGTATCAGATTCCGATTTAACTGAATCTCAAAAGAGTCCAGATATCATTCCTATATTAGACACAGCTGAGAGCCAAACAAAATATATGTGTCAGGGAGGTACTACCGTAAACTCTAGTGCGAGTAAAGTCACAAAAAATAGTTCTACAATTGATGAACCTACAGAAATACAAGAAAATACATATGTAGTAGAAGATTTAGCTTCAACAGCTGATGAAATTACAAACCGATATTTAAAACAAGAGAGTAACAAAATAGACCAACACACAGTCAATTCCAAATCTAACATAGAAAAATACTCGAAAGGTATACAAATATCGAACGATTTTAAAAAAGCAATGCATTCTACTGGAATAAAACTCTCTAAAGAACCAAAGAAAGACAATGATTTTTATACAAGAATGATGAAACGTAGCTCTTCATACAATGTCATAGAAAGTGAATCAGTAATCAAAGTAACTGACATGACACTGCCTTACGATGTTGACGGTGACCAGAAATTTGTAGACGAAGCATTAACTTGTTCCTCACCAAAATCCAAATCAGTCTTTGACACCAACAACGAATACGTAGCATATTATTGTGAAAAATGCTCAGATTGTAGCAATTCAAACAAAGGAAAGGGTGACAAAAAATGCTCGTTAACTCAATCGCAGTGTGAATGTGTCAATTCAGAATCATCTCAATCAAATATCAGCTGCCCGAAGGTCAAAGACTCAGCCACTTGCTACCCTGAATGCTCTTCTATAAATGATGAAGAAGCAGGAATAGAAAAAGTGGTAGTGTTACATAAAAAAGGAATGGGTTTTGGTGAAGGTTTGGTGTTCTGTCTGATTCTTTGGATACCAGTTGTGATCATAGCATGTTTATTTTACAGCTATGTTATCAAAGATAAAATATTTCCTCCTGCTCTTCGCTCAACGAAATTAAATACATCCACTTTTCATTTAGACATAACAGATTTAGGATTTTGATTGTTTTGTATAATAAAGTTTTGTTGAAAAAGAAACGTGTTGTTTTATTAATAAAATGGTATATATATATGTGTATTAAATATGATTTATTCTGTTATACTAGTAATTTTATTTCTATGTTTGTTGCAGGTAAATTTTATAATAACAATGCTTAACAACCAAAATAATATTATGCAACAGGAATTCGGAAAATCATCTCTATTGTTTCCTGAAACTAACCTAACTGTTAGTAATCTTAAAATTATTAATACTTTAGAATCTCCAAGCAAAGTAACAAGTGAAGACTCCACCATCATTAAATTTATTGAATCAAATGATGTTATACCATTTATTGATGATGACAATGAAAATATAGATGCATTGAAACCTGTGGTGGATGAACCTCGAGTTATTTTTGATGCAAGAAAACATAGTGAACCTCAAAAAACTATCAGTAACAAACTAACAAAGAAACGAAACCCTAAAAAAGTAATCACGTTCAAAAACATATATTTTAAATATAAAACACCAAAACACAGCATGGAGAAACATTTTAATACTCAATACAAAGATAGATATAGGAAAACTAAATCAGACGCTAACTACATGATGAATTTCAATACTAATTTATCTCAAGTAACCAAACCAAGAGAGCTAAAGAAAGTATTTGCCAAAGAAAATTTACTTCTAAACAGTTCTCTATGTTCCAGCCATTCTTTAATGAAAAGAAACGAAAATGTTTCAGTGATATCTGATACATCTACGGATTCCAGTTTTCTAAGTGCATCAAGCGATAGAACTCTCATAGACAACAATACAAAAGTAAATAGTGTTCTCTCTCTAAATGCAGTTGAAATTTTACCCGAAACGAACCCTTATAAAACTGATATAATTAATGTGGCAATGGCTGTTGGCTGCACGAAAACAAGAACTATAATTCCATCATTTATACCCAAAGAAGAAATGGATGACGTCAAAAGTGACGAAACTATAATTCTACCAAATATACCTTTAACATCGAAAATAGAAATGGATGGAAGAAATATTTGTTGCAAAAACGAAGTTAGGAATCTCTGCACAAAAGATTCGCAGAGTGAGTTGAAAAAAGTTCTCGATAAACCAAGTTTCGATGAATCTTGTAAAAGTGATGATGCCTATGTCATTGCAAGAACCAGTTCCGATTTCAACAAATCTTTGTTGTCTGAAAACATTGAAGATGTTGATAATTCTCAAACGGAAAATTTAGAAAGTTCGCGATCTATTTTAAACAGAAAAGAAATACTTAATGAGATAGATACAGTTATTAATATAGGTTTATTTTCTAATCATGCAACACTGGAAAACAAAAATAATTTTAATTTAAATACTAATAAAGAAGCGAAAGTTAAAAATAAAAGTGATGTAACTATTGATATAGAAAATAAATTTGAAGCAAAGAACGTGTTAAAGAAGAATTTAGAAGTAATCGATGATTACCTGCCCAAAAAGATAATAAATTTACCAAACGACAATCTTATTAAAACACAATTAAAAGAAGATAAAGCCAAACGTCTTCCCAAAGATTTACAAACATACACGCCTCAGAATTTAGGTGATATTTGGAACAATTTAGTTGTGGTCATAGATCATGCTATCAAACGATTGGAAGATACAATCTACAAGAGGTTTGAAGAATGGAAAGAATATTTAAACTCATTTGATATAACAAAAAAAATAACCACAGAAAATACCAATACAGAACAAGATAGCTATTCAGAAATATCTGAAAATCTAGCCAAAGATACAAAAATAGACGTTCATGAGACCATACAATGTAATCTAATTGAGAACTCTCTTATTGATCAACTTACACTCAAACTCGGCACTTCCAAGAAGTCATACGATTCCCTCAAAAGACTTAGGAGTACTTTTCGAGATTGCTTCGAAGTTATCAAGTCTCCAGTTAACATGAGGCTAGATGGTATTATCAATGACAGAGAATATGTTTTTGAGAATATCAAACGATGTAATCGCGTGAAAGCCATTTTTGAAGCACCTACTCAGTTCGTCAAGCAGAATGCTTTTGTTTTAGCCAGCGTTCCTATGTTTTTTCTTGGAATGCTGTGTGTCTATGGTCTTATTGTTTTGGTGTTGAATCCTTGAATAAATTGGTATTGGTTTTAAAATGTTTTATTTCAGTAATTACTCGAAATATCAGTTAAAAAGGATTTAGACAAATTATATGATGTAGATTCTGCATCCCTACAATTTAGATGAGTTAAATTTGCAAAATATGAATTTCTTGAATACTAGTTTAAAACATTTAAATGAATGAATGATAATTGGGATTTCGCACACTACAAATCGTGGTCGGGTAGTGGTCGAAGCGCTTCCTTCCGAACGAGAGGTCGCGGGTTCAAAACCGGCCGGCTTGTACCTCTAAATCTAAATGTGAAAAAGATTTATGTGCATTTTTTCACAAAACCATTGAATAAAACGGTGAAGGAAAACATCGTGAGGAAACCTGCATGTCGGCAAAGGATTCTAAAAATCCTTTGAAGATATGTGAAGTCCCCAATCCGCACTGGGCAAGCGTGGTGGACTATGCCTAATCCCTCTTCTGTGGAGACCTGAGCCCAACAGTGGGCAGTAATGGGTTGGTACAGTACACTAAAAGAAGTCTAGTCAATTACAAATATAGGAAAAGTCTAAAAAATAACAGTATAAAATAAAACAAATTTCACAATTATACTCTTTTATTTTCAAATCACAGTAATAAATAAAGTAGGTTTCGCTAAAACAACATAAAAAGGAAAGTTTCTAGATAAAAGACAAAACTTCCTTAAAATAATAATGAAGACAAAAAAAGACATTAGATCACTTTAAAAGTGATATACGAACATTATGTTCCATCTGTGGATCCTTCGATCAAGTATAACTAGATACACGGTTCAAAAAAGTTCCGAAAAGAGTGTCTTCAAAAATGAAACTTTTGACACCGAAAATTGAAATGGGAAAATAGCTTTCACCTAGAATTAGGTAATTAAATATTTAAAATTATAGTAAGGAACACATTGCAAATACAATTAGGATTGTATGTATGAAATTTAGGAAGATACTATTATTTTTATTGTAATAAATACTGTAATTTTATAGTACAGAAAACCATAAATTAAAACACTAGCATACAAGTATTACTTGAAATTATCATTTATAGAGAGAAGGGAGATCAAAGACATTTTTTTTTATTTTAACGTATTCTTTAAAAATAAATAAAACATGTACAGGGTGTCACAAAAAAATTGATAACTGAAATATTTTCGATATTTATCAAAATTTTTATTGTGCAGTTATTATTATTATGCAGTTTTAAATAGCTGTTACGACTGAATTAATTACGCAATTGTTATTACGCTTGTTTTCAGTATACTATTTTGATAGTATTAAAAAAAATCGATAGTTTTGTGATATGCATGTCATATCGTGGTTCCAATATTATCCATTATTTTTGTGACACTAAAAAGACGAAACGAAGAAGAATACCATAAATTATATTCAGTTGTAGGCTTTGATGAAATATAACGAGATAGAAAATTCAAAAAAAGCGTTTGGCCCCGTAACTTAAACTTTTGACACCTGAAACTCGGAAAGGTGCATTTTCATGTGTGTATTGAAAAATAAAGTATTGCATTAGAATAAGGTCATTTGTTACATAGACAGATGTGGCACCGAATGTGACACCGAATGTGACACCGAATGTGAATGTCAATCGTACTTTTGATTGTGATAGATAGTGTCATTTTACGCACTTATCGTATTACAGCGTGATTTAACTGTTGTTATCGACACGTACAATTATGAAAGTGATATACAGGGTGGAACTATAACTTTGGACAATCTGACGTGGGATGAATGACCTGTCGAAATACAACTTAACACCATTTTTATTTTTTGGATCGATTAAACTTTTTTCTTTATTCTGACATTGTATGGAAAACGTACGACTATCGTTGCGGACTTCCATACTATAACGATTTTTTTTTATTCAAGTCCTAAAAAAAAAGTGGTTCTAAGTTTTATTTCGACAGGTCATTCACCCCACGTCAAATTGTCCAAAGTTACAGATCCACCCTGTATATAATAAAGTTTGTTATCGATATACAGTTCAAATATTTCGACTCATCACTTTGTATATCTGATTATACTTGATCAAAGTTGGAAGATTTCAGTCATATCTGTAACAATAGACGGTCAAATCAGTCAGCCGTTGTTTATTCACTGTTCCTGGGCCAAAACTAGATGTCCAGATCTGTCCAAAGTAAACACAGGTCGGATGCGACGGCTCCTGTAATAATAAAATTGTTTTAGACCAAAATTGAGAAACATAATAGTGGCGAAGGGACTCTACTACTCCATTCCAATCGACTTCCCTTTCGATATTCGTAAACTAAATTATTATTATCTGACGTAGTTGAATATGCGCAGGTCATCTAGAACAAGTTATCTATAAACTTATTCAGACACTCGTGGTTTTCTATAATACTTTCATGCATTTTCAACGGGTTCTTACCACGATATTTAATTAATTGAGTTGTCTCGATATTTCAACGTTGTTGCAAACGTCATGATCACGAGAAGACTTGATACTGCGGGTCGATTTACGAGCAAACAAATCTGTCTACCCTCTTTCTCGTTCGCTTTTGGGTCGTACCTCTGGAACTCGAACTCATGCTCAGAGAGTCTTGTAGATACAGTGAGTGTGGTGTGTCGAGAAGTAGAGTAGGTAAGAACCCGTTGAAAATGCATGAAAGTTACCTATACCCAATTGTAATTGTCAATAGTTTTACCTTAGTTTAGAACTTTTCCTTCTTCCTCCATTAGAAACTGCCACAGCCTGAGCAATAGCTGGTCCATCTTCTGTTACTTCCTGAAAATATATCATCATTAATAATGTGTGTTTATTGAAACGAAGTTCCTTATTGCTAAATGGCGCTGTGATTATTTTTTTTTAAAACACGTTAATTATCGCGCGTTACGAAAGGAGATAATTTTTATAAGATATCTTTTAATCGAAAGAAACTTTATTCCATCCGGGTGTCTGTTTACACCTCTCAAGTTTTTTTTTTGTTACGTCAGTACTACTCCTTTTGTTTAAATAAATATCAATATTAATTAATTTATTTTTTAGTTCAACATTATCCAATTCAAACGGTGTCAGCGCCATAATTTTTTACTCTGCACTTATTTTTTGTGTTACGGATTTTTAGTACCTTTTTGATCGACTCATGGTATTTTTTTAGAAGATTTGTAAATTAAAACTCTTACTTCGACTGGTGATTCTGTAGTGGTAGCTGATCCGCTGGCCTGTTGTTTGGGAGCTGGGTAAGGAGCTCCGTATTGGGTCAAAACTCTGGGCTGGGTCCTGAAACAGTTTTAATTTTACCTTCCGATTTTGTGAATCAAATCTTTCTAAGAAACATAATAGATTAAATGAAAGGAAAACATCGAAATTCAAGTTTTAGTCATGAAATTTCACACGAAATCATTGACTACCGATTTCATCTATTCAGAACTCAAAAACTTTTCTTCGATGAACTGATTTTGAAGATTTTTGTTGGAACGTTCCTTATCGCGCGTTATCGAAAGGGGACTAGACGGAAATTCTTATGAAAAAGTTGTCACGACACTTTTTTTGTTTTAGATGATTATCGCTAGATGGCGCTGTGATCAAAATATTTTATTTAAGTTATAATAATTAAATTTATTATAACTTAAAAGAATAAAATTTTATTACAATTCCCTCACTAATTAATCGAAAGGAACTTCGTTCCATCCGGGTGTCCCTTGACACCTCTCAAGTTTTGTTTTTATCTGAATCTCAAACCCATCGAGTTTGAGCTTATTTTAAAAGGGAGAGAGTGGATTTTAATTCTATCCTGACAAATTCCCTTTAAATCCACATACCTAAAATCCATCTAATTTTGCCGAAAAATTCGCTTAACATTCCCATGTTTTTTGCATATACAAATGAAAATATTCATTATAGGGATATATGCCTACTATGTAGAGATATACTACATGGTTTAACAAAGGTATAAGTATGTGTAACAGTAAAACTGTCATGTCACGTTTTATTGATACATCTTTACCAACAATGCCCAAACATACATTATAATAAGCGACATACAATTAAAGGATATCAATATGCGCCGTAGGGCGGCAAGCTATTGTTACGATTGTATTAGCATAGTGGAGTATACTAAACGTACATGACGTTAAGAGACTTGTGGTTAAACTGTAGAGAGATTTTTTTAGGTTTAATATAATAAAATATTTTGATAATTGGAATGAAGTTCCTTATCGTGCGTTATCGAAAGGGGGCTAGACGGAAAAAAATCTTACGAAAAGTTTTCATGACACTTTTTTTTGTTTTAGAAGAATATGGCTAGATGGCGCTTTGACCAAAATCTTTTAAAACACGTTCCATATCGCACGTTACATTTTTTTTTTTTTTTTTTTTTGGACGGGAGGAAATCGCCGGACTTCCACTCGCCCCGCGAGTGGGGTATGTGGGTGTCGAACCGCACCAAAACCTCCCGCCTCTCACGCTCGACATCCGATGTGGTAGGGGTGACAGGACGCGTTCGCGATTGTCGCTTACGTATCGCCCCGTCACCCCCGGACGTCGAACCGGCAGCCGTCGGTGAAACGACCACCGGCTCACTCGGTGGACGGGCCAATTAAGGCCCGCCAAGATGGGGCCGTGTGATGTAGTCTCCCTCGGCCCAGGCCGGCCCAGGGTCAGCCCGGGTCGGGGAGCACGGCTTGCCATCCCCCGTACAGATGGCACGGAGGGTGCGCGCTGAAGCCTAGCGCAGCACCCCTCGGGTCCGATGTTGGTGGACCCGGTACTCTTAGGGGGCCAGATCCCGGGACAGCTCCCGAGGCCGGCCCCCCGCTCGACGTCGGCGGCGACGGGGTTGGCCGGGGAGGGAAGAGCTCTCCCTCTCCCGCCCCGCCGCCTCCTTCTGCGAGATGGTGGACTCGCAGAAGTCGAGCATAGCTTTCCAGGACTCGTCGTCGTCGAGCATCGATGCCACGACGCCCGGCAACGACAAGTCCTGCCCTACTTGTGCGACCAGGACACGGCGCTGCTCCTCCCATGCGGGGCAGACAGCGAGCGTATGCTCTGCCGTGTCCAAGTCGCTTGTGCAATGATGGCACCTCGTCGTCGGCTCGACCTGTATCCGGTGCAGGTACTTCCCGAAGCAACCATGCCCGGTCAGCACCTGCACCAGACGAAAGGTGAGACGTCCCTCGCCACGACTCACCCAGTCCTCCAGGACAGGGCGAATCGCCTCGACGGTCCTTAGACCCCAGCTGGGGTTGGCCAAGCGTCTTGACCACGCCTCCAGCACGGACCGTCGAGATTGGGCCTTCCGGTCCCGTACCGCGGCTCTGATGGGACGCACAACGCCCAGAGCGCGGAGGTCGCAGCGCTAACGATAATCGTCAGCGAGCGCCTCCGCCTCCAGGTCCCAAGGTGGCGTCCCAGCCAGCACGCAGGCCGCCTCAAAGGAGACGGTGCGGTATCCGCGGATGACCCTGATAGCTACGACGCGCTGCGGCCGGTACAGGAGCCTCGCACGTTACATTAGGAAAAAAAATATAAGATATGTTTTAATCGAAAGGAACTTCGTTTTATTCGGGTGTCCCATGACACCTTTCAAGTTTTTTGTTATTAGGTATTTTTTTCTTGCTGTATGTAATGTATATATATTAGAAAAATATCGGATTTTTATAAAATGTGTGTTAATATGGTTAATTGAAAAAAATGCTGTAAGATATAATACAAGTATAGAGAAAAATGGACTTCAATTAATTACTTTTCACACAGATAAGTGTTTTTTTACCGCTAATAACATTGTCATAGTACCTTCATTAATGCAAACGAAACCTAAGGAGATAAATACCTAAATATATCAATAGCTTTTTCCATAGACTCTATCACAATTTGTCAATAAAGAATCCACTCGTTAGATGAATATGATGTAAATGATGAAACACACAAACCTCGAATTGTACGTTCCTTATAAAAACGAGGAAAATCATTTAACATTCACGTAGCTTATCATAGTGTATCAATATGCACAACCTGATCACAATTTATTATTAACATTCTGTTCATATACTAACCTTGCCCCAAAAACAGTAGCAACTGCAGTGGCGGTAGACCCTTCATCTTCTCCAGATTCCTCCGACCCTATATCATTTCCATCCTGGTTGGTAAGACCACTCTGCAAAGCATCTTGTCCTTGCTGCTGAGCCTGAAACTGCTGCTGATAATACTGGTCCTGGCTGATCAGTTGACCAGGGAAAAGTTGGGCCTGATATTGGTTTGGTTGCTGGACTATGATTGGTGTTTGGTATTGAGGTTGTTGGAAAGCTGGTTGTGGTTGCTGGAAAGCCGGTAGCGGTTGCTGGAAAGCTGGTTGCGGTTGCTGGAAAGCTGGTTGCGGTTGCTGGAAAGCTGGTTGGGGTTGGTACCCGTTCTGGGTTTGGTAAACTTGGGGTTGGATGGTTTCGACCTCTTCCCGGTTGCTTTCAGGTTCTTGAGCTGGTTGCGCAAACTGAGGTTGGTTTATTTGCTGGGGCTGCAGGATGACTGGTTGCGCTTGTAACTGAGGGTATTGCTGGGGTTGGTAGGATTGTTGATAAGCTGGTTGGTACTGCACAGGCACATTGACAGCTTCGTTATTCGGAGCCAAATATGTTGGTTGCACAGCTGGAGTTTGCACTGCTTGTGTTTGCACAGTTTGTGGTACCGCAATTGGTTGCTGATATTCAGTCTGGTAAGCTGGCTGGTACTGAGCTTGTACCACGTAGTTAGAAGGAGCTTGTTCTCCAATCAAGAGTTGCGGACCTTGGACTAAAGGCTGTTGAGTGAGCTGCTGTTGGGCAAGAACTGAAGGCAAGGCAGCGAAGTGAGCCGGCCCATCAAAACCTTTTGGCACAACCTGCAACTGCTGAGCGTCTCTAATTTGCTGCAATGGAACAAACTGTGGCTGCAGTTGCAACTGAGCTAATGAAGCAAGGTACAGCTCTCCAGGATACTGCTGAATGTTCTGTCTTGTTATTTCCACAGCTGTCTTCTGCTGTAGTTTAGCTGGTGAACTGTCATCTTCCAGAATCTCCCGTTCGTTCACGTTGGCTTCAGTGACCTGTTTTGAGGGAGTTTCTGTTGTTGCTTCAGTGGTTTTTGGTCGTGGCGTTGTTCTTGCGAATTGCCTTGGTGTTTGTGGGGAAGGAAGGTTACTGGCTCGGGTTTTCGCTTGAGCCTCGAGTTCTTTCTGTCTTTGGAATGTTTGGTAGTTCTGTTGTTGGGCCTGGTACTGTAAGAAAGAGAAAATACTAAATGTTAGTACTGTAACAACCCATTACTGCCCACTGCTGAGCTCAGGTCTCCTCTGAAGAGGGGTTAGGCATAGTCCACCACGCTTGCCTAATGCGGATTGGGGACTTCACATATCGTCAAATGATTTTTAGAACCCTTTTCCGATTTGCAGGTTTCCTCACGATGTTTTCCTTCACCGTTAATGTTAGTACAAAAGTGTTAATAAGTACCACGCAATGTTCCTTTTTAGAACCTCATTGAAGGAATATGGTGATAACTGATGAGATAAAAAGGAGATGAATGAGTAACCCCAATAAGTTGTTTAAATAATCATCATGGAATATAAGAGAAACTGTTAAGTCCAAGCAAACCGTCAATTTCTTAGGTATTTCAGGGTATCAATGATTTGCCTAGACTTTAGATATTTACTTAATGCCAACTAACCTGGTTTTGCTTGAAACCCTGGTCCAAGTTCCTGATATCCGAGTTGAAGGTAGCTCCCTGGTTCTGTTGACCATTGATAGGGGAAACTTGGAAGATGGGTTGCTGTTCCACTGTAGGTAATCCTTGGACTGACACGTCATCAGGTACTCCATACTCGTTGCTGGGTATGGCTGGGATGGATGGGTTTCTTGGGTCGAATGATGGCTGGTAGTCTTCAGGCTATAAGAAGGACATGGTTTAGTTTTTGATTAAAAGGATTAATTATAGTTTTTTGGTCATGTTACTATTTAACTATAATTAGAATAATTCCAAACACGTCTATCTTGTTATTTTAAAGAAAACTTTAAGTACAAGCTTTTAAGATCCTGAATATTATGTAGCTGTAGAGTGCTAATACAAGTAAAACGAGTACAAACACGACGCGTCTATCTTGCACAAGAGTTCCTATGACTTTCGACGCCATAAAATCAGCTGCCTTCAAAGTTTCATCTCAATCAGAAACCGGGAAGTTACTCAAATTTACATCTCAACATTCCACCCGAACTGACATAGTTACATCCAGTGCAAGTTAATCAAAAGTTATAACTTACTTGGAACTGTCCTCTCTGTGGTAACACGAAGGCCGGTCCATCAGGTCTCCAGCCACTAGGAGCGTAAGGAGCTGGTGGTTCTGCCACTGCAGATACCACCACGAATACCACAGCCAGTAATCCCTAAAAAACAAAATTTAAGAAATTCAAAATTTGGGTTATGGTTTTTTCTTTAGTTTACTGTTGAAAATATCTATGTCTTAAAGCCAAATTAGCGTGCAAATATTCGTGTATTTTTCGTACACTAAAATCAACGGACAGATGAAAAAAAGATTACAAATACAATTCTAAAATGAACTGTACGATTTCACATTTTTAAAAGTCTACATTTTATTTACTGTACTACGAAACCAACTACCAACAATCTACAATTATCGCGCTAACACGAATATTCGCCGCACCCCGCTAATATAGCCATCAGAGTAAAACACGTGTTGTCACCTTCATTATGTTGCCGTTACGCTTCAAGACTCAATGGTGACCATCTTTTTATAGACAATAGTGATGGGACATTGTCATTCCCGGTGCGTTCTTATCGACCTTACTATTAGGGATGTGCGGTGTGCATGCTAATTTATCGTGTTTTTTATGTACTGAATTAAATTTTAGAGGAAACTTGGTTGATGGTTAATGATGATGTGCAATCGTCGGTCGAGCTTCTTCTCTTCTTCGTTGCGGGGGCCTTCCTATTGAAACTTGCCCAGAATCGACGAAGATTCGGCCGGAGTTGGCCACTCTGCAGCACATCCAGACCAGACAAATTCCAGTCCATGGGCAACCCCAAGAAGGGGAAAAAACTTTCTCAACGCCACACCCACATCTCACCTCCGCCTAGAATGGCGGAAAAATCAAGCCCGGGCAGCGGGGTGCCCCCAAGGCCCGTCCGTGTCCTCCTGCGGGGAATTCGATGACCCCCATGGTTGGAGGAAACTTGTAGAGTTTTACCTTTGGAAGGTATTAAACCTAACTAACCTATACCCACCTTAGGTATGTGGTCGACTATGCCTCATTATTTTATAAGTTGGTTAATGGTTATTATATTCATTAATGTTGATGAATTGAATAAAATGGCATATGAAGATACATTGTATTTGAGTACCTATATTTTTTATTACCATGTAAGTAAATGAGCTAAAGGATCACCTGATCGTAAGTGGTTAAAGTCTCTCATGGACCTCTACAATCTCTATTAAGGGGGGAGCCTGCTTTAAAGGCTTCAAAAAATCGTTTTTTTTTTTTTTGCATAAATGTCTTCCCAAACTATCCAAGAATATGCCCCTAAAATTCGAAATGCTTGTACCGCGCATAATATGACATATATTTTGATAAAAAAAATTGAGAAGACTCTTGAAATACATAATAATAAACCCTGAAAATTTCGTTTCAATCAAATATTTCTTACCTTCCCAAAAAAATTCTCTAAAAAATCGATTTTTTTAAGCTTCTAAAGCAGGCTCCCCACTTAAATTGTACTGTTGTTTCCTTAAATAAATAAATAAAAATAAAAAATAATCTTCCTAGGATTTCTAAATAGATACAAAAATAGCAGTACTGTAACAACCCATTACAGCCCACTGCTGGGCTCAGGTCTTCTCAATATGGAACTAAAAATTACAATGAGGAACAATACCACAGTAACCACTTGCGTCACGTCGCCTCGTGAAAGAAATAATTTATTTTGAAGAAAACTTTTTAAATACAAGCTTTTTAAGATCCTAGATACCATGTAGCAGTAGAGTGTTAACTAATACAAGTAAAACGAGCACAAACACGAGTCGTCTACCTTGTTCACCACCAGAGTTCCTATGACCACCTTTCGAATCCATCATCACAGCAACATTTTGTCATATTATTGCATAATCACGAGATATACATCTGCATGCAAAATGTCAGCTCAATCGGACACCGGAAACTTTGTTAAATTTAGCTTGCAAAATACCACCCGAACTTACATCCAGTTTAAGTTAATATTAAGGTTTCGGGTATTTTTTTTCGGTTATTTGCCCACCTCTCACTCCCACCACTGTAACTCCTGTGTAGCCAGGATCCACAGCGGCGACCATCGTAATGACGCTGAGCAGTGATGCCCAGGAACCCGAGGGAAAGCTAACTTGTCTTGGGCCCTGCAACGAATTTAATCAGAAGATAGTAGGAGTAGGAAAACATGAGTTTCGACTTCCCTTCTCGCAAGAGGGAGACAATAAAATAAGATTAAAAAAGCATTACGCCAGAATTGAGAAAAGCACCACGGACATTGATTTTATTAAATTAAATGGACCTATGCGGTGAGCTGTTGTACTATTTTGGATGCCAAATAATATAAAGATTATAAAAAAACGAAAATAAAATACTAAGTAAACAATTTCTTACATTCAGATGCAACCCTACTTATATTTGGCATAAATCTATGAATCGAAGAAAAGCACAAATCTTCTGAATAAAACATTATATTTGTGTAGTATATTACGTAAAACGGATAGGCTGGCTCTGAGTAGGCTGCAGTCTAGAGCCGACATTTTAGGCGACAACTTTGGTAGGACTTATAATATAGGGTGGACAATCTAACGTTTGCATTTTGAACTACTGTTTATTTATAGAATGACAGCTCAAATGTCATTCAATTTATGTTCATAATTTAGTTAAAGGTTTGATATTTACGAAATGGGACGTTTTCGGTTCACCCAATGGGCAGAAGATCGTTTGGCCGAAGATGAGCATTTTTACCGAAAAATCGTCTTTTCAGATGAAGCCCATTTTCACCTCGGAGGCTATGTCAATAAGCATATGGGGGTCGCATCTGGGGGTCGGAAAATCCACACGCCACCATTGAGAAGCCAAAGCACCCACAAAGCGTTACGGTTTGGTGTGGGTTTTGGTCCGGCGGCATCATTGGAAAATGAGCAAGGAGCCGCCGTTACGGTCAATGGCGAGCGTTACCGTGCCATGCTTAACGAATTTTTGTTTCCAAAAGTTGAAGAGTATGACATGGACGACATTTGGTTTCAATAGGATGGCGCAACATGCCACACAGCCAACATGACAGTCGAACTTTTGGAAAATCCAAATTTTATATGGCCCACCCCTTATAATCTATTTTGTTATTTTTACAAGCTTTATATTAACGTGCACTGGATGTAACTATGTATAGTTGGGGGCAAGAATAAATGCACATCGACTTTTAGGAAATTATGCAGAAATGTTTAGATTTTAACAACTCTATATTATATTATGTGTTCAATTGAATTAGAACAACAAAGCTGTGTGTGACAGAGAAAGCGCTCTATAAATCAGAAACTATTAACTGCTCTTTTTTTAAAAGTGTGCATTTATTTTTGCTCCCAACTATAAGTTCCTTACACTATTACTACACGGGTTCTTACCACGATTTTTATTAAATGAGGGATCCCGATTTCAGCAACCGTTTAGTACCTAATAATGTTAAGTTTAATGTTTAGATAACCGCGAATGTTTAAAGAAATTTATGTAAATCCGATTGAATCTTGCAAGCTTAACTTGACAAAGTTTCCGGTTTCAGCTTGTCTCAAATACCTACCCAAATTTCGCACTAGTTCTCGGACTACAACCGTAATAAGTACAAAAAACTGAAAGCGAGTGAACAATGTATTACTTAGTTAAAAACGCTGTTCATACTAAAGTTATTGGTTCTCTAAAAACGTAAACAGAAGCAAGAAAAAGCAGTCGCTAGCGATACTAATTTTATCGAAATTGAATCTGTGCTAACTTGGTACAGTGTAGTTATCAACAGTACTTTAACTCAGGATTTTTCAATACCTTATGAATAGTAAGCCCCCTGATAGTAAGTGGTTACTACTCATGAGACTACTTTTAAGACATTTTTTTATTCCTCGTAGACAGATGAGCCGTAATAAGTGGCTCGTACCTGATCGGAGGCAAGTACCATCCCTCATGAAGCTCTGCATTGTCATTGGACACTGTGTTGGTTATCCCTCTTCCAGGGCGTGTCACGAGCCCCGAAGTGACCGGTCTAGGCAACGGCCTACATCGGTGGCTTCATACGCCACTACAGATAGGGCACGGGGTTTGGGCGTTGTGGCTCCTCGTGCGTGTCTCCCTATACTCGTCGGAGAGGTTGCCCGTTGTGGCGGTGTGATCTAGCCTGCAGGATGGATGCCCTGTCAGCAATCAGCGGGCCGCCCCAGTGATGTATATTCGAAGTTGATGCGTGCATCCGGTGGTACACCTAATATTAAATGTCTTTAGTACCTACCTTTTCATACAACACAATATATGACATCTGCAAATAATATACACTGTGCAACTTAAAACCCGAAACTTGTGCTATAATTTCGCCGGAAACGGACATGTTTGTCGGATCGTGGCTTCGATAACAACCGGAAGTAATGGATATTGCGGCGGAGCGCCGATGCGGATCATTTCGGAACCTCTTGAGACGTTTTTAAGCCTTTTAACGATTATTTTGGTAAAGTTTCTTAGATAACATCTTGTAGCTTAAACTGTATAAAAGGAAGTTCTTCCTTATGTGATATTTTTACATGAACTGATTTAGATGATTCGATGTGATGACAAAAAACTACGCGGTTTAGATAACGTAAGCCGTAAAATTCGATTTATGGTTTTAAGTTCTCTTTACTTATTTGTAAATTGGCTTCTTCGTATATAAAAACGGAAACTTAATTTGAGCGCATGACTGAGGATCGTGGATATCCAGATACCGGTTCAATCTCGCCCAGCTTTGTCCACTTTCTACCTTCCTGATGACTCCGGGAATGCTGGAGTCAGTAGCTATTTCAACGACCACCGTCAACATAGTCGTCCTCTACTTATTTGGCCCTACACGATAAGTATTCTCAGCCACATAACTGAAGTATTGCAGAATTAGTAACATTAATGAATGTATTAGAAAGATCTCCACGAAAGAAAGAAAGAGACACGAGACAGGCTTGACCTATTGTGAAGATCTAATTGTTGTATATTAGACTGTAAATTTTGGCTGAATAAATATTTTTTAATATTAAAAACTTTTCTAAATCTTTAATCGTTAATTCACTGCAAATATATTATTACATATATGGTGAACAGACGTATTTTGATGTGCAACCCAGCTGGTAGATTTTATTGAGCATAAAGTACATAATTCAACATAGATTAAATGCAGTAGGCATATTTTATCGAAATAGCCTGCACAATCTTACTATTTTTCATGTAATTCACTAAAAAAATATAATTGAGATGTTTAGTTAACAATTAAATGAAATGTTCATCTCTTTTGACTCCGATTAGAATAAATAGAACTACATACTATATGCCAATGTGTGTCCGGTACTCCTTTACAACAAACCTACTACAAAATACCTATTATCAAATAGAACTAAACCAAACACGAAAGTGTCTCGCGATACAAATCAGTGAGAAGATAACATTCCAGAATATAAAACAGTGTCTGTACGAATGCGAACCCCTTGCCAAATACACTACAATGGACGCGTTGGAATGGAGCCAATGTTTTTAATATTTTGCATTATATCACTTTATTTTGATTTATTGAAAAATGTGAATCATTTAGTGTTGGTGTTGATTAAGTATATGTCTATAATAGTTTATATAAATCACTACTAATCCCTACTAATAAAAAAAAAAAGTTAGACGGCAATTGTTACTTCGTTTTAACGTGCGTGTCACGTCAACAAATTTTAAAATGTCAAAGCGTAAAAGAGTGGTGTTATCACTTAAAGATAAAATAAATATTATTGATTCATTAAATGAATTCATTAAATTAAGAATGATGCAGAACCATCTCATGATGAAGCATTTCATGCCTTGGAAACAGCTCTCAAGTGGTTTGAAAAACAAACAGAGAGTGATACTGTGAGTTTACTACAGCTGAAACGAATTCGTGATATAGCAGCATTGAAGAGAAGAAGTAGCTTACGTCAAACGACAATTACCAAATATTTTAAACCAAATTAAACTAATTATTTTATTTCATGATTACCTAATGCAAATTACCAAATACATACATAATTATTGTAAGCAAATTATACGTACATTATGTACAATTTCTTAATAAACGTTGATTTTCGCTCATATGTATTTGTTGTTTTAAATAAACACTTAACATTACATATGTATGGTACAGACTCTACATATGTACATATGCAAAAAGCCCGTTTTTCTTCATATCTTGGATTATCCGGACTTTCAATTATCCGGATGCCTACTGACAACAATTAGTCCGGATAATCGAGGTCCTACTGTATTATTTTTTTTTTTTTTTTATTTGGTCCACATATCTGAGATAAACTATTAAATACATCGTTAGTTATTGTCTAGTACATAGTTAATAATAATTATGAGTTAATCCCTGCTTGATGTAGACACAGCTACCACAGTAAAATATAATATACAAAAAAAGGTTAATCTAAAAGCAAGACAATATTCATAAGAAAATGAATAAAGCTAAGATTGAGTAATTAGATTCCTCAATAAAGACTTCTTCTTCTTCTTTTTTTCCCCTGGACCTCGTCCACCAAGACTGGGGACGATTCGGCAACGTCAAGTGAGACAAATACACGGACTCAAAGATACTAAGCCAAAATATTGTTCGGTTTCCAGTCTCAGCAGTAGTAGAATATAGACTTAACTGAGGCTAAAGAGTCAGGACGGACGTGGACGAAATTATGTCACTAATTCAAAATACCAGTTTCAATAACTATTAACAATTATCTCATCTTATCATTATTTCAAGAATATTCCTTGTAATACCTTGATAACCAACGTTGAGGTTACGATAACGTATTTTGGGGTCAGCGAGTTAATATTCAATTCTCGTTGGGGTCGTATGGTACGTGTGATGACTTCATTCACAGTCATATTGATAGTGAAAGGTGATTTTAGGTGCCAAAATGACTATAACTACCACTGTCGACCTATGATGCTTATTAATTCTTATTTTGTGATCTTTCAAGAAGGAGGAACATAATTCGTCTATTTTTTTTTGGAACGAAGTTCCTTATCGCGCCTTATCGAAAGGGGGCTAGACGGAAAAAAATCTTACGAAAAGTTGTCACGACACTTTTAAAGTTGTCACGACACTTTTTTTGTTTTAGATGATTATCGCTAGATGTCGCTGTGAGCAAAATCTTTAAAACACGTTCCTTATCGCGCGTTACGTTAGGAAAAAGATTATAAGATATCTTTTAATCGAAAGGAACTTCGTTCTATTCGGGTGTCCCATGACACCTCAAGTTTTTTTCTCGTATATCTTTAACTAGTGGGCCCGCGCAACGTGGTCTGTATCACTTTTAATTAAATTATAGTCCGTTCTTAATTGTCTGTGCCAAATTTCATCAAAATCGGTTGAGAGGTTTAAGCGGGAAAGCGTAACAAACAGACAGTTACTTTCGCATTTATAATATTAGTAAGGGTTTTAATGGACCGACACGAATGATTCTTTCTTTTGGATAAGTGATTAAAAAAATATATGTTAAACGGAAGAGATTTCACAATTTACTATGTGTGATTTTATAATACTTACATTTGATGATTTTGTTAGAATACAGACATTTGGACAATTTTGATTAAGATCTAAGTAGTACTTCGTATGCTATTCTTGAAAAATGGGAGTGCTTCGTTTTCATTTTGTTAAATATTACGTAGTGTAAAAATTCAAATCAAGCCAGTAATGAGAATTACCAAGGAAATCCGGCTATTTGTCAGTTAGCAACACTAGAGCCACTACCCTCAGATGGATCGTAATTACGCCATCTTAAAAAAGTACTGACCAATCCTAACAAGGCTAATAATGATGAGTATCACGGTCAAAATGTAATGTTTACAAACACTTAGTAATTGCGCGTGTAAAAATCCAAACCACGACATTTTGTAAACGTAGTGCAAAATTATGGGAGTAACTTTACTTTTACAATTTTTGTATAAGTTTTTGCATCAGGAAAAAGAGTTTAACTTTTAAGTTCAAAGTTCCATTTTTGAAGACACTTCTTACGTCCGTCGTCCACTAGATTGGTAAATGGACCGCCATTTTTGTCTGAACATGTAAGCATCTAGACCCACATACGATTTTTAAACCGATTGTTTTATGAATTGTGGGGGGACGGCGCGTACGCAGTCCCCACTACCAAAAATGACGCGTCCGAGTTACCCACATTAGGGGTAATCGCAAGGGTCAACCACTCCGCAGTGCAATGGAGCGGCCTCGCCCTGGGGGAACCGCCTACTTGATCACGGTGTCCCCTACGCCAGGTAAGTATGAGTTCTACGGGGGATTTCCGCGGCGTCAGTCGAACCCTGTCTCATCTCGTCACCGCGATGCAGAGACTGAACATAAACGGAGCAACGACATCTAGCGGCGAGTGGGGGAACTTTTCAGAGTACTTGTTCTTCGTCTGAGTCACAGTTGGAATATAATGATGCAGTGATTGTCCATCACTGTACCTCTATACGATGTACCTACTCTAGATACTTCATCCAAGCTTTACAGGCTTTACAACTCTATGACAAGATTGTCAAGGTATAACGTACAACAATGTTATGTTGAAGTAGAAGAACAAAAGAGTTAAAATAAGTCATTACTAACTCATTACTAATTATTTAATTACGAAGCTGTATATGGCGTATATTTACCCCATATATCACGTATATCTTTTAAAAATAACAGGAAAATCAGAAACGTTCTCGATGTTGCGCAGTTCAACTATTTTCATTTATAAACAAATTGTCTAGCTCTAGATAATTTAAAATTAAATGCAAATAATATCTAAGTAGGTACTGGGAGTTATCTACACTGTGTACATTTGCAAGTCAAGGTCATGTCGGACGCTATCCATCTAATGAATACAAAATAATATACAACGGTACTTTTCCGATGGTAAACGTTTAACTTTTTGTAACAACGTTATCGAGTTGATAATAATGATGAGGAATCCACAACTCAGTAGACAATACTTTAACCACTGGGTATGTCAATTTTCGTTCCATGACGAAACTGGGGAGTTTGTTCGGAATCACTACCATGTTTGAGCGGGGACGGAGCGACGGGAAAGAGTGCCGAGCGCGTAACGTGTCGCGCCGTCCCTCCAAACCCTGTGCTGGCCTCAGCCGGGGTTCGGACGCTGAGTGTGAGCGGTTGGAGGTTTTAGTGCGGTTCAACTCCCACATACGGATCCGGTGATTTCCTCCAAATGAAAAAAAAAAACCATGTTTGAGTATATTTTAAAAACATTTTTTTCCAATTACATAATTTTAAGTTAGATTTTTAATTAAACCTAATATTTTTGTAAATCTTTATAAGTAAACTACGCCGTATTGCATTTTTAACAAAAATATATTGTCTACATAAAATATGAGACGAATAAAAATGTAAACAAAACTAGACATAAAACTGTGCTCAATTTTGGCTCCTGCCACAGACTTGGCAAAAGCTAACAAACCAATTTTCATGCCGATCCCAGTTGAGTGGTTAAAGATGAAAAGAAAAAAATGCGAATTCATTTGCAGAACAATATGCATAGTAATATGTTTTGACTAAATAGGGATTCTGACAGAGTCCAATATATTTATGAAATGGGGAGAGCCCAAATTAAGTTTTAAGCACCCATTTCAGATCCGGATGATTGTTTTTCATAGAAAGATGATGCCTCATCGTATGTGCTCATTTGAATTTTATCAAAATTAAGTTGTAGTAATATTCAGCTTAAATTTAAAAGGAAAATCCAAAAATACCTATAACTTTTATTTTATTATCAACAATAATACTAACATTTTAAATACATAAATAATGAAGAATTTTTCGTCACATCTCAATATTGAGATCATTAGTCATATCCTATACTTTTCCTTGAATTTCACAGCTCCTTACAAACATTTTCAACCAATAGCTTCAATTTTTATACTACTAGGTTTATCGTGACGTGAAATATTCTTAACATAATTTCTTCTTTTGATTTTACTTATTTTACACCGTCCATAATTAGGCCTTAAATAAAACAATGTTTGAATGCTTTTGTCATAATAAATCATATTATTATTAGCATCAAACACAACTTTGAGTGGGGTTCCATTTTGAAATCCTCCAAGCAGTGCAAGACTGTTCGTTTTCTGATCAAATCCATACAACCCTCGACCAAAACTATCGATAAAATACGCATTATCGTATTTATCTATCGATAAAGAATACACGCCGTTTGCCACAACACTAGTATTGGTTTTGGCTACATATCGGTAAAGCCTCGATTCGCTCAAGAAAAATATATCGTTGTTTTTATCGATAATAAAATCATCGATATTATATTCAGTTAAATTCGCTATTTTTAACGATTTCTTCTTTTCATATGTGTATAAACCTTTCGTCATAAAAATAGTATAATAAAGTTTATTTTTGTACTGTAAATGCCAAACAGTTTTATCGAATAAACCATATTCGATTATGGTGTTGTTAATCGATTTATATTTCAAAATTCCTTGTGTTCCGCCGATGTAGACCTCTCCATTCGAGTTCACAGCCCTTGCGAATGAAAAATCGATTTCTGGTATAGATTTTAATCGAACCTCGTTCAAATCATAGACAACAGTGTGGTCATTCGAATTCGAATCTACGTAGTGAAAATAGAGTAGGTTCTCTTTTTTATCGATTGATATTTGTCCTGATAATCGATTTATCATTATTATTTCCTTCGTGTAGCAATAATTTTCGAAGCAAGTATCGCAAATGGGTTTCTTAGACAATTTTGTAGATACTATTGTGATTATGGAAAGAAAAACAATTATCTTCATTGTCCCTGAAAAATAAAGAACTATGAGGTAGCAAATACAAAACCATTTCACAAAAGATCATTCCTGCCACAGGGCTGACAGGGCACTTCACTTTTAGTAGGTACCTACACTTACACATAAATCTCTACAATGCCCGGTTACAAAAAAACCTGAGAGGTGTCATGGGACACCCGAATAGAACGAAGTTCCTTTCGATTAAAACATATCTTATAAAAAATATTTCCTTTAAGGAGCATGTTTCAAAAGATTTTGATCACAGCGCCATCTAACGATAATCATCTAAAACAAAAAAGTGTCGTGACAACTTTTCGTAAGATTTTTTTCCGTCTAGCCCCCTTTTGATAACGTGCGATAAGGAACTTCGTTCCTATAGGTATTAATCCTATCTAAATCTTACCAATAAATAAAAATAAAGTAGAAAATCTAGATTTTTATAAACTTAATCTCACTTCGCAGTTCTAAGATTTTATTTTATTTTTTTTTTTATTTTATTTATTCTACAAAAACTATCATAACATCATTACAGTTAAAACCAAGAAGACGTTATGAGTACTTAGACATTAAATTAAATATTAAATTTAACAATCACATATATTTAACAAAATAAAACTTAAAAACTAGAAGACTTAGTTTCTAATAATACTCGAGCAGTTTCTGCGAAGTGCGACAGGCTACAAGTGAAAATATCACAATCATTAGCAATCAAATTTATAAATCTTATGGCTCGTGACATGGGAGCATATCTAAGTAAATTAGTCCTTGCATGTGGTTCCTTCAATAGCATCGGACGACGTCTTACTACCACACTTCCCCTTGGCGCCTGTAGCTGTAACGCTTCCAGTACCTCGGGATTGTGCATCATACCGCGTAACACTTGAAATACATAAATAACTAAATGGATATCTCTCCTCACCTCAAGACGATTATACCCGACCATGCCCATCACGAACAATCCCGGGTACATTAACGGGTAATAGGGATAAACCCCATATTCTTTAAAATATAAGAACCGAAGAAATTTGTTCTGTATTTTTTCGATCATACTAGTATACTTGGCTTCGTGAGGGCTCCAAATGAGAGAATTAGTCTCTAGACGGCTACGAACGAGTGCATTATATAAAGTTTTTATTGTCATGCTGTTTTTAAAATGTTTACATTGACGAAGAATGAAACCTAAATTCTTAAAAGATTTTCTGCAAGTAATATTAATGTGATTATGGAACGACATTTCCGGTACCATTTCAACTCCAAGATCTCTCAAGTTTTTCACCCGCGGTATAATGACAGTGTCTAACGAGTATTGATAATCGAGAGGATTACGTAATCGACCGTATGTCATTACACTGCATTTTGAAACGTTAAAAAATAGACGATTGTCCTTGCTCCACTGCAACACCCTATCAATGTCCTCCTGCAGATCTTGACAGTCCGAAGTACTTGCAACTGACATAAATAATTTTAAATCATCCGCAAATAATAGGCATCTGGCCTTTTTTATAACCCCTGGGAGATCATTGATCATTAAGATAAACTCCAGAGGACCAAGGTTACTACCCTGACTCACGCCCGAGTAAGTAGAATACGGCTGAGATTC
This sequence comes from Trilocha varians, assembly GCA_030269945.2. Lineage (NCBI taxonomy): Eukaryota > Metazoa > Arthropoda > Insecta > Lepidoptera > Bombycidae > Trilocha > Trilocha varians. The sequence continues at coordinate 4,748,363 of AP028279.1, forward strand.
ATAGCCGCAGTAGTCGACGTACTGCCGGCGTTCGCTTAGATAACTAGCAAAGAATGTCAGTAGATGTGGAGTAAAGCCCACAGCCGCCAACTTCCCCAAAAGTACATCATTATCAACGGTGTCAAAGGCTTTGCGGAAGTCGAAGTACGCGGTGTCAACCTGACCACCGGCATCAATAGCCGGTGCCAGGTAAGTAACAAAAGACATTAGGTTACTCGACGTACTTCGACCTGGTCGGAAGCCATGCTGCGAATCTGTCAATCGAGCACTTACCTGTGTATAAATACAATTGTGTAATGCCGATTCAAATATCTTTGCGAACGTCGACAACACTGCCACCGGTCTATAGCCAGAAACGTCAGAATTTGAACCTCCCTTTGGCACTGGAATCACTCTACTAATCTTCCACTCATCCGGGTAAGTACCCTCCTGAAGAAATAAATTAAAGATGTGCAGTAAGGGCAATTCAAACACTGAGCGACAATCTTTCACAATGTAAGGTGGTATCCCGTCAGGGCCGGTGGAAAACTTTGACTTTAGGCGCCTAAGCGCCGCGCGAACATTGGCCAAACTGAGCTGACCTATGTGTACTCGCGAAGCACCAGCTCTCGGTCCGCCAACGCGCTCCGCTTCACTGGGATCCAGCATCGGTCGCGTCGTACTGTACACTGAGTGGAAGTACGATGCAAAGGACTCTGCACATTCCTCCTCACTCAGTGTCAAACCATCTCTTGTAATTTTGTTTTTATTTCGGTTTGACTGCTGACATCTAACATAATTCCAAAAGGATTTTGGATCCTCCTTGACATTAGCTTGCAACCGATGCTGGTAATCTTTGTATGCAGAATTAATTTTGTTCTTAACTTGAGTACGATAATTCGAAAATATTTCGTAATCAGTGGATCTTCCTGTTATTTTATATAGTTTGTGGGCTCTCCACTTGCGTTTAATATCTTGTATAAGATCAGATGTATACCAGTTCGGGTAGTCGTATTTTATACTACTTGAATGTGTATTACTTTTGAAAGGAGTATATTCACTAATTGTATCATTCACTATCGAATAAATATAGTTCAGAGCTGAAGTCGCATCTTGAATTTCATATAATGGATTCCAATCAGTACTATGAAATCTACAATACAGATCGAAGAATTGGCATTTCTTAAAATTCCATTTCTGTTTAGACTTTCCTACATCTTCTAAATATTTTGATTTTGATAAATCTCTGAAGCGGGAATTTACTATTATATTAGCTACTAACGGCGGATGATGACCATCCACATCTACTAAAGGTTCATCAGACAATTCAACTTGTAAATCACTTTCCACAAAATTTGTTAACACCAAATCTAAAATTCTATTATTAATGTTAAGAATACTATTTACCTGTCGAAATCCACAGAAAGCACTCAAATACTCGAGGTAATAATGTGTTTCCATATTAGCCGACGGCATATTAAAATCTCCTACTACCAACACTTTATTATATTTAACACAATTATTTTCTAAAATGTTAAATAGTTTTACATATTCATTAACATTACATTTCGGAGGAATATAAACAACACAACACAAGAATAAGCATTGATTATTCAAATGCACGGTTGCACACACTATTTCAAACGCGGCTGCGTCTACACTGTCCAACGAAACGCGTTTTATATCTAAACGCGGCGACGTTGCTATTAACACTCCGCCTTGCTTACGTCCATCTGCTCGATCACAACGCAACACTGTAAACTCTGGCGGAAAGAGTTCTCCATCAAGTAAAGAATCATTGAGACCCGTTTCTGTGATAGCAAATAGGTCATACGACGATGACATTAGGTTGGTATACAAAATACTGGTTTTAGTTCTCAATCCGCGAACGTTTTGATAATAAACTCGAACACACTTATTTGTACTTTTAGGTGCTGTTTGACGATTTGCGTTTGTTTCGAAACCAAACCCATTCATTAAACTGCGTATTCAATGGCCAACTATCAATAGAGTGGATTTTATCAAATTCCTTTTCTGGGACTCCGATCATGAAGCTTGCGTAGTCCCGTTTAGTCTTTGGAATGATTTTCTCCACTTTAATATCTTTCGACCCACAAATATTCGTGACGTGATCTGCAATCACCTCTTCACTCGTGTCAGGATGCAGCGACCAGACATGCAGAAACTTCTTCCTCTGCACTGCTTGCAAAGATGATATATTCCCATTCCCTCCAAACTGGATTGGATGTTGAGTTTTTTTCGTTTTTTTCCGGTCACTCACTATCTTCCACTCTTCAGCATCGTTTACAGGTTCAGAAACTCCAGTTGTTACCAAGTCATCATCTTTTTTTTCAATAACATTAAAACGCTCTCGCTTATGGAGTGTAGACTCGCCCTTTTTTGCACCTCGATCGTTTGCGCGGCGAGTACGTTCCGTTATTTTGTTTTGCGATGACACTGTCAGCTGCAGTTCAGATTCAGTGGACCTGCTCGCACTCGGTGTAATTGGCTTTGGAAGTAGGTTCTCTGTCTCACTCAGCAACTTTAGTGACAGCAATTCGTCCATCTTGACGGAAAGATTTCTAATTACCTGCATCTGTTCACCGATGGTAATATTATTGTTTTCAATTACCTTCTGTAGATGGTCCAATTTTGTATTTTGTGCCTCAATTAGCGCTGACTGAGCTGAAACCTTTGCTGTTAACGCTGCTAGTTTTTTCGACAGATCACTCGATCCACTTTCTACGTTAGTTTTCGACATATTTGCCGAATATAGTTGAAAAATTTATTATAATATTATGTAGTATGTTCAAATTTGTGCAACATTTATCACAAATTATATAACTTGAAAATCAAGTTACTTAAAACACGTCTAGTCAAGATTAAAGTCATATAATTATTGTATCTGTATGTAAATAGTCTTGTTATCTTGTTTTGTTAAATCTCATTACCAGGGTCAATTAAACTGTTCAAAACAATATCAGATTTGTTATTAAGTTTATTGTTTTAGATAAACCTTAACCTTCATTACTTGTTAAGAGGTCAAAATGTTTTTTTAATGATAAGAACAGAACACTTGTTTGTAAGTGGTAACCATCGTAAGAACTTTTGTAATGTTGGTCAATAAAAAATACAGTGGCGTGCAGTCCATAGAAGTAAATATGCATTGCATACCCTTTTTTTTGAGTTGAGTAAATCACCGCACTAAAACCTCCAACCGCTCACACTCAGCATCCGAACCTCAGCTGAGGCCTAAACCCAGCACAGGGTTATGTGAGACGGCGCGACGCGTTACGCACTCGTTACTCTTTCCCTTCGCACCACCCCATTGCATACCCTAGCCCTTCAAATTCGATGAAAATAACAACGAAGATCGATTTAATGCGATATATTTGGTCGATATACACTATATCATTATTATTTGCATGTATTTAGCATTCAAAATGAAATAATATTGATTGTATGACATAACTTTGTAAATAATTACATTAAATCTCTACTTTTGCATACCTTGACTAAAATTTACATGCACGCCACTAAAAAAACATTGATTGAAAAACATGATGCTTCATAGGTACCATTAAGCTCTTATAGTATATCTTATATCTAATATAGTCTTTTTATATTTAATCAAAGTGAAAAAAAAAACAAAAGCTAAACAAATACATATCTTTATTGATATATAAAATGTAACATACAGTCAATACTTATCTAAGAAAAAATACAAAACGTTAGACAAAGAACGTCATTGACGTTAAAAAATACAAGAAAAACGTAGTTTAAAAACTTAATATTAACAGCAAAAACATGGAATTTGTTTGGAAAGCATTTAAGAAAAACATGTTTAAATTTAAAGCAATCATTAGTCTTAATAAGGGTCGCAGAGACCTGATGGGCTACCTGTGCCCGTCGCCCCCCCCCCCCCTCTCAATAATAGTCTTAATAAATCAGTCGATTTTCTTATAAATGCAAATTTAAAGTACTTTGAGACTTAAAGATTTTAAAAAATGTAAAGAGAGCCATTAGTAGAGGAGGCGACGATGCTAAATGGGGATTTACTCGAGCGTTGAAGAGACCTATTGGGATGCAAAGCTTAGATGATAAGAAGAAAAAAATGTTATATGACATATACCTTTACATCGGTGGAGAAAGGGGCTATAGATTTTTAAATATGTAAAAAAAAACTGTTGCATGGACATCCTCGAGCGCGTCAGATATTGATAGCATCAATGCCCTACGTATTTTTAATAACGTACGTATGTTAATCTGATCGTTTGCGTGATGCAGGTGGTTGTATTTAAAGGTTGAAAGTGAAAAAAAAAAAAAAATATCGAGCGCGTCAGATTTTCTAAGGGAGTGTTAAGTACACCAAAAAAAAGCTCTCATTCACTAATCTGACGATTTCGATGGGACGCAAACTCGCGGCCATTTTCATAATGTGCAAAAAAAAATCGCCATTTTGAAATACTCAAGCGCGTCAGATTAAGATATATATGGTTCATCTTTATGTTCTAAACGTACTGTCTCATAATCTGACGATTATCTAGAGGGATTCGCCTGATCTGACAAAAAAAAATTAGAAAAACGGTTCACTTTAAAGCATCCCTGCAACTTCTCGCTAATTCCATTCCTGAGTTCAAAGAAATAATATTTCTATGCATTTGAGCTCTCCCAGCTCGAAAGTCTGATAGAAGTTTCATAGAACACTATTTTTGGAATTTTCAAACTGCAATAACTTTTGAATGGATCAACCAATTTTAACGCGGTTGGCACCATTCGACGCAGTTTTATCATCCTCATAAGTAATTTTGATCGACTCACAAATTTCGGAGATAAATTTCGGAATCCCGAAAAACACTTTTCGGGTTTCTATCGTTCACGATATCTCTCGAACGAACAGCTTGAAAGCGATCGACGTGGTTTTTCAAGCTCAAAGGCGGATTAGTTTTTGAAGTTAATCGATAAAGTCGGTTAAAAGTTATTCCAAGAAAACTAGTTACAAAAAAAAATCTTATTTTTTAAATCATTGAACTTAATTAATTAAAAAGCTCAGGAAATAGCATGCAAATAAATAAGTGTATGCTTTTTAATGTTTCTACCGTAAATTTAATTGTTTTTTGTAAAGTACTTTCACCACAAAATACACATTTCAAATTAATATCACTCATATTAAATACTTGAATCACACATTATTAAAATAGCAAAAAAAGCCAAAACGTTGGAATTACGTTGTAAACAATATGCCACGAACGAGTCTTTATGATCAGCTGTGATAGCGTCATGGCAACAGAAACCAGAGTGGTGACGGAGTGAGAGTCATAGATAGAGAAAGAGTGAGAGAGGAATAGAAACGCGGAGAAGGAAATGTAGGCATCACGCAGCTGCACGCATTTAACTTTATCGACGAACTAGCTGGCCCACACAACTTCGTCTGCGTCACATTAGGAAATTTTCTCACCGTTTAAACCTTCCGTGGACTTCTACGAATATTTCAAGATTAAAATAAGCCAAATCGGTTCAGTCGTTCTCGAGTTTTAGCGAGACTAACGAACAGCAATTCATTTTTATATATATAAGATTTTTGTTATTTCGGCTTGCGGAAATCGTCAGATTATATATTTTTTATTATTCTTGAATTATTTCCTTCAAAATAAAAAAAAATTTAGCTACGCTCGAGAATGTCGAGATGACGTTTTTTTTTTACAACTTTGTTACCGTCTCCTTTTTTTACGTCACTCTCAAATTGTCAGATTATTGGAATATACACTTTTTAGGATGTAATTAACTCACCCTACCTTAATCTGACGCGCTCGAGAATTTCTGATCGTCAATTTTTTTTTACTAATCTGATCCTGTATCCTTCACGGGCGGCCTTAGATATGGGCCTCATATTTTGTGGAGGTACTTAACCGGGTACAAGGTACCCCCTGTATATTAATCTGCCGCGCTGTAGTAAATCCCGGAATCCCCGCTTGGGCTCCTCTACTACATTTAGTGTTAAAAAATTTAAACAATTTGATAAAAAAACATTATTTTACAAAATTATAATTTTTAAATAGCTTTTATTTTACTTTTTTTTTTTGTGCTACAACAAAGAACATGATGAAACAAATTTAACAGTTACTAGAAACGAAAAGAAAAACAATTATTTTTCAAGGGTTTTTTTTTTAAATGATTGTACATATTGAAGGTATTGTCACTCGCAAAATGAAGATTGCATTGTCATTTAATTATCATATTTCTAGAGAAAAATACAGGGTGTGATTTTTCGAAATATATCCGACTGTACCAATATATTTTTTAAAATCTATGAATGAAATTGTTTGTTTTCAAAAATAAAATAATGTTTCCTTTCAGAAAAATTCCATAAAATCATCCATCCTGTATATAAATCGACTTATGCAAGGAACTTAGTTACATCTGCAAAATAACAACTTTACAGGAGAACGATTTAAAATAAAATTTGTCAAAAAAAATCTAGAAGAATTTTCACCCTGTATATGTATACATATATTTTTTATTTATTTATTATTAAAATACTAGTTTGTATTTTAGAATGTAATATAATTAATTAAGAGGTTACTTGTGTTTCTAAATTATTAATTGAAGAGAAATCACATGTAACTTTGTCTATCTTCGAAACTATGTTAAATACAGATATGATTTTACTGATACAACATATAAACCTTCTAGAACTGCAATAAATGCATTTTTTTGTGTAAATTTAAGAACCAATTTTTTTTACTAGCTTCAATAAGTACTATCTTTAAAATTTCACCCTTGGCATTTTTTAAACTAATTTTTACCCATTTTTTTTAAAGTAATATTTAAGCTCAATATTAAACCCAGCCTTGAAGAATAAGTTTACAATTTTTTTTTTAAATATAAAGGTGCTTTCACACCCATGTTTTGCATCTCCGTTCCGTCCATATATTGTGTATGGGGGCTAATGTTGAACTATTTAAATTCAACAACAACTTACTCCTTTGCTTCTGTCTGAAAATCGAGACATTTGTACAATCTAAATTAATATGTAACTAACTACTGTATGATAAATCGATTTTTAAATATCGATATTAGATTATTTAATCGATTTTTTTCATGAATCGATTTTGAAAGTTCTTTTAGCAATATAAGCTATGTCTCTGAGTACTGTAACAACCCATTACTCAGGGCTCAGGTCTCCTCAGTAGAGGGATTAGGCATAGTCCACCACGCTTGCCCAGTGCGGATTGGGGACTTCACATATCTTCAAAGGATTTTTAGAATCCTTTTCCGACATGCAGGTTTCCTCACGATGTTTTCCTTCACCGTTTTTAGCCAGTGGTGTTGTGAAAAATTACACATAAATCTTTTCCACATTTAGATTTAGAAGTACAAGCCGGCCGGACTTGAACCCGCGACCTCCCGTACGGAAGGAAGCGCTTCGACCACTACCCCACCACGACTGCTAAAGGTATGGTAGTAAAATATTAATAATACATACGGTAGGTTCAGTCGACGGTTCATCTTTTTTATCTCCACCCGCATTAGGTTTAAATTCGTTTTCCAAACCGAATTGCTGAAATAAAGTAGTAATAAAACTCATTAGTACCAAGAAATCTATTTTTGAATCACATCAAATAGTAACAAAAAGTTTGCATTTAAAAAAAGCATTCAAACATTACAATACTTTATTGATAAAATGTATAAAATAATCAATTTGAGACACTGTATAATATAACCACTCAACTGGGAACGTCACTATTCGCTAGATGGCGAAACTGGGGACTTCGTTCGGAATAAACACCGTGTTTGAGCCTCTTTTTAAAAACATATTTTTCCAATAATTTTTAATTTTGATTTTTAATTAAACCTTATATTTTTTAAATCTTTATTATTAAACGACGCTGTATTGCATTTTCAAAAATATATCATCTCCATAAAATATGAGACGATTAAAAAACGTAAACAAAACTAGTTTTAGAACTGTGCTCAATTTTGGCTCCTACCACTTGGCAAAAGTAAACAAACCAATTTGGTTGCCGATCCCAGTTGAGTTATTAATTGCTTATTCGACATCTAAAAAAAACATAACTACCTTCAAAACCTCCAAATTTGACAGATGATCACCGGGCCCCGTCTGAACAAAATGGCGGAGCATTTTCCCGCCTTTTTCTACAAATACAGCGCCGCCTACTTGCACCCAATCACCCTTCAAATCCCCACCTAGACCTATTTATACAAATACAATAATATAACCTCCAATAACTCCATATTTGAAAGTCTGTCTGATGGGGCCGTTTGGAGAAAATGATATGACAATTTCCCGCCTTTTCTTATTAACAGACATCCGCCATTTTGTAAACCGTCGCCGACTAGATCAGATGTTAAACCTGTTGTTTTTAAGGATATTAGTGTCTGTTACTATCAAATATATTGCGAATATCGATTTTTGGACTGTACTGTACCAACCCATTACTGCCCACTGTTGGGCTCAGGTCTCCTCAGAAGAGGGATTAGGCATAGTCCACCACGCTTGCCCAGTGCGGATTGGGGACTTCACATATCTTCAAAGGATTTTTATTTTTCCGACATGCAGGTTTCCTCACGATGTTTTCCTTCACCGTTTTTCGCCAGTGGTGTTGTGAAAAATTGCACATAAATCTTTTTCACATTTAGATTTAGAGGTACAAGCCGGTTTTGAACCCGCGACCTCCCGTTCTAAAGGAAGCGCTTCGACCACTCGGCCACCACGACTTCACGATATTTGGACATTTAAATAAAATGATTTTTAAGTGGATTTCAAAAGATAGCTGTGTATTTTACATACACTAGGTTTAGTATCTCTACTCTGCTCTACTAGGGGTTAGGTTAGAAAGATCAAATAATTGAAATCCACACGCGCTATGACTTGTCCTTCTTCAAACGAGGCTTAAAGAAAGTCCTTAAAAGGTAGGCCGTAGGTAGCGGCCCCGCAGTGTCCGCTGACATTGCAGAGGTCCATGAGCAGCGGTAACCGCTTACGATCAGGTGGCCCGTCTCGGCCGGCCTCGTCTTAAAAATATATCTTGAGAACTGAAGCTCGTAAATCCATCGAGTATGGACTCATTTGAAAGGCCTCTATCTGGCCTTTACTTTAATTCCGTCAAATACTCTTCACATCCACACAACATTTCCGAAAACATCGTTTTATGCGGATATTAAAAAAACATGCACAGGGACAAAAAAACTAATCTTACATGAATTCAGTTTTTTTCATGAAAAAGATCCTATTTTGCGATTTTTAAATAACATACCCATTCCTTTTCCCTTAGAATAAGCTTCGCGTGACTGCTTCCAGAAGAGAGACGTCAAAATAGTCAGAACATTGAACCTTTTGAATCCCAACATTTGATATGTCGATATGTTCTCCACATAATATAGATCTGAAATTATATTTTTATAATGAAATACCACATAAAGAGATTATTATAAAATACACCGAAGTAGACAGCCCTCAATTTTTTAGATTTATGCTTCGATAAAATATAGTAAAACGCGTATAAAACGCGACAATGGCACCAACTAAATATCAAAATCAAAAATTTAGAGTATTTTCATGAGAGATTCATCTAGAGTGCCGAGGGCGTAACGCATCGCGCCGTCCCTCATAACCCCGTGCTGGGTTCTGACCTCAGCCGGGGTTTGAACGCTGAGAGTTTGGAGGTTTTAGTGCGGTTAAATTCCCACAATAATAAGAATCTGGTGATTTCCTCCAACTCAAAAAAAAATAGTATAAAACAGATATTCTCTATCGCTTAAAATTAATATTGTTTGAAACTGAAGACTCTTACCACCTTCCTAGCAAACTTACTTTTTACACATGTATAATTGGTTGCCTGGAAGAGAACGCTTTAAGCGATAAGGCCGCCCATTGTAACACTTTACTGTACTGTTTTTTATGTGTTTCTTTTGCATGTTTTTGTGGTGTGCAATAAAGAGTTTCTATTCTATTCTACTCTTGCGTTTTGTCAAACACTTAATGTATGTTATGTTGTTCGGAGATTCTATATTTAGAGAAATACTATTTAATGATGGTGCTATTTTACTGACCTCCATCAAAGAATTTTCCGTTGTGGAACTCCTTGGATCCTTCCTCCTCAACTCCCACTCCGACCAGCTTCACATTATGGTTCTTAAGTATGGGAGCTATCTCACTGAGCTGGAACAAAATGGCGGCGGCAAATGGTAATAAAACAATATTTTTCTCATTTTTATTGCAAGACTAGCGTCCCAATACATTTATGAAAATTTAATGTATGTGCATAAAAATATTCATGAATTTCCTAAAGTCTCGGATATTCATAATTTTAACACTAGGAACAAACACAAGTTTGCTTTGCCAGCATCTAGATTACATAAAATAAGTAATTCTTTCCAGGGTTTGTCGGTAAAGCTTTATAACAAAATCCCAGTGGCCGTTCAAACATTGCCTATAAATAGGTTTAAGAGAGTTATCAAAGAACGGCTATGCAGTAAAGCATATTATAAACTTAATGATTATATAAATGACTGCACAAAATGGGAATGAGGTGCTCGTCCCGGGCCATTTCAATTGATATATTTGTTAAAAACAAAAATATTGAAAAAAAAATTAAAAAGAAAAGAAAAAAAAAACCATATATTTAAATTTAAAAAAGACATGCCCGCTGAGTTTCTTGGGCCGGTTCTTCTCAGGACGGAGGCGTAATTTTGGCGAACTGGTGGTAGATTTTTTGATTTTATTTTTGACTTTCAAAATGTATGTGTATCCACATCTACTTTGAAAATAAATGATTTGACTTTGACTTGTCCTTTTTCAAACGAGGCTTGAGGAGGGTCCTTAAAGTTAGGTCGTAGGTAGCGACCCCTCAATGTCCCCTGACATTGCAGAGGTTCATGAGCGACGGTAACCACTTACGATCAGGTGGCCCGTTTCGTTTGAAGAAGGACAAGTCATAGCGCTCTTTCCTCACGATGTTTTCCTTCACCGTTTTTAGCCAATAGCTTAGGATACCTATATTCTAGAATCGTCTATGTTCGATTTGCAATAGAAATAGCGGAAAAATATCTAACCACGTCATAGATTAGGTAAATGAGATAGAGGGCATTATCGAAAATGGGATTTTTATCCGTGTGTCAATGAGTTAGTGATAAAAAACGAATATCCATAGAGTTGAAGTGGCTAGTGATGTAATATTGTTATTTTATTACAATTTGGGTTCTACTTGTATTAATAATTTATTGTTTTCGTAACATTAAGTATTAGAAATGGGCTAGTGGCATGTGCAAATCGCAAGGCCGCCCCCAAACCTATGGGATGATGACAAAATTTATTATTTTTGGGAACAGTTATTTTGACTGTATTTTGATGAATGGATACATTTGTTTATTTTTAAAGAGCATGAATGGCAGGCACAAAGAGGCTGAAGCTGGCTCTCGTGGTGCGGGGTGTGGGAGGTATGATGATCTTGAAGGAGGCGTGTTCTTTGTCGAGGGTCACCAGTTTAGGGTACAGTGGACTTATGGCCAAAGGGAGATCTCCAACCGGGTGAGGTAGTGTATGCCCAGTCTGGCCGAAGCCCATTGTAGTAGATTTCAGAAGTCGTATATGCGAAGATTTCTGCAAATGTCGTAACCGCGATTCAGGATCTCGCGCATTATTATTGGTCACCACATTTGGTCCCACAATTTCATTGTTTAAGTCATAAGAGTCAGGTAGAATGTAAGGTTATAAGCCTGTGTGCCAAGAAAAAAAAGTTGTCTTGTTTTTAAACAAAAAATTACAAACCTCTTTGGCCCAAAGTCTACAGAACATGCATCCCCATCGACGGAAGAATATAATTGCTACATTCTGTTGCTCCCAGAAACTTTTCAACTCGACCACCTGGAAAAAAATAGTAATAAATTATTGTTAAAAGAAGGGATATTGATCATGGTGACCCTTGCACATCCATTCTAACATTTTTTTAGCCTCTGGGATCTGAAAATCTCAGATGTTCAATAATCACTTACAATCAGGTGGTCCATCAGCATTTTTTTTTTATTGCCATGTAGGCAGACGAGCCAACAGCCCACCTGATAGGAAGTGGCTACCGTCGCTTATGAACCTCTGCAATGTCAGGGGACACTGAGGGGTCGCTACCTACAACCTGACTTTAAGGACCCTCCTAAAGCCTCGTTTGAAGAAGGACAAGTCATAGCGCTCAGGGAATACCGAGGATGTATGCCAATAGTAATATAAATAATACTACTTTTGTTAATTATTAAATTACTGTTTTGTTTTTACACTGGAATTAAAAATAATTGGCTGTTTCTGATAACCTTGGACAAAAGGGTAATTATCAGAGTATATGTTTTAATTACTACCAACAATGCACCGACTCGCTCTTATTAGACAATATTTTTAGCAAATAACTATAACTCAAACTAAGAGAAAGTATGAAAAATACAGTAGAATGCAACAAAGCTAACTTAAAACTAAACTTGATCTCTTCCAGCCAACTTAAACAACTATTTGAGAATTAGTAAAAGATTTCTACGCCATTTAAAAAGTATCACAAACTTTCTACGAACTTATTCAAAACTTTAACGATAACTTACTGCGCCGCTGGAAACATTCTTGACTTTTTCTGATCCAATCTGATTGATATCGGTGGACATTTTTTGTGATTTCTTTTTATCTAATGCACGTAAATTACCGGCAGCCGGAGAAAACAACCAAAATGATTTACAAATTTTTCACAAAAGCAAAAGCCGAAAAAAGCAAAAATAGTTTTGTTTGATGACAGTTGACACTTGCTGAAGTTCCATCAACTTAGGCCTTAGTACGAAGATCTTACAGCCCAAAAATTCAAAAAAAATATTTTACAACTAAAGACGAAATAAGCAACAAGACAAAATTATATTATATTTATTACAGTAAATAAATGCCTCGCAAGAGAAAACAAATTATAATAGATAAATTTATCTCTTTGAAATCTCTTTGCATTGCGATGACCTGAAAAATTATTAAGTAGTAATGGAACGTAATCTGACATTCCATTTGATAATTTTAATGATACCAGTTTTGCATAAAACATGGACTTTATTCAAATTACGAGAAAAGTAAAAAAACACTTGGCATCCTAATTTTTCATTCGAAGCAAAATTTAAAATATATATTTTTTTTTAATCTAGATACGAACCGGAAACAATAATCTTTGATTAGATATTATATCATGTAGTAAACTTTTATTATTCAAGTTATAGTACAAATTTTTTTCAATTCAAGATAATTTCTAAAGTGTATGTGTGTTTAAACAAAAATGAATCATTGAAATCGGTTCATACAGAAAAGAAATACACACAGAAATGCACAACAACGGTCCACCCACTAAATTTATGAGGCAACAAACATTAACAAAATATAAACGAATTCGAGTCCTTTTGGGAAATCAGTCAAAATACCAATATGTATGTAATATTAAAATATAAAAGTTATTTTATTTAATTAAATTGTAATTTAAAACATCTTATAGGTACTTTACAGAAACGAAATTGAGTTATTATTTTACTTAAGAAGAGAATATAATCATTTTATTTTTATTTTAGTCATTTATTACAAAAACAGGAACCAAAATTAAGCTAATTGTATAGCGAATTGATTCCTTTTAATGGCAACATTATTCTTCGCGTGCCTTGCTTTGCCTGTCACCGCGTGTTTCGCCGGCTCTGAATTTTGTGATTTTTTTCACTAACAAGTGAGTAAATCTTTTGTTTTTTATTACTAATTAGCACTCTAAATATAGACCAATAAGATTTTCAAGAGTAAATAGGTTTATTATAGGAAGTAGGTGGCATTTTGACCTTGTAAAAAGGCGGTGTAGATTGAATCATTTTACATATTTATCGCGTCGCTTTGCATAGTATTTAGTTACTAGAATGAACACTTCGATAGAACCGGTTCCGGAAATTGAAAACACAAGTTATCCAACAGACTGCTTAAAAAATAAAAACTTACGACAAAATGTTGGGTAATTTCAAATTGATAATTATTGAAGAAAAGTGCCAACTCTGCGCTAAATTTGGTTAGAAAATCATAGTTTAGGGTTTTTTTTAACGGTAACGCGTTTTTAGACGTGATTTGAATAATATTTCATAATAATATTTTGATAGTAGAAATCTAGTTCCAAATTTAACAAATAGTCATTATAAATTAATTTTAATAAGAGCTGAGAATATTATTAAAAATATCTGTTAAGTAACTCGCACACCTGTGAATATAAACCATAGACTATGTTCCATTTTTAAATATTTCAACTTTTGGTTGTGATAGTTTGTAATGCTGGAGAAGCATGGCATCATTATTCATGAGCCTACTGTTATATATATATATAGGTTTATTTATCCATACAATTTTTGGCCATACAATTCACAGGCTAGGGTCATCCAGCTCCTTCCCGCTATTTTTTCAATGTGGTCTGACCATCTTTTCCTGCCTGCCCTTTCGTCTTTTTCCAGTAGCCCACTGTTAGATAAACCTTAAATTTTCTGGAATGATTGTTGAAAAAAAAAAATTAACAATATTTTTTGTAGTTATTCCTCTGCTTAGCTCAGGTCTTCTCAGTAGTGATAACATGACCCTACTGAAGAAGTGATTGCTTGCCGCCCCTTACAATATCCTCATATATCAAAGGTTTAGGAAGAGCAATAGAAGATTACCCCTACTTTTTCTAGATTAACGGACCTAAATAAGATCAGTCTGGTTTGTACTAAAAGAAATAAATCTTACAACCAAGTCTTGAAATAATTTTCGTTTCTTCCTACCCTGCCTTTACAAGGGTGGTTTTAAGGAGTTACATTTGAGATTTTTGACAAATAAAAAGTATCTTCACTTTTAATACTTTCAAGAATATGTGTGCAAAGTTTTGTGATGATCGATTGAGTAGTTATCACGTGAAAGCGAACAAACAAACTTACATTCACATTTAAATATTAGTAGGGATGGGGATATATCGGAGACGGATCGAGGTGAACTGATTATAATCCTTATCCATTCAACTGGGAACGTCACTATTCGCTAGATGTCGAAACTGGGGACTTCGTTCAGAATCAATACCGTGTTTGAGCCCCTTTTTAAAAACTTTTTTTCCAATAATTTTTAATTTTGATTTTTAATTAAACCTTACTTTTTTGTAATTCTTTATTACTAAACGACGCTGTATTGAATTTTCAGCGAAAATATATCATCTCCGTAAAATATGAGACGATTAAAAAATGTAAATAAAACAAGTTTTAGAACTGTGCTCAATTTTGGCTCCTGCCACAGACTTGGCAAAAGTAAACAAACCAATTTGGTTGCCGATCCCAGTTGAGTGGTTAATCTACCCTCACAACTTCCCGCGTTTCCGCCATATTGTTTTTACACGCGCATACAGACATTCCAAACAATGAGTTAATCTTTCCTCAGAAATTCAAATTGATATTTTCTCAGATCTATCACGGTGACAAGACAACAGAGTCAAGGTCGTGATTCATTAATAAAAAAAAAACTATGGCATCATTTAAAACTACAATTGGTGGTGTCTCTTTCGCAGTGTGATTACGCTATGGGTTAGAAAGAGTAGACATTTCGTCGCGTTGAGGAAAATTCAAATTCACGATTCGAACGCTAGCAGCCACTAACGTTTCTGACTCAGTAATAAGTTTGGCGCCAATTTGACTGTACGTGGTCAGTTGAGTGTCTCTTTATTTGCATTTCAAACTGTGATATTATTTTAAGTTTCTTCTGAATCGGTGAGTTTTATATTTATGTTGCATTTAAACCATGTAAAGAGATTTTTGGTAATTTTTTTTTTATCATACTGATGTAATGTTAAAAGTACTGTTTCTAATCAGTTTAAAATTACAATTCGAAATTTGAATTCGTGATAGGATACTAGAGATACGCCATTACGTCATACGATTTACAATGTACCTAAAAATTTGAATAGTCTTGGAATACCTGTTTTTTACTGTAACAAGAAAACAACGTAAAAACTACATCGTACTGGCGTATATTAAATGTGGCAATGTTGTTTTTTCGTCATCACTAACATCAAGAAAATGAAGCCATAATTTTGTACCTAATAACTTAGTTTCTGTTTGCAATTTTATGTGCCTTTACATTAAATTATAAGAGATGTCCACTTATCATTACCGCATACCGGTGTAGTAGTTGTTATCCAAAAAAAATCTGTGTGTCGAAAACTGGTTTATGTGACATTTGACACGCGATTGTTACTGTTTGACCTCTAATCCAAAAAAATCGGCACTATAGGTCAGATCTTCACGAAATTCATACGAGGCTATGACAAACTAACTGTTTTCTAAGGCTAAAAGACCCTACAAAAACCACATGGAAAACGATTCATCATGATTATATAAAAAGAATCACCCCTGTCGGTCCACCCAAACTTAATACTTGGATCAAAATTAAAAAAAAAAACATTATCCATGTATTTAAGAGAGTTGGTCAAAACTACCATTATACAATTCTACCGTGTTGTACTTCTAATACAATCGTAAAATCATAATGCATTCAAGGCTAGTCGTTTGTACTACTATCGATTGCAAATGACCTCGCCGGACTTCAAAGATTAATACTGTAATATGTACAGTACTGTAACAACCCATTACTGCTCACTCTTGTCTCCTGATCACACACTGGTCTCCTCAGTAGAGGGATCAAGCATAGTCGTCCACCACGCTTGCCCAATGCGTTTTTTTTTTAATTGCCATGTAGGCAGACGAGCCAACGGGCCACCTGATATTAAGTTGTTACCGTCGCTCATGAACCTCTGCAATGTCAGGGGACATTGAGAGGTCGCTACCTACGACCTAACTTTAAGGACCCTCCTCAAGCCTCGTTTGAAGAAGGACAAGTCGTAGCGCTCTGGGAATACCGAAGAGGGGAGCTCATTCCATAGCCGGATAGTGCGTGGCATAAAAGTGTTCCTGAAACGGACCGTGGATAACCTGGTATTAGGACTTCACATAACTTCGAAGGATTTTGGAATCTTTTTACAATATACAGGTTCTTCACGATGTTTTCTGTTTTGAGCCAGTGATGTTGAAATAAATTGCATTAGATAGGACATGAAAAAATTGCCGTATTACCAAATGGGGTCAAGCATTACTTACGTCAAAAGTAAGGGGAGGAATGAGTCGACAATGTGTGGCTAGGAAAAGGGACGGGTCTAAGGTCACGAAATAAGTGTGACGTAATGGTGCTTCTATTGATCATTGTTAGATACAGATTAACGATAGGTACTGTACTGTAACAACCCATCACTGCCCACTGTTGAGCTCAGGTCTCTTCAGAAGAGGGATTAAGCATAGTCCACCACGCTTGCCCAGTGCGTATTGGATATCTTCAAAGGATTTTTAGAACCCTTTTCCGACATGCAGGTTTCCTCACGATGTTTTCCTTCACCGTTTAACGGCGATTAATGATAGGCTTCCTTACAAATAATCTCGTATATTTAGACAGTTAAAGGACAACAGCCCTTATGCTTCTGGCCATAGGTGTCACTTATCAACTTCTCTAAACCCTTACTCTCTTTCCAATCAATACAAATTTCATCGTTACTTTTAAACCTATGCAATGTAATCGAATAAACTCCACACGAATATTCAAATTAACATTAGGGAGTATTATAAAACATTTGCAAGACCTAACTTACAATTTTGTTTAATGTATTATTGAATAGACTCACGTCCATTCTATTTATTACTCTTTGAACGTAATCACAGAACAAAGATTTGAAAAACCTGTTTGTGTTCAGTTTTAATTCTCACGCTTTCAATTAACTTCCAAATAAAACTATATAAGTTCTTATTGTTGACGCAATCACTGCAATTTCGGCCTCAAATACAAGGCTTCACTTTGAGTAGAGAACATATTGACCCCTAAAGTCTACTTCCTAGACCAAATAATTACTGTATTCGACATTTATACCTTACAATATGTATCTAAGCGAATTTCAAAAATTGTTATCTTTTGAAAGGTTTCATGTTGGGTTTTACGCCTCTATTTTTCCCGGAACTCCGTCTAAATCTAAAGTTTAAAGATCAAGTCAATTAGTCACAAAGTGCGACATAATAATTACTTAACAAACATGAAAAAAAGTCGGCGAATTGAGGTTTTTGGAAGTTAGTCAAAACTGGGGTAGATCTATCAAAGTTTTTCAGGCACTGGTATATTTAACTAGCAGGCCCGAGCAACTTCATCTGCGTTCTTTTAATTAAAAGGTAGCTTATGTTCTTTCTCGGGGTCTAAAGATTGTCTGTGCCAAATTTCATCAAAATCGGTTGAGAGGTTTAAGCGAGAAAGCGTAACAGACAGAGTTACTTTCGCATTTATAATATTAGTAGGGATTATAATACTTTATTCATAACCTAAGTCCTTCTTCCAGCACAAAATGTCGATCCACATCAAGGACTCCGACGACCTGAAGACCAGGCTGACTGAGGCCGGTGACAAGCTGGTCGTCATCGACTTCATGGCGACCTGGTGCGGACCCTGCAAGATGATCGGGCCTAAACTAGACGAGATGGCCGCTGAGATGTCAGACTCCATCGTCGTTCTTAAGGTGAGATCAATGTTTATTACATTTGTTAGTAAGGTAATCGTTTCAATAAATAAAACAGGTCCTGCAACTTCATTACATGATAAAATTTACAATACTAAAACAGAAAGCTAATTAATTGTCCTCACTGAAAACAATTTTACGAATAACAGCGTGCAGTAAACATCAATCAATACATAGTATAAAACAAAGTCGCTTTCGCTGTATGTCTGTATGTATGCTTAGATCTTTAAAATTACGCAACGGATTTTGATGCGGTTTTTTTTAATAGATAGAGTGATTCTTAAGGAAGGTTTGTATGTATAATAAATGCATAATATAGTAGAGAAACACTGATAAATTTAGAGGTTTCTAATGTGATGTCGTAAATAAGCACGTTTTTTTGCGCTTATATTGCAAACGCTGGCTGAACCCTACGAGATAGACCAAAATAATGTACTACAGTATTGTTCACCTTAAAAAGTTCAACAAAAAAGTCCGCGATGGTATATGTCTATCTCTTAGGGATAACCCAGGATAACCATTTTTACTAAAAAATGGTTATTACATTTTTACTAAAAAATGGTTATTTACGAAGTGATTTTAAACAATACAGTATTAATCCTTATCCAATTAAGTACCTTAAATAAATTGTGCATTTATTATAGATCAATATGCTTTTTACAGCATGTAATTTTAGTGAATATTACCGAAGATATTACAAATTTAAAATGCATGGTCGTAGTTGTTTGCGCCGGGCGGCGCGTGCCTATATAGGCTACAATTTTTGAACCCCTTTGTAACGCAGACGAAGTTGCGCGGGTCATCTAGTAATGCATAAATGAAATCATCAATTTTGGTTTTCTTAAACTAGGTAAATGTTGCCTTTACACATTGACTCGCCCATGTCCAGCATGTAAAAACAAAGGACGGTGGTTGACCAACATGTAAACGGGGGTTTCGTTTCATTGGCCGACATTGAAACTATGTGAAACACAGTTGACAGTTGACCTACCAGTTGTCATTTGCGAGCATTGGAATTCAGAAGTCAAGACTTCCAAGCTCTTTTCTGATGTGTTTAGAGGAATTTATTTGGTCTTAATAATTTTTTTGTGTCTATATTGTTACTGTTGTTTTCCAAATAAATAAATATGGAAACAATAAGATAAAACACACTAGCGGGTACAACTAAACTAAAGGCGACAGACAGACACACCCATGAAGCCATATATTAAACTCATCAAATTAGTCTGGCACATAAACAAGTTCTGTTACAACTGTATTACGAAATAAGACCAATTGTTTTAATGTCCTTAGCGACTGAAGAATGAAATTCATGATTTGGTGTTGTATTTGTTGGAATCATGTCGAATTAGATACTTTTTTAAAATTAAATCAAGTACTTAATGTATTTCATTATTATTTCGAATGTCCTATATCCATTATTTTGTATGATACTGGTTAATTCCTATTCAAAGAAATATTTTAAAATATTTTCGTAGCAATAAGGAACTGTGCTTATTACCTACTTCGATATAACTGCCCACTGCTGGGCTGACCAATCTTCTTACTACGTAAATAAGTTACCAGATTTTTGACATGAGATTTTGGAAACGATATTTAAAAACATTTTACATATTTGTCATTTTAATATAATTATCATGAATTTAATAAATATTTAACTATAACATAATTTGTGGTGATTACTATCACTCGCGGTCGCGTGTATCATTTCTATATCACATATGATATATTTTATGACACATATTATGTAGACGTTGCGTTATCTCGTCTATATTGATAACGTTTAAGTGTACATTAAATTGATAAATACTAAGTTTTTTTTAAAGATAAATTTAGTAGTTTTCACAAAAATATACCGAATACTTTAAATCAATTCTATTATTAAACTGATTGAAAACTCGAAATGGTTACACCTTACTGGGGCTATGGCTAGGTATTACCTGCATTTTGGAGAACTACAAATCCTTGTTCAAAATGTACAAGTCAACATGCAAGTTGATACTCCACTTATAAATAAATAAACCCTTCGAAGATATGTCTGATGCCGATTCCTCTACTCAGTAGTGAGTAGCAATGGGTTGTAACAGTACAGTACACATTCTTGTAAAATAAGTACAATATTTTCTATAATTACTATTAAATATGTTTTAACCTAAAGTCTCTTTGGCAACAAGCGATCGATATCACCGCTAGAGGTCACGGAATGAGTCATAATGACGAAGCTGTTGGCCAAACGTTACCAATAGCCAATACGAAAGTTGGATTATATTACCACCAATAGCCAACTTATATCATATTCAATGGCAGATTTAAATTGTTAATATGTTTTTGTAATTTTATAGTAAAAACTGCATTTGTAATATAATAGGTATTTTTTTACAAAAATGAAAACGACCGACTTCCATTTCATCAGCATAGCAATAAAACTACTTGTCAGGTCTCCATCAAATTTATATGAGATAATGCCGTAGTATCTGCTTCCTAACAAAAGAGTATCATCGAAATCGGTTAATATAGAAAAGAAATACACGTAAAAACGCATAGCAAATCGTGAAATTTCGTTCGTAGTACTTCAATAATATGCAACTATGACGCAAATTCCGCAATTTCATCATAGCTTTCAAATCCAAATTTAGTTTTCCTGTTCGCTCTCAAATGCAGTACAATTAGAATTGTATACAACATCACAAATATTGAAAATTCTAGATTTATGCAAGTTCCTATGACTGGGTCTTTAAGAACACTGACTAGACGGGTCGTTGCCCACCTCTGAGTCCCACCACTGTACCTCCTGTGTATGTGGGACACACACAGCGGTCATCGTAATGACTCTGAGCAGTGAAGCCCAGGAACCCGAGGGAAAGATAACATGTCTTGCAGTATGTAATAGGGTGATTAGTAGGGGTGTGCGAATAATTCGTAAGTTCCGAAAAAAACTTACCGTTTTCTGGTCATTAAGTTCTTGAGAATCATCATTTGGCGTCAAGAATCTCCCAATTTCGAGCTTAATATCTTCTTCAATTTCTTTTACTTCCTTTTCTTTGAAAAAATAATTTTTGTACCGGGGATCCAGATAAGTGCTTTTCTTAAAAATAATATCACGATCAACTTCACAAAATCTGACATCTAGCCCATTCAAGATGTTATCTACAAATTCTTGTCCTATTTCCGATGCATCGTCGTAGTTAAATTCGATACTGTTCTAAATCTCGAATTATTCGATTCGAACGATATTCGCATACTCCTAGTGATCAGTTTAGTTCTGTACCAATATGTCCCACTGCTGGGGTCGTTTTTCAACAAGAACAAAGTCCTCCACGTCCAATACGGATTATTATACATTTCTCGAAACATATGCAGGTTTCTTCACAATGTTTTCTTTTACAGTTGTTAGTTATTTGTCTGAACTGCTAAAATCAAAACCCTGTGCATTTTGACTTGAAAAATCAACCTTATTTCGGGTAGTTATGAAAATCAACTCGATTAACTTGTACCTTTTTTTTTTTTTACCTTAAATACTCACTTAGTCATATTATAACATTAGTAGATTAAGCTTGGAGGCGGCGCGACGGGAAAGAGTGCCGAGTGCGTAACGCGTCGCGCCGTCCCTCCAAACCCCGTGCAGGGTTTTGGCTTCAGTCGGGGTTCGGACGCTGTGTGAGCGGTTGGAGGTTTTAATGCGGTTCAACTCCCACATACGGTGATTTCCTCCAACTAAAAAAAAAAAAATTGTCCATCAAAGTCTTGGTTCTCGTCCAAAAATCTATCTTAATGTACTACGGCGCCAGTATTCCGCCACTTCGGATCAATACACAACTTCCCTTTGCCAAGCGATGACTCATCGACAGTATAACGGTAATGGAACTATTTTCCTTATACCGTATATGCAATAATTAATCATATGAAACATGCATGGAAAACCACATGTTATGTTATGTGGATTACATAAGTATTATTTTTGTAAATGTTACACGATGGATCACAATAGCACAAAAACCAGTCGGATCTTTGAGTTTATGTTCTAGGTAACTTTGTAACAAATAAAACATCGAAAACGGTTCATAAAAAAACTCAAAGTACTAATTCGATCATAAAAAGGAACCCCACGATGACCTTCTTCAATTTGAACAAGAATCATCCTAATATCCACTGTAAGGGGTCGGAGTGACGGGAAAGGGTGCCCAGCGCGTAACGCGGCGCGCCGTCCTTCCAAACCCCGTGCTGGGTTCTGGCCTCAGCCGGGGTTCGGACGCTGAGTGTGAGCGGTTGGACGTTTTAGTGCGGTTCAACTCCCACATCCGGTGATTTCCTCCAAATGAAAAAAATATATATCCACTGTAAACTAAAGTTATTGGAGTACAAACATAAAAAATATATATACAGTCCTCCTTTTGAGAAGTTGGTCAAGAAGTAACGTTCTTGTAACTCATGTAGCTACTTGTACTATAGTGTCATTCTTAAATGAAGTCATTCATTATAAACGAGTATGAACTAATTGTGAGTCAGCTGCATGACTTGCCAATAAGAAACGTTGCTGTTCGGTTATCTAGTTGAAATTGTATTATCATGATTATTATATCTATCACCTAGTGTAGTAGGCGAATGTCGACGTCATAAGACTGAGAAACAAATTTAGGATATTAGAATACATTGGGTAACGCAGTTAAGGTTGTCTACTTTCTGCGTGTCATTTTCAATGACTGTTTGATGAGTATTCAATTCTGCTGGAACTAAATAAATTATTATAAATCATATTTACTAAATAATTGTATTAGGTTAATTTAATTTTTAATTCCAGGACATATTCTTCAAATACCTTCAAATTCCTTTTAGCCTATTTGTAATAAAAGCTATATTTAGAAAAAACTTTATTTTCCTTTCATTATATCAAATTATTTACAATATCTATGACGTTGCAAACAGGACTAATTATGAAGAAATCAATTTTGTTTTAAATCCGTTGATTATCTTATCAAACAGTCTGCCGATGTGCACAGTACCTCACAATATCGGCATAGCAATGTATTTATAGCGATGATAAAACTATAATTGATTTGAATATAACATTGCATCATTATGGATTTTATCTTCCTGTTATTTGAATTTTATTCGAATTGTTAAAAAGCAAATGTCAAAATAATTAAATAAATATTTTTGTAATGTCTAAGGTGAAGAAACAAACTTTGGGTATAAATTATAAATAACAAGTAAATTATACAAATAGTCGTATTATTTAATGATGTTTTGACATTTGTTTGTGTTTTTCGTAAAACAATGTTTTCGTACTTCTTTTTACTTTTCTACCTTCTTTTTCTATCTAAGTGACGATATGACCAAATTAATAAATATTTTATGACAAAAATGTAAAGGACCTATTTCCATTGAAATCATGTCGGTTAAAACTTGACAAAGATCTAAAACTATTTATTCGATCTTTAAAAATAAGATCTCATGACCATCACCTTTCATCTGACACCAGAATCGGTGAAATCGGTTCAGCCAAACTATAGTTATGAAAGAAAAAACTTTTAAAAAAATACAGACGAATTAAATATTATTGGTCGGTCAGAAATTGATTTATTATAATTAATATTATTTGTTACAGGTCGACGTCGATGAATGCGAGGACATTGCAACCGAATACAACATCAACTCGATGCCCACTTTCGTATTCTTTAAGAGCAACAAGAAACTTGAGGAGTTCTCCGGCGCGAACGTGGACAAACTCAAGAACACTGTACTCAAGTACAAGTAAACTCATGTACGCGAAACTTGATGGAAACTAGGAAAATTTATAAAACGCTTTTCTATTGAAACTGTTTACGACACCTGCAATTTAGGTAAAAATGTTTTTAGCCTCTGGATGTGAAAGTGCTTCTAATGTTTTCAACACCTTAGCTTAGAACTTTCCAATGTTTTCAACACCTGTAAAACTTATTAGATTTTTTTTGTCTAAAATTGTTGATATTATATTTTTTTTCGCCGTCCATTCAAATCTCAAAAACATTGAATTGACGGAGTTTCCATCGTAGTTTCCTTTCATTTATTTTTGTTTATCACAATTTTTTTATGTTATATAGAGCAAAAGTTATTTTCCGCGCTTGCGCACCAAACGGCATACGACTGTGTATTTCGCATATTAAAAATATATGTATGTTACAGATTGTTACATGAATAAAGTATTTAAAAAATGTCTTTTTCTTACTTCTGTACAATTTTTACCTCAAATAGTTTTAAGTAGGGATGTGCGAATATCGTTCGAATCGAATCGAATATTAATATAATATTAATATTCGAATCGAATAAGTCGAACCTTCGAATTATTCGAAATTCGACGAATATTCGAAAAATTTCGAATAATTCGAATTTGACTACGATTACGACGAATATCAATATTCGATTCGGAACGAATAATTCAAGTTTTAAGATCTTGAGTATTGTTATGCTCGGTATCACTCTGCGTGATCGAGTTAGAAACGAGGATATTCGCAGAAGAACCCAAGTAACTGATATAGCCCAAAAAATAAGCAAGTTGAAGTGGCAGTGGGCGAGCCACATAGCACGCAGAACCAAGGCAAGCGCAGTGTAGGACGACCAGCTGCAAGGTGGATGGATGATCTTGTTAAGATCGCAGGAACACGCTGGATTTAGGCCGCTACCAACCGGTCGCATTGGAAATCCTTGGGGGAGGCCTATGACCAGCACTGGAGTATTGTTATGTATAAGGAGAATGAGAATGAACTAAGACAAGTAAAACGAGCATAAACACGTTGGTTGGTCTTGTTTAGTACAGGAGTTCCTATCATCTGTCGAATCCATCATTAGATCAACTTAATGGTACTCGGTTCAATCGTAAACTGGAAAGTTAAATAAATTGACAAGATTGCAACCGAACTTCCATAGTTACATATAGTACAAGTAAAATAGGTTATTTTATTTCTAATTGTGTGCATTTTTAGAAATTATTGTACAAATCTCTTTTTCTGATTAAGAACTATAAAAAAGTCAGTTGGATTTTTCTCAACTTTAAAAGCTATAAACTTATTCAGACACTCGGGGTTTTTTTAAAATTCTTTCATGCATTTTCAACGGTATTTCGAACGACAGCGAGGGTAGACAGATTTGTTTGCTCGTAAATCGACCCGCAGTATCCAGTCTTCTCGTGATCATGACGTTTGCAACAACAACGAAATATCGAGACAACTCAATTAATTAAATATCGTGGTAAGAACCCGTTGAAAATGTATGAAAGTATTTAAAAGCTCTATCTGAATAAATGTGCGTAGTATTATATAGTTACAGAGATTTTGTTTATGACTCAGTAAACAAGTGGATTTTTTCGAGATAAAAGTTGTCTAAAACTATAAGTAGGTGCAGATAAGATGTAGCAACAAGTGCATTAAATCTGATTTACATATTCTTTTAAAATATTGTTTTATCATACAGGAAGGGAGAATGTAGAAAACTTACTGTCACACTATATGGAGGTAATAATTCTATGCTACAGACGAGGTGGAGTTCATCCCTACTATATGGAACCACCGCGGTAATCCACGGTTCGTTTCAGGAACACTTTCTTGCCACGCACCATCCGGCTATGGAATGAGCTCCCTTCCTCGGTATTCCCTGAGCGCTATGACTTGTCCTTCTTCAAACGAGGCTTGAGGAGGGTCCTTAAAGTTAGGTCGTAGGTAGGTATAAAAAAAAAGAATATCAAAATATGATAATTATTGTCTTTAATATTCAATATGTAACTTTTATGACTCTTCATCATAAAAGTTACATATATAAGTTCTTTATTTCTTACTAGCTGGCCCGCGCACCTTGGTCTGCGTCACAAAAAAAAATCCTGGGTATTTAAAATTCCCGTTTAAACCTTCCCTGGACTACGACAAACATTTTAAAACCAAAATCAGCTCAATCGGCCGTTCTCGAGTTTTAATCAGACTAACGAACAACAATTCATTTTTATTTATATAGATTAAAGTGAAACTCCTGATTCCAACATTTTGAACGTTATCATAGAGCGGATATCACAGCACTGTTGCGTTAATCGTACGAGGAAATATTCCACGCACTATTTTTCATTCTTGTATTTCGTGACCGTCAGGATCGCAGGAAATCACTAGATATGGACGCGTGCGTCAAGTTGGCAGGCACACAGTAGAATTTGTTTTTGAATATGTCGAAAAATTGTGATCGATACCACATAAATAGTGCTACTGTACTTTAACCACACAACTGGGAACGTCACTATTCGCTAGATGGCGAAACTGGGGACTTCGTTCGGAATCACTATCGCGTTTGACCCTCTTTTTAAAAACATTTTTTCTAATAATTTTTAATTTCAATTTTTAATTAAACCTTTTATTTTTATAAATCTTTATTACGAAATGACGCTGTATTGCATTTTCAGCGAAAATATAGTTTCACCGTAAAATATGAGAAGATTAAAAAATTTAAACAAAATAAGTTTTGGAACTGTGCTCAATTTTAGCTCCTGCCACAGACTTGGCAAAAGTAAACAAACCAATTTGGTTGCCGATCCCAGTTGAGTGGTTAAAAGATATTCGATAGTCTTTATGTGTATGCCAACTTTACGTCAAAGTTAGCAGGCAAAAAAAAAGATATACTGGACAGATCAATTTGAACTATGTTTCAAAAACCTGTGCTTGAATAGTGACTAATAGAATCTTTCAAAAGTAATGGAGTAACTTTGATTACGCCTACTGGAATCACAGAGCAAGTAAAGATTAAAAATTAAAAATATATATTCAGCCAAAAATTTACAATTAACCATTAACACTAGGTCAAGCCTGTCTCGTGGAGATCTTACTAATATATTTATCAATCGAATTAACCGTTTGTATCGATACCAAATTACAATCTTGAAAAACAGAAAATAACTTCTTAGTGGCTAGTGAGACAAAACATAGGCAATTATTCATTTTAATAGCAAAAAGGTGAGTAGTGTGCGTATGATGAGTGTATGTAGTGTTTGTAGGTGTAAGTAGAGAATAAGATGTTAAATTAGGTAGAAAAACACTAATTTTAGATCAATCTTTTTATTCAGCTAAACATTTACAAAGCGCACCCATTTACAATTCTAGTTTTACTTAAAAGCAAACTTAGTAATACAAAATGGAAAAAAAAACTTAAAAAAGAAAAATCTTAAAGTACATTTATTTACTTTTAATCTACATTATAATTAATTAGTATTAACTAATAAGGCTTGCAATCGTACCTGAAAGAAAAAAAAAATGTTAATAATATTCGTCTCGGGGTAGCCTAACTCCCTAGAGACCGCGTCCCCAGGTGGCGGATAGGGGAACGCTCACTGATTTGGCACGGAGCGCATTGCACTTCACACGAGGTGCACTGCGCTTCGTGCCAGACCAGGGGGTAGGAGGGAAATAAAATACCTCCCGTGGACCACAAGGCCGGAGAACGACAAACTCAAAGTTTTAACTATCACACAAACAAAAAACACAAAATCTGACATCTGGCCCATTCAAGATATTATCTACAAAATACAAATTCTTGTCCTATTTCCGATGCATCGTCCAAGTCAAAATCGATACTATTCGAAACTTTCGAATTATTCGAAATTTTTCGAATATTCGTCGAATTTCGAATAATTCGAAGATTCGAATATCAATTTTCGATTCGGAACGAATAATTCGTAAGTTCGCACACCCTTAATTAATTACCAACATCTCAGTCCCTCCGTTTCTTGTTATGATGGTCGTGTCTGTCGTGATGGTCTCGTTTCCTCGAAGACTTGTCGGCGCGCTTGGCTTCGCTCAAGAAACGATCTAGACCGAACGGATCGAAATCAGCTTCAGGTTGACTGCTGCGGGACTGGAAATTAAAAACACTTATTAGAAATGTTTCGTAAGGGTCGCGGGTTCAAAACCGGTTTGTACCTATAAAATCTTAATGTAATTTATGTGCAATTTTGCAAGACAACACTGGCTAAAAACGGTCATGGAAAACATCGTGAGAAAACCTGCATATCGGAAAAGGATTCTAAAAATCCTTTGAAGATATGTGAAGTCCCCAATCCGCACTGGGCAAGCGTGGTGGACTATGCCTAATCCCTCTACTGAGGAGACCTGAGCCCAACATTGGGCAGTAATGGGTCGTTAGAGTTGTTACAGTACAGTACAGAAAACGGCTAACTTCCGATTTACTGATGCGTGTTGTCTAATACAACAAAAATTACAGTAAATTTGATCTCTTTTAAGGAAGTCGGGTTTAAAACAACACTCACAGGTTCTTCAAACTGCACGGGACCAGTTCTAGTGTTACTACTGCTTGTGCCAGCAAACTCTTTGTCGGCCACGAATCTGAAATTAAATAGTATCTGTATTAGACAAAGTAGTACGAGAAATGATACAACGAAATCTTGGGTTTGGAATTTATCATGTTTATTTTTTAATTCAGACATTTTGCATCGATCGGCCATTTTGTATTTGCCGCCATTTTGGAACGTTTTTCAAATGTCAAACAGAAAACAATTAAAATAGCGATTCTATTCTTAAATTCTACCGTTGGGTAAGTATTATATCACAAAAAGTCAAACATTTAACATCCTTAGACATCCTGTCGTATTTTGTTTGAACATTCCAGGCATATTGACTTCAATTGGATGGAAGCGTGGATTGGAATAAAAATAATATTACTTAGATTACGTTTTATGTTGTCACTTATACTTAGGTTATGATTTACTAACACTTAGTTTATTTTTGAGCCTATTCATTACAACCAAAGAAACAAAGTTTTCCTTTTTATAATATTAGTGTAGTAAAACTAACCTCCTAGTATTAGCCATTGACTCCAGATCACCATAGTTATCTTTATCAGCGTTCCTGCTGGGTCGGTATATGTGAGCCCCGATGTTGTCCTGGTTTCTCCACGGTTTATCATACACGTTGTATGCATCGTCTTCCGCATAACCTGTAGATAAAAACATTATGTATTTGGGATTGTAGATATTTGACTTAACGTTATTGGTTAGGTTTTTTGTTAATTATGTAAAATAGGCTATTCCACCCCATTTTTTTTTCTATTTTAATTTAATCTTTTGGTCATAAAAACCTAAAATTTATTTATAAATTTTTTTTTTAGCCAAATTAGGCTAAAATTTGCAATTCAAAATTTCAATTTCAAATTTGGCGCAAAAACGTCGCCAAATGCACCGCCATCTTCTAAGGTCACTTTTGCGTCACTCACAGAGTAAACAGCTGCGGTGTAAACACTACGATTTGCTAAGGGGTTTACTGTAGAGGTGACGTCATATTACAGCCATCATGGCGGATAGCGTTTTTGACATTCGAAAAAAAACACGATTTTAAAATTTTAATATATAATATATTTTGAGTTTTTATGAGTAAAAATCAACATTAATCACTTAGTTCTTCGTAAATCTATCAAAGTATGATAATTTTATAGTTATTAGCTTGGTGCGTAATAGCTTATTGTTTAAGAACTGTATGTTGTAGTTTTACGAAATTTTAATGAACTAGGTATGTGAATTTTTTTTTATTGTAACACAATTTTTTCAGTAATCATTAGTTTAAATTAAAAATGCACTATGATTTGTCCTTCTTCAAACGAGGCTTGAAAAGAGTCCTTAAAGGTAGTTTGTAGGGCAGTGTTCCCTGACAATGTAGAGGTCTATAAGCTACAGTAACTGCTTACAATCAGGTGTCTTGTTACTATAAGGCAATAAAAATTATCCAAATCAGACCACATAGTTGAAAACTCTATAATACTGACCACTATCAATCCCCTTGCTGTTGTTAAACAATCTCTGGTCAAACATGGCTTCCCCACCCTGGTTGGTCTTAGCGGGGAGCCCTAGGGCTATCTGCTCGGATATATCGCGTTCTCTGTCTTTGGCGAACTTAGACCTGAAACAAGAAATTAATTATAGCAGTGGCGTGCATGTGTATTTTGGTCAGCGTATGCAGAAGTGTAAAGAAAACCTAAGCTTAAATAAATGTATGTTTTCATAACACTTCTACTAATGATAGGTGTATTTTATTTAAATATACAGCGTTCATCAAATCAAAATAAACTCGGAATGTGTTTTTTTTCACTTGTAGATATGTATTAGATCACTAAAACCTCCAACCGCTTACACTCAACGTCCGATCCCAACTGAAGCTAGAACTCTGCACGAGGTTATATGCTGACGTGTTACAAAATTGCCTACTCACCTCTTATCAGGTGCAGCTCTAGCCAGATTCCTCTCCCTCTGTCTCTCTTTATGTCTGTCTGCTCTTAACTTATCTCTTTCTGCAGCACTGAGACCACTCTCGTCTATTTCAGGCTGTTCTATATTACTGTCTTCTTCTGGGGCTCGAATACCTGGTAAATAAAGATTGGAACTATCATTTTGTGGGATCAGTGATATTAGGCCAAAGGGAGATCTCCTTGCGGGCGAGGTAGTGTATGGTGGTCAGGCCGAAGCCCGCTGTAGTAGATTTCATTTCAGATGTCGTATAAATGCGAAAATGTCTGTAAATGTCGTAACCGCGATTCAGGATCTCGCGCGTTATTATTGGACCCCACAATTTTATTTGTCAAAAGAGTTTTAAAAAAAAATATCTAATGTAATGCGAACGCAAATGCAAAATATACTTTATTTGCAAAAAAATTGTCATCTAGTGAGATTGCAAAGATTTTAAGTCAAAAACAATTATCAAAATCGGTTCATTTACACTAACTACTTTAATAAAAAAAAAATACTTCTAGTATTTCTAAAAATAAATTAAACCTCCAAATTCTAAAGTTTCTAACAAAAATGAATACAATTTAAATAAAGAGTATAAACAGAGTACTCCCGAAAACGAAAGCTGGTTTAGTACTAGTGGTACCAAGGATGTTAACGTTTTTGCAAAAAAAAAGTCGTCTGAATGGATTGATTTCCTGGCTTATTATCACAGGTATCACTAATACACCCTGTATAGAACATCTAACAAAAACTTATTATAATACAAAAACCTTACCAGCCCTATGATCTCTCGCTCTCTGCGCCAACATCCTCAAATGCTCTTCCTTCTTCTCCTTCTCCCGCTGAGCCAATCTCCTCTCGAGCTGAGCTCTGGCCTCTACAGCCTCTCTGGCCTTCCTGTCAGCGATGTAGAGGGCTTCGGCCAGCTTGGAGAAGTTCTCGTTGATGTGCACTTGTTGAAGACCACGCCCGTCTGCCGCTAGACGCTTGTCGAGGGGTATTGTGTATCCTGAAAGGTTTAAAGTTGTGACATAAAATCACATGTGTGAAAAATCAGTGATCAGTCAGGTCACTTGATTGTAAGCAATCAACGTTGCTCATGGACCTCTGCACTACCAGGGGACGCTGCGTGGCCGCTATCTACGGCCTGCCTACCTTTAAGGATTTTAAGGACCTCGAAGGACTAAGGACACAAACAAAGGGTTGTCACAGTACAATACATACCCTTGGCGTTCTTCCAGTGCGACACGCAAGGCGGCACCTTCCAGTCGCGCTGTTGTCGCACGGACACGCGGCGCGGGGGGGAGTGTAACACGGGCGCGGGGGGCGAGGGGGCGGCGCGGGGTATCTTGCGGTTTATCTGGAAGCGGGGCGGCTCCATCGGGTCCGATTGGGCTTCTACCATTCTGGACAAATGTTAGTAAGTTAACAATTACTTTTAACAACTTACAACCCTGATGGTAAGTGATTTCTAACGTTTTTGCATGTGAAATACACGATTCTCTATGTGAACCGATTTCAATGATTCATAACAATTAAGTAACAGACACTTTAGACATTATCTCATGCAAATTTGATAAAGATCTGATTGGTAGTTTTTATGCTATACTTCAGACACGGAAGTCGATCGTTTTCATTTTTCTCAAAATCACTGGTGTATTTGTCATAAACAATATTAACATTTATTTTTAAGCTACTTGCAGGACATTTGACAATTTTGTCTTCACATTTCTTGCACTTAAGTTTTGCTACCAATATTCTCCACAAATATGCACAAGATAGAACTAAATACTAATCTTACCTTATAACCCTCTGTTTGGCTCCAGAATTATAAGACCCGCCTTGCTGTGCTGGTGTGTACCTGATGTATTGAGCTGGGGCCTGCAAATAACGGTGCACTATCAGACAGATAGTCAACTATCTGTTCTGCTTACAACTAACTAGCCTATTGACAACACCACAGCTTTAGATTTGGGCTCTGGTGTTGTTTGAAAATATAACACCAGAATCATTCAAATCTGTCCACCCAAACTTAATTTAAGGAACAATTGAGTATCACCTCCTTTTTGTAGATTGGTTGAAAAATGCACCATAGATAATTCTTGGTATTTCTAAGAGTTTATAATGTTTATTATGAATATTATTTATTTAAATAGGATTTTGATGGTTTTTTAGTTGGTAAATGTTGATTAATTTTACAAACCAAATTATACTTTTTTGTTTCTAAAAATAGATTATAGGCACAATCTATAATAAAAATATATGCATAAGATATTAAAAGGGAGCTTATTTAGCAAAATTCAACTCACAGCTTTTGGTGCAGCTTTAACCGGCATAGCGGCCGATATTTTAGCGTTAGTTAACTTCTCTAGAGCTTGTTTAGTTTTCTCTGTGATCTCTTGAATGTCATCCTCGTCTGGTTTCTGAAGAGTTGGGTCATCTTCGGCTAGGACTTCAGATGGTAGTAGATCCGTTAGTTTTGAGTATATGATCTGAAATGAAGATAAGACTAATCGGTGAAAATTTTGGTATTTTTGAAACAACTTTAAAGTCTCTAATGAAAAGTTCTGTGTATATTTTTTTTACAATTTTATACTTACTATTAATTATTATAGATTAAGTAAACACTATTACTGTTTTCTTTTTAGACATAGATTCATAGACATTATTGATGATAGTTATATAAATTCAAATACTTGTTCATGCTTTTTGAAAAAAGGCATAGGATGTCAAGAAAAAAGAATTACTTTTATAAAAGGTACTCTGTCAGACATTGTATATTACC
Organism: Trilocha varians; assembly: GCA_030269945.2. Taxonomy (NCBI): domain Eukaryota; kingdom Metazoa; phylum Arthropoda; class Insecta; order Lepidoptera; family Bombycidae; genus Trilocha; species Trilocha varians. Next base: position 4,781,982 of record AP028279.1, read on the forward strand.
TTATCGGCACTATGTCCTTGTCTTGCAATAGCAGAGTATTTGACCCTTCCAGACTCATCCAGTTGGACTGCAAGAGCATTTGAGGTGCTCTCTTTGCCACGCATACCCATGCCGAGAGGGTATTGTGCTACATGGATCTCTGGGAATGCACCTCCATCTAGAAATTAGTAAAAATTGATACTTAGGTAGAATTAGTTACGGTTAATATCCAAAAATGTTTTCCTATAGGTACATATCTCTTTATGTTTATAAATGGTTAATAAGTATTAATAAGTACAAAACGATTAAATTTACTTAAAGCACTAAATAAAAAGCTAGATAATTACGAACTACTTGATTTATCAGTTAACGAACCTGCAAAGTCGTCCTCTCTCCGAGGCACCCATCCTTTCCGTTCTCCGTAAGGCGGTACGCTACTCTGAGACACCACGAGGGCGCTACCGACTCTTTTAGCCTTCAACTCATCATCTCTGTCCCAAACTTGCTGACTGGGAGCTGGTAATAGGCTGAAAATGATAAACGAAACGTGATAAGCCTCTCTATGTACAAATTCATAAATTTTATTGTTAATTGAAATAGTTGAATACAAATATCAATATATTTAGCTGAAAAATAAGTTAGTGAAGCATAACAGATACTTATTTCGATGTTTATTTACTGTTTTTAATAGAATTTACAAAAAATCACACACCTCGACAACGACGCCATTTTCTGCAATGTTTGACAATTGGATTTTTTGACAGATGATAAAATTTCAATATTCATGGTGATGTGCAATGGTGATTACGTTTGTAAAGCAGCGCAAGAATAAGGGCTATGTCAATCTATAGCTTTTTTTTTTTTTTTTTTTGATGGAGGAATCGCTGTTGGCCCTTGGGGGCCTTTACAGCTTCACCATGATGGGGTGCGAGCTCAAGAGGGGCTCGGCTGAGTATAGCATAGGATGGGAATACTAACAGTTGCCCGAAACCAACTTATTAGCGCATCATGAATTTACTACTGGTTCGGAACGCGACCCAACTGAGAAGAACCAGCAAGAAACTCAGAGGGTAGGCGAGAATAAAACATAACAAGTAAGAATTAAACATGACAAAGAGGATTAATTGATGATGATGATGGTTCAAGTAGAACGCCGAACTCTGCGTCGAGTTCGACGGCGGCGAACGAGATAGCCAACGCGTCGTCTCGAGCTGTTAGCGCTAGCGCTGACAGCGAGCTGCGCCGATAACTTATCGGGAGGGTCCGTGAGGACGTGCCGCGGACGACGACGGCACCATTTCTCGGCGTGCGCGGGATCGGGTTCGTAGTCGGCGGCGGCTACGATGAGAGGGTTGGAATGGTCCTCTGCTTTTTTGAAGTAACGCTCGGAAGTTTCCTTCAAAAATTGTGTGATAGGGACGAGATCAAAATCATCATGAAGATCGACGTTACGCATATACCACGGAGCGCCGACGGCTTTACGCAGAAATCTATTCTGCAAGATCTGAAGGGAGTTGATATGAGTGCGAGCCGCGTGAGCAAACGCGGCACTACCATATGTCATAATGGGCCTAACGCACGTTTTGTAAAGTGTCAACTTATTACGAAGTGACAGCTTACTACGCTTGCAGATCATGGGGTTGAGTCTGCCGAGGATGAACGCGGCGCGATTGCGGACGGTTTTAATGTGCTGACGAAAGGTCATAGCACTATCGAAGATAATACCCAGGTATTTCACCTGTTTAACCCAAGGGATGGTATGTCCGAAGAGAGTAATCGGAGGGATCTCATTCCTCCGGAGAGTACGACGATGGGAGTCCACCGCCGGGAGACGTCTTGAGGAACCCCTCTGAAAGAGTACAGCCGTACTTTTCTCGGGGTTAAAAACGTTTACGATAAGCATCAATCTATAGCAGCAGATGTACAATGAAGAAGTAAGTTTTAAAATTTTTGAAAACTGAAAAACTAGCAACTTCGATATAACCGACAGAAGCGGAGTAGAGAGTAGTGGAAACCAATACATTGCACTCCAATCAAATGAATGTTTGAAGAGTTACATGTAATTTACTTTAATGCGTTACTGCATATAATATTTATGTATATTGCCCACAATTTTATTGTATTTGTAGGGCACATTTGCTCGTTTTAAGATAAATTGCTAATTGAACTCTTTCTTATTATAATAGACGTATTAATATGGATAGAAAAGTTCGGCGATTGCTGACTGCATACAGGATGCACCATCCACGCTCATCTGTTATGAGGCTGTATATACCTCGGAAGTGTGGGGGTCGTGGCATGTTAAATGCCAAGGATCTGCACAACCGAGAGATATACAACCTTCGGGAATATTTCCAAAAGGTGAATGTGGGTATGTACCGTGATGTAGCAGCAGTCGATAAAGGACTCACTCCGCTATCCTTAGCGAACGGGAATTGGCGAGCGCCGAAGGTGATGAGTGTGGCGGATCGCACGGACGTATGGAAGAGCAAGGAACTACACGGTCGATTCTACCGGGCCCTTACGGGTCCCGATGTAGATCAGTTAGCCTCCGTGGCCTGGCTACGATACAATAACCTCTTCGGAGAGACTGAAGGTTTTGTCTTAGCAATTATGGACGAAGTTATCATGACGAACAACTACCGGAAATATATTCTAAAGGATGGAACGGTCGACATTTGTCGGGCATGTCACCGTCCGGGAGAGTCTATTAGACATATCGTTTCCGGTTGTTCTCGTCTTGCTAACGGCGAGTACTTGCACAGGCATAATCAGGTAGCTAAAATTATCCATCAACAACTTGCGCTGAAATACGACCTTGTTGAAGCCGCTGTACCTTATTACCAGTATTGGCCTCAGCCGGTTCTCGATAATGGTCATGTAACGCTCTACTGGGACCGATCTATTATCACTGACAGGACTATTGCTGCCAATAAGCCTGACCTAGTGATAATAGATCGGGATGCGCATCGGGCAGTGTTGATCGATGTCACCATTCCACATGACGAGAACCTTGTGAAGGCAGAAAAAGAAAAACTCCTAAAATATTTGGACCTGGCCCACGAGGTGACCGACATGTGGCGTGTTGAATCGACCATCATTGTTCCGATCGTTGTATCTGTGCACGGTCTAATAGCGAAAAGCTTCGACCGTGATCTAGAGAAGCTTTCGCTCCCCGGCTGGGTAAGGGGCCTGATTCAAAAGGCGGTCGTTCTTGACACGGCGCGTATTGTGAGGAGGTTCCTTTCTCTTGAGTCCTGACCACTGATGGCTTGGGTCGTAGACTCCGCCTGCAGTGGCTCTCTGTTTTTTATATTGTATTTTTAAATTTGATTGTTTTGTAAATTTATTTTAAAAATAGAATGTAAAAAATAAGTGAATAAATGAATATAAAAAATAATAATAATACTACTTCGACGACGAACAGAGCTTTTGAAATAGCCAAGCTGTATAGTTTTTACTGAAATGCTATAATATAAAAAGCAGTGATGGGACAAAGTCTTACAAAATAATAAGAATTTTTTTAAATTTCTGAACGTTTTCGGTTATTTAAACATTTCAAATTGTGTTAAAAAGTAACAAAGAATTGTCAAAAGTAATAAATTAGTAAAATTTAATAAGATTACTAATATTAACACAAAATGCATTGATCAAATGTTGAAGTAATTAATAAGGATTTTTTGTATTTGAATGATCACAAAAAGTGGTGAACACAAAATGTCAAATTCGTATATAAATGAAGTGAGCTGCGAACGTCTCCCTTTTATAACCTCAAAAATGCGCGAGAAGTAATAGTTCTTTAGAGAAAATTCACTATTTTTCCTATTTAATTGGTGTTAAAGTGAACGTAAATACAAAATGCCGTTGAAGAAAAGAAAATACAATGCCAGATTCCCGCCTGTGAGTACAAACTCCCTCGAAAACTGTCTAAAAAGCGTTAAAATATGTGTTGTTTTTATGCACAAAATTCTAAGCTTAATAAAATCATGACATTGTTTGCTTGTAGGGACGTATCAAGAAGATAATGCAAACAGACGAGGAGGTGGGGAAAGTGGCACAGGCGGTCCCTATCATAATTTATATCCTTTTCAATTAAAACTTGTTATTACCAATTAAAATTTCATAGCAATCTGTCGACTAGACAACATAAAATAGAGCATCATAATATTGAATTATCCAGCAAAAACATCATTCAGAATTACTTTATGACCATATTATTATTTATATTTGCGTCCAAGTATAATAAATAGTAATATTATCAGAAAAATGTTTATGTAATGTTTAAGAATAATGAATTGAAAATTAGAGCTTCATATCTCAATAGGTTGTGAGATAACTCAATAATAATGATCTTAATTCTAATAATACACAATATGACAGTATGTATTATCACATGTTATTATTAATAATTGAATATATATAAATAATACGGCTACAAGTTCAACACATAACATTTTTTTAAAAGTTTAATGCAATAAAGACGCTCTTTATAAACTGTCCTAACATAATTAAAATAAAATTAGTTTACTAACATAGGTTTGTTTAGCTATCTTGCAAAAAAAAAAAACTTATGTACTCAAATAAAAACTATAATAAATCCCAAAATTTACCTAATATAATGACATAAACAATCTCTTTATAATATTATGATTTATCTCTGAAGACTAAACGAGCAGGGGAGCAGATTACCCTTTTTCCCGTGGGTCATGGGACGGGTTATTCTGAAAAAAAAACCCGACCTAAGAGGTCGAGAATGCAAGCCGTTACGCCCTTGGATCATAACACATATATTGTACAAATTTATTTTAAATTCTGATCTGAATAAAAACAATATGAAATGTTTGGGAAAACCAACCACTAATTGATAAAACTAAATTGTTTCTGTTCACATTCTTGAGTTAACACTTATCTATTTAAATTTAAAATGTAGGTTTTTCTGATTTACATACATGAACCAAGTTATAGAATACTAATATTTATTTTATTTATTTATATATGGAGTATCAACAGCTTAGATATTCACTACTGTAATTAGTTATTATTTTAGTAATCAAATACACATGAAATATATCTGCTCATTAAAAAAATGTGTTTCTCCTAAAAGTTAACACATGCAAGCTGAATGGTATGAGACAAACAAAACTTTCATTTGGTACTGGCCTGGTATAGTATTGCAGAAGCTAATGTGACATCTCACCGTCAGGTAGACCGTAGGCCATTATCTAATAGTTAATTTTTAATAAATTCAACAAATCTGAGAGATGTTTCTATAGGTCCATTATCCAGAACCATTTGATCCTATCTGTCATGCAAGCAATTTGCAACATCTGTGCTATACCTATTGTTCTTCCAATGATTAAGTCATTCCAGCTATATCTTACTTTGGGTCTTGCTCGGTTTTCAGGAGTACCTACTAAACTGAAGTTTATTGTCCTTTATATTGAAGTATAGTCCCCTCATAAATGTTCAGAATGGATCTGATACTATCTTCCCCAAAATCAAGTTTAATAGATAATCCTCCATTTTTTTGCATATGTATTGTCATCATGTAGACGTCCAGTGTCCACTGCTGGACATAAGCTTCCCCCAAACCTCGACGCAACGACCAGTCCTGCGCTGTCTGGATCCAATAACTTTCCACGATCCTGACCAGGTCGTCGTTCCGTCTTGTCTGCCTCATAGATTACATCTGGAATTAACATCATAACCACCAGAATGAAGCTAATTTAAAATACACCGATCGTGCGTAACTACAAGACATTCTGAATCAAAATCATGAATAACAAAGTGAAGTTTTAAAGAGCTTATGTGTGTAATATTTGATTAGTGTCTAAACGAGCTGAGTGTCATCGGTACACGCTAACGCCAGATAGTCGAGTTGTTACGTGCGATTGGCGTACTTTCAATTGGCTTCATTCTGTTGTTCATGATGTTCATGTACCGGTTCGTGGCTGCCTCTCCAGAATTTGCATGAGCAATTAAGTTTTAAATATAATTACTGATCAACTCTCGTTCGCGATACCAAATGATTTAATGGGTAAATTCCCATTACACATACAATAAATTGTCTTCAATAGTTTTCCAAAACATGTTTATCTTAAAAACAGATACTTTCATTCAGTGATAGTTGTTCTAGTTCGTTCTGGATTATTGTGCTAGATTTAAGATTGATCTTGTTCGCTCATATCTCGAAGTTGATGACCTGTCGCTGCGTCGTAGTTTATCGGAAGAAATGTGTTCCATTGTTTCCTATAGAATTGTGTAAAATTAGATTTGATGTCCGATAGACTGGTTTCTAACCAGTTGCGTATTGATATCTTTGTTGGTATGTGGGAGTTGAACCGCACTAAAACCTCCAACCGCTCACACTCAGCGTCCGAACCTCGGCTGAGGCCAGAACCCAGCACGGGGTTATGAGGGACGACGCGACGCGTTACGCCATCGTCACTCTTTCCCGTAGCGCCGCCCCCGCGTATTGGTATCTTAGCTTAGATAGACTTGTACACAAAACATCTCATACTGTAGAATGCTTAAATTATTTGAAGTATTATTTGGAGTTTAACCCCTATTAAGCGTGACTAATGCTTGGTCTCTCAACAGATGAGATTTGAATTCAGTAGCAAGACGTCTTGAGCGTAGATTGGTCAAACGGCTCATCAGTGCAAGAATGATCCCTAAACTTTCCAACATCCTCGATACATACACATAAGTTCACGATCTCTCAACGATAATAACACATAAATGAACAAGATTTAATAATAACGAGCATAAACTATACGTATAAATTTATCGAATGAATGGTTGTCTGTTGAAACAGATAATGTTGTTCGTCAAATACGTCACATTAGTTGAAATTGTGTTTCATTATCTGGGATGGATGAATCTTCTCTTTGTCATGAGTACTTTACACAGTAATTTCTGTGAATTTGTATCAGTTTCGTATATTTCTGGATTTAAATTGAAGACCATTTTGAAAGGTACATTTTGGCGATCTGCCTTGAGCTTTTTATTGGTTTCTTTCAAAGTCTACGGTGTGACTGATTGCAGTTTTCTAGGTATTTTACAGTTTCACGAGAAGTTCTTGTAGAAGTTATTTAAGATGTTAGATTATTACGCCTTTTTATAATCACGGTACTCGCATTCAGTGAGGAGGTACTCCTAATGCCACCACTATCTTTCACGTTGCGCTTCAAGAAATCATTACGTTAGGGTCTACCCTTGGTTAGGTACTGTTGGTACGGAACCTTTAGTTATAGTCTAAAGCTTGTCCAATAGTAAAGAAACTCTTAAAGGAAGAAGGTATTCTTATTCCATGAAGTTCCATCAGACCACACCCAAGGAATAGTTGGAATGATGTTTTTACTTATTTTTTTAAAGTCATAACATTTAATACTTTAACTGAAACTAAACAAATGACGTCATAACTCTATTATGACGCATCAGGACGCAAGGAAACGGGGTCAGTGCTAAATATAGGTCTGATTGAATGAGAAATGTGGTTATTGATTTGTTCTGTTATCGCTTTGTTATGAAGGTTTTTTTAAAGTTAATTTAAACTTTACATTTCAAAGTATTCGTAACTGTTTTTCAGGGATCGAATGAAAAAGGAGAATGACTTCTTGATGTCTCTTTGTTTTTCTCTCTTTTGTCCGTTCCCAAATGCCTGAAACTAGCCTAAACTATTCTCTAATCTAAGCAACATGGAAATTGTAAATAATATGTATCTTGCCTAAGAGTCTGAGGCCCGAATACTCGTACGCATCTTAAGTCTGATACTTTACTCACAGCTACTTAAAGTTCAGAAATCTTACAATTTCAATGGTATACACAAACGTAAATTAAGAGATTTAACTTTTTCACATTCCATTTTACGTAAGCGTGTTCAAAATAAATGTAATACTTTATGTGAAAATCTGTTTAAACATACAAAAACTATAACAAAATATTATTTAATTAAGAAATAGTATATATTTTGTACACCTCCAATGTTTATTATTAAATACTTGATTAAAAAAGGTTATCTCATGGTTTCAATGTAAAGTTAAATGATGCGTGAAATGTATCTCACCTCTGACTTGAAAGCGATTTTAAATCTTCTACTTAACCGTATACTCAAACGCTTCTTAATTTTACCAAGCTCTCAAACAGTTGTCAAACGCTAAAATTTTTGAGTAAGGTCGTGAGGTTCATTATCTATGAGATTAGTAGTTTGGTATTTATTTGAGTAGTTAATATCGCCTATAACTATGAATTTTTAAAACGGAAAGTTTAATATTCAGTGTCAAATGAACATGGCATTTATTAAGTGGTCGTTGATAATGCTGAATTTCATCCATCCATTATGCAGACAGCCGATGCGTTGCGTTGCGGTGCGCTTAATTGTGCGCAAAGCTGTATACTTTCTTGCTTTTAAAAAAAAATCACATGTCAATATTGAAGTAGTTGTTGAGATCCATTTTACGTAATATTACGTGCAACATAAAATATTAATTCAGTCATTGTGTAGTATTATATATAGTCATCATTTTGAATAAAACATTGAAAAGAAGTTTATTTCGTAAATGGATGCATTTTCTTTAATTTTTGATATATTTGAAGCGTGATTTTTATGTTTAATAATCATGTTTATTTAAATTAGGCTTGCGTAAAACTGAACACACCAACTCACTGGACTTTAGCTGACACCATACTGAAATATCTAATTTTTGTTTGTGAATACCAGTTAAGTTGTTAAAGCTAAACAGCTGTCAGCAAAATAACCTTTGTTTATTTGGTGCCATATGTAATTCATGGCAAACAACAAGAAAAGGAAAATAATAAGGAAGTTTTATTGAATAAAAAGGTAAGTATATACATATAAGTAATAAACTTTTAAGTAATAAACTAATAAATTTGTAACAATAATTAATAGAACAGGAACTGAGTGAATAATAGATACCTGAATATAATCAATATTATGGAAACTAAGTCAAAAATGATAGTAAAAAGCTGATAAATGTATTGTAATTGAGCACTTGATTTCAACAATAGTGGTGAACTTTCCACATTTTCAAACGCATTACCTGCTAAAATCACTAATATGAAAACAAAAAATGTTAATTTAGATTAAAATTAATGTAGGTAATTGTGGATCATATAATAATAATAATTGTTTTTTCAGATAATCATTGTGTTGATGGATCATTGGAGAATCTGATACAAATAATAGTGGCAAGCCGTTCCCATCACATACATTATATAATTTCATAATTATAATTTTGTTTTGATGATTATAATTATTATTAATAATAATTATTGTGCTAAATAATTTATTTGTGAACATTTTGTGACTGAATTGTATCATAAGTTGATATGAAAAAGCACAAATGTAACTAATTTGTGTCAACAATTAATTTAAAATAAATAATATTAATATTATTTGTTAAGTAAATAATGTTAGTTGTAATCTAAATAATATGATTTATTTAAAAATTGTACACAGAACAAGTTTTAGAACTGTGGATGCCGATCCCGGTTGAGTGGTTAAAATTGAAACCAAAGTAAAAATTTTGATTTAAAGTTGAAATTACATTATGTGTTTATTAATATAGAATGTAATCATTGTGTTAAAATCTGTGAGTGTAAATTAAAGCATTATATTTTAATGAAAAATTAAAGTTTGTATTTTAAAAGTTCAAATTGTTGGTTTTTAATATGTATGCATGTTAGAAATAAATAATGATAATACAGTCGAACCTCCATATCTCAAACCTTAACTTTTGGTAATTTAAAAACCTCTACAACTTCAAAAAATAATATGTTCCCTTCCCATCAGAGCCCTAACATAGACCCTTGATAAGTTAAACCTCTATAATTTGAAATATTTTGTGTTTCCCTTGGACTTTAACTTATCGATGTTAGACTGTATTAGGATTAAATAACTTTAAAAATATAGTGTTGTTATCATTTGTGAAGACCTAATTATAAAGGTATGATTGCTCATCTGCAATTATTATAGTAATAAAGCAAACAAAATAATTTGTTGACAACAATTTATTAAGGAGAAAAATGAGAATCAATGATCATTGATCGAATATTAAATCCCGTTGTACAGGGGAGAGCTCCTCTTGATGTAAGGTTTCTTCATCCCATACATTGTTTTGTATGAGTGTAACGTTGCAGATACTACAGGGTCTCCAGAATAACCATGTTCTCAATGTCACCACGATCAGGTTGTGCACAAAGGGTTGAGTCATTGAATACAGTGCTAACACGAACAAAGCCTGGCCATCTGGTAACTATATTACTAATCCTCAAGGTAGCATCACATTATGTGAAAAATATGTCTTTCAGTTGCAATACATGTCAGCTTGGGAACCTCCTAAAATTAAAATTAAAATGTTAATTATTAAATTTTTTCCTTCAGTGTTGTTATAAATTGCATATTGTTGATTGTTTAAGCATTTACCAATTATGATTTTGACAAAGACTACCATTTTAATAATAAAAAAGTACAGAATTAAAAGTTTATTGTTTCTCAATCAAAGCATAATACTATCTAGATATTTAAAATATTATCATTATATTTTATGAAAATATGTGTTTTTAAATAATGATTAAGATTACAGAAGTTTAAGATAAAAGTACACAACAGAATGAACAGTACATACCAGGAGAATTTATTTTAATATGTGTGCAGTCTAATGCTCCCAGAACTCTTGGAAATCCAGCAATTGCATAAAATTCGTTGGCCACAGTTCGATGCTCTTCACTTGTTGGCATATTAATATATCTGCTTTTCAAACTTGCCAATTTTTTAGTCACCCTGTGGACTACATGGTGTACAGTGGGTTGTTTCACATGGAATATATCACCAATTACTTTTTGGTAACTTCCAGTGGCGTAGAAGCGTAGAGTAATCAAAATTTGGTCAATTGATTCTATTGCTCTATTTCGTTTAGTCGCAGGTTTTATAGATTGACCAATTACTGAGTCAAGATACTGCACAGTTTCTTTTGATAGCCGAAAACGAGATCCAAATTCGGCGTTGTTATATTTTTGAAACAAATACCACTATCGTAAAATGTCAACAATAGGGGTGTGCGAATATCGTTCGAATATTAATATTCGATTCAAAATTCGACGAATATTCGAAAAATGTCGAATAATTCGATAAGTTTCGAATATTCCGAAATTTCGAATAGTATTGAATTTGAATACGATAATGCATCGTGACCAGAGAACGTAAGTTTTTACAATCACACAAACAAAAAATACAAAATCTGACGTCTAGCCCATTCAAGATATTATCTACGAAATACAAATTCTTGTCCGATGCATTATCGTAGTCACATTCGATACTATTCGAAATTTTTCGAATATTCGTCGAATTTCGAATAATTCGTAAGTTCGAATTATTCGCACACCCCTACTACGAATCTAATACTAATATTCGATTCGAAACGAATAATTCGTATGTTCGAATTATTCGCACACTCCTAGTCAACAAGCCAATGTCAGTATTACCATTAAGTATGCGAACAGCGACATTGGCGGAATCAGTGCGCAGTAATATCCACGCGCGACTGAGGCCATAAAAAAAAAAAAAAAAAATTACGTAGGTCGTCATTATAAAAGCGTCTTCAAAATCATGTTTGAGTATACCATTTTGATAGTTAAGAACTTGTTAAGGACTGTACGACGAGTCAAATATTTGAGATGCGTACGAGTATTCGGGCCTGAATGTTTTAAAACTGAAGTAGCACAATAGTAGCATTTATCGACTCGACGGGAAAGAGTGCCTTGGGCGTAACGAGTCGCGCCGTCCCTCATAACCCCGTGCTGAGTTCTGGCCTCAGCCGGGGTTCGGACGCTGAGTGTGAGCGGTTGGAGGTTTTAGTGCGGTTCAACTCCCACATCCCCGCCCTCCCCGATCCGGTGATTTCCTCCAACTAAAAAAAAAAGATACTCTTCATAGAGTGAACTGCAATTTTCAAATTGTCTGAAATGAACCCCTTCATAATTTGAAGCTTTTCAGACCCATAGTAAGTTTGTGCACAATCCTAAACTCACTTCAGACTAAGTCAGGCGATTTCGCCTCGACCAAAATGATTACAATAATACAGGTTTGAACATTTTCACCTAGACAATAAGTTTTAATTCAATGTCATTTCAGCACAAACCGCTTGCTCGTGTAGAATTTTAAACGTACATTAATATTTAATCCACTTTTTCGTTCAACTGATAAATGGTTTCAAATGACATCATCAATGTTCATGAACCTAATATTTTTGTTACAAAAATGAAAACGACCGATTTCTGTTTTTCAAGCATAGCACAAAAACTACTAGTCAGATCTTTATTAAATTTGTACGAGATAATATCAAAGTAATCGTAATCGGTTCACGCAAAAACGCACAACGAATTCTGAAATGTCCTTTAATAACACAGATCCAAATCAGAGTTATCCTGTTTATCTGGATAACTCTGATTCCGGATAAAAAGCCAGTGAGTAGCAACCCAGCAATGTCTCACGATATTACAAAGGTTCATGAGCACCAGTAAGATGGTTTTTAAAAAGAATACACAATTAGAACGTTTAACTGGCACCAACTAAACACCAAAAACAAAAAATATCGACTGTGATTTAAGTCGCTTTGTGATGGATTTCATTTACCAAAACCTTAGACTTCATTTAAAATGTAGATACACTATTTTCTAACAATTGATCGGAACAGTGTATCTTGACTAGTTTTTTAAAATAATTACATCCAAAACATACAATACTCCTTAACTAAGTTCTTGTCGGATAACACCGCGTACCTTGGAGTTGTTCGTCGAGTCTCTACTTGGTAAGGCGATGCAGGTGACGCTGAACAGAAACGCGAAGACCCTGAGTCCGTCGCACGTGAAACAGTGCATCTTGGCCGAATCCAGGTTCGACTTCCTGAAGGATTTGGTAAGTTGTACTTAACTGTACTGTAACCATTATTGCTGGGCTCAGGTCTACTCCGAAGAGGGATAGGCATAGTCCACCACGCTTGCGCAATCCGGATTGGGGACTTTACATATCTTCGAAGAATTTTTAGAATACTTTTTCGGATATGTAGGTTTCCTCACGACGTTTTCTTAAATCTGTAGCGTTTTTCTCATAGTCTTGGAAATATTCCACCTGGCAAGATTGTAGGTTTCTATAATAGCCCTGGCCTGATAGAAATCGGAAACTGATCGCCCTAGATGAACTTCGACCACCGTTAATGGTTTCTTAAATGATACCATGTTTTCGCTTTATACTTTACTCTTAGAAATAGTTTATCAATTGCTTCAAAAGAAGGAGCTCAAGTCGTTAGATCTCTTCTGTAAAAAAAAAAAAGTTTTTTCGGTATAAAGACAGCATGACATGACCTTACAATTTGTGGCACCGTGAGTTTGAATTTTTACTTCCAATATAATAAGAATAATACCAAATTTACAAAATGCTTTCGCTCATTATTTCAGGTGAAAAACATACCGGATGTGTCTGCGGCGGAAGAGAAAGAAATGATGAGCGCCGAAAGCTCACCCAACTCTTCAAGGTTAGTTAAATTAACAATAAAAAGGTAACTGTAAAATATACCTATATCAACGATTTCTTGAATTGTTATTTGTACCACCTATTTGCCAGAGAAAATCGCCAGATTAGTATGTGGAAGACAAACTGCACTAAAACCTCCTGCCACTCACACTCACGTCTGAATCCTGGCTGAGGACAGAACAGCATGGGATGGTGAAGTGTGACGTGACGCGTTGCTAAGTCTTACGTATCGCTCCGTCATCCCTAAATTTCACCACCATCAGTAACTGGTAACCATCCGCCATGAACCTGTGGAATACTGGGAAACGAAAGAACCTCTAGACATTATTTTTAAATCTCGTTAATGATTTAAACTATGTTTAGGGAAATTCTCATCAACAATGCAAAATATTAAATATGCAACATTTTAAGTCGCCTAACATTTGTGGTTTCTTTGTTAGATGGGGCATTTTTACGATGATAAATAAATTTTCTTGAAGGAACGTTTACTATAACACTGGGATTTTCACAGATTTTCAGACGCTTCCGTACCCCCGCGGAGGATAGGCAGGGAAGATTCTAACAGTTCTAGCAGTTGTGACGTCAAAGTGCCAATCACACCCACAAACCTAGTACGAGATCCTCTCAAACGAGGCCTCTCCTCGGAAACGGATGTCACTGCCAGATCAAAACCAGAGACTATAACAATAATACCCAATGACGTAGCCATAGATCTATCCAAAAAGTCTATAGAGGACCGGCCGGTACGAACAGCGAATTTCTACCAAGAAACCCTTGTGGATGAAGTAGAACACAGAAGCGTTATCACAATGAACCCAAGTTATTCCAGTCCCCAGCCGTCGACTAGTTACACGAAATTAAAACCTGTAGAACCACCGCATAAGATCGAAATTGTCGTGCCAAAAAAGTTTGTAGCGTTACCATCGGGGCCTAGGACGCCCGTCACACCACGAACGCCCATCACGCCCATATTAAACATAGACTTTACCAAAAACTTAGCGAATCCAGAAATAAAGGTTCTGGATACGACAGCGGCGAATATTATTGCGGCGCCGAAACCCGAGAAAAAATTCTATCACAGGCAAAATTCTAAGCCTAAAGAGGTCAGGAAGTTGGAAACTAAACCGTTGCAAGTACAGGCGCATCCAGTCGATTTAGATCATCTGAACTCTGGTAATTTACAGATCGACGAAGACTATGATACCTGAATGTATGTAAGTTTTTTATGTTGTATTTTTTGGGAGTTTGTTGTCCAAATGATATTAAGATACTCAATCTTGCATTCAATGGTATATCAAATGTTTAATATTTAAATGAAACTGTGTATTTGATAAGAGTACTAGTATTTTTGAAGGTCTCTGAACAATATTAAATGAACTTAGTTTATGGCAGAAAGTATAAAAGATAAATTATTAATTGAATAAAAAAAAACCAACAGGGTTGCCGTATTAAAAATGAAAAAATCTACCAATTCTGAACTGTCATTAAACATGAAGATTAACCCTTTTGTGGCTGTCAGATACCATCTAGACAAATGCTAAATTTGGTTTAGTCCCAGTTTTCCTTTTATTTGAAAATATATGTTATTTGGGCAACAAATTATTTTGTTTACCAATATGTACAGAATCAAATATGTATGTTTGTTTGTGTGTCTTATGTAATTACAATGAATAGCATGCGGTTTTGTATGTGTTACGGAATAAGTTTAATTAATATTATTTTGTTGTTTTATTTAGTTTTTCATAAGTATTTTAAGTTAATTTTAAGTGAGGTTAAAACAATTGTATAAATCATATAGTCACGTAATATATTTTTCGTTATGAAATGTTTTTTTACTCAATTACTCTCATATTGTTTTTAAATAGTTAATTGTAGAAAGAAAGAAAGGAGTTTTAGTTTTCAGTAAAATAGAGTGGAAATGTAACCTTCTTCAAGCCGAATTACGGTATCGATGTACGGTATTTTTTTTATTTAGTTTGTAATTTGTAGCAAACCTTGGTGACGTCACTGCCAGTTGAGGCTGAAAATCAGCGCTCGGTGTTGGTTGTTGTTAATCCTCATTTAACACCTAGCATTTAGCTGAGTCTCGACTGGTTTGTGGTGGAAACAAAATTTTTTTTTTTTAACAGGTGTTCAATTACTTTTTATTTTGTTTTTATGTAATTTTTCTTGAATTTATTACAATGTATGTGTGTGTTTCCGCCATAAATAAAGCCATGTCTATGTATCGCAAAGTCCGCAATGATGTTGAAAAAATATATGTTCAACCGATTCCAAAAACAAACGAGTTTTCAAGTTTTATTTTGATAAGACATTCAACCTACGGCTTTAAAAAAGTTACATAAACACCCTGTATATATTTCAAGGACATATGCAACCTATTTCGGCTTAAAAAGATTACATACACACCCTGTATATCATTTTAAATAGACAAATATTTTGAGTCTGATATTAATAGTGTAGAAATAGTTATTTCAAAGTAGTTGGAATTAAAAATAGAAAAAACAATAGTTACGCCAAAATATACTTCTAAAACATAACTAAATAATGTTGCCAAGATGTAGTAATTAGAATTTATTGAACAGCTTAGCAAATAGCAGTGTTTAGATATTTTGTAGGCCTATCAAAATTTATAAATTATGTAGAGTGAAATATTTCTAAAACTGAATCGTGGAGTAATATTCTGCAAAATTATTATATTTAAAGTCAAAGAGTACGTGTTGCCAGAAATATAGCGAAAAATAGTCAGGCTAATAAAAAAATGCTTTAACAGTACCTACCTTATTACATTTGTCAATTTAAATTCTAAGGAGTTCTTAACGGCACAAACTTTTTAATAAAAACTTGAGAGGTGTCATGGGACACCCGAATAGAACGAAGTTTCTTTCGATTAAAAGATATCTTATATTTTTTTTCCTAACGTAACGCGCGATAAGGGACATGTTTTAAAAGATTTTGATCACAGCGCCATCTAGCGATAATCATCTAAAACAAAAAAAGTGTCGTGACAACTTTTCATAAGATTTTTTTCTGTCTTGCCCCCTTTCGATAACGCGCGATAAGGAACTTCGTTGAAAAAACTTAAAGCAATCGGGTATTTGTCCATCTCTCACTCCCAGCACTAACTCGTGTGTGTGGTATGACAGCGGCGACCATCGTAATGACTCTGAGCAGTGAAGCAAGCGAACATGAGGAAAACGATAACTTAGAATGAGCCTCGCAACTCATTAGAAGATGATAGAAGGAGTATGAGTTCCGACTTCCCTTTTAATAAAGTGGGCAATAAGAATTAAAGATGCATTTCGCCAGAATTCAAGAATAATTGGCTACCACTTTACACACCAAATGAATTTAGAATATGACTCCCGATACAGTTGAATTAGTAATAAAAACGTTACCATTGAAAAGCCGTAGTCGCTTAGCGAGTAAATGTTGGTAGATAGAATAATTTGACGTTAAAACCAAATCAAGCACAATGCAGTGGCGGTATTAGGATACCATAAATAACAGATTAGAAATAAATTATATATTTATCCTTATTTGTCGAAAAACAGTCATGTCTTCATACTATGATACGTCAAATAAAAATAGTCGATTTAACTACACGATTCTCTATATTTTCGCATAGTCCTAGGACACCCTGTATATGTAAGCTGCTTAAGTCAGTCTTGAGTTGAAATAAAAGAATCGCCGCTGTTGTGCCAGATAAAAAATTCCATAAATAAAATGATTACTAAGACTTATATGATGACAAGTCGTTTGATTATGTGTTTTGAAATTATAAATTAATTGATGTTAGCAATAAACGTATAAAATGTAAAATAATGTATGAGTGTTAAATCTAAATTAAAAATGAATGTTCTATATGTGTTGCCCTGTTTAGAAAATGGTAGGTTTGGTAAAAAAATTAATGAAATTGACTTTTGTAATTGAATGATCTAGTCATAATACTGAATTGTATTGTCTATGAATTTTGATAGTAATCTGGTGGACAAAGGTGGCCCATGTTTTAGGCACTACCTACACAATAAAATTCTAAGTTATCCACTCAACTGGGATCGGCAACAAAATTGGTTTGTTTACTTTTGCCAAGTCTGTGGCAGGAGCCAAAATTGAGCACAGTTCAAAAACTTGTTTTGTTTACATTTTTTAATCGTCTCATATTTTACGGATATAATGTATTTTTGCTGAAAATGTAATACAGCGTAGTTTAATAATAAAGATTTAAATAAATATTAGGTTTTATTAAAAATCTAAACTAAAGTTTATTGGAAAAAATGATTTTAAAAAGACGCTTAAATGCGGTAGTGATTCCGAACGAAGTTCCCAGTTTCGCCGTCTAGCGACAAGTGATGTTCCCACTTGAGTGGATATAATACGAGTATGTATTTAAAAATATGTCTTCTCTGTTCTCACGAATGGAACTTTCGTTTTTAATTTGGACAACCTTCCTGTCGGTATTGTTTCCACTGTCTATGCGAGCCCGCACACCTAAAGAAGTATTGACAATACTTGTGACAGAAGCAGTGATGGGATTTAAAAGTCATAACAATTTAAATAGAATGGTAGAAAAAAATAGCAATAATAGCGTTTGAGTAATATGCACCAAAAAACTTTTGGATATTAAAATTGTGTTATTTGTATATGTATATGCTTACGTGAACTGAGTTTAGTTAGTTCATTGCAAATATTAAAAATTAAAAAGACCGCCTGAATAGTAGACTTACGATGTTAAGATTAATATTTTTAACATTATACGATTTTGGAACTTGATCCTAAAATATAATTAAGTTTTTCAAGTTTTATTTTATCCTAAAACATGCACTAACTATTTTTGAAAATGTGCTTTTAATTAACACTTTTTTTAACATGCTAGTTTTTTTGTATCTTTTCCCATCACTCGGTCGAAAGTATTGACAATACTATTGATAGGTGTGCGGGCACGCTATGGTTGTGAAATAATTGATAGTCATTGAAAGTGCTTTTATTTTTGATCTTTGAAAGTTCAATGTTTTGTAAAACTTAATGTTATTAGTTTAGATTAAGCTCTAGGACGTAGCCGTTTAGTTGTATAAATGTTATTTTTGTTTTCACTTGTAAATTATTGTTTTTTTGTTTGGTTTTACTGAAGTGTTAAATCGTCAAAACATCTCGCATACTTCTTGAATAAAATGAGGGTGGATGGATTTTAGTGTTTATTTTAAAAAGTGTATAAATTTTGTAATTAACTTGCGGTAATGTGAAATGATGGAGCTGATGGTGAAATGGTCAATTAGTCTATTGTTGGGTTAGAAGTTGATAAGGGTTCCGTACCCAATGGGTAAAAAAATTGGTTGCCTGTAAAGTCGGTATACGGGCGAAAGTTTTACGTGACAACGACTCGGGCATGGTTAGCCCGCCTGAGAGCCTGAGAGAGAGAGAGAGAGAGAGACAGACATAAAAAGTGAAAGGCACGCGTGCCTCTCACTCGCTCTCATTGTGAGCGCATAACGTGAGCGGAGCGTAACGCAGTTTCTTGAATTGTCACCCGGCAAACCAATTTATAAAACGTTGTCACGTCAAAATGGGACCTTATTACTGAAACTTTGTCCGTTCGTCCTCAGACTGTATCTCAAGAACGGTGATAGCCAGACAGTTGATGTGTTACAAAAAATATAATAAATATTTCAGAGAGTTCCCATACTTTAACTATTCACAGGATATTTTGATTTATGTTCTCTTTTAAAATGATTTAGTAGACTTGAAAGATTAGGTTAACTATTTCTAGTTTGGAAGTTTTGGTGGGTAAATCCTATTCGCACTTAGTTTCATTTTGATACACTGTGATTGGCCAATTCATCATTTGTGCTCAGCGAATGACAGATGATGTGTTTGGTGTAAAAAAGTGGCAAAGATAAAAGTACGCGATGTATTTCACACATGCTTTAGGTGTAAGTAAAACGTAAATGACGGTTTTATAATATTAATGCACTGTGGATGCTTATGAGATGCTGTGATGTTGAATCTAAGATCTATTCACACAAATTGCTTCTTATAGCAAAAGCATTAGAGACGACTTTGGCTTGGCAAAATCAAGCCCGATTTTGTAGTTGAGTTAAACGACGTGTTGACGATTTATCCGTATTGTAAATATCTGTAAGCGTGCCCGCACACTTATCAATAGTATTGTCAATACTTTCGACCGAGGGATGGGAAAAGATACAAAAAAATAGCATGTTAAAGAAAGTGTTAATTAAAAGCACATTTTCAAAAATAGCACGTGCATGTTTTATGATAAATAATACTTGAAAAAATTAATTATATTTTAGGTTCAAGTTCCAAAATCGTATAATGCTATAAATATTAATTTTAACATCGTAAGTCTACTACTCAGGTGGTCTTATAATTTATAATATATGCAATGAGGTAATTCAAATTTCTTTCATACTTTTACAGGCTTGGCGCTGCCTGAAATTACTTTTTTCATATCTTTTAGTGCAATACATGGAACTAAATTCACTTGACGTAAGCACCAGGAGGTATATACAAATAACACAATTTCAATATCTAAAAGATTTTTAGTGCATGCTACTCAAACGCTATTATTGCTATTTTTTTCTAACATTCTAATTAAATTGTTATGACTTTTAAATCCCATCTCTGCTTCTGACACAAGTATTGACAATACTTTTTTAGGTGTGCGGGCACGCTAAAAATTACTTTTTTCAACTATTCAATGGTCGCGTTTTTTTTTGAGTGAGGGTAGTCGACTAAAATGTTATATTTCGATATCTCATTGGATTAGATCGTCACTTTTACTTGCAAATACGATGTTTACTTTCAGTAATTTGTTTTTTTTATTAACTAGAATGAGCGAATGAATTAATTCTTGTCAGTTTACCGAACTTATCCTTTAAATTAGGCTTTAAAGACAAAGCTTAATGATAGGTAGTTTCTGGTTCCTGACATTGCTGTAAGAGTGATTATTATCAACTTATTCAGACACTCGCGGTTTTCTATAATACTTTCATGCATTTTCAACGGGTTCTTACCACGATATTTAATTGAGTTGTCTCGATATTTCAACGTTGTTGCAAACGTAATGTGTATTCAGATTATCGAGTATGTCGAATCCAGTGCTAAACACAACAGTCACTAAGGGTTCATGCTCAGAGAGTCTTGTAGATACAGTGAGTGTGGTGTGTCGTGATGTGAGTTCGAGTTCCAGTGGTACTCCCCAAAAGCGAACGAGAAAGAGGGTAGACAGATTTGTTTGCTCTTAAATCGACCCGCAGTATCCAGTCTACTCGTGATCATGACGTTTGCAACAACGTTGAAATATCGAGACAACTCAATTAATTAAATATCGTGGTAAGGACCCGTTGAAAATGCATGAAAGTGATTATTATCTTTTTACTTATTTAGATAAAATTCTATCTGTATGACGTTGTATAGATACCAAGTATAAATCCTTTAACTAGTTAAAACATTATTACAATTCAGTTAATAGTGAGGTTATGATCAGAAATCTTTTTGTCAGTCGACTACCCTCATTTTAATTCTTCAAAATTATTATCTATGGTCATTGGTCATATATCGAACCCGAACGTCCGTATGAAAGCAATAATAAGAACTGTTTTTGTATTTGTAACGTTTGAATGTTGTAAAAATGAATACACAATAGATTGGTGGTATTTTGTGTTTTATTTCTTATCGACTAATCAACTTCATGTGAAAACACTCAAAATACAATAAAAAAATAAATCTATCATTCTCTTTTGTAGGACAAAGGCACTGTAGAGTTAAAGTTTAGGGAAAGGAAGTAAAATAAAGTATAGTTTAACGCCTCATTAGAAACTATCAATGACAGATATCGTAAATTCCTGTTACAACTATAGTCGCTCGCTTTCTTATTTTATTGGAACGAAGTTCCTTATCGCACGTTGTGAAAGGGGTTTAGACGGAATAAAATTCTTACGAAAAGTTCTCACGACACTTTTTTGTTTTAGATGATTATCGCTAGATAGCGCTTTGATCAAAACCCACACCAAACTGTAACTCTTTGTGGGTGCATTGGCTTCTCAATGGTGACTTGTGGATTTTCCGACCCCCAGATGCGACAATTTTGCTTAGTGACATAGCCTCCGAGATGAAAATGGGCTTCATTATTACCAGTGCAATATTTATCGTAGAAATAAAACAAAACTTCGTCATGTACAAAAATATTTCATGTTTTTATTTAATTTCGTTAAATTAATTTTACTTAACGATAACAATGTTCACTTACGTTATTAACTTATGTAAATAGTTAATTTTCTCATCAGTTGTCTGTTTTATTATATCGTGAATTCAAAAGTTGATGAAACAACGGTTTCTTTGCTAAGGTTTCAGGAAAACTTGAAGATTTATAATAGTTTAGCTATAATCAAATCAGATAAAATATATCCTTAAGGAAAATATTTTAGTTGATTATTAGCCATTGATAACATTTAAGATCTAAGCATTGATTCTAGAAGGATAGAAATGAAAAGAACTGTAAGAAAATAGAATTGGTTGAATAAAGACTTGGAGTTTTTACAAGCTTTATATTATCTTGCACTGGATGTAATTATGTTCGGGTGGAATCTTGCAAGCTAAATGTAGGATTAGTAAGATCTCCGCGAGACAGGCTTGACCTAGTGTGGAGATCTAATGGTTAATTGTATATTTACACTGTAAATTTTTGCTGAATATTTTTCTTAAATTTTACAAACTTGACTGATATGGATATAATATGAAACTGATGATGGATCCGGAAGATGGTGATAGGAACTCTTGTGCTGAACAAGATAGACTCGTCGTGTTTGGGCTCATTTTACTTGTATTAACTAGCACTCTACTGCATATCCAGGATCTTCAAATCAAATAGTTTTTTTTTAAATTACATTATTTAATTACTGGATCGTTCTTTAAGGTTTAATGTAATTCGTAGATAATAGAAATTAAATTTTCGGGCAATAGAAAAAATGAAAGGAAAAATTGTCAGTAGTACAATAAAATTGTTACATAATTTTACAACTTTTAAATCCACGATATTTTTAGAGTATCACTTTATCAATCGAATATGAATAGAAATTGTTTTCAGGATGTTATATTAAAAAATACAAACTTCTAAACATTTTCGATCGATTAAAGGTTCTTGAATGATATTCTAAGGCTTTTAATTTTATTGGCAAGATTTTGTTTGTTTTGTCGATTTTACTACATCTCGTATCTGAACCGAAGTGGACGGACAAAGACAGTAAAATTTAAATTAAATAGTTAAGTGTGTGAAGAATTGGAGCAATTATCAGTTACTATTGGAACGAAGTTCCTTATCGCGCGTTATCGAAAGGGGGCTAGACGGAAAAAAAACTTACGAAGAGTTGTCATGACACTTTTTGTTTTAGATGATTATCGCTAGATGGCGCTGTGATCAAAATCTTTTAAAACACGTTCCTTATCGCGCGTTACGTTAGGAAAAATGAAATATAAGATATCTTTTAATCGAAAGGAACTTTGTTCTATTCGGGTGTCCCATGACACCTCTCAAGTTTTTTGCTTTATAGGTAAAGTAGCCTATGGCCAACTTGATGGTAAGTGAATTCGTTATAACTAATAAATCGTTAAATGATTAAAATACGCGATTTTTCGGATTAAACAGAATTTTGAATAGCTTTAGAAGGTGTATATTAAAAGTTCTTTACTCCTTGGGCAATAATAAGAGAAAAATAGTGGAGTTTTTGACGTGTACTGTGAATATCTTAAAAAAGTACTGAATGACACAATTTTTCGTAGAAATTCAGTTCGGATACGGAAATGTAGTAATCAGTGCACAATTTTGAGATTCATAATGATTAAAATGTATTTTAAAGCCATAAAGTTGAATGTTTAAATTAGTAAAAAATATATGAGTTTATTAATAAATTGTAACATCTATTTTATAATTATTAAACGGCCAAACATTTCTATAGACCAAGGGACGATGGACATTTTACACGTATCTAGAAATTCTTACAGAGAACGTGACTGGGCAATTAGAACAGAAATGAAATTTAATATTTTTATTTAGGGAACGCAATTATGAGTTTTTTCATTTATTTCCTTTATTATATTTATTTTTAATTTAAACATTCAACTTCATAAACATGATATATGATAAAAATTAATACTAAAATACGGATGGGTATAATAATAATTACGTCTTAAATAACAGTCTGTCGCGATTTTAAATACAGTAAAGTGATTTAGTGTCATTTTGGAACGAAGTTCCTTATCGCGCGTTATCGAAAGGGGGCTAGACGGAAAAAATCTTACGAAAAGTTGTCACGACACTTTTTTGTTTTAGATCGCTAGATGGCGCTGTGATCAAAATCTTTTAAAACACGTTCCTTATCGCGCGTTACTTTAGGAATAAAATTATAAGATATCTTTTAATCGAAAGGAACTTCGTTCTATTCGGGTGTCCCATGACACCTCTAAGTTTTATTTATTTTAATTAATTCTTATTATAAATTTATTCCAAAAATTGTACATTATTTTAATAATTATTGTCATAGTAATGTAAAATTTTGATTCAAGATTAAATTTATACATGTCCTTAAAATATGATATTTTGTAATTAAATGACACTAAACGTTTATTTTTTGTTCTCTTTAACTTAAAGCTACAAATTACGAGAACATTGCAGTTGGAATATTTATTTGTTGCTTTGTAAAATTACAGTGTAAATACCAAGAAAAAATCTATTATTTTGCATGTCAAAAGTAATATTTTTCTGAGTAAGAATAAAAACTGGAGGTTGAATGATTTTTCAAAGATTTGGTAAAGATCAGCGAAATTAGCAGTACAAGGCTTTACCCGTGATTTTGATATCTTTATTTATGTAATCTATAATCATTTATTTGCTCATTTTTTACATTATATTTAAAACAATAAAAAAATATATATTTAAAAATACAATATAAAAAACAGAGGGCCACTGGAGACGGGGTCTACGACCCAAGCCATCAGTTGTCAGGGCTCAAGAGAGAGGAACTTCCTCACAATACGCGTCGTGTCAAGAACGACCGCCGCGCTGAATCAGGCCCTTTACCCAGCCGGGAAGCGAAAGCTTCTCTAGATGACGGTCGAAGCTTTTAGTTATTAGACCGTGCACAGATACATATTTATGTTAATACTATGGAAATGATTTTAACCACTTTGTAGTTTTATTTTATTTTACAGAGCAACAAACAAACTTTTCAAAACAACAGTTCTCGTTATAAATAGGATATTGTATTAATACTGATTAAAACAGTTAAAAATAAAATGGTAATTGATGGCAATTGTTATTTACAAAAAACGCGGCATCGACCATAATTTAGTTATAAAAATTCACAGACCCGTTTAGTTCGGAAAAACTTATCTATATAATACAACCAAATTAAAATAAATTAACACTACCTAAAAATATGATATAAAAATACCATTAAAATTATGCTATGTGATACAAAAGTACAATATTTGCGCAATATAATTATTTAATGTGAGCACCTTCGTTTTATTATTAAGGCACATTGAGTTCTATCGAAAAAAAAAAAAACATCCACTGTACATTTAAAGGAAGACATACATCCTAAACTAAATTATTACAAATCATACATTCATATAATCTAATATAAATTAAATTAGCTCAAAATAAGTTTGGAATGTTATAAGAAACCAGTCTTTATAGTTCAAATGGGGGACACCTTCCCAATCCATAGATTATAGATCATCTATGGATAACCATAGATTACAAATTGTCTATGGAATACTCAGCTAAACTCGTTCCCTTCGTACAAACTCTCACAGACTTCGAGTAACCTCAAAACAGGACTTATGTTATACGGGAAAAGAGATTTGGATACTAACCGGCTGATCTGGAGACGGAGCCTTATAAGTACCCTCATCGTATCATCAAGGCCTCTGGAACCACCTGAATCGGTCTGCTGACAAGTATCGAGAAACTTTGGCCAATTTCTTCGGACATACTTAAGGAACCGCAGCAAATATAACAGAAAACATGTCTCATTGCTTACCAAATAGTCTAACAATACATCGCTGTCATGCGAGACTACTTTGAGGAACTCTATAAAGGATGATATAGGGTTCAACATTGGTATTAGGTCTGGGTACACCGAATTCCTGTACACAATACCAACGGTTATATCTAGAGTACAAACCATGGATTCTATGAGGTAATCATCCTGTTCACTGAAGAGATGAATGAGCATTTTAGTGAAAGGTGTCTCGGGATGAAAATCCAGGTTATTCCTGATAAAAACATCTAGTTTTTTCAGCACATCCCGTATAGACCTTTCGACAATCTGCATATCTTGTATTGCATTGTAATCCGACGAGTCTATTGAGCTATCTGATGAATCGCACCTCATCTCTTTAACTGTCACCGCTATAGATTTTAGGACAAGCAATGACATTCTCTGTAGCATCGTCTTGTCTACTTCTGACCGATTTTGTTCATCAATTTCGTCATCACCGTAGCTCTGGTCTACCAGCTGTATTGTCGATGATAGAGGAGATACTTCAGGGCCTAAGGAATAGTCCCTTATTACTCGACAATCGTGACCTAAAAATCCGAAACCGCTCCTGCTGTTTTGTACTCTAACATCGTTTAATAACCTAAAATCCTTAACGAATCTTACGATTGAATGGGCCAAACTACATATTTCTTCAGGTAAAATATCTTGTAAGGCCAAAGTTGACCCATAACACAGGACCTCATTAAATAAACTCAACAAATGCGTGTATATTAAACTTGGCAACACTGTGTTTCTTAATAAATCAACAAAACTCTGGAGGTCTGCGTAAAAAGGTTTCGTATCAATTATGGAGAGATTCGCTTTCACACTTATAATATTCTCCCATAGAGAAAAAAAAGTTAGTATACAGTTTTCTGAATTAGCTAAATTAAGGTACCTTAGGAGCAAGAGTTTCATGTTTTTGACCAGGATAGGCCAGTGATGTTCCAACGTCTTAATGGTTAAGCATTTTATATGCGACGTATCGAAAGATTCGGAATCCGTCAGCATGACGGTAACACATCCATGTTCATTGACTCTTTCTACTCTCACTGGAGGAGGCTCAGGGGAATGCTCCATCTCCTGTCTCTCATCATTTGATTCCAATTTCAGAACTGGTTCTTGTAGCCTGAACGTGATAGGTTCAGCTTCATTTGACGTTGATGGAGTATTGTTTGTGTGTAAATTCGAAAATGCATTATGTAAGTTAATCTGTGAGCTTGATGGGGCTTCCATACTACTGGAGTATCCTTGACTACTCCTAAATGGGTTATCTTCTTGTACATATGAATTACTTGGAGTATTAATATAATTACTGTCTTCTAAAGGGTGTTGTTCCACTGTCTTCCATTCAACTATCCTTTTAATTACATCTAAAGTAAAGTTAATCTTTTGTACTGTAATCCTGTTGATTCTATCAAATAAATAAATGTTCTCTGCTATTTGCTGCAGCCAATTCTCGTCGACAGTATCCTTGGATACTATTAGAAACGTTGCTAATACTCTGCTGGCTATGAATGTGATAAACTTACTTTTGTGATCAGCCAATTCCACGACTTCAGTGATCCAGTCATGCCTGTTACGAACCAATATATCGCACGCATTCATAAGTTTCGAACATATTGTCCCTGTGTTATTTTGTTTTAAATATAAGTCAAACATAAGCTGCATAGTTGATAAGTATGTTAGGGAACATGTTAACGGCCACGTTGAGATATTTAATTGGCGATCAAAGAGTTGTGTTACAATTGCTTCATCAAATTGACATAGGCACTGCCCTACGAGGTTATTTTGAAGTAGCCTTAGCTCAGATAGCAGTTTATCGTCTTCAGAATTCCACTGTGAGCTCGTATTTGAACATGACGGTACTATTTCCACAACTGAATCACTCTGAAGCCTCAAAATGGTTGAGCAGTCAACAGCATCTTCACTTACAGTACCACTGTCAGGAGATTCTCCATTTCTTGTTGGGAACTCCTCGGTGGTTTCATTGGGTGTTGTTTCAGACTCAAAAATGTCTGTGATGACATCCTCTGTTGATTTGTCACTGCCCTCGTCTATATCTGGTGCCTCAAACCTCTGTTTCTTCTTGACAGGCTGATCAGAAGCCATTGCTTCATTTGTGTGAGGAGTACACAGCTGCCCTCTCAAAACCATTAATACTTCTGCGATATCAAATATTTAGAACTCGTCGTGAGCTTAAAGCTTCTGATTTTAGTTCGTGGCGATCATTATTCTGTAAATAAAAAGATGGAATATGAATGCATGACCTTTCCGTGTAGCTACTCAATTACGCGCCCGACAAAGCGTTAGAGATTCTTAAGTTATTACGACATTCTGCATCCCTGAGAGTGAATTAATTTGAATTTTTGGTTGAAATTAACGAGGAAGCTCAGGAAAAGTCGCAATATTTGATAATTTTAAACGATTTTGTACTAACTTTCCAAAATATTTTGATGTCACACATACCACTGCACGAACGAGGTTGTTGAAGCACTGGGATCGTCTAAACGTATCCATAAATTATTAGTACATATTCACTGCAATCCATTTAAGCACTGTAATGCACTGTTTTATGTGATATTTCGTTCAAATTTTTTATATTTTCAATAACATTTACACGAAATGAACATCGACTCCATTACGTACAATGACGCTCTGTCAAATTCGTGTCTTTTTATGTTGGAATTTTTAGAATGTTACTTTTATATTCTCAGTTATAAAAATATTGAACAACATAGTAATTTGAATCATTATTTTAGAAGTATTCTTAAATTCATTTTTACTTTCTATTTTTAATAGTTAAGTTTTAAAATTTAATAAGTTATTTAGTTTACTGCGTCCGGCCAAGAGGGTCGTTGCCAGTTTGACGACTTCTGAATTTAGCAAACAGTAGCTAAATTCCAAAACCTGATTTTATTTTATAGCTCTGGCATTGTAAAAATTCGTGAAAATATGTTGTAAATTGATAAAATTTAAGAGATTCATGAATTCAGTCAGCTACTTGTCATCATATTTACTTTTTATCAAATTTATTTGATCACGTAATTTTACAATGCAATTTTATTACAATCTTACAGTTCTTTAAAATGTTTTGTTCCATTTAACAATTTTGTAAACAAATGTTGAAATTGGATGAAGGAGTCTGTTTTCAGTTTTAAAAGTTTTTTGAATGCTTATAATTTATCAAAATTTTCAAATTTAAATAATCTACCAAAAATAAGTATGAGATGGTAGAAAAGTAGTAATTGAAATTAAAAATTGGCAACCCTCTTAGTGTCTCTAGTAAAATGTCTGCTCCTAAAAATCAAATAATAAATTTAGTAAAATGAAACACTAACCACTGTTTTAAATTCGATTAACGACTTTTAATAATCAGGTGAATATACGGTGCTTTCTCTGCTGTTATTAATTTCAGAAACATTTTACGTTAAATAAGTGTTTTTGCACAACAATCGATTGTTAAAATATAGGTTAAGATTGTAGTGAAATTGTGTTCAGTTCTGAGTGTTATAAAAATACTATCTAGTTCTAAAAGCAACAAGAATACAGCGTATAAGCTGCACGCAAGTATATTTTAAAGATTATTTATAGCTACGATGCGGAAATTAGAACAGAACGTCAATGGGTAACTAATCTTTTTTTGATTTGAATATGTCTATAAAATAACTAGATGAACGGTTTCGATGGTGATACAGTTTAGGGTGACATTCGCAACCTTGCTGCGGACGGATAGAAAGCTATTGTTGCTCTATAATCCGGTAAACAATACAACGAAACCTCTGCTAATGACAGCGCGACGAAATTCGTCACGAAACCACTCTTTATGTTACGTTTTTGCATCAACTACGCCCCGAATTCATTAAATGCACACTATTTGCGTGATTCCTGTTGATAATTGTGACATATTTAAGTTGTTACAATCATTTCGGTAGGTCGACGACCTCTCGTAATATTTCATTCAGAAGTGTGTACATAATTGTTCATTCAGTAATAGTTCTGTAAACATCACATTTTTTTCTAATGCTCTTATTATTTTTTACTGGTTTCAAAACGAATGAGTGTAGTTTATATGAACTCATGAGATTTAATTGTAAGTAATTACAATAGCTATAAGAATTTGTGCAAATTTAATATCTTAATTATGTATCAGTTTCAAATGATTAAATATATTTTGTTTAAGAACTGATATCCACATATCCTATGCTTAAAGTCTAATTCAATTTATCTTGTATTATGCAATGCTATTATTTAATTATGAGATTTAAAAAATAAAAATGTTAAAATTCAGTCAAAATTGCCAGTTAACCCTTAAATGGAGAATGTTGTTTTTAAACAACATACTAAACATCACACATAAAATTGACCTTCTTTAAATTTTTTTTGAATTTTGTCAACTAGTCCCTATTTCTGAATGAATATTGTACTATTTTTTTTAAGTGCATATAGTAAATTCATATCTAGATTTTTGAACTCATTTTTTCCTAGACAGTACAGTAATACATGTCTATTACAAAAATATATTTTTTTAAAACATAAAACAAAAATCGTCCATTTAAGGGTAAATGCTGTACAACATCTTTGGAAATTATAATAAAGAATATCACAAATTAAGCACTTATCAGTCTTTAGTTGTCTGTTTTGTAATTGTGGTAAAATTAATAAACTATTTATTAATAAGCTATTTGCCCTAATTTAAAATTCATTCTGTAACAGAGACAGTATCAACAATTATTTATTAATTAAAAGGAAAACCTAGTAAAACTATGGTATTTAATAGTTGAACTTAAAGCTAAGAGCCTTTATTCTCAAATTTAAGTGAAAATGATGACCCGTTGAAGAAATTGAAGTAAAATTCAGGATATTCATTAAAAAAGTACTACTTTTTATTCATGACAATTTATTGATTTAGTATCTTAGGAGTTATTTCATTATTCAGTACCTAAAACATGAGAATTTAGATTAAATGTAAATTTTCAAGGACTTTTTTATTTTTTACTATTATTCTCTTACTCAATCTAAAAAAAAAATCTTTCTCTTTTTAATAACAAAATTTTTTTTTCCAATAAATATTAATATCGATTTTTAATTAAACCTTATGTTTTTGTTAATCTTTATTATTAAACGACGCTGTATTGTATTTTTAGCGAAAATATATTATCTCCGTAAAATATGAGACAATCAAAAAATGTAAACAAAACAAGTTTCAATTTTTCAATTTTGGCTCCGGCCACAGACTTGGCAAAAGTAAACAATTTTGTTGCCGATCCCAGTTGAGTGGATACTCTCTATAAAAATACTCTCTGTATAAAACAATTGCAATCTATAAACTTAAATCTAATTTTATTCCAGAAACAAATCATAATACATAGCAATGGATAACACAACTCAATGACAGTGCTTAACATACATAATACATTGTGTCTTGCGTGACATGAGGAAGTACTGAACACATGTTGGATACGTTGAACGGGAAGATGTCGGAGGAGGAAGACTCGTCTCCCGACAGGGATTTGGTACCCATTAATAATGCGGCAGGTAAATATTACTAATTAAATTTTACTAGTAGACATTATTAAGCTTTGCAGATTCTGTGAAGAGGACACAAAATCAATGCATCACATTCTATGTGCATGCGATGGCCTTTTTTTTTTTTTTTTGAGGAAATCACCGGAATCCATTTTTTTTGTGGGAGTTGAACCGCACTAAACCTCCAACCGCTCACATTCAGCGTCCGAACCCCGGCTGAGGCCAGAGCCCAGTACGGGGTTATGAGGGACGACGCGACGCGTTACGCCATCGACACTCTTTCCCGTCGCGCCGCCCCCATGCGATGGCCTAGCTAGGGTAAGAATGAACGTGGGTGGGTGACATCTACCCGGACCAATGCGTGTATAGGTCCTTGGCTCCAAAAAGAATTGCTGAATTAATGCAATCACTTTTTGAAACCGAGGAATAAAGGCGGGGTTGTGATACAAAAGATCCGATTGGGTCAGGTGATTGCAAGCACCACAATAAAGATAGATAGATAGAAATTAAGCTTATGATATTCAATTGAATAATAACAGATTTTTATTGATAAAAGAATTTATGAAATTGGTTCAGTAAATACAAAGATTACCTTCCCTACAATATACCAAACACAGAAAATTACAATTTTATCTATTTATAAAAGAATAGATTTATCGTCTTTTCTATTGATGTGATAGATGGTGATCGACCTGATAGTTAATTTAAGGCGATTATAGTCGTGGTGGCCGAGTGGTCGAAGTGCGTCCTTCCGAACGGGAGGTCGCGGGTTCAAATCTTGCCGGCTTGTACCTCTAAATCTAAATGTGAAAAAGATTTATGTGCAATTTTTCACAACACCACTGGCTAAAAACAGTGAAGGAAAACATCGTGAGGAAACCTGCATGTCGGAAAAGGGTTCTAAAAATCCTTTGAAGATATGTGAAGTCCCCAATCCGCACTGGGCAAGCGTGGTGGACTATGCCTAACCCCTCTTCTGAGGAGACTTGAGCCCAACAGTGGGTAGTAATGGGTTAGTACAGGTACAGGATTATCGCCTATGGACCTCTTCAATTCCATAGTGAATCCGAAACTGTTTACTACGCAGAATATTGGCTAAGGCGCAGATTAATATTTAATTCCCCAATCTATGAATTATACCAACATTTATTTCTCGGCTCTCCCTTTCTCTAATCCTAAGTTTTTCGACACGATTTACGTCAATGAAATCAGATCGATATTTTTTCGCGACATCCGAAAGAAGCTCGAACAAAAACCGGTGAAATCGATGTTTTCGCTTCATATCGTAATGGTTTTTTTGTCTTGGCTTAGCACACTTCAGTTTTTTCTCATTTTCCGTTACGTTTAACGTTCGAAGTTTACGGTTTCGTGATTTTTAACGGCGTAATGCAGCTTTGTTTATTTTAACGTGAAATTTTTAAATAAATACTTTTTGGTTTATTTAAAAAGTTTAAAATACGTACGTACGAGTTGAAAAGATAAAGAAAAAAAAAGAGAAAAATAATACAAAAAAGACATGCCCGCTGAGTTTCTTGCCAGTTCTTCTCAGGACAGTGGCTATTTCTTTTTCCGAACTGGTTGTATGCCTTTTGACATCAACAAGCATGAAAATTTCATTAACGTTGAGAATAAATAATTTCATTTCATTTCAAATAAGTTGTGTTGTGCTTGACTTTGATTAATACTACCTCACGTCTTGTGCAGTGGCGTGCATGCATATTTTAGTCAAGGTGTGCAATAATGAGGATTTGACTTCGGTTAACCACTTACAATCACATGAGACCCATTCACATATTAAAGCATTAAAAAAACATGTGGCTGGCCGCTACAGGCCAGAGTTCCGTAGTTTGAATTACTTAGTAGATGGACGCATCCGTAATTCGCTTTGACTAAGGGTTTTTCAGTAAACAACCGGATACTTATTCATTATCTGTTTCTTATACATATTATACAAGGTAGAATTTTTAAACGATTTTTTCGTTTTGTAGAATGTTCCATTCACGGGTAACCAAGTAATTTAAAAAAAATCTATGAATACAATTTTGTATATTTTTAAAAATAAAAGAATGTTTCCTTTCAACAAAATTCGATCAAATATTATTTCGAGTACTTTTCCATAAAAATGTTCACCCTGTAATATAAAAATTAATTGCTATTCGTTAGTCTTAAACTCATTCAGACACTCGCGGTTTTCTATAATACTTTCATGCAATTTCAACGGGTTCTTACCGCGATATTTAATTAATTGTTGTCTCGATATTTCAACGTTCAAGAGCAGCTCGTTCGAGAAAAAAAAGCGAAAAAAAAGCCAAAAGCGAACGAGAAAGAGGGTAGACAGATTTGTTTGCTCTTAAATCGATCCGCAGTATCCAGTCTTCTCGTGATCATGACGTTTGCAACAACGTTGAAATATCGAGACAGCTCAAATATCGCGGTAAGAACCCGTTGAAAAATGCATGAAAGTATTCGTTAGTCTCGCTAAAACTCGAGAATGTACGATTTACCTAGTCTTGAAATATTGGTGGAAGTCCAGGGAAGGTTTATACAATGAGAAAGTTTACCGATCTTATTTATCGTCTTATGTGACGCAGACGAAGTAGCTTGAGCCAGCTAGTCTTATAGAATAACGAACAGGAAATATACCATAATGATGAAGAATAATTAGCGTTCCTTTTGTGTTGCGCGATGATTCAGTTGTGATAATTAAAATTCTTTGAGCAAATTTTCCAAATAGTCTTGTAGTGTAGTTATCGTTTTTAGATGACTTTCAAAATTACCGTGCGTTTGACTGTATTAATTAACGTCTATTTAGTTTTGGAACGAAGTTCCTTATCGCGCGTTATCGAAAGGGGGCTAGACGGAAATTCTTATGAAAAAGTTGTCACGACACTTTTTTGTTTTAGATGATTATCGCTAGATGGCGCTGTGATCAAAATATTACAATTCCCTCACTAATTAATCGAAAGGAACTTCGTTCCATCCGGGTGTCCCTTGACACCTCTCAAGTTTTTTTTATTAAATTGAAAAGACCGATTATGTTTTATGAAATAAAAACAACTATACTCATTGACTAGGCATTAGAGAGGTTCACGAGCGACAGCAACCGCTTACCATCAGGTAGGCCTTAAGCTCGTTTATCTATCTGGCAATAAAAAATAATACCTCGCCCAAACGGAAACATCATAATTCTTATAAAAAACAAGTGTTGTAGTTTCAATGTAATAAATTGTTCAATTAATTAATATCTATAAAGTAAACATGGCTTCATTAAGGAAAATAATGTAGTCGTAAATATCACAATAATATTGTCCCCCTACTATCTTTACTTACGAATAGTTGTAATAAATTCTTGTGAATGTTCTCCTGTTCTGAACTTTTGTTTCCATTAAAAGAGTTCAATAAAAAACTCATATGGTTACTATCAAAAAATTTAGTAGGTGCCAACTTCATTCTACCACCTTCCACCAGTTATGTCGAAATCCATGTCTCACAAAGAGATGCGTTTGAGATTATTTCTTGTAATTTATCTTTACTTAATTAATTGAGACTCCAAGAAACCAGAGAGATATCTCCTGACAGAGCGTCGCCTCAGTGCTTTTTTGGCCAATCTAACATTTTTTACGAAAATTACTTTTTAATGTAGTATTATAAAGAATAAAATTTCCATCCGAATGGTAAAATAATTTTTAAAATATTCAATTCTAAAACAATAAAAATCTCATTTCAATTTTTTTCTCAACATGGCACTTAACGAAAATTCCGGACTTGTTTGCTGTCTCCTGTAAAATTTGCTCGAGTGCAAATTGGCCAAACAAGCACTGAGGCGACGAGAGGCCTATAGGACTATTACACTAGTTTATAGGTTTGTCTACATGATGGCACAAAGAAAACAATTTACTGTAAAGAAAACTTTTATTAAGCTTTTTAGAACTTAGATATCATGTAGCAGTTAAGTGCTAGTTGAGACATATAAAACGAGCCCACACGAGTGGTCTATCTTGTTTAGCACAAGAGCTCCTATCGAATCCATCATCAGATCAGCAAAATTGTGTCATATTATTGCATTGTCACGCGATATACATCTGAGTGCAAAATGTCATCTCAATCCGAAACCGAGAAGTTTGTCAAATTTAGCTTGCAAGATTCCACCCGAACTTACATAGTTACATCCAGTGCAAGTTATGATAAAGGTTATAATGATTCTGACATGATGATGGAGTGCAATATGCATTGTGTATCTAGTGACCGACAGTGACCATTGGAACGTCAATTCACGGTCTCGCGAACATGAGGCCCAATTTTAAACTTATTGTTTTAATTAAATCAAAATCGGAAGCCATTTACATTTTATAATTGTTTGTTATATTCATCGTTTTATAGTGAACTAACTTGTTTTGCATTGATAAATTATAAATCCTGTCTAGTTTATTCTTGATAAGTTAATCTCATAATATTGTATTGACTGTCCGGTTGAAACTGACTCATTTTGATAGTTGGAAAATTATAATTAAATTGAAGTGTTGGTAATACTAAAGTTAAAATGCTTTCACAGTTTATATGTTCTTTTTTACCGGGTAATCTCTCAAACGGGTAAACCGATTTTCATGTAAATTTTACAAGTAAAGAACTGACAGATTAGGAAGTAAACTATGCTGCCCCAGCAAATAAATAACTCACTTTTATTTATTACCATACAGAACTAACGGGCCACCTGATCTTACGTGGTTACAGTCGCTCATTGACCTTTGCAATGACAGGAGACACGGTCTCGTTGTCCAGGATCTTTAAGGTCTTTCCATAAGCCTCGTATTTCTACTCCTATCATCTTTTGTGTGCTTAGTTCGATTTTCATACAAATTAGAGTTTACGTAAACGTAAAACTCAGAATAGGCACACTGATTAATTCCGGACGCAAGATAATTTTGCTTTCCCTCGGGTTCCTGGGCTTCACTGCTCAGAGTCATTACGATGGTCGCCGCTGTGATTCCTGGCTACGCAAGAGTTAGAGTGGTAGGAGATGTGCAAATACCCTAAAAAATAATAATTTGAACAACTTTAAACCACTAATTCGTCCTGTTTCAGTGGTAGGAATAAAACGTCTAAAACAAATCGAGTCTATGTTCACGTCTCGTCGCCTCCAAGGACCTCGAACCCACACTCTGAGCGTTGAAACACTTCTGGACGTACTATTAGTATTGTATGACGAGTGCTGCAATAGCTCATTGAGGAGGGAGAAGGCTGTAGCTGATTTTATACAGTGTGGTAAGTTAAGGACTCTTTTCAGCGTTAAAGACTTTTCTGTTTAAGATACGTCTGAGTCTTGAAGTTACTGAAAGAAGAACACTCTAGATGAGACTATAATATGTATTTACTATTTTGTGTAGGTATAAAGTTTGAAAACTGCTGGGAAAATATTTTTTTAACCCTTTCACGCTCTAGGGAAATATTTTTCTCTTCTACAAAAATCGTTATTATTATTGAATCAATATTTTTATAATGAATGTCAAACGTTACGTTTAGGTACGTTGTGTTAAAATGTTTCATATGAAATTTATAGGAAATTTGTACACCCTACTATGTTTTTCTAGTGATATCTCTTACTTTACAGAATAACTTAAATATTGTGTAGTATTCGCATATTTAGTCTCAGCCATCTTATTGTCCTGAAAGGGTTAAACCTTAAAATACTTACTAACATAGATGTAGACTGTCTATTTTTGCAACTGTACTGTTATTACAGTGATGGAAATAAGAGGTAGGCAGAGAGAGTAGAGGTACTTTACCTACATTATACCTTCGCCAGGGCTTTATCCAAGACTAGACGACTTGCTCCCATTTTGCGTATGAGTGGGATTTTTATTCCTGCTCTGTTAGGAAGGCTTCCAGTCTTCCAATCTTCTCAGTTACCTCCTGGAGAGTAATCAGTGTTGCTAAGTGCGACATGGTAGGACATGTATTGCTGTTTCTTCTGTCCCCATGACCTGCATAGTTGACTGTCCATTACACCAAGATATTATAACTAAATCGTACATTAATTTATTACAGTGAAGCCCGTAGCGACTGCCTTGAAGCGACTGAGATTGTCTCGCGATGATTTTGAGTTGGTGAAGGTGATTGGACGCGGCGCCTTCGGAGAAGTTTGTGTTGTTCGAGCATCGTTTATACAGGTATGTTTTTACAAATTGCCATTTAAAAACTGTTCAAATAATCTTATATTTATAAAATTCTCAAAATGTTAGTTATCATGCTCTTTCGAAACGGCTAGAAGTATTTTCATGCAATTGGAACGAAGTTCCTTATTGTGCGTTGTGAAAGGGGGCTAGACGGAAAAAAATCTTACGAAAAGTTGTCACGACACTTTTTTTGTTTTAGATGATTATCGCTAGATGACGCTGTGTTCAAAATCATTTAAAACACGTTCCTTATCGCGCGTTACGTTAGGAAAAAAAAACATAAGGTATCTTTTAATCGAAAAGAACTTCGTTCTATTCGGGTGTCCCATGACACCTCTCAAGTTTTTTTATATTTATTTGGAAGTCATATTGTAAATTTATAATTGTTCAGGGCGGCGATGGCGGTGCTAACGCGGCCGGCGGCGGTACTATCTCGGCTTCGACGGGCGACAGAGTATACGCCATGAAGATATTAAATAAATGGGAGATGTTGAAGGTAATTAGACTTCATTATTTAAACTAGGTGACCCGCGCAACTTCGTCTGTGTCACAGAGGGATACAACAACTTCCTTGATAAATGAACTTTCCAACACTGAAAGAATTTTGAAATCGGATAGTTCCTGAGATTAGTGCGTTCAACGTAGTGTAGTAGTTGCCTCTGCGGCCTCCTTCCTTCCTTCATCCTTTTCCAGGCATCTCTTTCGGGGACGGAGCGACGGGAAAGCATGCCGATGGCGTAACGCGTCGCGCCGTCCCTCCAAACCCCGTGCTGGGTTCTGGCCTCAGCCGGGGTTCGGACGCTGAGTGTGAGCGGTTGGAGGTTTTAGTGAGGTTCAACTCCCACATACCCCGCCCGCGGGGCGGGCGGGGATCCGGTGATTTCCCCCAACTAAAAAAAAACAAGGCATCTCTTTTGCGAGCCAGCTGCATCCAGTGATTTCCACAGCCCTCAGGTGTGGAAATCGTCTGTCCATCTTTTAGGTGGTCTCCTTTTTCTCCTTTTGATGTCCCTTGGTACCCACTCTGTTAGACGTTTCGTCCATCTATTATTCATCCTGCAGACATGTCCTGCCCAGTGCTTAAACATAAGGTCATTTTAATTAAAAAGTCATTTTTAAAAAGATAATCAAAAAAAGTAGTGATTAGAATCGAAATTCAGGCATTTACTGGTATTTGATAGATATATGTTTGCCGAGATTTGCCAAGCTTGAAAAAGGCATACTATGAGCGTAACTTTTGACTTTATTGTTTAATTTTATGTGTTTCATTTACAGAGAGCTGAAACGGCGTGTTTTCAAGAGGAAAGAGATGTTCTTGTATTTGGCGATAGAAGGTGGATCACTAACCTACATTATGCTTTTCAAGATGAACATAATTTGGTGAGATATCTTGATTTCTTACAATATTTGAAATAAACTTATTCAGGCACTCGCGATTTTCTACAATACTTTCATGCATTTTCAACGGGTTCTTACCACGATATTTAATTAATTGAGTTGTCTCGATATTTCAACGTTGTTGCAAACGTCATGATCACGACATGAGACTCTTCATGCTCAGAGAGTCTTGTAGATACAGTGAGTGTGGTGTGTCGTGATGTGAGTTCGAGTTCCACTGGTACGACCCAAAAGCGAACGAGTGCGAGGGTAGACAGATTTGTTTGCTCTTAAATCGACCCGCAGTATCCAGTCTTCTCGTGATCAT
The DNA here is from genome assembly GCA_030269945.2 of Trilocha varians. NCBI lineage: Eukaryota > Metazoa > Arthropoda > Insecta > Lepidoptera > Bombycidae > Trilocha > Trilocha varians. The sequence continues at coordinate 4,820,979 of AP028279.1, forward strand.
GACGTTTGCAACAACAACGAAATATCGAGACAACTCAATTAATTAAATATCGTGATAAGAACCCGTTGAAAATGCATGAAAATATTTGAAATAACGTTCGTGCTATTTTATTATAAATAAGATGGGGTTCATCCCTACTACATAAAACACCATCCACAGTTTTAGGAATTATTGCCACATACCATCAGTTTGTGGAATGAGTTATATGGTAGTTGGATCATAAAAATATTCTCAGTATTTAAGTTAAATCAAAGTACATGATAACCTCGTAAAAATTAGTGACAATTAGCTAACAGTGTATTTTACTACGAAAAGTTCGAAGACTAATTAACGCATCTTCGCACCTTGCTGGAGCATCCGGCTCGAAGGATCAAAATATACGTCAGTTGCGATTATTCGATTGGAAATCGACGATGATGTATGATCGATTTTGCATAAAAAAAATACTTTTCACCTAATCCCATTTAAGAATTCTTCATTACTTATATCTAAAAATATATTCTATTTTTTATATTTATCTGTTCCAGTATCTAGTAATGGACTATTACTGTGGCGGTGATCTCCTAACATTACTATCGAAGTTCGAAGATCGTCTCCCGGAGGACATGGCCAAGTTCTACATAGCGGAGATGGTGCTCGCTATACAGAGTGTTCACGAATTGAGATACGTGCATCGGTAAGCGTATATATAGGGTGATAAAGTTATTTATTAAGGAGATTTATTTGTATAGTGGTTTTTGAATGCCATATAGTAGTTTGCGAGCCAAAATATTTTTTTTAGGGATCCATAAAAAACTATACATTACTATACAGGGTGGTAAAGCATTTCATAAATTGAATAATGTTAACTCGGCCTTAATAATGAAGTTGTAAAAAAATGACATGTAAAGTTGAATTAAATTGTTTGGCATTGCAATTTTTATTAATTTTACTCTTATCAATTTATTGCGGAACTCTCATTGTAAAGCTGAAAAATATACTTACCAGTTGCTCGAAAAATCTGATAATCAAGTGAATTTTATTATAATAAAAGCTTGAGAGGTGACACCCGAATAGAACGAAGTTCCTTTCGATTAAAAGATATTATATTTTTTTTTTGTCCTAACGTAACGCGCGATAAGGAACGTGTTTTAAAAGATTTTGATCACAGCGCCATCTAGCGATAATCATCTAAAACAAAAAGTGTTGTGACAACTTTTCGTAAGAATTTTTTCCGTCTAGCCCCCGACACAACGCGCGATAAGAAACTTCGTTCCAAAACATCGTTCCAAAACTTCGTTCCAATAATATGTAATATAAAATTAGACTATAGTTTCATGAAACATGGTTCCAATCCCGTTATTTTTGATTTACAGAGATATTAAACCCGATAACGTGTTGTTGGACGCGAGTGGACACATCAGATTGGCTGATTTTGGATCCTGTTTGAGGCTCGGTGATGATGGAAAGGTAAATAGTTCATGTAACAATAAACATAATACTAATTTTAGTTAGAAGAACAAGTCTTGCAACTTATAATGGGTGCTTGACCAAAAACGTATGTCGGATCTCGGACTATAAATGTAATTTGTTTGAAAATTTGATTTATTTCAATAAACTATAAATATAAGAATTTAAATTAACATGGTAGATTGGTAAAATGTTTAATTACTATGGAAACATTAAAACATATTTTTATAAAAAATAAATTTAAACGACCGATTTCCATTTTTGAAGAATCGCACAAAATCAACCAGTCAAGACTATCAGTTTATTACAAAAAAGAATCATCGAAATCGGTTCACAATGGAAATACAGAAAAATATACAATTGACACCTCCTTTTTGGTCAAAAATAATAATGATTTCTTTTTTTTAGGTACAAAGCAATGTAGCTGTGGGTACCCCGGATTATATTTCGCCTGAAATACTAAGGGTAAGATTTTTTTTCAAAATCTAAAATAATATTCTAATATCACATTTAATAGTGTAACAAAGAACTTTGTTGTTTTGCCTTGTAATAACTATACTTATGTGTAATACATTTGAACCCATTTTAATGGTTTTATTTTGATTATTGCAGGCGATGGAAGACGGACAAGGCAGATACGGTCCGGAATGCGATTGGTGGTCGTTAGGTGAGTTTGTAGTATTTTCTCTGGAAAATTAAAATTCCACCCTGTATATAATTATGTTTTGGAATTGAATTCATTAGCTTTATTTACGAATAGCACTATGTAAGTTCGGGTGGGATCTTGTAAGTTTATTTGAACAAAGTTCCCGGTTTCCGATTGAGCTGACATTTTGCACGCAGATGTATATCGCGTGACAATACAATAATATGACAAAATGGCGCTGATCTGATGATGGATTCTGAAGGTGATAGGAACTCCTTTCTCGGCAGGTTAACGTGTTAATAGATTACTATGCTTAATTCCTTTTTTTTTTAGTTGGAAATCACCGGATCCCGGGGTATGTGGGAGTTGAACCGCACTAAAACCTCCTACCGCTCACACTCAGCGTCCGAACCCCGGCTGAGGCCAGAACCCAGCACGGGGTTTGGAGTGATGGCGCGACGCGTTACGCACTCGGCACTCTTTCCCGTCGCGCCGTTCTTAATTATCTAATATACTCTCTTGTTCCAGGTGTATGCATGTACGAGATGTTGTTCGGCGAGACGCCATTCTACGCGGAGTCCCTGGTGGAGACGTACGGCAAGATCATGAACCACGCGCGGTCCTTCCAGTGCCCTCCGCCCGATGAACACACGCAACAGGTAAACATACAAAATTGATTTATTCTGAACATACATACTGTAACAACCCATTACTGCCCACTGCTGGGCTCAGGTCTTCTCCGTAGAAGGATTAGGTATTAGACCTCAAGACTAAGATGTGGATTGGGATATTTAAAATCTTTTTTCAATATGCAGGTTTCCTTACGATTTCCTTCACCGTTTATAACTAGTGGTGTTGTGGAAATTGCACATAAATCTATCTCAGATTAGAATCTAGTAATGCCGTATCGTCCGGATGCCTTCCGTTTTTTTTACACGACTATTTATTATATTCTGTATGAAAACAATGGTTCATGCTAGTTTTATAAAAAGTATAGAACAACACTACTTGTACTTCCACTTCTTTTACGCTTCTTCCTATCCATGTCTACCTATTCCACTAATACCTGGTTTGCTGGAAGAAAACTCAAATATGAGTTAAGCTCGCCATAGTAACTGCTCTTTTCATGTTATTTGTGTTATCTGTTATGTTGCTTTTGTGTACAATAAAGAATAAGGACACTTAGATTAACATAAAATCGTTTCTTATACACTCAAAATTTGTAACATTTTATTAATGACATGTCATGAACACATGTAACCAATGAAAACATGAAATTTAATACATTAAAATTATTGTTATGACTAAAATTAATACATTTAAATATTTATTTTGATTTTCAGGTTTCAGAAGAGGCGCAAGATTTAATAAGAAGATTAATATGTGGCTCAGAGAACAGACTCGGCAAGAATGGATTACAAGATTTTAAGGTTAGATAATTTGATTCATAATTATGATAATTTGTAATTGTTAATTACTATTACCTGTTATAGATGATTGTTTATAAAGGGTGTAATTTTTTAATGGGGAAAGTATTCCAAATAGTATCTTGAAAAAGCATCCAAATACTGTTAAAAAAATATGAGGCTACTTTCCTTGGAGGGGACATTTCAACACTTAATAGTAATGTTATGTTGAATTAAAAAAAATTGCTTCTTTTTATATAAGGTGGATCCGAAGTTGTCGGTTAAACTTTCTTTTTCAGTTTCATAATATCATAATAATTTATACCGATTCCAAAAATAGAAGTGTTTCTAAGTTGACATTTCTACAGGTCATTAACCACACTTCAGCTGGCAAGAGAATACAGATCCACCCTGTATATGCATTATTAGTTTGCCTTATTATCTTCATCATTTAAACATACAGGGTGTAAACAGAGCACTCCCGAAAACGAAGACTGGTATTTTTGGACTGGTAGTTTTTTTTTTGCAAAAAGTTTAACATCCCAGGTGTCACTAGTACTAACCCAGCCTTCGTTTTCGGGAGTGGTCTTTATACACCCTGTATATTAATTATTATTCCAGAATCATCCATGGTTCGCGGGTCTAGATTGGGACAATCTTCGCGAGATGCAAGCCCCTTTCGTTCCTGATGTTTCAAGTCCTACTGATACATCCAATTTTGATGTCGATGATACAGATATTAGGTGAGTATTTTATAATGTATCATCGTGAAACTTCGTCTGCGTCACGAAGGTAGGGGCAGGAAAATAAGAGGAGAGGAAAAAATATTTCAAAACAGTATAGCGACGCATAGAGCGCGCGATCCTGAATCGCGGTATTGACATTTGAAACGTTCGGCGCATATATACGACATCTGAAATGTACTACAGCGGGCTTCGGCAAGGAGATCCCCCTTTGGTCTAGTACCATCGATACCCAAAATATTTTTTAAATGGCGCTAATCGATTGACACGATTACGTCACATACAAGCAACGAGAACACGAGTCGATAACTTTTGCATTTCACAGATTGTTTTGATCTGATTCGCAAAAACTATTCACATTTAAAAATTAAAATAAAGATTTTCGTGGTATTATCTGTTCGGATGGTAAAAAAATATTTTAAGTCAAATACTCAATTGTTATTTTAATTCCAGATTATCAGAGGCAGTACCTCCTCCAAGAGCGAGCGCAGCATTCTCCGGAGTACACCTACCCTTCGTAGGGTTCACATATACAGGGGGCTCCACTCTGTGCGACCTGGGCGCGCCGCAAGCACCGCTCAGCCCCGCCAAGAACGCGACCAGCCAGGTAACTGACATACAGGGTGTACACTACCTTTCGTAGGGTTCACATATACAGGGGGCTCCACTCTGTGCGACCTGGGCGCGCCGCAAGCACCGCTCAGCCCCGCCAAGAACGCGACCAGCCAGGTAACTGACATACAGGGTGTACACTACCTTTCGTAGGGTTCACATATACAGGGGGCTCCACTCTATGCGACCTGGGCGCACCGCCAGCCAATTTTCTAATTAACATATTTTTAAGGAAAACTTTAAATACAAGCTTTTAAGATTCTTGATATTACAATCCGAAACACGTCAATCCATCATCCGAATCTATCATCAGATCAGCTCCATTGTACTGTATTGTCACGCGATATGCATACAAAGTTTTATCTAATGCAGATACCGGAAAGTTGATTTAATTTAACTCTCAAGATTCCACCCGAACTTACATAGTTACATCCAGTGCAAGTTAATCTAAAGCTTGTGTATAATTCCAGGCGCCGTCTAACGCCGGTGATCGAGCGGCGGTGAAGGCACTCGAGAGAGAGAACGCTTTGTTAGCGCAAACCATCGCTGAACTACGAGCCGGGGGAGTTACAGATCCATCTAGTGGTTAGTATACAGGGTGTTTTTGTTTTTTTTGTTTTAGTTGGAGGAAATCGCCGGATCTCCACCCGCTCCGCGGGCATATGTGGGAGTTGAACCTCACTAAAACCTCCAACCGCACACATTCTGCGTCCGAACCCCGGCTGAGGCCACAACCCAACACGGGGTTATGCGGGGTGGCGCGACGCGTTACGCACTGCGGCACACTTTCCCGTCGCAAACAGAACACTCCCGAAAACGAAGACTGGTGGTAGTAGTACCTGTGATGATAAGCCAGGAAATCGGTCCATTCAGACGATTTTTTTTGCAAAAAGCTTAACGTCCCTGGTATCACTATTACTAACCAAGCCTTCGTTTTCAGGAGTGATGTTCATACACCCTCTTACACCCTTCATAATTTTACCTCTGAGGGCTGTAGGCAGGACGACAGATTTAGAAATCCTCTTCCATTGTGGGACCTGGTTTACTATTTACGACTGTAGTATACTATACTGGCTGGTTTTTAATAAATGACAGTTGTCAAACGGACATGGTCGTATTAATACACAACATGGTGGCAGCGGTGAAAAAAATTCATAAAAAATTGTTTTAAAAGGACTAAGTGAGGGTTTCATCACGTGAAAATAGTTATTTATTAGTGAGTTTATCGCAGCGTTATGGAACACGCGCGACCACCGCCAGAACTAGTTCTGGATGGCAGCTCCGTCAGCCGGGCTGACGCATGGAAACGTTGGAAAACGCAATTTGTTTTATTTTTGAAGGCATCGGGGGTGCATAAAGAGGAAGGCGGTGTTCAAGCTAGTTTGCTGATAAACTTAATTGGTCCAGAAGGTTTTGACGTGTACGAAACATTTACATTTGTCGATGACAGAGAAAAAGATGACGTCGCTATATTATTGAAAAAATTCGACGAATATTTTGGCGTAAAGAGAAATATTACGTTGGCGCGATATAATTTTTTTTACAAGAAATCAAGAACTTGGTGAATCAATAAACCAATATGTTACTGCGCTCAAATTGTTAAGCAAACAATGTGAGTTTCAAACATTGGAGGAAGAGCTCATTCGAGATCGCATTGTTTGTGGAATTCGCAATGTCAATGTTAGAGATCGTCTATTGCGTGCGGAAGATCTAACTCTGGAGAAAGCCATAAAAATAGGGCAAGTAGAAGAAATATCAATGGACAGTAGCCGTATGCTGGAAGTGCGAGGTGAGGCATCTGCGCCGGTTCAGGTGGACGCGGTCGGTGTGCGAGGTGGCGCTGGGCGAGCTCGTGGTCGTGGAGGTGCGCGGTATGGTCGCCGAGGACTGCCGGGGTATGGTGCTGGTGGTACGACACGCTCCTATCAACTGCCCGCGACACATTCATCTTTATGTGGTAGGTGTGGAGGTCATTGCGATGAACATTCTGAATGTCCTGCAGCTTCAGTGAAATGTTTTGTGTGTCAAAAGTTCGGTCATTTTGCTAGGATGTGTAATGCAAAGAAGAGTGTGAAAAAAATGTATAACATCTGCAATGACAGTGACGTATGTAATGAACGCTGTGAATCGTTTACTGTATCGATTGTTTATAATGTATCTAACATTGTATCGCAGGATTGGTTTGAGGTTTTGCAGGGTGAGTATGGTACTGAAAAGTTTAAGTTGGATTCTGGTGCAGATGTAAATGTAATTTCATATAATAGATTTTTAGAGTTAGGCTATAAAAACAAAAGTATTATTACAAACCCTAATATTAAGCTCCAATCCTATTCTGGCGATGTCATACCTATAAAAGGTGTTTGCAATTTAAGGTGGTGGTTTAAGAATAATGAATTTAATTTAAAATTTGCGATTGCTGAAATAAATTGTCAAAGCGTGCTGGGACTGCAGAGTTGCATAGACTTAGGATTAATTAAGCGTATTCATGATTTAAAAGTGTCTGAAAATAAAGATTTATTTGATGGATTAGGCTGCTTACCGGGTGAGTATCATATAACAGTGGATAACAATGTGCCTCCGGTTGTATGTGCGCCTCGTAAAATACCGCTAGGGATTCGGGATAAACTTCAAGATGAGTTAAACAGAATGGTAAAATTAGGAGTTATTAGAAAGGTGACTCATCCTACGCCATGGGTAAGTTCTGTAGTTGTAGTAGCTAAAAAAAATGGTAGTTTGCGTGTTTGTCTAGATCCAAGACCTCTCAATAAAGCTATTCAGCGAGCACATTTTCAGTTACCTACAGTTGATGAATTGGCTACAAAAATGAAAGGAGCTAAGTTCTTTTCGGTATTAGATGCTTATTCGGGGTTTTGGTCGGTCAAGTTAGATAGTGAAAGTGCTGATTTATGTACCTTTAGCACGCCGTTTGGAAGGTATCAGTATTTGAGACTACCAATGGGGTTATCCTGTGCTCCTGAGGTATTTCATGCAAAAATTAAACAATTATTAGAAGGTTTAGACGGGGTAGAATCTTTTATTGATGACATAATATGTTGGGGGTCAACTAAACATGAACATGATGTAAGAATAAAAGAGTTGTTTAATAGAGCAAGGGAAATAAATTTGAAGTTTAATCCCGATAAATGTCGTATTTGTGTAACTGAGGTAACATATCTCGGTCATGTATTTAGCAAAGAGGGAATGAAAGTTGACAAGGAAAAAGTTAGAGCTGTCGTTGATATGCCAGAGCCTACAGATCGAAAAAGTCTTGAAAGATTTTTAGGTGCGGTCAATTATTTATCAAAATTCATACCAAATTATTCTGAAATCACATTTCCTCTAACCAGATTATTAAAAAAAGATGTTTTATGGTTTTGGGAAGTTGGTCATATAAATGCGATAAATAAATTAAAAAAAATATTATGTGAAGCTCCCGTGTTGTCATTATATGATGTTAGTGGTGACGTCACACTATCTGTAGATGCAAGTAGCACAGCGCTAGGTGCGGTTCTCATGCAACGCGGTCGCCCGGTCGAATACGCGTCACGGACTTTAACGGAGACACAGCAAAGGTACGCACAAATTGAAAAAGAAATGTTGGCAATTGTGTTTGCTTGTGAAAAATTTAATCAATATATTTATGGTAAAAAGAATGTTATAGTGGAGACAGATCATAAACCGTTAGAAAGTATCTTTAAAAAAGCTCTCAATGCAGTTCCAGCTCGTTTACAGCGTATAGTTAACACCTATATTTCTTCAAGTCATTTTTCCAAATAGTCCGAGAAAAGAGCCCGTAGTGTCATGGCGTCGCGTTTGACGTCACTCTTAGGTAAACAAACGTAAGTGTCATGGCGCCACCAATAGAGAACGTCAATTTCATGTTGTTTACCTAATAGTGACATCATCCGAAATTGTTGGAGTATTATCCAAAATGGCCGATTGTAATATTAGATTTATTAAAGTTTTTATAAATCTCTAGTTTTAAAAACTATCTCTAGTTTGTAAAATGAAATTAAGAAAATTACACATTACATTTAATCTTCGAATCTTTGATACTGTCATCATGCCTCTTTATAAACCCTTTAATTACAATAATATGTTATTAATTTACAGATGAATTAATACAATTGAAAGATGAATTAGCTACGTTGTCGAAGAGGAATGCAGATCTAGAAACACAGTTACGATGTTACGAACAAGTCACTACGGGGACGGGACAGGTGATTTCATTAATTCTAATATAATTTTATTCAGTAAAATTGTACCATAGCGTGCAGTCCATACAAATCATATACCATTTATAAGTTACCGTTATAAAACCTAATTAATAAGTTTAAGTTTCTGTATAAATTATTGTTGATTTATTAAAAAAAAAATCGGGATGTTAAAAGATACTCCTTATACTATTATTTACATGTAACAAGAGAAAAAATGAAAAATTGATTGAAATTTATCTAATATATAAAATTCTCGTGTCACAATTTTCGTTGCCATACTCCTCCGAAACGGCTTGACCGATTTTGATGACAATTTTTGTGCTTATCTAGTATCTATGAGAATCGGCCAACATCTATTTTTCATCCCCCTAAATGTTAGGGGTAGTGCCCTCCTAATTTTTTTTTCGACGCAGACGAAGTTGTGCAGTGCAGAAAAAGAATTCAATTTCTTTTTAAAAAGGGAAATTACCATTTATTATATTTTTTCAGGAATTACCATCAACACCACAAGAAGTGTCCGTTCGTTTGCGTGAGTTAGAAGTGTTGGTGCAATCATTGACGGCGGAGAGAGATGAACTACTCAAAGATAAGACTGATTCAGTAGAGAAATTGAAATTACAGGTAGGATACATTCTTCTTTAGCTCAACCTTATCCCATTCAATAAAAATGCTATCTCATCTGAACTGAGATCCTGGGGGTTCCTACAGAGCAAGCTGCACTGGCATAACTCGCCAGGAAAGAAACATGCTAAAGCCCTCATGGAGGGATGCGATGCTCGGTTTACCCGGGAAGCCCTCTCTCTGGGACGCAATCAGTTAAGGATTCTCATCAGGACCTTAACAGGACACTGCAAGCTGAACAGGCACATGTGGAGGCTTGGGCTTGTGGTGGACCCTACTTGCAGACTATGTGAGGAGGAGGAGGAAACCCCTGGGACATCTGCCCCAGGAAAATAGTCCAGTTCATGCTGGACTTGAATCTTGGCGCAGATTTGTAACACAGGGGGATGGTTACAATAGATCCGTAAGGGTCGCAGTGACCCAATGGGCCTACCTGTGCCCGTCGCCCCCCTCTCTTAATAATAATAATCCCGTTCAAACAGGGAAACATTATGATAGAAGAACTGTTTTTTTTTTAAATAACTTATCGTTTGGTAATCATCGTTAAATAACGATTTTTTTTCAAGCTTTGTTATCGTTTTCCGTGTTAGAATATGCGATTATTTTCATTTATGAAAAAAGTTTGTTATCATGAAACGGATAGTGCCAATGGTTTCATTTACAATCACTTTTCTGGTCAAAAACAAACATAAAATCACCCTGTATAATGTAAAAGTTGAATAAAATCATTATAAACTTTTGTAATAAAACCTACATTTTATAGCTTTTTTTGTTCTAACTGGTGATAGCTTTTAACTATTGAATTCAACAATTTGAGCATTTCATGCCATTAATTTTAATTTGACAGGACAAAGAGTTAAAAGATGCTATCTCACAACGAAAACTCGCTATGGCCGAATACAACGAAGTCACTGAAATGTTATCAGAATTACGACAACAGAAACAGAAGTTATCGCGACAGGTAAGCAGCTTTTATTGTTACAGACAGGGTATAATGGTAAGTGGTAACCATCATGGAGCTCTGCAATGTCAGGGGATGTCACTTGCCAACTTTCATTGAGAATTTAATAATTTTGTGAAGTCATGAACTTATATTTTATGGTGTTAATGTTACTGTATACATACAGTGTACCGATTAAAACAGTAAAGAGTAGTATTTAAGCCTCTTAAAGTATTTATTAACCCAAATCTTTAAAGCTTGTGTTGGGGCGACCAACCTCTTTGACGGGACATAAACAAGACGAAGATGACGACTTGACAGGACGGGGACTTTGACATCGACCGACAAGGAGAAAAGCCGACAATTTTCCTATTTTTCTTTATTTTCTATTTTATTGTTTTATTTCGACACATTGACGACCTGAGGACATCATTGTACGGCCGCTGACGACCGCGCCCGTACAGCTTGTGTAGTTAAATTAAAATATCTGATAATTTATTAAATCTAGGTGGATGCTACAGCAAATTATTATTTTGTGTGAGATAGCATAGTTCAGAACGTCAGAACAATATTATCAGAACAAAATATATATAGACATGCTTTATTTGTGATGAAAACACATACAAAAATACACATTTTAAATTTACAAATTAACAACACTAGTTTTCATCACAAACTAGTCGGGACTCAGCTTAATGTGCGATGTTCACTGTGGATTTACCACAGCAAACACCGAGCGCTGGTTTTCAGCCTCAACTAGCAGTGACGTCACACAAATTACTATTGACAAAAACTACAACAACAAAAAAATAACGAATAACAACACAATAGGTTTTTGAAAATTAAAATAATTAAAATTAATTACAATAACAGTAAGGGAGAGGCTACGGGCGAGATATATAAGTAGGAATTGGTAACGTGAATTTAAAAAAGTCTCATTTAAAGCTTAAATCTGGTTACTAGCACAAACCTCGACAGCTTTTATAGTTCCATAACTCGCCGCTAGATGTCGTTGCTCCGTTTATGCTCAGTCCCTGCATCGCGGTGACGAGATGAGACACGGTTCGATTGACGCCGCGGAAATCCCCCGTAGAACTCATACTTACCTGGCGTAGGGGACACCGTGATCAAGTAGGCGGTTCCCCCAGGGCGAGGTCGCTCCATTGCACTGCGGAGTGGTTGACCCTTGCGATTACCCCTAATGTGGGTAACTCGGACGCGTCATTTTTGGTAGTGGGGACTGCGTACGCGCTGTCCCCCTTAAAATAATAATTAAAAACAAAAGAGGAAGAAATAAGCTTTAAATATTTCTGAGACATGAAATAGCAGAGTCCAGAAAACTAGCGATAGTTGATATGTTAATTGTTTTCCATTACTATTTGGCTCAGCTGATTAAAAATTTTCCTATTGAATTGTCCCTTTATCTTATTTTTCTGAATATTCTTGAAATCCTTGATTTAAAGATTATATGGGAACTGAATAATATAAATAATAGTGTCATAATGTCCCTGACTCATAGTAACATTCCATCCATTTTATTTAGATTACAAAATCTAGCTTGACTTTCTGGGAATACACTGCGAATGTTCAACTTTCGAACAAAAAGTTCAGGGTTTTTTACTGACAAGCCAGCTGTATCGTCCAAAAGTCAATACAGGGTGGATCTGTAACTTTGGACAATATGACGTGGGGTGAATGACCTGTCGAAATAAAACTTAGAAACACTTTTTTTTAAGGAATTAAATTTAAAAAAATGTCATCATAGTATGGAAGTCCGGAACGATAGTCGTACGGTTTCCATGCAATGTCAGAAAAAAAAGTTTAACCGATCCAAAAAATAAAAATGGTGCTAAGTTTTATTTCGACAGGTCATTCACCCCACGTCAGATTGTCCAAAGTTACAGATCCACCCTGTATGTAAACACTCATGCAAACATGTAGATATTTTAAACAAATTTAATTTATCAGGTTCGTGACAAAGAGGAAGAGTTAGAGAAGGCCATGCAGAAGACGGACGCTCTCCGGCAAGACATCAGGAGGGCGGAGAAGGGGAGACGGGAGTTGGAAGCGAGATTAGACACTGCTATTGCTGAAGCTACTAAGGTATGATATACAGGGTGATTCTATAACTTTTGTCCAGCTGTAGTGAGTGAAGGTCTTGTCGAAATAAAACCACTGTAATTTTTGGAACTAGTTGACCCGTGAAACTTCGTCTGCGTCACAGAGGGATATAATATAGCCTGTAGCCCTTATTATATTGGCAAGAAGAAACAATAATGAATTCATTCCTCCACTGCAGATTCAAATTTACTAGTACCATGGGTTTTTCACGATACCTTTCTTCCTTAATGTCGTTCGTGTTGTTGAAGCTAATTGTCTGTGTGTCTGTCAGGAGCGTAAGTTACGCGAAGAGTCCCTTCGGTCCCAGCGCGTTGAGCCCAGCGGTGGGACGGGGTCCACGGCTGACGTGGCGAGGTTACAAGCTGAGGTGGAAGCTCTTGAGGTAATTAAACAAGAAAGTGTATTTACTTTTATTGCTGTGCAGATAGCTAAAGGGCCACTTGATACTCTACTAAGGTCTAGGACTAAGGGTTTTTTTAGGCCTGGTTTGAAGAAGGACAAGTTATAGCACTCTGGTAACATTAAGAGGAAAGTTCACTTCATAGTCCGATGATGCGTAGCACTAAAGACTATCTAGGATATCTTTGAAGATTTTTTTTATTTATTTATCTGTGAAGATACCTGCATATTGGGGAAAGATTTAAAAAAAATGAAAAATATTTTATATCACAAAATCATAAAAATACATATTAAACAGTTGTTGGGGCCTCCTTTTAAGCATTATACAATATTTGTGTTAGGAAACCCGGCTCCATCCATAACTTTCCATAACTTATAGTAAGATTACAATGATTTTAGAAATAATGTAATTTAAGCAAAAAAAAAGGTAAAATACAAAAATGAAAACTTAAGATTAATTGACAAAATTTAAGATTAAAATAAGTGTTTGTGTATATGTGTGTGTGTGTTTGTGTGTGTAAGTTTACAAGAGTGCATTTATTTTGATCTTTGTTAGTTTTAAATTATTATAATAAGCGTTGCAGCAGTGCTTCCGTTTCATCGTAAATTTTAGCTTTATAACCACTCACTTACAGACTTTTTACCTGTACCTGTACCAACCCATTACTGCCCACTGTTGGGCTCAGGTCTCCTCAGAAGAGGGATTAGGCATAGTCCACCACGCTTGCCCAGTGCGGATTGGGGACTTCACATATCTTCAAAGGGTTTTAGAACCCTTTTCCGACATGCAGGTTTCCTCACGATGTTTTCCTTCACCGTTTTTAGCCAGTGGTGTTGTGAAAAATTGCACATAAATCTTTTTTCACATTTAGATTTAGAGGTACAAGCCGGCCGGATTTGAACCCGCGACCTCCCGTTCGGAAGGACGCGCTTCGACCACTCGGCCACCACGACTCGACTTTTTACAATAAATTTAAAATCCTTGAACATGCCACAGTGGCTAACTATGTTTACTGTGGAGACCAGAGCCTAGTAGTGGGCAGTAACGGTTTGAAATGCTTATTATAGTTAATATTAATAATGTAATATATCCAGGTTCAGTACAAGGAGTCCCTGTCTCAGCAACAAGCTCGCTACGGAGCGGAGCTGGCCGCGCTCACCGAACAGCTGCACGAGGGAGACGCGCTCAGGAACATACTCACTAGAGAGGTGTGTTATACACATTTAATGACTGTTTCTAACCTCAAAAAAGATTATGAAATTGTATTCCGTAATGTAAAAAATAATCGATCCCAATAATAAAAGTAGTTTTAAGTAGGGGTAAAGTTCATCAACTTTACTTGAAACCGCTGCATTCATCCACAGTTCGGTTCATAAGATCCTTTTTGCCCCGCATCATTCCGATCTGGAATGGACTCCCTGGCATTGCAGAGATCCATGAGCGACGGTAACCGCTTACCATCAGGTGAGCCGGAGGCTCGTGTATTTATTAAGCAATAAAAAAAAAGTTGTATTTCTATAGGTCATGCACCCCACATCAGCTGGGATAAAGTTACGAAACTAACCTGTAGATGGCACTACTGAAAAAAAAAGAATTTTAGTCATTGCCCAGTTGAAGACACAATGCAAAATATTAAATACGTTATTAAATTTGCTAAAAAGAGTGCAACTAATTAAGTATGATTCACGACACATAATGTCTATTAAAAAAATTAATGCATTGTGCTTTTTTTTATTGCCATGTAGGCAGACGAGCCAACGGCCCACCTGATAGGAAGTGGTTACCGTCGCTCATGAACCTCTGCAATGTCAGGGGACACTGAGGGGTCGCTACCTACGACCTAACTTTAAGGACCCTCCTCAAGCCTCGTTTGAAGAAGGACAAGTCATAGCGCTCAGGGAATACCGAAGAAGGGAGCTCATTCCATAGCCGGATGGTGCGTGGCAAAAAAGTGTTCCTGAAATGAACCATGGATGACCGTCTCGTCCTTTAGTTCTTTTCAAACTCGGGTTTCTTCATTTTTTACCATTAAAACTAATTTGTTTTTAGCTGCAAACGTCCAAAGAAAAGCTTGAGAATCGTCGTTTAGAACAGATGAACGATTCAGAAGACAGACAGATCCTCATCAATGAAAACAGGAAATTAGCCAAAGATCTTGATGCTGTAAGTTGACCTATTAATTAAGAAATACCTACCTATCAGCAGCCTATAGACGTCTACTGCTGGACATAGGTCTCCAAACCTCGCCACATCGACCGGTCCCGCGCTGTCCGCATCCAGCCACCTCCGGCGATGGTGACCAGGTCGTCAGTCCACCTTGTGGTCTGCACATAATAAATATACAGGGTGGCTGTGGCGATGATTCTATACAGGGTGATTTTTTAAAGAAGGTACATATTGCAGGAGGGTGATGAGTACTCTGTTCTAATACGGAATATTAAATTACAAAAAATAGGTAAAAATACATTTTTTTTTAAATTTTAAATTCGACAAATCTACCTCAAACATAAACAATTTCGGCTTAAAGAGTGTTGACTAACGACCTCTAGTGATCTCGCGCACCCCACACCTCCGCCACACCCATCAGCTGTCGAAAAACCATCATTTTGCAAGAATTTTAGATATTTTTAAGTTGCGATTACTAAGGCATTAAGCCATATTCTTTCGTAATAATATTTTTACTGGTCGTATATAACCATCAGCTACCATGACCTTCAATATGTACCCTCACTAAGAAATCACCCTGTATAACTCCATTCCTACTGGCTTCCCCTTCGATGTCCATAGACTAACAACACACAGCACCGACGATTTCGTCAGCACAGACTATGATTCTTGTTAGAATCTCATGTATCGACTTCACAACAAAATACTCTACAAAATTGACACTTCACTATTGCATGGTGGGAATTTTCAATGTTAAAAAAGTCAAACTTATAAAATATTAGGAAATGGCTAATCTCATACTGTTGTAGTTACCCGAACCGATTTTGATTGTTATTATTTTTTGATTTGTGTTTTATTTATAATCAAGAGTATTCTTAGCTTCTTAACGATACGTAGAATTTTTTTGTTATGTTTTGTGTTATATTTAAGATGGCGGAGAACGGCAGGAGATGGCAGGCGGAGAGACGGCAGATGGAGGACGAGCTGGTGGAGCTGCGAGCCAAGAGGGACACCATGCAGCACTGGGAGGCACAGGTATACACCGTGCCACTCAACTGTGCATAGGGAACCAGAACTACTTTCAATATTATAGATGGGATGTTTTGACGACCCTCGCAACTTCGTCTGCGTCACAAAGTGGTTTAAACTTTAAACCCGTTCGTTTAATACTGTCGCGATATTTTTTGTAGCGGACAGCGTTTTATATTCGTGATAATTTCTCAATGAAATGTCCGATTGGAATAAAACAAAAAGTATTTTACTTCTACATTAATACCCCTGATAATATAATTATAATTATTTTGGATAAGAGTTACAATAACGATTCTCAATTCACGTCGTATATCTTCCTTAAGAATCACTGTATTAAAAAAAAACGCATCAAGATCTGTTGCGTAGTTTTAAAGATCTTTTAGAGTTTCATACTATGTAGTAGTGATGTTTAACAATATTGCATTCACAGATTTTTCGTAATTTGTTTAGTTTGTCTAAAAATTGAAATAACAAAATCGGCAAAAATCAACACCCTGTATTTTTATGATGCCAATCAAAAGAAGAGTTAATTACAAATTAGCGTCGAATACTATCGGAAGTTTCGACAGGATATCCATATATATTATTGTATGAAATTAACACACAGTTTTGTATACAGATAGCCGATATCATCCGCTGGGTGTCTGACGAGAAGGAGGCCCGAGGATACCTTCAGGCGCTCGCCACCAAGATGACGGATGAACTGGACTTCCTCAAACACGGTGAATATACAACCCGCGCTACTTCATCTGACTCACATGGCCTAAAGCCTTTCTCGATAAATAAACTATCCAACACATATGTTATGTATCATATATATATATATACTTCGCCTCGATCTTCTACAGTTC
Source organism: Trilocha varians (assembly GCA_030269945.2). NCBI lineage: Eukaryota > Metazoa > Arthropoda > Insecta > Lepidoptera > Bombycidae > Trilocha > Trilocha varians. Next base: position 4,838,183 of record AP028279.1, read on the forward strand.
GGTTCAGAAGATGATTTTTGCCCCGCACCATTCCGACCTGGAATGGACTCCCGTCCGCGGTGTTCCCGGAGCGCTATGACATGTCCCACTTTAAACGAGGTTTAAGAAAAGTCCTGTATCGGTAGGTGATAGATAATAGCCCTGACATTGCAGAGGTCCATGAGCGACGGTGACCGCTATCACGCAATAAAAAAAAAAACGAATATGTACGAGTTCCCTTAGGTTTGTTACATTGATCCTTATAAGAATGAATTTGTTATTCAACAATCAGTATTTACAAGTTTTAAACTATTGCTGGGATCATAGCAGGAAGTCAAACATTGTAGTGCGGGAGACCTAAATTTTGTGTTTAAGGTAATATCAGCAGGTTCGTAGGGTCCCATTTATTTTTTTAAAGATCAAACAAGTACTTCTGGATTTCGTTTTGCTTTGTATTTCGTTTCTATATGAATTGTTGTTTTGTAATATAAATATAATTGTCTACCAGCGAGCGCCAGTCGTTCCTCCCCCGGCCCCCCCTCCCCCGCAGTAGGAGGGGGCTGGCGCAACAGACGCTCGCAGAAGCTGGACAAGATGGAGATCCTCACGCTGCAGTCCTCGCTGCACTCCGAGATACAAGCCAAGCAGGCTGTAGGGGAAGAGCTTAGCAGGACCAGGGCTGAGCTGCTGGCCAGTCAGAGGTGGGCATAGACATATACTTATAGATACAAGCCCATAAACACACACACACACATACACACTTATACAAACACAAAAAGCACCCCGTTGTTTTTTTATAAATAAATTTAACAATAGTAGTAGTCTGTGTGAGCGGTTGGAGGTTTTAGTGCGGTTCAACTCCCACATACACCGCGCGCGGGACGAGCGGGGATCCGGTGATTTCCTCCAACTATAAACAAAAAAAAAAGCAGTAGTCTGTGAACCAAGTAGCCACAAGACCGTAAACCTATGAGATAATGAAAAGCTACACTCAAGTTCAAATTGAGTTATTATTGAGTAATAAACTCGTAGATAAACTTGTTTTATCCATTTTTACAATCAAATTGTACTGTACTGTAACAACCCATTACTGCCCACTGTTGGGCTCAGATCTCCTCAGTAGATAATTTAAGCCACCACGAGTGTTCCCTCACGATGTTTTTCTTCATCGTTTATCACCAGTGGTGTTATAGACTTAAGACTACAGTTTAAACCACTATATATTTCACTGTATTTTTAAACCGGTTTATTTAGCTCACCCCGTTTGTTTTAATATTTATTCTTCCGTCAAATTTAGTAATTCAAATTTCACCTTCTTCTTGTCAAGCGATTAATCTGAAATTTTGTATACACTTTGGATTTTGGTGACGATACAATTATGTTTATTCATTATCATTATAACTTCAAGATAGCCGCTGCTACAAAATGGCGGATAATTTATGTTTTATTAATCCCATCAATATGGGTATCAAATGAAAGGGCTCAACAAGCAGAATACAATATACTATAAAAAATTGGAATCCAAGATGGCCGTCGCTACCAAATGGCTGATAACAATTTTTATCAAACTAAAAACTAGAAAATAAAAATAGGTAAAAAACTTTTTAAGTTAAACGGTTTTATTTTAAACATACATTGCAATGTTTAAGATAAATGTACTAAAAACCAAAAAAATATAAAATAGATACAGTCGTGGGAATTATAAAACCGTTGGGCACGTTCATTGTCTACAATTGTTGTTGTCTTAATTATAGTGTAACATTACAAAACAAACATTTTAATCAACGATTGTCCGTTAACCGTTTAACTTAAATAGTTTTTTACCTATTTTTATTCGTTTATTTTCCACAGGGAGTTACTCGAAACACGTCAGCGTTTGGACTCGTTGGCTCACGACATGAAACGTAAAGAACAACACATACGGGACATGCAGACTAGACTGGACGCGCCGCACGCACACAACAACTCCTGTGAGTACACACACACACACGCTGTATACAGGGTGCTCCGATATATAATATATACAGGGTGATAGTGTAGATGTTGAAGGATAGGTTATTCTGATATGTAATACTAGCTAATCCTCGTGTCAAAAAGGGGTACTCCACTGTTAGATTTTAATAAGACTTACTAACCGTAGTACATCATTTTGTTATTATAATCAATAGTATTCGTAGCGCACACGTTTTAAGAATTTTTTTGGGTATTTTGTACGGATTACTATTTTTTTTTTTCAAAATAAATTTTTGTTTATGTTAATCGTTGATAATGTAGCTTTCGAATGTTGAAATAATTTAAAATCGGTCCAGTAGTTTTTGAAAAAAATCACCCTGTATAGTAGTCTATTTAAATTTGCTTTTAAAGTTTATAGAAATAATTGACATAGTTTTTTTTGCTTATTTTTATTTTCTTATAATTTTATCTACATTGCTAAATATAAAAGAGAGATTGATAGCAATAGCGACCTCATATTTTTAAAGAATTTGCTACTCTTCTCATTCATTTAAGAACAATTACCACTGATAAATAAAATTATAAAGAACAACTTTAAAAACATAGCAATAAGGTCGCTTTTGCTCTGACACCTTAAAATTTTATTACACATATCTATTCACACATACAGGGTGGATCTGTAACCTTGGACATACCGAAGCGGGGTGAATGTCCTATCGAAATACAACCCGGGAAAAATGTAAAAAAAAATATCGGTTAAACTTTTTTTTTTAAGTATTAAATATTAGCCCGCAGTACAAATTTTACAAAACGCAGGAATCGCCGCGCAATGCAGCGCGCGCGATTGCAGTGGCTCGCTTAAAAAAGATAATATGGCGGCCGTGACCTTAATTGACCTCTTTTTAATCAGTACAACGACACGACAAGGTGGTTGATATGATTTACACACTTTTATTAGGTAACACAAAGTGTATGTTAAGGAAAATAACTCACCATAGTAAGATTGTCGATCCGATTCGAAATCCAGTTAAATAGCACTTATAAAATAAGTTAATGTAATAAGTTACTACCATTAGTTTCAGCAGAAAATGTTTATTTTATCTAAATGGTAATAGCATTGAACACCTTGACACTTGAACACTTGAACTTTGAATACAATCAACTCATTTTGTTTTAAAGCCCATTGAATTAAAACAAGTTTTGTCTAGTTAACACAGCAAATATGCAAAATAACATCTGTTTTCCACAAGTCATCACAACACACGCGAACTAACGCGACAGCTAGTGATCTCAAGTAAACCTTTTAGTATGACTATTTAGACGAAACTGAATTAAATAGTAAGACAGACGCAGTCGCCTCCTCGCCCCACGATCCCTTCCGGCCCCACACGGAAGTAGAAAGAAATATCATACTTCGAAAATAAATGTAATGTCTTTGATAAGTTTTATGAAATACCTAGATAATTTAAAATTATTATCCGTACATAACAATATTATTTATAATTAGAAAGTATTGAAGTTTCCTTTATTTCTCTGATTAAAAAAATAAAATTTCCTAAACATTTTATGAACACAATGCCATCTATCCGAAAGACGTGAAACTTAAAGGATTTTATTAGTAAATCTAAGTTCATAAATTTATAATTTTTACGCCATCTATCGTTCGTGCTAATGTTAACTTCCCTTTTTTATTTTTGCATCGAAATTTCTGATTTCCTAAACAAACGAAAGTTTAAAGAAAAGTTTGTTTTACTTTAATAATTACTTGTTAATTATGAAAACTATGGAACTTTCTTGTAATGGCACTTTTTCTGATTGAGTAAATTAATTAGAAAGTATTGAAGTTTCTGAACACAATGCCATCTATCCGAAAGACGTGAAACTAAAAGGATTTTATTAGTAAATCTAAGTTCATAAATTTATAATTTTTACGCCATCTATCGTTCGTGCTAATGTTAACTTCCCTTTTTTATTTTTGCAATGAAATTTCTGATTTCCTAAACAAACAAAAGTTTAAAGAAAAGTTTGTTTTACTTTAATAATTACTTGATGGTCAACATAATGAAAGTAATAAGATAAAAAACAATTTTAAAGACAACGCCATCTATCCGACTGTGAAGCAATTGCATTAATTTTTGCCATCTGGCGGAAAAATATCACTGAATAATTTACATTTCGAGCACGTTTTTAAAAAGTTTATCTATCCTCTAATTCAATTCTTCTCGAGTTAACTAACTAAAAATTAAGTAGCAATGAAGTACCCTATTTATGAAACGGTTTGATCTATTTTAGAAATCCATTACTTTCTTACTTTGTCTTGTAATGTTCGGTGAAATTTGAAATCTCCCGGTTTAAAAAAAAAAATTTCTCTTGTGTTGGTACGACTGCCAGTAGAGAGAGACTGAGCCAATCACAGGAATTAGGAAGTGTCGGCACCATAAACGCAAATTCGAATTGATCAAATGAAAATTTTCGGCGCGTTTCGTCGTTTTAGTCAAAAGAAATCTTTGTTAATTAAAATTGTTTAGTTTTTTGTTTTGTGTTTAAGTTAGTTTTTATTTGTGTTAGTTTGATTGTGTGTGTCAGTGTTTGTTTGTGTTTCAGTTATTAGTTTAAGTGTTCATTTTGTTTCTTTTATAATATTCTTGTTAGTTTGTTTTTTTTTTTCATCTCTTCTTAATTAATGTACAAACATGCCGAACACATACTCGTTAGATGCAAAACAAACGTTGCATTTGTTTGTGTTAACTAGACAAAACTTGTTTTAATTCAATGGGCTTTAAAACAAAATGAGTTGATTGTATTCAAAGTTCAAGTGTTCAAGTGTCAAGGTGTTCAATGCTATTACCATTTAGATAAAATAAACATTTTCTGCTGAAACTAATGGTAGTAACTTATTACATTAACTTATTTTATAAGTGCTATTTAACTGGATTTCGAATCGGATCGACAATCTTACTATGGTGAGTTATTTTCCTTAACATACACTTTGTGTTACCTAATAAAAGTGTGTAAATCATATCAACCACCTTGTCGTGTCGTTGTACTGATTAAAAAGAGGTCAATTAAGGTCACGGCCGCCATATTATCTTTTTTAAGCGAGCCACTGCAATCGCGCGCGCTGCATTGCGCGGCGATTCCTGCGTTTTGTAAAATTTGTACTGCGGGCTAATATTTAATACTTAAAAAAAAAAGTTTAACCGATATTTTTTTTTACATTTTTCCCGGGTTGTATTTCGATAGGACATTCACCCCGCTTCGGTATGTCCAAGGTTACAGATCCACCCTGTATATTTATAAGTTGATAATGTATATTTAGTGCACCATTTCTTTTTTTGTTTCCTTACATGTTACCGCACAATCCCATCCAAATACACGTTACCGATATCGTTTAACTACAAAAAAATAAATAAAAAAAACTTCAAAATGGATTCTTGGGCTCCCACCACAAAGTCCAACGTCGTCCGCGCCGAAAAAAACGTAAATAACAATAACGTTCGGAATGCGAAAAACGAAAAAAAAAACAAACTGGTTCTGTCTATGGACTCTAAAATGTGTTTCTAAAATTATCTGTATATAATTCGTGGTTGAAATTTAAAATTTATCAAAATGTATTTGTATATTGGCTTGTTTACTGTGATTGTTAAATTGGCGGCCATCTTGAAAATTCATTGTCTATGGTCGTGAAAACGTGTATGTATTATCTGTGGCATTTATTTTTAAACGCCCCTCTTTTGTTTTTTTCTTGTCATGTTGCCTGCATTGTGAATTTTTAGTTCGGGCGTGGTTCAAGCCGTATATACCTTTGTTTTTGGGCGTGACGTCATGTATTTGGGGCGTGGCCATATTAGTATATCATCAGATGTACGAATGATGTAATTTAAAGAAAAAAATCTCAAAGTGACGTCACTTTGTGTCACTATGTCCAAAATCTCAAATGTTTTTGTATATAAAATGTTATCTTTTTTGACAAAAGATGTATTTTTTTCGTGTTTTCTATCTTTTCTTCGTATCTTTTTTCTTGTTGTTTTCGTCTAAATCTCTAAAACGTCTAGTCTATGTAACGTTCTAGTCTAAAAAAGTTTAAAAACCAAAGATATTTGATTAATTTACGCCATTACGTTTGTATGGTTTTTTTTATTTTATTCTCGTTGAAATTTATAATTTTTATTTTTAAATTCGTTATCATGATAAATGAACCACTTTTTAAAAAGCTAAATTACCTATGTATTTGGTAAATTGCCATGAATTCAGTAGTAAATTTGACGATACAATGAAAAATACAGTATATTATTTGATTAATATTCTCTAGAATCAATAAATAATCATTATTTAATTATTTTTACTATTTAATACAATTTAATGAAAAATCTTGTGTCATAAAATTTCAGTCCACAGCCCAAAAAAAAAACTTGAGAGGTGTCATGGGACACCCGAATAGAACGAAGTTCCTTTCGATTAAAATATACGATTAAAACATAAGGAACGTGTTTTAAAAGATTTTGTACACAGCGCCATCTAGCGATAATCATCTAAAACAAAAAAAAAGTGTCGTGAATACTTTTTGTAAGATTTTTTTCCGTCTAGCCCCCGACACAACGCGCGATAAGAAACTTCGTTCCAATTAACCTATACATATTGTAAACTGGTCAACACACCCTAAATACAAGTAAATACTCATTTCGTTTTATACCAAAGCATATTCTTTAAAGTACGACTTGAATCGTTTGAACTAGTCATTTTTACATCACTTCAGAACCAAATGGATCTAGATTTTTAAAAAGCAGATTTCGTTGGTCTTGATATGGTTGTGATGTTTTGTTTGTGTGTGTGATTTTAGGGTAAATCACCCAGTTATTGGCAGCTGTGTTTTATTATTTATTTATTTAACTTCATGCAAATGGTACAATGTGTAAAGTTTTTTATTACTTTAATTTGGTGAAGTATTTACATTATATTTTAATTTAAATTCTGAAATAATCGAGTTTTAATATAAAATACTTTTAGGGTACAATCTTCAATGAGTCCTTGTTTAAAATAGTTGGATTCTTCTCTAATTCTAATTTACAAATTTTAGACATTTTTAAATACAGATATAATTTTCATAGTACAAACACACACACAAGTGTTTATAAAAAATATTGATAATTTCACAATGCAGGTATCATTCTTATATTTTTTTTTGTTTTGCTTAGTATGTAAGGATTTTTGTTTATTAGAAAATCAGTAGAATCTCAGTTGCATTTTATGATATTTTAAGGTATTTATTGTGTCGAAATTTAAAGCAGTTGCGAAGATAAAATAAATAAGTTTTAGCTCATTATTTTTCGCGATAATGTTGGTAGTTGAAAATTAACAAAAAATTGGTCTAAGTGGAGAGTTTAACACGGTTTTGGTCACATTCTTCAAAAACATTTAAAAAAATCTTCAATTATGAATTAAAAATTAAATTCTATATCATTAGACCAAATTGGCAACATTTTGTATATTTTGATTGATATAAATGACCTTAAAATATTAAAATAAACTTGCAACTTTATTAGTTCGTTATTTACGTTTATTTTGCATTTTATTTATGTTTTTAAATATTTTCCGTAATTATACGCATTGCATTTAATTTTTATGTTTTTTCGTCATTATTATTTATGTATTACATGTTTAGATAGATGAATTTAGGATGTTAATTTGATAAACGTATGCCTTACTAGCTGCATTTAGTTAATTCACATATAGCCACTCAACTGGGAACGTCACTATTCGTTAGATAGCGAAACTGGGGACTTCGTTCGGAATCAATACCGTGTTTGAGCCCCTACTTAAAAACATTTTTTCCAATAATTTAGGTAGCGGCCCCGCAGTGTTCGCTGACATTGCAGAGGTCCATGAGCAACGGGTTACCGTTGCTCATGGACCTTACGCGCTTACGCTTACGATCAGGTGGCCCATTAGCTCGTCTGGCTACAAAAAAAAAAAAAATGTTTTTTAATCAACCTTATATTTTTGTAAATCTTTATTACTAAATGACGCTGTATTGCATTTTCAGCGAAAATATATCATCTCCGTAAAATATGAGACGATTAAAAAATGTAAACAAAACAAGTTTTAGAACTGTGCTCAATTTTGGCTCCTGCCACAGACTTGGCAAAAGTAAATAAACCAATTTGGTTGCCGATCCCAGTTGAGTGGATAGGTGATATTTCATAGCCGAGTATAATAAGGTAGACTAGATGTCTAAAAATATGTTAAAATATTTTTTGTAAACTTTGAGTAGCCTTCTCTTTCTTACACTGACAGTTTAAATTATGAAATTTCTGTCATCTCTCATTATCTCTGCTTCCTTAATCGCTCAATTGCAGCAAACAAATAGATTAATGTTAACTACTTCACTTTTACATATCTTCTTTGTCATGTAAGGTAGGGTCATATTTTGTATCTTCTCAAATATAAAAATGAATCGCAAAATGTGTTGGTAAGCGCATAACTCAATAACGCCTGGATCAATTTGACCATTTTTTTTAAATGTTCATTGAAGTTCAAGGATGGTTTTTACGGTGAAAAAATCCAATAATTGTCCGGAAAATATAGTTACAGGGTTGAAAAATGCTATATTATGCACGGTATTTAAATTGACATCCTGTGTTCATATTATTATATGGAATTGATTTCTTTGTCCAAACGAACTTTGTACATTTTTTATCGTACGTTATTAAAAAGTTCTGTTTTAAAACAAATGTTTTTTACTGAATATTTTATCTGTGGGTGTTAATACTCTTTGCTGTTTGCTTTTTAGTATTGCCTTAGTTTATTGTTATAAGTTTGTTTAGGTTTTATTTATCTATGCTTTTAACTATGATTTGTGAGAAATAGAACATCTGTCAATTGTTTATTTTATTCAATACCAAATGAAAGTCATAAAAGTTTTGATAAAGGGTATTTCAATTATATCAAGGCCCTAAAAAAAGAGCAGAGATCCGAAATCGTGTGTCAAGCATTCTTATTTTGCATAGAGTTTTATTTTTTTGTTTAAAGTTCGCCTATGCTGTCGTTTTTCCATTCTATAGTGCGTCACTTTCAATTAAAAGGTAGCCTATGTTCGTTCTCAGGGTCTAAAGATTGATTATGCCAAATTTTATCAAAATCGGTTGAGAGGTTTAAGCGGGAAAGCGTAACAGACAGAGTTACTTTCGCATTTATAATATTAGTAGGGATTTGTGTATGTAAATTGAATGTAAAGTTATGCGCAAGCAGCGAGACAGGGATCGGCGAAATCTTACTGGAGCGGAAAAGAAGAGAATGGTTCGTTTTATTTTTTCCAAAAAAACTCAATTAGCGCCCTCTACCAGTAGTTATTGTGATTGTGTTCTTGTGATTTACTTTTATCCTGTGACATTATCTGTTGGCTTTAAAAACTATTGTGGAAAATTTAATTATTCGAGTAAAAAGTTTAATTTTTTTTTATTATTTAATTTTAGTTTTATGGACAACAGACAAATATTTAGTAATTTATCGAAATAAAAATTTAATAGTTAATTAAGAAAAAAAATAATACTAATTGGTACAACAGATAGTGTCCCGATTGATTTTCTTAAGGTGTAAGTTTTCTATGTCCATGTGCTACGTAGTTTTTTAATTATTTAGTTTCATCGTTATCATTCCATTGTAAATACGAGCAAGTGTAAAAGGGAAATTGTCATTAATTACTTTAAATTAAATTTGGAAACATTACCAATTACAATATGTTTGATTATTTTGACAAATGTAATAATGTAAGATAACGTCTCTAAAGTTTTTCAGTGTTTCGTTTTTATTGTCTCTTAAGTGACTCTCAGCACATTTTTTTTTAAATTGTCAATTTGGCAATTGTAATGAAATTGGCGATTTTATTTCATAATCAACATAAGACAACTTCTAAAGAGTAACATTTCAGTTCAGTCAGACATTTGCTTACAAACAACATGTTCTTATTGTTAAAAAAAAAAAAAAAAAAAAACTAATTTGGTAATGTTATCAAAATGAAATCAAAAAGGCATTTTTCTTTTTCATTGCAAAAAAAACAGCTTCGCTTCTGCTTGTGCTTGTCGCGTCATCGTTAATCGAATGATCGATTATAAAAATCGATTACGGCATCGATCGAGAATCGATTCGAGTGCCGTCTCGCGACATAACGCCCCGAGCGATTGTTTTTTTCCCTTTAACACTTGTTTGTATATTTTGACTAATCTCGTTTTTTTATTTGTATATTTTTGTACATTAGTAGAAACGAGTCGACATAGTAATATATCGATGATAATTTCAGTAAATAGTTGATAAAGTAATCAGAATTTACCAAAAGCTATCATTCGATTTTCATTCATATAATTTGAAAATGCCACGGTAAACACTTACCATCAAGAGTATACTCGTTAACCTATCAAACAGAAATAAATATCTAAGATACTACATATTTTCTGAATTCTTACATCGTTTCGCGAATATAACTTTATCAATATGGTTAATTTGTTTTTTTCTGGGAATAAGTATTTTATGTACATAAAAATGAGTAAACTCAAATTGTATGTTGACTCGTCGGAGGGCTTCATTTGTACAGTGTCCTATCCATTGTGCATGTCAATAGTCCTGGTTTTGTTATCACTAAAATGTTATAAGTACTGTCGGGCGCAAAAGTGTTATAACTGTTTAAAATTCAACTAAAACACAAGTCCAAGTTGAAAAAATGTAAGTCTCTTAATTCTTTTCTTCTATCAAATAAGTTTTTAAAAGAGAGTAAGATGAATTTGGTTGCCTGGCAGATTTGTTCTTGTAATTCTTGCGTCATTTTCTTGATTGACGCTATTAATAAAACATACATAGAGAAATAGAACACGTAAAGAACTAAACATGGAAAATTAGATGATTTTTTTTCTAGGAAATATTGTAAATAGTTAACACTTTTGCTAACGATATTATATTAATTTGTTAAAATTGTATTTGTTTTTTTATAATTATTAAAATTGTGATGTCGGTTTCGGTTGGGATTGGTTTTGTGTTTATTTATTTTTTTACCCTTTCTTAATATTCTATATTAATCTAATATAATACAGAAAAAAGTCACATCTTTTGAAATAATTATTAACAGTAAAATAAATTTTAGTTCAAAATTGAATTTTAAAGTAGTTTAAATTGATATTTTATTATTTGAAATCTTATTCTCATATTTTCAAAAGATGTGATGAATTATTATAATTGTTTATTTAAGTATTTGCACTGTTTTACAGTTTTGGATCGGCCCCCGTCACAGATGAGCTATCTTGATCAATTCCTCAAGGATGGACCCACGGAGAGGCATTACGACAATGTTGCTGCGATAAACGAACAAAAGGTAATAAAAAGTAAATAAAAAATATAACACTTGGTAGCGATTGTACATTTATGAAAATTGAACACTTTTGTTAGCGATTGTACAGTTTTTTTTTTAGCAAAAATAGTATTTTTAAGTACAATAGTAATGTTTTAGTATTACATAGCTGCATTCGGAAGCATTTTCTTTTTTTTTATAAGGTAGATTAGTAAACGTAGAAAGAAATGCAACTAAATACTAATGTCGGTTTTAAAAAGGTTATTAAATCATTTGTGACTAATTTCTCGGTTTAAGGGAAATGTCATAAGTACTTGTCAAGTTTAATTGTTGTTCAAAATTTGACCAGAATTTTTATATTTTAGGAAGATTACTAAATAATTTAAAATAAGAATTAATTGCTCATATTAATAGTATTATGTATTACTATATTGTACCTACACCTCAAATAAAAAAAAAAAACTTGAGAGGTGTCATGGGGCACCCGAATAGAACGAAGTTCCTTTCGATTAAAAGATATCTTATAATTTTAAGATTTTGATCACAGCGCCATCTAGCGATAATCATCTACAACAAAAAAAGTGTCGTGACAAGTTTTCGTAAGATTTTTTTCCGTCTAGCCCCCTTTCACAACGCGCGATAAGGAACTCCGTTCCAAAAAATAAAAATATCTGGTCAAATTTTATTAATATCATTATCATAGTTAACAATCACAGTAACCAGCTTTTTTAATATTATTTGTTTTGCTTCATTTTCCATTTTTGTTCGCACAGATGTTGCAGTATCGTTACAGGAATGCACAACATTTTTGTAACGCGAAGGTATATTTATTATTATATTTTTTTTATTTGCATTTTTTGGTTGTGGTATTAAAATATGCTTTTTTTAACAGTATAATTGGTTTTGTAAATAATTTTAATAGATATCATCTCTGCCTCTAAATCTTGATGTGAAAAAGATTTATGTGCAATTTTTCACAACACCACTGATTAAAAACGGTGAAGGAAAACATCGTGAGGAAACCTGCATATCGGAAAAGTGTTTTAAAAATACTTTGAAGATATGTGAAGTCCCCAATCCGCACTGGGCAAGCGTGGTGGACTATGCCTAACCCCTCTTCTGAAGAGACCTGAACCCAGCAGTGGGTTATAGGTTGTTACAGTATAATTATTATCATGCTGTTTTAATTAAAAATAGGACTTTTATAATTTTATTAGAGCATCTAATTAAAAAAAAATAAAAGTGTTTTTTTATTTACCTTTTTTTATCGTTATTAAAATGTAATTATTTTCACAGTTAATGTACGGATCCCAACAGTCCGGAGGTCTGAGTGGTTCCGTAGAATCTCAAGACGAGATGGAGGGTCCAAGGGCATCATCGCCCGCATCAACGAAGAGCTCGCCCAGCGAAATGTCGACCGTGAGCCAATGTGTTAGTGTCTCACTTCTACCTCTCTACTTCTTAGTTACAAGCTTTATATCTTTACTCTAAGATACTTTCAAAAGAAAGAAATAACTTTAAATATTGTTTGTAATTAACTACTTTTTCGATTGACGTTATAAAAATTACAGGGTGTTCATTTTTTTTCGTTTTGTTGGTGCGATTTTCAGGCAAACCAAAGAAATTGTAAAAATTCTTTCATTGAATTTAAAAGTACTTCCCATTCATGTCCCAAAACACCCTGTATATCTTTTACGTCGTCCACCGGAAAAGCCTAGTAACTATGTATGACGTCACTTCCAGGATCCCTCATTGGGCCCCGCGCTTCCTGGCAAGGAGAAGGTCCATCAGTTCCTGGTTAGGACCTTCAGTAGCCCGACAAAGTGCAACCATTGTACTTCCTTGATGGTATGTATTATTTACTTCGTCTGCGCCACAGAGGGATACAATATAGCCTATGGCCTTCCTCGATAAATGGACTTTCCAACACTGAAAGAATTTTTTAAATCGGACCATTGGTTCCTGAGATTAGTGCGTTGAAACAAACAAACTCTTCAGCATTATAATATTAAGTTTAGATTTATAGATTAGAGTATACAGGGTGTGATCTGTAATATTGGATCAGCTGTAGTAGGGAGAATGAATTTTCGAAATACAACTTATTCTACGTGCTAAATCTAAAATAATCTAAGATCCACCCTGTATAAACATAAAAAGAACATGTGCATCGTTTCTTATTTATACTCTATTTATTAAGAAAAAATAGTTTTTAAACACACCGCGTGATATTTTTATTGTAGTCTTATTTTTGCACCATATTGCATTTAGCACAATTGAAGCGCAGTAATTAAACGCTAAATTACAATAATAAATACTTAAAACTGTTTTGATGTATCAATGTTGTTCGTGAAGATCGGTCTAACTCGTAATGATGTAATTTATAGATTTATTTTGAAAAAGCTTTTTTTTAATTTGACATGTCGTCGCCTCAGTGCTTGTTTGGCCAATCTGACATTTTTTACGAAAATGACTTTTTAATGCAGTATTATCTATATATATAAAACAAAGTCGTGTTAGTTACACCACTTATAACTCAAGAACGGCAGAACAGATTTGGCTGAAAATTGGTAGGGAGGTAGCTTAGAGCCAGGAGACGGACATAGGATACTTTTTATCCCGTTCGACAGCGTTCCCGTGGGACTTGACATGAAACGTGGAATAACAAAACGCAAATGACAGCTATGTAATAGACGTAAAATGACAGCTATGTAATGACGTATGAATGACAGCTATGTAATGACGTATGGATGACAATTTGATATTTGTAAGCAATACAATGTTTATACAATGCTTACGTAAGAAGTATCTTGGAATATGCTTCCGTCATTTGGAATCCTTATTACAAAAACCAAGTAGAACGTCTAGAAGCCGTCCAGAGAAACTTTACTAAATTTTTAGCTTTCAAAGACCGCGATTGCCCGTACCGCGCAGATTATAAAGCTCGATTATCTCACTTTGAGATGCACAGTTTGGAAACTCGTCGGAAAGTAACAGACCTAATGTCATTATTCAAACTTGCTAATGGATTTCTGGATGCTCCTACTGTTCTCAGCCAACTAAACGTGACGGTCCCGAGGAGGGTTCCGAGGTATCCGATCAAAAATCAATTCTGCTCAGCTTACTCGAATACAAATCTTGGTAAATTTTCTCCATTAAACCGCATCATAAAAACCTACAACGACATTAATTCTGACAGCATTGACATCTTTCATGATTCACCTAACGAATTTAGACAAAATCTGATAAAATTGCTAAAATAAGCTACTTTTTATTTTTTCTTGTTTTGTAATTTAACTTTAAAAAATTTTTTTTTTTATTTCTGTAACTTTGTGTTAATACTACTTTTGTGAAAGCTGTATGCACCTCTATTTTACATTGCACTCGGGCCAAGAGTTAATTATGTATTTTTAGTATAAGTAGAGTTAAGTGTGAATGTAATTGGTGCTTCTTTTATAAAATAAATAAATAAATAAATATTTAAACTATTTCTATTAAATAAATAATTAATCGTGTTTAGGCTCTAATGAAGTGTCTTGATGAGTTCTTTGCGTAGAGGATAAATGTCAAGGTCTGATGATGGAGCTGGAAGGTGGCTATGGGAACTTCGTCATTAAGCAAGATAACCTCATCATGTTTAGGCTCTAATGAAGCGTCTTGATGAGTTCTTTGCGTAGAGGATGAATGTCAAGGTCTGATGATGGAGCTGGAAGGTGGCTATGGGAACTCCGTCAATAAGCAAGATAATCTCATCGCGTTTAGGCTCTAATGAAGCGTCCTGATGAGATCTTTGTGTAGAGGATGAATGTCAAGGTCTGATGATGGAGCTGGAAGGTGGCTATGGGAACTCCGTCAATAAGCAAGATAATCTCATCGCGTTTAGGCTCTAATGAAGCGTCCTGATGAGATCTTTGTGTAGAGGATGAATGTCAAGGTCTGATGATGGAGCTGGAAGGTGGCTATGGGAACTCCGTCATTAAGCAAGATAACCTCATCGTGTTTAGGCTCTAATGAAGCGTCTTGATGAGTTCTTTGCGTAGAGGATGAATCTGAAGGTCTGATGATGGAGCTGGAAGGTGGCCACTGTCTGTTTGTTCTGGCTTCGGACGGGCTGACTTTCAATGGCTGATAGTTTATGTTATAACGAGTAACTTGGGATATACTTATTTTAGAAATTGTTGTTTTTTAAAATTCTTGATGAAGTTCAAGGATGGTATTTACAGCGACAAAAAATCGAATCGTTGTCATTTAATTCAGATTGGCGCAGACGTAGTTGCGCGGGGTAACTAGTAAAGAATAAAATTTCCATCCGACTGGTAAAATATTTTTATAAAATATTCAATTCTAAAACAATAAAAATCTCATTTCTATTTTTCTCAACACGGCACTTAACGAAAATTCCGTGCTTGTTTGCTGTCACCTGTAAAATTTGCTCGAGTGCAGATTGGCCAAACAAGCATTGAGGCGACGATGTGTTATGATATTATGTTCAGGGCTATGTTAGGGTATGAAGTGCTTATTTGTTTGTATGGACCGCACGCCACTGTGTACAGGATCTTTTTGTGTTTTTCTGATGCCCGCCTTGATATATGAATGTTGTTGGTGCAGATCGGTCTAACACGTCAAGGCGTGGTGTGTGAGCGATGCGGTGTGGGCGTGCACGCTGCGTGCTGTGCGTTGTTGTGCGCGCGGTGTCCGCCGCCGGCGCGCGCGAGGAGACCGCTCGGCATCGACCCTGCGCGGGGACAGGGGACCGCGTATGAGGGATATGTTAAGGTAGGTACAGATATGTGTAGGAAGTAATACAATACAGGCATAAACACACAAGCAGGCACGTACACACATATACGCAAAACGGACACGCCGAGACACAGACACACATACTAATATGTATATAGATTCACGCGATGCATACACACACATAGATACGTAACATATCCCTGACGCACTACACACATCATCGTTTTATCACACGATCTTAGGCTTTGTCGTAACGTCACTCTTTGTTTTATTTATCTCCGAAGCACCAGATAAATAACACTTAACTCTAATAAAAACTACAATAAAGCACTGTAAACCCGAATGTAATGTCAAATAAAAGTTCAAACAGCTTTTACAACCACAAAGCACAGTATTTAAAATTATAACAAGAAAAAGAATAGCTATTTTTAAAAAAATCCCCATTCAATTTACATAATAATATGACGAGTTTTTCGCTATCCGCCATGATGGCTGTAATATGACGTCACCTCTACAGTAAACCCCTTAGCAAATCGTAGTGTTTACACCGCAGCTGTTTACTCTGTGAGTGACGCAAAAGTGACGTTAGAAGATGGCGGTGCATATGGCGACGTTTTTGCGCCAAATTTGAAATTGAAATTTTACATGGCAAATTTTAGCCTAATTTAGCTAAAAAAAAATTGTTCTATTTTTTTATAGGTTTTTATGACCAAAATATTAAATTAAAATAGAAAAAAAATGGGGTGGAATAGCCTATAATAGGGGAAGGGATATAATTTAAAACAACTCTTTTAGTACAAGTTAAATATGTTTCCATAGGTTCCGAAGCCGGGAGGCGTGAAGAAAGGATGGATGAGACAGTTCGTCGTTGTCTGTGATTTTAAATTGTTCCTATACGACATATCGCAGGACCGGTGAGTTTATTTATTTTGTAAATTATTTGTAGATTTAACAACTCAGCAGCCAGGTCTGGAGAACTATGGACCAAGTTTTAGCTTGCCTCAAATATCTACCTAAAACTTGCTACTAGCTCTCGGGCCATAAGTGGTTACCGTCGCTCATGGACCTTCGTAATGTCAAGGGACCTTCCCTAAGCCTCGTTTGAAGAAGGACAAGTCATAACGGTTAAACTATTTGCAACGTTAAGTTGTAGGTAATTGGACTTCTAATCGTTAGATACTTTTGATACTATTTTGCGGGTAGTCAGAAATTATGGAGTTCGATTACCTGTTATAATAGGGGGTGATGAGGCCCCACACAACTCTGTGCTAGTTGAGTGGTTGGAGGTTTTAGTGCGGTTCGACTCACACATCGCCCCCATCATTTACCCTATTTTTTGTTTATTTCACACAGCCACGCCCTGCCCTCGGTGTGCGTGAGTCAGGTGCTGGACATGCGGGACCCTGAGTTCAGCGTGACGTCGGTCAAGGACTCTGACGTCATACACGCCAGCAAACGAGACATACCCTGCATATTCAGGGTGAGTGCACACACACACACACATACACACACGCACACACACACACACACACACACACACACACACACACACGCACACACACACACACACACGCACACACACACACACACACACCATACAGTATCATGTAGCAGTAGAGTGCTAGCTAATACAAGTAAACGAGCCTAAACACGACGGGACTATCTTGTTTAGCACAAGAGTTCCTATGACCACCTTCCGAATCCATCATCAGATCAGCGCCATTTTGTTATATTATTGTATTGTCACGCGATATACATCTGGTTATATACAAATTTGTCAAATTTAACTTGCAAGATTCCACCTGAGCTTACATACACTCGGGTGCAATGAAATCGCACATCTGTACATTTTTTGAAAAATATTATTTATTTCTTTTTAATTAAAAAAATACATATATTTTTTAACATACGGTTAAAGGATAATTCAATACCTATTCAATGATACCATATAAGTGGAGACAAGGTTACTTTCTTGAGGAAAATAAAATACAACAACAATTTAATCTTTATTACAAAATGATTACACAACTAAACCGTTTAAAATTTGGGGATTAATAAAAAAAAAACACAAAAAATACTGAAAAATCATTTATCAGTAACAAGCATTGCCCCCTCTTGCCCGAATCACAGCTTCACACCGATTCCCCATCGACTCTATCAAGTTTCTGATAAAGTCTTGTGGCATGGCGTCCCATTCCTCTTTGAGCGCATTTTGTAACTCCTGGAGATTAACTGGAGCACTATTTCGACCTCTAATTTTTCTTTTTAATTCGTCCCACAAGTGTTCAATCGGATTAAGGTCCGGGCTCCGAGGTGGCCAGTCCATCACGGGTACATTTACTTCTTGTAAGTATTGTCTCAGTATCGCAGCGGTATGAGGCCTTGCATAAAAAGGAAGTTACTTCCAATTAAACTGCCAAATGGTACGACATGTTCTTGTAGAACTTCCTCTATGTATCGTTGAGATGTTAGATCTCTTGTTTGTCGCCTAATATTGGCCCCAACGATGAAAACAAGCTGTTTTTCGTTCGAGTAAGATACCTCCCCAGAACAAACACGAACCAGCGCCGCATGCTACACGTTCTGTGATGCAACATTGGGAAAATGGCTCTGAGCGCCTTCTGACACACTCTGGACTCGTCTGAGAACAGGACTGGTCGGCTGTCCAGTTGACGTGTTCTTGTGCAAATCGAAAACGAGCCCGGCGGTGAGCTGGCGTCAATTTAGGGCCATTTGCTGGCCTATTCGTAGTCAAACCACCTTCGGCAAGCCTCCTTCTGACTGTCTACCTGTTGACTACCACTTCACACACATATTGTAGCCGCTGTGCAAGTTCAACGGCAGTCAAACGACGATTTCGCAACGCTGTCGTTACAAGAAATCTGTTGTCGCGCTGTGTTGTAGCTCTTGCTCGACCAGATCCTCGTTGCTTTTCAAAGCCACCAGTCTCCCGATAGCGCTGGTACCAACGACCAACTGAATATCGGCTGATATTCAGTTGTCGAGCTACAGCACTCTGGTTCTGGCCCGCTTCAATTAGATCGACGACTTGAGCGGCTTTTTCCGGAGTAGTATCCATCTTTTTCAGACAAGTGCAATTGGAGTCACTAGAGATCTTATAAGGTTAAGCGTTGGCTTGCAATTGATGACGTTTTTTTTTTGGATGACGTTTTACACAAAACATGCCTTTTTATACCTGCAGTTGGTCTTGCAAACTGCAGTGAGTTGAGAGAGCAATTTTTGGAGTTTGCTGTTATCGTTTTGTTTCAGCAGGTAGGTAAACTTATCATGTCTTATGTGGTATCATTGAATAGGTATTGAACTATCCTTTAACCTTATGTTAAAAAATATATGTATTTTTTTAATTAAAAAGAAATAAATTATATTTTTAAAAAAATGTACAGATGTGCGATTTCATTGCACCCGAGTGTAGTTACAATCAGTGCAAGTTAATGTGAAGCTTGTAAAAACAGTCAAATTTACCACATACTCTGACTGAAATACACACACGCCTTGCTCTCTGTGTGCCTGAGATATTCTAATACTTAAAATTTTAATTTTCAGATATCAACATCACAAATCGAAGGAGGCAAGCGATCTCACACGCTAATGTTAGCGGAATCAGAGTCAGAGAAAACAAAATGGGTGGTCGCACTTAGTGAATTACATAGGATATTGAAGAGAAATAATCTGCCTGATAAATGCGTGAGTTTAATTGTGAATTCTACTTTTCTGTCGGTACACTTTTGTTAGAGCTACTTACTTTACTTACATTTGAAAGATTGTATATGTACTGTACTGTACCAACCCATTATTGCCACTGTTGGGCTCAGGTCTCCTCAGAAGAGGGATTAGGCATAGTCCACTACGCTTGCACAGTGCGGATTGGGGACTTCACATATCTTCAAAGAATTTTTAGAATCCTTTTCCGACATGCAGGTTTCCTCATGATGTTTTCCTTCACCATTTTTGGCCAGTGGTGTTGTGAAAACTTGCACATAAATCTTTTTTACATTTAGATTTAGAGGTACAAGCCGGCCATATTTGAACCCGCGACCTCCCGTTCGGAAGGAAGCGCTTCGACCACGACTTCTTCGATTGTATCTATTGGTCACTAATTGACTTGACTATAGAATATCTTTTAAAGTACAGTAGCACAATTTATGTGACCGATACGGTCACTATTTAACACTATTTAGTCACAATTTTTTGTCATATTCAAAAATATTAAATTCCCTGTGTGCTCTCCAACTTGACGTACGCAATGTTCAAGTTATATTGTGTAACGTGTTTGCGTGTGCAGGTGTACAGCGCGTGCACGATAGCGGACAGCAGTGCGGGCGCGGCGCTGCGGGGCGTGCTGTGCGCCTGCGTGCTGGAGCGGAGCCGCCTGTGTGTGGGCGGGGAGGCCGGCCTGGTGCTGCTCGACCTGGAGCGAGGGGAGCTGGTGCCGCGCCGGGGACCCGCGCACGTGCACAGCCTGCACTACGTGCCCAACGAGCAGCTGCTGGGTACGACGCGGAACTACTATTGTTATACAGGGTGTAGAGCGTTCCCAAACTTGATAACAGTTAAAAATTACGGTTAACGGTACTTCCGTATCCTGGCATTTATGGCCATCAGACATGTCTTCAATTCAAACGACACTTTAAATTCAATATTAACGACCTTCTAAAAACGCATTTAACAACCCCTTTTTTCCACTCTCTAGTAACGATATCTGGTCGCGGTCGTCACGTGCGCCTGGTCCCCGTACGAGCGCTGGAAGCCGACGTGGACAGCGTCAAGCTGCCGGAGACCAAGGGAGCTCTCAACCTTGCTGTAGGGGCGACGAGGGCCGGGGCTTGCGGGTTCGCTGTGTTGTGCAAGAAACAGGTGAGACCGCTGTACTCTGAGCGGTGATGTGAGTGGTTAGATGGACCGTAAAAGTTTGTTGTATTATACAGGGTGATATACCTTTCGAAATACAAATTAGAATTACCATTGATTTCGGAATCATTTACCCCCCCCCCCCCCTTTAATGTGTCGTTAATGATCTTACCATACTTGTGTGTGTTTCAGAACGCGTACATCGTGAACGTGTACGAGATCACGCGCACGGCGGCGCGGTGCGTGCGCATCGCCGAGCTACGCGCGCCCTCCCCCGTGCACAGCGTGCAGCTCAGCGCCGCAAGACTAGTGCTGGGGTACCGCGGCGGGTTCGCGGCGCACGCCCTGCCCCACCCCAGGAGGGACGCCGACCAGCCCGCGCGCAGTGAGTTGTGCCATGTACCCTCGCCCCCCTGTCCTTCCTGTCTCACTCGGGCGCGACCCCCCTGTGCTGCGCGGCGGTCCCCCGCTCGTGGGACCCGTGTTCAGCCCTAGTTGTATGTTGTACAGCGCTGGTGCACCCCGACAACCAAGTGAACCTGTTCCTGTCTCACTCGGGCGCGACCCCCCTGTGCTGCGCGGCGGTCCCCCGCTCGTGGGACCCGTGTTCAGCTGACCCTAGTTGTATGTTGTACAGCGCTGGTGCACCCCGACAACCAAGTGAACCTGTTCCTGTCTCACTCGGGCGCGACCCCCCTGTGCTGCGCGGCGGTCCCCCGCTCGTCGGACACGCTGCTGGTGTTCAGTTCGCTGGCGCTGTACGTGGACAAGCAGGGACACCGCGCGCGGGACACCGAGCTCATGTACACCGCGCATCCCACGCATCATGGTGAGTATACTAACTTTAAAAAAAAATCTCTATCAAAACATAATAGTGGTCAAATCCTTAATTTTTCCACATTATTCATTTGACGATCAAATACAATTTCAAGTATCAGTTTGATATTTATTACGTTTCAACACTCACGCATTAACTATTTTTCCAAAATAACTTTTTGAGTGGGTTATTCTTTTAACCGTGAAAATTGGCATCCTGAATATAGGGTAATGTGACCAGATGTGACAAAGCAAAGACACGCTTGTCAACCTAGGTTCGAAGAGAGTGCTTAAAGATATGTCGTAGGTAACGGGACAGTGTCCCCTGACAATGCAGAGGTCCATGAGGATTATCGTAAAATGCTAAAAAGAATTACAGATTCCGATGGACGATGTAGATAAACGCTAGTTTTTTTTCTAGAATTGATTCCTAGTTGAGTTCGATTATAACCTTAAAAAAATTCACAGTATTCCTCGTTATTTCAGATTTAACCTAAAGACCCATCTAAAACACTCACCCTGTATATTTAATGTGTTTTTATTTGACAGCTATCAACGAAACCCACCTACTTATATTTACTCAGACGCATATAGATATTTACGACATCGAAACGAGCGAGTGGGTGCAGACTATCAATATACGTAAGTGTTTATTATTATTATTACAATATAATTATTTTATATAGAAGTTAGTTTATATAACGACACATGGTCAGTGGCGTGCAGTTTATACGAGCAAATATGCACTGCATACCCTAATCCCTTTCAAATTTGATTAAAATTTCCAATAAAAATCGATTAAATGCTGTTTATTCAATAAAAATACACTTCTTGTAACCTATTCACATATATTTGCTAATCACGATTTTCGAACTTACAAATATTTTTTATATTTATTTTTTTCAGTCAATTTAGGATCGCAATCCACAATACTTGCAGAGCCTATTCTATTTTATATTTAACTATATTACAGTTTACAATGCTAACAAGTATTTATATGCTTGTCTAAAAAATCAATCTATAATAATTCCAAAAAACTTAGGTTGGACTTTGTGTTCTTTGTATAGGTCGATTTCAGTGGCGTGCATGTTTAAGTCAGGGTAAATGTAAATCTGAGTAATTATCCACATACATATTTACGTTTTATAATTAACTTTTACGCTAAACATACGCCAAGAATAGTAATGACAAGTGCATTTTTATGAAATACTAGCTGCCCCGCGCAACTTCGTCTGCGTCGAAAAAAAATGTAGGGGTCGACAACCCCTAACATTTAGGGGGATGAAAAATAGATGTTGGCCGATTCTCATAGATACCGGATAAGCACAAAAATTTTCATCAAAAAAGTATGGCAACGAAAACTGTGACGAGAATTTTATATATTAGAAGCTACACCATCTAATCTATTTTTATTGTATTTTTTTATTAAATTTTAAAGGTGCTTATATGAATTGCACGAAACTGGTCGATTTACGGTATATTATTATATATTTCAGCCAACGCCCGTCCATTAGACGAGGCAGGCTGGATCATCTGTGTGGGTAACGGCAGCAATGGATTCCCGTTCTCGGGAGACGCCGCCCCCTATATTGTATATTTGAAGCCTTTGTTGACGCGTAAGTATTATATTAATTTGTTAAATGTATTGACTAAATTAGATATTAGGCTTTGTTTGTGGTATAAAAGGGTATAAAAGAAACATGAAACAAATCATATTGACAAGTAACATAGACATACTGTATTTGTGACAAAAACTATGACATTTCCCTCTTTAAACGAGGTTTAAGAAAAGTCCTGTATGGGTAGGTGATAGATAACGGCCCCTCTTTGCCCTGGCATTGCAGAGGATCATGGGCGACGGTGACCGCTTACCATCGGGTGGGACGTAGGCTCGTTTATCTATCTTGCAATAAAAAAAAATATACAAAAGAAGAATTAATTATTTAGAAAAAAAAATTGTGGTCGATTTTTTTTTATGTTTAAAAATGTAACTTTTAATAGACATAATTTCACAATGTACTTTCTGTATTTGCTTAGCTATTACCTCTATCTAGACGAACCGATTTAAATGGTCTATTTTTTAAATGAATGAGTTTTAAAGTTTTCCATGCTATTCTCAAAAAACAGAATTTAGCTATAATTTTAGTATATTATAATGATTTATTTGTAGAGGGTCCGTTGAATGCCGACTTACTATCAAGCAGGACGGGCTCCAGGCGCCTCGCCGTCCGGGATCAGTCGCAGCACGCGCTCGACGCGCACACACGATTGTAAGTCACTTTTGTGTTATACAGGGTGTTCATTTATTATAAAATGGTACAATGACGGATGGAATGATGATGATGGAATCCAGGCTAAGGTATTCTCTACTAGGCAAAATGGTACGGTACCAGGTATGGTGGTGATTTTACAAAAATATGTTATAAGGAGTGGATTTGTAATTTTGGACAATCTGACGTTTTTTTTTAGTTGGAGGAAATCACCGGATCCCCACCCGCCCCGCGGGTGGTGTATGTGGGAGTTGAACCGCACTAAAACCTCCAACCGCTCACATTCAGCGTCCGAACCCCGGCTGAGGCCAAACCCAGCATGGAATTATGAGGGACGGCGCGACGCGTTACACGCTACGGCACTCTTTCCCATCGCGCCGCCCCCGGCAATCTGTCGTGGGGTGAATGACCTGTCGAAATACAACTTGGTACCATTTTTATTTCCCAACGAATCAACGCGTGCGACTGTGACCTTGACTTTGTAAGCGGCTGGATAACGGCACGTGTACGGGGGTCGGCGACCTTGTAGACTATTTTAATATCAGATATACTAAACATTATTTCTAATATGTTTATTTTAATAGCTATTGGATTTTGACCCCTAGCCTAGCCAATGATTGTTTTTTTTTTAATTGTAACTTCATTATTGTGGTGCCTGCAGTCAAGTATATACGCCTCTAAAAAGAACAACAGGGTTTTTGGAACGAAGCTCCTTATCGCGCGTTATCGAAAGGGGGCTAGACGGAAATTCTTATGAAAAAGTTGTCACGACACTTTATTTGTTTTATATGATTATCGCTAGATGGCGCTGTGATTAAAATCTTTTAAAACAATTCCTTATTTTGTTTTATATGATTAATGCTAGATGGCGCTGTGATCAAAATATTTTATTTTATTTAAGTCTTTCTCAAGGGAGAGAGAGACAGACGTTTTAAAGTAACTAATTATTATAACTTAAAAAAATAAAATTTTATTACAATTCCCTCACTAATTAATCGAAAGGAACTTCGTTCCATCCAGGTCTCCCTTGACACCTCTCAAGTTTTTTTTGTTACATATTGTAGATGTTTCACAACAAAAAACAAAAAATAATTGTGAATGTTATGTTCGTTTCAGAGCGGAACGTCGCTCCCACCTAATATCGGCTCCGAGTAACTTCTCGCACGTGTCCCACATGGGCCCCGGGGACGGCATACGGTCACAGAGGCTGCTGGACCTGCCCACCACGCTGGAGACCGCTGATGAACAGGTACACACTAAATATATTACCAGCTTTATATTAACTTGCACTGGATGTAGCTTTGGGTATCAGAGGACTATACCAAAAAGAAGATCTCTAACCCAAACACGACAGGTCTATCTTATTTAGTACAGGAGTTCCGAAATCGTTCAGCGACATCTATTGACGACAAATATAAACTTTGTCGTTTTCAAGGACGTATTCCGTTGACATTTAAAATACATTACTTAGCGATATTAACTATTTCTCTAAGTGTCTATGTTTCTAAGTATAACTTGTTGTTTTCAATGTCAGTTTTAAATCACCTAAATTCACATTAAGTTATGGTATTTTCTGAAATTTAATAAAATTTAGATGAATCGAATTATACAATTTTAAGACTGAATAAAACTGACTATCATTGAAACGATTTAAACGTTTTCAATTTATTTATTTTTGCCATGTAGGCAGACGAGCCGACGAGAAGTTGCACGGATAAGCTAGTTGTGTATGAAGATAGTGTACTACTTGCTGAATTACCGGTAATTACAATAAAACGGTACTAAGAAATGCGTTAACTATGCAACTGCATACCCTGGCCAAAATGTCTGTGCACGCCACTGTTCATAACCACCTTCAGAATCCATCATCAGATCAACGCCATGTTGTCATATTATTGTATTGTCACGTGATATCCATCTGCGTGCAAAATGTCAACTCAATCGGAAACCGGGAAATTTGTCACATTTAGCTTGCGAAATTCCACCCGAACTTACATAGTAACATCCAGTGCAAATTAATATAAAACTTGTAATATGTAAATGTAAATAATTGAAATGTATAATAATTGTTGTAGCAGGTATACAGCAGCAGAGAGAGCAGTAAACGGACGTCACCACTCACCATATCACATGGAACCGGGTCGTATAACGGTAAGTTGGTATATACAGGGTGGATTATTTTGTTTTACTGTTTTCGTACAGGAAGATAGTTTTTTTTTAATAATTCAAAGCAGTCTTAGGAAATTTTGGTACAACTGAAATTATCGCATCTTTAAACTAAAAAAAAAAAACGATTTTTAATTTTATAGTATCCAACTTCATCGTAGACATTAGCCGAAATACTTTCTTATTCAACAAACATATTAAATATAATATTTGAAGTATTTTATTTTTTTCATAGTTTTAGAGCACCCTGTGTATTTATTTTGTTTCAGGATCGTGGAGAGGTCGCACCAAAGATGTTCCATCATCACCTGTATTATCACACCATCGACCCATGGAAAGGTAATAATACAATTATTAATAATTAACTCTATACATATTATATTATTTAACAATACAATTACTAATAATTAACTCATATATTATGCAGGAACTGAAAACTATTCGTGAAAAATATTATTTAATTAATAATTTAAAACTGATATCTCACATTCAGGATCAACGTCATGAAGAAACTTAATCTAGTGTTTCAAACTCAAAGTAAAATAATTTTCCACAATCATAGTCAAGATGTTATTATTATTTACTTGCTTTTGCCCGCGACTTCGTTCGCGTGGACTTCAGGTTCGTCCCGTCTAGTCGTATAGCCTATGTGTTATTCTGATGTATAAGCTATATTGTGGTAAAGTTTCATTCAAATCCATTCAGTAGTTTTTACGTGAAAGAGTAACAAACATCCATGCATCCATATTTACAAACTTTCGCCTTTATAATATATATTAGATGTCACTGGAAAAAAAGAGGAACCATAATTTAATTTTCTTACATAATTTTCCAATTACCAATCCAAAATAGTATTTTTTTACCAAATATTGGTTTCATTCTGTTTTAAATGATGTTGATTTTAGAATCACATTCCATAAAACATCATCAGGAAACTTGCATATTTGAAAAAGATTGTAAAATCTTTCTTCTGATATGTGAAGTTCCCAATTCACATTGTGGTCGGTGTTGGACTACCTCTCTTCTGAGGAGACCTGAGCCCAACAGTGGACAGTAATGATTAGTGCTGTACAATTTGACCGTTTGAACCGGCCACAAAGTTTAACCAGGTTAATATTAACAAATATTTTGCAAATAAATCATTCTATCAGTGTAACAATTTTCAATGTATTAGCGAGGAAATTTGATTTTTTTTAACCGATTAACCATTTAACCGGTTAATCAGTTAACCGTTTAATTAATTTAACTGGTTAACTAGTTACTTAATTTAACCGGTTAATTTGAATTAATTAGCTGGCTGCTGAACTAATTAACCTGGTTAAACTTTATGGCCGGTTTAAACGGCCAAATTGTACAGCACTAGTAATGATATACAGTACACTACTATAGCTTGTTATAATAATTATTGTTGTTCCAGGTCTATAGGAGGCGGTTCTCAAGGCAGCGGTTCGCTTCTATTAGAGAGGTCCATCACTCCACTCAGCTTGGGAAGCATGAGCTCCCTACATGATGTACTTAAGGTAATAGCTTTATATTAACCCATACTGGATGTAACTATGGAAGTTCGGGTGGAATTTTGCAAGATAAAAGCAAACTTCACGGTTTTTATTACGCTGCCATTGTGCACGCAGATGTATATCGCGTGACAATGCAATAATATGACAAAATGGCGCTGATCTGATGATGGATTCGGAAGGTGGTCATAGGAACTCCTGTACTGAACAAGATAGATTTATTGTGTTTAGATTTGTTTTGGCTAGCACTCTGCTGGTACATGATATTCAGGATCTTAAAAGCTTGTATTTAAAAAGTTATTTTAAAATAAATTATTTATTTGATGTGTCCTTCAAATTCAAATAAAGGTTCTCCATCAAAGAAGATGGTGAACCCCCGATTACACAAATTAATATGTGTAGACTTATATTTGACATGACGACATAATTTTGGAACGAAGTTCCTTATCGCGCGTTGTGAAAGGAGGCTAGAGGGAAAAATTCTTACGAAAAGTTGTCACGACACTTTTTTGTTTTAGATGATTATCGCTAGATGGCGCTGTGATCAAAATCTTAAAATTATAAGATATCTTTTAATCGAAAGGAACTTCGTTCTATTCGGGTGTCCCATGACACCTCTCAAGTTTTTTTATGTTGTTAAATAACATTATAAATATTTTTAGGTCGGCACGGAGCTGGCGGACGGCGCTCACTCCGAGGACAGCAGCTGTGGCGCCTCCCCGCCGCACACCATGGAGCCTTGATGGTGAGGACTTAGGGATGTTGCGAATGACGATTATTGGACATTCGCGAATACGAATGCGAATATTCAATTTTCACATTGAATGTTGACCTTTACAATAAAAAGTTAAAGGTTTTTTTATTGACAAGTCAGCAGCAACTTCCAAGAAATGAAGTTCTTTATTTTCAACATTGATGACGTACTCATTCTTGTTGACGTCAAAAGTTACAAGCTACCACCAGTTCGGACACAAAAAAATAATAATTATAGCCACCATCCTGAGAAGAACTGGCAAGAAACTCAGCGGGCATGTCTTTTTTTTTTTTCTATAATGAGCGTTTTTTTAAAGTATTTGTACATTAAATATACAAAAAAAACGATTACTATAATGAAATGACCTTGGTGAGCAAGAGTCAAGAATCATTATAATTTATGAAATCTATAAAATAGGTACCTTTATTTTACCTACTTTAAATCTACTAGAGAGGGGGAACTTTCCTCCCCTCCACCCCCTCCTCGCAAATTATCTTGAGTACGCAAGCTCGTAGACCCATCGAGTTTGGGCTCATTTTAAAGGGCAGTTAAAGACCTTTACTTTGGCTTTGTCAGATTCCCTTTACATCCATACGACATCCTCCTTACTTTTGTCAAAACATTCGCATGACATTCGCATGATTTTTTGCGAATGCGAAAATTCAAAAAAGTGCGATAATCGCGAATGCGTCCTAGTAAAAACACAAACATAATAATATACTTATCCACTCAACTGGGATCGGCATCAAAATTGGTTTGTTTACTTTGCCAAGTCTGTGGCAGGAACCAAAATTGAGCAACACGTGAAGTTAGTTCGGAAACTTGTTTTGTTTACATTTTACTATGGAGATTATATATGACGGGGTGATAACAAGGGAAACCAACCTATTCACCGTGCGGGTAGTTGGAAGTGGAGACTTGCTATAAATACAGGCGTTGGCCGCTGTTATTATTCATTCGTGTTTGAATTGTCGAGGCGACCGGACCTCTTGAAGTAAAAGTAATAAACTGTTAAAACTCGTTATTTTGAAGTTTTTATTCAAAAGTATTGATCATCGAGTGTTCAAGTGGACATTGTGACGTCATTCCTGACAAAACCAAACGAAGATCGACTAATTACAACGTCATTACACCTCAACACACTATTTACGCCGTCATATATTTTTGCCCAAAATGTACTACAGCTTAGTTTAGTAATACAAAAATACTGTTTTCATTATTGAAAGCGATCCCAGTGGAGCCATCTGTCAATTGACGGATACAGACAGCTGAACCACTCTGAAAAATGTTTTTTTTTTATTTCAGAAGTCAATTGGACACGTGGACTATAGATATGTCTCGTTTTTACGCTTGCTTCTGTTAACAGCTTGCGATAAGCTTGAACCAAGCTATGACAAGCTATACATTATGTCTGATCTCCAACAATACATTCGCGTGTCCGAATTTAATAAACTAAAGGAACAATGTTTATTTGAAATAAAAAGTAATTCAAGTAAAGAAGCAAAATAAATATATTTTTTTTTATTTTGCTGACGGTACTTTTGAAAGGATATGAAAGGATTTAGGAAGGCTTTTATGTATAAATTATTAAATAATCGTTTGGTTCCTAAAATGATATTTTGCAATTTATACAGGGTGGATCTGTAACTTTGGACAATCTGACGTGGGGTGAATGACCTGTTGAAATTAAGTTTAGAACCACTTTTATTTTAGGAATTGGATTGTTTTTTTTTTTTTTGACGGGAGGAAATCGCCGGAGTTCCCCTCAAAAAAAAAATTTCATCATAGTATGGAAGTCCGCAACGATAGTCGTTCGTTTTCCATACATGTCAGAAAAAAAAGTTTAACTGATCCAAAAAATAAAAATGGTTCTAAGTTTTATTTCGACAGGTCATTCACCCCACGTCAGATTGTCCAATGTTACAGATCCACCCTGTATAGTAACAGTATGTATGTACAAACAATAAAATAGGCACGGTTATGTACAAAAATTTGAACAATATGATAGTTTTTTATTTACTAGAAATTCGGTTTATTTGAGTGAAAAAATGTAATTTCTCTTTAATTTTTTCAGTATTTACAAAAATTTATTCAATATATAATAATATGTATTCAATATATATTATTAGTCATATAGATTTTTTTTTGACAATAGTACAAGTATGAAATTTGATCGGTCAAATAATTGGTCAATTATGTTTAGTAATTATAAGGAAAATTTAGATTATTTATTTGACTTTTTGAGCGAAAATCATCATTTTTAGTATGTAAAATTATTATTTGCATAAAAAAAATCTTATTTATTTTTAAATAAATCGACGAATCTCTACTTTAAAATTGTGAAGAAAAATTATAATTCTAAAATTGACCAATCTACATTCTATGTCAAATATGACCTCTGTCCATTACTCTTTGGAATAAAACTCACTGCCATTTCTAAAGAAAGAAGTGACGTTACTTATAATATCGATTTTATAATCGATTATGATATTACGACGAGAATCGATATTAATCTATTATCGATAATGTAAAAGTATTGTTAGTATTATCGCGCTAGATGTTTCGAATTTGTATATAAAAATGATGAAATTATTACATTTGGAATCAACGTTATGAACGGAATGAAGCCAATTGAAAGCACACCAACATCACATAAGTTCTTTAAAACTTCAATTCTTTATTCATGATGTTGATTCAGAAAGTCTTGTAGTTACACACGATAGGTGTACTTTAAATTGGCTTCAATCTGTTCATGATGTTGATTCCAGATGTAATAATTTTATGATAATTGATAGTTCTTTACCAAAATAATCGTCACATAAGTATTTAATTTTATTTTGCTTTTTTTAAACCTCGATTCCATTAATCGAATAATCGATAAATAATAAAACAATAATAATTAATAAGATAATCGATTTTTATAACATTCGATTTTTTATTCGAATATAATCGTTATAATTAACAATCTAGTCTTTTTTGTTTTTTTTTTATTATTATGAAATAGTAGTATTATCACGATTATCTCGTATTTTAATTATATTTAGTTTTTAAGCGATTATTATGATTTAGTAAAATCGACTTTTTTTTAATAAATATGTAATTGCACAAAATTATATGAAAATTTTCATTACAATTTGATTTTATTTTGGACACAGAAAAATGATATTTATATTTAACCCAAAGATTATTACGAGTGTGTACTTTGTGAAAATTTTGCTTTTTCTTATGACAAAATAATTTTATGAAAATGTTCTGGCAAAAAGATTATATTATATGATTGCGATGCGTTTTGCAATATTTATTTTACAAAAGGTTTTTAAAGTAAATAACCTTTATATTATTTCTTAAATTTAATATTTATTTGATTTAAATTTCAAATATGCCAAAACTTTTGATTTCTGTAATTTTCATGCTAGGGGTTGTCCATTAATCACGTGAGGCTTGAAAGGGGGGGGAGGGGTTTGATAAAAATCACGAAAATAACACAAGGGGGGGGGTGTAGTAAGATATCACGTGTATTTATTTTTTCGTCAAACGCGCGATTTTTAAACAAATATTAAGCAGCACGGCGCGAAAATTTTAAGATTCGTTGTAGGTACTAAAAATACACGTGATGTTGAGAAGGGGGAGGGGGGGTGGTCTTAAACCTCACTACGTATCACCGATGGGGGAGGGGGGGGTTAAAAAATGCTAAAAAAAGATCACGTGATTAATGGACAACCCCCTACACTTTGTATTCAGGATGATTTTTTTATTCATTTTCTAAAAACAGTACAATTTACTCAGACAGATATTCGAGAACCCACCAATTTTCATTGCTTGAATTCGATTCGATTTTTTAAATATATGACATTTACTGTAATGATATATTCTTATGTTTTTGAAAATATCTAGTATATTCTGTTTTCATATATAAAGAAAAGTATATAAAATCGTCAATTGGTAGTCGAAACTTAATAATTAATACTGCGATATATAAAACATATTATATGATTGATATATAAACGACGTTCAGGAATTAATAAAAAAAAATGTTTTTGGTATTTTTTTTTATTGATACCTGAACGGATAGAGTTAAGTATTATTAATCTTTATACGTATTTTGTAGTTAATTGATGAAAATATATGTATTTTTTTGCAAATTTTCATACAATTAATTGTGAGATACTTCGTTTATTTCACTAGAAAATAGATTTTGCTATAAATTTGTATGATATTGGCGTTTTGTATGAAAATTAATATTTATTCGCTTCGTTGTTACCGACAATACTCTTTATACTATAATTACTAATAAATGCCTTCAGACGGACGTTACATATTTTATGTATATGTTTTTTCTATATATATATATATATATCATTGCATATATCTAGCTATCTATCAATTTAAAATATATTATTATAGGACATTCAACTAGGTAATACTAAAAAGATATAGACTAACAAATTACAATATAAATAAAAAGATTAAAACAAACATTAAAATCGGTACAACTATGTATGTTTAAAGTAACTATTGCAAATAAAAAATCAAATAAATTGACTAGCTAAAGTTAACAATGAAATACTATTTAATTCCCACTTATCATCGAAAACAGTGCTTCCAGTATATAATATATAGTTTATTTATAATATTCAGTATTATATTCGTAGCGTCCGTTTTGCTTTCACGTGCTATCATCGTAGGTGCCGTTCATATTAGCGAAAACATCGAAATATATTGAAATATAACTTATAGCTTTGATATCAAATTTGAACTAGAAAACATGTTTTTAAACATTGAATGTTTATTTTTTACGGTTTTATAAGACATTGCAGAGGTCCATGAGCGACGGTTACTTAGTACGAGAAACCGTAAACTTTTTTACCTATGTATTACAATTTTCTGCCTATTGTTGAGATTACAGTTTTTAGTTTCAAAATATTGAGCTTTAGATTATTTAACAAATTTAAAATTCGCATTTAAAAAGAAACAAATTGAGTATAATTTTTAGGATTTTTATATAAAGATATTTTTTAATTATTTTATCATCAAAACAAATGAATAAAAAACAATTATTTTGTGTTTCGAATGCACCAAATTTGATATCAAAGTAAAATATTATATCTGTGTAATTCTAACTTCACGCATTCCTTAAAATCTAATTTAGTTTAAAATATAATAATTTTGACTAAACTAGGTTTTATCACACATGCTATGTATCACTACTGCTAAAAATCTATCTTCCTATTATTATATTAAATCGTATTGTTTGATGTAAATCTTAAATTATTGTATACTTTTATTGGATTATGTGAAATTATCTCAATACTTAATTTTTATGTAAATATATTCTCTAAATAAAGAACAATTTGAATGATATTTGATTTTTATTTCTACCTTAATGATTTTTTTCATGGCAATCTGAAAATTGAACCGTACTTAAACCTCCAACCGCTCACACTCGGCATTATGCGGGACGGCATGACGCGTTACACACTACGGCATTCGGCGTCGAGAAAACCCTGGTTAAGGGTATTCTTGTCTTGTGCTCTTTATGTAATCGTGGTAACAGTTAGTGTTTGCTTTTTTATTAATATTTTTTGTATGTATTGTAAAGTTATGAGTGTTTGAAATATTAACACAAAATTGTGTGCGTATTACAATTACAACCTATTGTTACAAAATTAAACGACAGTTTTTTTTACAAATACTATTTATTTAGCAAGTTACTAATAGTTAATAACGCAACCAGTCTTTAGAAGAACCTTTCACTTCCATAATATAAACAAATAATTGAACTTCCATTACACGGTAATTCAATTATTTTTTCATGTTCTTCAATCAGACTTATACATTTCATTACTGTGCAATCTTTTCAAAGACTTATTATACAAAACTTTCATAACAAATTTAAAGTAAAATAATTTTAACTTTTAGAGCAATTATAAAGTCGTTACAATGTCGTTAGTAACACGTCTCATAATTAATAAAATAGCTTAAAAATCGTTAAGAAAAATATTTGCCAATATAACCCATACAAATAAAACAACAAAAAATAAGATCGTTTCATATATTGTAAAAAAACATTTAAAACATAATATCATTACACAAGAGTAATAAACACACAGTGCAACATAAAAATGCATTAGTGCATTCACAACCGGTTTCATGAAAATCACTACAAAAAAAACTAATTTAAATCTATTTTTCATAACTTTTCTATATAAATTTAGTAACTATTTTTCTTGTGAAACCGGCCGTTTTCTCCTTACAAACAATTTAAAAGCAGACGATGTCTAATCTCTTTGTAAATGGAAAAATATCTTGGTCAAAATAAATGCTTAATTGTCACTGAAATATACATAAAGTATAATATAAAGTTTTAGAAATTAAATAATTGTTATAAACTTATTCAGACACTCGCGGTTTTCTATAATACTTTCATGCATTTTCAACGGGTTCTTACCACGATATTTAGAGTATCCAGTTTTCTCGTGATCATGAAGTTTGCAAAAACGTTGAAATGTCGAGACAACTCAATTAATTAAATATCGTGGTAAGAACGCGTTGAAAATGCATAATTGTTATTTAGGAGTATGCTTAGTCAAAATTATTTTTAAAGAAAATGACAATTATGAGTCAAAAGTAAATATTTTTTTTTTTATTAAGTATTTAATAGAACTATGTATTTGAAAAATGAGATAACAAAATGTGCTAAATATTTAAAAATAAATGAAAAAAACTATTTCTTCATATATCTCTAATCCTGAGCAACTATAAGGCTGCGTTTCCACCAGAGATGTGCGATGGAAATGTGTCGTGCGAGGATGTCTAGCTGTGCTGTGAAAATGTGTGGGTGTTTCCACCAAAGCTGTGCGATGATAATGTGCCTACGAGGATGTGTAGCGGAGCTGTGAAAATGCGCATTTATGTGTGGCGCGAGGATGCGTTGCGAAGCTGTGAAATGTGTCGACGGGGGTGCGGTGTAGTGGGAGCGGAGTAACGCGAACGCCTGCCTGCCGCTCACCGCGCTGCGCTCACGTCTCACTTTGCTGTCGTAAGCGCTTGTAGTCGTACGCATGTCGTACGGTTGCAAACCTCGCAACACATCTTTCTCAACACACATTCCTCGCACACATCCCGCGCTTGTTTTGTATGCGCAAAAACCTAGCTCCGCTGAGCCGTTTCCACCAGAGCTGTGCTAACCGAGGCAAGGTAAATGAAGCGATCCTATTGGTTCTTTACAAACACATCCCTCGCTATGCATCCTCGCACATCTCTGGTGGAAACGCAGCCTTAGCCAAGCTTCGTTGATTTTAGTATATTTTATGATTTTTGTTCAACGTGAATTTGTAAATTCCTAATTTTACGATAAAATTCAGTTAATGAGAAATTTATCCTCGACACATGCTAAGTATTGAAGTTTATAAATATATTTTGGCATACAGGCACATTTGAGTATAAGTGGTCACTATCTAACAGTCTCTGTAAGCAAAATCACTAAGTTTTACGCACAAATTATTGAAAAAACCGTAATA
The DNA here is from genome assembly GCA_030269945.2 of Trilocha varians. NCBI lineage: Eukaryota > Metazoa > Arthropoda > Insecta > Lepidoptera > Bombycidae > Trilocha > Trilocha varians. The sequence continues at coordinate 4,874,095 of AP028279.1, forward strand.
GTGTTGTAATTAAAAAAAATATTCATATTGATGTGCAATTTATCACAACACTGGCTAAGAACGTAAGAAAACAACGTGGGGAAACCTGCATATACAGGGTGATTTTTAAATGATGGCATTCTAGTACATTATTCTCAATTTTATTAAGTACAACAGAACATTGACTAATGTGTCCTCGCGCACACCCTACACAAACATCAGTTATCAAGCGACAATCTTTTTACACAAATTTCGGATATCTTTAAGTGGCAACTAAGGTATTTAACCACTTTGAATTTTTAATAGTCATATTTAAAGATTTAATAATATTTATTCAGCCAAAATCTAGTGTAAATATACAATTAATCATTAGATCTCCACACTAGGTCAAGCCTGTCTCATAATTATAAAACAATAAAAAATCTCCCTACATATATTACAAACTTCAAGTTTAGCAAGTGTTATCAAGCGAGTGGATCACGCGACGGTAAATGTTGTTTCAGTCCGCCTTCCTGGGCCTCCGTTTGCGGACGTCGGGCTTGTCGCAGGACTCCTTGTCAGTCGGCTTGGAATCGCCGGCCGCTTCTGATTTCTCGTCTTCTGATGTCTGAAATAGAGATTTTTAAAGCATTTTTGAGTTAAATATAATTTAAAATGTAGGGTTATGTAACAATCAGTCTCACTAGTGTGTAGAAAATTACATTGGAAAATAAGTTCCCTTTGAAGAAATGTGAAGTCCATAATTGGCATTGTGGTCGCGTGGTGAGCCTGAGCCCAGCAGTGAGCAGTAATGGGTTGTTATTGTGGAAAAATTTGCGATATAGCGTATTTTATGCATTAAAAGTAGATTCCAAAAAAGTTGTAATTTGTAATACAAAAAACTTGAGAGGTGTCAAGGGACACCCGGATGGAACGAAGTTCCTTTCGATTAATTAGTGAGGGAATTATATTATATTTTTGATCACAGCGCCATCTAGCATTAATCATGTAAAACAAAATAAGAAATTGTTTTAAAAGATTTTAATTACAGCGGCATCTAGCGATAATCATCTAAAACAAAAAAAGTGTCGTGACATGATTTTTTTAACGAACAAATCCCGAGCGATCCCAATATTTTAAAGAATTTTAGACTATTTTGATTTACAAATTCGGTTGATTATATTCTCGATTTACTTTACCTCTATGTAAAACCCATCTACTAAAATACTTCACAGAGAATTATGTACCTTTCATTTTTCCACAGAAAATTTCAAGTTATTAGCATTTTATCGTTTTAATACAGTTTTACCTGAAAAATACGATTTTGTTTGATAGATATTATTAATATTTAATTTATAATTATTATATGAATACTTACATCGCTAGGAGAGTTCTTTTCGGCGTCACTGCTACCTAAATTCTCATCCACAATGTCGTCATTGAGTAACTCCTGTAAATAGTTTTTTTTTAATACTTATGAACAAGGTGTTATGTTTGTAATGTTGTGCGAGGTAATTTTGGAATTTGCTGAATCAATTTCGACAATCATTATACTAAATAATAATATATGTTAATTGTGAGTGCCATAGACTGGGAAATAAATAACAAATATAAGTAAATATTTTGCTACATAAACAATTTTTTTTATTACATAATGACTGTCTTCCATTTCTCAAGCATAGCACAAAAACAACCAATCAGATCTTTATCAAATTTACATGAGATTAAAGTGTCAGCTTTCTAACAAAAGAGAATCATCGAAATCGAAAATACAGCAGGTCGAGAAATCTTGTTCATTTTTAACACACAAACAAAATTAGTATACAGGGTGATTTCCTAGTGAGGGTACATATTGAAGGTCATGGTAGCTGATGCTTATATACGACCAGTAAAAATATTATTACCAAAGAATATGGCTTAATGCCTTAGTAATCACAATTTAAAAATATCTAAAATTCTTGCAAAATGATGGTTTTTCGACAGCTGATGGGTGTGACGGAGGTGTGGGGTGCGCGAGATCACTAGAGGTCATTAGTCAACACTCTTTTAGCCGAAATTGTTTATGTTTGAGATAGTTTTGTCGAATTTAGATTTTAAAAAAAAATGTAATTTTACCTTTTTTTTTTGTAATATTCCGTATTAGAACAGAGTACTCATCACCCTCCTGCAATATGTACTCTCTCTAACAAATCACCCTGTATAGTTAATAGTAAGGTAGTAGTAATAATAGTATATTAGTTAATACTTGTTTGATCCTAAAAATATTTAATGGGTCCTTATGACTCCTCATTATAGAAAATATAACAAACATATGTTATACCTGTTCATCGTCAGATTTCTTTCCGTCGGTGTCTCCTCGAGCCAGCTTCTCAAGCTCGGCGCGAGATATGAACTTCTTCTCAGGCCTCTGAGGCGGGTGTAGGAAATCAATTACACATACTAGTATCTGTAAACAAAAAATTAGGATATCATGTAGAAGTAGTGCTAGGTAAGACCAGAGCATCCGGGGGATGGTAGACCGCGCTCCCCGACCCACGCTGGTTCTAACCCAGCGGGGTATTCCGTGGGACCGCGTGTCAGACCGAGAGAACCGAGAGAGCCGGTGGCCGTATTCGCCGGCGGCTACCGGTTTGGCGTCCGGGGACGGAGCGACGGGAAAGAGTGCCGAGCGCGTAACGCGTCGCGCCGTCCCTCCAAACCCCGTGCTGGGTTCTGGCCTCAGCCGGGGTTCGGACGCTGAGTGTGAGCGGTTGGAGGATTTAGTGCGGTTCAACTCCCACATACCACACAACCACCCAATTTCGTGGCATTATAAATTAAATTTAATTAATTTAATAATTTAAAGCCTTGAATATCAAGCTCAAAATTCAACTTGATATTATTCAAGTAACATTGCATTTTGAGCCTTATTTGATAGACGTTGAAGATTAAAATAACATCCAAGACACTTAACTACCATTATAACCGAGTTAAAAGATTATTCAGATATTAGAATAATTCTTACCAGTCCAACTAAAGCTCCGATGAATATCGTGGCGAAAGCGAATATGAGGTACGAGCCCCATGATGGTAAGCCGTAAGCTTCCATCAGCATGTTGTGGACGCCCTGAAACATAATATTGTAAAAATACAGTAGAAATATTTGATTCTAACGTTAACTTAATCCCTACTAATATTATAAATGCGAAAGTAACTCTGTTTGTTACGCTTTCCCGCTTAAACCTCTCAACCGATTTTGATGAAATTTAGCACAGACAATCTTTAGACTCTGAGAAAGATCATAGGCTACCTTTTAATTGAAAGTGACGCAGACGACGTTGCGAGGGCCCATCAGTCAACTGCTGGACTTAAGCCCTCTTCCAAAACGCAACTACATTAAAATTAAAGTCTAATGTATTTGCAATTTTCAGTTGTAATTTTTTTGTTAATTTTTATTTATTTATTTACCGTATATCTATCTAAGACACAGGGTACATTTTGTAACTTAACAATGTTGGTGTCTTAGTTCTAAATCTTTGTAAACACTAAATTAAAATAATGGAATCAATTTCGTTAAAGGATTGTTTAGACGCAGCTACAAGGTGTCCGGTGACTGAATTATCATTGAATACAGATATAATAAAAAACTACATATCATTGATACAAACACCATACCCTTTTCTCTTCTTAATAGTTTCACAGAAAATCGAAATTACAATCCTGATACTCTTTACTATGCCTGTATATTGGTAAAAGATTCCAAAAATCCTTCGAAGATATGTCAAGTCCCCAATCCGAATTGGGCAAGCGTGGTGGACTATTCCTGATCCTTCTAAGGAGACCTGAGCCCAGCAGTGGATAGTAATGGATTGTTACTGTACAATACAAACAATATGACACAACTTTAGCATTGTATATATACATACCCTAAGAGCCTGACTCATTTTAAAGAATTCAGCGACAAGTGACATCTGGAATGAGTTGGGTGCCTTCCATCCGGGGATGGGGTCTGTCTGCTTCCATTTCTGGTTGGATACGAAGGTCAGCATGGCATCCACATCACGAGGTCCTTTGTACTGACGGAATTCACCATCTTTTACGCTGGACAATGATTAAAATGTTATTGGTCTTGTCGAATGAGGATTTTTTTTAAAGGAACATAACTGTGAGTGAGACCTGCACTTTTGTAGTTTTGATAGTCTTTATTTTCGTAGTACATAATTGTTATGTTTTATGGGAATTTTCGGATGAATACATGATATAGCATAATCTTTCTCACATAATTTCAATGAAATATTTTTAAACATTGGCTGTTCTCTAATAATTATTTTTTTTGTACTTTAAATTCTGAGTGTATAATACTTTTTTAAAATAAAATAACTTTTGAATAGTATTTTTTTATACAGGGTGGATCTGTAACTTTGGACAATCTGACGTGGGGTGAAAGACCTGTCAAAATACAACATACCACCATTTTTATTTTTTGGATCGGTAAAACTTTTATGTCTGATATTGTATGGAAAACGTACGACTATCGTTGCGGACTTCCATACTATGATGAATGAAAAATTTTTTTATCCAATTCCTAAAATAAAAGTAGCTCTAAGTTTTATTTCAACGAGTTATTCACCCCACATCAGATTGTCCAAAGTTACAGATCCACCCTGTATTTTAAAAACCTCTTTTTGCAAGTAACAGATATAATTTATATTTTAAAATATACTACATACTTAGATCATAACACAACTATTATACTTACTGAAATATAGTAGGCAGAGCAGTAACTACAAATCTGCCACTAAGTCCTGGTGAATTAGTGACGTCCACTGCAGCAGTCTTCAGCTGAAGGGACTTTTTGGCGGCACGATTTGAGAGCTCCTTCCATGCTGGGGCCAAGGCATTGCAGGCGGGGCACCATGGAGCATAGCTGGATAGATTATTTTGTATAAATTAATTTAAAGATTCCGAGCCTTCAATAACTTATCCTCATAAAATTGCAGACTAATGCCTATAAAACTAGCCAGTGTAGATATATTTTGCTTTATACAGGATTTTTGTAGTCACTCGAAGTCAGTTGAATATCCCAACAAAATACATTTTGGGATCATTATTTTCTTAATAGCTGAATGGTATAACTATTTTTTGCCTAATTTTAAAATTAATAAAATACAAGCTATACAATAATAATGTAGGTACATACACTAATGGGCCATCTGATCATAAGAGGTTACCGTCACTCATGTACCTCTCTAATGTCAGGGGACAGTGTCTCGGTGCCTATGACCTAACTTTATGGACCCTTCTCAAAATATGTTAAATAAAAATTACATCCTATTGTAGGTAAAACATTAAACTGATAAATAGCATTTTATTGCAAAGTAATTGATGTTTACTTGTAATTATTAGCTACAATCTTTTCACAGTAATTAACTTGAGTTATGTAGGTGTTAATTATTTTTATTTGTTTTTACTGCACTAAGAGCAAACATGATGTAATTCATTGGGTATTGACTCCTAATATAGGTTTTCTGACTCATGTGAAGAATGACTTTACTTTTGTATGAATCATTTGCATTTATTAGTGTTTTTTCAAACAAAAATACTAAGTTTAGGGATTTTAGTTAGTAAAAAGTTTAGTAGTTTATATTTTAAAAATAATTGTAATTAAGAAAACTTTTTTTCCAACTAAATACACTTTAGTAACCCAATTTTTTTTGTAGTTTGTAAGTACTTGTAATTTGACTCGTTCTAATTACAATTTCTATTGTAATGCGTCATGGTTTTCGAAACGGTTCTTTCGAGACCCACAGCCAGCCTTGAAGTGGTTATTGAACCCAGTGTAGGACGAACTCATTACAATGTAAATACTAACTAAAAACTAATTAATAAGCAGTACAATACCGTTATAACCTTTTAATTGATATAAAAAAACATTAAATGGACACCATTTTTTGGATTGAAGGCGTACTTTTTTTTAAAATACGAAGAATATGCAGACACGTTTTGCAGCGAGCCGGTTCGCTGTTTTACTTACAATTCGAGCATCCATTCTCCTTCAAGAACTTCCTTCCAGTTGTCTTCATTTAATTCTTTATTTGCACTAACAAAATTCAAAGAACTACATAGTAAAACAATGAAATAAAAAGAAAAATGCAAAAATCTACGAGAAGCGTACACCTGCGCCATGTTTGATTATTGTTTTGTTGCCAGCATTTAGTAATGTCATTGATCATGAAATTAAAACTATTTGGTTGCCACATTTTGTTAAATTTCATTAAACAATTTAATAAAATTATTTATAGTAATCAAACAAAAAATGTACTAATAAATAATGTAGGTCTCGTCTAATTTTTTTCTCATAAAAACATTTTGGATGACTTCCCAAAATATAACAAATTTGTGTTGTCATTGATTGTTCGCTAGATGTCACAAGTAAAAAGTTTCTAAACTAGAATACTAGATGTCGCTACAAGTACCTTGTCGAGATTATTTTCAAAATGAATGCATGCAAATTTACTTACTACTAAGTGCCTAATTAGTAACTTTCGCTCGGAGACATCGATACCACTACTACTAAAAATATTTTAACGTTTTTATTGCCATTAAGGTAGACAAGTGGTGGAGTCCTAAGTGGAGAGATATAGGATACAGGAATAGTTCGCGCAACCGGTTGAAACTCCTTTTTCATTTGATTTTTATTCGTATCACATTTCCATACTTTAATGGAATTTATTTCCAGGGTTTTAATAAGACAAGAATAAACTTATACTTCAAAAGAAAAACTGTTAGGTGCCTCCATGGGACGTTAGCTAAACAAGGAGGGGCGTAAAGCGTCGTGCTGTCCAGCATAACCCCGTGCTGAGTTCTAGCCTCAACCGGGGTTCGGACGTTTTAGTGAGGTTCAACACCCACATAATCCGGAGATATTCAGGATCTTATAAGCTTGTATCTAAATAGTTCTCTTTAATCATTACAGTACTGTAGAATCATTTAACACACTATACAATTTGTAATGGCTTCAAAATCATTAAAATTCTCGTAACCGTAACTGTTGACCCGGATCGATGACAGACGAAGCCGGTGAGCGTCGCGAAGCCCTACGACGATGACACTACAATGTCGACCATACAAGGTTTTAGTTATTATAACGCAACGATTGTTTTGTTTTATAGTTGTGCTTGTAAATTGGACAATTTGAAGCTATTTAACTGTTTTTTATTGCTGTATAGATCGTGTAGGGAGCGGGTCAAAATGCGCCCCCAATGATATCTCCGCCAGTGCGTGGCAGGTCTTTTTAGACCCACTAGCATTAGGATAGATGAAATTGCTATAGGTACCTTTGTGGAAACATAATATATCTATACATATTTTAAAGCGTTTTAGAAAGAAAGAAAAGAAGAAAGAAAAATCATTTAATGGTTACACAGTACCTACAGGATAACAACAAAAGGAAACAAAGTAAAATGAAAATATATAAAGGAAAGCACAGTACTGTGTACCATAAGGCTCCAACTCAGCACATGCTGTGGTGGTGCACCACAGCGCTGATTTTCAGTTGAAGCCATAGGTTCACGAACGTCATCACGGCGCCAGTTGTCATGACGTTTAAAATAATTATATTAATTGCAATAAAATACAATAATAAAAAATAAAAAAATATTTTGATATTGTTAGAATGACCTTGAACCAAAATTCCTTAGGTTTATGCGCTACATCTGCCGAACAGCAAATGAGAAATAAAGTAGGAAAAGTGGCAGGCCGATATCGACCTGAACCGTACTAGAGTTTTTTTTTATTGCCGTGTAGGCTGACGAGCGAAAGGGCCACTTAATCGTAAGTGGTTACCGTCGCACATGAACCTCTGTAATGTCAAGGGACACTGAGTGGTCGCTACCTACGACCTAACTTTAAGGGCTCAAGCCTCGTTTGAAGAAGGACAAGTAGTGACTCTACACTGCAATTTTTTGCTTAAATAGTTTCTCAGTCCACTCCACTTGTAAACTCCAAAAGAATGATGTCACATTATGATTTCCCTATAAAATACCAGGAAGAATGAATTAAAATATTCTTATAATTGATTTTTTAAAAATGAACGGCATAGCACAGATATAGATCAGCTGCGACACTTCTCAAACATCAAAATATTTTACGCGCGCTTTTGTGGTGCGTCAACCATCTTGTCTATTAGTAGGGTTGATACTCATATAGTTTTAGTTTGAGTAATTTTAACCGATTTTAGTGTGCTAGATGTGTAGAAATTTAGGTTATGCATTGTAGTGATCCCAAGTGACCACTTACTATCAGGTGGCAATAGAAAAAAAAACCCTTTCATACCCTTTTAAAAAGCAAATGCACTAGGGACTAAAGTCAATCAATTTTTTTTTTTTTTTGATATTTTATACATATTTTTTGCATTGATGTTTCGGAAAATAAGTTTCTTCAGTTTCGTTTTGGTAGATACTATGTTCCTTTACTATATATTAGAGTTGTTGAGCTGAGCTGATGAAAGATTGAGAGTTTTATGAAACTCTCTTTCTTTATACTTATTCTGTAGCTTAGTGCCAAAATTTATTAAGTGCATCGCAAGGTTAAAGGTTAATTACTTAAAACCACTTAAAACAGCATTAAATGAATTATTTAAAAACTTTGATATTGCATCCCTACCAACAATTCGAAAATCAATTTTGAAATACGAACGCCGCCGCCCTGTCTATGGTGTACGATATTTTATTTTCAATTTTTCTAATATCGAACAGAGGCATAGATTCAAGCATAGATTCGACTTTTTTTTCAAATAGTCATTGTTTGTGGACAAGGATTCTCGTATCTAGATCATAGGTGGAATTTGGAAGCATGTTTAACGTGTAACAGTCATTGAGTTTTTCTATCGTGACTTGGCGATTTTTGAGACACGAGATGTAAGATAAAATATTTTTTGTATATGTTTTTGTAGCATTAGACACGATGCAAATATTTATTATTAATTGAACACTGTAAATTATCTTGTTTATGCTCTATTGTAAGGGGTGGTGTGCATTTTTTTCTACTGAAAAAAGGTCTGAGTTAGTAACGCTAGTAAAAAAACGCATAGTAAATTTCCATGCCTATTTTCCTACAATTTGAACCAATAGTTTGAAGCTGTATAAAATCTTAAAAACATAAAAACTTGAGAGGTGTCAAGGGACACCCGGATGGAACGAAGTTCCTTTCGATTAATTAGTGAGGGAATTGTAATATTTTTTTTTTTTGTTCACAGCGCCATCTAGAATTAATCATATAAAACAAAATAAGGAATTGTTTTAAAAGATTTTAATCACAGCGCCATCTACCGATAATCATCTAACAAAAAAAAAGTGTCGTGACAACTTTTTCATAAGAATTTCCGTCTAGCCCCCTTTCGATAACGCGCGATAAGGAACTTCGTTCCAAAAATATACACATCTTCAATCCTCACAAGTTATATCTTAAAGATGGCTAAAAATTGCGAAACTAAGCTGATTAAGAAACACATATTATTGGAATGTTTTAAAGTATATTTTAAAGAGTGTTGTTATTATAACCTACCTATTTCCAGGTAAACCTCTTTACATAAAAGTATATAAGATATTTACTCATTAGATAAACACTGTAAGCTCTCTGTATCGTTATTAAATAAAATGAAAGGATAAACATGTAATGTGCATAATCTGAAAACTATTTATAACTAGTTGAAGCGAGCTATTTTGTCTGCGCTACGAGTACGAAAAGCAGTGTTTGCCTAATATTAATTTTAGCCGACACTCATAAATAACGTAGCTACTGGTTAGTCAAAGAATTTTGGAACGAAGTTCCTTATCGCGCGTTATCGAAAGGGGGCTAGACGGAAAAAAATCTTACGACAAGTTGTCACGACACTTTTTTTGTTTTAGATGATTATCGTTAGATGGCGCTGTGATCAAAGTCTTTTAAAACACGTTCCTTTTAAATTATATCTTTTAATCGAAAGGAACTTCGTGCTATTCGGGTGTCTCATGACACCTCTCAAGTTTTTTTAAAGTTGGTTTGGTCCAAAGGCTAGGTTTATTACAAGCTTTATAATATTAACTTGCACTGGGTGTAACTATGTAAGTTCGGGTGGTTGCAAGATAAATTTGACCAACTTCTAAGTTCCCAATAGTAATGGACCTGTAATTTTGCACGCAGATGTACATCGCGTGACAATGCAATAATATGACAAAATGGCGCTGATCAGATGATGGGTTCGGAAGGCCATAGATCCTCCTGTACCTGCCGAATAAAATCTATCCATCGTGTTTGTGCTCATTTTACTTATCTTAGCTAGCATTCTGCTGCTGTATGATACCCAGGATCTTTAACCCTTAAATGGACGATTTTTATTTTACGTTTTAAAAAAATATATTTGTGTAATAGACATGTATTACTGTACTGTCTAGGAAAAAATAAGTACAAAAATCTAGACATGAATTTACTATATGTACTTAAAAAAAATAATACAAAATTCGTTCAGAAATAAGAACTACTTGTCAAAATTAACAAAAAATTTAAAGAAGGTCAATTTTCTCAGTGATGTTTAGTATGTTGTTTAAAAACAACATTCTCCATTTAAAGGTTAAAGCTTGTATTTAAAAGTAAGTAGTCTTTAAAATAGCTTATAATATTACTGTACCTAATACCTAAAAGAAAACAGTGGTAGTAATATTTGAAAACGTGTCCAAAGCAATGCTTATTCGATGAATTTCTTTACACTAGTCGTAAATTGCAAATTGTAATAGCAAGTCTAATCTACACTGCACGTGGGCAGATATCGTCCGCCATTTTGGATTTCATTTTATTTGCCTCGCGTGTGGTTGAAATGTTATAAAATCAGTTGAAACTAATCCTTTAGCCGGTTTATCGAGACGTAATAATAATCAGTAATTTTCGTTGAAAAAATAACAAACAAATGCATCCCAAGTTTTGTGGCTGTATTTCGAAATGTCAAACGCTGAACGAAATGTGACACGATTGTCAAATTGCTTTTTTTTTGTTTTAAATTTGATGGATTGTAGGGTGGCTATGAATTTTGTGGATTAATAACTTTAGTCGAGATAATCTAAGCTGACTCTATTTTGTCACAGTTGTATTGTATAAGATGAGTAACAATACTATATCGATACATCGCTGGTCCATATCCGGCTCGAAGGACCACTCACATAATGTTGGATATTATAGAAACCAGCATTATTGTGGAAAACCTTGTAATTTTTTGAATTGCAAAGAAAATCAATTATATAAAAAAGAATCGCAAAATACGACGTCTGAACCAATTTGGCCAATTCTTTTTTAAAGGTTCGTTGAAGGTTAAGGTGCTGCGGTTCACACAAACGACGTCGTGGGCAGCAGCTATAAAACAAATTAAAATATGACTATTTCCTCAGAAATCTGAGAAAAAAGTTTTTATTCAAATATGGATTTGACCACTACATTTATTTAATATTGGAATTTTGCCATAATATTATTATTATGGCATAGAACTGAAGTTATCCATAAAAAAAAATCATAGTCACTCGACAAGAGCGAATCAAAAAATTTTTCGTCCAGTCCCCAATTGTCAAATTAGACAGTGTTCGATATTTAACACTTTGACACTGGCAGCTAATCCATAAACAATTATTTTTTTGTATTTTTTTTTAAATTTCGTTTCGATGCTCCGGTGTCATGGCCGCGGCTCGCTCAGAATAATCCTTTTAAAAACGGTCTGTTATTTAATAACTTGTTTCGTATTTCAGTTTTTATCGGACTAAAAGGTTGTAAGTCGAAACTTTTATGATAACTGTGGTAATGTTGGTATTTTTTCATAGACAGACAATTCCAGACTCTTGCTTACGAGAATCTCGACTGGTCTAAACAAACACAGGCAATTCTCGCCTTCGATAATTTCATAAGCGAGTCTCGTATAACATTCTCGAAGGTGAGAGTTTAATTCTTGCCTGTGTCTAAACATTCTGATACGATTATGTTAAGCGAGTATTGCTTGAGATACTTTTTCGCCTCGAACGTTCGAGAAAATGTCTTCATCTAAATCAGGCCTTAACTGTAAAATTGCGTATTGTCACTTTTAGCCGTCACGGGACGCCTGGCAGATGTGAAGCATCAACATTAATTTATAAAAGTACTATGCAGAAATACATATTTATTCACATTGCTTCAAATCGTGAAAATGTACCCGTAAAATTATACAAATTAACTGCGGTTTGTCTTCTTACCACAACAAAAATCGGTTTTAGATGGATAGATAGAAAATTATTTATTGCATACGAAAATGAATGTACGAACTTAATGCTAAACAGCATTATCTACCAGCTAACCCTGGTGTAATGTGGATAGCATATAGTAGTAGATAGGTGGTGCATGAAACGTTTAACCACTCAACTGGGAACGTCACTATTCGCTAGATGGCGAAACTGAGGACATCGTTCGGAATCAACACCGTGTTTGAGCCCTTTTAAAAAAAAAAAATCCAATAATTTTTAATTTTGATTTTGAATTAAACCTTTTTTTTTTTTAATCTTTATTAGTAAACGACGCTGTATTGCATTTTCAGCGCAAATATATCATCTCCGTAAAATATGAGACGTACGTAGAGAAAAAATGTAAACAAAACAAGTTTTAGAACTGTGCTCAATTTTGGCTCCTGCCACAGACTTGGCAAAAGTAAACAAACCAATTTGGTTGCCGATCCCAGTTGAGTGGTTAAGAGATAGGTGAATTATTAAAACAAAATTTGGTTTTACGTGCGGCTATAGATGTTTCACATCAAAAGTTCAAATATCTATGCACGTTTGACAAAAACCCTGTGATTGGACAAGATACGAAATGTCAAAATGACAGCGCAGGTGCTGCCACCTGTCGCGACAGAAACTGAATGGATGTATTTATCGAGGGTCAATGATTTGGCAAAAATTGACAATAGTTCACTAGATTTCGTGAGAAATATTGATAACAAAAGATATCAATGCAATTGTTGGTATTTTTGAGAATGTCAGGCCTTCTTTAAATGATAAGAAAGTTAAAAATTGCGTCGTTGAATGAGTTTGCAGTATAAATGACCCTGATGGCACATGATCTTAGGTTACATAGCCCCTAACACATTTTTTTATTGCCTTATAGGCCAGACGAGCTAACGGACCACCTGATCTGTTTTCACGGTTTGTATTTTTACGTGTACATATATCTTTTCTATATGTTCCGATTTCGATGATTTTCTTTTGTTAAAAGCAGTCTCTTTGAACAATATTTCGTGTAAATTTGATAAACATCTGGCTCCTAGTTGTTTTGCCATTTTTGAAAAATGGAATATTTTTTCATATCTCCTGAAAATAAGTAGACACATTAAAATGCATGTTTTTTCTTTGAATACTTTCGTTACTTATATTTACTTTTATAACAGATAGTTGTTGTATATAGGAAAGCTTATGGAAGCGTGTCAAATATTAATGATTACTGAGTGATAAAGATACCGTTGCGGTAAGTAACCCATGCTTAATTACACCATCAATCTTTAGGGATTTGGTACTTTTCGTTTTGTATTACTTTTACATGCGTTTTCAATATTCTTATCTATTTCTTTCTGTTCACTAGAATTTTTATTCATGACGTCTGCGTGAATATATAGCAACTAAGGTTGCTCGATTCGAATTTTTCTTGCCGTAAAAACCCAATTCTTGAACTTCGACGAAGGATAAAAAAAAGCCAAATTGGTCCAGGTGTTATTGAGTTATTCGTTTAGGAACACATTTTGCGATTCATTTTTATATTATAGATTTGTTTCTTTTTTAATTCATGATAGATAAACTGATGGTAGACGGTTAATGTCGCTCATGGACCTCTGTAATGTCAGGGGACACTGTCCCGCTACTTACGACCTAACTTTAAGGACTTATTATTATCAATTTAATGGAAAAAGTATACAATTATTAGGCCTTATAAAATTGAATTTATCTATTCGATCTGATAAACCTTTATAGAGTTCGATTATAAAATATTTTGAAGGCGTACCATTTTTTTTAATTCAAATTACGTAGCGTTCGATGTGGCCAGGACCGAAATGCATTTGTCTAGTAAAGATTATATTTTTTTTGTTTTTTTTTTTAATTCTCAATGCGTGGGATATGGAACTCTGTTCGAACCTCATTGGTTTTTTCATCTCTTTGTCCTGTGGTATTTTAATCGTACATTTATTGTTTTCGCGTGGCTGAGTTTTTGTAGGTTTTATGTCATTTAATTACAGGTAGCGCGTAAAGGTAAGTAACAAGTGTAGGACCGGTAGTTGTGGCGACGTTTAGGGGTGGCCTATGTATAGCAGTAGTTGTCTATGGGCTGATGAGTTAAACAGGAATCTGATAATTTTCAATCAATCCAAAAGCCTTTATTGTACCAACCATAAAACTATTAAAATAAAACTTACTTAACCTACAAGTAACTTGTTCTAAATTGCATCGGATGTGCAGACTCTTCCATTTCTCTCCGTCCCTCGCTTCTCTGGTCCATGTTTTGCCTGCTATCTTCTGAACGTCATCCACCTATCGTTTGAACTGTCTCCCTCTACTTATTTTGCTGTCTCTGATAGTATTTTAAAGCTAAGTATTTTACATGACTGTGATTGTAAGTAGAAGATTTCAACACTTCCACGATAAATAGTTTCCAAGGCTTAGCCTCAGGATTTTCAATTTCTAAGTCATCATTATTTTTAATTATATTTAAATAACAGCGTGAAAATTTAATTAAAATTATACTTTAGAACATTTTTTTATAATTTCGCGGGTTTTTTTCATATCGTAATAGGTAACGCTACATACAGCAACAAATATGGCGGTCAAAACAAAACATGGCGGTGTTTTGGCGGTATTTTCCATTGGAGGATAAACTACAACTTTATTAGGTATCATTAGAATATTAAACGTTTTAAATATAATTATATATATATAATAGATTTGATCTGTATTTATGGATACAATATGTTGAATTTAAACAAAATGTCGTAAAATTATCAAGTTACGATCTTCATTTTAATTTAAATAGCTATTATTTTAGCCTGAACTTGACTGGTGAAGTATCTAAAGTAGGTATTTAAATATGTAGTGAATGCAATTTATGAAATAGGGTAAAGTACCCAATTGTCCCACTCATAGTGTGTTATTAATTTTCAAGTATTTTTCTCTTTTGTTAGACTACATATATACTCACTCACTTCCCCCGCGCGCCGCACAGCTGACAGTTTACTTTGTTACGCTCGGGTTTTTAAAAATTGATAAATAGTGTTTAGTGCAATTGTTTTGTGGTAAAAAGTATTTCAATAGAATATTATTATCATAAACCTTTGATTTAGTGAGTTTCTCTGGTTTGTTTTTTGTGTTTTCTATAAATTTTTTGTAAAACATCGATCACCGGTAAGTCTTTTAACATTTTTTTTGTGTCGGGTATTCCGAAGCGCGTTTTTATTGAACGAAGTACGTCGTATAAGCTTTGTTTTACGAACTCGGTTCGCACCGTTAGCATAATGTCGAGCAAAAATGTTGACCCACCGGATCCTTTTAAGAAGTCTAGTACTACACCGCGCTCACCAAGTAATAAGCGTAGTTATAAAGATACGTCTTCACCCTTTGTATTTTCGAACGAAAAGCGTATACCGCGAACTATTTCTGATGAAAATATTATAAGAACTCTCGACTTAAACGATGATTCTACGTGCGACTATTACGACCTAGTCCAGGAGGCGTCAACGTTCTTATCAAAAATAAATGAAATAGTCAACGATCAAGGCACTCGGATTATTGCTGCGAATAAAGCGTCCATTATGGATATGACACAAAAAGTAACAGCTATTGTGTCGTTGCTCGCGATTCGTTCTTCAACGGTCGAAACGAAACTTGCCAATGCAGAACGTAATTTGGCCCAGTGCGCCAGGCAACCCGTACCCGTAAACGTAAACGAGAAACCAAAGTCGTACGCAGATACTTGCAAATTAAAATTAGCGAAATCGGTCCCGTATGTTGAAACTCGCGCCCCTCTTCCGTGTGTTATAGCTTATCCGTCTCAGGAACGCGCAGTAGAATTACAAACGTCTTCGGCTACTAAAAATGCACTAATGAAAGCAATAAACCCCACTGACGACGGATTTCAAATAGTAGGAGTTAAAAAAACCGCGAAGGCAGGTGTAGTTCTTCGTGTGAGCAATGAAAACCAGCTTAAAAAATTACAATCAGTCGACGCTATTAAAAACGCGGGATTGCGCTTGGAAAAACCTCGCGGACGCAGGCCTCGCCTCCTAGTTAAAGACGTTCCCGGTTCAATGGAAGACAACGCGTTCTTAGTTGCGTTATATCGCCAAAATATTAAAGACGAAATAAAAGTCAAAGAAGACGACTTTATTCAATCGACAAGAATAGTTCGTCGCCGCGTTCTAAACAACAATAGGAAATGGATAGGTATTGAACTTGATCACACCATTAGAAATCATCTCGTAAATACCAAAGAAAAACTTTTCATCGATTGGGCAACATGTCGGTTTGTAGATGACATCGAAGTGGTACGTTGTTTAAAATGCCAGCAATATGGGCATATTGCCAAATACTGCCACGAAAAAAACATCTTGCTGTGAGCACTGTGCTGGTCCACATGAGATCAAAGACTGCAAACAGAAGGACTCCTCTCCTGTTTGTGCTTCTTGCAAACGTTTTAAAAAACCGTGTGATCATCCTACCGGTTCCACTGAGTGTCCTTCACTAAAATCCAAACTAGAGCAACTCATATTAAATACAAACTATGGATAAAGTTATCATAGGCCAATTAAATCTCCATAACGATAAATCAGCTACATCGGAATTAGATAACCTCGTAGTAGAATACAAAATAGATATAGTATTAATACAAGAATAATATCAACGGGCTGGCTTACGCAGTAAAGTAGTGCAATTTGATAACAAAGCGCGAGCCGGCATTTATGTCGCAAATAATAAATACACAGTAACATATATGCATAATATATCGTGGTCTCACTGTGCGGTGGCGGAGGTCTCAACTTCTACCTTCAACTTATTTGTTGTGAGCTGTTACTTTCAATTTTCTGACCCCGTATCTCCTCATTTGAATCACCTACGCTCAGTTCTGAGAGCGCTTGCAGGTCAGAAGGTTGTCATTGGTGCTGATGTCAATGCCTCATCACCTCTGTGGTTTGGTAAGCAGCGCGCCGCTGACGCTGAAAGACGTAATGCTGTAGAGGATTTCATTGCTGAAATGAATTTAACAATTCACAATACTCCCGACGCACCACCAACTTTTTGTGGCCCAATGGGCGAATCTTTTATTGACGTCACCCTATCAAGTGCAGACGTACTTTTAAACGAATGGCGCGTTCTCCCGGACGCGTCTTGTAGCGACCACCGTTTGATTATGTACGAGTTTGCTGCTGGTATGAAACACGATCTGTCCGCGCGTAGTTACGACTATACATACAACACCAGAAAAGCTGATTGGCAGTATTTTACATCTTTATTTGCTGCTCACAGTAAAGAGTTTGTTCGCGATAATATCTCAGCTTCAGAATGTGCAGAACTTATGAATGACACGTTCATGTACTGTGCTGATGTTGCTTTGGGCCGATCTGCGACTCTCAGGGCTCGCAGATGTGATTGGTGGTCTGGTTTACTAGTAGACTTACGCCGAAAATTTCGTCGCGCTAGGCGTAAAGTAAATAAGTTAAAAAAGTCTGTTATCTTTGATGAACGAATGGAGGATGCGCGCTTAACACTAAGATGTGCCAGGTCCCGTTATCGAGCTGCGGTTATTCAAGCACAATCGAACTTACTCCGTCAAATAGTAAATAATCTAGAACGAGAGGGTCCTTGGTCTCCCTTGTATCATGAATTTAAAGCTAATAAACCTGTAACAATGGCTTACTTTTCTAACATAAAAATAAACGATACACACACAACGGGTATAGAAGAGACAACGGAAACTTTGTTAAATGTTCTTCTTCCGGACGATAATATTGGCGATGACAACGAATATCACTTACAGATTAGACAACGTGTGACGGAACTACCGGTTACTAGCGACTCGGATTTACCTAACCTTTTTGAATTCACTGAAGTTATTAAATCATTATCCATTAATAAAGCATCGGGACAAGATAAAATATCAAATAAAATGATAAAAGAAGCGTGTAAAATGTCATCTAGTTCTATCCTGTATGTATATCAACGCTGCATACACGAAGGAGTTTTTCCTAAAATTTGGCGTAAAGGATTTATAAAATTAATACCAAAAAGCGGTGATAAACCTCCTGACGACCCAAAATCATATAGACCGGTAACATTATTGCCTTCGCTAGGTAAAGTGCTAGAACGGTTGATCGTGCCTAGGTTGCTTCCGGAGGGCTTAAAATTTAACCCAAACCAATTCGGCTTCACAAGCGGCAAGTCTACAATCAATGCAGTAATGTCGGTTAGAAAAATAGTTCAGTCTTCATCAGCGAAGTATGTTCTCGGCATATTTTTAGATATATCTGGAGCGTTTGATAACGCTTGGTGGCCAATGCTTCTTCTTAAACTTAAACTAAGAGGTTGCTATAAAAACATATATTCTATCATATACTCTTACCTTAGCAATGGAACAACTACGTTGAAGCTTGGCCACCATGCGTGTTCAAAGGCTTTGAATTTAGGATGTCCGCAAGGCTCCGTCTTGTCACCGTATTTGTGGAATCTAGGGTTCGATGATTTCCTCGCGCTACCTCTCCCGACGGGATGTTCCATCACGGGTTACGCGGATGATGGTCTTTTGTTAATCGAAGCAAACTCGCGATCCGAAATCGAACATAAAGGAAAAACTGCTATCAACTTAATATCGGAATGGGGTAGTCGAAATCGCCTCGCTTTCGCACCGCACAAAACTTTTCAACTTCTCCTAAAAGGTGACTTGGTAGCACCACCGCGTATAAAATTTCATGGTGTAAACATTAAATCGAAAAACTCCGTATGTTATCTCGGAATGATTTTAGAAAAAAAATTCACCTTTATTGAACACATTCAACAGATAGGCGATAAAGCGAAACGTAACTTTTATGCTTTGACGAGAATATCGACTGCTACGTGGGGCCTTACTTTTAATATATTGAAAACGATCTATACAGCTACCTACCTAGGCTGTATCTGCTACGGCGCTCCAGTATGGGCCGACAGGTCCACTATTGGCGCTGCTCGAAGAAAATTACTCCAAAGTCAACGTTTGGCATTGATATTTTTATGCAAGGCTTATAGGACGGTCAGTACGGAAGCACTGCCCGTGATGGCGGGTGTGTTCCCCGTAGATTTAGAAATCCAACGTCGCGCGTCAATGTTTTATAATGTGAATAAAGATGAAGCGTGTCAATTTCTACTACCGCGTGATCAACTTAAAATACAACGACTATATAATTCACTCGATGACGTTTGCAACGATTTAATAACGGAATGGCAAACACGCTGGGATAGCTCAATTAAGGGCCGTCATCTCTATAAATTCTTTCCTTGTATCCGTGAAAGGTTAAAAATGAAATGGATCGAAATAGATCATTGCGTTTCGCAGTTCTTAACGGGACATGGAAATTTTAAACAAAAGTTATTTTCTTTTAAATTAGTAGATTCACCGCTTTGCGACTGTTCAACTGTTCAACAAAAGTATGAACAGACAGCCCATCACATCCTCTGGGAGTGCAATCTATGGCATATGGAACGCGTTACTATGTTAGATTCCTTACAAGTATCGTCTAGAGTCGTTTATTACACAGATCTTGTAGCATCCAGCGCAAATTTCCGTGCATTCAAACGTTTTTGCCATAACTATTATTGGCATCCTAAATAGTACAACAGCTCACCGCATAGGTCCAATAAATTTAATAAAATCAATGTCCGTGGTGCTTTTCTCAATTCTGGCGTAATGCTTTTTCAATCTTATTTTATTGTCTCCCGCTTTTGCGAGAAGGGAAGTCGAAACTCATGTTTTCCTACTTCTTCTATCATCTTCTGATTAAATTCGTTGCGGGGTCCAAGACAAGTTAGCTTTCCCTCGGGTTTTCCTGGGCTTCACTGCTCAGAGTCATTACGATGGTCGCCGCTGTGGATCCTGGCTATACAGGAGTTACAGTGGTGGGAGTGAGAGGTGGGCCAATACCCGACAAAAGACTACATATATAATTTATTACTTTTTTACATTTTCCTTGAACATAATACTTTCTACATTGTTGATATTAATAACTATTGTGACTACTACAAGTTCGTTCCTACGATCAGGGATGTCGCCTCTCAAAACTTTGCACTTAGCAACATCTTTATTAATTAAAGGCGTAGAGACGAAAAAATTTGATCGTCCAAATGGCCAGTACTTCAAGAGAAAAGTATTAATTCCTCGGCTGGGTGGCTTGATCCAGAAAGCAGTCTTTGACACGGCACGCATCGTGAGGATCCTCACTCTTGAGCTCTGAGCATCGGTTACTTGAGTACTCTAATACTTAATATTTCCTGTTAATTTACAATTCTATATACAGGGTGATTTGTTAGACAGGGTACATATTGCAGGAGGGTGATGAGTACTCTGTTCTAATACGGAATATTACAAAAAATAAGTAAAATTACAAAATATTTTTTTTTTTTTAATCTAAATTCGACAAAACTACCTCAAACATAAGCAATTTAGACTTAAAGAGTGTTGACTAATGACCTCTAGTGATCTCGCGCACCCCACACCTCCGCCGCACCCATCAGCTGTCGAAAAACCATTATTTTGCAAGAATTTTACATATTTTTAAGTTGCGATTACTAAGGCATTAAGCCATATTCTTTGGTAATAATATTTTTACTGGTCGTATATAACCATCAGCTACCATGACCTTCAACTTTACTACCGTACCCTCACTAGGAAGTCACCCTGTATATGCGATAGGAGTACTTAAAGTACTTACTGCTATTAGTGAAAATGATAGGAATTAAAGTAAAAATATGAAAGTAAATAATGACCAGTTACTTTTTACAGTAGAAAATATTAATCCTTGCGTAACTCGTCCTGCGTTCAAATAGATGTCATAGATAATACTTCTCAGAAGAATGATTCTGATATTGTGTGTGGGCAACTGGGCAACTCCCATGAGACGTCATTGTCTTTGGTAACCATAGACTATCGTTTATCCGACGGTTGTCTGTTTTGTAGAAGCCAAAAATGCGCACTAATGGAGCTCACATATTCGGACCGCAACACATCACATTCGCTGATCATTGATACTTTTTATTATTACTTACCAAAAAGTGCAAAGCAGTGCAACGTGAAACTGGTGGTAGATTCTTATTGACGTCAAAAATATGTACTTTTACAATAATTTTAATTAAGATAGAGGTCTAGTCCAAAATTTTCTTTTTTTGAGTTGGAAAAACCTGGATTCTCACTCGCCTCGCAGGTGGGATATGTTGGAGTTGAACCGCACTAAAACCTCCACACACTCAGCGTCCAAACCTGGCTGAGGCCGGAGGGGGCACGGGGTTATGCGGGACGGCGCGACGCATTACGCATTCGGCGCTCTTTCCTTTCACGCCACCCCTGTTGTCTACCATCTACCATATAGAATTCTACAAATTTCATTTATGTTTCGCAGGTTACTTTTAAATTGGTAATTTTTCATTAAGAGATTACATTACCGCATGAAAGTACATTTTTTCTTAGTTGAAAATAAGATAACAAGATGCTACAATTATCCCTAAGCTCAACAAACTAATAAAATACAATTCACACCTACAGCCATAAATTTTGCGTCATCAATACGTCATTTAAATGAAAAAAAAACGTGGGAATTTGTCTATGGTCCATTGAGTTCAGTTCCGTTTCCCTTTGAATAGTTTTTTTTAAATGTATGCACAGGTGTAAGCTCCTGTCCGTTTTGTATAAAACGATGTAATATGTTACTAAATAAATATGGATGCTGTTATGATTTAGATGTGAAAAAATGTATAGTTTTGTGTCGATGAATGAAGAATGTAGTTGATAACTGGAGATGTCGTATAATAAAACTTAGTAATACAAGTTTAGAACTCTCGAATGGTAATTACTAATTAATGCAAGTAAATATTTTTTACCTCATACTTATGAAATTGATTGTTGGTTTTTTCGTTATGTTCAACGATAATCATAATTACACATTACGAAGTTGTATGGAAGAAATTATTACCGACTAGCTGACCCGCGCAACTTCGTCTGCGTCACAAAAGGAAACAATATATCCTATAGCCTTCCTCGATAAATGAACTTCCCAAAACTGAATAAATTTTTTAAATCGGATTATATAAAAATATTATTACCAAAGAATATGGCCTAATGCCTTTTTTTTTTTTTTTTTTTTTTTTTTTCAGTTGGAGGAAATCACCGGATCCCCGCCCGCCCCGCGGGCGGGGTATGTGGGAGTTGAACCGCACTAAAACCTCCAACCGCTCACACTCAGCGTCCGAACCCCGGCTGAGGCCAGAACCCAGCACGGGGTTTGGAGGGACGGCGCGACGCGTTACGCCATCGGCATGCTTTCCCGTCGCTCCGTCCCCGGACGCCGAACCGGTAGCCGCCGGCGAATACGGCCACCGGCTCTCTCGGTCGGCGGGCTTTCCGAAGCCCGCCAAGATGGGACCGCGTGTCACCCTCCCGCGGAATACCCCGCTGGGTCAGAACCAGCGTGGGTCGGGGAGCGCGGTCTACCATCCCCCGGATGCTCTAACGCTAAGGGCGTGTTGAGCGAGACACGGCACCTTCTTGGGTCCCCGCTCGCACTCACATGCGTTGGGGACCCGAAACTCTTAGGGGGCCAGAATCCGGGCGAGATCCCGGTCCCGGCCCCCTGCTCGACGGCGGCGGGTTGGCAAGTTGAGAGCGGCGTAAAGCCTCTCTCTCGCAGCCCCCGCCACCTGCTTCTGCGAGATGGTGGACTCGCAGAAGTCGAGCATCGCCTTCCAGGACTCGTCGCTCCCGAGCATCGACGCCGCGACGCCCGGGAGCGACAAGTCCGGACCTATTTGTTGGACCAGGACACAGCGCTGCCTCTCCCATGCGGGGCAGCGCGCGAGCGTATGCTCCGGCGTGTCCTGGTCACATCCCACGCAATGGTGGCACCTCGCCGTCGGCTCGGCCTTGATCCGGCGCAGATACCGACCGAAGCACCCGTGCCCGGTCAGCATCTGCACCATCCAGAAGGTGAGGCGTCCTGCGCCACGACCCACCCAATCATCTAGGATCGGGCGGATCGCCTCGACGGTCCGTAGACCCCATGTGGGGTTAGCGAGACGTCTCTTCCACGCTTCCGTCACGGACCGCCGAGATTGGACCTTCCTATCGCGAACAGCTTCCCGCAGGGGACGCACCACGCCCCGGGCGCGGAGGTCACATCGCCAGCGATAATCGCCAGCGAGCGCCTCCGCCTCCGGCCTAATGCCTTAGTAATCGCACCTTAAAAATATCTAAAATTCTTGCAAAATGCTGGTTTTCGACAGCTGATGGGTGTGGCGGAGGTGTGGGGTGCGCGAGATCACTAGAGGTCGTTAGTCAACACTCTTTTAGCCGAAATTGTTTATGTTTGAGGTAGTTTTGTCGAATTTAGATTTAAAAAAAAATGTTATTTTACCTATTTTTTGTAATATTCCGTATTAGGACAGAGTACTCATCACCCTCCTGCAATATGTACCTTCTTTAAAAAATCACCCTGTATTATTTTGGACCAGTTGTTTCGGAGCATTTTCGAGACAAACAAACAATCAAACCATTCCTCTTTATAATATTTGTATAAGCTATCTACATATTGAAGGGGATTAATACATAATAAGTTTGTAGGTATCAATTTAATTGTTCGTCAATGAACATTTTTCTAAAATTAAATCTTAACTAAATTCTACCTCGAGCGTTAAATTACTAGGATTAATTTAAATACTTTTTAAATAACCTGCAATATTGCAAATGAAATAATTTAATATTATAAGGCAAGAATATAAAAATGAGAAGTTAAAGCTTCACCTACAGAAAAAACGATTCTAAATTTAAATTCCCCAAGCGTTGGCGGTAAAAATGACCATAAACATTTTTTTCTTTTTTTACTCGCTTCCCCGCCATTGTGTCTCGATCGCGCTCTTTTCAACCGAACCTTTTTAAGGAAGAAATTTATATTGGGCATGACCAGTAGCGACTTCTAATTGTGAAATATGGTCGATCGTTTCCAAAATGTTTTTCTAACAAATGAAAGGATCTTTTATTGCATTTGGAGGTTGTGACGTTTCATTTTTAAACTCAAACGTTTGTACACAGGTTAGATTTAAAAAGGTCTTAAGTGTTTTTTCTTTTAGAAATATTTTGTAAAACTTTTTAAGTTTCCTGACCGTTTGGAATCTGTATTATTTATATCTTTTTATTGAATTAATTCTTTGATATTAGGGTGCGTTTTTAAGATTTTTTTTAGTAGAAACGGAAATACAGATTAACTAGGGCAGGAAATGCTGAGTTATAGGGTAGTTAAGCTATATTTTTTTGGACCATGGACCAGAAATTATGGTGTTAGTTTAAAATTTTATTGTTTACTATCTTTTTGGGTAGATAAAGAGGATTTTTCGATTCAAACGATGTTCTACACTAAATTTACAATATAAGAACGCTCGCTTCGCTTTCGGTTCGATCTTATTTTTAATATGAGCTTTACTGTATCAATCTGCCTTTTTTTATTTACAGGGAATGTAACTATGTAAAAACAAACATAATAGTTTATAATCTTCATTTCACTGTTTCATTTTGCAGTATTTTTCCACTTCATTTACAACATTAGTAGTATTTAAAGAAATTTTTCTACTTTATAAGAAATCAATAAAGTTGGCATATTCTCAATAAAAAGTACAAAATAGTCCCACCCCCCACAGATCAATTGTATTTCATAAAGTTAAGGGTTGTACGTCCCAATTAAAAACTATTCTTGAAGCAGCTGGTTGAGATTAATATGAGAAAAAAATAGCGAAATATTTTCAAGTAAAAAGGTGGTTTTTAAAGGATGAAGTTACTTTATGAAGCTGGGTTCCGTATATAATTCATAAAGGAGTTTAAAACTCGTGTTTTACATTTTCAAGCAGATTTCTAAACACATCATCATCATCACCATCACCATCGGCCTATAGACGTCCACTGCTCCATAGGCCTCCCCCAAACCTCGCCACATCGACCGGTCTTGCGCCATCTGCATCCAGTGACCTACCGCGATCTTGACCAGATCGTCGGTCCATCTTGTGGGGGTCTACCAACATTGCACTCTAAACACATACATTTTTGGAAAGACTGATCCCAAAAGTACTTGTTCGATCTTGAATGGGACCCTATCGACTATCATCTTTCATCTGAAAGAATTTCAAGAATTATCCGAACTAAAGGTAAGCTGTGACCAAAAAATTGTAAATTTGATAACGTCATTTTAAGAAATCGGTCATAGAACTTGTAGAAACTACAAAAAAGAGAACTATATAATTTAAAAGTCAGTGCCGTTTGTTTCAGTAGAACGTATAAAATTCAATTTAGCCTTGACTTAAAAGAGGTCTAAGATGAAATGAAATAATTTTTAATAAGCACAAAAATAAAAAACAAAAAGACACTAATATAACACAGAAGATAATAATATAAAAAAATTGTGCCCATAGGGCCACAGCTCAGCATGTGCTACAGGTAATAATAACTGCAGCGCTAGTTTTCAGCTGAAGCCTGCGAGACTCACGTGCGTCTATATGGTTACACACATAATAGTCCGGTCATTTTAGACATAAAAATAGTGATCAAATAAAGAAAATTCCGACAAAGCCAAATCTTCGTAGAGACCTTAGGTTTACCACAAGGAATAAAGTGTCAAAAGTCCCCATCAGTCCCATGTGAGCTTAGGGACTTATTGGGGGTCCAAGGTAAAAATATTAGGTTTTTTGGATTTTTCTCGAAAACGGTAAGTTTTATCGAAAAGTATCTCAGAGCGAAGTTGTAGATCTTAAAATTCTCCATAAAAATGGTCCCTATGATTTTTTCTCTAAGACCCACTATTTCCCAGATATTACGCTTGTAAGAAACACGTTCTACATAGTATGCACACATATGCCACGTATATACATATTTAGGTACTCAATATGTTCAGTATTTACGTAGACATTATGGTCATACAGTTACGGTAGTATTTGATGGCTATAGTGACACAACAAAGAACATAAAAGCTGCAGAACAACGTCGTCGTGCTACAAAAACATCCTCAGGTACCGACATAATGTTTGACGAATTTATGACAGTTCCAGTTAATCAACAACATTTTTTTGCAAACATTAATAATAAATCTCGTTTTATTTCTATGTTGAGTAACAAATTAACAGCTGAAAATTTTGCCGTGAAACAAGCTTCGAATGACGCCGATGTCCTCATAATTGAAACAGCAATAGAACAATTTGATGCAAGAAATACAACTATTGTAGTAGGTGAAGATGTTGATTTGTTAGTACTACTCATTGCAAGGACTCCATCTGATAAAATTATTTACTTTTTAAAACCTGGGAAGGCGCAGCAACGGACAGAAATATATTCTTTTAAAAGTTTATCAGCTTATCCAAAATGCCAAAACTTTATTTTATTTTACATGCGATAACCGGGTGCGAACGTCAGCAATGTTTAGAAGGAGCAGTATTAAAAGTATTTGAAAAAAATGAATGGAATGACTGCGCAAAAGTATTTATAGAAATTAATTCTTCACCTCAAATACTAATTACTAAAGGAATTTGGTTTCTTCTTGCGGTTTATGGAGCTCCAAAAAAATTGATTGCATAGATACGTACAGATATTTAACATTTGTAAAAAATACACGAAACAAAAAGCAAGTACAGCTATAGTGTTCTCCAGCATGTACCAATTGCCAAGGTGTCTCTTGCTCAAATGTTCAATTAAATACAAGAGAGGAAAATTCATGTGATTTTGATGAAGAGACAACTGATTCATCTTCATTTGAACAATTTCTAAGCGTTCATCAACAGGAAGGAGAAGAAGAAGAACAAGAAGAAATTGAAGAAAACAAGATTGTTGAAGTTGAATATGAAGAGTATGAGTCAGATTAAAGTAATAAAAAAAAGTTGAACGACAGTTAAACTCAGTAACCCATATCAATAATCTTCATACTATTAAATAATTATTGTTCCTGAAAATAACGTCATAAAGGTTCATGGAATAGGCCTACCGGGGATACCACGTTAAAAAAAACGCGCCGAGTACACTACCTCACAGGTGGTGTGGAAATGTGTGCATATTATGTAGAACGTGATTCTTACAAGCGTAATATCTGGGAAATAGTGGGTCTTAGAGAAAAAATCATAGGGACCATTTTTATGGAGAATTTTAAGATCTACAACTTCGCTCTGAGGTACTTTTCGATAAAACTTACCGTTTTCGAGAAAAATCCAAAAAACCTAAAATTTTTACCTTGGGCCCCCAATAAGTCCCTAAGCTCACATGGGACTGATGGGGACTTTTGACACTTTATTCCTTGTGGTAAACCTAAGGTCTCTACGAAGATTTGGCTTTGTCGGAATTTTCTTTATTTCAATTGTCTAAAATGACCGGACTATAATACATATTATCCAACTTACAAACTACCAAATTACTTATAAAACTAACGAACACAACACTTATAAAACTATTGTATAAATATTTTAGATGGTCCCCAATGCCTTAGCATTGCAGAGGTTCATAAGCGAGGTAACCACTCACCTTCTGGTGGGCCGTCCGCTTGTTTATTTGTCTTACAATAAAAAATCTTGGAAGAACCTACGGAACCCTAAAAGTCGTATACACAAGCGAAAATTACAATCGGCAATGAAGCGTGCGCCTTAATCCATCGATACAATTTTATTCTTTTTTTACTTAAGGCTTACGTCAACGGATCCTTGCCGGTCTTTAGACTTATTTTTTTTGAGGATATTAAAGAAAAAAATCATGAAACTTTTTGGTTTTGTCAACCGACTTTAAAATAGAATGATACTCCATGGCGGAATCACAAATACACCATCTTATCAAAGATTGGAATAACTAAAAACTATTAAAGGTATAATAATTAGCAAACGGTGAAACGTAATTGGTACCGGCAAACGAACGAGAAAGAGGGTAGACAAATTTGTCTACTCTTAAATGACCTACCCGCAGTTCCTCAGTTTTCCCGTGATCATGGCGCTTGAAACAGTGCCGAAATATCGAGATCGCTCAATTGATAATAATCGTGGTAAGAACCCGTTTAGTAATAGTGTTAGTGATGTAGATAACCGCGAGTGTTTAAAGAAAACTAATACATGCACGTCACTAGACACACCGCGTTCATAATTATTCTCGCTACAAAGAAAAAATCTATACTATGTCGGTATTATTCTAGAATATGCTTCCTCTTTCTTCATTTCAATAAATAGAACACCTAATAAATAAATAAAATAATCTCACCCATTTTTAATACATAGGTAAACAAGCTTACGGATTACCTGAAGATAAGTGGTTGCCATCGATGATTAACCTCTTCTTAGACTTCGTTTAATGACAAAAATCTAATAAAAAATTGATTGCAGTATTACAGAATAATTTCAAACTTTAACTATTGAAGATTAATATGAGGGTAAAAATTATCTATCAGAACACAATACCACCCCAATAATAATAGCAGAAAATATTACATTGTTGAAATTAATCAGTTGCTACCCCAAATCACGAAGACGGCTTCTAATCCACGAATTCAATTCCATTTACGAATTTTTGAATATCGGACGCCATTGTTTTGTTACGGAAAGGGCTGGTCATAGACAAAACACTCGATTATAGAGCAGATAGTGAAAATGGCGCGTGCCGGGCACATGGCGGGAAGTGGCGCGCTAATTGAGTGCTCCAATTACGGTGTCGTGTTCTGTGTACAGAGTGTATTTAAATTAAGGAGTTGCAATGATAATTTTTGAAGTGCCTAAGTTGTTTTATTAAAATGGCGTTGGTCAAGTTTATTTTGTATTTTAATTAAACAAAACAAGTGTTGAATGTAAGATGGGAAGAATGATAAAAAAAAAGTAGATTCTAATATAATTTAAAATTAATATGCTAATTTTGAAAATGATAATTTTAGAATATTAGACTGACTATGTTGGCAATTTTTGAGTTCACTAATCAATTAAAGTTTTTCAAGTTGAATAATATCACTGTGCTGTATATTTAGGTAGGAACTTATGGACTACGTACTGAAACTATGGGAAAGAGAGAGAGATCTGAATTGCTTAGAATAGATAAGATACTAAAATAATACACAAAAGTAACTTTAATTATGAATTTATAGAAGGTAATTAATTAATAGAAAAAGGCAATTAATAAAAACGATAAATAAATCACGCTGTATACTAAACCCAGCATTCTTTCCCGCTTTATTTGCAACAGACACGTGACCTAAAATGGCGTCGTTCGGAAATCGCACGAAATCAAGAGGATTGGCCGCTAATAACTTGCTTCGAGAGCGAAAACATCCGATATTTAATAGAAAGAGTATTGAGGTTTGTTTGCGAAGTAATTGATCGTTAAACCTGCACTAATCCTAGATAAAATACGATTTCTAACCTTTGTAGTTCGTGTTTAAATTTACGGCTTGTGGTTTCAAGATCTTTTAGTTAAATGTTTTTTTTTTAAGTTCTCTGACTGGTTTTTTAAAAATTATATAACCTTATTGTTATTATTTTACTATAGTTTCTCAATATCAATGCCGTGTTAGGTATCTTCTACCTACCCACTGCATTCTGTATTGTACTGTAACAACCCATTACTGCCCACTGCTGAGCTCAGGTTTCCTCCGAAGAGGGGTTAGGCATAGTCCACCACGCTTGCCTAATGCCGATTGGGGACTTCACATATCTTCAAAGGATTTTTAGAACCCTTTTCCGATATGCAGATTTCCTCAAGATGTTTTCCTTCACCGTTTTTAGCCAGTGGTGTTGTGAAAAATTGCACATAAAACCTTTTCATATTAAGATTTAGAGGTATAAGCCGGTTTTGAACCCGCGACCTCCCGTACGGAAGGCAGCTTCAACCATTCAGCCACCACGACTATATATTCATTTGTGCAATTTTACGATTAGGTAAGTATAGAAAATAACATACTTTACCGCCAAAAATACTTAAATAAAACATTTTCTCAAACTCTCACATGAAGAAAACTCATACATGAGTTAAGCTCGCCATTGTGCCTGCTTTTTTCATATTTTTGTGTTATCTGCTATGTTGCTTTGTGTACAATAAAGAATAAGAATAAGAATTTTCTCGACAAGTTTCAATAACGTTACATCAACTTTTTATCACAAAGCGCAAAACTGATAAAATTATCCAATTTCCCTTTGATATCCCTCAATTTCCTTCGTAATCACATTGTCTATGACATTTTTCCGGCCAGATATAATAAAATTTAAACACTTACATCGATCAGCAAAGATACGGAGGGGACCGCAAATTGGAAAGTCGCGTATCTTGTAATCAAATATTTCCATTACGTTCGATAACATCAAAGGAGTTTAGCCTAAATTTTAATGGGATAAATCGAACGAAAATCATCGAGTAAGTAAAATGGCGGTCGAACACGGAAACGTCATTTGTTTTTTGAAATGGGAACGGGAGTTTTGCCGCCAATACTTTTGGAAAGTTAGGAGGAAGTGAAAAATACTTAAGACTTTTAATTACTTTATTGAAATTACTGTTTTTACGTCTACTAAGTATCGATATATGGTAATAGCGATAGAGGTAAAAGTAAGAAATTATTTTGACGACCCTAATACGTAATTGTTATTCATGATTTTTTTACAGATAATTTTATTTTCTTTCATTTACCTACTTAGAATTTTTTAGACTTGATATTGTTTCAGACATGAAAAGCGTGTTAAAGTTTAAATATTATAGTACCACTTAGGCTATTGCCAAGGTGCCACTAATTTTATTCCAAAAAAACAAACAAAAGAATTTCCCGCCAAATTTTCAAAATGGCGGAAAAACACCGCTTTCCAACCTAACCTAAAACTTGTATTTTTTTCGTTTCCGTTCAAAAAACGATTTGATTTATGCTGAGCGTAATAATAAATTGAATTTTGTAATTCAAAGGACGCCCCGGTTGTGTTCACCAAAGCGTGGCCATTCAATTTGGCGCCATTTTACTTGGGATGAAAATCTAAAGGAATGAAGTAAGTACGAGAATAGCAAATTGTTGAATCAATGGAGGTTAAGAGGACATTTTTTTCATCTTTAAAAGAAAATTGGAAATGTATTTTTGTATTCATTTGCGTAAAAAATATGGTGAGGAAGCTTGTTGGGCGACTTTGAGTTATTGTAACTTTACTTGGACTTTAACTGATCAAAATCGGTTTACCTACAATATAAACACACAAACGCACAGCAAATCATGAATATTGTTCGTTACAAACTGACATTTTTAAATACAGATCCATAGAACCTATCATCTGAGATAAACATCATCTGAATCAGTCCATCCAAACCTTAAGCGCGGACAAACATAAAATAACTAGCTTTTGCCCGCAACTTCGTTCGCGTGGACTTCAGGTTCGTCCCGTCTAGATTATTATCAAAAATTGTAGCCTATGTGTTATTCTGATGTATAAGCTATATTGTCGTAAAGTTTCATTCAAATCCATTCAGTAGTTTTTACGTGAAAGAGTAACAAACATACATCCATACATCCATACTTACAAACTTTCGCCTTTATAATAGTACTAGCTTTTGCCCGCGACTACGTTCGCGTGGTCTTCAGGTTCGTCCCGTATTATCAAAAATTGTAGTCTATGTGTTATTCTGATGTATAAGCTATATTGTGGTAAAGTTTCATTCAGTAAGTAGTTTTTACGTGAAAGAGTAACAAACATCCATACATCCATACTTACAAACTTTCGCCTTTATAATATATATTTAATATTATGATTTTGGAATTAGGAATGCTCATATCAAGGGTGGAGTTATGAAGACTTAATAATGGTTTTGAAGAGCTCTTGAAGTTATTTGGAGCTCAAAACAATTGAACGAGTTGACATAACTCTTGTACACCACATGCGGTACTATTATTGGTACTAGTGTGTTTTTTATTTTGTTTTTTATACTCTTACTAGCTGACGAAAGTTCTTCTGCGTCAAAAAAGGAGAATTCGGAGAGGATTAGCGATGTAAGTTTAGAAAACTGCTACTGTTCAGAACATAAACTTTTTTGTATTTGCATGGAAACTATTTTATTTATTTTTAAATCTTCTTATAAATTTTGTTCGTTGTTCTATGTCAAATTTAATTCTTTACTTTTTTCTCACTTCTGTTCTAGCCATATAGGGGAGTAGTCATGTTTTATCATAATCTAATATATATTATAAAGGCGAAAGTTTGTAAGTATGGATGTATGGATGTATGTTTGTTACTCTTTCACGTAAAAACTACTGAAAAGATTTGAATGAAACTTTACCACAATATAGCTTATACATCAGAATAACACATAGGCTACAATTTTTGAGGTTTCTAATGTGAGGTCGTAAAAAACACATTTTTTTTGCGGTATAATAGTACTATATTATAGACGTCGCGAACTAGACGGGCTAGACGGGACGAACCTGAAGTCCACGTGAACGAAGTCGTGGGCAAAAGCTAGTAATTTTATAATTTTTTCATTATTTTAATGAATTATAAAGTTTAACAAACAATAACTCTTTTCTTTATTGGATCCTATAGCATCCAACAGCTACCTTTTAAATTATCAGTGTTTCTCTATTATATTATGCATGTATTATACCCATAAACCTTCCTCTTGAATCATGACATCTATTAAAAAAATCGCATCAAAATTCATTGCGCAGTTTTAAAGATTTAAGCATACACAGAGACTTTGCCGACTTCAAAAAAAAATGAATTTAAATTTGACCGAATATTTTATTATGCTTTTAATTTGTTCGCGGATAACTTCGTTGTTTGTAAACCGATTTAGATGGTTCTTTTTCGTTTAACAGAAGATACTTCAAAGGTCCCATGATAAGGAAATTTGGTTTTGATGATGGCAGATCTTTTGTAAAAATATTATTTGCAAACTATGTAGTGATGTATTACACGCGGATCGCTTTGCGTTGCGTTGCGACCTCAGTGTGCGGACATCAGCCCTCGTAAAAAAATAAATAGATATTTAATATTTCCTCCCATTATTTTCGCGTATTATAGCTCCCTGTTGCATCAAACAGGGCTTGTATTAGTGAAATGAATAATAAATCCGCGCCGCATACAATAGAGGTATTAGGTGCACCATAGACTACGCAAGGGGTGCGTAGGGATACCAGCTTTCAGAAATTATATTTAATGTTCTGGCAATATTTAGAGCTATAGACAATTTTCTGACAATTGACAACTGTTTTTGCCACCAATAGGTACTAGACGCAATGCAAAGTTTTTAACAAACTTGAAAGGCTCTCCTTTCTTTACTCAACAAGAATACGAGATTTTAAAGGTAGCGTTACTTTTCGATAGAGGCTTAAAAAGAGTCCTTCGGTCGTGGGTAGAAATTGCAGAGGTCCACAAGCGATGGAAACCACTTTAAATTTCTTGACCAGGCCACTAAGCTCGTCTAGATGCTAATTTATTTGGATTCTCAACAACTGTATACAAAAAAAAAACTTGAGAGGTGTCAAGGGACACCCAGATGGAACGATTCCTTTCGATTAAAAGATATCTTATATTTTTTTTTTCTTGATTTTTTTTTTACGCGCAATAAGGAACGTGTTTTAAAAGATTTTGATCACAGCGCCATCTAGCGATAATCAGCTAAAACAAAAAAAGTGTCGTGATAACGTTTCATAAGAATTTTTTCCGTCGGGCTACCCTTTCACAACGCGCGATAAGGAACTTCGTTCCAATCAATAAAAAATACACCATGTATTAGAGATTATTACGCACCTTCAATTATATAGGACAACATTAAGCATTTGAACTTTTAACCTAACTAACTTATAACAACAACAAAAAATACCGCGAAAATTCAAACTATAGAATTCAATTTCCTTGCAACACCACAACATCGTAACAGAATCCGCGAACACGTCAACTCTATTATTTATGGATTCTTTAACATGTAAGGACTTATAAATGGGGGACGATACACAAATATCAATTACAACTTTATTCCAAGGGTTTAAGGTCGAAATTCGTAGTGTATTTTGACGAAATGCATGGACATTTGGCTCAAAAGGAGTGTTTCTTTTGCTTCGGTTGGTAGTGTATTGGGGATCTGAAGTGCGATTGAGGTTTGTAATTTATTTCCAAGTTTTTTTACAATAAATACATATTAAAATCACTAATTGTTTGAATAAATAACAACAAAACCAATGTAAAAGCAAATCACAAAATGTGTTGATAAGCGCATAACTCAACAACGCCTGGTCTAACTGGCCAATTCTTTTTTGAAGAAAAGTTTTGTAGTCAGAAATAATCAAATAATTGTCGGGAAAAAAGGAATAATCTTAGTTGCTGTATAGGATTCACGCAGCCGACGTCGTGGGCAGCAGAAACTAAATTATAGTCAAAGTCAAAGCATTTATTTCAAAGTAGATATGGACACACATACATTTTAAATGTCAAAAATAAAATCAAAAGTTCTACCACCAGTTCCCTAAAATTACGCCTCCGTCCTGAGAAGAACCGGCGCAAGAAACTCAGCGGGCATGACTTTTTTAAATTTAATATATTGTTTTTTTTTTTTAATATTGTTTTACAATATTTTTGTTTTTAACAAATGTATCAAATGAAATGATCCGGGACGAGCACTTCATTCCCATTTTGTGCAGATAAAAGTAAAAAGATTTTAACTGGAGAAGTAGAAAATAAATTTCTTTAAACACTCGCGGTTATCTACATCACTTACATTACTACTTTACTATCCTATCCTGTATGTGGAATCCAGTGTTAGACGAAAATAAAGCCAAAAAATCTAGTTTTGAGACGGCAGCCGATATTGTCAGTGTGGTTTGTCGAAATGTAAGTTCGAGTTCCAGTGGTACCGGCAAACGAGAAAGAGGGTAGACAGATTTGTCTGCTCTTAAATGACCTACCCGCAGTTCTTCAGTAATCCCGTGATCATGGCGCTTGAAACAGTGCTATCGGGACCTCTCAATTAAAAATAATCGTGGTAAGAACCCGTTTAGTAGTAATGTAAGTGATGGAGAAGTAGAAGTTAAGAGCTAGCCAAGACAAGTAAAACGCGCACACGATGAGCCTGAATACAGGAGTTCTTTCTACTCCATCATCAGATCAGCTCCATGGCACCATATTATTACATTGTCACGCGATATACATCTGCGTGCAAAATGTCAATTCAATCGGAAACAGGGAAGTTGGTCAAATTTAATTTTTCCCTTATAACTTAAAAATTTAATTGTTCCCGCATAACTTTGGATTGGCTGAACCTGTTTGGATGATTCTTGTGTAAGACGAATAGTGATACTTTCATGCATTGTCAACGGATTCTTACCACGATATTTAATTAATTGAGTTGTCTCGATATTTCAACGTTGTTGCAAACGTCATGATCATGAGAAGGCTGGATACTGTGGAAAATGTTGAAAATGCATGAAAGTATTATAGAAAACCGCGAGTGTCTGAATACGAATAGTGATGTTCGTCGTGCGGCCAATTTTGTAACATCAAGCAAGTACTTTTGGATAATGTTTAAAATTGTTAATTTTAAACGGAGTATATTTCACGATTTGCTGTTCCTTTTTGCGTGTATTTCTTTTCCATATGAACCAATTTCGATGATTATTTTTTCAACATTATCTTTTATAAATTGGGTAAAGATCTGACTTGTAGTTAAATAGATGTTTTTTTTAGACCGATATTCATATAACTGTGTTCAAGAAATGAATGAATGAATTTACTTAATGCTTAACTTAATGAACTTATTTGTATAATTTGGATTGTGAGCTAAAAGCTTATTGTATTAATTTAGGTAGTTTTATATTCGTCGCCTCAGTGCTTGTTTGGCCAATCTGCACTCGAGCAAATTTTACAGGAGACAGCAAACAAGCACGGAATTTTCCTTAAGTGCCGTGTCGAGAAAAAAAATTAAATGAGATTTCTATTGTTTTAGAATTGAATATTTTAAAATATTTTACCAATCGGTTGGAAATTTTATTCTTTATAATACTGCATTAAAAAGTAATTTTCGTAAAAATGTCAGATTGGCCAAACAAGCACTGAGGCGACGATTTTTTAATTCTTTACGTCCACTGTCTCTTTTCTGACTTGTTTGGTCTAGGTTTAATTTTTTGTGTCCCTGTTTTGATGTAATAACTTGTACTGTTGTTTCCCAAATAAATAAATAAATGTCGTAGGTTACCTTTCCACGTTTTAGTAAACAACTTTGATTATAACTCGTAATATAAAACATGATACCAGGGTAGCTACGAGTGAAGATGTTACGAACGTAGTGTGTACTTGAAGTATACAAGATATATATAAACTTATATATAAAACCGAGTGCCGGTCACAGCCTCTTGTAATATATATACGCGGTGTTATTCTGGTCTACTACTAGCTGTGCACGTAACTTCGTCTGTGTTACAGAGGGATATAATATAGTCCTTAGTCTTCCTCGATAAATGAACTATTCAAAAGTGAAAGAATTTTTGAAATCGGTGCAGTAGTTTTGGAGCCTTTTCAAGACAAACAAACTATCAATCAAACTATTTTTTATAATGTTCGGTTTAAATAATCTTTATTTCTCAAAAGAACAAAATATACATCATTCTCTTAAAGAGAAACTTAATTTAATAACTTAATGTTAGTATAGATATTCGGTATAGGGCATGACAAATTTTGCTGAAAGGAAACCTTTTTTTTGTTTTTGGAAAGAAACACTACTACGTTTATAATTTTTTTAATTTCTTGGTACACCTGAAAAGCGAAACTGCTAAAATTCGAAAAAATCACTCCTTATATGAACCGAACAAAACGGCGCGTAATCGAACTAAATCCGATCACTGTAACACTTTTTATAAAGCACTAGCTGGCCCACACAACTTCGTCTGCGTCACACAAGGAAATTTTCTCACCGTTTAAACCTTCCCTGGACTTCTACGAATATTTCAAGATTAAAATAAGCCAAATCGGTTCAGTCGTTCTCGAGTTTTAGCGAGACTAACGAACAGCAATTCATTTTATATAAGAAGATTGAATAAAGAACAAAAAAACGGAAGGGAGATATTTGACAACCTAATACTTTTAATACATCAATCGATAGTGACTTTATAAGAGAAGAAGAGTATAGAAAAAGTATTTAATTGGTTTTTAAACTTTTAAGTAGGTACTTATTTAAAATAACTAATGTAAACAACAGTATCTATGCTGAAAATATCAATTTCTATCTTTTATTACTAAAATAATGAATTTTCAACATTTAATAATAATTTCGATAACAGAATAGGTCCTCGCAGTGAGGAGGGGAATCAAGGCGTGCGGGCGGGAGATAAGCGGCTTACCTCGAGACAGAGACAGCGATATACAACCCACATATGTTAGAAAGAGACAACAACACATCTCTATATACAACTGTTAATATTCACCGCTGCCTCCGACATTCCATTTTGGAACAGCTTAAATACAATTGAAAGTCATGCGATTTTGCGTCTTATTTCTATGTGATTTAAGACTGTTTTTGGTTGATGGGTTTGTAGAGATAGTTATACGGTGTTGCTAGGGTAAAATAAAAATACATTTCACTGGAATATTTGTGTCCCAAGTTTGCGTTTCGATGGTAGGTACAGACTAATATTGTATAAATTGCGTCGTTTGCTTTAATATTTCTTAGTGGTAACCACTTACCATCGAATGGTTACTAGTAATTATTACTGTTTAGGACTGGAATGGTAGAGATGAGTATTTTGGTTAAAAAGCGAGTTTGATTTATCTTTCAATAACTCGTACGCCAAGACTACCATTGTTGATTTCATGAAAAAGTTAAGTAAAACATTGTTTTCATGCATTTTCAACGGGTTCTTACCACGATATTTAATTAATTGAGTTGTCTCGATATTTCAACGTTGTTGCAAACGTCATGATCACGAGAAGACTTGATACTGCGGGTCGATTTAAGAGCAAACAAGTCTGTCTACCCTCTTTCTCGTTCGCTTTTGGGCAGTACCACTGGAACTCGAACTCACATCACGACACACCACACTCACTGTATCTACAAGACTCTCTGAGCATGAACCCTTAGTGACTGTTGTGTTTAGCACTGGATTTGTTTGTCCTTAAATCGACCCACAGTATCCAGTCTTCGTGGTAAGAACCCGTTGAAAATGCATGAAAGTATTATAGAAAACCGCGAGTGTCTGAATAAGTTTAAAACATTGTTTTTTATTATCATAAAATGAAAAGTATAATTTTTCAATATGGCGCCGGGAACAGTAAAATCTTAGCCGTTCATTCTTGATAGAGTGGTCGTGGTTGCATTAAAAGAGTTTTGAGACACCGTTTTCATTGTAATGAAATGAAATGAAATGAAATGAAATGAAATGAAATGAAATGAAATGAAATGAAATGAAATGAAATGAAATGAAATGAAATGAAATGAAATGAAATGAAATGAAATGAAATGAAATGAAATGAAATGAAATGAAATGAAATGAAATGAAATGAAATGAAATGAAATGAAATGAAATGAAATGAAATGAAATGAAATGAAATGAAATGAAATGAAATGAAATGAAATGAAATGAAATGAAATGAAATGAAATGAAATGAAATGAAATGAAATGAAATGAAATGAAATGAAATGAAATGAAATGAAATGAAATGAAATGAAATGAAATGAAATGAAATGAAATGAAATGAAATGAAATGAAATGAAATGAAATGAAATGAAATGAAATGAAATGAAATGAAATGAAATGAAATGAAATGAAATGAAATGAAATGAAATGAAATGAAATGAAATGAAATGAAATGAAATGAAATGAAATGAAATGAAATGAAATGAAATGAAATGAAATGAAATGAAATGAAATGAAATGAAATGAAATGAAATGAAATGAAATGAAATGAAATGAAATGAAATGAAATGAAATGAAATGAAATGAAATGAAATGAAATGAAATGAAATGAAATGAAATGAAATGAAATGAAATGAAATGAAATGAAATGAAATGAAATGAAATGAAATGAAATGAAATGAAATGAAATGAAATGAAATGAAATGAAATGAAATGAAATGAAATGAAATGAAATGAAATGAAATGAAATGAAATGAAATGAAATGAAATGAAATGAAATGAAATGAAATGAAATGAAATGAAATGAAATGAAATGAAATGAAATGAAATGAAATGAAATGAAATGAAATGAAATGAAATGAAATGAAATGAAATGAAATGAAATGAAATGAAATGAAATGAAATGAAATGAAATGAAATGAAATGAAATGAAATGAAATGAAATGAAATGAAATGAAATGAAATGAAATGAAATGAAATGAAATGAAATGAAATGAAATGAAATGAAATGAAATGAAATGAAATGAAATGAAATGAAATGAAATGAAATGAAATGAAATGAAATGAAATGAAATGAAATGAAATGAAATGAAATGAAATGAAATGAAATGAAATGAAATGAAATGAAATGAAATGAAATGAAATGAAATGAAATGAAA
This sequence comes from Trilocha varians, assembly GCA_030269945.2. Lineage (NCBI taxonomy): Eukaryota > Metazoa > Arthropoda > Insecta > Lepidoptera > Bombycidae > Trilocha > Trilocha varians. The sequence goes on from AP028279.1 coordinate 4,913,797, forward strand.
TGAAATGAAATGAAATGAAATGAAATGAAATGAAATGAAATGAAATGAAATGAAATGAAATGAAATGAAATGAAATGAAATGAAATGAAATGAAATGAAATGAAATGAAATGAAATGAAATGAAATGAAATGAAATGAAATGAAATGAAATGAAATGAAATGAAATGAAATGAAATGAAATGAAATGAAATGAAATGAAATGAAATGAAATGAAATGAAATGAAATGAAATGAAATGAAATGAAATGAAATGAAATGAAATGAAATGAAATGAAATGAAATGAAATGAAATGAAATGAAATGAAATGAAATGAAATGAAATGAAATGAAATGAAATGAAATGAAATGAAATGAAATGAAATGAAATGAAATGAAATGAAATGAAATGAAATGAAATGAAATGAAATGAAATGAAATGAAATGAAATGAAATGAAATGAAATGAAATGAAATGAAATGAAATGAAATGAAATGAAATGAAATGAAATGAAATGAAATGAAATGAAATGAAATGAAATGAAATGAAATGAAATGAAATGAAATGAAATGAAATGAAATGAAATGAAATGAAATGAAATGAAATGAAATGAAATGAAATGAAATGAAATGAAATGAAATGAAATGAAATGAAATGAAATGAAATGAAATGAAATGAAATGAAATGAAATGAAATGAAATGAAATGAAATGAAATGAAATGAAATGAAATGAAATGAAATGAAATGAAATGAAATGAAATGAAATGAAATGAAATGAAATGAAATGAAATGAAATGAAATGAAATGAAATGAAATGAAATGAAATGAAATGAAATGAAATGAAATGAAATGAAATGAAATGAAATGAAATGAAATGAAATGAAATGAAATGAAATGAAATGAAATGAAATGAAATGAAATGAAATGAAATGAAATGAAATGAAATGAAATGAAATGAAATGAAATGAAATGAAATGAAATGAAATGAAATGAAATGAAATGAAATGAAATGAAATGAAATGAAATGAAATGAAATGAAATGAAATGAAATGAAATGAAATGAAATGAAATGAAATGAAATGAAATGAAATGAAATGAAATGAAATGAAATGAAATGAAATGAAATGAAATGAAATGAAATGAAATGAAATGAAATGAAATGAAATGAAATGAAATGAAATGAAATGAAATGAAATGAAATGAAATGAAATGAAATGAAATGAAATGAAATGAAATGAAATGAAATGAAATGAAATGAAATGAAATGAAATGAAATGAAATGAAATGAAATGAAATGAAATGAAATGAAATGAAATGAAATGAAATGAAATGAAATGAAATGAAATGAAATGAAATGAAATGAAATGAAATGAAATGAAATGAAATGAAATGAAATGAAATGAAATGAAATGAAATGAAATGAAATGAAATGAAATGAAATGAAATGAAATGAAATGAAATGAAATGAAATGAAATGAAATGAAATGAAATGAAATGAAATGAAATGAAATGAAATGAAATGAAATGAAATGAAATGAAATGAAATGAAATGAAATGAAATGAAATGAAATGAAATGAAATGAAATGAAATGAAATGAAATGAAATGAAATGAAATGAAATGAAATGAAATGAAATGAAATGAAATGAAATGAAATGAAATGAAATGAAATGAAATGAAATGAAATGAAATGAAATGAAATGAAATGAAATGAAATGAAATGAAATGAAATGAAATGAAATGAAATGAAATGAAATGAAATGAAATGAAATGAAATGAAATGAAATGAAATGAAATGAAATGAAATGAAATGAAATGAAATGAAATGAAATGAAATGAAATGAAATGAAATGAAATGAAATGAAATGAAATGAAATGAAATGAAATGAAATGAAATGAAATGAAATGAAATGAAATGAAATGAAATGAAATGAAATGAAATGAAATGAAATGAAATGAAATGAAATGAAATGAAATGAAATGAAATGAAATGAAATGAAATGAAATGAAATGAAATGAAATGAAATGAAATGAAATGAAATGAAATGAAATGAAATGAAATGAAATGAAATGAAATGAAATGAAATGAAATGAAATGAAATGAAATGAAATGAAATGAAATGAAATGAAATGAAATGAAATGAAATGAAATGAAATGAAATGAAATGAAATGAAATGAAATGAAATGAAATGAAATGAAATGAAATGAAATGAAATGAAATGAAATGAAATGAAATGAAATGAAATGAAATGAAATGAAATGAAATGAAATGAAATGAAATGAAATGAAATGAAATGAAATGAAATGAAATGAAATGAAATGAAATGAAATGAAATGAAATTATTTATTCTCAACGTTAATGAAATTTTCATGCTTGTTGATGTCAAAAGGCTACCACCAGTTCGGAAAAAGAAAAAGCCACTGTCCTTAGAAGACTGGCAAGAAACTCAGCGGGCATGTCTTTTTTTTGTATTATTTTTCTGTTTTTGTAATGTTTAGATGATTCAATATTTTCTATAGTGTATGGTGAAACGGGAAAAATACGAGTTCCAAAATCGATATTTAAAAAGAGAACATCCAACCAACGGGTTCTAGTTATACTGAATACTGGTACAACAAACAAGATGACAAAAAATGCATTATTTATATAATATTAAACTGTTTTAAAATTAGCAATTGCCTAATTTCTTTATCTTGGATATTTTATTTTAAAATTCCAATTGTTCTAGAGATAGAACCTCCTTTATTGGTATAAGTACTAGCAAAGTTCGGGAGGTCACAGGTTCAAATCCGACTTGTACCTCTAAATCTAAAAGTGAAAAAGATTTATGTGCAATTTTTCACAACACCACTGGCTAAAAACTGTAAAGGAAAACATCGTGAGGAAACCTACATGTCGGAAAAGGGTTCTAAAAATCCTTTGAAGATATGTGAAGTCCCCAATCCGCACTGGGCAAGCGTGGTGGACTATGCCTAATCCTTCTTCTGAGGAGACCTGAGTCCAACAGTGGGCAGTAATGGGTTGGTATAGGTACAGGTACTAGCAAAGTTACAAAGTGTAGAACATACAAATGGCTCTCTTGTAAAAATTCATTTTGTCACCACCTAATACTAGTAATACGTAGGACCCGTCGAAACCTTTCTTTTATGTATTTTAAGACAAACAACATAGATGGTAAGTATAGTAACCTAGGGGCGGTGCGACGGGAAAGAGTGCCAAGTGCGTAACGCGTCGTCGTCCCTCATAACACCGTGCTGGGTTCCGGCCTCAGTCGGAGTTCGGATGCTGAGTGTGAGCGGTTAGAAGCTTTGTCTTCTCAAAATGAGCAAAAACCTAGTAATCGTCACGACTTTAACTACAAATGTTGTTTAGCATTTTTATCTTTAACAATAGCTGTTGATGATGACAAGAGTAAGCCCTACGGTTCATCTGATAGTAAGTGCTCATGAACTTCTGAACTACCTCTAGTTCCTATCCGTTAAACACAACCTTTCATGCAAAGAAAGTAGCATAATAGACCACTGTGGTACAACTGACAGAAAAAATCCCATCAAAATCGGTGCAGCGGTTTCTAAAATTACCAGCAAGGAAAACTACATATCTACACCCAAAAGTTATAACAAATAAATAAATAAATAAATAAAATTGTATTGTCGATTAAAAATCTGTATTTTCAAACATGGAATACTTCTCCGATTTTGAATAGAAATGGGACCCTACGAACTTTATTATTTGCCTACGTTACTTTTACTATTAAACAAGAATCATTCGAATCGATTCACCTAAACAAAAGTAAGGACAAACATACAAAGTACAGTCAACTTTAATTGATTGTATTACGTTGGACAAGTAAGCATAAATATAATGTTGCGTTTACATATTGGTGCGCCAACTTCCAATATAAGTAAAAAACAAATGACGGTGAGGGCCGACTAACATGTACAGGGTTTCGTATGCATTAACCGTTATTGAAACTATGTGAAACACCGTTTGACAGTTGACCTCCCAGTTGTCATTATACCATACCATTGTCGTGTTTGCATGCATTGGAAGGTTTATGGTGATCATTCGTCTGGGTACGTCAATTTTAGTTCGATTTTAATTAAACCTAATATTTTTGTAAGATGGACGAAGAAATTGATCGAATGGCAACCACGAGAACACAAACGAAGAAGAGGAAGACAAAGGAAAAGATGGAGAGACACGTTCACGCAACAAATAGGATCAAATTGGATGCAAATAGCTAGAGACCGCAAAACATGGAATAAAATGGGCGAGGCCTACGTCGCCGAGGGCGGCTTTTACCTTTAATAATAATATACCTAAATATGATAATAACGTGAAAATAATTTAAAATCAGATTAGTTTTTAATTTTTCAAGAAACTTCAAAGTTATTGTAAAAAAAAAGGAAATATTGTTAAACTAGTTTTTTTAGGTAATAGAATGAAGGCTTTTTATTTTAATTTTATTTAATATTTTTGTAAATCTATATGATTAAACTACGCTGTATTACAGTTTGGACGAAATAAAATATCTCCCTAAAATATGAGACCTGATGTACCTAAACAAAACAAGTTTTAGAACTGTGCTCAATTTTGTCTAGTGAAACACCGTTTGACAGTTGGCCTACCATTTGTCAATTGCGTGCATTGGAAGTTGGTGATCGTGTAAACGTACTATTACGTGTGACTCGTCGATTGTAACATGATAGTTCAATGACGGAAGCCGGACCGTATCCGTAACGTAACAGATACTTTTATACAAATAAACAATAATTTATTTTAAAGAAAACTTTTTCAATACAAGCTTTTAAGATCCCGGATATTATGTAGCAGTAGAGTGCTAGCTAATACAAGTAAGACTAGCCCACGACGGGTCTATTTTGTTTAGCACAAGTGTTCATGACCACCTTCCGAATCCATCATCAGATCAGTGCTATTTTGTCATATTATTGCATTGTCACGCGATATACATCTGCGTGCAAAATGTCAGCTCAATCGGAAACCGGGAAAATTGTCCAATTTAGTTTGCAAGATTCCACACGAACTTACATAGTTCTATCCAGTGTAAGTTAATATAAAGCTTGTAATAAAAAAGAGTGTCTGTTTGAAAATTCAAGCTAGGGGGCGGCGCGACGGGAAAGAGTGCTGTGGGCGTAACGCGCCGCGCCGTCCCTCATAACCCCGTGCTGGGTTCTGGCCTCAGCTTTGGTTCGGACGCTCAGTGTGAGCGGTTGGAGGTTTTAGTGCGGTTCAACTCCCAATAAAATAAAAATTCAAACTTAGTGTCCAAAAGTGGAGTTGCACAAAAATGGTCTCATTTACAACATCACATCAAAAACTAAAATTATCAGTTTTTCTCTACTACTATCATTTTTTTTAATTATTGAGTAATTGTATCTTCTAGGTATCTACTTTGTTTAAAAATGTTTAATATCCAATCCACGTGTTTGCGATTTTTTCAATTATTACGAGATAAATACAATCTTTGTAATGTAGAGACATCGCATATCGACGATATCATAGATTTTATCAATTTTCAAGTGAAAAATGAAGTAAAAATAAACTTATTAATTTTCTTTTAAAACATACTTTTTTACTTTCATGCATTTTTAACGGGTTTTTACCACGATATTTAATTAATTGAGTTGTCTGTTTGCTCTTAAATCGACCCGCAGTATCCAGTCTTCTCGTGATCATGACGTTTGCAACAACGTTGAAATATCGAGACAATTCAACGAAAAATTCAAATTCAAAAGAACCCGTTGAAAATGCATGAAAGAATTATAGAAAACCGCGAGTGTCTGAATAAGTTTACATACTTTTTTGTTGTAATGTAACATTTAAATTTATCTTCATAATTAACTAAACTGTGGCGACCTATTATAGCGCGCGAGATCCTGAATCGCGGTTACTTCATTTGTAAAAATCTTCGGATATATACCTACGACATCTGAAATCTACTACATTGGGCTTCGGCCTGACCACCATACACTACCTCGCCTGATCGGAGATCTCCCTTTGGCCTAATATCATCTGTCCCCACAATTGGTGACCCCCGACAAAGAACACGCCTCCTTTAAGGTCCCAATATCTTGGAATGTAATATTGCAATTTATACCTTTTATCACTTATTTTTTGATAAGATAATTCATTTCTAATTTTTAAAATATTTCTTCAGAACGAAGGTCCTACAAAGTTTTAAAACCTTTTTTGTACCGTATTTAGATGTAGGAAATCTGTATCGAAAATTGCTCTCATTTTGATGTGTTTAAGATTTATTTATTTCAGGATATTTCGAAATAAAACACACAAGGATTTTTATATGTATATATTCGGATTCAATAATTCATTAGCTAATAATTAATACAACTTAAATTATTAAAAATAATAATTAAATAATAATAATATTAAATACACTGACTTTTCGAAAAAACAAAACTTTTCGAAATCTTACTTAGATAATTAATTTCTAAACTATTATTTAAAATTAACTATATAAATTACATTTTCGTTTTAAAATGACTATAATAAGAACTTATTTTTCAATAAAAGTATAAAAGTAAAAAAAAAGTAAAATCAGATTTTTCTTTTTTTACTTACATTTTTGTTACTTTTACATACTGATTATTGAAAGATGAGTTCTAAAATCGTTTAGAATATCTTTGAAAACACAGTTTTCTGTAATTTTAAGGTATTGGAAAAATAACTTTCCTTTACACCAAAAAGGTCGAAAAAAAAAACTATTTCTGTCCTTATTTACTTATTCACATATACAATCTGAGCGCACACATATACAAAATTAAAACTCTTAAATTTATTTATTATTTTATTTACAATTAATCACTATATTTACGTTTTTATTTGCCGGTGGTAAAACAACCTTCCCGAGTAAAAGTAAGTAAAATAAAAGTAACAAAAATGTAAAGTTTGTGTAAAAGTAAAAGTACAATGTACTGAATGATCTTTCACTGAAAGTAAAGTAGGTAATGTAATTTGTAAAATGTGTGCATGTGTGTGTGAGAAGTAATATTTAATTTTTGTTGAGTGAATCTACACTTCTAACATAAGTTTATACTTTGACACAATATTTGTCGAATTACTGTACTGTAACAACCCATTACTGCCCACTGTTGGGCTCAGGTCTCCACAGTAGAGGGATTAGGCATAGTTCGTCACGCACTATTGAATGTAAATACAATTATTTTCACTATAAGACCCTTTGTTTAAATTGCATGTCTTTCTTAATTGAAGTGACTGTTTCTTATTAATTAAAGGGATTGTTTTATCTTTTATATTTTTGTCAGAGATTAATAATATTTTTATTTTCTCTTCTCATGTAAAAGGCATAGCCATGTTCAAGTACTCTTAGTAATTTTCATAGAATATGCAGTTTTATGAGTGCCATAATCCAAACAGAATTGCTGCTCAAAATAGAGGCTGTTCTTGTCTACAGCAAATATCTGCCAAATGACAAATGTAATTTTGATGTTTTTTTCCGTAAAAAGTATGTAATAAGTAAAAATATGTAATATGTAAGTGTAATTTTCGATAAAAGTTGCTATACCTCCGGCATCAAAATTTTTTACTAAATTAGCTTACAATTTAAAGAAATTTCAACTTGATATGACTCCCAAGGTATTTTACAGGCATTCAAAAGCAAATTTAATATATTTTATACAATTTTATTACTAATTTATATAAATATAAGTATGGCAAGTGTTCGATAGCTTTAGGCCGCCCCATTAAAAAAAATTCGTTGAATTTTTTCGATTTTAGAATCTTGTGATGACTTTTTTTAACAAACCTCAAAATCAAATATTGTTGTAGTTCCTAAGTTTTAATGGTTTTTAGTCTTAATTTGATTTAGAGATTTCTTAAAAAAATATGTAGTTTTTTCGTTAATATTGTCGTTTAAAGAGACTGTTTGTTTCGTAATAGATATTATTTGTTCTTATTTTTTCATTTTATTCAAACTTAACTCTGTTAAAGGAAAACTAAAAAGATACAAGATTTAAGTTTGAACAAAATAGAAAATTATTATTTCAGTTAAATATTTTTTTTTACCAAATTGGTCGAATTTTTTTTTCAACCGAATTCAACTTAGGATTTTTATTCTATTCTTTCTTAGGATAGACACGCAAAAAGAGTTCAATTAAATTCCTTACAGCGAACCGAAAGCGTAGCGAATGTTACTTCAACTTGTTATTTATAAAGGTTAGTTGTAGATAGAAACTTTTTTAGAATTATTTTTTTTAATTACAAAGTTTTCTTGAAACTAGTTGCAACTAAAACGTTTTCGGTTCGTCACGCTTTCGGATCGCTGTCACTACTTTAAAAAGACACAGAAACAAACAAACTCCCTGAAAACCACAAAATAAGGACTAGATTACACCATATTGATACCATATTTTTCTGGGGCAAAGTAACTGTTACCGGTGTTGGAAAAGTTGGTTATTTGTGAAGCCTGGAGCATGCTCAGATGAGGGTTTTGCTGGTTCTCAGGAGACTCGGACCCTGGGGGGAGGATGTTGTGGGAGGACCATCCGGTTGGCGGTGACGGGTTGCCGAAAGAAACCTGGTTGTAGAGCTGGTTGCTGTTTGAGGTCAGGTTGTGGTGACCTCCGTGGGTTTGGTTTACCGTTGCACCGTTGAAGTACTCCATCTGTTAGGGAATTAACTGGTTAATTAAGTTTTTATATTTGTTGGTATAAATCGACCTATGCATAAGAACATAGTTACATCTGCAAAATCACAGTTTTATAGAGCGATTTGAAATTTGTGTAACACAATTTTTTTCATTTTCATTTTTCATATATTAAACATATAAATTCTGATTATACTGTTAGAAAATACAGACATTTTCGAATTTTAATCGTATGTAACTCTTTTCTTTGCGAAGATCGAAATGCAAAAGTCATAAAAAAAATCCTAAACAGACCTACATTTGTTAGAAATTCAATTTGCCATAATAAAACAGCAGATAGGAAGTTAAAAATTATTCAAGTAATTACAGAAAAATTACATTTACAAAAAATCATAACTGTTAACTAATTACATGCAAATTGAAGTTTGAATACGGTAAAAAGTTTTTAGTAATTTATTTATTAATTGAAACGGACGGTAACCACATACCGTAAAGACATCAGAAGCTATCTTTAACCAGAAATGACTAAGCTAGGTTTATTACTAAACTAGTTGACCAGGAATATAACCACTCAACTGGGATCGGCAACCAAATTGGTTTGTTTACTTTTGCCAAGTCTGTGGCAGGAACCAAAATTGAGCACAGTTCAAAAACTTGTTTTGTTTACATTTTTTAATTGTCTCATATTTTACGGAGAATCTATATTTTCGCTGAGAATATAATACACCGTCATTTAATAATAAAGATTTACTAAAATATAAAGTTTAATTAAAAATCGAAATTAAAATTTATTGGAAAAATGGTTTTTAAAAAGAGGCTCAAACACGGTAGTGATTCCGAACGAAGTCCCCAGTTTCGCTATCTAGCGAAAAGTGATGTTCCCAGTTAAATGGTTATTATTGTCTATATATAGCCTTCGATAAATGGACTATCCAACACTGAAAGAATTTTTCAAATCGGACCATCGGTTCATGAGTGAGTGAGTGAGTGCGTTCAAACTCTTCAGCTTTATACTATAGAGATGTGTTAAAATCTTACCTGACTCGGATAATATGGTGAATTGTAGGCACTCTGGCCATACCCCTGATGATGATGCGAAGTCGAATAACTCCTTATATAGTCAGAGCTACCAGGCCAATGGAAACTATTGTAATTGTCCGGATGATACACGTTCCCTGGCCCATTGATGCTCTGAGGAGTTATAGGGGGCGATGGAGTTGTCATGATCGAGGAATTAGACCCTAAAGGCGTTAGGTTGCCAGTCAAACGCGAGCTGTACTGGTCTTTAACCAAGTTGCTGCCGAAAGACTTTTCTGAATAGTCCAGTTTGCTCGCATAGTCCAGCCTTTTTGGACTACTGTATAATTCTTGCTTGGGTGTGACTCCGTACCCATGGATGTTTTCTGAGCTCTCTTTTCCACTGACCCTGGAGTCGTAATGTGAAAGCGAGGTCAGACTGTTTTTCGTCAAAGGCGAGGTCTCATAACTTGAACCAGCTGCCTCTTTCTTACAAATAACATTGATGGGGGGACTGACAGAAGTCGTAGGGGTTATAGGAAGGTTGGGAGACGAGGTTGTTATAGAGTTCTGGCTGGTTGTCAAACTCGTGGACGAGCTGGTTAAGGTTTTAGATGTGGTTGGTTTGGATGTGGTTGTGCTTTTTATTGTGTTGCTGGAGGACACGTTGGTTTTCGTGCTAGACGATTTGCTTGATATCTGCGAATTTGATTGCTGCTGCAACTGTTGCCTGCATTTCGCTCTTCGGTTTTTAAACCACACCTGTGGACGAGATGGTTTTATTATTTTTTTGGAAAGGAAAAACTGATTGTATGTTGATAGATTTTAATTTTTTATATCCGTTAAGTGGAAGGTTCCACCCACCAAATTTCGCGAGGAGATCTTCAATTCGAGGATTATTATAATTCATCAATTAAAGTTAATCATTATCTAACGTGTAACGTGAGCTTTTTGTCAAACGTTTCGTATTTTGGGGATGAAAATTAATGTTTTGTTATGCGCAAAATCGTAAACAATAATAAGAAAACAAACACAGCTAAGGGACGTTACAGTTACAGTGAAAAAATTAAAATGAAGATGGACAGGCCATCTTATCAGACGAAAGGAAAAATGAGCGAAGAGCATAACACACTGGTTTTTTAGACATAACAAAAGAAAACGGGGAAGACCATCCAGTTGCTACTGACCGACAACAATGGAGTCAGCTGGAGGAGGCCTTTGCCAGAAATGGCTAGATTAAGTTTATATAGATTAAGTTTAATTTTTTGTTAGTTATGTATATATATGTTTGTAATCATTTTTGTCTGAATAAAGGCTGTTTTATTTATTTATTTTATTATGCACAAAATCGTACACAATCGTACATCAGGTATTTAATAAAAATAGATATTTGCCTTTGAAAATGACACAATTTTTCCCACATAACAATATATCATAAACCACACACAGCATTCTAACTGTTAAATGGTTAATATCAATTACCAGTATCCGGCTACAAATCAAATGTAAGTAGATACACAAACAACACCCGTAGTATTCGTAGGGGGTGAGTTGTGGACGTAATCGATCCCTACTCGAGGAGGGTGTTACTATTGTATTGACAAATTGAGTTGTTCGGCACATTCTTGATTGGGAAGTAAAGAAAATGTTAATTCTGATATTGCTACAAAATCTACTGATCTACATATTTATTGATAAAGCTGTATTTTAGATATGTTTATTACTAGATCCCCTCTTCGGTATTCCCAGAGCGCTATGACTTGTCCTTCTTCAAACGAGGCTTGAGGAGGGTCCTTAAAGTTAGGTCATAGGTAGCGGGATAGTGTCCCCTGACATTGCAGAGGTTCATGAGCGACGGTAACCACTTCGATCAGGTGGCCCGTTGGCTCGTCTGCCTACATGGCAATAAAAAAAAAATGCCTCGCGCAAATTCGTCTGCCTCAAAAAGGTGTTCAGGCAGCACTGAATTTTAAAAATACCTATCAAACCAACTATAATTCATTATGTTTTTCTACAATCAATTTTTTTGGGTTTTTTTTTACACGTTGGCTTAGATTATTGGAGTTTGAGTACGGATCTCTATTTGTATCCAAAATAAAATGTAGCCTATGTTACTCGTGGATAATGTAGCTTTGGAATGGTGAAAGATTTTTGAAAAACGGTTCATGGTTTTGAACCTATTCATTACAACGTAAAAGTTTTCCTCCTTATCTTCTTCTTTCTCCTCGCCTTTTCCCGCTATGCGGGGTTGGCTTTCTTTATTTTGAGGAGCCACTTGCTCCGCTGCTGTGCACCGTCCGGTGACAGACCACGACCTTTCATGTCCTTTTGGACACATGTCATCCAAGTCGTTTGTGGTCTACCTCTCTCTCTCCTTCGCATTGCCATGGAAACACTTTTTCACGACATGATCGTCGGATCTTCGCAACACGTGGCCGAGCCATCTCAGCCTTGCCTTCGACAGTTTTTCTGATATAGGAGGCACTCCAAAACTCCCTCGCACATACTCGTTGCGGACTCTGTCCTTCAGAGTGAGTCCCCCTTAAAATAATAATCCTCCTTATAATATTATAAATCTTCTGTGAAACTTTCAACTGTCTAGCTATTACTTTTGTTGAGATAGAGCCTGAGGACAGACGGACAGCGAAGAATTTTATTTTGTTAGTAATATTTCAGAATCGTTCTCTATATAGAAAGGTATCGTGCCTCGCGCTGTTCAATTGGGATTATGATCCCCAACCCTGTATTGTAATGAATTAACTCTTTGTACGAAACGACAGATGGCCGTGAACGAGCGCACGACCCACCTGGCTTTATGTGACCTATCTGGCCACGGTGAATTGTAATGTATATATTTGAAGCTGAAAGGACTAACAGGATAACAAATTTGGCATTAAAGTTGTTCGTTTAAAATACACATTTTTAAAAACAGATCCAAAAGTACTGGTTCGATCTTTTTTAAATGATGAGCGCTATGACATGTCCCTCTTTAAACGAGGTTAAAGAAAAGTCCTGTTTAGTAGAATAGGTAGCTACCCTTCATTGCCCTGATATTGCAGAGGTTTACGAGCAACGGTGACCACTTACCATCAGCCCAACTTAAAGTTTTATTGTTTAGTCAGCTGGTGACTTCCGAGGAATCTATTGACGTTTAAAAAGCCACAAGGAATGATATTATGCGATGGTTTCTTGCTAATATTCTTTGTGATTTATTAGAGAAATAACATACAAAATAACCAAAGAAAACTCATCCATCAAAATATAATAAGAAATATAAAACAACTCTAAATCTCATATCAAAAATAAAATGCTGACATCAGATCATTACGACGCCATTTTGTAAGAGCACCCTTCGTCAACTAATTGGTCTGTTTTGATCTGCACAAAGCATCATAGATTATATTTTGCATGTCTCATTAGCGTAGATCAAAGTTAATCTGCACAGTTTAGTTTTTGAACGGTTTTGGCTCTGGGCTACAAAAGTTTTAGCCGATGAATTTTTGATAGTAGGGGAGTTTTAGTAGACAAAAAATTAAGTTTTAATTAATTAGTAATACATAGGTACGTTTTATTTTATTTTAGTAATATTCTAATAAGGTGATTTTATGTTAATGCAGAAAAACAATTTATGTGTAAAACTTTTGAGTTTTTTTGATTTTGTTTTTTTACACTAAAGTATTCAAAATTTGAAGTCTCTATGTATCTCTTGGCCTGTGTATTATCTTCAATAAATTATGGACAGATCAGTGGTCTCTTAATTTAACTAAAATTATCAACGCGCAAAACAAGAAAAAAAATTAATCAACCATTGTTTCTTGTAAAACAAAAATGGCGCATTCGAACGTCATAATTCGATTTCGAATTTAAAATTCCGGGGCCGGTAATGGCGGCGCTAATGCTGTAACCGTGTCGTCGTAATTGAACGTTTGAACGAATTAGTTCATTTCATTGAACTGTTATCTGTTTTAATACTTGGATGTTAAATTTTGCGATGTTTATTGAAAATTGAGTAAGTGCTTTGATACTTTTCTAAATGGCTTGTTAGTTTATGCTTAATGTGGTTCTGCATTATTTTATTTATATTTCAGATTACTTAGGAAAACAAAGTCACGGTCTACTGATTTGAATATATTAATAACAATATTTTAATAATATAAACGTATTTTTACGTTTAAGTCTCTAAATTGGTTTAGGTGCAAAAACTTTTTGTTACAGTTTCAATTAAAATCAAGATTATTACTGCGATTGCAAAAAGTATAACATGAACAAAATAACTGTCTAAAAATAGGTGTAAAAACCATGAAAATGTATAATATAAGTTTCTACTACATTACAATTACTGAATTATTCAAATTTAATTCAAAAAATACTCAAAGGTGGTCTAATTTTTATATCCTTCTGTTAATTCCACAGATTATAAAGATAAGGGGGGTTTTACTAGTGATTGTGGGCTTACGTCATCGATAATCTTTTAGGAATCGAGTGATTTCTCGATAAGAACCGAATAATAAGATTGATCGGGCTAGTGGTGCGTGAAGTAATTGATCTAAAATATTTAGTGGGACATCACTATGGGTTTTATTTTTTTAATTTTTATGTGGCTTTGGATGCTATGCTTGTGAATGCATGTTTTCAAACAATGTGATATTTTTAGATTTTTTAGATTCGGGCTTTTTAATTTAAAACTTACTTACTAAAAGTTACTTCATTACTAGACAACTGGCGTTAAAGAAACTAATTTTTGATATTTTTTGACAATTTTTTTTATATTAAGTTTTTGTCTCTTTTTGAATAAAAGTATCCTATGTTACTTTGAATACCTCCAATAAGATATATATACACAGTTTCATGATGATCGACTGAGTAGTTTTCGCGTGAAAGCGTAACAAACAAACTTACATTCATATTTAAATATTAGTAGAGATTCTTATTTTTTGACTGACTTCCAAAAGGAGGTTATTAATTTGTGTGAACGTTTTTTATGTAACCGCATCACTTTGGTTTCGAAATTTTGCCAAACGAATTTGATCTTTAACACAATGAAAATAAGATTACCTGTACTCTCGATTCAGGAAGGTTTATCTTCAAAGCCACTTCCTCCCTCATGAAGATGTCAGGGTACCGCGTCTTTCCGAACAACGCCTCCAGGACATCCAACTGAGCTCTGGTGAAGGTAGTTCTTTCTCTTCTCTGCTTTCTTGGGTTCACTCCTGGAGGACAAAGAATTTAAAATATATTAAAGGTACAAAAAGCTAGAGATTTATAAAAGAGTATTAGTTAAGACAAGTAAAACGAGCCCAAACACGACGGGTCTATCTTGTTTAGTACGGGAGTTTCTATAACCGAATCTATCATCAAATCAGCGCCATTTTGTCATATTATTGTAACGCGATATATGTATAAGCTACTGATTTACAAAACCTGAGGGCCAAGGTTCAGGTGGTTGGACGGAGTGCACCGAGACGCGGAAATTTTTGTTGTGGGCAATTCAGTCAGACAAGAATAGGAAGGTCTGGAGGAAGAAACTAGAGCAGGCCAAGACCCACAAGGGGCTGTAGCGCCACTGATGATGATGATGATACATACTGTACCAACCCATTACTGCCCACTGTTGGGCTCAGGTCTCCTCAGAAGAGGGATTAGGCATAGTCCACGACGCTTGCCCAGTGCGGATTGGGGACTTCACACATCTTCAAAGGATTTTTAGAACTCTTTTCCGACATGCAGGTTTCCTCACGATGTTTTCCTTCACAGTTTTTAGCCAGTGGTGTTGTGAAAAATTGCACATAAATCTTTTTCACATTTAGATTTAGAGGTACAAGCCGGGCGGATTTGAACCCGCGACCTCCCGTTCGGAAGGAAGCGCTTCGACCACTCGGCCACGACGACTTCCTTCCATGATGATACATATGCATGCAAAATTTTAGCTCGCCATATTCCACTCGAACTTACATAGTTACATCCAGTGCAAGTTAATATAAAGCTTGTAAAAATAGTCTACTACTTTTTTGAAGTTGGTTAACAGCTGAATCTTCTAAATCGGTCATTAAGCTTGCTCGTCAAATATTAGTGTTGATTACATAACAGGTGCTATAGATATATCATAATAACGTACACATGTGACGTCAGAACCGGTGGATGTGAATATGTTAATTATGTCTGACTATGGAGAATACGGACTTGAGACTAAAAATTTGTTTTTTTTGTGGGCAATTTTTAGGTCTTATAGGCCATGTTGTTAATACTCTTTTCAAAAAACTATATTTTGAATTAATCCAAAAAAATCTGACCTGGATTTTTAATTCAATTGATGCACAAAATAAGAACATCTTTCAATAACAAAAATATCAAACCGAAAAAAAAACAGCAATGTTATACATCTTTCTTTCGCAAGTCGGTCTATCAAAAATCTAATTTTAATAAATCTTGACACTAATTAATAACTTCATTTTTATAATCCTGTTGCCAAAAATCATAAAATATTGTTAAATAATGCATTCATTAACTATTTGTACAGTTAATATTATGACATGTTAGTCAAACGCTTTAAAATATTACATTTACACATACCTACTAACTTCGTCTGCGAAAAATTCTTATGTTTTTGCAACATCATTTTTTGCTAGCTTCCTTCTTATTTTTCTTAACCTCTCGTTTGATAGTTTTATATAACCTTCCCACCATAAAATATATATTTTTTAAATATCTACTTTATTCCAAAATTGACATATTCAATAAATTATCAAACTCTAACTTTATGTTAATCTATACTAATATTATAAAGCTGCAGAGTTTGTTGGTTTGAACGCGCTAATCTCAGGAACTATGATCCGATTTTAAAAATTCTTTCACTGTTGGAAAGTCCTCGAGGAAGGCTATAGGCAAAGCCTTGTATCCCTCTGTGACGCAGACGAAGTTTCGTGGGTCATCTAGTATAAACAATAAGTATCAAGAAAGACTGTACCAATTAATTTTTCAAGCCTCAATAAATATAAAAACTTCATATTTTTACAATATTATCAAAGACAAGATAATCTACTAAGTTTTTAAATCGGGCACGTGTCAAAATTCTCATATTTTATTCATGATTTACACTAATAACTTAAATTATATAGCTTTAATAAAATATCCTCGTCTAGTATTAAATGTGGTCTAACTGAGAATTTCGTATATTTTAATTTTAAAGTGTCAAGTCGTAAATAATTTAAATTATTGTTGGTGCCAATTATAGTAGTGCTGGGCCGTTTTTAGTAATCATTTTTGGCCGACCCAAAAAGAGATTATCGAGTTGATTGTAATTTTTATAACTATAGTTTGTGTGGACCGATTTAAATGATTGTTTTAGATGAAAAGTGATGAGTTTTCATGGATACGAGCCAACGGGCCACCCGATCGTAAATCGTAACCTCTGCAATGTCAGGGGACACTGTCTCGCTATATACGACCTAACTTTAAGGCCCCTTCTCAAGCCTCGTTTGAAGAAGGAAAAGTCAGCGCTCTGGGAATACCGCAGAGGGGATCTCATTCCATAGCCGGATGGTGCGTGGCAAAAAAGTGTTCCCGAAACGAACCGTGGATGACCGCGGTGGTTCCATATAGTAGGGTAGGTAGAACATTTACTGAGCATGTCATCGTAATTTGAGTAAACCGATTTTAATAATTCTTTCATAGAACAAACACTTCATAGAACCAACACGCCTTCTACTATCTTCTGATTAAATTCGTGGCGGGGCCCAAGACAAGTTAGCTTTCCCTCGGGTTTTCCTGGGCTTCACTACTCAGAGTCACTACGGTGGTCGTCGCTGTGGATCCTGGCTAAACAGGAGTTACAGTGGTGGGAGTGAGAGGTGGGCAAATACGTCAGAACAAACACTTGATATAATTTCGTATAAATTTCATAATAAACTGACTGCTATTCCCTTCTTCTAAATAGAGTCTAATAAGCTTACTTATTCTTAAATTTTTATTACATTTATAAAACTTTCGAGATAATTTATCAGAACACACTTATCGTATAAGATAGTATTAGAATGATAATTTACAATAAAAATCTTAAGTGGATTGGTTTATGATTTTATGACCTTAACAGTTTGAAGTGATTTCTATTTACAGTGGGTCTTAAGCCCTCTGGAGCCCAATACCTTATCTCCCTCGTGTTCTTGAGCTTCCTGTAACAACTCACCAACTGTCCAATATCTATGTTCTTCTATGAACCGTTTTCGATGATTATTTTTTATTTGCTACTTTTGTTATAACTTACTATAAATTTGATAAAGATCTGATAAGTATATTTTGGACTATTCCTAAAAAACCGTCTTAAAAAAGTATGTAATATTACATGTATGTGTCTTTTTCAAAACAGTCTAGAGTTTCATTTGCGACGGTAACCATTCATTATTTTTCCCGCTAAAAATCCTAAAATAGTGTTGCCATCACTATAAAAAAAATTTGCATAAAAATACATATTTATCTCATTTCATCAAATTATGTTAATTTCGTTTGCTACCGTGCTACGATTATAGTTTTATTTGTGGCAACATTTACATAAATACAATTAAAAAGCTATAACATTTTGTAGTTAATTTTGACGTACACAAACTATTTTACGAGAACAAGATATTTTATGGGTTTAATAAATAAGAAGTTAAGGAAAACGTTAAAAAATAAACTTTTAATGTTAGATATAGTAGTTTCTACAGTAATCAAAATTATTTTAAAGATTTTTTTAAATACAAGCCTTTAAGATCCTGGGTATTCAATGTAGTTTCTATCGCGTTTTATACATTTACAATATTATTAAGCTTCATTGTATTTAATAACACTATATATTCTACTACTGCTGAGACTGGAAATCGAACAATATCTTAGTATCTTTGAGTCCGTGTATTTGCCTCACTTGATATTGGCGAATCGTCTCCAGTCTTGAAGGACGAGGTCCATGGGAAAAAAAGAAGAAGGAGATCCTGGATATCATGTAGCAGTAGAGTGCTAGCTAATACAAGTAAAACGAACCGAAATACGAGTCTATTTTGTTTAACACAGGAGTACCTGTGACTTCCGACTCCAACAGTGGGTAGTAATGGGTTGGTACAGGATAAAATAGTTTTTGGCCTTTTAGATATGACTCTAGATCTATTTTTAGCCACTCTTCTGTGTATATCAAAGGTCACTAGATGGCGCAAAGTAGACGCATGTCTGGAGTTCGAATTATCTTATTTGTATATTTTAAAACGAGATATATCTAAACATAGTATTTTTCTAATTAAAATATGAGACTTTCATAAAATGTAAACAATTAAGTGTTATAAACTTATTCAGACACTCGCGGTTTGTGTCGTGATGTGAGTTCGAGTTCCAGTGGTACCTCCCAAAAGCGAACGAAAAAGAGGGTAGACAGATTTGTTTGCTCTTAAATCGACCCGCAGTATCCAGTCTTCTCGTGATCATTACCTTTGCAACAACGTTGAAATATCGAGACAACTCAATTAATTAAATATCGTGGTAAGAACCCGTCGAAAATGCATGAAAGAATTAAGTGTTAGAACTAGGTTTCCTAGTACTGTACTGTACTGTAACAACCCATTACTGCCCACTGCTGAGCTCAGGTCTCCTCCGAAGAGGGCTTAGGCATAGTCCATCACGCTTGCCTAATGCGGATTGGGGACTTCACATATCTTCAAAGGATTTTTAGAACCCTTTTCCGATATGCAGGTTTCCTCACGATGTTTTTCTTCACCGTTTTTAGCCAGTGGTGTTGTGAAAAATTGCACATAAATCTTTTTCATATTAAGATTTAGAGGTACAAGCCGGCCGGTTTTGAACCCGCGACCTCCCGTACGGAAGGCAAGCGCTTCAACCACTCGGCCACCACGGTTTCCTAGTTGCATAGTGTATTTCAATGAAAATTCTACTTTCAATTTTCATTTTCAATTTAAAACAACAACATCCATCTAAGTCCTCTACCAAAGTCGTGTAATAGACAATGACATTCCAAAATCGAAAATAAAAACAAACTCTTGTCTATGGCATACAAAAGCGCGCGTTCTCGTAAGTAAACACATCCAAAATAACGTTCAACAATTTATCAACGAATGTGGTAATAGAGATGTAAGTTTAGACATTTTAGGGTTCCTTGAATAATAATTTATTTTAGAGAAACCTTTTATATACAAGCTATTAAGATTGGGTATCATGTTGTATAAAAGTGTTAGCTAAGACAGGTACAATGAGCCCGAACACGACGGGCTGTCTTGTTTAGTACAGTTCCTATGACTACCTTCCGAATCTATCATCAGACATCAGATATCCATGGTATTATAGCATTGTAGCCGTAACGCGAAAAATTCTACACGAACTTACGCCAAAATTAAGTGTAAAACTGCGGAGTCGATTCTGAGTACACCTATTATTATCAAATCTCACCCTGTTCTTGGTCGTTCTTTCATGAATGAATATCGTGACCACCAAGATCCATACGCTGGATCAGTCTCCAGTTTTATCGACTTTCTGATCCGGATTGCTCCAGGAGTTCTGGAGTCTGTAGCCATTTTAATGACGACCACCTAGTGAGAGTTCGACCTTTTTTCTTCTTTTCCCTTCGACGAAATCTCAGTGTTTTTGTAATAATATTTTCATTACAAAACTTAAAACGATCGACTTCTATTTCTCAAGCATAACACAAAAACTACCAGTCAGATTTTTATCAAATTATGAAATAATGTCCAAATGTGCTTTTTGACAAAAAAAGAATCATCGAAAGCGATTCTCATAGAAAGGAAATACACGCACAGAAAATGGTTAAAATAATTTGTCCGTTAAAAATACACATTTTTAAACAGAGATCCAAAAGTACTTGTTCGATCTTTAAAAAAAATAAATGAGACCCCATAATGACTATCGCCTTTCATCTGACACCAGAATCATTTAAATCGGTCCACCCAAACTATAGTTCTGAAGGAACAAACATAAAAACGAAACTAATGGAGTACCTCCTTCACCCAAAATACAGTCGAAAGCTTTTTTCTTTCCTCCGGAACCATCTCATTATTACAATGTCTCAACTCTAGTGATTTAGAGTTGAGTAGGTAATGGCTACGTTTAATGATTTTTAATTTCTATAGGGATTACACCAGATTAGTGTTTCTTACATCTGTGTTTGTCACTTGACGAATGTTTCCTTGCGTGTTTGTAGAGGTGAAAGTGTGCACGTGGGCACTTTATTGCTAGACAATGAAGATGAAGTGAAGACTCAATGGGTTAGCCCAATCAGGGTAATAATTTAATTTAAAGAAAACTTTTTAAATACAAGCTTTTAAGGTCTTGGATATCGTGTAGTAGTATAGTGCTAGCTAATACAAGTAAAACGAGACCACGACGGGTAGGTATATCTTGTTTAGAACAAGAGTTCCTATCCGAAAACATCGTGAGGAAACCTGTCCTGTCCTGTACCAACCCACTACTGCCCACTGTTGGTCTCAGGTCTCCTCAGAAGAGTGATTAGGCATAGTCCACCACGCTTGTCTAGTGCGGATTGGGGACTTCACATATCTTCAAAGGATTTTTAGAACCCTTTTCCGACATGCAGGTTTCCTCACGATGTTTTCCTTCACCGTTTTAGCCAGTGGTGTTGTGAGGAAACCTGCATATCAAAAAAGAATTCTAAAAATCATTCGAAACTATGTGAAGTTCCCAATCCGCATTGAGCAAGCGTGGTGGACCTGACTGACCTGAGACCTGAGCCCAGCAGTGGGCAGTAATGGGTTGTTACAAGCGAATTTACTCCCGAGATTTAAGGTCAAAATATCGAGGCCCAAGTGTTTATAATTCACCGGCCCCGTTCAAAGTTTGAAATTACAACCAAACATGAGAACCAAGTTTGAAAAACAAACACCACACACTATAAAAAAATATTTTATGTCATCCGAAAACAGCTATCGTTCACGGATTAAAATAAACAAAAATACATTCGTTTGAAACTCGCCCGGAATATCCCTATTCAACAAACAAACATATACGAGAACTGTCACATTACCCATAGAAAAGAATAAATAGAAGTATATCTGTCTCGCTTTGACGTGCGCGCTGTATCGGACAATAGAGAGAGACGGACGTCTATTGTCATTGTTCACAATAGGGAGCGCTAATCCTCATGACATGGCGACTATTTTTTTCGATTTTTATCTCGAATGATTCTCGATACGGCTACCGCTTCGGTCGTTTTGGGTTGCTAGACAAAGATTTTTGATTATCTGGAAATGTTTGGGGATTTTTTTGATGATAAAATACTATAGTTGTAAGTTTAATAATTTAATTTAAAGAAAACTTAAAAAAAAAAAGGTTTTAAGATCCTGGATATCCATGTAGTAGTATAGTGCTAAGTAATACTAGTAAAACGAGCCCAAACACGATGGGTCTATCGCAAGGTTTAGCACAAGCGTTTCTATGACCATCTTCCGAATACATTATCAGATCAGCGCACAATTATTACATTGTCACGTTATATACATCTGCGTGCAAAATGTCAGCACAATCGGAAACTGGGAAGTTTGTCAAATTTAGCTTGCATGTTTCCCCCTGAACTTACAATAGTTACATCCAGTGCAAGTTAATATAAAGCTTGTAAATAAAACTGTAAGGTTATGAGATAATTGGAATAAGCTAAAGCTTCTTGTCACTTTAATATTCCATAGCAAACCAGGTCAAAGAAAAGAATAAATCGGAGGTCCTTGGATGGAAATAGCATAGGATTTAACGTTCAAGACTAATTTGGTGGAGCCTTATGTCCAACCAACAGTAGCTGTTTACAATCTGATTATAAAGACATTGGTTATATGAAATGAAATCACATTATCTTTCTAATATTACATTAATCTTGCTTAAGCTTGCTATTAGCAAATAGTCTTTAGAATATGTAAACCTTAAGTTTTTATCCAAATTATTATTCGTCTGCGTCACGAAGGGGTTCAAACGTACTCACAGCAATTTTGTGTTTCAAATTCGTTATTTTCATACAGATCCCTATTTTTTTTTTCAAAATAAAATATAGCATATAACCTTGGACCTTATAAATGGACTATCCAACACTGAAATAATTTTTAAAATCGGACTAGTGTTTTCTGAGCTTAGTGGGTTCAAACAAACTCTGCAGCTTTATAACATTATAAGTACACATATATCATGACGCAAGTCTTTAAAAATCCTAAATTTCCGTAACTTCCGTCTCATCTGGCAACACCAACCATGTTTATGTAACACGCTAATGGCGTATTCGTGTTCGTTGGCTACAAGTCGTCGATAATTTCAGAAAGGTGTGGTTAAGATCTTATCACTAGTGGTTTCGTTCAAAAAACATTTCACAATGTCGATTATCTTTTGGAATATCGACTAGCCTCATCTCTAGTTGTTTTTTTGACCGACTTCTAAAAAGGAGGTACTGTATTTGTGTTGCTTTTTGTGTATTTTTTATCTATCTTTTTTTTTTGTTTTTTTTTTTTTTTTTTTTATTTGGAGGAAATCACCGGATCCCCGCCCGCGGTATGTGGGAGTTGAACCGCACTAAAACCTCCAACCGCTCACACTCAGAACCGATTTCTATGATTCTTTTTTGGTTAGAAAGCAGACACCCTGGAAATTATCTAGTATAAATTTTATAAATATCTGACTGGTAGTTTTTGTGCTATTATTGAAAAAATGGACTCTATCGTTTTCCTTTTTTATAATAAAAATATTATTACAGATAAACAACCTGATGGTAAGCGGTTACCGTCGCTCATGAACCTCTGCAATGTCAGGGCAATGAGGGGCCGTTACCTATCACCTACCCATGTTTTTTTTCAGTTGGAGGAAATCACCGGATCACCGCGGGGCGGGCGGGGTATGTGGGTTGAACCGCACTAAAACTCCAACCGCTCACACTCAGCGTCCGAACCCCGGCTGAGGCCAAAACCATCATACCAACATACGCCATCGGCACTATTTCCCGTCGCTCCGTCCCCATCACCTATCCATACAGGACTTTTCTTAAACCTCGTTTAAAGAGGGGTATATCATTCTTCGTTTCGATTTTTCACTCATAAGATAAAACATAAATTTTTAAAGAACTTTAAATTTCCAACTAATAAAAATAACAATACTTTCTATATAATATTAAACAAAGCAAAGTAAATAACACAAAAACCTTAATAAATCATGTTAACACATTTTCAACCCTAAAATAGGGGTGGACCTCGCCTAATTTTCAGCTATACGAACTGCCAACAATATGAAACGAATTATTTTTATTAGTGCTGTTATGTTGGTAGCAGGGGCTGAACCGAAACGGTAAAGTGAAATTTATCTAATAATATAAATGGGGACCATTCAGTACGGATTATGAAGTAAATGTATTAATTTCTGAGGAATAGTTTATGGGTAGAATGGGGGTGTAATATTTTTGTCAAATTAACCGACTTTCAGAAAAGAGGTTATCAAATTTGTATTTAAAAAAACTTGAGAGGTGTCAAGGGACACCCGGATGGAACGAAGTTCCTTTCGATTAATTAGTGAGGGAATTGTAATAAAATTTTAATGTTATAACAAAAAATAAAATTTTTGATCACAGCGCCATCTAGCAATAATCATCTAAAACAAAAAAAGTGTCGTGACAACTTTTTCATAAGAATTTCCGTCTAGACCCCTTACGATAACGCGAAATAAGGAACTTCGTTCCAAAAAATATATATGTTTGTTAGTAACTTTAGTCAGGGTGAACCGATTCCGGTGATTTTTATTTCAGATGGTAGGTGATGGTTGTCGTGGGATCCCCACTTATTTTTTTAAAATTGAAATAGTACTTTTAGATCTATGTTTGAAAATGTATATTTTTCGCGGACAAAATTTCACGATTTGCTGTGCGTGTTCGCATTCCTTTCTGCATAAACCGGTTTCGATGATAATTTAATTGTTAAATAGCAAATACTCTGAACGTGATCTTGTATAAATTTGATAAAGATCTGACCTGTAGTTTTTGTGTTATTCTTCAAAATGAAAAGTCAGTCGTCTTCATTTTTGCAACTTAGTCTAAAGTTTGATTTAGCTACATTTGGGGGCGTCGCGACGGTAAAAAAATATCCTTACTGCGTAACGCGTCGTGCCGCTTGGCATAATCTCGGGAAAAAATGGGACCCACTTCAACCATCATTTTTCATCTGACACCAGAATCATTAAAATCGGCCCAAACCAAAGAGAAAGAACACACAAAAAAAACCGACAACTTGACTACCGCCTTTTTAGAAGTCAGTCAAAAAAACCTACATCAATTTCCCTCTTAAAACCATGAAATTATTCATCGTGAATTACTGCGCAAACAGATAGTAAAAGGCCACGTGTCGGCACGTGCAAACGGAGTGCACAGCCGACGATAAGTGATGACTTTATACTTTAGCTTGGATTATAGGATCATTGGTTGACGGTGTCTGATGGTTGAGGTTTTACGGTTGTTGAGAGGTTCTTGTAGTGGTTTTAGTGACAAAGGTTAAAAAATTACAAGCTTTATTAACTTGTGTGATTATGTAAGTGCGGGTGGAATCTTGCGAGTTTAATTTGACAAACTTCCCGGTTTCTGATTGACCTGATATATTGCACTCAGATATATAACACGTGACAATGCAATAATATGACATCTGATGATGGATTCGGAATCATCAGGTGATCATAGGAAGTCCTGTACTAAACAAGTTAAACTCATCGTGTTTGGGCTCTCACTTGTCTCAAAGCTTAATTTTTAATCTGTACAGTACTGTAACAACTTAACAACTGCAATGCGGATTGGGGACTTCACATATCTTCAAAGGATTTTTAGAATCCTTTTCCGATATGCACGTTTCCTCACGATGTTTTCCTTCACCGTTTAATTTTAAATCGTTTTCTATAAAATAAAAAGAAATTTATCCCTGAAATTGTCGTGCGAATGTTTTACCAACAAACACTTGTCGTTTAGAGAGGGTTCCTCTTGTCAAAACAGTCAGTTGTTGACATTACAATTAGGAGGCGTCGTTCGATGTATGTGGGTTCCGGTTGTGTTTCATTTTGAGTTTGAGTATAGTATGTTGTATAGTAGAAATGTTACTTATTGTAATATTAATTGACCTGCCAAAACAGTTTTACTGATATATTTGATTTTTAGTACGGATCCCTAATTGTTTTGAAATTAAATTTTAGCTTTTAACCTTCCTCGATAAATGGACTACCTAACCACTGAAAGAATTTTTCAAATCGAACCAATGGTTCTTGAGATTAGCGCGTTCAAACAAACTCTTAATCTTTACATATAAGTTAAGGACTTCTTTTAGGTATTTTGTGGAAGCTTTAAATTGACACCAAAAAATATCATTTTTGTGTCTTTAAATTCAAAAAAAAAACAAATAAAACTCGCACATTGTTTCATCAAATTAAAATTCGAAGTCAACCCCACAACGCCTCGGGTCACATCGGCCCATTGCATAAACAAACACGCCTCCGGGAGTGCCAACATTCACACACTTAGCCAAGCGTGCCAACATTATAAACAGAAGTAATTGAATCATTGCTGAGGGGTGCTGAGTGTTTTTAAATCGAGCTTGTCTTTTACGGTTGGTGGTTGAAACAGGGGTGTCTTGAGATTTGATGTTTAGTTTGATAGTTGATAGCGAGAATTTTTGATAAATCGTCACCTCAGTGCTTGTTTGGCCAATCTGACATTTTTTTACGAAAATGACTTTTTAATGCAGTATTATAAAGAATAAAATTTCCATCCGACTGGTAAAATATTTTTTAGTATATTCAATTCTAAAACAATAAAAATCTCATTTCAACTTTTTTCTCAACACGGCACTTAACGAAAATTCCGTGCTTGTTTGCTGTCTCCTGTAAAATTTGCTCGAGTGCAGATTGGCCAAACAAGCACTGAGGCGACGAAATGTAAGAGAAGGCCGAAAAAAGATAGACCACTCTAACTCCTGTGTAGCCAGGATCCACAGCGGCGACCATCGTAATGACTCTGAGCAGTGAAGCCCTGGAACACGAGGGAAAGCTAACTCGTCAACCCCGCAACGAATTTAATCAGAAGATGATAGAAGGAGTAGGAAAATATGAGTTCGGTGATGATGGTATGATTGTGTGAAGGATGATATAATGGTTTGTGGTGTGACAGATGTATGTAAAGATAGAAAGGAGTGGATATAGAATACAAATGTCAATGGGATAAGGGGATAAGGTATAGCGAAAGTAAAATGAAACCTGATCTTGAGTCGTGGTTGCTGAGTGGTTGAAGCACTTGCCTTCTGTACTGAGGGTTCAAAACTGGTTGAAACCTGCACATTGGTAAAGCATTTAAAAAACATTAGAAGATGTGAAGTCTCTAATCTGCGTAGTGGAATATGCTAGATCCCTTTACTGAAGAGACCCGAACCCAGCAGTGAACAGTAATGGTTACAGTTACAGTAGGAACACTTTAAAATTCACTTTGGATTAGTTTGTTTACATATGTGATTTTTTTTTAAATAAATGATATGATTGTAGATTAAATAAAATCATTTTAAAATTCTAAAAGAGTTTTCTAAAAAACGAAAAACAATTCATCAATTGCAGATTTTAAAAAAACGCAATAACAGGTAAAACGATAAAAAATCACGAGGTACATAGTTGTATGAATACTTTTCAAGAGTTACTGGAAGGACAGGGTTTAGTTTTTTTAATCTCCATCAAAGAAGGTTCTATTTTTGACAGATGGTGTAAAAGATACGGGCGGTTAAGAAAACTGAAATAAAAAAAAAGACTTGTATTGACATTGGCGAATCGTCCCCAGTCTTGGTGGACGAGGTACATGAGAAAAAAAAAGAAGAAGAAGAAGACTTGTATCGCTAAACTTTAGATCTGCAAATTTAGCTCCGTGTTTTTGACCGACTTTCCAAAAAGAAAAGGTACTCAATTTGTCTGTATGTTGGAACGAAGTTCCTTATCGCGCGTTATCTAAAGGGGGCTAGACGGAAATTCTAATGAAAAAGTTGTCACGACACTTTTTTTGTTTTAGATGATTATCGCTAGATGGCGCTGTGATTGAAATCTTTTAAAACAGTTCCTTATTTTGTTTTATATCATTAATGCTAGATGGCGCTGTGATCAAAATATTTCTGTCAGACGTTTTAAACTAACTAATTATTATAACTTAAAAAAATAAAATTTTATTACAATTCCCTCTCTAATTAATCGAAAGGAACTTCGTTTCATCCGGATGTCCCTTGACACCTCTCAAGTTTTGTTTTTATGTTTGTTCCCGCATAACTTTAGTTTCTTTGGACTGATTCGGATGAGTCTTGTGTCAGATGAAAGGTGATGGTCGACTTGTGGTCCGTTCAGCCCCGCTACTCAGCAGCCAGGTTTGCTATTCCGAATTGGAGTATATCAGGAGAACTTTGGACCAAGTTTTCAGCTCGACTTAAATATCTAGTATCTACTCAAAAATTGGCACTAGCTCTCGGGCTTAATCTATACTAATATTATAAAGCTGAAGAGTTTGTTTGTTTGTTTGTTTGTTTGTTTGTTTGTTTGTTTGTTTGTTTGAACGCGCTAATCTCAGAAACTACCGGTCCGATTTCAAAAATTCTTTCACTGTTGGAATGTCCATATATCGAGGAAGGTTATAGGCTATATTTTATTTTGAAAAAAATTAGGGATCCGTATGAAAATATTGAATTTGTAAAACAAGGTGTAATATTAAAAACCTATTTATGCGTACGCTGCAAAAACTATTGCCAATAGAACAAAATGATGTACTACGGGTTTTTAGGTGTTAGTAAGACCTACAAAAAAGTCCGCGAGAGCATATTCCTAACTAACATAGTTTAGTCACAATAACCCCTTTTATGTATAAAAAAAAAAATTGTCCGAAAAATTAATTTAACGTTACATGAGTATCGTTATATTAACCCTTATCCAAATTAAGTATTACATTATCAAGAGTATTAATGTAGAAGTAAATTACTTTTTGTTTTATTCCAATCGGAATGTTCGTTTAGAAGTTATCACGAGTATAAGACGCAATGAATATGCGGCCGCGCAAATAACAACGCGACAGCATTGCGAGTACTGTTTGAACCCCTTTGTAACGCAGACGAAGTTGCGCGGGTCAGCTAGTATAGACATAAAACAATAAAATTTTGCGTGTCTAATAAAGAAAATAAAATAAAAATAACATTTACACTAAAAACTATTCCCAAGACAACAGGCGATCGGGAAATCACAAACAAAACTATGAATTATGCAAATACATTAACAAGGAGGCAATGAACCGCGCCAATCCTCTTTTTGAGAGGAACCCCTCGTGGGTCGTTATTGACCCGCTGTTGTTTCACACGGGTTAACTTGGGGGATGGTATATTTTGAGAAGTTAACTGTATTTTCGTGAACCGATTTGGATAATTTTTATTCGATATTAGAAAATGTGGAATTTTAGGAACAAGTTTTTGTGATTTAGTGTGCGTATATTAATTTTTTGGGTGAACCGATTTCGATGACAGTTTTTATTGTTTGCAAGTCTCGTATACATTTATTTTGATAAAGATTCGACTAGTAGTTTACGTGGGGGCAGCGCGACGGCAAAAAGTGCTGAGGGCGTAACGCGTCGCGCTGTCCCTCATAACCCCGTGCTGGGTTCTGGCCTCAGCCGGGGTTCAGACGCTGAGTGTGAGCGGTTGGAGGTTTTAGTGCGGTTCAAGTCCCACATATCCCAGCCGCGGGACGGGGCTCAAAAAAAAACGTAACATCCTCAAAAAAGGAAAGTCAATTACATATTTTATTTGTTTAAACCAACTTGTTTAAGTCCGATCATTTAACAAATAACTGTAATAATTTCTCAGAATTGATATATACTCTCGATATATCAATTATTAGTAGCAAAAATATTCTTTCATATGTGACGTGAGATAGCGGCTGTCAGCGACACGACCATTGCATTAATGTTACAAACTAAATTAGAATAAAAAACGAACCGGAAATAAGAGTAGGGTTCCGTATAAAAGTAAAAAAAAATATACAGGGTGGAACTGTAACTTTGATCAATCTGACGTGGAGTGAATGACATGTTGAAATAAAACTTAGAACCGCTTTTATTTTAGGAATTGGATAAAAAAAAATTTCATCATAGCATGGAAGTCCGCAACGATAGTCGTACGTTTTCCATACAATGTTAGAAAAAAAAGTTTAACCGATCCAAAAAATAAAAATGGTGCAAAGTTGTATTTCGACATTCACCCCACGTCAGATTGTCCAAAGTTACTGATCCACCCTGTACGTGTATTATTATTATCTCCATACTCGTATGAAGATAATAAATTCAAATTCAAAAAAATAGTGGTGAGATAGTGGTGTGTCTTCCGTACGAGGTCAGGTTCAAAACCGGCTTGTACCTCTAAATCATAACTGGATTGGTGGACTATGGCTAACACTTCTTCTGATTCGACTTGAGCCCAGCAGTAGGCAGTAATACGTTATTACAGGTCTATTACAGCTATAAAACAATAATAAAAAACAATGTCATCTGCGTCACAAAAAAGACAGCATTTGATTGCAAATGGTGTCTTTTGGTAAATTTATCAGTGTTTACATTGGCTTATTGACAAAAATTACTAAATTTATCAGTGGTTCTCCGCAATACCAGGCAAGTATTCTAAACATAAACCTTCTTCTTAAATCTATTAAAAAAGCCGCATCAATCGTTTCAGTTTATTCTTAATACTATCATCTACAGAAGAGTTACGTTCGAGTTAAGTTCCAAAATCAAATAGAAATAGTTTATTGTCCAAAATACACCTTTAAACATTAAAAGTAATACAATGATTCCAGTACTAGGTCAGATCTGTATCGCAGGAGAAACAGAAATAGTATTGTACATTTTTCGTAAACTTTTTTGTAATACGGAACCCTAAAAATCAAACATGGCCGCTGCGGTACGTCAAAGGGCACCAGTAGCCGCTTTCCGATACGGAATTCATAAATGATAAATATTAATATTATTTATTTGTTACAACGGATTTATACAGAGCTGATGATACCAAGAT
This sequence comes from Trilocha varians, assembly GCA_030269945.2. NCBI lineage: Eukaryota > Metazoa > Arthropoda > Insecta > Lepidoptera > Bombycidae > Trilocha > Trilocha varians. The sequence goes on from AP028279.1 coordinate 4,944,508, forward strand.
TAACTGGTTTTATAGTGTGACAATAATGACTTTAGATAATATTCGAATTTACTGTTGTAATAGTTTTGTCTGTGATTTTGTTCGCATTTTTTTGTATGATGAGTCCTCGGTCCATATGATGGTAAGTGGTAATCATTGCTCATTTTACAAGACTAGAACAAAAAGTTTTATATAGAGCACTCATTAAAAAAAAATCCGTCAGTGAATTTTTCATCAAAACTGACTGTTTTAGATATTATCTACAACTGAGATAATTGAACTTAAATTTGAGGTAAATAATACTATAATGTAGTAAAAATATTTAAGTATTAGTAATAAAAATTATCATAGTAATTAAAATAAAAACATAAGTTTGGACTGTATGTCGACTTTTAACGATTGAAATTTAATTCTTTAATCCTATTGGTTAAAACATAAAACAGAGATAGGAATGTTAATATCTTTTTATTATTTAGTAACGTTAATTTTTCGTTTTGTAATGTATGATATTTAAGATATGTTATGTAGATGCTTTTATGTTCAGATAATGTGGAATGTAGCGGTATGTTAATTATTTGGAAATCTTCTAAAATTAAAGCAAAATATTGTTGTAACTTTAACTTTTAAATCTTTGTCATTCTTAACACATCTAAGTCAAGCTATTAAGTACCTTAGGCCAATTTTAACTGGAAATAAAACCACGGCTTCAATTTGAAAATACTACATAATTGAGCCACAAAAAAACTAGAAGTATTATCAAATTAGTATTTACGATAACATCTCCAAGAGACAAGATTGTCCTAACGGAGATTTAATGTTAATCATGTGTTGAAGGAAGACACCGGACATCCATCCACCCTGTGGGTGGGATATGTGGAAATTGAACCGCACTAAAATGTTGAGACTGAGCTACTGAGGCTAGAACCTGCACGGGGTTACGCGGGATGGCACGACGCGTTACGCACAGTATAAATCTAACTAAATAATATCTTGAATCTTACAGTTTCATCATCTCCATACAGTTCCTTAACTCAAGCATAATATACGATAGTTAATGGGTGACCGCACCACGGCCCAGCCGATGATAAACGGGCGTCGTTCTTACCGTGACAAATCGATGCGTTTTTTTACGTGTTGTAGTAATTATGATAAATATTTGAACGACCGGTTCTCGTGGCACGGTTTTTGAATTAAAATGTTCGTTTGAACTTAAAGTTTTTTTGAACTTTGTTGTAAAGTAGAGGTTGTGACTTCGTCTGCGTCGTAAAGGGTTTATAGAGCATTTGCGGTTTTATAAGAATAATTATAAAGAAAGAAGCATACTAACATCAAAAGAAAAGACAAAATAAGTTTAACAGCAATTCGAACACAAACAAAACTTGTTGATGTTAAATATACCATAAAAAAAACTGAAATGGAAATGGGCAGATCATTTGATAAGGGATACAAAAAATAAATGGGCAAAAGATCTGACTGAGTGGTGCCCTATACACAGCAAGAGGAGAAGAGGAAGGCAATATAGAAGATGGGAAGATGATATAAAAGAAACAGCAGGAACTACATGGATGCGGACAGCAAGAGAACGAACATTGTGGAGATCTCTTGGGGAGGCCTATGCTAGAAAGCAAGACAATCAATGAGTACCGGTGTCAAACATAAGGATTTATTAGATATTATTTACATTCAATTTATTTTTAAGAAAACTTAAGACAAGCTTTTAAGACCCTGAATGTCATGTATCAGTAGAGTGCTAGCCAAGACAAGTAAAATGAGCGGACCTATCTTATTTAGTACAAGAGTTCCTATGACCACCTCGTGCCGGGTTCTGTCCCGGCTGGGGATCGGACGTCGAGCGTGAGCGGCGGGAGGTTTTAGTGCGGATGACCACCTTCAGAATCCATCATCAAATTAGCGACATTTTGTCATATTATTGCATTGTCACGCGATATACATCTGCGCGCAAAATGTCAGCCGGGAAACCGGGAAGTTTGTCAAATTTATCTTGCAAGATTCCACCCGAACTTACATAGTTACATCCAGTGCAAGTTAATATAAAGCTTGTAAAAAACGTGACTACTATATTTAAGCCGAAGAATAGAACAAAAACAAAAGCGTATCGGCTTACAATCGATTGAGAAGCCTTACCGTGTTGCGTCATTTGAAACAGTGGTCGTACTTTTGTCTAAGCTACACATTGAGTGAAATGTTTTTACAAGCTGTATATTAACTTGCACTGGATATAACTATGTAAGTTCGGGTGAAATCTTGCAAGCTAAAGACAAACTTCTCGGTTTCTGATTGAGCTGACATTTTGCACGCAGATGTATATCGCGTGACAATCTATACTAATATTATAAAGCTGAAGAGTTTGTTTGTTTGTTTGTTTGTTTGTTTGTTTGAACGCGCTAATCTCAGGATCTACTGGTCCGATTTCAAACATTCTTTCACTGTTAGAAAGTCCATTTATCGAGGAAGGTTATAGGCTATATTTTATTTTCAAAAAAATTAGGGATCCGCATGAAAATATTGAATATGTAACAAAAGGTGAAAAATCGAAAACCTATTTATGCGTACGCTGCAAAAACTATTGACAATAGAACAAAATGATGTATTACGGGTTTTTAGGTCTTTTGGAGACAAACAAAAAAGTCCGCGACAGCATACATCTAACTATCATAGTTTAGTCACAATAACCACTTTTATGTTTTTAATATTTAATATTTCGTTCCGAGATTGAATTTAACGTTAAATGAGTATCGTTATATTAACCCTTATCCAAATTAAGTATTTTGTTATCAAGAGTATTAATGTAGAATTAAATTACTTTTTGTTTTATTCCAATCGGACTTTTCGTTTAGAAGTTATTACGAGTATAAAACGCAATGAATATGTGGGACTCAGCGAGCAGCGAAAATAATACCTCGGCGGCATTGCGAGTACTGTTTGAACCCCTTTATGACGCAGACGAAGTTGCGAGGGTCATCTAGTGCAATAATATGACAAAATAGCGCTGATCTGATGATAGATTTGGATCTACTTCATCTTTTCAAATTTAGCGTTAAAACTATAAGTCAGATACTAATTAAATTTATACGAAATTATGTCAGAAATATTCACTTTAAAACAAAACAAGAATCATCGAAATGGGTTAAACTTGAAAATAAATATACCTACATCAATACATTGTATAGTCATGAAAGCTTATCCACAAAAAGTAAGTAAAGTACCTACTTGTGAGATCAATAATATTTAAATTAAACATCTAGACGAAGATTATAATGATATTTCAAATGACCGTCATTGTTCCGATCGTTGTATCTGTGCATGGTCTAATAGCGAAAAGCTTCGACCGTCATCTAGAGAAGCTTTCGCTCTCCGGCTGGGTAAAGGGCCTGATTCAGCGCGGCGGTCGTTCTTGACACGGCACGTATTGTGAGGAGGTTCCTCTCTCTTGAGCCCTGACCACTGATGGCTTGGGTCGTAGACTCCGCCAACAGTGGCCCTCTGTTTTTTATATTGTATTTTTAAATTTATTTTTTTTGTAAATGTTTTTTTTTTAAATATAATGTAGAAAATAAGCCAATAAATGAATATGGAATATATTTCAAATGAAAAAAAAACCTTAAAATCGGTTTACTCAGCAACAGCATATGACGTGTCTACACATTTAACATACGTAGAACAAACATGTATCTAATATTAATCATTTGTCATAGAATTATTACATCTGGAATCAACGCCATGAACAACAGAATGAAGCCAATTTAAAGTGCACCGATCGCGCGTAACAACATAATATTCTGGCGTTAGTGTAATGATGACACTCAATTCGTTTAACACACTAATAAAATATTACATACACATGTTCTTTAAAATTTCACTTTGTTTTTTATGATGTTGATTCAAAACATCGTGTTGTTACGCGCGATCGGTGTACTTTAAATTGTCTTCATTCTGTTGTTCATGATGTTGATTCCAGATGTAATAATTCTATGCCATTTGTTTACGTAATAACATTTAATATATGTAAAATACACACATGTAGTAATCATTTAAATGATACAAGTACCAAAGTTTCACCAAATATGTATAAAGGCAAAAAAACTATAATCTCGTTACAAAATAAATGTTATGACTAAATAATAAATTGGTCTAATAAATTATAACAATTTGTCGATTTAAAGTTAAAGTCAACAGACACCCACTTCTCAAGGAAATGATTATATAATATAAGATACTAGATGACCCGCGCAACTTCGTCTGCGTCAAAAAGGGGTACATACACTGTTAGATTATAATAAGACCTACAAATCCGTAGTACATCATTTTGTTTTATATTCAATAGTTTTCGCAGCGCATTTTAGTATGGCCTCATATTTTACGGAGGTAATGTATTTTTTTGTTTAAAATTTAGATAGATAGATAGATAAAATGTAATACTATATAGTCTAATTATAGCAAAAAATTAGAAAATTTTTGGTATATTGCTTTTAAACCGATTTTGTTGATTAAATATTTTTTTTCAATTTCAAAGTTGTTTGTTCCCTATATAAGGAATAGGTAGGTACCTACAGGATATGATGATCATGGAAATCGAAGGAAAATTGAAAATTAAAATTTTCTAACGTTTATGAAAAAAATTGCTTGTTTTATATTAAAGTAGCTGCCTGTGCAACTTCGTCTGCGTCGCAAAGGGAAACAATATATCCTACAAACTGCCTCGAAAAACGAATAATTCAAAACTGAAAAAATCTTTGAAATCGGTGCAGTAGTTTCGGAGCCTATTCGAGACAAACAAACCTTTACAATATTAGGATAGATAATACGAACAAAGCCAGAAACCTAGTCTAGTTTAATAATAACATTGTTCTTCTATGTGGGTGTAAGCGAGTGAAATTCAACTTATAATACTCGTTGCAATCAAATTAATCTGACATCTATAATCGTATACCCGTCTCACTCGCACTCACTAAAATAGTATATCCCTCTCGCTCTAACGCGGCAGCTGGGCGTAAGTTTTTTGAAATTTACTTTTTTATTGTTATATTTCGGCCAGTTGCTCTTTTAATCTTTTTGCGCGGGAATATTTAATTGATTTTTTTTTCGTTTGGAAATTGTTGAGTGACGAGAGAATGGTGTCAATTTTGTTTTTATTTTAGACTAGTAGGCCCGCGCAACTTCGTCTGCGCCAATCGCGGATGTAAATACCATCCTTGAACTTCATCGAGAATTAAAAAAAAAAAAAATAGCCTAAGTTACTCCTTATAACATAAACTATCAGCCATTGAAAGTCAGCCCGTTCGAAGCCAGAACAAACAGACAGTGGCCACCTTCCTGCTCCATCATCGGACTTTGACATTCAGCCTCTACGCAAAGATCTCACCAGGACGCTTCATTAGAGCCTAAACACGATGAGGTTATTTTGCTTAATGACGGAGTTCCCATAGCCACCTTCCAGCTCCATCATCAGACCTTGACATTCGTCCTCTACGCAAAGGACTCTAATTTTAATATTGATTTCTTACAAATACCAAATTGACATCCATACGTCAATTACATAGCTGTCATTTGCGTTTTGTTATTCCAAGTTTGATTCTTTTTTGTTATACCACGTTTTATAGTGACTGACGTTTCATGTCAAGTCCCATGGGAATGCTGTCGAAAATGCGAAATACGGGATAAAAAGTATCCTATGTCCGTCTCCTGGCTCTAAGCTACCTCCATACCAATTTTCAGCCAAATCTGTTCTGCCGTTTTTGAGTTATAAGTGGTGTAACTAACACGATTTTCTTTTATATATATAATAGATAATAGATATTGATTCACTATTGTATCTAGGCTAGTTTTAGATTGATTTTGTTGTTTTACAGCTTATGTAATGACTAATGGCTCGCTTCTTCCGACTATTATCTTGGTCGATTGTAACCATCATTTGTTTTAAACGTTGGTTGGACGTTGGCGAGCCAATGTGGAAACTCGACATTAGTTTGTTGAAAATGTTCAAGATGTCTATTTAAAAAGTAAATCAACTCAACATCAATGATAAGTTTTTTATGATACTTTCATGCATTATATAATTATAGGGTTCTTACCACGATATTTAATTAATTGTGTTGTCTCGATATTTCATCGTTGTTGCAAACGTCATGATCACGAGAAGACTGGATACTGCGGGTCGATTTAGGAGCAAAATTCAAAATGCATGAAAGTGTCGATGATGATGTTAGGAGAAAAACCTTTTTAGGGCAAAATTTGGCCGCAAAATTTTTGTCTACCGCTTTTTCATCAGTTTTGGGGCTTTGCAAACATCAATCATTTTCTAAAATATCAGATTTTATAGAAATAACATATATCAAAGATGGTCCCATGATAAGGAAATCAAGGTTTGATTATGGGAGATCAGAGTAATCTAATGGAATTGAGGTAATATTTTTTTTTTATTGCGAAATTGATAAACGAGCCTACGGCCCACCTGATGGTAAGCGGTCACCGTCGCTCATGAACCTCTGCAATGCCAGGGCAAAGAGGGCAATTCTATGAGAAATCGAGGTAAATTGAAAAAAGTAAGTTTTAGCTTTTATAAAAATATGTCGAATGATTCTTACGGTTTTAGCGGTGCTTTACATTTTTTTTTAAATAAAATCAACAATATGTCAGTTATCTCAAAATATGTGAGACAATAATAATAAAATACACCTTTTTTAAATCCTTTCTCTTGATTTAAGATTTAAGTAAGTTATAGTAACGTTAAATGCAAAGTTATTTATTGATAATTTTTAAACATGATCGGCCATTTTGTTTTGGAAAGTGTGTAAAAGTAAAGACATGTAATAAATTAATGATTTTATTTCTTTAAAGATATGATGATAGCATTAAATTTGTTTAATCAAATGTAACTTGCATATGAAAGTTCGGGTGGAATCTTGTGAGTTGAATTTGATAAATTTCCCGGTTTCCGATTGAGCTAAAATTAACTGCCGTTTGTCTTCTTACGCCGCGCCAGAAATCGGTTTTACGTGCGGCTATACAGGGTGGATCTGTAACTTTGGACAATCTGACGTGGGGTGAATGACCTGTTGAAATACAATTTAGAAGGACTTTTATTTTAGGAATTGGATAAAACAATTATTTCATCCGTGTCATGGAAGTCCGCAACTGTAGTTGTACGTTTTCCATACAATGTCAGAAAAAAAAGTTTAACTGATCCAAAAAATTAAAATTATGCTATTTTGTATTTCCACAGGACATTCACCCCACGTCAGATAGCCCAAAGTTTCAGATCCCTGTAGATGTTTCACATCAAAAACATTACGAAAATTCGACAACCATTTGCAATATCAATGTTGCCAGCTTCAAAACACGAAGTTGTAACTAATTAGAACGAACTAACAAGCGACTCCGCATTCGGGGGTAGCTGGTAACCCCGCAGTGGGGTTGTAAGCGGCTTATCGGGGAGGCAAATGGGCTGTTTTGATTATTTCCAAGGATGTCTTCTCGTGCCTAAATTATGCAATGATTCTTAATGTACCTCCTGTTTCGAGCGTTATTTTCGGGCGGTTACCTGTCTGGAAAGTTAGTTTCCAAGTAAAATTTCATATTAGGTATCTCTACTAATATTATAAATGCGAAAGTAACTCTGTCTGTTACGCTTTCCCGCTTAAACCTCTCAACCGATTTTGATGAAATTTGGCACAGACCATCTTTCGTTCCTGAGAAAGAACCTTTTAATTGAAAGTGACGCAGACAAATTTACGCGGGCCCGCTAGTAGTAAATAAAATTTGTACGGGTATTTGTCCTAAAATGTAAGCGGCGACCATCGTTATGACTCTGAGTAGTGAAGCACACGAACCCGAGGGAAACGATAACTTGTTAAACGAAAATTTAAATATGATGGAAGGAGTAAGAAAAAATTCAAACTTTATTTTCCTGCAAAACAGGAAGACAGTAAAAAAATTGGTTGCCTGTAAAGTCGGTATACGGGCGAAAGTTTTACGTGACAACGACTCGGGCATGGTTAGCCCGCCTAAGAGCGAGAGAGACAGACATAAAAAGTGAAAGGCACGCGTGCCTCTCACTCGCTCTCATTGTGAGCGCATAACGTGAGCGGAGCGTAACGCAGTTTCTTGAAGTGTCACCCGGCAAACCAATTTATAAGACGTTGTCACGTCAAAAGAATCGTTTTGTCAGAATTGAGATAAGAACCATAGAGATTGATTTAATTTATTGGTCCTAAACTGAGCTGTGATAGGATGTGAATAATTTCATTTTTTGTTAGCGAAATACGTTTATATCTCAATCAAGTCCTATTCTTGAATTCTTGCGTGACAGGTGTGTCAGGTCAGGCCATACATTTACAAATCATCTTCCTCTTATTATATCAACACAAATCCAACCTTGGACCCTCATCTCAAAAGCGTATCTGTATTATTCTAAAACTAACCTTGAGGAAATCCAACAGCCTCCAATCCATGCGGGGTCAGCCCGAATGGCCCTAGCCCACCCAACGGCCCAGGCCCCATGCCCATATGATGGGCGCCCGAATGGTGGGCATACGGGTTCTGGGCCAACGGCGACGGCTGTTTCAGGTAGTGGAAGTAGTGGTGCAGTGGTGTGGTCGAGTGGTGGGCCTGGGCCGCTGTCGGGCCGCCTCCTGCTGGGCCGGTGGTTGAGGAATTGGTCAGCAACGCCATGTCTGGTCGATTTAGTCACCGGAGCCTCTTTCGGGTGTGTATCGACATTTTGGCTGGCCGTTTTAGTGTCTTATCCGAAGCGAGGGCATGGTTTGGTTCTGTGAAAGAAGAAGATGGTTAGTTTTGTTAGAAAAATGGTAAGTATAGTATTTCATATTTATTGTTGAATGAAATAATCTTCAAATCGGTCCAAGAAAAATAAAATGGACTGTAACTTGAATATCGGGTTTTGTTTTCATTTAATCTATCGTTGTTTTGGAATTTAGCAGGTTCGAATCCCAAGTCTATGATTGCAATGGTGTTTCTCTTCAAAAACAAAAGAATGTTGCCTTTCAGCAAAATTCGCTTAAATCATTATTTCGAGTACTTTCCCTGGAGGGTGCGTTTTAAAATTCTACCCTATAGGTAAGTATATTAATAACGCTCTACGGTAAAAAACAGTAATGTCATTTTCAAATGTAAATTTAATTTTGTTCATTATCCACTCAACTGGGATCGGCAACCAAATTGGTTTGTTTACTTATACCAAGTCTGTGGCAGAAGCCAAAATTGAGCACAGTTCTAAAACTTGTTTTGTTTACATTTTTTAATCGTCTCATATTTTACGGAGATGATATATTTTCGCTGAAATTGCAATACAGCGTTGTTTAGTGATAATGATTAATAAAAATATAAGAATTAATTAAAAATCAAAATTAAACAAATGTTTTTAAAAAGGGGCTCAAACACGGTATTGATCCGAACGAAGTCCCCAGTTTCGCCATCTAGCGAATAGTGACGTTCCCAGTTGAGTGGTTATTATTGCAAATTTCTTCTCTTTGCCTAATTCTCATTACTTACAATGTTTACGTTGTAAATACGTATCATTAAAACACTACATTGCTATAATGTGTACCGCTTCTAAAGTAGACAACTAGTTACATTAAACTCCCATATCTTACTATTAGCGTTAAATAATAACAAGTTATAGATGCAATACATGCTTAGAAACACTTTGAAACCACTTAACTTCGTTTAAAAACACATTTCATTGCAATTATAAGTCGATATACTTCATAATTTCAATTCAAAATAGACAATTATTCACGCTAAGTTGAATGCATGTTCATATACAATTGAATTTGAATTACATTTTTTTCTGCAACAATCATAACATTTTTTGAATTGGCCGTAAATTTTTCCGCGCTTTTGCAATTCCAAAAAAAATAACAAAGTCAAACACGTGGAACGCCTTCGAAATTTTCAATGGACTTTTTAGAATTGCAGAATTGTATAGTTTTTTTTTCTAATGTTGGTAGGTAGGTACATGTTTACCGACATTTTGTCACGTTTATTTTTTTTTGGCTTTACCTGAGATACCTTTGCTAAATTGAGGGGGCTGTGTAAAAACTTGACGAGCTGTATCAGGGTGATGACGTTTGAGTACAAAGATATCGTGGGATCAGTAAAGAGATATATCCTAGTATTGTTAGTTATACTTTTATTAATAATTTGATATCGAGATTATAGACCTCTCATTTTTTATAAATTAAATTTTTAAATAGGAACAAGCGGTTTTTTAACTTAACCACGACTTAATTCAGGAAAGTTCATTTTTAGTTTTCTTGAACTTTTTCTCTGTAATTTATATACATTGTTCAATCCATATTGAACATACAAAACTTTTTATATTTTATTTGTATTCAAACTTTTTAGTTTTCGCGATGACTCTGTCTCGCTCTATGGAAAACTAAATTCAAATTCAATTCTTTGTCAAATTTCGTTAAAATGATATGATAACAGCTGAACCGATTTGTTTCATTTTAGTCTTGAAATATTCGTGGAAGTTCAGGGGAGGAAACTCTACTTATGTAACACAGACGAAGTGTGCGGGCCAGCTAGTACAAAATACTTTTTAAAACCATTGATCTGAAGTCTCTTTGGACCGCCGCCATAGAGTTAAACACTGTATACACATTTGAACACCTTTTGAGGGCCCTTCTTAAACTCCAGGCGGAAATCCTTATTAAAAACTAATTTAAGCAAAAATCCACCTTTTCCTAGAGCTGTAAAGTCCAAAATTGCATGTAAACAGAGTTTAGGATTATCCTTTGTTGATATGAAGGTGGCTAAAGGAAAGTATGGCTGTGGTTCCAAGAATATTCAACGTAGAAAGTGACATTGTTTTTTTTGTGGTGTAGATAACGAAAGGTAGCTGTGTTTAGACTCCTTTGCGGTTGCCATTTTTTTTTATTGGCATGCCAGGCGAGCTAGCTTGAATTGAAAGTTACCGTCATGAACCTCTGCAATATCAGGGGACAATGTTCTACGACCTACCTTTAACTCAACTGGGAACATCACTAATCGCTAGATGGCGAAACTGGGGACTTCGTTCGGAATCAATACCGTGTTTGAGCCCCTTTTTAAAAACACATTTATTCAATAATTTTTACTTTTGATTTTTAATTAAACCTTATATTTTTGTAAATCATTATTACTAAACAACGCTGTATTGCATTTTCAGCGAAAATATATCATCTCCATAAAATATGAGACGATTAAAAATGTAAACAAACCAAGATTTAGAACTGTGCTCAATTTTGGCTCCTGCCACAGACTTGGCAAAAGTAAGCAAAGCAATCTGGTTGCCGATCCCAGTTGAGTGTTTATGGACTCTTCTCAAACCTTGTTTGAAGAAGGACAAGTCATAGCTGGTTTAAAAATATATTATTTAGTAGCTGCTGATGTCGTATGCAACATAAAGATTTTTTTCCTATCAATTCGATTTTTTCTCGCCGTAAAACCATCCTTGAACTTTAGCGAACATTTAAAAAAAAATTGTCCAAAAAGGTTCAGTTATGCGCTGACCAACACATTTTACGATTCATTTTTATAAACATCATCAAAATAATAGAGCGTATTCTTATTACTACAATGATATTGAAAAAAAAACTTAATATTACTTAAAATCAAAATAGCTCCCGAAAATCGCCACACACATAAAAAAGCCCATTATCACGTCCCCTAGTGTCGATGCCAAAAATATATTTGTCAACGCCATAAATAATATCCTTCAGCAAACATCAGCCATATTGTTGTTTAAGAAAAACAAACATTTCGCGCCCTTTTGCGAGTGTAATTATTCGTTCTGTTTGCGCAGTTGGCAGCACTGTGTGTCGTGACAAATCGCGAGTGTGGTGTTCGAATTTGACATTTGACGTGTTACAGTGCTGGCAACTATTGGATGAAAAAATCGCGATTTTTTTAATGGAATGTAATCTACACTTCATATTCATAAGTCTGGGAATATAATTTATTGTAAAGAAAACCTTTTAGATCCTTGATATCATGTAGCAGTCGAATGCTAGCTATTACAAGTAAAACGAGCCTAAACACGACGGGACTATCTTGTTTAGCACAAGAGTTCCTATGACCACCTTCCGAATCCATCATCAGATCAGCGCCATTTTGTCATATTATTGCATTGTAACGCGATATACATCTGAGTGCAAAGTTATATCTCAATCGACCATCGGGAAGTTTATCAAATTTAGCTTGTATTCCACCCAAACTTACATAGTTACATCCAGTGAACGTTAGACAAAAATGTTTAATACTATCTTCGATTACACCTTTTTTACAAAAAGAATTATCTATATAAAAAATATAATAATTTCTAAAGTAGCCGCTGACTACATCTAGTTACATCTTTCACAATATCTTGAGTAAAAATCACATTTTAACTTTAATTTAAATTTCTATCAAACCAAATATCACGAGATCAACCAAATCCTAAGCCAGTAGATAATATTTTAACCGCAAAAAGTGCCGACAAGCCCCATTGTGGGTCGACAAATGGTTACTCCGAAATGCCCCAAAAAAAATCCCAAATTCCCATTGAAATAGTTAATAGTGTGTCCCGAAGCGGGAAATTTGTCACAATGGCAACCCCGACGAGCAATTATCGCGCCAAAATTAATGTCATTGTCAAAACACAATGAAGGATTTCTCGGTTTTTAAGGGGTTATTTTCACTTTCTTTTTGTGACACTAGACCTGTGGGGCGGCGCGACGGGAAAGAGTGCCGATGGCGTAACGCGTCGCGTCGTCCCTCATAACCCCGTGCTGGGTTCTGACCTCAGCCGGGGTTCGGACGCTGAGTGTGAGCGGTTGGAGATTTTAGTGCGGTTCAACTCCCACATACCCCGCCCGCGGGGATCCGGTGATTTCCTCCAACTAAGATCCTGGATATCATGTAGGAGTAGAATGCTAGCTAATACAAGTAAAACGAGTCCAAACAGGTCTTATTTAGCACAAGAGTTCCTATGACCACCTTCCGAATCCATCATCAATCAGCGCCATTTTGTCTTATTATTGCATTGTCACGTGATATACATCTGCGTGCAAAATGTCAGCTCAATCGGAAACCGGGAAGTTTGTCAAATTTGACTTGCAAGATTCCACCCGAGCCTAGATAGTTACATCCAGTGCAACTTCGTAAAAAGTTTGTAAAAATAACAACTTACCAAATAAAATCGGTATGAATGAACGTAACAAACAAACATCAAATATATCTTCGAAAGTTTAAAAAAAAACTTGTTTTTGGACACGCATGTCGGACCCTACTCTGTATTGTCAACATGACAGCTTGCTTACATTCCAAATGCGAGTGAAGTTCATTCATCAGAGACATTTTAATTTAAAACAGCTCCATTTGAATTTATAAAATTTGATGCCGTTATAAATAATTCTAACTAGCGGGCCCGCGCAACTTGGTCTGCGTCACTTTCAATTAAAAGGTAACCTATGTTTCTCAAGATCTAAAGATTGCCTGTGCCAAATTTAATCCAAATAGGTTGAGAGGTTTATGCGGGAAAGCGAGACAGACAGACAGACATAGTTACTCGCATTTATAATATTATATGTAATTTGGAACAGACTCCCGTCCGCGGTGTTCCCGGAGCGCTATGACATGTCCCTCTTTAAACGAGGTTTAAGAAAAGTCCTGTATAAGTAGGTGATAGATAACGGATCATTGCCCTGGCATTGCAAAGGTTCATAAGCGACAGTGACCGCTTACCATCAGGTGGGCCATAGGCTCGTTTATCTATCTTGCAATAAAAAAATATATTAGTAGAGATTAGGATATTTTTTGTATAAATTTATTGTAGAACAAGCTGGCCCGCGCTACTTCGTCTGAGTCTCAATTAAATGTCAATTAATTATTATTTGATAATTTCTTGCCGTAAAATCCTTTAACTTCAACAAACATTTAAAGAAAACAATTGGCCAAATTCGCCCAGAAGTTGATGAGTTATGCGCTTATTAACACATTTTGCAATTCATTTGTACAACATAGATTAGTCTGTTTTCAACCTATTAGTGCTGAATTTGGTGATAAACTAGTTTTAAGCAGTTTTAGGTCGAAATGAAATGATTTATTCTCAACGATAATGAAAACTAGAATGATTGTTGATGTCAAAATGCTAACAGTTCGAAAAAAAGAAGAGCCACCGCCTTAAGAAGAGCTGGCAAGAAACTCAGTGGCCGTGTCTTTTTTGTATTATTTTTAAGATGACCATTTAAATGTACTTTTCAATAACCTACAAAACCTCAAATCACCTAAAAAAAGCCCTAAAAACCACTAAAATTACCCCCAAAAGCCCTAAAGTATATTTTTTCTAAAAGCGCAAATCTCTCAGGACTCGCAAGTGTATTCCCAGTGGACTGGAACAATGAAATAGAAAACAATTAGGGTGCTGTTCGTATCGCATCGCTCGTGAAAGCAAATCGCTCGCTATGGGGAGTAACCCGATACTCTCATTAGTGGCGCAATGATTCTCTAAATGATTTGGGTGGTACAAGATTGGAGAGTTTGGTACTTTTATATCCATTACTGTTCACTGCTGGGCTCAGGTCTCCTCCGAAGAGGGGTTAGGCATAATCCACCACTTTTTTGTATTGTAAAAACCCATTACTGCTCACTACTGGGCTCAGGTCTCCTCAGAAGAGGGGTTAGACATCCACCACACCCAATGCGGACTTCACATATCTTCGAAGGATTTTTAGAACGCTTTTCCGATATGCAGGTTTCCTCACGATGTTTTCCTTCACTGTTTTTAGCCAGTGGTGTTGTGAAAAATTGTACATAAATCTTTTTTAAGTCTAGTCGGGTTTGAACCACTAAAAAGGAAAAAAAAACTCGGAAAAGGATTCCAAAAATCCTTTGAAGATATGTGAAGTCCGCATTGGACAAGCGTGGTGGATGCCTAACCCCTCTTCTGAGGAGACCTGAGCCCAACAGTGGACAGTAATGGGTTGGTACAGTTACACATACAGGTCTTATATTATAGGTACTACTAGTTGACCCGTGGAACTTTGTCTGCGTCTCAGAGAGATATAGGTATAGCCTATAGACTTCCTCGATAAATGGACTATCCAACGCTGATAGAGTTTTTCAAATCGGACCAGCGGCTCCAGAGATTAGCGCGTTCAAACAAACAAACTCTTCAGCTTTATAATATTAGTATAGATACCTAGTCTTTATGTCCAGAGCAATGCATTTTGGTGGGCACTTTCTCGCTGTTTTTCCTAACTTATACCACTCTTGAATCAAAGTTCAAATCTCTAGAGAGTTATATGGAGCGTGTGTCGACAAATAAATAGTATTTCTAGAGATGCGGTCAAAAGGCCGTGGGATTAATAATAATGGATTCATTTAATTATTTAAAGAAATGTTTACAAGCTTTATATTAACTTGCACTGGATGTAACTATGTAAGTTCGTTTGACAAAATTCCCGGTTTCCGATTAAGCTGAAATTTTGCACGCAGATGTATATCGCGTGACAATGCAATAATATGACAAAATGGCGCTGATCTGATGATGTCGGAAGATGGTCAAAGGAACTCTTGTGCTAAACAAGATAGGCCCGTCGTGTTTGGGCTCGTTTTATTTGTCTTAGCTAGCACTCTACTGCTGTATGATATCTACAATCTTAATAGCTTGGTATTTAAAAAGTTTTCTTTAAAATAAATTATTGACAATATTTCACGATATGCTGTGCGTGTTTTTCTTTCATCAAAAGTCAAATTCAACTTGCAAGATTCCACCCAAACTTACATAGTTACATCTAGTGCAAAATAATATAAAGCTTATAATGAAACAGCACAGTCAGATCTGTGTCTGCTTTCTAAAAAAAAAGACCCATCAAAATCGGTTAACCTAGAAAAGAAATACACGCAAACCAAATCGTGAATTATTGTCAATAAAAAATAAAATCACTAAAGATATAAACAGGCTTCAATATCGTGAACCAGTCGCCGTATAAAATCAATACGCGTGCGAGTGAGACAGCAAATGTATTTACAAACGTGTTAGAAAGAGACGGAACGACGAGGCGTGGTTCAGAGGATGGGCGGGAGATTCTCAGTCTAGATTTGTAAATAAAATGGCTTTTTTTTAAGTTATTTACTGAGGTATACGACCTCCTTGAAATGGTTTAAGATATGTTGTGTTTTTAAATAATATTTAGACTGTAATTATGGGTGATTTTGATTCGTTTGAGGTAAATATAAGTTGGTATAAATAGGGTTAATTATGTTTGAGAATATATCTGATTTTGAAACAGCTGTGATTATATCTAATTTATTACCTACTTCCAAAAAAGAGGAGATACTCAATTGGTCTGTATATTTGTTTATAACTTTAGTTTTATCGTTTTGATTGATTCTGGTATCAGATGAAAGGTAATCGTCATGGGTCCCATTTTTTTAGATCGAACGAGGAATTTTGGATCTGTGTTTAAAAATGTGTATTTTCTAAAATTTCACGAAAAGCTGTGCGTTTTTGCTTATATTTCATTCCTGGTATATTTCATTTTTTTCTGCTCCTCGTCCAAGACTCAAGACGATTCGCCAATGTCAAGTGAAACAGATACACGGTCTTTAAGACACTAAGCCAGGTTTCCAGGTTCAGCAGAAGGAAATGCTAATATTTTTTATATATAATATTATTTAATTCTATGAAGTATAGTACATAGTGTAAAAAGGTAAAATGAGATAGAAACTACCTTGAAAAATATATTAAAATGTAATATAATAAGATATAATATTTAAAAGGTAAAAATAGAATCATAAAATAAATGGTTACTGAAAAAATGGAATAAGTAATGGATAAATTAAAAAACAAATTCAGTAGCGGCAACATAAATGATTACCAACCTAACGTACGTGACGTTACAAATAGAACAAGACTTTTGTTCGATATTCCAATATTCGCGACGCACGTGATTCGAACAAAAATGGCCGTTTTACAAACTTCATTGAAGCTATAATTTATTAGTAGTATGTGGGTGGCCTAATTTACAAGATTTATATTAACTTGCGCTGGATGTAACTATGTAAGTTCGGGTTGCAAGCTAAAGACTAACTTCCCGGTTTCCGATTGAGCTGACACTTTGCACGCAGATGCATATCGCGTGACAATGCAATAATATAACAAAATGGCGCTGATATGATGATGGATTCGGAAGCCATAGGAACTCTTGTGCCAAACAAGATAGACCCGTCGTGTTTGGGCTCGTTTTACTTGTATTAGCTAGCACTCTACTGCTACATGATATTCAGGATCTTAAAAGCGTGTATTTAAAAAGGATTCTTTAATTTTATGTGAACCAATATTTCTACGCTTACACGCATTAAAGTAAGCCTCAAGAAACAACAAAAACACTTAAATCAAGAACCTTCTCTTCAAAGTTGCACAAAAAATTGCACATATGAATGGCCAATAGACACTCCCGCCATTATGACCATAAACAACTTTTTTTTTACCAGCAGATGTTCCTTATATAGAAATAACAATTAGGCCAACCCCAACTGTGGGCAAACCGCCCCTATGACAAAATAATGTCTATGGTATACATCTGTTGGGTACTAGTTTGAGTCGTGGTTTTACGCGTGAACTAATCATTACATAGAATTTTTTTGGAATGAGCTCCCCTCTTCGGTATTCCCAGAGCGCTATGACTTGTCCTTCCTCAAACGAGGCTTGAGGAGGGTCCTTAAAGTTAGGTCGTAGGTAGCGACCCCTCATTGTCCCCTGACATTGCAGAGGTTCATGAGCGACGGTAACCGCTTACGATCAGGTGGCCCGTTGGCCCGTCTGCCTACATGGCAATAAAAAAAAAAATAACAGTAGAGTGCTAGCCAAGACAAGTAAAATGAGCTCAAATACGACAGGTCTATCTTATTTAGTACGAAGTTTAGTTATATATACATAATATTATAAAGCTGAAGAGTTTGTTTGTTTGTTTGTCTTTTTGTTTGAATCTCAGGAACCACTGGTCCGATTTGAAAAATTCTTCAGTGTTGGATAGTCCAATTATTTATTTATTTATTTATTTAAACTTCATGCACAAAATAGTGAACATAGGCGGACTTAATGCCATAAGCATTCTCTACCAGTCTACCTTTAGGTCATGGAGAGATGTTTGAAGGTAGGCAAAACAAGTCTATTGGAAATATAAAAAATAAAAAAAATTGCAAGCTTTAAAGCTTAAAAATTTAAAAGAAAACTTGCTAAAATTAAGATTATCGAGGAAGGCTAGCTATATTATATTTCTGTGACGCAGACGAATTGCGAGTCAACTAGTACATAAATATTTTTTACTTCTCAATTATTTATTCTGTGACACGGATGAAGATAATTATTATCTACGCGTAACTCAGTAGCGAGATAACAGCTGACTCACGGTGAATTTAATTGCATGTAATGATAAGCATTTTCTATAATGAATCTAACGTTAATTTTATTGGGATTAGTAGATAGGAAGTTAATTAGGTACATTGAACTAGGCTTTTGAAGACATTAAAATCGGTTCATAAATTCTTTTGTTATCAATTTTTAGATTATGTTTCAGATACGCCTAGTTTTAGAACATTAGAAATGGGGCAACTTCGTCTGCGTCACAGAGGGATATCAGCTAAATTGACAACCAGGAAGTTTGTCAATTTTAACTTGACAAATTCCACCCGAACATACATAGTTACATCCACTGCAAGTTAATATAAAACTTGAAATATCCCACGTAAATTTTCTACGAACACAAGTGAAGTCAAAACCTCAACTTAGTTCAATATAATTAATGGAAAAACCCGAGGATTCATTTTATAATCTAATCAATAATTTTAGCTTCTGTTAAAATAATCAGATATGTTATTATTATCATATTGATTTCCTGTTAATTAGTTTGTAAATTGTCGTGTAAATCACGTTCGGTACTTAGGTTCGATTCCGGCGCGTTTTTTTAAGAAAATTTCGTAAGATTATATGCGTAACTAGATGTTTCGTCTGTGTCATTAAGGGAAAGGTAGCGGTAAAAGTTTTAAGTAGACAAAAAAAATAATTATTACGTCGCCTCAGTGCTTGTTTGGCCAATCTGACATTTTTTACGAAAATGACTTTTTAATGCAGTATTATAAAGAATAAAATTTCCATCCGACTGGTAAAATATTTTTTTTAAATATTCAATTCTAAAACAATAAAAATCTCAATTCAATTTTTTTCTCAACACGGCACTTAACGAAAATTCCGTGCTTGTTTGCTGTCTCCTGTAAAATTTGCTCGAGTTCAGATTGGCCAAACAAGCACTGAGGGGACGATTACATAAGCACAATTTTTCTGTGCAATACTATCTGAGCTACGCTTGTGTCTAGTTGAGACGTAGAAGAAGTTGTGCTAGTTGCAAAATATGTTGCTAAGCTCATGTAGAACTCAATTGTGCCAACATTTTTCGTTGAAGTTCAAGGAATAAATCGTATAATGACATTTAATTATTGAAAGCGACGCCGACGAAGTTGCGCGGGCCAACTAATATTAGATACTAATTGACCCGTGCAACTTGGTCTGCGTCACAGAGAGATACAACATAGCCTATAAATCTTCCTCGATAAATGGACTTTCTAACAGTGAAATAATTTTTCTAATCGGACCAGTGGTTCTTGAGATTAGCGCGTTCAAATTCTTCAGCTTTATAATATTACTAGCTTTTGCCCGCGACTTCGTTCGCGTGGACTTCAGGTTCGTCCCGTATTATCAAAAATTGTAGCCTGTGTTATTCTGATGTATAAGCTATATTGTGGTAAAGTTTCATTCAAATCCATTCAGTAGTTTTTACGTGAAAGAGTAACAAACATACATCCATACTTACAAACTTTCGCCTTTATAATATACTAGATGACCCTCGCAACTTCGTCTGCGTCACAAAGTGGTTCATACAGTACTCTTAATGCTGTTGCGATATTATTTGCGCGGCCCGGGGAGTTTTATACTCGTAATAACTTCTAAACGAAAAGTCCGATTGGAATAAAACAAAAAGTAATTTACTTCTACATTAATACTCTTGATAACAAAATACTTTATTTGGATAAGGATTAATATAACAATACTAATTTAACGTTAAATTCATTCTTCGGACGAATTATTTTTTTTTTTAACATAAAAGCAGTTGTTGTGACTAAAGTATGATAGTTAGATATATGCTGTCGCGGACTTTTTTGTTTGTCTTTAAAAGACCTAAAAACCCGTAGTACATCATTTTGTTCTATTATCAATAGTTTTTGCAGCGTACGCATAAATAGGTTTTCGATTATTCACTTGTGTTACATATTCGATATTTTCATACGGATCCCTAATTTTTTTGAAAATAAAATATAGCCTATAACCTTCCTCGATAAATGGACATTCCAACAGTGAAAGAATTTTTGAAATCGGACCAGTAGATCCTGAGATTAGCGCGTTCAAACAAACAAACAAACAAACAAACTCTTCAGCTTTATAATATTAGTATAGATATTAGATATAGTATAGATATTAAAAGATAAGGACACTCCATGCATTTCGTACGTCTTGTTATTGATAATTACATCGCTACCTACCTACGCCGGCGCCAGTGGCCCAATCAAGCAACACGATGAGTTAACATTTTTATAATGTCAATCGTTCACACTCACGCGTAACATTGAGACTTCTCTGCGAGCGCTAATATTTTATTTTTGGAACAAAGTTCCTTATCGCGCGTTATCGAAAGGGGGCTAGACGGAAAAAAATCTTACGAAAAGTTGTCACGACACTTTTTTGTTTCAGATGATTATCGCTAGATGGCGCTGTGATCAAAATCTTTTGAAACATGTTCCTTATTTTTGTTTTAGATGATTATCGTTAGATGGCGCTGTGATCAAAATCTTTTGAAACATGTTCCTTATCGCGCGTTACGAAAAGAAATATTTTTTATATCTTTTAATCGAAAGGAACTTCGTTCTGTTCGGGTGTCCCATGACACCTCTCAAGTTTTTATTTTGTTAGGAGGAAATCGACTTCCAACTGTCCTCAGATATATTGGAGGGGCATATTAAACCTTACTAAAACATATTCTAGATTTGGTGTATTTTTTTTGAATATCGATTCTACTTTGTATTTTTTTCCGTTGACGACGCTATGTTGAATAAAACAGATACTTTTCGCAGTTTGATTTGGGAAACCACTGTTCGAAAAGGTCGATTCGTTTCTATACAGGTTTTATTTACATCATGACGAACTGTCGCGCAAACTTTTGTTGCAGAAAGTACAGAAAAACAACTTCAAAAAAATGTTTAATAAACTCACACATGTACCTTTCCCATATAAAACTCTTCGACTTGAAACGAATGCCAAACTATTTATCAAAAATAGATTCACCATGAAAAGATCTCACGAACATTGACGAACAGTGTTCGCTGTTGTTCGTCTAAACGCTAGTATGAACGATGCTTTAAATTCTATAAAACTAAATTGATATTTAATCATACCTGTCCGATGAATTAACCGTTTGTATGTTAAGTTTGTTTATTTTTCTCTATCCATTTATTAGCTTATTTTTTACATTATATTTTTAAAAAAACATTACAAAAAAATAAATTTAAAAATACAATATAAAAAACAGAGGGCCACTGCAGGCGGAGTCTACGACCCAAGCCATCAGTGGTCAGGGCTCAAGAGAGAGGAACCTCCTCACAATACGCGCCGTGTCAAGAACGACCGCCTTCTGAATCAGGCCCTTTACCCAGCCGGGGAGCGAAAGCTTCTCTAGATGACGGTCGAAGCTTTTCGCTATTAGACCGTGCACAGATACAACGATCGGAACAATGATGGTCGATTCAACACGCCACATGTCGGTCACCTCGTGGGCCAGGTCCAAATATTTTAGCAGTTTTTCTTTTTCTGCCTTCACAAGGTTCTCGTCATGTGGAATGGTGACATCGATCAACACTGCCCGATGCGCATCCCGATCTATTATCACTATGTCAGGCTTATTAGCAGCAATAGTCCTGTCAGTGATAATAGATCGGTCCCAGTAGAGCGTTACATGACCATTATCGAGAACCGGCTGAGGCCAATCCTGGTAATAAGGTACGGCGGCTTCAACAAGGTCGTATTTCAGAGCAAGTTGCTGATGAATGATCTTAGCTACTTGGTTATGTCTGTGCAAGTACTCGCCGTTAGCAAGACGGGAACAACCGGAAACGATATGTCTAATAGACTCTCCCGGACGGTGACATGCCCGACAAATGTCGACCGTCCCATCCTTTAGAATATATTTGCGGTAGTTGTTCGTCATGATAACTTCGTCCATAATTGCTAAGACAAAACCTTCAGTCTCTCCGAAGAGGTTACTGTATCGTAGCCAAGCCACGGAGGCTAACTGATCTACATCAGGACCCGTAAGGGCCCGGTAGAATCGACCGTGTAGTTCCTTGCTCTTCCATACGTCCGTGCGATCCGCCACACTCATCACCTTCGGCGCTCGCCAATTCCCGTTCGCTAAGGATAGCGGAGTGAGTCCTTTATCGACTGCTGCTACATCACGGTACATACCCACATTCACCTTTTGGAAATATTCCCGAAGGTTGTATATCTCTCGGTTGTGCAGATCCTTGGCATTTAACATGCCACGACCCCCACACTTCCGAGGTATATACAGCCTCATAACAGATGAGCGTGGATGGTGCATCCTGTATGCCGTCAACAGTCGCCGAACTTTTCTATCCAGGGCATCCAGTTCTGATTGCGTCCACTTTAGAATGCCAAAGGAGTACGTCAGTACAGGCATGACCCAACCATTGAAGGCTCGGATCTTGTTTCCGCCAGACAAGAGGCTTTTCAAAACCTTTATCAGGCGGCCGAAGAACCGATCCCTCACCGATTGCTTCATATCTGCATCGACGATACTCAAAGCTTCGAACATTCCAAGGTATTTGTAGGTTTCCGACTCAGACAGAGATCTAAGCACCTCACTCTGGCTAAGTTGCAAACTCTCAGAGTTTACAACTTTACCTCTCTGTATATCTATGACCGCACACTTATCTACTCCAAACTCCATTCCAATAGCTTTACTAAAATTGTCGGTTATTTTGAGTAAAGATATTAAGTCTGGTTTTTTAGTAGCAAATAATTTGAGATCATCCATGTACAAGAGATGTGAAATGGGCTCACCCCCTCTCTTGAGTCGGTAGCCTAGCGTTGAATCTCCAAGTAATGTACTTAGAGGATTAAGCGCCAGACAGAACCACAAAGGACTCAGACTGTCACCCTGGAAGATACCCCGCCTTATCCTTATCAAGCTCGGGGAGGCCGGAGAGCCAACATGTCCTGGTTGACGAAGAAACGTAGACCACTGACCCATGCATGAACTAAGAAAGGAGCGTAGCGTGGAATGTACTTTATAAAGCTCTAAAACTCTCATTAGCCATGAATGGGGCACCGAATCGTACGCTTTCTTATAGTCAATCCAAGCCATATGGACTCCCTTTCTGCCTCGACGAACTTGTTGCGTAATGGCCATGTCTATGAGGAGCAAATCCTTAGTACCTCGGGATCCTACCTTACACCCATTCTGAGAAGGTGACATTATGTCATTTGCCGAAATATGTATTTGAATTTTTTTTTCTCAGAATGGATGTAAGTAGCTTATAGATAGTTGGTAAGCAAGTAATTGGCCTATAGTTTTTAGGGTCCGAGGTATTGCCAGATTTGTATATCAGGTGAGTGACTCCTGAAGTCATGAAATCTGGGAGAGTTCCCGATTCAAGGGCCTGCTGAAACTGAGCAGCCATGCGCCCGTGTGAGTTACGTATCCATTTCAGCCAGTAGCTGTGCAGCCCATCCGGTCCCGGACTTTTCCAGTTCGGGGCCGAACGTACCGCACAAGCTACATCAATCGGCGTTATGGATACGGTGTTCATATCCTTGATAGGCTCACACGCGCGCACGACCGCCTCCGTCCACACTCCCTCGGAGTGACCGATGGGTACCGACCAAATATTTTGCCAAAATGAAGTCATTACGTTTTCATCAACTGGTGGGTGTCCATCGGTCACTCTTCCTCGAGATGCCTCCCAATCTCTGTAGACACTCTTCTGATTACTCTGGAAGACTCTATTCAAGCGGTACCGCTCCGATCTTATTCGGTACCGACGAATACGGTTCGCCCATGCGCAAACTTTTTGCTTCCAGTAGTCAACACGCTCGACAACACATTCCATGTAATTGTTCCTGCTGATACCGGTGTCAGCAAAGGCTCGGTCAACAAATCGCATGACACGTGGGCGCGTGTTGCCAGACTGGAAGCAAATGAGCTTCGCTATAAGGGTCCTGGCTGCATCTATGCGACTCTCGATTCTGCACTGCCACTGCGGCTTACCATCATGTCGGCGGTATGTCTGGTTCGGGATTGGAAATTTTACCCCTGCCACGCGACAGACAGCAACCGCACCGCAGTACAGAATCGAGTGGGTGTCGACAAGGTCTTCAGTCGACTCGAAATAAGGTTTTAATATGCAGTCCAGGGCCAATACTAGCGAAACATTGCGTTTACACATGGGCAACCGCGGTAAACGTGGCCGCGAGCATGGCGGGACAAACCTGAATTCTTGTATAGAGTCCTCCAGAGCACTCCTCAAACGCTCATCGTCCTGGATACTAGCACATGCCTGCACCTGAAGTTCCTCCGTTGGTGGTATAACTTGGGTGACGGTGACATTTACCACAGGTGTTGGTTGTGGTTCAGGAGGAGCAGGCAGTGCTTCGTTGCGCAATCGGTCAAGTACAGACTCATCCAACAACTTTAGTCGCTGAATGGCCCGCACCTGACCCGCTAACCGTTGCACCGTGACGTCGACAGTTGGGCACAAGACCTGAAACAGAGGCACCATTCTTGAACGGTACGCAGTGAGGTTAGTTCCTCCCTCCGTAGCCCTGTAGTACGCCCGCATGACATTTGTATTTAACTCTTGGGTCCATCTCATGCGTTGGCGCACTGCACCACTGGTAGCGGGGGCCGTAGACGAGCCACGTTGGCGCGTTGACCCCAAGCCGACCGGTGGGCGGCCCCGGCGTGCAGGTCTTCTCGTTGCACGGGGCTCCTGGTCGCTCGATGTTCCGGTGGTATTCGTCAGGGAGTCAATGCCATCCCCTGACGATAGCGACGAGTCATGACTTGATGTTGGTTGTGCGCTCGCTGTGGCAACACGCCGGCATTGTCGTACGCCGTTTCTTCTCATCATTTTTATTGGTGTTTGGAATTTTTGACATTTTCACTATTTACTGTTCACAAAGAATTGTTTCAGATACTTTTTCTTGGGCTTATATTTGAGATGTTTTCTAATGCGTGTAACCAATTCAACCGTATATTTATTGTAAAATTTTCAATTTTATTTATTTTTGTAAAATTTGACGTGACGTGACACGGCGGTTGCCATAGATTCTCGGCGGTTGCCATAGATTACTATGAACTATTAGCGTATAAATTTGACATACAATATAAATTTTAAATCAAATAATCCAGCTAGTATAAGGTAACGTAACATCTTTGCTATATGGAATATTATTGTAAACAAATTAAATATCTTTTAATTATGAGATAGCAAAATGTGTTGCAATTATGATGATACCGAGGAAACTTTAACAATCAATAAGTAGTTATATTGTATAATCCACATGGCCGATTGCTGTACTCATTGTTATTTTAAACTGTCTATGCATGTCATACGAGTTACATAGATTGTATTTTCTTTTCCTTCTTTTGTTTGTTGTTCTATCTGTTCTAAGCTGTCTCCTCTGATATCTTTCAATTAATTTAATAATATTTAAAACGTAACGGTCTCCTGCGATACAGGCCTAGCCTAGTGCAGGGACCACTGCTATATTTTTTCTGTATTGTGTATTTTGTTTGAAAATAAACTATTTTGTATTTTTTGTTCTTTTTTAAATTTGTGACTGGTTTGAGATGGCATCTAGATAAATCTACGGTGTCAATTTCTGTCTAATAATAATTTACGTAAAATCTTCATTTTTATTAAAGACGAACAGTAAATTATACTGTTTGGTAAGTAAAAACTACTTTTAATAATAAGTATTCATCCTAATTACTTCATCAAACTCCATTTACAAATTTACAAACTAATCGTAAATAATCCAAAACAGTTCCAACAAAAACTTATTAATCTTAATATCTAATACGTGCAATAATAAAAAAGAAACACAAAAATTAATACCATTAATAAAATTGTAATGTTTATCTGTTTGTCTGTTCGATAAGCAATCATGATTGAGAGAGTAATACTATCTACTAATTACATTTAAAAAATAGGTACAAAGTTGAAAATAACAATACCAAGGACCACCAGTCACCAGTTGTAGGATCCTTACGGGCGAGGCAGTGTATGGTGGTCAGGTCGAAGCCCACTGTAGTAGATTTCAGATGTCGTATATATGCGAAGATTTCTGCAAATGTCGTAACCGCGATTCAGGATCTCGCGCGTTATTATTGGTCGCCACATTTGCATCATCAGCCTATAGACGTACACTGCTGGACATAGGCCTCCTACAAACCTTGACACGACGACCGGTCCTGCGCTGTCCAGTGACTTCCAGTAGATAACTTATAACTATCAACATGAGCAAGAGATAGAGATAGATTGCAAGATTCCACCCGAACTTACATAGTTACATCCAGTGCCCGTTAATATAAGCTTTTAAAAACAAATGACGGTGTCGACCAACATGTAAACGGGGGTTTTGTATGCATTGGCCGTCATTGAAACTATGTGAAACACCGTTTGACAGTTGGCGTACCAGTTGTCGTGCAATGGAAGTTGACGGCAAAAAGTTTTCAGCAATTTCAATCAGCTAAACCAGTTAAAATCTAAATCCGAACACAATTATTACAATCTAAATTCTCAAATTTACATTAATAATCGGCAATAAACCGCATTACCAGTGTTAATACTTATATAAGTATATCACGGATGAAATCAATACCACACATGTTATCATAGGAATTCTACTGATAATATGTTTTTTTATTAATTATATTATCTATATGTCAGAAAGGATTGATCATTTTAAAGATATGTTATATTTTAATTGATGGTTTTCGTGATAATTGTATCACGTTGTTTTTTTTTTATTATTCTTATTTGTAGACGAGCTAACGGCCCACCTGATCGTAAGCGGTTACCGTCGCTCATAGACCTCTACATTACCAGAAGACTGCGAGGCCGCTACCTACGGCCTACCCTTAAGGACTCTCTTTAAGCCTCGTTTGAAGAAGGACAAGTCATTATGATAATATTTTTGACTGTCAAAACTAATATTCGTGGTAACTGTCAGGTGGTTTCGTACAAATTAATACACATCTATATTTAATATCTCTTATGATTTACAATCAGTCTAATTAACACGACCACTACGTTCATTAAATTTAATTAAAAGCATGGATGTTGTAAAGTATATTACGCTGTTATAATTGTTTGAAGTCATTACTAAATATCAAACTTTCATTTTGTTAAAAATTTTTGACCGACTTCCAAAAAGGAGGTACTCAATTCGTCCGTATTTTTGGAACGAAGTTCCTTATCGCGCGTTATCGAAAGGGAGCTAGACGGAAATTCTTATGAAAAAGTTGTCACGACACTTTTTTGTTTTAGATAATTATCGCTAGATGGCGCTGTGTTTAAAATCTTTGAAAACAATTCCTTATTTTGTTTTATATGATTAATGCATTAATGAGAGACAGACGTTTTAAACTAACTAATTATTATAACTTAAAAAAATAATATTTTATTACAATTCCCTCACTAATTAATCGAAAGGAACTTCGTTCCATCCGGGTGTCCCTTGACATTTCTCAAGTTTTATTTTTATGGAGCAATTTTGGATCTGTAGAAGATTTCATGATTGACTGTGCGTTTATGCGTGTAATTTCTTTACTGATGAACCGATTTCGAAGATTCTTTTAATTTTAGAAAGCAGATATTTTGGACAAAATATCATATAAGTTTCAGAAAGATCCGAGGCGTAGTTTTTGTGGTATTCTTGAAAATAAGAAATAGAAAATATTTACCAAATTTATACGAGAATGCGTTAAAGTTTACATTTTCTGACAAAAAATGAACCATCAAAACCGGTTCACCTAGAAAAAAAATCTTATTAACTAACTAATTAAACAAATTAACGAATCAAAACTAGGAAATCATTATTTGTTTTTTAAGGGGATGTTTCTAAGGGTGGTGATAATCTTTTATCTCCAGTACTGATTCAAAGTATACCCAATTAGCCGTGACGTTTGCAAACAAAAGGGGTTGTTTTAACCGACTTTTAAAACAGTAAGTAAATGCTTAATTTCTGTGCTTGATTTTGTAGTTATTTCCCGAGCAACTTCGTCCGCCGAACCGGTAAATGCAATGTTGGTAGACCCCCCACAAGATGGACCGACGATCTGGTCAAGATCGCGAGAGGTCACTGGATGTAGATGGCGCAGGACCGGTCGATGTGGCGAGGTTTGGGGGAGGCCTATGTCCAGCAGTGGACGTCTATAGGCTGATGATGATGATAAACTTCGTCTGCTTTACAAAAGTTATTGAAACCCTCAAAGTGCATTTAAATGATAATACTCTGGAGCTTGGGCATATTAATATATTTATTTAATGTTTCCTCTACTAAATTCAAACTGCTGTTAAATTTCAAACTGAACACAAAACTAGACTGTACATTTTTTAATATAAACGTAATGTTACATTAGACAACTCATTTTCAAAATCCAAAATTATAATCCGAAAGAAATAAAACCTATTTTAACCTAGTACTGTAAGCGCAGAAAAATGTGTTACGACATCACGGAGAAAGCGATTTTGTTTTATACTATTTTATATTACCTATTTTAGCAAAATTGTTATTTAAAAAAACTACAAAAAATAACCTATAAATTCGGTTAAGATCATTCATCGTATTTCCCTTACCTTTATTATATCTGACAAGTTACCCCGTAGGCGTGGTAAGGGTTGTCACGCCCCAAACGCACCCCTGAGGTGTGGTCTCGTAATGGTTGTTTACGATGTGTTACAGGGGTGGTTTCGAAAAATTATACCCCGTTTTTGGTTTATTTTTCGACAGTATTATTATAAAACTTTATATAACGCAATTATGAAACCGGTCAAATTAAATTTAAAAAAAAACTACCTACCCAAAGTTAGTTTTCTCACAGCATTATGTGAGAGTTAAACCGCACTAAAATTGCTCACGTCCTTACGAGGTTACGCGGAATGGCACGACGCGTTACGCACTGACATTAATAATATCACTACCCAGTAGCTTTCTAATAACTATGCTAATTGATTTACAAGATTTATGTTTTTAAATATAATTAATATTCATGGGCTTTCGTCAATTTCTGTTTTGAAATATAATTAATTAAGTTAAGAGTATAAAAACCGTGTTAGTTTAGATTTTTAATGCCAATGGCCTACCTCGTAGTTCTTGCCGACTTCCAAAAAAAGAGGTACTCATTTTTTATGTTTGTTCCGTTTATTTAATTTGGGTGGACCGATTTGAATGATTCTGGTGTGGTGACCAATAATAACACGCGAGATCCTGAATCGCGGTTATATTTGCAGAAATCTTCGCATATATACGACATCTGAAATCTACTACAGTGGGCTTCGGCCTGACCACCATACACTACCTCGCTCGGTCGGAGATCTCTCTTTGGCCTATTACCATCAATAACCACACTGGTATCAGAAGAAAAGTGATGGTCGGCAAGGGTTCCTATTTTTGGGATCGAAAAAGTAATTTTGGTTCTGTGAAAAATGTGAATTTTTAACAAACAAGATTTCAATGGAAGTTTCTCGTTTAACGTTTTCATTATTATAATATCTTTTTTTTATTGCAAGACATTCAAACGAGCCTACACCTGGTTGTAAGTGGTCACCGTCGCTCATGAACCTCTGCAATGCCAGGGTAATGACATAGACATACTTTATTTGCAAAAAAAGAAACATACAATTCAAAAAAGGAAAAATAACAAGCAATTACCTAAAACTAATTTTTTTTCACAAACCAGCCGTGACTCAGCATAATGCTGAATACTGACACAGACCAATAGGATAGGTGCCAACATCCAGCGCTGGTTTTCAGTCCCAGCTGGCAGTGACGTAACAAAAGTAAGGAAAAACTTATCAAATAGTAATGAGGAGCCGTTATCTATCACCTACTTATACAGGACTTTTCTTAAACCTCGTTTAAAGAGGGACATGTCATAGCGCTCCGGGAACGCTGTTGTTGATAGGTATAATATTGTCACTGCAAACGTAATAAATAAGAAAAAATAAATTAATATAATCTTTTAAGATCCTGTTCATCATGTAGAAGAAAAGTGCAAGTAAAACGAGCCCAAACACGATGAGTCTATTTTGTTTAGTAAGTAAAAGTAGCTCCATGGTACCATAGTCTGCACTGTTACGCGATATACATCTGCATGCAAAATTTCAACTTAATCGGAAACCGGGAAATTGATTTATTTATTTAATACTTTATCTTACACGACAGAAAAAAAGTTTCATTAAAAAAAAATGTTCACAAAAGGCGAGCTTAACTCAATACTGAGTTTTCTTACAGCAAAGCCAAAATAAAACATACAATAAGTAGACTTTAATGTAAGGTAGAGAAGTGTACAATATACATAGAATATACATTTATATATTATATTGATTTTAATTGATCAAATTAAATTCCCGAACTTACATAGTTACAGTGCAAGTTCATTTATATCTAAACTTGACTACATCTTTATTTGAAAGTCGGTTAAAAATAGGCCTGATGTATCCATCCATCTATAAACGCTGCAGTACTACGGTTAATAATAATTTAATGGATATTCCAACCCCCTATTATCAAGTTATAACCCCAATACACACCCCTGCATTGTCACAAATGAATTGTTCGATTCCAAGGGTGGGTTTTTTTCAACCCCACTGATATTGATACTATATTTCGTTATAATATCATGTCATATTACCTGATAATAAGGCATGAATTTATTTCTTATTTATATCATCTTTTGAGTAAATTAATTGCTGGGTTAGACAAGTTATCGTTTCCCTCGTGTTCGTGTGCTTCACTGCTCAGAGTCATTACGATGGTCGCCGCTGTGGATCCTGGCTACACAGGAGTTACAGTGGTGGGAGTGAGAGGTGGACAAAATATTAATTTGTTTATTGCAACAGATAAACAAGCTTACTGCCTTATGGTAAACGGTTACCGTCGCTCATGAACCTCTGCAATGCCAGGGCAATAAGGGGCCGTTATCTATCACCTACTTATACAGGACTTATTTTAAACCTCGTTTAAAGAGGGACATGTCGTTGAGTTCCGGGAACACCAGAGAGTTAATTCCAAATATATAAAAACAAACAAATTTAGCAAATATATAAATAACAAAACATTAAATTTTTAAATTGTCTTTGTTAATTTACATATAATTATATGCTTAACTCACTAGCTGACTAGCACAACTTCGTCTGCGTCGCAAAGGAAAAAAGCAGACGTCATCAATGTTAGCGGAAAAATGTACTTATTTACGACATCACTTCAAAAGTTAAAATTATAAGTGTTTCTCTACTATATCATGCATGTATTATACACATAAACCTTCCTCTTGAATCACTCTGTCTATTAAAAAAAACCGTATCAAAATCTAAAGCGTAGTTTTAAAGATTTAAGCATAGAGACAGACAGCGTGAAGCGACTTTGTTTTATACTATGTTTAGTAATCATACAAGTTCACAAATAAATCAAATACGTCATAGTTAATTAATATTAAACGCTTCATTATTAAAATTCACGAAATTTAACAAATTATAAAAACATTCGATCACGTTTCTAACACACATGACATATGTCGACATTTTATTTCAAACAACAATGAGCTTTAAATCTTTGAAATAAGACGTAAAACTCTAAGAGATGAAGATCTAAGACATGAGAAGTCGAGAGAAATTGTTGAAAATGTATGCATGTGTTTTTTTAAATCACCGTTCAATTTTGATGAACGACCAAAACATTCACGCCTAATAATTTATTAGGCACTAGACTCGCGCAACTTCGTCTGTCACAGAGATTCGATATTTTCATACGGATCCCTAAATATTTGAAAATAAAATCTAGTCTATGTTACTTCGTGGATTATGTAGCTTTGAAACGGTGAAATAATTGAAATCGTTTCAGTACTTTTTGGGTTTATTCTGTACTGTACCAACCTATTACTGCCCACTGTCCACCACGCTTGCCCAGTGCGGATTGGGGACTTCACATATCTTCAAAGAATTTTTAGAATCCTTATCCGACATGCAGGTTTACTCACGATGTTTTCCTTCACCGTTTTTAGCCAATGGTGTTGTTAAAAATTGCACATAAATCTTTTTCACATTTAGATTTAGAGGTACAAGCTGGCCGGTTTTGAACCCGCGACCTCACGGAAGGATGTTATTCGTTACAAACAAAAATAAGAATCTTTCCGCTTTATAAAATTAGTGTAGATAAAATAAAACTGCATTTGACCGACGTAAATTTCCGCGTAATGCACTTTTGACAGCTGTCACTTTGACAGATATTGAAATGTCATTATAATTGTTTTTTTTTAAATCGGATATTGCGAACTGTAAATTCCAGGAATTTTAAATCTAAATGCGAACTACATTGCACTGTTAACCAATAATAGTGAAAGTTAGTAATTAGAAAAACGAGTCATCCTAATCGGTTCACCTTTTTTGAAAGTTGTTTGATCTTTATTTAAATATAGCAGATTAATATTGACTACTTTCTTATTTAATGATAAGTGTGCTTCTTAAACAACGGTAACCGCTTACCATCGCGTGGGCGTAGAGCATAGAGACCCGTACTAAAACTTCAATAATGTAAGTCAAGGTGTGAAAAAATACCCAAAAACATTCTTACATCGCGTGAGCTGAAAACTATTAATTATAGAACAAAATGATGTACTACGGGTTTGTAGGTCTTATTAAAATCTAACAGTGTGCGAACCCCTTTTTGACGCAGACGAAGCTGCATCAATTAGTAACCTATATAATTATTTTAAAATTGGTATTATGGCGCAGTCAAATATAAATCAGGTAGCATATCTTTGATATCGATTCCCGAAATTACATTAAAATCGATTTGAAATAGATATAAGTGTTTATTTATCATTGATTGCGCAAATAATTTAGAGGTTAAATGTTGTAATTCGATGATTAAGACTCATTCATCACTGATACATGTACTGATATGTGTTTGCTTTATCGACGAGATAGGCCTAAGCAGCGTGCAGTGTATAGAAGGAAATAAGCAATGCATACCCTGACTTTTAAAAAGAAATAACTAACTCACTTACGAGGAAATCACCGGATCGTATGTGGGAGTTGAACCGCACTAAAACCTCCAACCGCTCACACTCAGCGTCCGAATCCCGGCTGAGGCCAGAACCCAGCACGGGGTTTGGACGGACGGCGCGACGCGTTACGCGATCGGCTCTTTCCCGTCGCTACTAAGGGGTTCTTACCGCGATTATTGTTAAATAAACGATATTTCAGCACTTTTGTAAATTTATTAATTCATACTAATATAAATGCGAAAGTAACTCTGTCTGTTACCCTTTCCCGCTTAAACCTCTCAGCCGATTTTGAAATTTGGCACAGACCATCTTTAGATCCTGAGAAAGAACGTAGGCTTTTTATTGTGAGAAAAAAGGGATAAAGAAAAAACAGGTTAGGTATAGAGTTCACGTAGACGACGTCGCGGGCAGCAGTTAGTATAAAATAACCACAAGAAGCGGTTTAATGTGGTATATTTAATACACTACCCATGATTAATTTCTGCATATTAATAAATAAAGAAGTATAGTAGAATATAAAAAATAAAGAAGTAAAATTAATTGTAGGGTGTAAATTTGTACAAAATTAAGCAAAATATACATTGATGCATACCTTGAATGAAATATACATGCGCGCCACTAGAGTGGTTAATTTTCTACAATAACAACGCTTATAGATTACTTTTTAACCGATTACCAAAAAAAGAGGAGGCTATCTAAAGCTATTATTTAAAATTCCCGAAGCGCTATGACATGTCCCTCTTTAAACGAGGTTTAAAAAAAGTCCTGTATAGTAGGTGATAGATAACGGATCATTGCCCTGGCATTGCAGAGGTTCATGAGCGACGGTAACCGCTTACCATTGGGCCGTAGGCTCTTGTATCTTATAATAAAAAAAATGCACTAGATGTAACTATATAAGTTTGTGTGGAATCTTACAAGTTAAATTTGACAAACTTCCAGGTTCCCGATTGAGCTGATATTTTGCAAATTTATATCGCGTGACAATGCAATACTATGATAAAATGGCGCTGATCTGATGATGGACTCAGAAGTAATAGAAACTCCTGTACTGAACAAAATAGACCCGTCGTGTTTAGGCTCGTTTTACTTGTATTAGCTAGCACTCTACTGCTACATGATATACAGGATCTTAAAAGCTTGTATTTAAAAAGTTTTCTTTAAAATAAATTACTATAGGTAAGTAGAAAGGTGGAGTCCTACTTAATGTTAGTTAGAATCTAACAATAGCTTTACAAGCTACGTCTAAAAATGGACAAGATCCGCTTCGCTTAGCGTATTGCCGTATATTTTTGAGCGAACCAATTTAGATGATTCTATTTTTATTGAATGTTTAATTTTATCATAAATATATATTAGTTTTATATAAATCTGACTGATTATTGTGCTACTCAAAATAAAAGTTGAACTTTGTCGTTTTACATTGAATTTCATTTATTTCATCTCCGTAGATATTATCTTAAAGGTAAAGAGTTCAACGCGTTTATCCCGACATCTATTTGAAATCAACATTCAATATTGTCAAGTATTAATTAATATTGTATTGAAAAAACTTATATTATAACATACAATCGAATAACTGATAAAGTATTAATGGAAAACGTTAAAAAGGGGGTTTTAATACTTCTTTTGTAATGTAAATTAACTAAAAAAAATTGTGTAAAAAGCCTAAAATGAACACTAACTAATAAATGATACCTATCAATAATATATGCTTACAATAATAAATATTCTTAATTGTTATAGGCAATTTATCATAGTTATTTGTAAAGTTCTAACCTTTGGTAAACTAAAGAACGAAAATTTTAGTTTACTATTCCTCAATTAAACTAAAAATTAACTTAAAAATATCAATTTTCATTGGCTTATATTTTATTAACAACACCACAAAATAAAACACGCAATGCTTAAACCACGTAATAATTTTAAAATCAGCGACGGCTTCTAACTATTAAGTTTAAATTTGCTTCATGTTTAGTTAATTTTGTATTTTAATTATTAAATTTAAACTAAAATTGTTATATATATAAATTAATCATTGAAATAAAAGTTTAAGACTTTAGACAGACAGACAAACACTAAAAAATTAACCATTTAGATTAATAGTGTAAGTGATGTAGATAACCGCGAGTGTTTAAAGAAATTTATAACATTAAAATGTGTAAGTATTTTAGAGTTTAGTTTGGTACAGACTAAACTTACATAAAAAAAAAAGTTTTCTCACACAATTTCTAATAACACACATTTAACAAAAAAACAAACAGGGTAGTTCAAATCAAAACAAAAACAAAACACTCACCTCAATAAATAAAAATCCAATCACTTCACTAAAACCAAACACAGTTCACACTAAACTGTTTTCAAAAACATTATTTTATTCAGTTTTCTTTCGTTTTAGGCCCTTTTATCACGGAAGAGATATTCGACCAAGTAGCGACGCGCTCCGGACCGCGTTTGGGTGACGACTGCCGTAGCAAGCATCCCCTCCCGTACCCCTGGCCGCCATTACACTTTCAGGTATCATTTATTTGGAAAAATTTGTGACGAAATTTGTGTCATTTTTAAGATTTGTGTAGAATAATAGTAACAATATACTAATTGTGAGGAGGTTCCTCTCGCTTGAGCCCTGACCACTGATGGCTTGGGTCGTAGACCTCGTCTTCAGTGGCCCTCTGTTTTTTATATTGTATTTTTAAATTTTATTTCTTTGTTATTTTTTTTTAAATATAATATAAAAAATAAATGAAAATAAATGAATCCAGAAAAACAATATACTAACTTTATAACTAATCTACACTAATATTATAAATGCGAAAGTAACTCTGTCTGTTACGCTTTACCGTTTAAACCTCTCAAATGATTTAGATGAAATTTGACACAGACAATCTTTAGACACTGAGTAAGACATAGGTTTTGGAGGAGGCCTATGTCCAGCAGTGGACGTCTATAGGCTAATGATGATGATGATGATGAAGACATAGGTTACTTTTTAAATGAAAGTGACGCAGACGAAGTTGCGCGGGCCTGCTAGTAACTAATAATAGTAATTGTTTAATGAAATAACGTGGTAAGAACTCGTTTGTAATGAAAGTAATATAGAACAGAGTTTTTGAATATTTTTGATATAGACATCATTAATTTTTGTGGTAAAAATGATACAAAAATAACATCAAATAATTACATTTCTACCACAAACCAGCTGAGACTCGGCGTATAACTGAATATCGACTTTGTTGTGTAAAAGTGCTATAGATTTTTGATATCCAAAAAGAAGAACTGGCGAAAGAAACTTAGCGGGCATGTCTTTTCTTGTATTTCAATATTTTAATGTTTGTGTATGAAGTTTTTGAACTTGTTTTCAGGTTATTTTTTAGGTCTTTTTTTGTGGATTTGTAATTTGAATGAAAGTATGTAATTATATTTTTGGGACAGTTTTTGTCTTCATTTTCAGGTAAATATTTTTTTAGTAATTTTACTTTGGATATATACTTTAAATAATTTAGTTAAGTAATAAATTTGTGAGTCAAGTTTTTGTAGCTTGCCTTTCGTGTGGTCGCTGGTTCGACCGGCCGGCTTGGAACTCTCAATCTTATGTGAAAAAGATTTAAGTGCAATCAACATATCTGGCTAAAACGGCGAAGAAAAACATCGTGAGGAAACCTGCATATCGAAAAAGGATTCTAAAAATCCTTCGAAGATATGTGAAGGTATCGCGTGTTGGACTTTACCTGATCCCTCTACTGAGGAAACCTAAGCCCAGCAGTGGGCAGTAATGGGTTGTTACAGTTACAGAAGATTTGATGGTGTGGGTACAGTGGACTATGGCTAAAGGGAGATCTCCGACCGGGCGAGGTGGTGTATGCCCGGTCAGGCCGAAGCCCACTGTAGTAGATTTCAGATGTCGTAAATATGCGAAGATTTTTGCAAATGTTGTAACCGCGATTCAGGATTTCGCGCGCTATTACTGGTCGCCACAATGGTAACCACTTACTATCAGGTGCACCATTAGCCCGTCTACATCACATCACTATAATTGTTGCCACGTGCCCAAAATTACTCCCATACTTTCCCTTATTCTTTGCTACTTTAAAATGAACACTAAAACAGACAAACAAAAACTATTATTAACAATGATAAATAAACAATGCCTTCGTGGTGGGCTCTTAAACAAAAGAACACCATTTTTTCACATTGGTCAACTTTTTCGCACTTATTTAGAAATACAATGGTACTTAGTGTAAAGATAATAAATAATAAGTATTGTAAACTTACTTTTGGATGCTTCTAGTAATAATTTACTTGGTTAATATAATAAGTAGATATAATATGATTTTACAGTAGCTGCCCCGCGCAACTTCGTTAGGGGGATGAAAAATAGATGTTGGCCGATTCTCATAGATTACGGATAAGCACAAAAAAAATCATCAAAATCGGTCAAGCCGTTTCGGAGGAGTATGGCAATGAAAACTGTTCATCATCATCATCATCATCAGCCTATAGACGTCCACTGCTGGACATAGGCCTCCCCCAAACCTCGCCATAACGACCGGTCCTGCGCCGTCTTCATCCAGTGACCTCCCGCGATCTTGACCAGATCGTCGGTCCATCTCGCGGGGGGTCTACCAACGTTGCGCTTACCGGTTCGTGGCCGCCACTCTAGAACTTGCCCATTGCCACTTCAAAGAATTGCATCTTTGAAGTGGCAATGGGCAGGACACATTGTGCGAAGAACAGATGGCCGTTGGGGCCGAAAAGTTCTAGAGATGAAAACTGTGACACGAGAATTTTATTTATTAGATTATTTTTCTAATTGTCATGTAAGCAGACGAGCTAACGGGCCACCTGATCGTAAGAGCAGCGTGACGGAAGAGTGAGAGATGTCACTGGATGTAGATTGCGCAGGACCGGACGTTGTGACGAGGTTTGGGGGAGGCCTATGTCTAGCAGTGGACGTCCATAGGCTGATGGTGATGATGTACATTTAAATGCGAGGGAAGTAAAAAAATACATTTTAAAACAACTTTTTACAGAGAAACTAGAAGACTTAGTTAAAGAATGTCACATTTCTTCGAAAATTAGAGATTAGTAAAAAATCGTCCATTTTTTATCTGTGGTCACCCGTATTTACGCGCCATTTTTTCCGCCATTGTTCTGACTGGGATTAAATTCATAGACAATTGTATATTTCTAGAAGGACTGTTGTACCTGGTCTAATACCATAGTTGACAGTTTTAAAACCATATTTAATTTACAAGCTTTATATTAACTTGCACTGGATGTGACTATGTAAGTTCGGGTTGCGAGTTAAAGTTGACAAACTTCCCGGTTTCCGATTGAGCTGACATTTTGCATGCAGATGTATATCGCGTGACAATGCAATAATATGACAAAATGCTGATCTGATGATGGATTCGGAAGGGGATCATAGGAACTCTTGTACTAAACAAGATGGTCATGTTGTGTTTGGGCTCGTTTTACTTGTAGCAGTTTGGACTGAAGACTCACCACTTTGAAAGTAACTTTTCAATATTTCCCACTTTTGTTCAAGCGTATAGCGTCCCATTTCGTAAATGTCAAACCTTTAACTAAATTATGAACACAAATTGAATGACATTTGAGCTGTCATTCTCTAAATAAACAGTAGTTCAAAATGCAAACGTTAGATGGCTCACCCTGTATTTGCTAGCACTCTACAGCTACATTTTTTTTATTGCCTTATAGGCAGACGAGCTAACGGGCCACCTGATCGTAAGCGGTTACCGTTGCTCATGAACCTCTGCAATGTCAGCGGACACTGTCCCGCTACCTACGACCTACCGTTCAGGACTTTCTTTAAGCTTCATTTGAAGAAGGACAAGTCATAGCACTCGGGAAACACCGAAGATATGATCGGGAATACATGAGATGTATCTAGAATCTTATCCACTCAATTGGGAACGTCACTATTCGCTAGATGGCGAAACTGGGGACTTCGTTCGGAATCACTACCGTGTTTGAGCCCCTTTTTAAAAACTATATATTTCTGTAAATCTTTATTACTAAACGACGCTGTATTGCATTTTCAGCACAAATATATCATCTCCCTAAAATATGAGACGATTAAAAAATGTAAATAAAACAAGTTTTAGAACTGTGCTCAATTTTGGCTCCTGCCACAGACTTGGCAAAAGTAAACAAACCATTTTGGTTGCCGATCCCAGTTGAGTGATTAAAAGATAGAATTTAAAAAAAAAAATCTTTTAAAAATGCTGTCTGAATCCTCCCTCTGTGACGCAGAAGAAGTTGCCCGTACTGATAGTTCATTGGATAGTTACTAAATCGTCTCAAGATATCTTATTAATACTGCTAGCCTTTAGAGATAGTATGGCTCGGCATACAACAATCATATTAAACTAAAATTCCTAACCAAAAACCCTTTGCCTACAGTAGCCGAAGTAAGTTAAAAAAAAAACAATAAATTCTCTATTTTTATTGTTATTTTTTCTAATCCCTTAACTATATTGTATCTATAAACGTTCGAAGTGAGATCCGGTAGCTGGCAAGGCATGAATTTATAATTTACGATAGCCGTATCAATTATACTCCAAATTACTTCGAACCAAACAAAAAAATCCCTACGGAAAATAGAATCATGTAGTTCTATCTCGCTCTAACTTAAGTGTTTAGGTGTAGAGTGAAAGGGACGGAAGATGTTTACTATTTTTTACGCGCGAAAAGGGTAAGTTTGTGCTCGGTAGCCATTTTATAATATTGACCACCGGAGTTCGGTCGATAATTATCCATAAATTATATTAGGGCTTAAAGAATGCATTAAATATTTATTTTACGTACACTCACTGATAATAAGTACTTTTACGTTCATAAGCGTCGCCATTTTGCCTCTTCAAATTCTAGAACAAGAATTCAAAAGACCAACAAAATCATATTGTAACTCGCATTCCAAACAATTCGAAATTTAAAAAGTTTAAAAATGGAACGTTCAAATATTTTATGATAGGTAATTTGGTAACTGGCTACTAAACGGTAGAAGCATTCGATATTAAAAAATTCAAATTTCAAACTTCGTGTACTTTTCCGAATGTCATAAGTTTCACACCTTTTTATAACGCAATAAATGCTCCATTTTTGATATGGAATTTTATGCCTTATTCCCTAAAGTTTAAATTGATTTTGTTCTGAAGTTTTTGTTACTTAAGTCGTTTCGTGTTGCGGTTAGTCGATGGTAAATGTCATTGGTTTTGTCTGGCTAATGAAGGAAGTCTTAACATGGATTCTGAATTAAAAATAATATAATCAATTTTAGTATTAAAAATAATTGCTGTTATAATTTGACCTAGAGGCCTTTAGAAAATATTAATGTATTTTAGACATGTTGTTTAACCTTATCAGTAGCTGTCAAATGTCAAAATATCAGGGTAGAATTTTTAAACGCCCCCTCCAAGGGAAGTACCCGAAATAATGATTTTAGCGATTTTTGATGAAAGTAAACATTTCTTTATCTTTCTTCTGTAAATCGTGATTCGTGTTAAGGAGTATTAGTCTTCATTTTTCAATAACAATAATACTATTATTATTTGCTTACAGCGAGTATTTGCATAGACATAACCAGGTAGTTAGGATTATTCATCAGCAATTTGTAATAACACCTTGTTGAAGCCGCTGTACCTTAAATGTGGTACTTACTGTATTTTTTGGCAATTTTGTTTAAAAAATAACCTAATAAATCAATATAAAGTTATTTTAATTATTTTTTATGAGTCCTATCCACACTACTACTAACATATTAAGTCGGCTTCAACAAAAGTACGGTGTGTGTTAAATATGAGATTTTTACTTTTCAATGCTCGATGCTCGTCGAATATTTATGTTATCTGTACCAGTTATTTATCACAGTATCGCTCCTGTGACTCTGTAAGACTTTTATATCCTTGGCCGCTAGAATTATGAAAAATCGAATGTTCGTTTTTAGTTTTTTTTTTATGTTGGTAGGCATGAGCTTTGGATTGCTGATTTACGTTTTTAATTTCGAAAGTGGTATAGACTATTTCTTGATGTTAGGTCGTGAACCGATTTTGATAATTATGCCAAGAAAATATAGTCGAGGAAAAGCCTTAGTTATTTATGAGTGTCAATAGGTAGTATATTTTTGGACCCCATATGTGATGTGGGACCAAAACAGCATTTTAGCACAAAGTATTTATTTTAATATAAAGATAAATTCCGTTATTAATTTCTCTGTTCGTTTTGCAAATTATAAGCAAATCAGTCAAAACCTAACAACGCCAAAACACCCGTTAAATAAAAAAAAATAACGCATCACTAAAAAAATAAACAAAATGGAATCCCGCTCCGGAAACATATAAAAAACACGGCGATTTCAAACTTCGAAGTGAATGGAACGTCATTTTTTACGTCGGTCGATGTTTGCCGCGTGAAAAATGATATAATTTATATCGGTACTGGCTGGCAGCGGCTACTCGTTTTAATAATAAAAAAAAACATTTTTCTAATTTCGAACGATTTCTTATCAACGCACCGCGCGATGTGACATTGCGTAGGGATGTCTGATAATACTATCGATGTTTATTATCGATTCTCGTTAAATACGCAACGATTATATTTCTGTTTATAAATTGATTTAATTCTAAGATCTTGTGTGTAGTAAACGTTTATGAGAATGGTGTATCTAAGAATTGCGTTTTACTATTGTATCGTTTCTTTGAAACGTTTCAATTTTAATCTGTATTGCGATCGTTGATAGTGAGAGCTGATTGTTCATCTAATATTAAACAGTTAGTTAATACATATGTTTATTTA
Source organism: Trilocha varians (assembly GCA_030269945.2). NCBI lineage: Eukaryota > Metazoa > Arthropoda > Insecta > Lepidoptera > Bombycidae > Trilocha > Trilocha varians. The sequence goes on from AP028279.1 coordinate 4,986,735, forward strand.
AGTCTTCTTTTATTATGATTTTATACACTTAAAAACACAAAAAAAAATATGAAGAAATTACAAGAAGATGAAAAAAATATCCATAGTAAAAACCATAAATTTGGAAATCAATTCTAAATTTAGCATCGATATAACTAAAATTATAAGCAACCTTGGCTTCATAGTCACTTGAAATTTACATTTAAAAACAACAAAATCCAAAATAAAGAAACATAAATTCAGAACTCGATTCAAAATTTAAAATCGATAACAACCCTATCACGCACACACTAACATAACGTACACGAGCGGTCGACAACGAATGAAATATTCAAATTTGGAAGCTGATTCCGTTTATGGCTACTTAATTTGGGTGATTCGATTTGAATTTCGAAAAAGAAATACACTCATTGGTCTGTTTAAATTGGTAATGGTTCCGTAGGGTTTATTTTTCTAAGTAAATTTGAAGAGCGCCGAGTGCGTAACGCGTCGTGCCGTCCCTCATAACCCCGTGCTGGGTTTTGGCTTCAGCCGGGGTATGGACGCTGAGTGTGAATGGTTAGAGGTTTTAGTGTGGTTCAACACCCACAAATCAATCCGGCGATTACCTCCAACTATTAAAAAGAGGTAGATTTTAACATGATTCTAATATAACTATGACACGTCCTTCTTCAAACGAGGCTTGAAGAGAGTCCTTAATGGTAGGCCGTAGGTAGCGGTCCCGCAGTGTCTTCTAATAATGCAGAGGTCCATGAGCTACGGCAACCACGACATGACGTTAGTTTTAAAAGTCATTTTTTTACATTATATTATCGCCTTATATTTTATAGTGTACTTTTACTCTGAATTTAAAATTGCATAAGTATATGCATATTCAATAATTGACAAAATTATTCACGGACCCCTAAATATTTAAAAATAAACGTCGCATCAACTCTACGCATTCCATCGATGACTCCTCCCTATTCAGAGTCGGGTAATTTATGACCCCTTGACCTCAAACGGAACTCTTCTATCACTTGTATGTTGGCTGTACTGAAACATTGCTACCAACTGCTGGAGTTATGTAATAAGTAGGGTGAACAAACCAGTTGCTCGTTAGTAAATTCATTTTCAAATTAATTTTTCTTTATTAATTACTAGCTGATCCTTGCAATTTCGTGCATCACAAAAGGCGATATTTTTTAAACGCAGACAGCGTCGGACGTCCAATCCCATAGCGTTTTAAACTCGCGATAATTTCTGCAATAAGTGTTACCAACTCAAGATTTTTGGCCTTAAAATAGTTGATAACATAGTTGAAAGTATAACCAGCCACATGTGCATATCAACCTACCAACTAGATGGACCGGCGACCTGGTCAGGGTCGCGGGAAGTCACTGGATGCAGATATATACAGGGTGATTTCCTAGTGAGTGTACATATTGAAGGTCATGGTAGCTGATGGTTAAATACGACCAGTAAATATATTATTACCAAAGAATATGGCTTAATGCCTTAGTAATCGCAACTTAAAAATATGCGCGAGATCACTAGAGGTCATTAGTCAACACTCTTTAAGCCGAAATTGTTTATGTTTGAGGTAGTTTGTCGAATTTAGATTTAAAAAAAAAAAAAAATTTTACCATTTTTTGTAATATTCCGTATTAGAACAGAGTACTCATCACCCTCCTGCAATATGTACCCTCTCTAAAAAATCACCCTGTATATGTCCAGCAGTGAACGTCTATAGGCTGATGATGATGCACTATAAAAGCTACATTCACACGTCAATGCAGTGACGTAAGTGATTTGTGAATGTTTGTCATGATATACGGTGCAGAAAATGAGCATGTATACACTTATGAGGCTGTCAAAAGTTTATTTTTGTCACTATTTTCTAAAACTTTGTACATCTTATTAAATTTGATCGAAGTCTACCGAGTTCAATTTCCACTACTCGACAGTTCGATACATTATCGATAAGCCGTCGTACTAGTGTTGTGAAATATCGATGTTATTATATCGAAGGATATTAAAGTTTATTTTCTAAGGATATTTATTGACTATAAACTCGAGGTTATGATTTCCAGTTAAATGCTTATATTTTTGCCATTTTACTTTAAAGGGTAAAAAGAAAACAGTATATTTCAATGGTGGTACAATGGAAAAAGTCTCGTTAAAATCGGTTCAAAAAAATCACGTCTGATCAAAATTTTATTTTCATAAATTTTGACGTTTAATAACTTCTTATAAAACAAGATAAGAATTAATCTATCTTGTAAAATCCTATAATACCTATAATCCTATAATAGTATGTATAATTTTAGTCCAAACTGTACAAAAACAAACAAAAAAGAACAATAAGTAGTAATATTTATGTGTTTACAATCAATGCCAACTTAGACAAATTACTTTCAATAAAAAAAATTGAATGGCACGTGAAGAAACTACCAGAATACAAAAAAAATACTAGGTATCACTAGTACTACCACCAGTCTTCGTTTTCGGGAGTGCTCTGTTTACACGCTATACTGCGTAGTCTAGAAATAATTAAGTTTATAAAGATCTGGTATTCAAAAAACAAATCAAACAGGTACTCTAACTACAACTAGAAATAGTGAACGCAATCCAGTCATGCGCCCCAGACCCCATCTAATGACATTTGACATACACAGACGACTAACACGTCCGTCCTCGCCGGCGGACTACCGAGGAATGACCGAAATAACGTCAAGAGCTCAGCATCATATAAATTGGGTGGGGCGCGCGCTTTCCCGCCTTCGAAACCAACCTCCACGATTGGCCCATTCAAAAATCGATTCCATTTTTGTAAACGCACAACGCTAACAGACGCTATAAAAACGTAACCGTCGTCCGTAACATTCGAATTTGAAACGTGTTACGCGTTCTAAAATTCTATTTTGGAATGGCTGGTGAGAAATTTAACGTCTTTTTTTAATTTGAAACGTTCGATTGTTTTACCGTTGTCTTTTTGTTTTATTTAAGATCTTTTTTCGTTGGAGATGACTTTTTGTATGGACGCGTTGTAAACAGTATGTATGTATGGAATTGGATCAGTAATAAATAATGGTTTATGTATGATTTATTATGTAGGGCGCGGGATGTAGATTGCGTCTTTGGGGAGTTTCAGGTAGCGAATCTTAGTTTGCAAATTCTCACTGATGATAGTTAGGTATTTTAACAATGGAACCATTTTATAGTCTAGTATAAATTGTAATCAAGCTTGGCATTGCGTTTTTTTGAACAATTTATTATGTAATGTAAAACAATTTTAAAAAGCCCCAAAATACTTAAAAACTTGAAACGAAGATTGACCACCTAATTTAGAGTTAAAATCCCTAAGTAACATTGGTTTGCCCATGGACTTCACAAGATGACAATTATTGAAAATGTATATTGATCAACTTCCGAAGTTCAAAGTTTTTGAATCCTCCTCGAGTCAAAAAATGCTTCGAATCCGCATTGGGCAATCGTGGTGGACTATGCCTAACCCCTCTACTGAGGAGACCTGAGCCCAACAGTGGGCAGTAATGGGTTGTTACAGTACAGTACAACATGTTAGGTAGGTACTGCATATCCTTTGTGACGCAGACGAATTCGTACTCTACCTATAAACAAACATGGAATATACTCTATTTAAAATTAATAAGCAATGCGTCTATCCCTAGAGGCTTTTAATGCAAATATCATGTTAACAATTCATAAACTTAAACTACCTTGGGCTCTGATTATATCGATTTTCATAATTTTGAGGTTATAGTTGATGACGTGTTGAAATTTTGTTGTAAACATAAGTATGGAAAATCACCTACTAGTATATGTATACTAATATTATAAAGCTGCAGAGTTTGTTTGTTTGTTTGAACGCGCTAGTCCGATTCGAAAAATTCTTTCACTTTTGGAAAGTCCATTTATGTGTCCCTCTGTGACACAGATTAAGTTGCGCGGGTCATATAATTGGATCTATTTTGCGTCGTGGTGGGTAGTGGTACAAGCCGAATTTGAACCCGCGACCTTCCGTTCGGAAGGACGCGCTTCGACCACTCGGCCACCACGACTCGCACTGGGCAAGCGTGGTGGACTATGCCTAATCCCTCTTCTGAGGAGACCTGAGCCCAACAGTGGGCAGTAATGGGTTGGTACAGGAAAGGACAGGACAGGGTAGTGGTTGAAGCTTGCCTTCCGTACGGGAGGTCGCGGGTTCAAAGGCCTGTACCTCTAAATCTTAATGTGAAAAGATCTATTTGCAATTTTTCACAACACCACTGGCTAAAAACGGTGAAGGAAAACATCGTGATGAAACCTATATAGGAAAAAAACCTTCGAAGTTACCTATGTGAAGTCCCCAATCCTCATTGTGGTTTCGTGGTGGACTCTACCTAATCCATCTTCTGAGGAGACCTGAGCCCAGGTCCTGGGCAGTAATGGGTTGGTACAGTAATTAATATAACTAATGCTAGTTACGTGAACACGAAGTAACGTGATAGGAACGGCTTCGCGAAGCCCTACGATGTCACGTGTGCACTTGTATAGTTTTGACACATTTTAGTAAATTGTGATCTCAAAGAGAATCCGAAAACGAAGCCCTTGGAAAAGGACATAATCGAAAAGCAGATTATCACTGGATCAATGTCGGAACAGGATTCTAAAAATCCTTTGAAGATATGTTAAGTCTCCAATCTGTATATTTGTCTATTTTATCTTTTGTATAATATTGTTAAAATATTAAAAAAAAAGATAATGCTCATAATAATAATACAAAAAAAAGACATGTCCTCTGAGTTTCTTGCCAGTTCTTCTCCGGACCGCTGGCTATAATAATTATTTTTTGTGTCCGAACTGGTGGTAGCTTTTAAATATTGACGTCAACAAGAATGAGCATATCATCAATGTTGAAAATAAAGTATTTCATTTCATTTCTTTTCATATATACCTACGCCATCAGCCACTTGATCGTAAGTGGTTACCGTTGCTCATGGACCTCTGCATTGTTAGGGGACACTGTCCATACGACTTTTCTTGAAGGACTTTCTTCAACCTTCGTTTAAAGAAGGACAAGTCATTTTTTTTTTGTGACGGGAAGTAATCGCCGCACTTCCACTCGCCCCGCGAGTGGGGTATGTGGGAGTTCAACCGCACCAAAACCTCCTGCCGCTCGCACTCGACGTCCGATCTGATAGGGGCGACAGGATGCGTTCGCGATTGACGCTCACGTATCGCCCCGGAAGGACAAGTCATAGCTGTACTCTAGCTTAAGTGATTATTTCTTTTTAGTGATTTTTGACAATTTATTGTTTATCAAAAATGTTACTATTTAATCAATTATAATCCAAAATACGACACAAAAAGCATTGTTAATTTAATGTGAATGACTTTATGCAGTGGGAAGTCAACTGAATCATAATATTTTAAATTGTCTTTCAAAACGACGTGTACAAATATTATCAAGGTTTTTCAAAAGAACGAGCCAAAAAAAACAAAAACTTGAGAGGTGTCAAGGGACACCCGGATGGAACGAAGTTCAAAAGAGAGAGAGAGACGGACGTTTTAAACTAACTAATTATTATAACTTAAATAAAATATTTTGATCACAGCGCCATAGCATTAATCATATAAAACAAAATAAGGAATTGTTTTAAAAGATTTTAATCACAGCACCATCTAGCATTAATCATATAAAACAAAAAAAGTGTCGTGACAACTTTTTCATAAGAATTTCCGTCTAGCCCCCTTTCGATAACGCGCGATAAGGAACTTCGTTCCAATAATTAAGTAGGTATTTATGAAAATGACAATTTTCGTTCGCTGTCATAAGAGGTGTTATCGGCCCGCACCATGACCAGACGTTAGGTTGACACGCGGTCTATTAAACCCCACCTCCATTAACAAAGTTATGCTCTTCGCACCGCAGGAAAGTTGCAGGAGGGATCATTTCGGCCTCGTTTAGCAGCAAACGTGTAAAAATCTTAAGACTATCTTCTATCTAAGGATATCCGTTAGTTTATAAATTTACCAAAAATACATCGCACAGTAATTTATTTTATTTATTTATTTAACAAAAATCCACAGCTACAATTACAATTAAATTCAACTTAAAATTATAAAACAAAACATTAGCCAATTACGGATTTACATTTTGTTTGCACTAATTTTAGTCCTTAGGGGTGCAATGATAAAAATAGATCAAACAAAATATTATAAACAAATAGTAAAATTATGTAATGTGTAACGTGTGTGTATGGGTGTGTGTATATGTGTATGTGTTTGTGTCCATGAGAATGCATGTGTGCGTGCTTGTGTTTATATTCACTATTATCACACAACCGGGGCGATACGTGAGCGACAATCGCGAACGCGTCCTGTCACCCCTACATCATCGGATGTCGAGCGTGATTGGCGGGAGGTTTTAGTGCGGTTCAACCCCCAAGTACCCCATTCGCGGGGCGAGTGGAAGTCCGGCGATTTCCTCCCGTCAAAAAAAAAAAAAAAGTATCACATATATATGTAAGTATCACATATATAAATATATTAATGGTTTCATTGTATATTGTAGATGGTCTTGGTTCTCTACAACTCTACATCGCCCCTCAGTAATAACAGAGAGTATTTTCAGTACAATTACAAGGTTGACAGTTACCACCGTTTTTACTTCCTATTTAATTACTCGAGCCTCGGGCGCGACCTTTCATTTCGTAATGGTGGAGATTTCTCTAGCTTTGTACACAGTGCAGAATTATAACAGTAAAACAAGCACTAAATTTTAAAGAAAAAGTACAAAGATGGATTTAAGAATCCTTAATAGTTTTATTAAATGAGGAGATTAAGGACTAAACCGTAACGGTATCCTAACAACCCACTGCTGGGCTCAACTCAGAAGAGGGGTTAAGTATAGTCCACCACGCATGCCCAATGCAGATTAGGAACTTCACATATCTTCCAAGGATTTTTTCGGAATCCTTTTCCAATATGCAAGGTTTTTTTTTCTATTTAAGATTTAGAGGTACAAGCCGACCGCATATTTACAAGCGACCTCCTGACACGACGACAAGGAACACTTTACGACACGAACTTTATAATACTAAAAGATATGTTCACACTGCTACGACAAACGCACCGCGCATATTTCTTCCTTACGGCGCGTAGGGCGTTTTTCGATGTGTGAACTTCGCAAACTAGGCGAACGGGGTTTCTGGAGTATTATTATTCTAAGAATTTGACATGTTTTCATACATTTTTGACTAATATTACTACGCCCTATGACGGGGGATGGTAGACCGCGTACTCCCCGACCCTCACTGGTTTGGACCAGTTGGGTATTCCGTGGTAGAGTGACACGCGGTCCTATCTTGACGGGCTTCGGAAAGCCCGTCGACCGAGAGAGCCGGTGGCCGTATCGCCGGCGGCCGCCGGTTCGACGTCCGAGGGCGGCGTGACGGGAAAGAGTGCCGATGGCGTAACGCGTAGCGTCGTCCCTCATAACCCCGTTCTGGGTTCTGGCCTCAGCTGGGGTTCGAACGCTGAGTGTGAGCGAAAAAAAACGCCCTATGACGCGTAGGCACAATTTAAAATAAAAAAGTATCTACCTGCTTAATTGCTTATTAATTAATTACTAATATTGGAACTGAAAGTACTGTATCCCTCTGCACTGTGGACAGCTTTTAAATTGTTACGTTTATTACAAAGAGCAATTTTCAATTTGTTGTTTTTCATTTCGTTATTTCGTTCTTTCCTGATGTCAAACTTGACTTGTCCTGAAATTGTTTTTATAGAGATTAAATTCAACATAAAAAAGCTATTTTTATTTTAAATTCTGAGGTCAATTTTGGTATTTAGTTGCTTATACTGGTCGTAGACAGGCGAAGTCGTGGTGGCCGAGTGGTCGAAGCGCTTTCTTCCGAACGACTAAATTTAAATGTGAAAAATATTTATGTGCAATTTTTCACAACACCCCTGGCTAAAAACGGTGAAGGAAAACATCGAAAGGAAATCTGCATGTCGGAAAAGGGTCCTAAAAATCCTTTGAAGATATGTGAAGTCCCCAATCCGCACTGGGCAAGCGTGGTGGACTATGCCTAATCCCTCTACTGAGGAGACCTGAGCCCAACAGTGGGCAGTAATGGGTTGGTACAGTACTGGTTATACCTAACAGGTATAGCCTATGTCTAAAAAAGATAATTTTCAGACAAAATTTCACGATTTCCTATGCGTGTTTGCGTGTACTACCTATTTATTTTCTAGATGATTTAAAAGACACTTTGGACATAATATAATATAAATATCTAATATATATTATAAAGGCGAAAGTTTGTAAGTATAGATGTATGGATGTATGTTTGTTACTGTTTTACGTAAAAACTACTGAATGGATTTGAATGAAACTTTACCACAATATAGCTTATACATCAGAATAACACATAGGCTACAATTTTTGGGGCGCGACCTTTCATTTCGTAATGGTGGAGATTTCTCTAGCTTTGTACACAGTGCAGAATTATAACAGTAAAACAAGCACTAAATTTTAAAGAAAAAGTACAAAGATGGATTTAAGAATCCTTAATAGTTTTATTAAATGAGGAGATTAAGGACTAAACCGTAACGGTATCCTAACAACCCACTGCTGGGCTCAACTCAGAAGAGGGGTTAAGTATAGTCCACCACGCATGCCCAATGCAGATTAGGAACTTCACATATCTTCCAAGGATTTTTTCGGAATCCTTTTCCAATATGCAAGGTTTTTTTTTCTATTTAAGATTTAGAGGTACAAGCCGACCGCATATTTACAAGCGACCTCCTGACACGACGACAAGGAACACTTTACGACACGAACTTTATAATACTAAAAGATATGTTCACACTGCTACGACAAACGCACCGCGCATATTTCTTCCTTACGGCGCGTAGGGCGTTTTTCGATGTGTGAACTTCGCAAACTAGGCGAACGGGGTTTCTGGAGTATTATTATTCTAAGAATTTGACATGTTTTCATACATTTTTGACTAATATTACTACGCCCTATGACGGGGGATGGTAGACCGCGTACTCCCCGACCCTCACTGGTTTGGACCAGTTGGGTATTCCGTGGTAGAGTGACACGCGGTCCTATCTTGACGGGCTTCGGAAAGCCCGTCGACCGAGAGAGCCGGTGGCCGTATCGCCGGCGGCCGCCGGTTCGACGTCCGAGGGCGGCGTGACGGGAAAGAGTGCCGATGGCGTAACGCGTAGCGTCGTCCCTCATAACCCCGTTCTGGGTTCTGGCCTCAGCTGGGGTTCGAACGCTGAGTGTGAGCGAAAAAAAACGCCCTATGACGCGTAGGCACAATTTAAAATAAAAAGGTATCTACCTGCTTAATTGCTTATTAATTAATTACTAATATTGGAACTGAAAGTACTGTATCCCTCTGCACTGTGGACAGCTTTTAAATTGTTACGTTTATTACAAAGAGCAATTTTCAATTTGTTGTTTTTCATTTCGTTATTTCGTTCTTTCCTGATGTCAAACTTGACTTGTCCTGAAATTGTTTTTATAGAGATTAAATTCAACATAAAAAAGCTATTTTTATTTTAAATTCTGAGGTCAATTTTGGTATTTAGTTGCTTATACTGGTCGTAGACAGGCGAAGTCGTGGTGGCCGAGTGGTCGAAGCGCTTTCTTCCGAACGACTAAATTTAAATGTGAAAAATATTTATGTGCAATTTTTCACAACACCCCTGGCTAAAAACGGTGAAGGAAAACATCGAAAGGAAATCTGCATGTCGGAAAAGGGTCCTAAAAATCCTTTGAAGATATGTGAAGTCCCCAATCCGCACTGGGCAAGCGTGGTGGACTATGCCTAATCCCTCTACTGAGGAGACCTGAGCCCAACAGTGGGCAGTAATGGGTTGGTACAGTACTGGTTATACCTAACAGGTATAGCCTATGTCTAAAAAAGATAATTTTCAGACAAAATTTCACGATTTCCTATGCGTGTTTGCGTGTACTACCTATTTATTTTCTAGATGATTTAAAAGACACTTTGGACATAATATAATATAAATATCTAATATATATTATAAAGGCGAAAGTTTGTAAGTATAGATGTATGGATGTATGTTTGTTACTGTTTTACGTAAAAACTACTGAATGGATTTGAATGAAACTTTACCACAATATAGCTTATACATCAGAATAACACATAGGCTACAATTTTTGATAATACGGGACGAACCTGAAGTCCACGCGAACGAAGTCGCGGGCAAAAGCTAGTATTTCATAAAGGTTTGATTTAGTTTCTGTGCTTTTCTCTAAAAATGAACGACAGTCGGTTCACTTTTGTAAGAATATATTACTGGCTCTCGCTGTAACGGTATACCAATATTATTTAGTAAACAAACGATGAGACAGCTATTTTAAAGATTTAAAATTAAGTTTTAAATTCGCACAATCAATTGTACTTTCGATCCAGTCGCAGTATGGAAATCCGCCCGAATGCGGCCCGTCTCTGTGTTTTTCCCTCTTAATGTACGCGAACTTATTACCATCATTGTAAGTCACCTGTAGTGCTGAAGTATTGCCAGCGAAATGCACAAATGGCAACCGCTATTATGAATATTAAATTTTACCCCTCACTTCACTAGGGATGGGACATAGTTATAACGTAACGTTATCGATGATATTTTTATTTAAAAAATGAGAACGACCAACATTTTTTAAGATTAGCACAAAAACTACCCTTCAGTCCAATCCAGTTTCTAACAAAAAAGAATCATTAAAATCGGTTCATTTAGGAAAGAAATACACGCAAAAACACATATCAAATCATGAAATCTTGTCCGTTAAACATTTTTAAACAGTTTCAAAAATTGTACGATCTTTGAAAAAATATATGGGACCCCATAGCGACCATCACCTTTTATCTGATACAAGAATAATCCGAATCAGCAATAGGTAACAAGTATAAAAGACAGTCGAATTCAGTACTCCTCTTTTTATGAAATCGGTCAATAAAACACAAAATCTGACATTTAGTTTAGTTGCACAATATATATTCACATTTTTATAGTATTTTTTTAATGTAAATGACCAATTACTTTATAAAAAGTATTAAGTCGTTCAAGTTTTACGACTGTCGGTCTCAAGTTACGATGTTTTGTGATTGGTTAGATTTTTAAGTAGGTTTTATTATTGTTAAAGAAATAAAACTATGTTAGATAGTGGACAAAGTTTGATGAAGATTATTTTATGAAATGGATTCGTCATGGTTTTTGAAAAATACTGAGTATTTTTTTAAAGCTTCGAAATAACATAGTTGCAGGATCTTGCTTGAGAAAACTGTAAATAACTTTCATGAGGCCACTTGAGAAGTAACCTTTTAAAAAATAAGAATTATTGAAATCGATTCATTCTCGAAGTAAAGACTAAGAAAGTTTTACTAAAACTGCAGTTTTAGAAAAATGTTAATCAGCACTTCAAAATTATTTCGGAAGCTAGAAATATTTTTTCCTTATCCTAAGATTAGCGCTTTCAAACAAACAAACAAACAAACAAACACACTCTTCAACTACATAATATTCCTATAAATGAAATCACGAAATATAATACGTACTAAATTACGATAAAATTATCGATAAAAAATTATCGACAACATCCCATCCCTATCGAAATCCCAAAAGCCCAGCAGGGTCCCAATAAACTGCACTGTTTTGAGGCCAGAACGCGCATGTGGTCAGATTGCGTAGTAAGAGCCCACTTTTGGGCAAATTTCACGGTTGCCTGGTAGGGGTACGATAGATATTAAGTTACCAAATGTTTGTTTAGATTTTAAAATGGTTTTAATATGTGGTAATTGCAGTTACTTGATTTGAAAATATATTATTATGGTCAATTATAGTTTTTTTTTAGATTTACAAAATGACAGAGTCATTGCGTTCATCATCATCAGCTTATAGACGTCCACTGCTGGACATAGGCCTCCCCCAAACTTCGTCACAACGGCCAGTCCTGCGCTGTCTGTATCCAGTGACTGCGAGCTTGATCAGATCGTCGGTCCATCTTGTGGGGGGTTTACCAACATTGCGAAAAACTTGAGAGGTGACATGGGACACCCGAATAGAACGGAGTTCCTTTCGATTAAAAGATATCTTATAATTTCTTTTCCTAACGTAACACGCGATAAGAAACGTGTTTTAAAAGATTTTGGTCACAGTGCCATCTAGCGATCTAAAACAAAAAGTGTCGTGACAACTTTTCGTAAGATTTTTTTCCGTCTAGCCCCCTTTCGATAACGCGCGATAAAGAACTTCGTTCCAAAAGATATAATCTTAGTTACTGTATAGGGTTCACGAAGACAACGCAGGCAGCAGTAATTTTGTTATACTACAATTTTTATTACAAAAATGAAAACGACCGACTTCCATTTCTCAAGCATAGCACAAAAACTACTAGTCAGATCTTTATCAAATTTATATGAGATAATTCTCAAAGTGTCTGCTTCCTAACAAAAAAGAATCATCGAAATCGGTTCATATAAAAAGGAAATATACGCAAAAACGCACAGCAAATCGTGAAATTTTGTCCGTTAAAAATACACATTTTTAAACACACAAGTTCTTGTTCGATCTTTAAAAAAGAACAATGGGACCTAAGTTCAGCCATTACCTTTCATCTGACGACAGAATCATTCAAATTGGTCCACCCTAACTAAAGTTATCGAGGAACAAACATAAAAAATTTACAGACGAATTGAATACCTCCTTTTTGGAAGCCGGTCAAAAATAGAAATGAAATACTTTATGAAATGAAATACTTTATTTTCAACGTTGATGACGTACTCATTCTTGTTGATGTCAAAAGTTAAAAGCTACCACCAGTTCGGACACAAAAAATAATTATTATAGCCACCGTCCTGAGAAGAACTGGCAAGAAACTCAGCGGGCATGTCTTTTTTTTGTATAATGAGCATTTTTTTAAAATATTTGTACAGTATTACACAAATTTACATTAAATATACAAAAAAAAAACAATTACGATAATGAAATGATCTAAGCGAATAGAATTACATAAAATAGGTACCTAATACGATAACTATATTTAGTTCAATAGTCCAATGACCATCAAAAAAAGTTCAACCATTTTTTTTCATCTTAAAAGAGGTCAAGCAACGTCGGAAGCTGTACAAAGAGTTTCCGCCTCATTGTCCGGAATCGAACTTCAGACCGTGTTCAAATTTGATTCACACTCGCTTTAATTACTAGGGGTACACAACTTTTGGTATAAAATAAAATTCCATTCCATTCACCATTCAAAAG